>CM062936.1:17137500-18387500 GCA_031878705.1 Tapirus indicus
AAACATTTAGGCAGAATCTATTAAAAACTCCCTTTTAAGATGTTGAGGATTTGAATTTGAAGGCAAATAAAAATGAGAAGGGCAGACAAGAAAAACAGTTGATGTGTAGAAATGACTGTCAGTTAAAAAAAAATGCTTGCCTAAATAGCATGGTTTGTAGGCCACTGAGAAAATCTCAGGTTAAAGAAAAACAAGGTCCTCCTTACCTATTGTGGAGCAACAGTGTGAGGGCAAAACTGACTGTAGAGTCATAAACCTTGATGAAGCCAGGGTTGAAATGCAAATACCACAGACAGTAGTACACCTTTCATTATTTTAATACAAAATAATGAATATATCATGGTTTAAACAAGTATTTTTTATTTAGAAAATGTTTTAGAGGAGAAATGAAACAGAGTAGAGATTTCGGACCTGAGAAATACGGGTTTAATCAGTGAGGGAGATGTCCTGTGTGTCTGTTTGAAGAGGAAGATGAGGGTCAATCAGGAGGAGGAGCCAGAGACTTAAGATTTGTGTCACAAGGATGAAAATATAATGAAGATATTATTTCATAATATTGCCCTGTGGATGCTACCAGTAAATGAAGCTGAGAAGATAATGGAGCAAAAAGAAAAAGGAAATTATGGTTGGATAATCCAAGAAAAAATGAAAGTATTTCAGATGTCAGAATTTTTGTAGTTTTAGTGTTTTTAAGACAGGACAGAGAGAGGAGAGAGAGTGAGAGAGAATGAATAGATGATGGGGAAGGAGAAAAAGATCTTGTCAGAGTTCCACAGGAAAGTTCAGGCATATTGTGCAAATTATAGTGAGAGCATATTTACAAAAATATTACGAAATTATAGAGTATACACTTGATTAATTCAAACAAATTCTACAAATTTCTATTTTCAGAGTCATTACAACATTGAGATCTTGTTTTCATTTTTAGTTCTTTAGAGATTTAGAAAGCTTGTATGGAAAATTGACATTCTCTGTTCCAACCCATTCATTTATAGAAAAGGAACAAAGAGGCTCCCTTCAGTGGGTAATTAAACCTTAGTGCTGTAGCTTTTTCCTCTATGCTCTTAGCAGGGCATCACACTGGAAAAATAAACAATGGCTTTATCCACTCATTCATCAATGGACACTTAGGTTGTTTCCCTATCTTGACTATTGTGAATAATGCTACAATGAACAAGGGTATGCAGATATCTCTTTGTGATGCTGATTTCATCTCCTTTGGATATATACCCAGAAGTGGAATTGCTGGATCACATAGTAGTTCTATTTTTAATTTTTTAAGAACCCTCCATACTGTTTTCCATAATGGCTGTACCAATTTACACTCCCACCAAGAATGCATAAGAATTCTCTTTTCTCCACACTCTTGCCAACACTTGTTATATTTGTCTTCTTGATACTAGCCATCCTAACAGGTGTAAGGTGATATCTCACTGTGGTTTTGATTTGCATTTCCTTGATGATTAGTAATGTTGAGCACCTTTTCATATATCTGTTGGCCATTTTGTGGTATATGTATATAAATATATATATTTATATATATATATATACTCAATGGAATATTATTCAACCATAAAGAAGAAGGAAATTCTGCCACTTGTGACAACATATATGAACCTGGAGGACATTGTGCTAACTGAAATAAGCCAGACACAGAAGGACAAATATTGTATCATCTCACTTACATATGGAGTGTAAAAAAGTTTAACTCATAGAACCAGAGAATAGAATGGTGGTTGCCAGGGGCTGGGGGCTGGTGGGGGGGCAATGAGGAGAAGTTGGTCAAAGGGTACAAACTTCCAGTTATAAAGTGAATAACTTCTGGGGGTCTAATATACAGCATGGAAATTATAGTTAATAATATAGTGTTGTATACTTAAAATGTGCTAAGAGAGTAGGTCTTAAGTATTCTCACCACAGAGAGAGTTAACTTTGTAAAGCAATGAATGTGTTAACTCAATTTTGGGAATCATTTCACAATGTGTATGTATATTAAATCATCACATTGTACACCTTTAAAATACAAAACCATCATTTCGTACAACCTAAACATATACAGTTTTTATTTGTCAACCATACTTCAATAAAGCCAGAAAAAATTAAAAAATTGCCTTATTTTTGTTATGGGGACATGCCAGCCAACTCAGATGGATATATAATGGATATGAAATTGCTTGTAATGAAGAAGACATTTTTCTCATTCATTCATTGGCTGCAATATCTCTTACTGGCTTAGCCTTCCCAAATCTCTCTGGAACTTTTAATTTTTGGTGCATATACAGAACAGAACAAACCAGGAAAACAGCTAGGCCTTACAACAAAAAGGTAATCAACCAGAGTTTTGCCTATTTTTTATCTGTTTCATCAACTATTTCTAAGAACTTTTTCATTATATACATTTGTAAGTCTTAAATTTGATTTATAAATTGAGAAATGAGGCAAAGCTTGAAAAACATAAGAATTGCTCCAAAAGAGAGTAATTGTTTCCTTTACCCACACTCAATGTTTCATTTTATTTCATTTAACAATAAATGAGTGACTGTACTTCATATGTGTACTTAGTTCCCTGCCTTTTAATTTACCCTCTATAAGACCTCCAGGTGGTACCATATGTAATTTTCCTTTCACAGAGCAAGCTGCGCCCTGTTAGATTTCAATAAATATGTTCTGGTAATAACTTTCAGTTTGGAAAAGGAAAATAAAATATGGAGTATTCAGGGATGGTCTTCAGTTATGACTTCCTCTGAATGAAAGAGAAATTATTCTGGTGCTAATAAAATTTGCCTGTATATAAAGTAGAAAATCGCATGCTTTAGCATAAATGCCAGAGGAAAAAGCAATTGCAGCTGGCTGTTGAAAGTCTCGGCTCTCATGTCCACCTGGCTAATGAACACAGCCCCAAGTAGAGCTGCCCTTCCAGCAGTTTCTTTTTATTTGTTGACTATGGTTTGGAGGCAGGAGGAGGGTGGATGATTATAGAATTCCTTTGGATGTAAATAAATGTTTGAAATAAAAGAATGGAGGTCATTTCCTTCTTAAGTGTTTCAAGGTAAATTTAGGCTTCAGATTTGGGGAGCTTATGGTTTCTACTTTCTTACCTGAATTAAATTACAATTTAATACCTTAAAATCTAGAATTTCCCTCGAATTCAGCTTGTCATCCTTGGCCCTGAGGCATTTTTATCATAAAAGAAGAATCAATTGGATAATATTTGCTATTCATTAGGAGATAGACATTAAATTTTATATTTAGCTTTTAAAAAAATTTTGAGAAAATTTTAGAACACGTACAGTAAATCACTATGCAATTCCACCTGGATCTATGTTTTCTTGCTTCTCATATAAACTATCATTATAGTATTCTTTGCAATAGTTAAAACTTCAATTTAAGGCAGGGAGGAAGTGTATAGTACAAGAGGAATATATTATAAGAGATTTGGTGGAGACAATGTTATTAATGGGCAAAATTAATTTGGAGAGTCTCCTCTAAACTCTGTTCTGTAATCATGTGGGAAAGACAACACAAGCATGCAGTACAATTTTAAGCAATTAGTTTTATTTTTGTTAGTCATGAGGGTAACTTAGACTCATTGCTGTATACTATCTCTGTAAATGCAATATAATCCTGTATCTTTACTAAAGTTAAAGATTATTTTTTTCATGTTACAAATAAGTAAAATGATTTTGAATTTTCTCAATTACTGTGAAAGCTAATATAAAAATAGAATCATTGTTAGCTCTTAGTAAATTTGATAAATTATCTTAAATATATTTTACTTTGTTATTTGCTTGGGTCTAAAAAGAAGGGTAGATGAGTGTTTTAGTAAATTTTTAGGTGAACAAATTTACTAGTTCTGGAGCAAGGGAAGATTACTTGGGGAATATCCTTTGTCCTCTCCCAAACAAAGAGATACTAAAGCATCCATATTAGGTGATCTCCATTCTCCTATCTCCCTCCAATTTTTCTTTGGGATTCCAGGTCAAACTTAGCTATTTTTTTTTCTTAAATACAATTACAGATCCTGGCACTTGGTCTCATATATTCCCTACCAATATACAAAACAAAAATTAGGAAGCTATTTTACTAGCTTCCTTGTTCTTGTAAAATTTTAAGAATATTGTAGAAAGTGGCTAAGAACTACAAATTTCAATATTACCATGTGGTGTTCCTAGGCATCAAGTACACTGACCTATATCTCTCTGTGATACTCTGGAAGGTGATCAATGTGTACAAAACAGGCAGTACAAGAATAGCTTAACGTTTTTAAATTCACTTAAAATGCAAATCTATATTGACAAGATTTACCTGATTCCACATGCATCTCACCTGGGTTGCGCATCTTCTTTCTTTTTCTTTCTCTCTCTCTCTTATTTTTTTTTTTTGATGCAGTTACCAATAGTGCTAAATTTTGTTGTATGTTGGCATTAGGAAGAAAAGAAAGGAGATATGAAAGAATGGGAGAAACAGAGGGTAAATAATTTTATATTGAACGTTAAATATAGTGAAGCCAGAGAGGCTCAAAATGCAGTATCGAAAACTTGAAATATATGTGAGAAGGCATTTCCACTAATAGACATTTAGTACTAAGTACTCACAGGATGCTTTCCTGGGAAACCAGTCGTTGTATCTTTAAAAAGACTAGTCTGGAAGTGGAAAATCACAAAGTCTATAAAAACTAGGATCGTTGTTTTCAAGACATCTTAAGTCTCTCTTACCCAGGGATGATTGATATATGAAAGAAGATCCCCAAACACCGTATTCTACAGTGGAACAAACTGGAGAGCAAACTAGCAGAGATGGAACTCATATTTTTCTCTCTGTCAAGGGCAGAAATATTGGGTTTCAATAGTCTAAAGTTCAATAGAACTGTATCCAGGTTGCAAGTCATCTCCTAAAAGAAATTAGACTGTTTCTGATACTAAAAAAAAAAGAAGAAAGAAAAAAGTCATGTGGTATTCTATTTGTGGGTTTGCAATCTTACATCTGTGAATTAGTTACACCTTTTTTTTCTCTAACTGTGGTATTTGTGTTGCTACTATATCAGATAAATCTTTCTACTTAATCTCCACTGTCTTGGTTATTTTAGCGATTGAATTTTTTTAACACTTTGTACAACCAAATAAAAGTAAATGGTTGAAATTTCTGTTTGTCTCTGTAATTCCTGCAGTGATTGCAGTTTTTTAAGCCTCCAGATTTTGAAAGAAAAACAGCATAATATAATGTTTTTCATAATTCTTCAGGGCCAAGTAATGTTTGCTCAAGCTAGAAAACATATTGTGTAGAAATAAGCATGCACCAATGACTAAGCATATGGGATTGACACAGTGCCTTAAACATGTCCTACAAATAAGGCATATTTTTGAAAATGTAATGATAATCTTTATTGAGACTTTTGCAACCAAACTTAGTCACTCAAATAGCAAAATCACTCCGAGTGTGAAGAGTCTGCATGTCCATGTGTCAGAATATCCGTGCAAGATGTCTGCTCCAGTAGATCCTGGCTGTCTCTCTCTCCAAGGCAGAAGCCAACTTGGCCACATGTGAAACAAACAGACAGGAGAATTAAATCCATCCAGGAACATAGGGGGATCAACAAGCAACACAACCCCTGTGGTCAGCCTGCTGGGGTGACACCAAAGGTCAAGGTCCTATTGTGAAAAACAGTGGGCTGAAGAAAACTAATAAAATGAGAAGTAAAGTAAAAATCCTAGGGAGATACAGCATCATCCATCTTTTTTGAGGATGAAATTGTTTCAGTCCAAAGTTGCTTTGAAAGTGGATATCATTTGATAGAGAAATAAAGATCAAGATGGAAAGTTTAGATTATATAAATATTAAGAAATTATTGTTGCATGAGCAACATTTAACCCTTTATGAGTGATTACCTGCAATTTTATTTTCCTATCACTAAACAAATATTTTCTCTCAATGAAAGAGAGGCTAGAAGTAGAAGTAATGAATGAATGTCATAGTTAGTATATCACATGCTAATAAAAACTAGCCCAAACTAAATAAATAGGTTACATTCCAGAGATGAACATATTTCTTTTAGTATGTGGGGCTCATCTCAGAAAGTCAATTATTTGAGTGATATTTCTAATAATATAGAACACAAGGTAATGGGAAAAATTTAAAGCCAAAAGAATGATACATATACAATCATTTAATTGTCTAGGTTTGCATTAGCTTCATGATTTTCAAATAATATAGCCCAAAATAATTTCACAAAGCACCAGGATAAAGTGTTAGATGAATCTAAATGAATGGCATAAGCACAAAGAAAGCAAGAAATGAGATGAATAATAAAGCAGTTCATGACAGGAAGTAGGAATTAGGAAGAGGAAATATATCCAGGGATACAACAGGAATAATACACACAATTTCAAGTACAGTAACTCCATGGGAAAAGAAAAATGAATTGTGTAAATGGTACGATCAAAAAATGGGGAGCCAGCCCTGATGGCCTAACGGTTAAAGCTCAGTGCGCTCCGCTTCACTGGCCCGGGTTCACTTCCCAATTGTGGAACCACACCACTCGTCTGTCAGTAGCCATACTGTGGCAGTGGCTCACACAGAAGAATCAGAAGGACTTACAACTAGGATATACCAGTATGTACTGGGGCTTTGGGGAGAAAATAAAAGAAGGAAAGAAAGAGGAAAAATTGGCAACAGATGTTAGCTCAGAGCGAATCTTTCCCAGCAAAAAAAAAAATTAAGAATAATAATAAGGGAGATGTAGGGTTCAAGATAACTTTGAAAAAAATGGGAATGTGCAAGGTTGGGGCAATAAGAAAAACGACACCGTAGTTACTTTAGAGTATGAATGACTTCGGTGAAAATGTGAATTCTAGGTAATCATTTCAATAAGAAGGCACAATGATAGCATATAAGATTGGTAAGACTCCTGGTGTGATTACTTTGATAAATACTATGAGATGGATGTTGTTTGCATCCCAATAAAATTCTATTACAGTCACTTTTAAGGGCTAGATAAGGAATTTGTTTAAGCTGTAGTCCCAGCCCAAGTTTTGAAGTCCCAAGGGAGAGAGGTAATAAATGTGTTAAACGGAATAATACAGCACTTTTATCTAAAGTTGAGTTTCTGGTGCAGCATAAAAATCAGAAGCTCTTTAAGCAGGAGTGGATTTATCAAAGTAGGAGTTTCTCTTTGCCTTTGAATATCTATCTGTATAAAAGACAAGGGAGGTCATTGACCACGGGGAGAAAAGTACAGTTTATTTTAAAATTCAGCTCAGGTTGATTAGTAGAATAATATTGTATAAAATGTGCATTGTGTGATTATGACCCTTAAATTTGTCCTTACCTTTATTGATAAAGTCTGCAGGCTGTATCCATAACCATGACCAAGGCCAGTCAGCGGTATTGATTATAATCAGGACCAGCATGCTAGATAGATCAAAACAGGACCTCATAATTACGTGAGGAAGCAAGCAACAGGCCCAGTTTTGCCCTTTCTTACAACAGCCCTGTGTTCTTTTCACTACCTTTCTTTTCATTGCATTTGTTTTAAATGGATGTGTATGTGTGTGTGTGTGTGTGTCTGTGTGCATGTGTTTTAATCCCTCCCCAGGCTAAATATTTTGAATAAATCAATCTTTACACAGAAGAGATTCTCATAACAGCTCCAGGGGACTGGATTGGACAACTACTCTTTCTGATAAAGAAAATAAAATTGGTTGTACAACTGATTATACCACCCATTCACATCTTAAGCATATCCATTCCTAATTTTTCTTTCCCATCTTTGTGCCTGTATATTATAATTATTGAGTAAGGCAACTTTTTATAAATTATGTAACCTCTTTGCTAATGTATTTTTTCCACTAATAAACAGGAAAGTGGATTTTATTGATATAATTCACAGTCTACTCTTTCTGGACTATTCCAACCAGGTTGCTATCAAGGATTTGTGCTATTTTAGTCCAAGTCTCATTGGTATGTGATTGAGTCTATTGGTACAGATAGATGGTATTAAGCAAATAAATGGTATTAAACAGAGGCCATAAGCCAGTGGCCATTAAGTTATTCAGTGTGGCCAGGGACTTTTTACTTTCAAAGAGGAAGTTCTTAAGTCCACTGTAACCCTATGTATAATATGCAATATATAACATAAAATGTCATATATATCCATATATATCTTATACATCCATATATCGAGAGATATATGAATATCCATATATCCATGTCATATATATGTCATCTATCGTCTATCCATATATCTACAGAGATACATGGATAAGTAGGTAGGTAGAGATATAAAGAAAGATATACTTTTTTGCTACGTCTATATATGGTTATGATTTATGGGATGTGAACTGGCTATCAGGATCAACAAAGAGAATTTTGCAAAGAAGCTAGGAAGAGCTAAATAGTTAAGCTCTGGGAAGACAGGAATGAGGAGAGTTCCAGAGGTACCAAAAACAAGTTTTCATGGACTCTTTATAGTGTCAATAAAAGATATGATTGGGTTCTAGCACTATTAGGATCTATAATTCTCCATACCAATTTTCTACTTCATGGGAGAGAGGGTTAAGTTAGCCTAATTTGACTCAGGCTACACAAATGTATCTCAATCTTCTGTGCTAGGGGAGCAAAGGTCATGGAGCCCAGATGTAGACACAAATGCCCACTCTCAGGGAACTGGAATCATGATGAATTGAGCAGCCTCCCCAGAGATACCTGTGCAAATAGGATGAGACCACACAATTACGTGGTCTAGGAAGATGTGAGAAAGTAATATAGAGGGTGTCTCCATGTGTGTATTCCCTCTCATACTTACAATTGTGACATTATTTCTAAGAAAGCTGGAACCTAAATATGTTGTTGTGCTTTGTTTTCCAGTAGAGGTGACAAATTATCATGGACTCATGTAATAATCCTATCGAAAGATTAGTAGATTTTTAATTTGCTTTGAGTCATGTATAATTGTGAATTCCAAATTTTTATTTCTGTTCAGGCACATGTTAAAAACTTCCAAAATCGAAATAAACGTGGAGCTAAAAAAGTCTGTCTTAAGAATGTTTGATGTTGTGAAACAAAAAAGAACTAAAAACAGTTAAAGTCAATATTTTCCTATACTTAAAATATGATTTTCCTCTCAATCATTTCAAAATTGGGGGGAAAAGGAGGATTTCAATCCGGAAAAAATGCTGATTTTTCTTCTGTTAATTTTGAATAAATGATAAATCATTTTGAATAATGATAACAGGTTGTTAGGCTGAAAATTGCCAACTTTATCAGTCACTCCTAGCAAGTGCTATAATTTTAGAGATGAGGCCCATGTAATACAAACAAGGGAGCGATTACTTTGACATACAGCTTGTAGTAGTTTGAACTTTTTACCTTTTTTTACAAGACCATTTTGGACTTTGCACAGATTTTATTTTCTCGTGTAAAATTATGACCCTTATCTACATCTATTAAATGTAAGATTTAATTTTATTGACAGAAATGTAGAAATGCTACATTAATTGCTAAGGGCTTCATGATGCAGAATATGGTAAGGTAAGTATTAATGAGGATTGTATTTTACTATGTTCCAAGGAAGCCAAAGAAGTGTTTGATGTAATATGTGTAAGTCTGAATTATAGGAACATTCACACAGCATTAAGAAATTATATATGAAAAAGGAAATTATATGCCATAAAACTATTTTATCTGACTTATATTTCTTAGTATTCTTCTCTATTAAATCACTGACTTAGGGCTTTAGAACATCCTGAGAAATGATGTCCTTCTAAGTTAAATTTATAAATATTCTTTGATAAGAAAAGATACATTTACTTCATATTTTTAGCATGCATTATTTTATGACTTCAAATTGCAACCCCAGATTATTCCCCTTATTAAACTATCTTTAGATTTGTGGTAGAAAAATATATTTCAAGTCTTTGAGGGAGAGAAATATTTCTCAAAAGGGAAAATGAACTTTAATATAAAAAAAAGACAAGTGATTTTTGCAATCTGTTTAACTAATGGGAGAGCCAGAAAAAAATTACATGAAAACATTTCTCATGCTGAAAAAAAAAACAAATTATTGGGGCCAGCCTGGTGGCATAATGGTTAAGTTCCTGTGCTCTCCTTCCGTGGCCTGGGGTTCATGAGTTTGGACCCTGGGTGCAGACCTACACACTGCTCATGAAGCCATGCTGTGGCGGCATCCCACATACAAAAATAGAGGAAGATTGACACAGATGTCAGCTCAGGGCCAATCTTCCTCATGAATAAAAAAAGCCCCACCAAATTATTTTATTTTCCTATGATTTGACTTAACAATTAGAAGTCATAAAAGGCCATCAGATCTGGAGATATAAAGTGCAAAACATGATAGAGTCCATTATCATAGACATCATTTATCCTTCAGGGCTTTTGGTTTCAAGTAGCAAATATGAAAGTTAAACTGGCATGATCAGAAAAGGAGAAGAAAAGTGATTCATGTAGTTCAGGTCATGTAGGGTCTGATCAAGAAGCCCAAGTGATAGAGTTGTTGCTGGTCTCTCTTGATCTGTTATTTTCCATGGTGACTTTCCTCACAGCATTTGGTTTCTAGGAGATCCAGGACTTGATTTATTAAAGTGCAAATCTAGAGAAAATGTAAGGTTTGTTTTCCGTTTCCTGAGGGTATGATTAACACCATACACCGTATGTGGGTCACTTGTCCTACATGAGTTAATTTCCCTTACTAAGGTAATGTTTTAGACTGCTTAGCTCAGGTCTAAGTTATATGCCCGTTCTAAGATTTGAGAATGGCTATAGACTCCAAACCCATTCTTAAGAATGAGGGAGATGTGGTTACCACCTGCAGTTGGAGAGGGGTCCTTTTTCCAGGACAATGGTGAATAGATTTGAGTGACAAAGTAAATAATGCCCATTCAAATCTCTAACATTATCCATGAAAAATGGAATTCATAAGGGTAAATATCTGATCCTATACTTGGGTCCATGAATACAGCTGTCTCTATAGAAGATGTTGAAATCTTTTAATTGTAATTATGGAGAGGCTAATGCTTTTTTTTTTTTTTTTTTTGTGGGGAAGACCAGCCCTGAGCTAACATCTGTTGCCAATCCTCCCCTTTTTGCTGAGGAAGACTGGCCCTGAGCTAACATCTGTGCCCGTCTTCCTCCACTTTATATGGGACGCCACCACGGCATGGCTGACAGGCAGTGCGTCGGCGGGCACCCGGGATCCGGACTCGCGAACCCTGGGCTGCCAAGCGCGGACTAAACCGCTGCGCCACCAGGCGGCCCCCGAGGCTAATGCTTTTTTACCAGAGTAAATTCGATATACATTAACCATGTGATATAGTGGCTAGTAAAGCTAAAGTGGCCTTTGGAAATATTGGAAAAAAAGCATAATATCATTGGGTTATGTCATTTCTAACACTTATCTTTCAAATGAATTATTTTCATCCCTCCATCTACACTGCCCCTACCCAATTTCATTGTCTCTTACCTGGGCTATGCTATGCTTCTCCTGAGTTAAGAGGAATCCTTCTCCATTCTATCCTCTAGCCTATCATATTTTTTAAAAAAACCTTTTATCTTGGAATAACTTTATATTTACAGACAAATGACTAGGATAATACAGAGAATTCTGGTGTTGCCCTCAACCAGTTTCCTCCATTATTTTCATCTTATATGACCATGGTCCTTTTGTCAAAACTAAGAAATCGACATTGGCACATTATCTAAACTGCAGACTTTATGTGGGTTTCACCACTTTTTCCACGAATGTCCTCTCTCTGTTTCAGAATCCAACCAGGACACTGCGTTGTGTCTAGTTGTTGTGTCTCTCCAGGCTCCTCTGGTCCGTGAGAGTTTCTCGGTCTTCCCTTGTTTTCTTGTCAGATTTGAGGAATGCCTGTATAGAACATCCTCTGATTTGGATTTGTTTGATGTTTTCCTCATGATTAGACTGAGGTTATGGGTTTTTGGAAAGAACGCCACAGAGACGAAGTGATCTCATTTCTTAGTATCAGGGAATACATGATTTTGACATAAAATTATCGGGGGTGTTAACCTTCATCATTTGATTAACATGGTTTTTGTCAAGTTTCTCCACTGTCATATTACTGTTTTCCCCTTTCAATACTCCATTCTTTGAAAGTATGGATATTTATCTACCTCTGTCTCTAACTCTATATCTCTATATGGACATCTATTTCTACATTTATATCTATGTCTATATCTGTATAGAGATATCGGCTTCACTATAGTGCTATAATTTGTCTCTGTAAAATGCTTTCATATATCAATGGTCCCTAAATCTGAAGTTTTGTATGATTGAGTCACACATACATACGTATACACTGCATTCATACACAAAAACACATACACTGATTTTTAACATCGGATCTGGTCTATTCAGAATTCACCAGCTCTTAGGAAACAATAGTTTGGTAATCAACTCAAAATTTTCTCTCAGGGAAGATATCTCTGTGAAAGGTTGTCAAGCAGCTAGTGATCAAAATTTGTTTACACTCCAACTGGGCAGTATATTCTGTGAGATAGTTTTGAGTCACAAATACATTTATGGTAATTTTCTCTCATGGTCAATTTTTTGCCTTTGAGGACTAAAAGAACATTTTAAAACCTATCCAAAATGGGAGTCTTTTAAATACTGGAAGGCTTCTGTTATGGGCTAAATTGTGTCCCCCCAAAATTCATATTGAAGTCCTAACCTCCATTACCTCAGAATTCACCTGTATTTGGAGATAGGGTTTTTAAAGGGATGATTAAATTAAAATGAGGTCTTTAGAGTGGACCTTAATCCAATATAACTGGTGTCCTAATAAGGGGAAATTTGAACACATGGGAGACAGCAGACACTTGTGTGTGCAAAGAGATGACCACATGAAGATACAGAGAGGGAGCCCTCCACAAGCCAGGGAGAGAAGACTCAACCAAACCTTCTGACACTTTGATCTCTGACTTTTAGCCTCCAGACCTGTGAGAAAATAGAATTTCTGCTGTTTAAGCCACCTAGTTTGTGATGTTTTGTTATGGCAGCCCTGCAAACTAATACAACTTCAATTAGTTTTTCCAGAATTATCTCACAATAAATTTCTCCAGTTCTTTCAACATTCTGTCATAATGATACAGTGGCTAACCATGCCAGGCTGTGTGGGACTATGCTGGTGTTAACACTGAAATTCTCACATCCTGGGAAACCTCTCAGTCCAGTTCATCTATGGGACTCTTAGGCCCTTGCTGACTCTTTCAAGTGGTGCTCTAGGTTGATAACTGCCCTCTTACAATACAGTCCCCAGAGACTTTAGTGGGCTTTCCTCAATCTAACCAGGCCAGGTTATGTGAGATTACATCATATCAACTATACATGTACACAATTTTGGAGGCATATATGACATATTCTTAATTTAAACTAGGATGGAATTCTACCCAAACCTACAAGTTTAGTTTATAAGTACAGATAAAATGAGTGGATGTCATGGACGGATGGACTTTGAGTTGTTTTGCCAGATGATGCAGGGTCATCTAATTCACTGTTATCTTGCCTCCCTTGTGACCAGCCATATTTATTTGTCAGAAAAAAATGACTAGCCTGGATCTGAGACAGCAATAGGTAGCTACTGAGTCTAGAAATTATATGTGACTCAGATAGGATTTAAATTCACGACTCTGCTTCATTAGTCCTGAACTCAAAGCAAGTGAACAAGAGGAAGGATATTAACTTTTGCCTCATCTTCATGTGCTCTTGTTATATTACTAAGGGTCAGTGGAGGTTACCTATCCAGTCATTATTCTTAAAATGACTGACACTTATCAAGAAGATAGCATAATGAAAGAACAAAAGGAAACATAACTTGTTCTGATTAACATTTGAGTCATCAATAGTCCCATTAATGGAACTCAAGCAAGTCATATTATTATGGTCTTGGAATCAAACTTGAAACTAGAGATTTCTAACAGGAGGAAGCATGGAGTAATGATTGATAAATTTCAGCTTACCAGGATATGAATCCTGGCTGCAGCATTTGATAATTGTGGCCTCTGAAAGGTTACTGAACCTTTCTGAGACTTTGTTTCCTTATATATAAAGTATGATTGCTAACACACCCTCCTTCATTTGATCACTAGTCAGCTGACTTTAGTCTGTTTTCTTGACTGTTCTGAGCTTCCTTTTGCGATTTGCGAAATACTGGCTTTGATCACATCAATTAACTATTGTGAGATTAAAATAAAATAATGTATATAAAGTCCCCAACCATTATATTTTTATTATTCACTAGGTTATATAGATATTATGTATAATCTTAAGTTTTTCCTAATAAATCAAAGAATAAAGATATGATTTATTATGCTACACATAATTTTCGTTTGTAGAACAACTGATGTTGCTCCCTGACGTTTTCTTTTGCTGATACATTCTTGATGTCAGGGCGGGAGCATTAGCTGATAAACTTTGTATGCAAATTATCAAACCTGTCAAAAGCAAAAACTAAAGAAGACAGATTAGAAAACAAATATTTCTTATCTTGAGATGAAACAAAAAGCAAATTTTAATTGTCGATATTTTTACAGCTCCATATACAGTTCTATTGGTAAAGTTCTGTCTTTGTTATCTCTTATTTTTCACTCCTCCCTCCTATTTTAACTTAAAACAACCTTCCCCAAACTTTGTATAGCAATAACAGGCAGGCAAAACAATACAAACATCATTTAATCAAGGGTCTATTTCAAGGCTTTATAACCACGGGTGGATTTGATTTCAGTAGGAATTAATCTTAATTTATCCAATCAAATGCAGTGGGGGGAAAAAAATGAAAGCAATCTCCGAGAAAAAAATTTGTTTTATAAATTAAGGTACACACATTTTTCTTCAAATATAATTGAATACTAATAATTCTTGTCTTACACAACTAATTATTTTTTTTTTTTAGTTTGCTTTGCTTTGGAAATTATGTGTTGATGTAATTTTATCCATGATAGTTATGATTTCAATTATTTTATATATAAGCATTTGAATTATTCTAAATGTGTTTAAACTAAAATGATATTATTTCACTTTTCCTTATTTTTAGTAATGAATTTGAATCATAATATAAGTAACTGATAAACTGAGCTTAACTAACAGCTATCCAATTTGAACACTGATTTTGCTGTTACCCCTATAAAATAGATTGCAGAAAGTACATATTTAAATCAATGTTGTAACACTGCTAAGAATAGTATATCTCAAAAAGTTTTCTCATAAGCACATATTCTTAAAAATATTGTCTTTCTCCTAATTTTATATTCTTTCCATTCTTTTTTGTAACTGCTATTTTGGTTGGAGTGTGTATAGGAGAAATGATGTAATTTCAAACTCTGAGGAAAATATTTTGTGTGGAGATTTTTTTTAGGTTTAGAATGAAGATTGTTTAAACTTTCTGTGCCTCAGTGTATTTCTTTCTCATTCCTCTCACCATCCCTATGAAGTCCAAATGCTAAATAAACAAGTAAGTAAGTATTTCCAAACCCATTTTAATATCAAAAGTTGTTTGAAATCTGGCTTGGCATTTTTATGAATTATATTTCTTTTCTTTCAAGGGTAAATACTTACCCCTTTATTCCAATCTGACATTTCAAGCTGCAACATTTTTCTTGGAAATCAGTCTTTACTAAATTCAACTTAAATATCTTCTTTTTAATTTGTTTTTTTATACAAATGCCTTCGATATACTAATATATATCCATTTCTTACTGAAAATCAGACAAATAGGATTTTTTTAAAACCCCCTTGTTTTTTTCATATGTTTAGATTATCTCTAAAGTCTTGGGCCCCAAATAGCAAAGTTTATTTTTTCCAAATAGCTATGATTGGTACTATTAGCATCTATATTACCCAGATATGCTTTAATTACAGAAATCTCCAATTTTACCTCATTAGAGGTGTTATATAATATTCCCACATCCCCCAACAAATTTATCAATATTTCACTTGTAACATTTAATTTCCTTTGCAATTCTTAAAAGGAATTTTTTTCTGTATATTTTTCTTTACCTCCTTTAATTTTGATCAAAGCACTGAAGTTCAGAGAAAATGTGATTTTTCAAGCAGGGAAAAGGCACAGGTAGGCTTTACTTGTCATTGCTATTTATTACTTTCCCAGTTAGCAGTTAGGTTCTCTGTACCTTGGGCTATTTCTCAACTAAAATAGATTGTACCCTGATGTTTAGCAACCGCTTGTGATTCAGCCTTTTGGTTCTAACATTAGAGATTTGGTTTTAACATTTGCTATTTTTGAGACCCAGGGCAAGTCTTTAAAGGTGCTCTATGTAATTTTTCCCTTTTAGTTGTATTTATATAGCATAACATTTTGTGTTAGCAAATCCATCAAAATTATTAAAAAGTTGCAAACACAAACCTTCTTTAAAGATCTATGTTTTGTTTGTGTAATATGTGTGGTATTCATATATGTACACATAATTAAACTAGTAAAACAAGATCTGGATATTATTTCAGCCTTTTTTCCTTAAAGTAATTGTGAACATTGACAACCCAACTCACTTTTCTAGACCTTGTTTTTTTTTTTTTAATTGCAGTATGACGTTCATAGAGAAAAATACACAAATCATCACACATTCCTTGATGAATTTTCACAAGATGACCACACCCATGTAACCAGAATCCAATAGAGAAAATGTTACCAGCATCCCATAAGTCGCCCTGTGTCCACATCTAGTAACTGACCTGAAGGATGAAAACTATTTTGACATCTAACCCCAAAGATAACTATTCTTGTTAATTAATCCTTCATTTTGCACTTTGTATGGTTAGAATCCTAGTATATACAATGTTTTGCTTTCTTTCATTTTTCTTTCTTTTCTCAAAAAGTTGTCAGTGTAATATTTATCCATATTGTTGCATATAGATGTAGTTTGTTTGTTCTCATTCTATGTAGTATTCTATCGTGTGACTATGCACAGTGCATTTCTCTGTTCTTAGAAGAGATTTGCTACATGGTGAACTAAGAAATCCTCACCTAAAATAAAGGTCAAATTGTCAAATCAGATGCAATATAATTTTTTTAAATCTTACCCAGTACCAAATTACTAATAATTCAGAAGATACAGGCAGTGTCAAAGGACATGTCTACTCTTTGGGGGAGGTCCAAGATTGTCAGTATTACTCCACAAATGCCCTTTATCTCTTGCATTCGCACATCTTCTGGTTTGGATTTAACATGAGAAGTTCAAGCAACGCCTTCACTAGTTCATCTGTTTAGTGGCATAATTGCAAGGGGATTTGATCAGACTCTTTCTTTCTCAAGTATCTCCAGGAAAGGAAGAAAATAGGTTACAAACCTGCTCCTAACCTTAACCCTGTCTTTCTTACTCAGAAAGATGTATTTATTTATTTATCTATTGATTGATTCATTGATTAATTCATATACTTTCTATATTTAGATATGTAAACTGTCTGGTATATTTTTATATGTGATATGGCATAGGGATCAAGATATAATGTTTTTCCAGTTAGATTTTCAATTGACCCAACACCATTTATTGAAAATAATTACCTTTCTCTGCTACATTGTGGTTCCTGTGCCATAAATAAGGTGATCACATATGTGTTGTTCTGTTTCTGTGCTCTATATTCTGTTCCCATTATCTATTTCCTACCACAATTATCTAGCACCATCACCACACTGTCTTAATTGCTATGGGTTTATAAAATATCTGCAAGTGTTGTACATGTTTTCTTAAATATTGTCTTAGCCTTTTGCATTAATTTATAAGTTTTAGAATCAGATTGTCATTTCTCATAAATAAGAGATTTTTAATTGGAGTTGCATATCAGATTGGAAAGAATTGACACATTTATGATATCAATTGTTCCACTACACTGAGTTACTTAGGTCTTCTTTATCTTGTTATTTTTTTAATGTTTTAATATAGAGTTCTTTCAGGTATTTTGTTAAAACTATTTATAATTTGCTTGTATTGTTGTTGCTGTTATAAATAGTATCTTTTAAAATTTCACTTTCCATGTGCTTGTAGCTAGTAAAGTCAATACAATTGTTTTTTTCATATTGACTTGTATCCAGTAGATTTGCTAAATTATTGGATTTTCTAAGCACAGAACCATTTCATCTGTGAATAATGACAGTTTTATTTCCTCCTTATTTCAACCTTTGTGTACTTTTTCTTTCCTTATTATGCTGGCTAGAATCTTCAGTACAACGTCAAATGGAAGGAAAGATAGTGAGTATTCTTTTTATCATTCTTGATGTCAGTGGGAAAAGCTCTTAACATTAAGTATAATGTTAGCTATAGGTCTTTTGTAGATACCACTTATCAAGTTAAAGAAATTCTACACTATTCTAACTTTGCAAAGTGATTTTTTTGCTAGTTTTAAATTGTGAATGGGTGCAGAATTTTGTCAAGTGATTTTTCAGTACCTATTAAAACAATTATATAATTTTTTATTCTATTAACATGATGAATAACATTAATTGATTTATGAATATTAACTTCCCTTGAATTCCTGGAACAAATTATGCTTTCTCATAATTTACAATCATCTTTTGTAAGTATTGTGGTGCTATATTTGACAATATTTTGTTTAGAACTTATGTTTATTAGTCTGTAGTCTTCCTTTTCTGTCACATCTGTTTCAGATATTCATCTCCAGATCATGACAGTCATAACTTTCCAGAATTCTGGAGGTTCTTTCAAAAACACTTGGAGAGTTTGTATGTTTGTGTAATTTCCTCTTTAAATATTTTAAAGATGTCCCCAGGGAAGCCATCTGATTGTAGGGTTGGACGAATGCTTTTAAACTACTGCCTGTAGTACTATAAAATGTTGCAGGATAACATGATGAGCTCTTAGTTTGTCCAGGAAAAGCATTAAAATGGATTATCTTATTTCATCTATGTAGAACCTCCATGAGGTATTACCAATATTTTAAAAATCGGGAAATTGAAGTTTAAGGAGGACAGGAAATTTGCCCAGTTACACAGGTAGTTAGTAAAAGAGCACACTCTTACACTCACTGTCTCCTTATCCATCAAATGAAGAGACTAAACTGCTACATGTCTCCTGAGGCATGATTCGTGGATAGACACACGTCTCAGTTTTCTTGCTCCCTAGAAACAAACAAAACACAAGAAAGTCACCAATCCCCTTCACTGAACTTGAGTTTATACTGCATTTCTCTCCCTCAACTCATCTGACCATTGCTGACATCCTTCCCAATCGTGCCTATTATGCCCACTGGAAACACGTTTCCTCAGAGACAGAAAAGCAAAACAAAAGTCAACATAAAACAAAACATTTCTGTCTCTTCAGCATTTTCACAGAGCACTGTGTGAATCCTCACATCTTAATTGAAACCCAGTTGTCTCCTGAGAATACTGTTTCCCCCTGAAACCTTTCTTTTGTGGCTGCTCATTTCCCTGTCCCATCTTCAATGAAGGAACCAACTCAGGGTCTGTGTCCTTCTTCTAGTCTCCCATTTTTACTTTTGAGTCACCTCTTTACAATATCTTGAACAAAAGTTTTCTTTTTGAGGCTCATGCTGTATAGTTATACCACCCTCTGCTGGTGTTCATTGTCGTAATATATTTGTCATTTTTTCAAACGGATCAAAAGCTCTCACAGTTGGATAACAGTCTTCCGCTTCTTCTCTTTCTTCTTTCTTAAATTCATGTTGGATTACTTCAATGTGCATAAGTAGGACCTATTCTTACGACTCTTTGAAATCATCAACTTCTACTTCAGTTTCACTTGCCTTCTAAAATGGTCCCAGCTTGAGCCAAGTTGTCATAACGAAGGCTCTTATACGTCTTATCCCAAACTTCAACATCCTGCTCTCTGAATACAATCTCCTACCTTTGCAGCTTTCATTTCCCTCCTTAATCCAGTGCAGATGGCCTTTGACAACAGAGTGATGTTCAATGTCAAGACCACATCAACCATTTTCATTAGAGCATCTGCATCCTTTGACCTCCACAACATGAGAAAAGCAGAGCCCCGAGTTTTTGTTACTACAGATTGTCTCACTTTTCTACAACTACACCTGAATGGTTGGTTTCATACAGGAAAACACTGAAGAGGCTGTTGCACTGGCTCCACTCTACAACCATCTTCTTCAGTCTTCTCAGTGCTTCTTAAAGAAATTTGCTACCTGGTGAACTTTCTTTCCTATTTTCCCACTGGCTATTTTAATTCTTCACAGTCTCTTCAAGGATTGTATTCCATGAAGTTTCAACTCTTATTTTTAGCCGATATTCCTGCCCAACTACTTCACTTGGAATAAAACAACATTAGGTTAAAAAAGTCTATCAATTTCTGGTGTTAAAATATGAAGACCCCCATCTGTAGCCACAATTACCTTTATAGTTATTCTTCCATTGTTATTGATAAAAATGTCTTTCCACTTATGTACCTGAGAGTATATTCTCCTATTCCTTCCCTCTACCTCCTTAGGGGACTTTTTCCATCAATTATCCCATTCCTTTATTATTTATTCAGCATATATTTATTCCAATCCTTACTGTGTATTAACATTATAGTAGATGTTTTGGATACTTTCACAAACAAAATAGACAAAGGAATCTACTGTCTTGGTGGATACGTTATAATGGGATGAAGGAGACAAATAATATACAGTGAATAAGTAGAGTTGAAATATTGGAATCTAGTAAGTTAAAAAAAAAGGAACAGTAGATCAATGTAAAGGAGATCAGGAGTATTCATGAGGAGATGAGCAGTTTACAGTATTAAATAGAGTATTCTGATTGGCTGTAATTTTTTCTTGGTACCCAAGTAAGGTGTTTTAGTTTCTTCATTAATGAAATGATATAGTTGTGTGATATCCAGGTTTTATTTGGCCTTTAAAATTATGTGAGTCCATATAAATGATAAGTAATTATCATAATAAAATATAGAAAAGCATTATTTTTTATTTCTAGGACCCTTATTCAAGTCTTGGCAACACCATAATGCTTATCAGTCATGGCATTTCTTATTTCACAGGCAATTTCTGGTAACAGGAATAAATATTTAACAGGAGAAGAGTAAAACAAACCTTCTAAGACTAAAACTCAGCGGAGTCACGATTAAGGACTTGAAATAATTAGTCTAGTTCTCCAGTGTTGTACACCTTTCATTCTTACCATTTAGTCTCACGCTGAAAGTTTAACTACACTAAATACATTTATCATTCCAGAAATCATTATTATACTCTGTGTCTAGCAACATCTTAGACATCAAATAATTCATCTTATAAAGTAGAAGTGCCTTTTATTTTTCTCCTCTTCCCATACCTCAGCATCTTAACTGCAGTGACTCATGAGCTGAGTCTGTTTTCATTTTATTTACGAATTTTTTTGGTCTGTTTGCAGTAGTGCTGATGTGTCACAGAACTGTGACTACAACTTCAACCGTAATTGATGGGAACAAATTCTTCTGGGATGTATTAATACAGCTTCAGACAGTGAGGCACAGTGAATGGGAAGTAAATGGGTTCAGGAGCTCTAGAGACATTGATGTTGCTGGAGGCGGGGTAAGCAGCCACTAATAGCTACAGCTAAACAGTGGGAAGAAAGCATGCACTGGATTTGTCTCACTAATCATTACACATCATATGCACTTGGCAGTCTGATCAAATGTTGCTTTCCCAAACCAATTAGCCTTCAGTGTGGTGCTAACTGGTGCATATGTAGCTGCTAGTTACAATGGTCATGCGGCCTTTGATTTTAAGCACCCACGTTAAAGATACAGATTTTCTCTGGGGTTTTAAAGACAAGATATTCTTTTCTATCTTGAATACTTTTTCAAAGACCAAGATTCTATTTAGTTTGAAGTTAAAAGACTACTCCTCTACAGTTTTTATTTAGATGCTCCAAACTTGGAACCATAGAGTTTTAGTTCTGGTTAAAGTATTTAATGTTGCTGATTAGGAGCTTGCTCTAAGAGAATGAGTTACTTACTCAACATCCAAAAACTGCTTATGGGCAGCATTTGGATGAAAACAAATTATAAGGTTCATCGTGGTTAGATTTACCAGCAATTCAGTAAAATGTACTGAGTGTTAAGCATCATGCTAAGGAGTGAAAATGCAAAGACACATTTAATTAACATTTAGAAATGCAGAGACACAAATTATTCAAGGTATATGTTATTTGCCAGTGACATCAAGAAAGTGGGAGCAAAAAGGAGGAAACTGTTAATTTTGATTAGAGAGCTGGAGGACAATGAGGTATTTGCAATTAGTAGCAGGCATTATGGGAAGAAAAGCAGAAGGCCTGTTGCAAAGTCTCTGCAGGATGTGGTGGAATGATGCAGAAGTCACTGACCCAGATATGCCCACTCACTTATAACTTTCGTGAAATGTGTTTATACCCCGAATTTCACGAATGTGTAAAGGGGCAATTTTCCTACCTGGAATTTGCATTGGCCTCGTAGTACAGTGAGGAGAAGTCAGATAAACTTAGCCTTTAGGTGGAATCTTTAGATATTAAGTACATCTTATTTTCATACCTCCAGAAATAAATATGTTCTATACTCTTGTCATTGCAAAGTTCACTTTACTAAATAGTAAAAAAAAAAAAAAAAGAAGAAAGAAAATCATGCTGTTTGATTCATGGCATTCCACCCGGGACTTTTCAATGAATCAATGACTTACATGTCTATCCATGTATTCTTGGTTTTGATACTAAAAATGGCATCTATGAGTGTTACAGCATATATGATTGTATATAAAGGCCGTCATATTTTCAAATCTTTAGTAATAATTTCTTGAAAAGGCGTATTTCTTTGTAAGTAAAGAATCGGGCATGAAGTTAACTCACATGTCCAGTTGGGAAGAATTAATGACTTCACCACCCTATGGTGTCTTCCTAGTGAGCCACAGGTCACACGAAGCATAAAAATGACTGCACCAAGGTGCGTGATGAGGATTGCAGCCTCCCGCGGAAATACTTAGGGAGCATTCAGTATTTATTCAACAACGTCGATTTTCAGCACGCATTGTGATGAATATGAATGTAATAAAAATGTCAGAATCTGTGTATGAATCAAGTATAAACCAAATATTAACTGCCTCCCAAGGGGAAATGCCTTCATTTCTTTTTACTTTTTTTCTTTCTGCCTGGTCATTTGTTGAGACATCCAACTGGTTTATGCTGGAGTCTCATTCTCCTCAGGAGGAAGGAAATGTTCAGGGAACACACATGAATAAAATAAAAATAAAAGTATCTTAAACCTACTACTTTTTGTAAGGACTACACAAAGTTTACTATCTTCAAAGGAAGCTTTAAAACTGATAAAAGATGATTTTATTTAAAGGACTGATATTATAATTATGCATAGTCAGGTAGTCATGAGGCAATACTAGCCATTTACACTGTCAAATCTACTTTTTTCAAAATAATTGTAATGTGAAAGATTATGCCTGATTGAAATGTTAAAGCATCATCAAATCACATGTAAAATAAACATCTCAGAGGTTAGACATTAACATTCTTTTTACTCCCTATTTGGAAAAAAAAGAAGTTGTTCATAATAATCTAGAGAAAGAGGAAATAGAAATATACAAGAATGCTATATAGTTATTATTTTTCTGTCATGAACATTGTAGGATGAGAATTTTTATGAGTTGCTAATTGATGCACAATGGGTTCATTAAGTGCTATGATCAGGTTTGAAAACAATCTGTCTTTACCACATGATATTTGAAAACCTGACAAAACTCCTTAGACTGTAAGTCCTGGGGGAGAAATGATTTCTTTCCACAGAATAATAATATGAAAGCTACCTAGAGATACATTTCTCTGGCCATAGTTGACCAACTACAGTTTTAAGAGCTCAATTTTTGGCCTGTGTTTATATCTGTCCCTTTAGACATGTCAACTTTCATAGAAAGAGAATAGTTATGAATGTTCTCTTTTTCCCAACTGACCAAAAAAAAGGAGTAATACTGTTAATGTAAAAGAGTTAATGTGTGGTGTGAAATCTGAGTAAGAAATTCATTCCTGGATTTAAAAGCTTTATGAATAGAGATTTGGTTTTCTTACATGTAAAATAAATGATTACATTAAATAACCTGTAAATTTAATTCATGTTAATTTATGATTCATAATATTGACCCGTAAGAATTGTTACCTTTTTGTTTTGACAAGGCAATGTCTTAGATATGGTAGGTACAAAAAGCACTTCATGAATGAGTCAACAGGATGCTCTTCTTAAATAACTATGGTTTCTTGGTGGGCCAGCTCAGCGGCGCAGTGGTTATGTTCAGCATGCTCCACTTCAGCAGCCCAGAGTTCACGGGTTCAGATCTCAGGCCTGGACCTACACTGAGCTTGTCAAGCCATTCTGTGGCGGCATCCCATATACAAAATAGAGGAAGATTGGTGCAGATGTTAGCTCAGGGACAATCTTTCTCACCAAAAATAATAATAATAATGAGTATGGTTTCTTATATACTTGCTAAGATGTACTAATACATATTCCATTTATTCAAATTCTTTTCGTTAACATTTTTATATGTCCTAAGTGCTCACCTGCCTTATGTTAAGAAGGGCAAATCATGAGTGGACATGGTACATATCTCTACTTCTCTATTAATTCGATTGGACCCTATGCTTTCTAATAATGACAGTTTTCCTTTATTATTCTTCTCAAGAGAGATGCTACATTGAGTAGAAACATCAGGCAAGAAGAAATTAAATTCCTTTTGAGATTTATTTTTCCATCTGTAGTAGGTTGAGGGGTAGTCCTCCAAAAGATATTTCTACCTGGAGCCTGTACCTTCTTTAGAAAAAAGGTCTTTGCAGATGTAATTAAGCTAAGGATCTTGAGATGAGCATATCCTGGATTAATTAGAGTGGACCCTCCATGTAATAACAAGTGTGCTTAGCAGAAAAGAGAAAGGAAGAACACTCAGAGTAAAAGGTCATGTGAAAATGGAGGCAGAGGTTGGAGTGATGCACCCGAGGGATGTCTGGAGCCATCAGAAGCTGGAAGAGGCAAAGCAGGTTCTCCCCTAAAGCCCCCAGATGGAGTAAGGCCCTGTTGACATCCTGATTTCAGACTTCTGGTCACCAGAACTGCCCTAGGAAACCAATACACTGTCACTGCCACTAACTTCTAAAAACCCAGGACTAATACATGGAAGGATGAATCAATTAGGAGCTATATGGCACACTCTAATTGGGTGTTCAAGACCATGTAATAAAGTGACTATTTAGAGATCAGGGTGTAGGGAGGCTACAGGTGGTAGTTTGATGAGGGTGCTTGTATTAGTCTGCTAGGACTACCATAACAAACTACCAGAGACTGGGTGGTTTAAACAACAGAAATTTATTTTCTCATAGTTCTGGAGGCTGGAAGTCCAAGGCCAAGGTGCTGGTGGGATTGGTTTCTCCAGAGGCCTTTCTCCTTGGCTTGCAGATGGCTGCTTTCTCACTGTGTCTTCACAAGGCCTTTCCTCTGTGCCCATGCATGGTGGTATCTGTCTTAATCTCCTCTTCTTATAGATCCACCAGTCAGATTGGATTAGGGTGCAGCCTAACAGCCTCACTTTAACTTAATCACCTCTTTCAAGGCCCTATCTGCAAATACAGTCACTTTCTAAGGTATTGAGGGTTAGGGTTTCAACATATGAATTTTAGGGGAACACAATGCAGTCCATCACGGTGCTCATAACAAGCTAGGACTGAAGAGACTAGGAGAGGAAGCAGAGTTATATAGAAACCCAGAGACAGAGAAGGCTGTGTGGAGAGAGATAACTTCAGGAGCTGTGATTGTTGGTGGAGAAATACAGTGAAGCCCCAGATGAAGGCAGTCAGGGCAGTCAATTCTTCCTTCCCTTTGTTCATCTCCTGGAAGACACAGGAAGGCAAGAAAGACCACACTGTAGTGCACACGTCAGCCTTCTAGTGCACAGAGCAAGGCTGAGAAGGATGGAGAGAGGATCTGAAGGGGCAAAAGGAAGATACCGAGCACAATGGAAACTTAAAAACTATTTCATGGGGGCCGGCCCGGTGGCATAGTTATTAAGTTTGCACGCTCCACTTAAGTGGTTCGGGGCTTGAGGGTTTGGATCCCAGGTGTGGACCTATACCGCTCATTGCGCCATGCTGTGGTAGTGACTCACATACAAACTAGAGGAAGATGGGCACAGATGTTAGCTCAGGGACAATCTTCCTCACACACACACAAAATTATGATTTCATGGAAGTCATTAGTAGCCAATTCTACAGTTGAATGCATTAGCAAAATAGGTCTAGAATAATAAAATATTTCTTAACAACTCTTTCATTACAATTGAGGAGTTAATGAAAAACAGCACAAGTTTGTATAATATATTGTCAAAATTATAGGCATATCCTGGAAGTTGTATAAATCTTACTTCTTATGGAATTATTTTTCATATTTTAGATTAAAGTGTATGTGCACATGTATTTATGAACAGTATGCATTTTAAAACATCACACAAGTTGACGGGTGTTCTAAGATATAAGTGCTGAATGCTTAGCAGGATTCTGGTCCTGGTGTTCAAAATGCGCTTGAACACATTTTGAATGTTCTATACTCTAGATGTCTCATTTCTTCAGTGGAAAGATTATTGATATCCAAGAACATAATGAAACTATTATGGAATATTATTTTAATAAAACAAGTGCTGGAGGAGTGGTTTTTGTGACTGTAGCATATTTATTAATCTATCCTCACCATCCAGCACTAAATAATATTTGACAAATATTTATTTAACTGAATTAAACTGCAAATAGACATATGCTCATTTTCCTAGGTATACAAATAAACCAGTGGAAAAGAATTATTATTTGAACATCTTTATGTATTCTAGGCAACTTAGGAATAAGGGGAGGGGGTAAGTACTTGGATGTATTATCCAACGGTTCCTTTTCCTCACGGGCTCTTTAGGCATTTTAGCCAATTCTTCATAGGTAAAATAAGTCAAAATTTCTTTTTTACAAACTGCCTCGATGTTTCACATGTACGTCGAATTTCTACTTATATTTGGCAAAAAAATGACACTGATGTGGGTGCAAAGTTGTCAGAAATATTCTAGAGATTTAATTTCTATGTTAAAAAAACTGTTAAATCCTTGAAAATAATTAAATTAATGGCTGTATATGTTTTTATATATTTTCTGAAAGGTTGACAATTTGGAAAAAAATTATATCCAGTTATAATTTGTGACAAACTTCACTAGAAATCATTTATGAAAAATTAGTCAAAAAAGCAGTTGCAATTACTTAAGGAAATAAAAACCTATGCAGCCTCGGAAAAGAAATCCGCCACTAGAGGGCACTGCTGCTCTATAGCAAACCGACCTGTTGCTATAATCAATACAGAAGGTTTAAAACTAGGGGTTCAGGGTGGTAAATTGGGATTGTGAAATGAAATGCTCTAAAAGAAGAAAAGTAAATGTTACAGTTAATATTATTTATCAGACAATTTGAAAACTCAGCACTTATATTGGCATTTCCATGAAACTAATTTTACTAGTCTGATGTACATTTAAGAAAAAAAAATACACATAAAGGAAAAGATATTTATGGAACTTCACAGTAGCTTTGCTTAGATAAATCCTGTTATATTCTCGTTGTAAAGATTCTACTCCTCATAATGTAAGATAATAATGGTAATAATAACTCAGCTGCATAGACTTGGTTTCCTCTGAGGTGCTATGATGTATTTATGCATACAGAGTATATATTCATAACACAATATATATTTATGTTTACACCCCAAAGTGAAAAAGTAAAGACAGGCCATATAATCACCAATTTAAAAGGAAAGAAATTGACTTTCCGAATGTCATTGACAGAGGAGTGAGAGAGTGAACATGCATGTGTATGTATACACACAGGCGCAAAAATGGGGAGAAAGAAACAATTTTTCCGTAAAATTGGAAGAAAGAAATATCCACAATTAAATAATGGGTTATATATAACACACATATAACATAGAAATTTTGGAGAGAAATGAAAGGTAATTATTATAGTTCATTAATAAGTATTATCTTCAATAAAATACTGTGCTTGCAATGAACTAAAAAATGACTGGCTAATATAAAAATATAAGACATATTTTCTGAAATTAATAATGGAAATAGAGTTGAGGAGACACGACGTACATGTTAAAATAGCACGCAACGTATAATTTTACATGAAAAATATGCAGTGTTGTACATACAGAATTTAGGAGAACATTGTGGTTTGGAGTAAACCAAAGTACTCAAAGAGGGGACAAAATTTGAACTTGGTCTTGAAATTGAGAAAAATATTGGATAGATGAGGAGGATGTTATAGCATGGAAAAAGGCTGAGAGATCTAGATGGTCCTGACCTATACCGATGCCAGTCAGTAAAAAATCTGTTTTGGTGCATTGGGATAGGGAGGGGTAGTTGGAGGAATCTAGAAAGATAGATTAGGGGTATATCGTTGGTGATTTTGAATTCCAGGCTGAGATGCTTTGATTTGATCCAAAAGTATTTAAATCAGATGTGTGGCATGATCAAAGCAGTATTTAGAAAAATTCATTTGTTTGTATGATAGAGTCGTATGAGCAGAAACTTTAGTGAGAGAAAATCTTTGATGAATCTGTTTCATAGAACAAACTTGAGATGGTATGAGCCTCAATTAGGATACTGGCAATGGGCATAGAAAAGAAAGAATTAAAATTCATGTCGTTTTGAAATAGGAAACAGCATTGATTTTGGTTGATTAAATATGGAGGTCTCAGAACTGGGAGAGAAGATGAAAAGCAGTCATGAGAATTTAAGCTCAGAGGACATGAGACAAAAGGAAGAGGAAGTGGATTTGTACTGAGAGAAAAGATAGAAAAATCTGTTCAGTTTTAGAGACGTTAAAATGTCTCTCATTGATTAAATATAATGATCCTCCTCAGAGATGCAGGGCAGAGCTGCAGAAAGGAGTTAGATTGTCAGTTTGGATTTAATAGTTATATTTAGAAATGCTAACTTAATCAGAAGGAGGGGATAAATTTCTGAGTGAAAGGGAAAAAGGAAATAGGGATTAAAGGCTAAAATGTGGGTTAATCCCGGTTTAATAGTTAGAGAAAGAATAGCCACCATTGAAATACTCAAAACAATTATCTTAGATGTGCATAGAAGAGGAGAGATCAATTACCCAGAGCCAGAGAAGGAGAGATTCCCTGAAGTAAAACTCTAAAAATAGGTCACGAGGGACGGGGATAATATTAAGACCCCAGGTCAATTAAGACCATGTCAATTCCATACTGAAAAGTGACATTTCATCAAAGTGTTGGAGACAGAGGAAAGATGTTGATGGGTTATCAAATGAAGAGGAGGGGAAAGAGAAGCTAGAGTAAATTATTGTTTGAGAATGCAGGAAGTGAAATGAAATAAAAAATAATAATTAGGATCCAAGGATTAAGGGTTAGGTTTAAAAATTGTGTTACAATATTAGAAAGTATTATGTTACTTAGGAAAAAGTGTGTTATAATATTTAGGAAAACATATTGCATGCTTGCAGCTAGAGGAAAAAGAAAGAAGAAAGAGAAATGAAAGATCCAAAATCAAGAGAGAATAGTTGAAGGACGAGAGGAGATAGAAGGGATTGAGGACCCAGGCTAAAGCAATAGCCTCGGAAAGCTGTGATAATACAACTTTTGACAAGCCCAAAAGATATGTTAGACTGTGGGTTTCGATGGGGATATTCCTAGCCATCTCAAATCTATTTTGAAATTATATGTGGGACAAGTCAATCAATAAAACCCAGAATTGCTTCAGTCATCTTTGTTTTGTAGGAGATGAGATAATACTAAAAAAAAAAAAACCAAAAAGAAAGACATAGGGGCACAGAAGGTAACTTTGCGTGCCTCACAATTTTTCTGATATTCAGTGCTGAATAAAAATCTTGACTCTAATGTGTGACTCACAGTTTGCATTAAACTGTTCTGTTGATGGGCCTTGTGAAATAAAATAACAAATGAAAAGTCCCCTGATCCTTCTTGTAATCCTGAAGAGTAGCAGTTAGTAGGGCTTGTTGACCACTGTTGTAAACCTACCTGCTTTTGTCATTTTAGCCTTATGGGCTTCTGTTTTTAAGAAGACATTTCCACCTTTGAGAGCCATATATTAAAAGTCTGATATATTCCGTAACTTACAAACCATGAAGCAGCGAGTCTGCTGGTTGTATTTGATCATGACTGGGTAAAGAACAGTTGGTGAGATTTCCTGCCTGTCAAATTTTCTCCTTCTTGTGCTGATCTGCATGCAGACTCTCTGACCTTGCTGTGCTCTTTCCTTCCTTTGAATTTTCTGATTTCTGACTACCTGCTCAACCTTTCATTCATCCAGCATCTTTTCTAGAAACTCCTTACCTGTGTACTTTGATTCCCCAACTGCCTGTCTAGCTGATTGACTACCATGCTCTGACCTCCTGTCCCTGAGTTGTTGTTGATCAAATATTGCTTACTTTAGTGCTAAATTGCCTCATCCAGCTTGGTGTAGGTTATGTCAGCGTGTATAGCCTGCCCGCCTGAACTCCCATATCCTATCTTCATCTCCAAGCCCTGCTTGGCCTTTCCTAATCCTGACTCTTCATCCTCCTTCAGAAAAATGCTGTCTCCAGGTTTTAGCAGAACAGCAATTAAAGATGGTGCCAAGGTTTTTAATCCTGGGTCATGGGAGCAATGAAGATGGTATTAAACAGATAAGAAACAGTGAAGGAGATAATGAGCTTGGTTGTGGGCCTCTTTTATTTAAGGTTATAATAGATGTATTATATTATCCAATTTATCTTGGATATTCACAAGATTTAAGATGTATTTGCTACTTCACCATCGGGGAGAAAAATCACCACCTAATATAATTATAATGTATTAACTCTTATCCAGATCTAGATATCCTGGAGTTATGTTTTATATTTTTTAGGCCCTTGTTGTGGACTTTTATAACGAATTTTTTTCTAGGATTTAAAACTATGTAACCCTCTTAAGACAGAACCATTTTAGACTGAATTATGGTTGAAAAAAATCTTAATTGCATCCCCTACACATATGTATATCTTGCCAAAATGAGTTCAGTAACAGAGAAAGGACCACCAATGTTTCCTTTCTGAAAGATTTATGATGATGTGATATTTAGGGGAGTGGTAGTTATTATTTGTGTCTAAATTCTCCATGAAGTTTCTTCCTAAACTTTTCACATGCCTCATCATTTTATAGGAAATGAAAATATGTAAGGTGCCTCAGAAGAAATGTGGCAGCCTTCTCAAAGTTTGTGGTGCTCTGTTGAGGGCACCATCCCAAGTCCTACTAGTCATCCTGAGAGCTTAGGGTATCATCATGTCTGCTGAATTCTAACCGATTACCATACTGGATTCAAAGTTCTGTTTGGAAACCTCCTCTGTCAATCAACCTGGAAATGTGGGAATTATCCTTCAACCCTCCTCCTCTCTGATGGCTCATCCATAATCCAAACACCTCAAAGCAGTTTGAATCTCTTGCTTTCCTCCCATACCTCTCTTTCTTGTCCTAGTTCAGGTAACATCATATTTTCGAGAACTCTTGCCATATTTTTCTAAATTGGTCTTCCCGACTCTAGGATTTCTCCCTTTCTTTGACGTTGGTCACATTGCCCCTCTGCTTGGAATGTCCCTTCAACAACCATTAGCAGGACTAAAGATTCCAGTTTATGAAACTCAGCTCAAGGGTCACCTCAAGATGACTTTCTCAATACTCCATATTTCCACGTTAACTTGGTGTTGCAAACAGGCGGGGTGCTTCTTCCCTGTTTCTATAAAACCTTGTACATATTTCTTCCTCTGCATGTAAAACATATGTCATAATTGTGCTCTGAACCTATTTCCCCATTAAACTCAGAGATCATTGAGGACAAAGAACACATCTTATTGTTTTTCCAGAACTCAGTTTAATGCTTAATAGATAGTAGGCACTCAATAAATGCTTGTTAAATAAACAAATAAATATATAGATCTGTCTTTATACTTTATTTGCTTTCCACAGACAACAGCTCTTGTTTTTGTGTTACATTTGGCGCAGTAACATGTGGCAAATGTCAATGACTATATCAACATACTGTATTTTTTTTTCATCTTTCAAAGAAAGATGTGAGAATGGCTTGTATCATATATTTCTTCCCAATAGTTTGATTGTACCTTGTGACAAAAATTTAGAAACTCAGTAAGGCTTTACTGTAAAAAAAAGAGTGGTGGAAAGTTTAGCAAAATTTTAGTGTAGATACTTTGGAGAATTTTGCACATTTCCAAGGTCTACACAAGAAGAACTCATTTTAGGTGAAATAGTATTACAATGAGAACTGTGCAGGTCATCAATTGTCTCCCTAAATATTACTGATCAATATAATATAATGTAATATAATATATTTAATATAATACATTGGAAACCCCTCTTTCGGGGTTTCTTTGGGTGGGGAGGTATCTATGAAGAGCTCGGTGTAGGGTGGGGAAGAAGTTGATTGACTCTGGATCTCATACTACCGTTTGCTATTCTGGGAATTCAGGACTAAAATTAATTGAGGAGTTGGGCAGGCAGGATTATTTCAACTCAATTTAACATTTGAGACATATTATTTTCTTGTTGCTATAATTGCACTTTTGAATTTTCATAATGCCTACCAGCTTTTCGGAACTGAATTCCTGCTCTCCAATTCTGTATCTTATTCACATTTATATGCCAAGCATACAGCACAGTTTATAAGTCAGAGTAGGAGCTCAACATATATTTTTTTAAGTGTTTGAATGAATAAATTTTTTGGTCAACAACATGTAAGTCAGAATTAAAATAAATATTGCCAGGCATACAAGTGTGAGTAAGAGACATTTCCTTTATCAGTCCAGTAGGGAAGGGGATGAAAAGGGGATGGGTGGGATGGGTATTACATGAAGGAAAACTTGATAAATGTGTGGGAAAAATACATAAATTGTACAATAGCCATATTTGCACAAATGGCCATATTTGCAGCTTAATTTAGACTTCCTACTCATACTGACAGGGAAAGCCCTAAAATTGAAACAGAATGGGCTTCTGTCAGGATACCATGGTACTCTGGACTCTAGATTTCAGCTTCATCATCAGGTTCCAAAAATATTTTGACATGTTGGATCTATAAGGTGAATCTAATGAGGCAACATTTAATAGTGATAAATGGAAAGCCCTACATAACCAAGAAAAAAATCAAAGAATGCATGAAAAAGCCTTAGATTTTTAAAAAACTCTAAGTCCAGTACAAATCAACAAGTGAGTTTGTTTCTAAAATGTTCTAGATATCAAACCTCACCGATGGCATGGTATCTACAATAAGGTAGATAATTCCCTCTCTACTCTATGTATGTTGAAATTCACCAAATGCATTAATATTTCATTGATTCATTATTTGCTTAATTTACATCCTGCCTAATTTCCAAAATTATTTGAGACAACCACCTTAGCTGTCTTTTTTTATATAAAGGTTCCAGACAAAGTAGAGTACAGAAAAATTAGAGAACTTCCAAAATGATGACTGGAGTCCAAGCTGTACAACATTAGCAGTAACTAAAGAATGGGCAATATATTTGTTTATTCACTAAAAAGAATTTATTAAGCAAATATTTGTTGAATACCTACTATGTACTCAGTACTCTATTAGGCCCTGGGGATTCAATGATGAAGGGGGAAACAAACAAGGAAAAATTTACCTGCATGTTTATGAAGCTTATGATCTAAATGAGGAGACTCAACCAAATGATGTCAGAAATAAATGTATAATTGTAACATGATAAGCCCTGAGAAGGACAAGCACATTGTGCTCTGGAGGCATAACTAATGGGAAGTGTTAGATTTGGTTTAGGTGGTCAGTGTAGGCTCCCCTAAGAAAGTAAAAATTGAGTTGAGATCTTACTGATAAATAAAATATTAATAAATACGTATTCCTTATTCCATTGTTGATGGATGTGGAAATCAGCATAATACTTTCAGATTTAAGATATTTTAAGTAATTTTGCAGTAACGATCAAAATGTAAAATGGGAATACCCTTTGAGCCACTGTTTTGGACTACACGCTTGTGTCTCCCCCATATTTATTAGTTGAAACCTTAATACCAAATACCAGTGTATTTGGAGAGGGGCCTTTGGGAGGTAATTAGGTCATGAGAGTGGGGCCCTCATCATGAGATTAGACCCCTTATAAGAAGATACTCAAGAGAGTTTGCTTCCTTTCTTTTCCTCTGAGCCTTGTGAGGGCAGAGAGAAAGCAGACAGCTGTCCCCTCAGCGCTCTAATGTTCTGATGCTACTTTGACTTTCTACAAGTCTTTGGTACGCAAAGACTAAACATTATAGAAACATGAGCATTTGTGGAAACATTTGATCTTTTCGCTTTAGGGTTTAAAGATCTATATCTTAAGCAATTTGGAACAATGTTTTTGTTTCATCATTCTCTGAGAAATGCAATTTTTTAAAACAAGTCCCTTGTAACACAGAAAAAAGGAAAAAGTTTTTTTTCAACTTTTAGTGACTGGTTGGTCCCCATGTTTTCATCTCAGTTACTTTATATTTAATAATAGTTTTACTCAAAGGACAAACCCAGGTAAAATTCTATCACATTACTAATATAATATGGCTGTTTACCCAGTAACATTTTATATGATTTCCCAAATACATATCAATTTAACTTAGCTCTTTGGAGAACTAAGGCAAATTTTAAGTGATAAAATAATGTGTACTATAGCCCAGATACACAAACTTTTTAAAAAGTGAAAATTAAGTTGATTTATCTACAGGCTTGAGAAAAAGGAGGGTCAAGAAGTTCAACAGCCCTGAACTGAAATGCCTTAAGAAGACATTAAGATGACTCAAATTGCTGAACTGAGACAGATATTGGACAACAGGGAGTGGTGGGGATCTTGTTGAATTAGAGAGTAAAGTTTCAATCTAAAGAGGTAGCTGGCCCTCATCTCCAGACAAATTCAGTATTCGTGTTCCTTCTTGAGTTATTTCAAACGTAACTGGGAACCAGGCCTTTATATCAAGTTTCTCAATTTTTAAAACTGTTTTGTTTGCTGAATCAACTAGCACACAAATGGATCTGCAGGTTAGATAAAGAGAAAGAAACCAGGCCACTGGGGATCCTAGTAAACTCCAGGGGGAAGGGAAGCCATCCGGTTAGCAAGCTTGACCATGCTAACCAGCTTGAAAGACCACAGATACGGCTTTCACAGCTATTGGCAATATTTGATCATTGGGGTATTTTTGCTGCAAAATAGTCAACTATGTTGCTTGACTCCTCAGAAAGATGGGAGGATATAAAAAATCCAGAGCCACCTCTAGTTCTTGGAAACTTAGCTGCTTTTGAATATAGCCACTTTCAGGAAAAAAAAAGATTATTTCTATAGATAGAGCTATTTACTGTATATTATTATTAATGCCATATTACTCTTGATTTTCTTTCTTTTTAGATCTCATTATCAAGCTTTCCTTTGGCTCTTATTTCTGCAGATGCTAACAATGGATCAAACGTTATCATTGACATGTTTATCTTTACTTCAATTTCACTATGGAAACTAACATATATACTATTATATATTATATATGTTATATATATATCATTATATATGTATATTATATATATATAATATATATATATATATATATATATATATATATATGGAGGGGTAGTTTAATCTTAAAAAAATTCCATAGGCACTTTTTCCTTGGAGTATGGTATAATTGACAAATTCCTAGCATTTCTGAGAATGATAGATGCATGGGGCAGATATTCTTACGGTAGAATTATCTGACTGGAAATTTACTTAATGGCAAACATCTAGTCAGTATTAGTATGGAAGTTCAAATTTGCCATGGCACTATGATACACATCTGTGCGTGTATTTGACCATACTCTCCTCCTCTTGGCAGAGCAATCAGAGAAGATTATTGAGTGGTCTTGTCCAGAGAGACCTGACCGAGAAACATAATTTCTGATTCATTTATAATGCACATTAGAGACACGTTATTTGTTTACTTACTTTCTTTTTGAGAAGTTGGGTCAATAGGCACATGGTCAATTCCCTCCAAGATTATATACTGTTGGATATGTGTAACTATATAGAAGGAAAGGATTCAGATAAGGAGGGAAAAATTACCTCAAAGGGGGCAAAAGTAACTTTCTGTCTAGAAAAGTAAGCATCTTTGACAAAGAAATGGAGAAAAGAGTGACATGCAGAGAAAATATTATATATGTTGATTACTGTATATTGAATAATGTATGACAGATATGTATACAATAGTTCTCATGGAGGTCAAAATTCTCCCCTTTCTCTAAAGTTCCTTTTATGTGTATCCTTTATCTTATCCACTAAGACGAAGGATCAAGGAGTTCTTATATGGTCTTCCTCAGGGTGATGGTTAATTTTATGTGTCAAATTGACTATGTCACAGGGTGCCCAGATTATATATTATTTCTGGGCGTATCTGTGAAAATGTTTCCAGGTGAGATTAGCATTTGAATTGTTGGACTCAGTGAAGTAGATTGCCCTCCCCGTTGTGGGTGGGCATCATCCAATCCACTAAGGGCCTGAATAGAACAAAAAGGCAGAGGAGGGAGGAATTCATCCCTTTGCTTTCTGCCAACCTGCATGAACTGGGACGTTGGTTTTCCTATGCCTTTGGACTAGGATTTATGCCATTGGCCCCCCTCATTCTCAGGCCTTTGGATTTGGACTGGAATGACACCACTGGCTACATCGTGGGACTCCTCAGCCTTCATAACCTCCTGAGCCAGTTCCTCATGGTAAATCTTTCTATATATATACACTAATGATTCTGTTTCTCTTGAGAACCCCGACTAGTATACTCAGAAAGAACTTTACTTCTGGACATTAGCTTTAATTCTTTTCAAGGCCGTCAGTGACTCTACCATCTCGTGTGCCTCATTGGACATCTTTATATCTTCTTTTAAGGAAAACCTGTAATTTCTTCTTTCAACGCTACACTGGCATTTGGAAAAAACATAAAGCTTGGAAGGGGGAAACGTAAGGATGTCACTTGCTGGAACATTTTATTTTCTCTCTCTACAGGTGACTTTTTTCTTTTCCATCCATAAAATCACTTTTGTTATTTTTTAGGGATTCTCATTCCATTCACCTTTCAACCTGTCTTTCAGATATATTCCCGTGTCTGCTTCTACTTCCATTAGCTACAGTCTCTAGCTGTGCTGTCATAAGGATTACTCTCAGCTATATTAGAAATAAATATACTTTTATTATTATAATTTTACTATAACAGCTGTCTGAGCCTAAAAATTCTGTATGCAAGTGTGCATGTGCACACACATACACTCACACAGACACGCACCTAACCCCCACGCTATCTCTCACACTCCCTTTATGATCTTATGTCATATAATATGCGCTGCTGCCTCATTCAAGGTTTCCTTAAGAAGAGAACTGCTTCTGGAAGACTAAGTGATCTAAATCTCACCATCATCTTCTCCTAACTGAGTGGGATAAGCCCCCAGTAACTAGATTACTTATTGTTCTGTGAGACAGTAAGTCCACTGAGATCAGTTGTACCAGATGTGTAAATGAGGGCACAATTCAAGTGACACCAATCATTTCACCTTCTGTAAATTAGTCAACTGTTTTGCTTTTTATCAAGTTTTTTCTTGTACAATGCTTTCTCTATTTCATCTTTAGTAAGAATTCAATTGCCCTTTTACTTAATTATTTTGAAATATACCTCCAATGGAAAATAACGATCCCCCAAATATGAAGCCAGAAGCATGCTATCACTCACCAAATTACCCCAATCTCAGTAGAATGTATCTAATTGTCCCTCAGAATCAGGCCTTCTTAGCCTTACGTCCTGTGACTCTGCTTCACAGTAATGACCTTGGTGTGTGACTCAGTGGATAGAGGACACCTGCCATTAATACTCTCATTGCAGTGGCCAGTTAATGAGTATTACCAGGACAAAACCTTTCTTTAACCAGTGATGTTAAACATATGTTTTTATGTTTCCAGTGGCTTCTGTTAAAATTCTTCATTGTCAATTGCAGATCAGGAGTAAGGAAACACAGGCCCCCGGAAAGGATACACTGCGTGAAATCTGCAATTAGGAACCAGCACAGCTGACAAAACGAGGAGTCACAGGGAACACGCAGAGAGCATGGCAGGGAGAAGCTGCCACCGGAAAAGTTAGGAAGCAAACACTTAGCTGACATTGCAGTACCAGCGAATGTACATGGATTTTTTCCTCTTAACTATCCATCCTTTAGTGTAACTATCAAATTAGCAAGTGTGTTAGAGAGAGTGCCATCTTTGCTCCTGGGAAGGGGCAATAATTTCTTCTCCTCTCACTCATATTCCTGGTTGACAGTTCCCTAGGGGGACAGCAGAAATAAATTTAGACCTGCCCTGATGGAGGCGAGTCAGCTCATTAGCAGCTGCCATCACAGCACTTTACCTTCAGCTCACAGATGGAGACAAGGGCTCTTTGAAGGCGATTCTAAGGCAGCTCTGCATAGAGCGGGATAAGTGGGGATCCTGTAAAGTGTTGTTTCCCTGGAAACCAAGTGCAACAAATGCCCTGTTGTCATCAGTTCAGGATGTGTATAGTTCACACATAAATGCCGGGTTTGTGGAGATTTTTGCACAGTGGATGCCTGTGTTATAGACACACGTAAGCGAGAGGTCTTTAGGACTGTCAGTCAGATCCTTTACGGAGTCATGGACCTCCTTTGAAAGAGTAACATGTTAAAAGGTCTGAAATAAATTACTTCTATATGACGTATGTGTGATACAGATTCCCTGTGTGAAATGCAGTATTCCCTTATGCAATTAGAAAGAGGTATCGATTTTAATTGAATTAGATCTTGTTTTAACATAGAGACTTATCTTGTTCATTTAAATCCCCTGATTCCTATTTGTGGGAACACCAGTAGCGGAGTTTTATCTTATTTCTCAAGTAACAATATCATCTCAATTTCATTCATACTCGTTTGATTCAAAATGCAACTAAAAAAGGAGGTATTATTTTCCACAATGCTTTTTATTTAAGCCTATGAAGCAAAAATAAAAAAAAAAAAAGGAAGAGAAAATTACCTGGTTTTAAGAGATGTGTGGGTGGCATAGTGGTTAAGTTTGTGCACTTTGCCTCAGCAGCCTGGGGTTCACAGGTTTGGATCCCGGGCACAGATCTATACCACTCATCAAGCCATGCTGTGGCGGCATGCCACATACAAAATGGAGGAATATTGGCACAGATGTTAGCTCAGGGCCAGTCTTCCTCACCAAAAAAAAGAGAGAGAGAGAGAGAGAGAGAGAGAGATATGTCTGACTTTAAATTATGTGTGGTTCAACCTTCTGGATATCTTAACCTTTGATCATAATGTAAAAAATAGGTTTAAAGAGTTAATAGTCTGTAATTCTGGATTCCAGCTGTCTCATCAGAAAATACGTTTAATCAAATTAAGATAATAGGAGAGAATTCCTCAGAAAGGAATTCAAAGGATGATTGTTCAAGTAGAAAATTTCACACACAAAAAAGTTGCCTGCACATAATATGGATTAGAGCTGTTTTTAACAACAGCAATTGAGGTAGATTTCTAAGTGTCATTACAGTATAAACACCAAGCCAGAAACTGGCCTACCATGGCAGCTTGGCTCTTAATTGCATGACATGGTTTTAACTAATAATTCAGTGTTGCTAGGTTTATAGTTTGATATTTATGGAAAATGTCAGTGACACCATAGGCAAGCAGTCTTTGCACTGTTTGTACAGTTATTACTGATCTTTTCCATATTTCCTACTTGAATTTTCACTCATTTTGAATGAGATTCTTTACTAAAATTGTCCTAAGACTATCAGGTCAAGGTAGGTATTATCCTGACATTACACATAGAGAAATGGAGGTATAAGAACCTCAGTCATTTATCTGCGTTCACACAGTGAGTTATGAATAGAGCTAGGTCTTCAGTTTTCCCTCTTACCATTTAATCACCAGTTTATGATGGGCTACAATTCAACTCTACCTAATTAATTGGTATAATCATAATGGTTGATTAGTTAATACGGACACATGTACTTACTTAACTGCAATTTGATCTACTTAAGCTTGAAATATGGTTTTGTGCTGTCTAGACTGTCAGAAGAATGAAACTCTTCCTTTTTTGTCTCTTACATATTACATTTCCCCTTGACTCTGGCATTACTGGATCATGGTGGTGCCTGGCCTGTGGCTTCTATATGCAGTAAACTCAAGTTTTTATTTTGTAGCCATTAGTCATATAGTTCTAAACATATTACAAATAATGCTGAAGTTGAATGTTTTCACTTCACTGTGTGTTACTAGTGGGATTTCACCAAAGAGCATGACCTCTAATCATATTAATATTTAATCAAGCAATAAACATGCCTCGCTGTGAACCTCAAGGCCAACAGAATTCTCTCTGGTGATAATTTTTCTATTAAATTGACAAGGATTTCTTTTGCTTTATCTCAGTATTGTAAAATCGGGATAAATGTCTGAGTGTTCAATTCCCAGTAAGTACCCTAAGGGGCTTCTTCTTAACTTTTCTCCCTAAATAAGTGAAGTATCCTAAATTGAACTTTAATGTATTTTCCCAAAGCTTTGTTTCTTTAGAAATAACCTCAAAAAATATGGACCTGTTAGATAAAGGGTTTTGAAATAAGAGGATGAAGAGAAGGTAGCCATTTGTTAAATTTAAGTGCCTGCATTATAAAATATTGAGAAATTTTTTAAAAAATGAGTGTGCCAAGAAAAATAATGACGATTTATATAATATTAGGAAAACTGGCCCAAAGTGAAAGCAATGTGCTTAGATTGTACTTAAGTATTTGTCCTATAGAGGAAGGTGGGATAGAGACAAGGTTAAACAGTTACTGTACTGTTTCCTTGTCAGAGGGACACAGAAAGATATTGACCAGATCACCACCACCACCCCCGCCCCTGCCCCTCCCCCACCCTTGCCTGCAGTCATGATGGAGTGCTACTGGCTGCGTTTTGGTGGATAATTTGTGAGCAGAGGTGACAGAAGCCAGTCCTTGTTCTTAAAAATCATCCTGCAACATCACACTCCAGGCTTCTTTTCCGCATCTGTCATAACCTTGAAGGCCACTTGTTCCAGACGGTGTAGCTGCAAGACCAAAGAAGCCTGGGCCCCTCTAGCTTATAAATGTGCCGTCTTCCATTAAAGTTACTTATGGGACACAGTTAATCTCCTCAAATTTCTTGAAATTAATTTACAGATTGATTCTGGAAGTCATTGTGAAATCAACCAAAACACATAATTCTGAAGTTCTCTTTTTGAAGATGTTCTAAATGGTATAGTAGTCATGGCAGAGCTCAGTTCACTGATCAGCCTTCTTATTCTTGTCTTTGACTCTGTCCTTCTCATAATTAGGAAATTAAATTTATGGCGAGCTAAGTATTCTTCAATATCAAGTAAACTTGTGTGTGTGTGGCTATGTGTCTTTTACCAAGGTGGGGGCATATTGCTTATCTCACTCCGGGTCTCTGCGTGGCATTTGTGGCTTTAGTTGTGAAGGGACCAGCCCTGGTCAAGGACTCAGGGAGCAACCTGGGCCTGCAGGAGGCTCAGCATTGCTGGTCCTCAGGTTTCATCCGACGAAGGACTACACTGGAGAGAGTGGAGCTCCACTGGGCTGTCTCATGTTCAACACGGCATATCAGCCCAGCACTTGTGTTGCTAGCCTTCCTTTCCTTTAAATTTAGCGGAATACGGTTGTTACCGTTCAGTAGCTGTTCTTAAAACAACAATATATTCTAGGCGGTGATTTTGAAAGAGCCATTTTGATCAAAACATTGAGTTCTCTTTGTTTGGCTTGTCTGATGTTTCTCCCAGCTCACTGGGCAATAATTATTTGTTCAAAAGGAGTTCCCATCTAATGTGATGTTGTGTATTCCTTCTATTTATTCTAGCAGTGTACAGTGATTTTTTTTTCTATCCATCTCAAATTATTAGTTTACAAAATGAGTGAATATGTGTATAGTTGGATCTTTGCTCTCCCTTGGTTAAATTCTATCCCACAATATTCCCTTGAAAGAGTCAGGAAGAGGTCTGTCTGTTTTATGAGGAATCTAAGCAGGGGGCTTGGAATGAATGGTCTAGAAAAGTATAAATGTTGCAGTAGATTTATTAAGTACTAGTTCCAAATAAATGCCATGGAGTACAAGAGTAATTGTCAACATTTGCGCTCTTAACTCAATTTCCTACAGAAAGAACAGCTGAAAAAAAACTATTAAAAATCCATTACCTGTTGTTTAAGAAGCAAAATAGCATTTTTCAGGAGCTCCTTATCAACCAATTAGATGTGGCAGGACAATGTACAGTGAGAGTGAGGGTGAGGCCCGCATTGACATTTTGCTTCTAACCTAAATGATTAAACCTTCACTAAATTAGATCAAAGAATTTAATTTCTTTTCAAGCCGTTATGAATTTTCTCTAATACAGAAATGATTCGAGACAGAACACTCAAGAAAATTAAACAGAGACAACAATAAAAAAATGTCTGCCTTGCACCCTGTGGAGGGCACTCACGGACCAGCAAACACACGGATTTTCTTGGACAAATCTCTCAAGACAATTTTCAAGGTAAATTCAGATTTGTTTGCTCTGTATTCACAACATCCTCATGAGACAAGACTTGAATGTTAAAGCTAAGCCTAAAATGGAAGCAACCACTGTTTATTAAGTTCTCTTAAGCACTTTTACATACTTAGAATCTAGTCATGGTATTAGTTACCAGATAAATTCAGTATATATAATAATTAATATATATATATATTTTGTGTGAGGAAGATTAGCCCTGAGCTAACATCTGTTGCCAATCCTCCTCTATTTGCTGAGGAAGATTGACCCTGGGCTATCATCTGTGCCCATCTTCCTTTACTTTATATGGGATGCCACCACAGCATGGCTTGACAAGCTGTGTGTCGGTCTGTGCCCGGCATCCTAACCTGCCAACTCTGGGCCATCAAAGCAGAGCGCACGAACTTAACAGCTACACCACCAGGCCGGCCCCTATGTAATAATTTTTATCTACATCTAACACAGGCAGAACTAAATCCACAAGGAGGAAAATCAATAGTGAAACTGCCACATTTTAACATGGGTCATAGTGCATACGACAGAGACCAGAGGGGCTTAAGGAAGTGTACTATCTTTCAGAGCAGCCAAAGATGGGCTGTCCCTGGAATGAGAGAGGTCAGAAAGCTGCCAGGTCTTTCCCTCTAAGGCAAGGGCAGAAAGATCTTCCTTGACCCGGGAGGAAGTGGGGCTCACAGGTCAACACGATCATTGTGAGCCCAGTCTGCACCCTTATATGACCTAAGGAGTAGAGATGCCCAAGAGCAGCTTCCGGGGACATTTTAGATCTCTCCTGAAAAGAGAAATAAGTCTCTCTTAGCCTTAAGGTCAAACACTGAGCTTGCTGGATGAATGTTGTTTCCAGGTATTTAAATAAATGCACAATCTAAATTAAAAAATTCTCAAGTGTGTGCCAGTAACAGCAACCTGACACTCAACAAATTGAGTGCTCTCAAGCTCCACCCCGTTTCCAAAAAAAATGCCCACATTTAAATTCCTCCTCAAAGCAACCTCCACACTTTAGGCATAACATAATCAGCAAAGGGAAGACGTATACTTTCTTCAGGAAAGAAACAAAAATAGGGCAGATGAAGGATCTTGTCCCTTTAGATCATGACTCTAAAGACAAAGAAAAACACACCACTGTGTGGTGTTAGTCCAGGGACATAGTGTATAAGCGCATACACACATACACGTACACGTACAAAATTAAGGAGGATTTTATCCATGAGGATTAAGAGGGAGCTTGTGCCCCTGGGAGGAGAGAAAGAAAATCATGGAGGAAGGAAAGTAACATTTGTAAAAGTATTTTTAGTATTATCTGGAAAATTAGTGAAAATAACATGTTCACTCACTGAAATGCCACCAATTTGATAAAATAAGGAAAAAGAAAACTGAGAAGCATCCAATGCCCAGAATATTCTGTACAAAAGCTTGAAAATTTCAGTAGTCAATAAGGTTCTCTTCAATTAGACTCATAGATGCTATTATAATTTGTGGAGTGCTGTTAACTTGAAAAAATATTAAGGAGGTTGTTTTTGTAATTTCTTTGTTCACATTCTCCTAGTTCTAAAAATTAACCAACAATTTGGTTTTCTAAAAACTTTTTAGAGAAAAGCATTTTTAGGGAGTCTATCAAACTGACAGAGTCTAAAGCTAACTGTTGTGACAAATGGAGCTGGTTAAAGTGAAATAAATGGCCATTCCCTCAGACCTATTTGTTATATCTGAGTGATATATTTTAATATCCCAAACATAGATAGTATATAATCTATATACGTAAGAAGAACATGCAAATCAATAAAATAATATACAGCCAAAACTGTTATTTATTTCATATAAAATATCTTGGTAATAGTAATTGAAAAATGAATGGTAAAGCTTTATCATTCTCAGAAGTGACGCTAAAGAATTTGAAAATTAAGACTTCAAGGTCAAGTGGTAATTAATTGATCAAGCATTACTTTTCATAATATTTTTGAGAGGATTAAACTGAAGTACACTAAATTTCCTACCTGCGTGAACTGAGTCATTATAAAAATAGCCAAAATAAGGTTTTGTCTTCTGAGTGTCTCAGTCCAGTCCAAAAGTAAAAATGTGGTACCCAGAGCCAATGTTATCCTTAAGAGATGCTCAACTGCACCTTTGTCTGCATTACAAAATGCCTGAAACACTTGTCAGAGGTGTCAGACTACTTATTGGGATGCTGGAATCTGAACTGAAGCAGGAAAATGAAATGAAAAATGAACGACCATATCATTTTGCTTCTTCACAGTTCCAAACATGAGCTCAATACAGAGAGACAAAGAATTCTCTAGAACATCAGAACCCTGTAAGTCATGACAGATATCTGTGCCAGCCCCTGATAAACTGTGCCTGGCTCTCCTGATGAAAGTCACAGATATGTCTCCCAAAGCACTGAGCCTGAGGAAATCAGAGTCCCTTGTCCTCATTCCAAGCCATATACTGGACAGGGAGGCGCATCCGGCATGTTGCTACTTTCCTTCCAGGGAAGGTGTGTGCAAAGCATACATTTCAAACAATCCTAAGGACTCATCATCATTTCATGTTTTTGAAAGTTTTTCAGAGGAAGATATTTGGCAGTATCCTGCATGAACTTGAGTGTTTATTTCAGGAACTTTTAGTACTTTGGTTTCACTTAGCCCTGCTTGCACTTTAGTTGAGGGACATTTTTACCTGAAGCTTAATTAAATCCATTGTCTTCAGGGACTGATTTGCATCAGTGCTCCTTTCCCCAAGGTCCCCAAGTCATATTAGGCTCCTTGAAACAACCTCAGTTAATGATACTTGACAAAAGGATATTTTCTCACACCAGAAAAATTTAAATTATTCAATATATCATCTTAGGCACACTACTGAATCTTCTGGTGTAGTATTACCGTTGCCATTTTTTAAATAAAAAGCCTTCCCATAGCTTCTGGACCCAGATGCTAATTGGAAAATCTTCTATTTCTAAGTGCAGTTTGACTATCTTTACAGATTAACTTAGTGAATGATTTGGTCACTATTTTATAAATTATGTAAATAATTTTAAGAATATTATCACAACATTTGAAATGTTTTTGAATTTTCTCAAAATAATATAGAGTTAAATGGTTAACAGGTCAATGCACAGGTTTGAAATTTTGTGCCTAAAAATTATGGAGAAAAAAGGAAGATGAAGTACAACACATCTTTATTTGTAACAGAGCAAATAGAATCTGACAATAGTCACAAAATTGCCGTTAACAAGCTTATTTCCATGTTTTAGTATAGCTGAAGTTTTAAATGTATTTTACCTAGATTAGTTAATGCTGTATCACTTGTTCTTTAAAAATACATTGCAAATTATTGTATATATATTAGAATATGTTAAGTTGATGTATGTTTACTGTGGAATATATTTTAATATTTTTTATCAGTTACAATGTAATAGAAGTAATAGAAATTCTAACTCAAATTGACAAACTATAAGGTGGATTTATTAGCCTAGTTAGTTGCTTATTTGGAAATAGAGCAGCTTTTGGGTTGGTTTGGTTTAAGCAATCCAATAATATTATCAATAGTCTATTATTATTATCATCATTATTCTCCCCATTGCTTGCCCTTCTTTCTTTCCTTTCTTCCTTCCTTCCTTCCTTTTCTCAGTAGTGTCAGCTTTATCCAAAGGTTGGACTCCATTATGTTGAGAATTTTGCAACAGTTATTCCAGATTTCATATCTGTGTACCATATTATTCAGTAGGATTTTCTTCCCCAGAAGCTTCCAGTACAAATCTTGTTCAGATTGACTGGCTGAATTAGATCCTATACTTGTCAATATCTGTGGCTCTGATGATGAAATTCAGCTAATTATCTTAGACTCTAAGTCAACATCAGTCACAGCCCCACTCCTTGAACCAAGATGGTGTCAGTTTCTTAAAAAATGATGGGTTCAATAGGGAAGTTTTGAATACCTAAGTGAAAATTAAGCTAGTTCCCAGGCGAAAAGGGAATAGATTTGGAGAAACAGCCAAAAACCCACTAAAATAGTCCAAAGAGACTTACTCCAACTTTTTTTTTCTCTCTCTCTCTTTCTTTCTTTCTCTCTGTGTGTGGGTGTGTGCAACCCTAGAAATTCTCTTTTAATGAGAACCAAAGAGGTTATGGAAGATCATGGTAGCCTGTTTCTCCCAGTCTCCCAATTGTTTAACCATTACCATCTTCACTGCTCTTTTTCATAATAAACATTTTATTTGATAATAGCTTTAGATTTCCTGAAGAGTTGTGAAGATAGTACAGAGTTTCCATATACTTCACTTCCAGTTTCCCCATTGTTTTTATGTTAACATTACTACGGTACATTTGTCATAATTAATAGACCATTATGGATACACTGTTATTAATTAAAATCATATTTTACCCAAATTTCCTTAGTTTTTACCTAATTTCCTTTTTGTGCTCTAGAATCTTATTCAAGGTACCACATTTACATTTAGCGTTCATGTCTCCTTAAGTTCTTTTGGCTACGACAGTTTCTTAGTCTTGCCTTGTTTTGGATGGCATTTGACCTTGACAGCTTTGAGGATTCAGTTAGTTTTAGAATGTCTTTCAGTGGAATTTGTCTTAGTTTTTTCTCATGATTAGAGTGGGGTTATGGTTTCTGGGGAGGAAGATCACAGAGGTAAAGTGCCATTTTCATCACATCTTATCAAGGATTCATACTGTCAACATGGCATCATGTTGACATGATGTTAACATTAATCACTTGGTTGAGACAGTGTTTGTTAGCTTTCTTCACTTGTAAAGTTACTCTATTTCCCTTCCTTTTCACACTGTCCTTTTTGGAAGGAAGTCACTACGTGCAGCCCACACTTAAGGATGGGGAGTTATGCTCCAACTCCTTGAGGGCAGAGTATCTACATAAATTATTTGGAATTACACACAGAATTGCCTATTTTCCTCCAATTATTTACTTATTCAATCATTCAGATCAGTATGGGCTCATCAATATTTATTTTATACTTTGGGTTATAATCTAATATCATTTTATTTATTTTGTTACTCAAATTTTTCTACCTTGGGCCAGTGGGAACTGTTTCAGTGCTCCTGTTTTACTTTGACGTAGTCCCTCCCCAACTGTTTTCTGTTTTAATTTCTATCCTACCCGGAGTTTTAGTCACTACTGGAAAGTGGTAGCTCTCAAATGGGGTCCCCTGACCAAGAGCATCACTGACATCTGAGAACTTGTTAGAAATACGGACCCACCACAGTCCTGCTGCATCAGAATCTCTGGGTGTGGTAGCAGCAATCAGTCTTTTAATATACCCTGTAGATGGTTCTGATGCATGGGAAAATTCAAGAACTAGTGCACTGAAGCATCATGAGAAGAAAGGAGGAAGAAACTATTTACTCCATTCCACAGCAGATAATTGAAGAATAAAGCAAGTAAATAATCCTCTCATAGGCACTCAGTGAATATGTTACCTTCTGTATTAAATGAGCTGATTTCTAGTCTGAAGCCATTTTTGATTAATAGTCTGGATTCTTCTCTTTAAATGACTGTCTTTTTTGGTTTTAACTTAATTGTCTAGTAACTTTTGTAGAAGGACTGTTTCAAACCCATTTCTGTTTACTCTAAATTCTCTCACCTTCATATCATTTAAATATTTTTATCACGGGATTTAATTTCTGTTTCATATAATTATTTGTGAGGACAAAGTTAGTAAAATGCATCTAAAACCCCATATGAAGAAATTAAGTACACAAATTCTCTGAAAGTGAATATTAAACTATTATTCTTGCTGACCAAAACTTCTTATTGTCTGTGTGTATGTGGTGTGTGTGTGTGTGTGTGTGCGTGTGTGTGTGTGTGTACTTGGTCTCTTGCCAAAGCCAATTAATGTCACACAAAAAAATATTGACTTGTATTTGGTTTTGGAATAACTGTTGAAGAAGAATGCCAACTTTTAATAAAAGCTTTCCCTTCTGACTCAGATGAAAGTCACAGTTTTATATATTCTTAGATTATTTTTTCTGATATTTGTTTCAATTGCTTATAATAATTTATTTGGAATCAGTAATTATTTTGAGTTTAAAAGACTTGGTTGCCATTGTCTTCATCAACTCATTTCAGATTTCAAAATATTAATTTGTACATATGACAGAAACAATTTATAATGATATTTGCTTTAAACTGAAAAAACTTAGTATTATTCCCCTCTCTGACAAGAGCTTCAAATATATGTCACCTGCCCCATTTGTAAAGGCCATTGTTAACTTGCCGCAGAACCTAAAAGAAGATTAAAATATATGTGATAAACTGTGATTTTCTAAAACATTGAACTTATCCTTTATATATCATTTTATGTTACTTTTTCTCATATTTAGCATGCTAAGTTGTAAAGTTAAACATAATGGTTTTATAAAGGCTTTGTATTTCTACAAAGGAAAAAATGGGTGGATTAGGTTAAGTCTTTTCTGTTACCACTATGTGCTTTGACTAGTTTTTATGCACATATTTTTAAGCAAGTGGAATGATGATGCGTACTTAAAAAAATGTACCCTTGAGTTGAGCTTCATTCTAGAAAATCTGAAAGCCTATGTCATAAAGAAAAGGATCCTAACATTGATTAGGTCTGTTTCTTATTGTCTGAATCATACTTCTCAACTTCACAGTATTCTATACAGAAACACAGCTGTCACTGTCAAGGACTTCAGTGTTTCCACTTTCAGGCTGGATGACATCTGACTGCCAAAGCAATACATCAGTCATTACACAAGATGACTCACGCCATCCGCATCTTGGCAGGATATACATATCAGTAACAATAGCATTTCTCTGGAAAGCTTTAAGCTTTAATGCATTCCTATTTTTATTTTAACCAAAAGATTCCAATCATAGGAAAATTGTCAATTTTTCCTGCAACTGCCCAATAAATCTGGCCTTTTTAAACTATAACCAGAGGGTAAATTTTATTGTTTAATAATGTTCTCATGATTTGTTCCTAAACACCTAAAATTATTGCCAAATTATAATTCTCTTGTTATGGTGTGCTTGTATTTTGATCTTCTTTGGTGTCTATTTGTGATTCAAAGTATGTTGATTCCATTATTGGGTTTATAATTTTAATTAAAAAAACATAAAAGTGAACAAAAAGAGAGGTTTCATGTGAATGGTATTAAATCTGACACTCAGAAGTCAGAAAATTTAAAAATCAAAATTTTTGTCCATCAGACATCTTCTTTCTTTTCTATTTAGCAAAATTTTATGATCCAGGTAAGACCACAAGCAAAGCTTGGTATATAATAGTTTTCTATATTTCAAAGAAAGATGTATTTGATCTGCTTTTACCTTTTATTTCTTTATGGTGTGACTCATTTTTAAGTGCACAATGGTAGTTTTTATTTTATAATTAATTGGAAATTATAAAAATGCATAACTTTATATTGAGTATAATAGATTTATGTGCCATGTTTCAGATATTGTATCATTTTGAATATATATAATGTTTAAATGATCTCTGTAGTAGCTTGAAATACATTTTTGTGTAAAAATGAGAATGAAAGATTTTAAAGTATCAATTATTCATCAAAGGACATATAATGGCTCAATTCATCTGGTATAAAATTGACATGAGAGCCAATAATGAGCTCAAATTATTAAGGAAATGTTAATGCCTGTTAAAGTTAATGTGAACCAAATAATGGCATTTCTTTCTTAGGAATTACTGTTTAATCTATTGAATATATTTCAAGAAGTGAACTATGTCCTGTCCTTTTGAATGAACACGTGAACACACAGGCACATATAACTATTGAAATTGCTAGAAAAATATGGACTCAATTTTACGTTAAATTGTTTAATGCTGTATATATTAGATTATTTAGAACAATCATTGTTAGAAGACATATAACATGTTGAAATCCCAGCCCAATAAACTCTACCAACAAAATTCACACAGAGGATATTAAGATTGCAGAATATCTGTGTTTTCTCCATATCTATTGTGACACAAACTTTCTCGTAGATTTTATTATGGTTCCAAGGTAGCAAACAGTCCCAGGAATATCCTTGGATGTGATCAACCTGGTTTAGTAATGACCGCCTGATTTGGAGGTGGTGTGCAAGTCTTGAGGAAATTGTGTCTGGACCTAGAATATGCTGTTTCCAAAATTTTAACCACGTAACACATTTCAGATGGACTTTCTCACATGACATTTCCTCTACTATCAGTTTACAAAGTATTCTTCTCAATTTTTATTGTATTCAGTTTTTAAAGAATGTTTATGTTCTTCTCTAGGTGGAATTATACTAATTCAACAGTCAATAGCTGTTGGATAGTATTTTCGTATTTAGAATTCTATGTGATTGGCATAATCACCTGGCTTTTTTGAGTGAATAACCAAGATGAAGTATTTATTAAAAATATTGCTAGGTCAAAATTATGTGTACAGAAGTGGAGTGAGACACCCTGCAAAGATGTTCAGCAATCCTAATAATTTGCAATTCATGCATTTCGAGAATGTTCCAGAAGCCTTCCTCACGTCTGCGTGATTCTTCATTATTATCATTGTGACATTTTTCCTTTTTCCCAGGTCCATTTCTGAAGTGACTTAACTGTAAAATCAGTGTCCCGTTCTGACACAATAGGATTAGAATTACTGTGTTTCTAGAGTTGCAGATGTTGCATTCTGAATGGCAGATTCAATTGAGGCATTTTGAAGAAATAGTAAGTCATAGGAGAAAAAGCAGGTGCGGTGTATTAGTACATATTTACACCATATATGTAATAGAAAGCACCCTAGATTGTTATATGCCAATGTATGAAATCCTCTCTTCCAAAGTTCTCTCTGGATGTCTAAGACAGCCCAAGAGTCAATTTATTCTCATGGCAGATGAGTGTCATATTCTGATGCCTTGAATGTCATAGAGCTTAGCTGGGAAATAGTTATAGAGATTCTTAGAATTTGGGTCTATACTTCCTTACATCTACTGCATTTATTAAATAATTTCTAGTTTCATAAGCTATTAAAAACCTAATAAGAGATGTTCTAGGAACACACTAATCTGCTCTGTCACTGCCATCAAACGATATTTATATGATAGGTAAAGGTGATGCCTTCAAGTTACCACCAGAGATTGTATTTACATATTTATACAATTTTAATTTGTAGCAGGTAAATTCACATTTCTGTGGGGCAAGATATAAAAATTATGTGACTATCTCTCCTGGACAAAAGCAATCTTTTAGTGTGTTTTTTGAATTAATGAATTATGGACTGAATGCAAAGAATAGGTTGGTAGATTAATTACTGTATAACTGAAGGAGTAAGTGGGATTATTTTTAGAAAAGAAACTCTGTCAGGTGCTGGTTAAGCAAGGACAGGAATAACCTAATTCAAATGGCACATTCTGCCTCTGAAAATATACCAAAATATATTCAAAACTGTCTATATTCTTTGTTATCGTTCTAATGGAAGTCTTTATCATCTCTTGATGGACTACAATAATCTAGCTGCGTCCTTCTCTTCCCCTGCCTCGTTACAATTCTTCTTCAGACAGTGACCTTTAAAAAAACATAGATCAGACCATGTAATTCCCTTGCTTCAAGTCTTCCATCTCCTTGGAATAAAACCCAACCTCTGATTATGGCCTCAAGGCTCTACGTGAATGCCCTTAGTCTAGTTTGCTCTCAGCTTTCCGGAATTTTTCCCTTTCCTCAAGGAAACTACAGTCATTTTTGCCACAAGCATATTTTGTGTGTTTTTCATTTGTTTGTTTTGTTTTTTTTCTCCCAGATCTTTGTTAAGCTGACCCCTTCTATTTGATCAGATTTCAGTTTAAATCCCACCTCCTCAGAGAGGCATTTCTTGCCAAGTATGTTATACCCACTTCCCCACCACCATTCTGTATCATAACACCATATTTTAGTTTTATGATAGCATTTCCCACTACATCATATTTTCTTGTTTATTAATTTAATTCTCACTAGAAATATCCAGCATGAGAACAGAAACCTTGCCTATATTTTTACTTCTTATCTCCAATACCTGGAGTGATGCCTAATATGTCACAGTTGTTCTACCTATTAAATATTTGAAAAAATAAAATCCTCAATTTGTCATCAGAAGTGATCAGTTTTTCTAACTTAAAAGGTGTTAAAGGGCAACTAATTTATCCATCTAAGCCTTGTGTTTTGAACTCCAATGAAATAATCAAGCTCTTAATTGCTCTTTGAACTTTATACTAATGCAAACTAAAGTCTTGGTAGGCAGTGTGCATTCTACTAGCTCATATTTAACCTTTCACCAACATTTCTTAATTTGCTTTGCTCTGTGATAGTTTATCCTTTAAAAGCAGCTAGTACTTCTCAAGCTGGACACAAGTCAATACCAATGATTTATTTAAAAGAGGGACTCACATCTCCTTTATTGATGAATTCAAATGTGTCTATGTATATGTGTGTGTGCGCGCGCGTGTATATGTATATATATATATATAACATATAGTCATATATAATAGAATAATGATATTTCTTTTAAAGTTTTTTTAATATTATTACTTTTCTTTTTAAATGTGTTGTCTTTTCTAAATCACCTTTCACCTGGACTCCTTTTATAGCCTCTAGTATCCATCTAGTCTTCTTTTATAGCCATAAAGCAAAGTCCTCAGAATATCTCAATAACTGGTAGCAATTTACCATGATCTTTATTGAAGTCATTCTCCTCCCTATTTCTGTTTGTTCTACATCAGAGTCTTTGTACCAGTTTACCATTCTGGCTTAGTCTATTTGGGCTGCTATAACAAAATACCACAGATTGAGTATCTTATAAAAAACAGAAATTAATTTCTCACAGTTCTGGATGCTGGAAGTTTGAGACCAAATTGCCAGCATGGTCAGGTGAAGTCCCTCTTCTGGGTCACAGACTTCTCATTGTATCCTTACATGGTGGAAGGAGTAAGGGATTTCTCTGGAGCCTCTTTTATAGGGGCACTAATCCCATCCATGAGGGCTCCACCCTCATGACCTAAACACCTCCCAGAGGCCCCACGTCCTAATACCATCACCCTGGGTATTAGATTTTCAACATATGAATTTTGGGGGGACACAAACATTCAAAACATAGCAGCTTCCTGTTTCTCAATCTGTTCTAAATCACAATCTTCTTTGTACCAGTTTACTGTTCAATAACGTTTATGTTTCCCCTTGCTTGTAGGGCCGATTTTATATATCTCAGGCTGATGTTCAAAGTTTCTTCACTTAATTGGTCTTCTGTATATAACTATATGTCACTATTTTTCAAATATATTTGCTCCTATTGACCTGTAAACACATCGTGTTTAGAATTATTACAAAACAATCCTAACAGATTGGTCTTCTTTCTTTGAATATGTAAAATCCTGATTATTTTACATTTAATTGCAAATTTTAAATTTGCTACAAAGCCTTGTTATATCACTTTCAATATATTTTCTTCCTCAACTAGATTATAAGTTATTAGACAGTAAGTGTGGTGATTTGTACCTGTTTTGCATATTTTCTGTGCCTAGCACGATGCTTATGACAACTCTAGCCACTTGACACATTTGCTCAAAAGAGTGAATTAATATAATTAATTACCATGTAAATTGGCTAATTAATTACTAAACTTCTCTTCCCTTGTAAAGGGAACCCAGCTATGCCACATTTCCCAACCATGTAACTGAACTTGGCCCAGTGGAGAGAGAGTGGAAGTAATATACACCACCTCACGCTTAGGCCCATAAAAACTGCCTGATCTTCCTAGTAAGCTTGATATCAATGATGATGGTGAAATTTTGGAATTCAAACATTGAAGATGGAGAAAAATACAGAAGCAGCCTGGGTCTCTCTCCCCTGCAAATAAAACAAAACAAACAAACAAAAACTTAGAGAAAACTCACCATTTAATAAGGAAGTAGGATTTTGGACTTACTGAGAGGAAAAAAAAACACTTTTATCATGTTTCTGCCTATAAAATGTATACATATTTTTTAATTTGTTTGTTGCAACAGATAACATTATACATTACACTGCTAATAAGGCATAACCTATAGTTACCAGTATTTATAAAATAATCTGTTTTACCATTGAATGGTTGAAGACTTTTAGCAAAAAAGGAGGTACTTCCATGTCTGAATATATAGATTTTTACCTGACTATTGCATTTTCTCCATTTACCAAAGTTTATATTAATATTTAGTATATGTACAACTCATATCTAAGACTATTTGCATTTAATAAACAATAAAAATGGCATCCATCATTTTAATGTAAAAATTCCTTTCTAAATAGTAACAGCATGCATCATAATGCAAATTTCACAAAGTTAATGATTTTTGCTCATTTAAAAGAATGTGTTGAGCTATTTTCTCCAAAATATGGCAAATGACTAATAAAATTCCAGAAAAAGTTGATGTCCTTTTTCCTTATTCTATTACAATTGTCTCCTTTTTATGTTTTAAGGATTGCAAACAAACAAGCAAAAATGATCACATAAACTCACTTGGAAATAATAATTATTGATATAATTTATGTAGATTAAAAAAACATGAAATCACCAACATTTCTCTAAAGGGAATGGAGAATTTATCTTTGTGGATACACACACAATCCTTACCATCTTTAGTGTTTTAAGTACCGCAGTATTAACTTAAAATATTTAAATGTTCTCTACTATGTGGTAGTCTCAAAGAGAGAAATACTCATTTTTGGTATATAAGAATAAATTTCTAAAATGTCTCTGCAAATGCTGAAATTTGATTAAAGTTTACTCTTTCCACATACCTTAATATAAAAATGTAGATATTATTTAAACAGAAAAGACTGAACTCCTATCTCACATTCTTACTAAAAATAATCAACTTCCCTTCTACCCTCTTCCTCATCCTCTGACGCCAAATTTATATATGAAGGCTAGCTAAATGGCTCTAGTATTCAAGGTCTGCTTTTTCAGATTTGTTTCTTACTACATGTACTTTGCACCAAATTGTATTCTTTGATCTTTTCTTGTTTGCAGTGATTTGCTCAGAAAGTTCACCTTACCTAGTATTCCCTCAATAATTCCTCCTATTTAAAATCTACTATTCGTTTAAAATCCAACCAAAATGCAAACACTCCTGAAAAAGCTTTTTCCTTTATATCTAAAGAAATCTTATTCTTCCCAGTGCTCCCAATATCTTTTGGGCTTCTGTAGCGGCCTTTAATTCACACTGCCTTATGTGACACATTTGTGCACACGCATTTCTTACTAGAGACGAGCAATCATGGAATGCTCACCATATGTTTTGCTGCACATGACAGATAGTCTATTAATAATTGTTGTATTAGTCTTTTGAATGACTCCTTAACCAAAGGTTAGGTTTGGGTTTGTTTGTTTTTTTTTTTTGCTGCGCAACCTGCTGAAGAAAGAGTTATGACTTGCAAATGAATCCACCTTTATGATTTCACTTAACCAGAACTAAAAGAGTATGCATTAAATTTTGTCTTGGAGATGAAATGTTTCTCATGCTCCTTCTTGATATCTCAGTTTTATAAGTTTTGGTAATCTATGTGGTTACATATATATTTTAAAACACTATTCTTGCAATCTAACTAGGGGTATCAAAATTCTAAGATCTGTACTAAGTCTTGGTTAGACTATCAACACCAGATAAAATTTACCCAATTCCTACTCAATTTTATAGTAGGGAAAAGAAAAACTAGCCTCATTATACAGGTCAAAGTACTACGCTACTTTTGGAATACATAGATGACTAATGAAGGATACTTTAAGGCTATTACATATTAGTTAGAAAGAAATGAACATTTGTTTTATTTTAATAACAACCCATATTTAGGGTAGTTGGAAACCAGAAGCTTCTTCTATAAAAGCTATAAATGTTTTATTAAGTCTGTTCACAAAAGAAGAAAACACATACAAAAAGGCTAAAAAATAGAACATGTACATCTTGATGAATTTTCAGAGTGAACACAGCCTTGTAATTACAAATCAGGCCACAAAATTTCTAACCAACACCCCACAACCAGTCACTTCCCGCCTTCTCTGAAAGGTAACCACTCTCCTGAGTTCTGTCACAGCAGATTCGTTTTACTTCTTTTGAATTTCGTATCGATGGAATCAATAGTATGTATTATTAGTCTCTGGTTTATTTTGTGCTACATTTTCTTTGTGCGATTTGCCTATTCTTTGCATACGGCAGTAATTGGTTCATTGTGGTCGCTACATTACCTGTTGATGACTGTTTAGCTTGTTTCCAGTTTGAAGTCATTAAGAACAAAACGTATGGAACATGTTTTACATGTGTTTTGTAAATATATGCAAGTATTTGTTCTGAGTAAAGTTTGTAGGTCTTAATAGGTCTTAGAGTATGTTAAGATTTGTTAGATACTGTCACAATAGTTTGTTACAAATTTTACTTTTGCTAGCAGTGTTTGAGAGTTGATTAATTTGTTCACCATCCTTGCCCACACAATATCTATTGACATATATATAAATATATAAAAATTATTATATGAATATATGCATTCTGTATATATTTGTGCTTTATATATAGTGTGTGTGTATACATATATGTACACGTTTAATTTTAGCTCTCCTTTTTCTGTCTGATGGTATCCAATTGCGTTTTTAATTCACATGCCCCTGATCTCTAATGCAGTTACCCACCTCTTAAAAAATTTTTAATTTTTAGATAATATGAATTTTTTGCTCTGCATACTTGTAGCATGTCTTCTCTGTCTTTCATTTTCAGGAGTAATATATATATTATTCCCAGTTGAGGTTTTATTCATACTTATTCACTTTGAAATTGAATTGCTTGTTAAAACTGTGGCTTGATGTATTTTCTCAGTTTTGAGATAGTTTTTGCCATTTTCTCTTCAATATTGCTTCTGCCCCATTCTCTCTTTTATTTCTTTTTGGGAGTTCAATTACTCATACGTTAGACTCCTTCACTCTTTTCCGTGTATCTCATGTGCTTTTGGTCTCTATTTCTATCCTTTATCTGGAGATTTTTATCCACTTTTTTCAACTTTATAATTCTTTTGAACTCTATCAAATTTGTTGTCATCCATGAGTTTTTAAAGTTCACTTTATTTTTCAGTGGAGAACTTCCATTGTATTCTTTTTCAAGTTTCCATTTCTTTGTCAAAATTCACCATGTTCATGTTACTTTCTTGCACATTCACATAAGTTATTTTCATGTTTACGAGAATAACTTCAATATATGGATCTCTCTTTTGATCTGTTTATATTCCTAGTTCTCCTTTTTCTACTATTTTTGACCCATTATTATGTATACTTCATGATGTTTTAATTGAATAACAGATATTTTGTATGAAAAACTATAGATATATTTTAATACCCCATATGATATTTTCCTTCACAAAGGATCGTTTATTTTAGTCTGCCAGTTAGACTGAAAGTGTGTGACCAGATGTTTGCCTGGACTTCACCTCTTGCGTTTATTGATCTATACCCTGTTTAACCTACTCCTAGGGTTTACGCACAATTGAAAGTCTGTGCTATTTAACCAAGTCCTTCATCCTTGGCAGACCCTCAGCTGCGATTTTTATCTGACTAGCACTCTAAGTTTCCCATATTCCTGTTCAACTTCTCATTCTGTCATCAGAGTTTTGGGATTGGCAAATATCCTAACGTGGAGAACTAAGAACATTGGTCAGACGTGCATGGGATTCTCTAGTGTCTTCTCCCCTTCAGGCCCATGTAGCCTTAGCAACTGTCCAATGCTTTCAAACAGATTTTTTAAATATACCTTTTTTTTTTTTTGTCCAGCTTTAGTAGTTGCTACAGTGGTGGTTTTTGAAACAGAACATCTACATATTCTTTATATAATTTTTTGTACAATCCTCTATAAGCATGAAACTGCTTTAAGTAAAATGCAAAATAGCACAATTCTTACCAATAAAAATAACAAATGGAAAGAGCGATGAAATATTGTATTAGATTGATTATGATTAGGATGTTTTTTATTTATACTATCCATTAGCGATTTTAAATTAGACATCCGAAACAATTACCGGAAGTATGTACGGCATTAGGTGAGACTTGACTTAATGTATCTACCTATTTCTTGGTCACTGATCTTAGCACAATAACTTATTACTGATTTTTATTACTACTCACATAAATTTTATTTCATTAGTGTGTTAAATATTGATTTTGCACAGTTTTCAAAGTAGAGCATTCAGTAAGCAATCTGCTGATATAAAATATTATATTTTTATACTTTACTTCTGTTTTCACTTTAATTTTTATTTTTGAGCATTAAAATCCTACATATAAATAATTTAAAATGTTTCTTTCTCAGATTAATTTGTCAATTTTGCCATAGCATTTACTAGATAATTATATAATTGTCTCCTCCATGTCTTTTGACACTTTTAAGGTATGTTCCTTTTCACCTCAAGAAATATCCAAAGTATGAAAGGAGGCCTATTTTTTTTTAACTTTCAGATTTCTGTTCCCCAGTCCTTTTCCATATATTCCCTTTAGCAGAACATCTAAATCATTATACATCTAGCAAATTGTTTTGGGAACAAGATCTATTCAACAGCATATGAGAAATCTCTGGCCATGAATTACTGATGCAGAAAAAAAAAGAATAAAACCTCAACAGACATTAGTTGATTACAGTCTTTGTGCCAGGCATTGTACTGAGATTTTGAAATTACACTGGCAAAAAATATATGGTTCTTATACTCAAGGAGCTCACTGTCTAACAGATATAAACACATGCAAACAAATAGGTAATATAGTGGTATAAAGTGCCATTTGAGAGGATTTTGGAAGGCATTTCATGATAAAGAATGTACCATATATCATATGAAGTGTTTACACCAAATGGTGAATTTTGATTTGCTAATCAGAGAAAACTTCTGGCATTTATAGAAAGAAATCAGGCTGGGGGGAAGTCTGCTGAGATCAGATAATAAAGAGTCTCATATGACAGATGAAGCAATATTTTTTCTATATTTCTGCCTTCTCCCTTATTAATGGTTTTAAATATCATTTATGTAACAACCAAACATATACCTCAAACCTTGATTTCTAATAAGCAGCACATCAAGAGAGAGAGTTAATACTATTTCATGAGAGATTTGTTATGGTGGGATATTGGAAAAGTCCATGAGAACACAATAGTTCTGCTAATATATCTGGGTGGATTTGGGGGCTTATTAACAATAAATAACAGTATTACAACCAATAAGAATAGTAATAACTACTATTTATTGTCTCATTTTTTATTCTTTCAAAATGCGATCTCATATTCAAACAATGCTATGATATAGGCATTATTTTCCTAGTATTATAGATAAAGATCTGAAAACATAAAGAAATCCTTAATTAGCACAGTCAGAATTCAAACTTAGATCTGTCCCTCTGAAGTCGGAACATATATTCTGAAATAGGGAGAAAAGATAATGGGTTGATTTTCTGACATTTTCATTTTGAGAAGTGTTTGTAACACCCATATGAAAAGAGGTTATCAAATATTTTTGCCTGAAGCTCTTGAAAATGATCCTCTACAGAGATTTGTTCTTAAATGTCATATAAGGGGCAGTAGAAAATTGTGACTTTGAGACTTCTGTGATTATTTGTAGAGAATAAAGAGTGGTGTGTAAAGAATGATGAAGAGGGCAAGTACAGAACCTTGAATAACAGGAATATTTCATAAACAGTTGGAGGAAAATGAGCAAAGGAAGGAGAATGAAAGAGTTTGAGAGGTATGAAAAAATTAAAATCTGCTTTAACATGGAAACCAAGGGAGAGTGCTTCAAGTAATTGGAGATAGTTGATAATGTTAGTGCCACAGAAAGGCTAAGCAAGATGGAAAAGTCAGTTGTAAAATTCAATTTTATTTGGATTCTACCTCCTCTATTCCCTAAGCCAAAAACAACCTCTCTCAGTGCCAAAGAACTTCCAGCATTTTTATTCAGCCCCATATCTTTCCAATTAGAACAAAGATACTCTTAAAAATTGTCATAAATTGTCAATAATGTTTTGTCTGAATATTACCATCCAGAATTGAATTGGTGAAATTACAACTAGTGCAAGAAAGAAAGTGTATTTCCAGGTATAATTCTATCTATTTAGGGAAATTTTTAAAAGAGTTTGGTAATAGACTAACATTACTCTTCTCAGTCAAGACTGACTAAAGGTACAAAAATAATGAAAGAATCAATATAAACACACAGAGATGTATTGTCTACCTTCTTAAAGATTCTCCTTGTGCTCTTGGCAGCCATTGTCTTCATTAATTATTAAGGAATATTTGACATTATGTAAACACTTATTTTGTCAATGTCCCCATTTGAAAGGGATCCAGGAACTTCAAGGGAAGGAATTTGAACTCTGTTTATATTAAGGTTCAGGCGTCCACAAAGGTGTGATAGACTGGAGAAGTTCTAATAGAATCAACTCTGCAGGAAGGAAACAGAGATACTAACATGTAAATTGTTCAGAGACAGGAAACTGATGTGGTGATCCATAGAGACCAAGGGGCAGTGGTTCCAGCAGCAGTGAGAGTCCATGTGAGCGTGGTTTTGCTTCCATGCCTCTACCCCATCAAAACCCACAGACTGCTAATGTCTAGGAGACTCTATACTTCCATTTAGAGGAGAATAATTTTTTTCCATGCATTTTCTAATGTTTTCAAGCCACACACAGATACTCAGGCTCTTTTGCCCTAGGAAGAATTGGTTATCTTAAGAGGAAGACAGTTTCACAATGCATTGAACTCTGTCGATTAATGCCAACATACATTCTAATTAGTAGAGAGTGTACTAATCTACTAGAAAACAATATGGTTTAACTGATTACCATACTCGTTTGAATGCAGTGAACGGCCTGCTTCACATATAGAAGTCAATAGCGGATGGAGGGGCCTGCCCAGTGGCGTAGTGGTTAAGTTCTCATGCTCCGCTTCTGGCAGCCCGGGGTTCACAGGTTTGGAACCCAGGGCGCAGACCGACGCACCGCTTGTCAGCCATGCTGTGGCAGTGTCCTATATAAAGCAGAGGAAGATGGGCACAGATGTAGCCCAGGGCCAATCTTCCCCAGCAAAATAGAGGAGGAGCTGCAGCAGATGTTAGCTCGGAGCTAATCTTCCTCACACACACCAAAAAAGAATGGCTTAAAAAAAAAGTGGATAGATTATACATTGTAAATGAAAAGAAAATATCTTATCATCTTTGGTGTTTAATCTTACCTTATTTAGGGTGTCTCGAATTTTGTTCAGAAGTATTTTTAGAGCTCCTAACCTCTGGGTCAATTAGCTGGACCATTTTTCACCCTCAATCAAATATAGGTTCTAGAATGTCTTGATTTTTCCTGAATTAAGTGGGCAGCAACTTTTTCTGTTTTTGGTTGTTAATTACTAACTTCTTTCTACTACTAGTATTTTTGCTGGGGTGGCCGTTTATAACTTCCACTGCTCTTCTTTTTATCTTCAACACATTTCTTTTTTAATTCTTCCATCTCCTGGCATTTTGGCTCAAAAACAAAAAAAGGAAAAGAAAAAAAATCTATCTGTTTTATTGGTTAGCCACATTTTTACTGCTTACATACTGAAAAGAATCTTCCCATTTACCTATAGCACAATGAGGATTTCTACATTACGCTAAAACATTACATACTGTCAATAGCTCAATTATATATACTTTTATAGTTCATTACCCAAACCACCTCTCTCCCTGTGAAATCCAGAAACTTGGCTATGCCTCATTGATTCACAGTAGATATGCCAGTCTGGATGGAGTTTTTTAAAAAGAAAAAAGAAATTACAGAATTAAAAACAACTGCACTCATTTACATACGTACTTGAGTGGTGTTCCTGTCTGTTACTTTATTGCACCAAGGGGCTGTTACCCCATTGAATGCTGTTGTATTTGTTTAAAGAAGATTCTAAAGCCAAGTTCAGAATCTGATCTCTGAGTTGACCAATTGGCCTTCCTCTAAGCCAGTCTTATTCAAGTCTGCAGTTAGTTCAGCAGACAATAGCTGTAAATGTACAGGAGAATGTCTTGTACTTTAGAGTCAACAATATTTTGAACTGTGTGCTCTTGTTGCTAAGAGGAGTATGTGGATGTATCAGAATACAGAGGTTATCATTAGAGGATACTATCACATTATCCCAACAGTTAAGGTTTCTTTAGAGTCTTTGATGCATTTAAGAACGAGCATTATTGTTAAAGCTACTAGGATGATTATGATAAAATTTTTACTCAACTGCAACCTGAAAGAATGATTCATCATTCACACCTTCTTTAACATTTTACACAACTGTGTATGTCATGACTCCACTTAAAGGACATAAGTATGTTTCAAAAAAATTTAAATCACACATAATTCATGACGTTTGATTTATGATCCACCAATGGAAACCAGAGGCATACAATATCCACTTATAAAGTTGTTGTAGGAACCATTAATTATCTTCTACATAATGGCAGGTTCCAATTGATTTGATAAAAAGTTTATTACCCATCATCACACAGAACTTGTCACTGAAGTTGTCTGTGTTATAATCTCAGCAGCATGGATGAAACATCTTAATAGAGGTATCAGGCGTACAATAGGAAGCATCTACAAAAACTATTTCAAGAAAAACAATTTTTTAAAAATCCCCAATATCTTTGATATAACTTTCTGATAGACTATTTTATTTTTCTTTATCCAAAATAATACTGAGCAAATGCTCCAAAGAATTTCAATTTTTTAAAATTGAGCAAGACAGTTATGTAGAATTCTGACAATCATGTCTAAATTATGTTAAAATTTTCAGTTCAGTGAATCAGTCATGGTATTAAAATTGATTCAGTATTTGCTGACAAAATCATAATAAAGAAATGGGATTTTTCTCCATTTTATTTCAGACAATTAGACAATTCAGCCAAATAACTCATTACAGAAGTGAATGACATTCAAATTCCTACTTTTCACTCTGTGGATCTAAATAGTAGATTATGTTGTCCATTTTACCACAATAAAAATTTGTTCTTTTCCAATATTTAAATTGGTAGTTTTCAATAATGGCATTTTAATATCCAATTATTGGAAAGATGTTGCATATACCATATGGTATTTTTCTTTCTTCTCATCTGAAACTCTTGAATGTTTACATGTTGTTTAAATTGCTACTCATTGTTTTCAAAGTTGAGTCTCGAGTAATTATAAATAATTTTCCATGAGAACTATTACATTTTGCTTGTTTTATTTATAAACCTATTAAAATCAAACCTACAGGATAGAATATCCTGGGAATATAAAATATCAGTATGCAAAAAATAAATAAATAACAAAATAAACAAACAAAAAACTGGTTTCCCTCAAAGTAAGTGAGTATTTTATGCAATCTGGGGTCGAGATAATCAAAAAAGCTCACTAATGAGTTATCAGGAGATTAGAAGAGCAAGCTAAAATAGGAATTCTTTTAGAATTGTCAGCACTAAATTAGCTCTATCAGGATCACAATAAAAGATACTGAGAGCACTCAGTAGTAGGCTCATTACCTTTCTCAATATGAGATAGCTCAGATCTCACTGGAAACAACTAGGATTAAAAACGTTCATTTATAAACCCCTGGTTCTACTCACATACATTCGATGTATTTACATGTACAATATCTGAAACTATAGGAAAACTACCACACTTAGAAAAAAACTTAGTATATATACCTTTTATGGGACACTGAAGCAAAATAGCAAATATTATTGTAAAGTGTTTTAAATTCATAAAACCTTTAATCTTTAGTGAGGGAGTGTCTTGGGGGAGAAAATTAATCTGCTTTTCTTCTATCTTCCACTTTGTAAAGTTCTCCTTAGCAAGGCTTGTTAATCCTAGGAAACATTTTCATTATTTTAGGCTTAAGCTTAAAAGTACAGTTGAGAATCATTCACAATAGTCACATAATTTTCCTCTGATGGATTGCTGTCTGCTTTCAAAGAACAATCATTTGTAATCTTATGATACGACGGTGAGTAAGCACCATCTTAAAGCAGTTTCTTTCATATTAACCTTTCCGTTAATTCCATAATTTGTTTACCACAAAAACAAATCAGCCAACACTTCTGTAACTTTCATCAGTGGCACAGCATTTTTCCTCTGATTTAAAAACAAAATCCTTGGTTGATGTGTTCATTAAATTCTAACTGTTTTTTGTCCCCATGCAGCATTAAAAAAGAGCACATGTGATTCTTTTTCAAGAGAATTGGAGTCTGAGACAAATCAAAACTAGGCTTCTATCATCCCTAATATGCTCTTAAGAACTGATTCTTAAGATTCTTAGATTCTTCAGCAGAGTCCATTTCAGGACCCAAATTTTATGTGCTCTGCAAGCCAGATGGATATTTTGTGACTACTTTACCACTTAAGAAAAAAGAGGAATGATGCACAGTGGTTCCAGCAACTAATAGATCTTGAAACCATCTTGTTTCAGAAAACAATCGACTAGATGTGGACAAATATTGAATATTGATTACCTTTCCAGAAATGATTCCTTTCTTATTTTCTTTTTGGCTCCTTATCCTTGGCCCAAGAAGTTGATACATTAATATTGCTCTACCACAGAGATGTGCAGGCTTATTGCCTGGAAATTATGTATGCAGTTTCAATTCATTTTATAAAACCTCTGTGTACTTGTGATATACAAAGAATTCACAGTTAGCCCTAATCCACCCAGTGTAAACCACATAAAATTATTCTTCTCCCTTGCCGTGTAACATACTATTAATTTTATTAATGAGCTCAATCTTCAAATAACACAAGACCTTGGATAATGACAAAGGTCTAAATCTTTGTGAGCTGGGCTTTTAAAAATATTTTTGAAAGGTCAAAGTAGTTTAAAACACCAGGTTATTCCCCTTTAGTTGTTTTGATGCACAACTATATGTACCACTATTTGTCTGAGAGCAGAGTACACTCTCTAATAAAAAAGACAGGAAATAAAACTAACTGTCACTGCCAGAGGTCAATACTGAAAAGACTTTTAAAAGTTCTATTAATAAAGTTAACGAATTATGGTTTGAGTAAATGCTGACAGGCGGTACTTTATGAACTGCTCTTAGAACACCTACTACTTTTGTGTGACAATTTTTATTGCTATGATAATTTGAATTGACACCATCAAATAACATTGCTGAGAGTCTATTTAGTGTCATGTGTAATGTTGGATCTCAAACAGGATGACGTGATTTCGGCCTTCTAAATACATCATGGCTGGATGAGGAATATCTGGTGAAAACACGAAAATATCCTAACATCATTTCAAGGTCATTGACAAATTTTATCATACCAATTAAAATTATTAGGTCAACTGAAATATATAAAACAAATAAATTATGCACAATAATTCCCTTTGTCAAAGATTTATCACAAAATTCCCTTTAAAAATAAGGTTTATTATAGCACTTCAAATATAAGTGAATTTATAAAAGTACAATCAAAACATACATTTTTAGCAACACTTTTACTACTAAAAGTTTCAAACAATATGCACATACATACAAAGCCATATCCATATGAAATTTCACCTTTTAAAGTTCTGGATGGAACTGGTTAGGGAAGAATATAGAAAGGAGAGCAATAGTTTTTTAAATCTTTATTTTCTTTAGAGATACTTCATTGAGAGTTTATTTTCTACCTGAACTTTTCTTTTAATCAACTTTTCATCCCCAGCTCTTACTTTCTCTTTAGAGCATTGTAATATAATCACATAATTTGATGTAGAAGGGGAAAAAATGTCCTCTTAAAATTGCCCTCTCTTGCTTCCAATTCCAGCCAGCTGGGTTCCATTTTCAGTGCTTAAAAATGTGATGAATAGGAAATTGAGTCATTTAAACCTATACATCACCTAGGATATGTATAGAAAGGAATCTGAAAGCTAAGAGACTTTTCTTGTGTGTGATAAGCTTAAGATTTCATCAGATTTTTACAACAGCTAATAGAGTGAAGGATGGCATAGCTTCACAATACGAGAGATAATGTTCCATTTCCATAAGTAGTTATATAATACCAATCAGAGTAGCACTTAGTCTTTAAGAAAAGATGAAATGAGTTCTTTCTGGGAGTTACTTAAAATATAGACCAGGACAATAAGGAGACTGAGTGTTACTGTGTATTGTTCGGAGGAAAGGACAGAGGGCGTGGGAGTTGAACAGAGCAATAGGTATACCGAGACAGCCTTTCTACTCGGCTACCTTGACACCACATTTGTACTTACAGGTTTTAGCATGGCCTCAGTTGCTGTTCAATCAATCCCTACAAGATTTAAAGATTTCTGAGGCCACAGAGACTTTGAAGGATTTATTCCAGTAGTCCTTTGCCACAATTCACATTTACGGTTAGAGAGAGTAATTCAATGCATTTTCAAAATTAACTAGGGTTGTTCACAAAGAAGTATCTGAGACTTCTATAGTTCTATAAACTATTGCATTTTGACACATTCATATGATTCAATTAAACCCTTTAACTTATAGTGGGATGGCCATTGAATTCATATCAATATCTCAGCATATTGAACTTAATTGACTTAACATCTTATTAAGCTCTCACTTGAAGTAAAGAAGAGAACTTTACAAACATTGATGAACAAACTGGAATGATTTCAAGAAAAACATTAACTGTTAGCCTCCTTTGTTTTAGTCTGAGTTCTCCAGAGACACAGACCAACCAGTAAATTAGTATACATATACATATTCTCTCTCTCTCTCTCTCTATATATATATATATAATTTACTAATTATTATTATATCTTACTAATTTACTCTCTCTCTCTATATATGTATATATATATATAGAGAGATTATATGGAATTTGCTCATGTGATTATGGAGGCCAAGTCCCAAGATCTGCAGTTAGCAAGATGGAGACCCAGGAAAGCCGATTGTATAGTTTTAGTCCAAAGGCTGGTAGGCTCAAGACACAGGAAGAGTCAATATTTCAGTTTTAATATATAGGCAGAAAAAAGTGATGTTTCAGCTTGAAGGCAGGAAGAATTCCCATCACTCTCTGGAAGGTCAGTCTTTTTGTTCTATTCAGTCCTTAAACTGATTGGATGAGACCCACTCACATTGAGGAGGGCAATCTGCTTTACTCAGTCTACCGATTCTAATGTTAATCTCATTCAAAAACACCTTCACAGGCGCACCTAGAGTAATGTTTGACCAAATGTCTGGGCACCCCATGGCCTAGTCAAGTTGATGTTTACTCCTTGTTAACGTGGCACCCATACACATCTCCTTAAACCATAGTTAATCTCCAAATAAAGACAATAAGAAGATCATAATTCCACCTAACATGAGACAAATATCCCGGGTACAATCCAAAATGCACTAACCCCTTCCCCAGAAGAGGAGGTAAAGTCCTCGAGTGATGCTTACTCTTCTTGATATCCCATAATTTAAATACTCTGATGTAAAATTGACAATACTTAAATACTATGATATAAATTCAATATATCTTATGTTACACAATAAGAAAGGGAAGAAAACAAAGATATCTTAAACCCCCCCACACACATACACATCCAAACATATTCATGAAAAAATAAGGAGAAAATACTCATGACAATTACAGTCCTTATTTCTGTAACTGTTTGCATGCTCATAACTGGTTTTTATGACTACCTTTTTCCATTACCCATTCTGTGTTCCCTTTACTCTCAGAAAGCACCTCAGCTGGTGGTGGTTCTTTATCTGGTGTGGTGAGTGATCCAAATCTTCATTCTTGAATTCCTGATGAGTCAGAGCCATTAGCAGTCCTGCCTGGATTAGGTTGTTGTAGTTTTCCATTGACCTTAATTACAAGACGTGGTAATACTAAGGTGTTCTAAGAGATCTCCTATATTTCAGACATACTCTCCTTTACCTCCATTGTGTAGCAGTTATCCAATTTCCCCTTAGGCAGGATCAATCACCCCAGCCAACACCTTAACTCTCTTCTTTGCCTGCTGATTTGGAAGCATGAGGAGCCCAAAATGGCTGAGTGACAGTCTTAACTTTCAGTGTAATGGAAACCATGTGTCTCCTCATGAAAACATTTCTCCCTCTGCATCTAAAACCTCTAGCACAGCAGAGCATAAGGTCAAGGGAATGGGAAGCAGAAACCTTGCTAATGGGTCAATAGGGTAGTGGTGAGTGGTGTCACTCTCATTTCTACTTCTTGATTCCTGGACCCATTAATCCTGGTTATGGGAGAAACAACACCATATATTGGATGCTGATTCAGAGCATCTATAGCTTTCTGGGAAACATTACTTCTGGCAAAGTACTGCCACCTAGCTGACATTCTGAGTCTCAAAAGGCCATTCTATCAAATCAGCCACTTTAGGAGAGTGGAGAACATGGTAAGACCAGTGAATTTCATGAGCATGGACCCATTGGCATACTTTTGCTGTGAAGGGAGTTCTTGATCAGAAGCAACGCTGTGTGAACATTATGACTGTGACTAAGGAATTATGACTTTTGGAATCGAAAGTCCACAGATGGTAGTTTTGGCAGAAGTATTACATGCAGGGAAGGCAAGTCCATATCTAGAGCAAGTGTCTATTCCAGTAAGAACAAACATTGCCCCTTCCATGATAGAAGTGGTCAAATGTAAATGACCGGCCACCAGGTAGCTGGCTGACCACCCTGGGGAATGATGCCTTATCAAGGATTCAGTGGTGGTCTCTGCAGCTGGCGATTGGGCACTTAGTGGTGATTGAAGCCAGGTAGGCCTTGGTGAGTAGAAGCCCACATTGCTGAGCAGGTGCATAACCTCCATCCTTGCCACAAGGGCCACATTGTTCATGAGCCCATTAGGCAATGACAGGGATGTCTGGGGAAAAATGCTGACTGGTATCCACAGAATGGGTCATCCTATCCACTTGGTTATTAAAATGCTCCCTTGGTGACCATTCACATGAGACCCAAGTATTTTCATGTTTTTTCCCAATTCAGAGATGTCTATCCACGTATATTTTCCCTACATTTCCTTGTCACCGACTTTTCAATCATGTTCCTTCCAAGTCTCTGATCATCCAGCCAAACCACTGGCCACAGCCTATGAGTCAATATATGATCACACACTAGCTATTTCTCCTTCCAAGCAAAGTGAACAACTAGGTACGCTGCTTGCACTTCTGCCCACTGGAAACATTTTCCTTCACTGCTGTCCTTCATGGATGTCTCAGAAAGGGACAGTAGTGCTCTAGTTGTTGATTTTAAGATGGTGCCTGCATGTCATGCAGAACCATCTACAAACTAGACTGAAGTCTTCTCTTCTTCTGCCAACTAATCTTAGGGAACTCCCCATGAGGCTAAAGGTGCAGGCTGGCAGAAAGAAGGCAGTGTAGCAGACGTAGGGACCATGGGCCTTTGAGCCACTTCTTCATATAACTTACTTGTGCCTTTGGGGCTAGCTTGAACCTGATCATGTACACACAACTTCCATTTGATGATGGAGTGCAGCTGTGCTTGCCTAACTTTATGGCGCGGGTGGGGGGTCAGATTACACCAAAATTCACAATGGGCAGCTCAGGTTGCATGGTAACTTGATGGCCCACTGTTAAGTGTTCAGTCTGTACTAATGCCCAATAGTAGGCTGAGAGCTGTTTCTCAAAAGGATGGTAGTTATCCACAGAAGATAGCAGGCCCTTGCTTCAAAATCCTAAGAATCACCTGTAGAGGCCTGTCAAAGTCTCCAGATAGCATCCCTATCTGCCACTGACACTTCAAGCACCATTGGATTTGCTGGACCCTGAGGCTTAAGTGGCAGAGCAGTTTGCACAGAAGCCTAGACCTACTGCAGACCTTTCTTCTGTTCTGGGCCTCACTCAAAACTAGCAGTTTTTGGATCACTCAGCAAATAGGCCGGAATAAAACACCCAAATGAGTAATATGTTGCCTCCAAAATCAAGAGGTCCACTGGGTGTTGTGCCTTTTTTTTGGTTGTAAAAGGGTCCAGATACAACAACTCATTCTTCAACTTAGAAGGGATATCTCAACATGCCCCATATCACTGGACTGCTAGAAATTTTACTGAGGTAGAAGGCCCCTGAATTTTAGTCATATTTTTTCTCCACCCTCCGTCAGGCAAATCCCTTTCCAAGAAATTTAGAGTAGTTGCTACTTCTTGCTCCCAAGGTCCAATCAGCATAATGTCATCAATGTAATGGACCAGTGTGATATCTTGTGGAAGGGAAAAATGATCAAGATCCCTGGGAACTAAATTATGATTTAGAGCTGGAGAGTTGATATACCTTTCAGATAAGACAGTGAAGGTATATTTCTGGCTTTGCCAGCTAAAAACAAACTGCTTCTGACGGTCCTTATTGACACGTACAGAGAAAAACAAAACATTTGTCACTTCAATAGCTGTATGCCAAAAACCAGGGGGTGTGTTAATTTGCACAAACAATTAAAGCACATCTGATACATCAGCTGCAATTAGAGTCACAACCTCATTAAGGTTACAGTAATCCGCTGTTATTCTTCCAGATCCATCTGTCTTCCTCACAGGCCAAATAGGCAAGTTGAATGGGGATGTTATGAGAATCACCACTCTTGCACCATTCAGGACCTCGATGGTGGCACTAATCTCTGTAATCCCACTAAGATTGCTTTTGGTTTATTATTTTCCCAAGTCTACTTGGCAGTTCTAGTGGCTTCCACTTGACCTTTTCCATCATAATAGCCCTCAATCCACAGGTCAGGGAACAAAACCGGCAGCTGAGTCTATCTAATCCAATTATGCATTTTGGAACTGGGAAAATAACCACAGATGCATTGAGAGGCCCAGTGGGTCTCTGTGAGACAGACCTGAGCTAAAATTCCATTAGTCACCGGACCTCCATAAACCCCTACTCTGACTGGTAGACTACAGGGATTATAGTCTCCTGGTACTAGTGTCAGTTCAGAGCCAGTGTCCCCCAAAGTCTGCTTATTTATTTTTCTTTAATGCAAAATTACTCTGGTAAAAGACCATAGCTCCCTTTAGGGAAGGCCAGGAGAAAGATGAATAATATATTTTGGGCAGTGTACTGGATCCTTGTTCAAGGGGAACTGACCTTCCCTTCATTCAAGGATTTCTGGGCCTGTAAACTGGCTCAAAAATCTGTTTTTGTGATTCAGGTTAGCTTTTTGTTCATTTATCTTAGAACTTTTCTGCTTACACAAAGCAAGTAAGAATTTAATAGGTTTCCTGTATATTTCACTTTTAGGAATACTGTGACCAACAAACTAACATCATAGGTCTCATGAGTCAAACTATTCTGATTACTGTGTTGACTCTGTGGTCTATTACTGTAACCACGCTCACCTTGCCTTTGGTGGTTCAGGGCTGCCACTTGCTCCTCGATACTCCAGGATCCAATTACTACCCTTGCATTTAGGTTTCCGAATTCAGTGGCCATGGTTTCCACTGTAAGGTCCATCCTACATTGAAGAGTGATCACAGAGCTTACGAGTTTATTTCTCACAATCATGATGGAAAGTGTGTCTTCTGGACCTTCACAGTGTGGGTGAGTAGATCTTAAATGACAAATCTACTCCAACATTCCAAACCCTCTAAACATTTGAATCCTTTCTACATTAAATCAAGGCAGGAAGCCCGACATTTCTAACTCATTCACTGTGGGCCACCTGTTGGCCCATGTTTCAGGCAAACAAACTGTTAGAGCCATTTCTAACTCTTCAAACTGCAGTATTAAATGCAGAATCTGCTTAGTGAACCCAAATAAATAAATTCAGCCTGATCCTACTTTTTATTTTTTCCACCATTATCGCACACTCTTTCATTCCTGCACGTGTTCCCCAGATTCCTGTCTGTATAAATTAGAAAACTCAAGTAGTTCTTTTGGACTGTAGTGCATGGGTTACACTTTGTTCCTCATCTTTAGGGGTGCTGGGACTTGAGTCTAATTAAGTTCTAGAAGCCAAGAGGGGTGATGGCGGTGGATCCTGAGGAGAATCAACCTTGTCTTGCATGGCAACTGACTCAGGGAAGGCCATTACAGTTTCCTCAGGGAACGCAGTTCATCCCCACAGACAATGGTGTAGAGGCATTTCCACTGGGAGTGGGGAGGCCTCTTCCACTGGCAAAGAAGACTCATCAGAATTTCAGGGCTCAATCTCCCCAGCTTCATCAGGATCTTCCCACAAGTCCCCTTTCCAACTTATAGGATCCCATTCTTTACCAAGTAATGCCGTCACTTTAACAGTAGACACTCTGTGAGGTTGGGTATTCTTTTGCATTGTAATTCATCCAGGGTCATGATGAGATTCTGGGTTAAGTTTTCAACAATCTCAGCCCAGTGGCTATAGGAGAAAAGAGTCTCCTGCAGGGCACACATGGAAGCTTTCAGGTCTTTACGTGGCCCTTGACCTAGGAATTAAAATTCCTTTTCTTTCCCCACTTTGTCCAGTGACATTAGGAGCAACCAACCAATATTATTATATTCCTTAGTTTGAGAAAAATATTTGAAAGTATCATATATGCAGTTACCCAGCTCCTTGCTTCTTATAAATAGTTGATTAGGATCACCCAGTGGTCATATTTTGCATACCTCCATTGCTAGATCATCTATGGACAATCAGTGCTCTCTTTTACTACTGGAAATAGAATCATTAGTATCTTTAAAGCTACTGAAATTTGAGAGCCAATTCCAGAAACCCCAGAACCAATTCAGAAAACTCATCTTTAAAATCCTTTTTCTCTTGAACCACTCTTGGTACCAAACTCTGTATTAGGCAGGATTCTGCAGAGAAGCAGAATCGATAGGATATTTATTTATTTATTTATTTATCTTAACAAGAGATTTGTTATAAGGAACTGACTCAGGTAATTGTGCAGGCTGACAATTTCCAAGATCGGCAGTCAGCAAGCTGGAGATCCAGGAGAACAAATGGCGTACAGTTGGCCCCCCAGTTCCATGGATTTTGCATCCACAAATTCAACCAACCATCCCTCAAAGATCCGTGGTTGGTTGAATCCACTGGATGTGAAACTCACAGGTAGGGAGGGCCGACTGTATACATTATACTACACCATTTTATGTAAGGGACTTAAGCTTCCGGTAGAGTTTGGTATCTGTGGGAGTTCCTGGAACAAATCCCCCATGGATACCAAGAAACTATTGTAGTTCAGGTTCAAAGGTCAGCAGTCTCAAGACTCAGGAAAAGCCAATGTTTGAGTCTGAAGGTATGAAAAAAATCAATGTCCCAGCTCTAAGGCAGTCAGGCAGAAGGGGTTTCCTTTACTCTCAGGAGGGTCAATCTTTTTGTTCCAAGCAGGCCTTAAACTGATCCCATCCTCATTAGGCGAGGCAATGATTTTACTCAGTCTACCAATTAAAATGTTAATCACATCTAGAAACACCCTCTCAGACACACTCAGAATAAAGTTTGACCAAATGTCTGGGCACACCATGGCATAAGTTAACCATTGCACTCTCCAAAATTTTTCCCCATAATTTAATTATTTTATTTCCCGAAACTGTATCTGCTTTTGGGATAAGAGATAGGGAGGGGCATGAAAAAAAACTACATTTAATCACATAACTGTGTTTTAAATAATTGACAGAAGTCCAAAGAATTGTTTCCAATATTTTTTTTCCTAAATATCCACCAATAATTCTGTTATTTTTATGGAGGACTTAATTATGATTAGCTCAATTATCTTCCCAAATGAGCCAGTCTTGTAGCAGTATCTACATTGTTCACCCATATATATTTTTTAATGAGATATTAGTGGGACATCTTATAACTGGTGTTAGTTTATCAGCTAAGTTGCTATTTTGATGTGACTTAATTTAGTCTTTCAAAAAATATTTTATAAAATGTTAAGAGAAAAATTCATGATTCAACAAATATCTCTTGTCCATGTTCGGTAATACACTTTATTAGTGAATGGGTAGGTAATGGTAACTTGAACATGGACAATGAATATTTCTAGGTGAACCATACACTACCAGGATAGGAAATATTGTTAAGCTACCCTCTATCACCAACAGTTGGTTGATATTACTCTGCCAATGTGGTTTACCACAAACCAATATAGAATAGTTTCTGGTGCAGTTATAAATACTAAGTTGTTTAACATATATTTTCTAAAATCTATAAAACAACACTACTGCCTAAAGGAGGTAGCAAAGGATTGTCATATTAATTGGATAAAAACAATAACGTTTGTTCTATTTAAGACAAGTATTTATACAACTCATAATCTAAAATAAGCAATTTTCATAAGATTTGTGAGGTATTCAGTCTGTCTCTTACTCCAGCTATCAGCTTTATTGTGGTATAATTGACTTTCAATAAACCGCATGAATTAAAAATGTAAACTGACAAGTTTTGACCTACAGTCATGCACTGCATAAAGATGTGTTGGTCAACAATGAACTGCGTACATCACGGTGATTCTACACAATGATGAAATCACCTGACGACACATTTCTCAGAAACTATCCCTCTCATTAAGCGATGCCTGCCTGTATATACACCTGTGAAACCATCACCACAATCATGGTAATCAACACATCCATCACCTCGAAAAGATTTCTTTATCATCAAGCCCCTTCCTAATCATTCTTACTGCGATTCCCTGCCTACCTCCCATCATTTCCAAGAAACCATTACTCTAATTGTGTTCACTATACAATAGTTTGCTGGCTTCTTTCCCTCAGTATAATTATTTTGAGTGTGATCCATGTTGTATGTTATCAATAGCTCATTCCATCTGATTGCTGAGTAGTATTCCACTGTATGTATATACCACAATGTGTTCATCCATTGACCTGTTGATGGACATGAGAGTTGTTTACAGTTTTGATTATTACAAATACAGCTGCTAACAATCTCCTTGTATATCGTTTTATGAACATAAGCTTTTATCCTTCTTTAGTAAATACCTACCAATACAAAGGAGGACTCATAAGTATAGATGTATGTTTAACTTCTTGAGAAACTATCACACTGTTTCCAAAGTGTTTTTACCATTTTACATTCTCAACAGCATATGAGAGTTCTAGTTCCTCCACATTCTCACAAATACTTGGTATGATTGGCCTTTTCATTTTAAACCATTCTAATAGTCGTGTTCAAGTCTTTTGCCTCTTTTTTAATTGGCAAAATCTAACATCCATTCTTGCCAAAAACTTTCAGCCAACCAGGAATGGAAGGTAACTTCCTCCAGCTGATGAAGCATCTAAGAAAAATCTACGGCTAATGTCAAACTTAATGGCAAAAGTCTGAATGCTTTTCCACTGGAACATGACAAGGATATCCACTCTCACTACTTCTCTTCAACATTGTAATTGAGATGTTGGCTGGTGAGATCAGGTACTAAAAATAAATTAGAAAAAATGAGGTAAAACTGTCTTTATTCATAGATGATACGGTTATCTACATAGACATTCTAATTAAATCTATTTTTGAAAGTTACTAGAACTAATAAATGAGCTTAGTAATTAAAGTTCTATATACTAGCAATAAAGTTTTGGAAATTTAAAAAAATTATTTCTAATAGCATAAAAGTATTAAATACTTAGGATTTAATCTGAGAAAAGACATGAAATATCTGTTCCCTGAGAACTGATGTGAACTGCATAATCTTGCTGAGAGAAATTAAAGATGACCTGAATAAATGGAGAGATACATCATGTTCATGGGTCTGGAGATTCAATATTTTTAAGATGTAAACTTATTTTAAGTTTATTTAAGTCTATAGATTCAACAAAATCCTAATTAAAATCCCAGCTTTGTTTTGATAGAAAGTAACAAATTGATTCTAAAATTTGCAGAGAAATGCAACGTACTTACAGGAGTCCGACAACATTGAAAAAGAATAACAAAGTTGGAGGACTAATACTACCTGACTTCAAGACTTATTATAAAGCCACAATAATCAAGACAGTGTGTTTTTGGTGTTAAGATAGACAAATAGATCAGTGGAACAGAATAGAGAACCCAGAAATAGATCCACACATATACAGACAACTGATTTTCAAAAAGGTCTAACAGTAATTCAGTGGAGTTAGGATAGTCATTTCAACAGTGGTGATAGAGCAATTGGATACCCATATTTGAAAAAACAAACTTTGGTCTATACTTCACAGTATTTACAAAAATGAACTAAAAGTGGTTTATAAACATAAATGTCAAAACTTAAACAATAAAACTCATCTTAAATGAAAGCTTTAAGGTACAAAGAGAAGGTTATTCACATGAAATGGAATAACAAGAGATGCTTATCTTCTCAACAACAGTAAGTAAGGCAGGAATTATGAAGAAGAATAATTTTTTTAAACTGAGGCCTGCAAGTATCCACAATTATTGAGGGAGGATATAGGGGTGAGCAGGAATGTTGATGGGACAAACAGATTAAGTTCTACTCAATGGTGGAAATTGCCCTACTTGGTCCTAAAAGGGGTGAATGTCTAACCAATGTCTACAGCGTTGGTGATTGGGTCCAGTTGTGACATTTACCAAAACAAAATTTATCTATCAATTCAGTGACCAGACTTTCATTTTTAATAAAATAATATGTATTAAAGAGATAGAGAATAGTAGTAAACATGATGAAGGATTTTTGTAAAAGAGATCAAAGTTTTAGGTGATATAGTGTTCTGATCGAGTTGATTATTTAAAAAATTCCAGTATTTGATATTCATTCTTTACTTTAAGTTTTCACTTTTGCCCAAGGGATATAGATCTGCAGTATGTGACATAGTGAAATATTATAAATGATGAATGTGCCCCACATGAATGAATGAATATTTCAGATTCTTCCTGACTGACAGTACTAGCAGGAAGAATGCAGATGAAGCATAGCATTAGCAGATTCAGAAGTGCTACAGAAGGTACAGATAGGGAAGCTGGGCATTTCTTGGCCCTAACATCCATCACTAGGAAAGGATTTTTGTACATGCTCTTCAGAGTTAAAATATGAATCAAACATTGTTTTGCATCTTTACATTTATTCTCAGGAAAAATTTCACCTGCTTTACCATTTTTTAGGTATAGCCTCTATGACTACTCAAATAATATTAAAAATCTCAAAATAAGAGTGATTGAAAGACGGATAAAACAAAAATCCCAGAAGTAGAAGTTATAGGGCTTTCTACTTCTGAAACAATCCAAGATTATTCTATTTTTCTACCCTTTCATCATCACTGCCTACATCCACCATCAAGTCATGCTCCAAGATGGCTACTGGAACATCCGGTCTGCACCTTTATTTAACAGGATGGAGAAAAAAGTAAAAAGAGGACATGTTCAGCTGAGTAGGCCTTCTTGAAGAAGGCATCCCGAAAGTCAAATACAAACCTTCCGATTACATCGCATTAATCAGAACCTTTGTTATATGACCACACCACGGTGCAAGTGTGGCCGGTGATACCTTCTTTGCTTGGCTTTCCTGATAAATTTAGTATGCCTTTATATGGGAAGGAGAGGAGAGTGGATATTAGGTATGCAACTAGCCAGCTCTGCAGAAGTTTCTATGATTATTTCAACATATTAAATTTTCATATTATTTCCCTAAATGTACTGAAATGCCAAATTGTCAAGAGCAATCATGCTTAAATTTACAAATGTATACACATGACAAAGTATGAAATCACAACGCTGAAGAGAACCCATGTTTGCTTTTCCACATATGTGCTCAGATAGTACTTTTTAAATACTTGCCTTAGTGTCATAATCAAATAGTACTGTATGTGTTTGTATAATTGTAACCACTTCAACATGAATCACTGGAGGCCACAAACTATATTTTATGCATCTGTATCAGACAGCTGTTGCTATATTACAGACTGCTACAAAATCTCAGGGGCATATAAAAACAAATATTTTTTTTCTCTCAAGTGTCTGTGAACTGGTTGGGGCAACTCTCCTGACCACAGCTGGGCTGCTCAAGCATCTAGCTGTTGGCTGATCGAGCCCAGGCTCAGCAAGGTGGTTCTTCAAGTGCCTGGCTGTGAACAAAGAGAGTGAGTCTAATGCTGTAAGCCCTTGGTTGTGCCATATCTACTCACATCCCCTCGGCCAAGCCAAATCACAGAGTCCAGAGTCAAGAGTCAGGGAAGCATATTCCTTTGTGAGAGGAATTGTTAAATTACATAGAAAAGAGCAAGGATATGGGGAAAGATGAAGAGCTGGGGCCAATACTTCAATCTACCACAGGACAAATCTTTGGACTGAATTTAGGGCCTGACGCACTGGAGAACTTACTGAATAGACATAAAATGAATAAGGAAAATGTATTAATCAGGGTTCTCCAGAGAACCAGAACCAACAGGACATATACGTATATACAAAAGGAAATTTATTATGAGGAATTCGTTCCAACGGTGATGAACGCTGAGAAATTCCCTCATCCGCCATTTGCAAGCCGGAGACCCAGAAAAGCTGGTGGTGTAATTCAATCTGAGTCCGAAGACCTGAGAACCAGAGAAGCTGATGGTGTAAATCCCAGGCCAAGGGCAGGAGAAGATGAGATAGGAAAAAAGGGGTAAATTCCTCCTTCCTCTGCTTTTTGTTCTATTCAGGTTCTCAGTGGATTGGATGATATCTGCCCACGTTAGGGAGGGCGATCTACTTTACTAAGTCCATGGATTCAAATTCATCAGGAAACATCCTTATAGACGCACCCAGAAATAATGTTTAATCCAGCATCCCTGTGGCCAGTCAAGCAGACATATAAAACTTACCATCACAGAAAGGAATACATTTTAAACCATTATGTTGTTCAGGCTTTTTGGTCTCACTGCTTTCAAAGTGTCTCCTAAGCATAACTTCACATTCTGTCTTAAAAGTAATCAGTGAAGTTTAATACATACCAGTTTTCCACTGCTTTAATATTAAGAAATGATTCATATTTTCTCATCTGAATGCCTCCCATTATAGGCCACACAATTGGATTACCATTTTGTCAGTCTCCCCTTGTGCTAGAATTAACTATAAATACAAATGAAAACTAAAGAATGTGGCATAAATCAAGATGCACTGAAGTCCCAACCTCATAGGACTATTGTGAGGAATAAATGAATTTATATACCTAAAGCATTAAAAATAAATGCCTGTCAATGACAATCATTCAGTTTCTATTATGTTATTATCAAGTGTTTATCGAGTGTGTACTGCTTGTAAGATAGTGTTCATAGAAGTTATAGCAATAAAGACAATGTTCATAGATGTTATAATAATCAATTATTATTGAATGAAAAAATTGACATTTATTTTAAAAAAAGTCCATGGTGGGAATTTGTGCTTTTCCACTTGCAAGCTGTGTGACTTGGACAAGTTATCCAGCAGCTATGATTGTCAGATGTATGATTTTTTCACATAATACATACATGATTTAAAATGAGATATACATCTGAAGTACTTAGCAATGTGTTTGGCGTATATTAGGCCCAAAATAAATATTACCTTCTTTCTTCTCTTTTTCCCTCTCTGCATCAGTCAGAGTCAAGTCAGTAGACAAAAACCTCACTGGTTACTTTACCAGGTAGAATTTAATATAAACGTATGTGGATCACATACAAAGTTGTCAACTAGGTAACAAAAAAGTCCAGACAAGAAGGATAAGGTATCACAGAGGCAGCAAGTGCAGGAAGCAGCTACTATCCTATGGCTAGAAAGGAAGATGTTGGAATTATTGTGATGAAACCCAGACCTCTGAGGGTGGCGCTGGTGTGGCTGTGCGGCTGGTGCCTGATGAGGCATGATGAGGCGGATTGTGCAAATGTTGGAAAAACTGCAAACTGGATTCAGCTACTGCTCCAGGAGGACCTGCTACTGCTGGGTGAAGCATTGCTAGGGTGAAACTCACAGGAACACAGGGTGAAAGGAAACCCACAGGATGCAAACAGGAAGGAACATGCCCCTTCTTCCTCCTCCAGCTTTGTTGTCTCCCAGTACTCCAGCTTCTTGGCAGAGATGGGGTTTGTCAGGTCTCAGCCCTAGCATCACGAAACAGAGGGTGGAAGGGAGAGGGGGTTGAGTTGAGAGGAAATAGCTTGGTAGATGCCCACTTCCAGTCTCCTTCTCCAGACTCTTTCATTTTCCTTGCTCCCTTCTTTCCTACATTTCTGTCTTCTTTAATCATTTTTCCAACTATCTATGCTTCCTTTCTCCCTCCCTCCCTTTCTTCTTGGATATCCATCTTGCAAGTTTGAAAAGACATTTTACCAAATAAGTGGGTGTTATATTTTATGGAATGAAAAGATATAGAAAATTATATATGAATTCAGGTAATGTATGTGATCATTAAAAAAAATACATCCTTCCAGACACTTTACATTATCTTATTCATTTTATCACAGCCTCACAATGACAGGACTCGAAAATGGCAGATCTAAGATCTGAACCTGGCTTTTTCAGACTCCAATTTTCATGATTATTTCTCCTCTCTCTCACAGACTCCAGTTCATTTGGAAAATTAGGAATGAATAATTCAGTCACTGCCATTTAGACTAGGCAGCCTCAAAGGAACGTGAAAATATGGGTAGATTGAGAATGAGTAGAATATTATAAACACTATACATTTTGTAAACAAATTTGAGATAAGGCAAGAAGTGTTCCGTAAACATTATACAATAAAGTTAATAAGCTAAAAAGTTATAAAATGATTCCAATATTAGTGAAAATAATTATTTGGGAGAAATGAATGTTTCTTTCAATTTTCTTATCATAAACACACTGAGAGTTTTTAAGAGGAAACATGGCAATATATCCTCTGTTATATCCCAGAATGTAGTTTAGAAGTTAGTTAACTGTATTTGGCAATAAAAACATCAAGGTAGCTTTCTGAGATTGTGGGGTTGTCCATTAACTAGTGTGTTGATGCCAATTTCAAAAGCCCATCTGATAATCTAGTATGGGAGGATTAATATCAACTAGTGTATTCCCTGATAAAGAGATAATATGCATTCAGAATTATAAAAATAAAAATTCAACTGCACATTGCAATTACCAGAGTTGAAAAAACAATTACTTTACTTTTTTATAATTACATTTGAAAGCTTCAGAAAATATATGTATTAGAGCAAGTTTACTCTATACATCACTAAATCACCTAAAATATGGGATCACAAATATAAAAAAATGATTAAAATAGTGCTTTATAATGATAGACAATTGATAGCCATATTTATAACTATACAAACATCCTCAAATGAGAGTTTGAATATAAAAAATAATTGTTTAGCTCTATATTTATCTGTCATCATGGAACTATGAACTTCATCCGGACTACTTTTTGGTGTTAGGGATTAGAAGAGGTCCAGGAAATTATAGGTCCCAAACAGTAGGCACAAGTAAACCTGCCAAAGTGGAGAGAGAGAGAGAAAGAAAATCACTTTGATTATGGTGGATATAGGTGGAAAGGGATAGCAAGAAAAGTGATAATCACTAAAATCTCATCCCTTAGTCTACTTTTCACATGTTAAATATAAATTCCATTTCTACCTTTTCTTATTAAGAGTTTCTAATGAGTAGTGGCTTTGAACAATTAGAATTTCATTTTCTTTATTTACTCAGCTCAGTAGCTAATGGAAATTATGGTCAAGTTACTAATAAAGAGAAATAGTCTTCTACACACCCAAATTGTATGAGGGAGTACAGGAAATTACCACTGTGAAATAAGGTTTTAATGGGCTACTTGGGAATCAATTTTGACATTGCTCTTTCTCTCTGGGTATGCAATATATCTGTATATACAGAAGAACTTTAAATGTTTTCCACTTTTTGAATATTATATTGTTTTTCAATGACCATAGAACACTGCATTACACAATTGAAACTGATTTTAGCCTGTCTGTGAGACAAGGGAGGAGTGGGGTAATGAAGAGTCAAGTGGAATGCATTGAAAACTATTTTACCACCTAGCCCCGAATCATTGACCCAGAATCAAATTCTGAAGAACAACTTCTTCCTAATCTCCTCCTCTAGAAGTAAACAAAAACTACCTTCACTAAATTCCCAAAGTGAGAATCCTTGCCTCACAAGGGAACCTGTAACCAGTTGTAGCGTATCTGGGCTGCCTGATAGAGTGGGGATTCTGGCTAGCACCCATGCTGAGTCACAGGGCTACAGAGACCACTCCGTCCTCACTTACCTCCGGCCCCTCCTCTAGTGCTCCTTCTCTCTGACCTCAGATCCATCAAGTTCTGGTCACTGGCTATCCCACCTTGCTTTACTATTCTCCTCAATATACCCTATTACCATCTTATTATAAATTCCGTAGTCATCATTTACAACAATATCAGATACTTTTTATCTCCCAGGAGAAACATAAAACATGTGTACCAGGTATGTTGTTAATAGTTCAGCTAACAATCTATAGCAGTCAGTACCCACCTCTATTCCCTTGGCCACACCAGAGGATACCTTCAGCCTTGGGGGACAGTTACTATACATGCCAATGGCTTCCTACTTCATGAAAATGTGTCTCTACCTGAGGGCTTTCTCTTGTGCAGGAACATGATCAGCTTGGGTGTAGGCCCAAGCAGAAATGCCAAGAAGCTAATGCCCCAAAGTAGGAATTTAGTGGATTATACACTAAATTCTGCACGTTTAGACCAACAGTTCTGAGATGTGTTCTACACAGTCTTTCAGAGGGTCTTTAGCAGGATTGAGCCCAATTTGCCTCTAGCACTAATGCCCCATTTACTGGCTTTCCTTCTATGGGTATGTAATATCCCCACTCCTTTCATGTAATTTCTGGGATCCCTTCCCAAATAAACTATCTCAAAGACTTAAAGGAGGCAAGATACTTGTCCTCATCAGATCTCCGTTTAATTACTAGTATTCTTGCCTCCAGGGTCTATTTCGGGGAGAAACCAAGTTAAAAGATTTGGTACTAAAATTGTCTTTAGAAAGTATACTCTCAGAATAAGTTTCTGAAAATGTAAACAACCCATTTATTGATTAACCACAACTCATTTACTGGTTGGCTTGGATTTTTTTCTTTTTTTTTTGGTGAGGAAGAGTAGCCCTGAGATAACATCTGCCGATACTCCTCTTTTTGCTGAGGAAGAGTGGCCCTGGGCTAATATCCGTGCCCATCTTCCTCTACTTTATATGGGATGCTGCCACAGCATGGCACAATTAGTGGCATAGGTCCACACCCGGGATCTGAACCTGCGAACCTCAGGGTGCCTGAAGATGAGCACGCGAACCTAACCACTATGCCACTGGGCTGGCCCAATTGTTTGGATTGGAAAGCTGCTCATGTTGGGGCTGGGAGAAAGAGGGGGCACTCCAGAAGATTCAGGAAAACTACCTTGCTACTATAGATATAAATTCTTTACCTGTGGAATCTCAGGAAAACCACAATAGGAAAGTTTGCTCCATGGTTCTTGAGGAGGGTCATGACTTGTGTAGCAGAGAATAATTCACTGCTCAAAAGCAGTTTCTGGCATGCTGCTGGTCATTGGTATAGATTAAGCACCTGGTCATTAGTAATAAAGCATGAGCTAGATATTATTAGACCCATGAAGTTTTAAGATTGGGCAAGCAGAAGTGCATTGTATGATGGAAATGGTACATTTGATATCAGACCTGAGAAGGTCCAGAGAGCATAATTAAGTCACAGAAAGAGGTTACTCAAATACTCAAACCATCTAAATCTCTTCTATCATGACCTCTACTTCAATTTACCCTCTCTATGTACAGCTGACACAGAAGGAAAAACTCACAGCTCATTTATTTTTACATCACGTCAATGGGTGGTATGAGCTAAAAATTTACTACTGGTTAAGGCTATCTGTGAAATAATAAATGAGGAGAAATCCTCTAAGTAGCGAGAGATTTGTATAGTTCACTTGTTGAGATAAAGATATACATGGACTTATGGGCCAATCCAAAGGCTTGGCTGGAAGTTCAAGAGCCTGGAAGGAGAAAGAAGGAGGTCTGGAGAAGAGACATACAAATGTTCACTGAGATTGGTCACAAAGTGTGTAGATATTTATGACTCATGTCAATGCCCAGTGGTGGAAAAAACCTGAAAATCAGATGGATATAATGGCTCGTCTCAGTGTTTTCGCAAAGGGACCATTAATGGAATACTCACATGGAAGGGATAGGGACTATTCTTGGGGCCCACAGCATGTTCTCCAACTTACCAAGGCTGGTTTATCCACTGACCTTTCAGCAGCTGAGGATGTCCCTGACAGCTCAATATGTAACCATCCCTTAAAGAGAACAAATAGTTGTATTTTGTATAGATGATTATATCACACCTGTTCTACCATGAAGGGGATAGTAACTCATCCTTCCTAGAATTGATAATGGTGTATGTTTGCCTTTCCTAACCACACATTCTGCCCACATTCTGCAGACTCACAGAGTGTCTGATTTCCCCACATAAGACTCTTCATAACATAGCCTTGGATTAAGGGAGTCACTTGAGGGCAAAGGATGCGTTGACAAGCACATGACCAGAGTGTTCACAGGTCACGCCACATTGTTACCCAGAAGCTACCAGACTAATAGAAAGTTGCAATGGCCTCTTAAAGGCCAAGCTTAGAGAAGATACTTTATGGAGTTTATATGTGATCCCTCACAATGCAGTGTGTGCATAAAACCAATAGTCATTATATTGTCCCATGTCTCCAATATCTAGAATACAAGCCTCTGGGAACCAAAGAATAGAAGAAGGAACAGCCCATCTCACCATCACTCCCAGTGAATCACTTGGGTAATTTGTGTGTTCCATTCCACAACTGGAAGCACATTTGGGTTTGAGGCCCTTGTTCCTGGGATAAAATGGTGCTTCCATTAGAGAACACAGTAAGATTTCCATTTAACATATACCAATGGCTGGCTGTCCCTTGGTCATCATGTCCTTTCCATGTTGACAAACTGGAGTTTTAGATAAGAAGTTTAGATGAGTTATTATCATCCTTGTAATCTTTGATATTGATTATTATGTGGAACTAGCAGTGATGCTACATAATGTGAATAAAAAGAGTATGTCCGTAACATAAGACATTACTTGAGTACCTCACAATGTCTTGATGCCCAGGGATAACAGTGAAAAGGAAATTATAGCAACTAGGACCTGACAAGGAGGTGGTAACCTAGAACTCAGTCCTTTCTTTTGCATCCTATGTCAAAGATCTGTCACCCCACTAATCAAGCAATCTTCACAAGCAGAAGTGCTGGGCAAATGTAAAGGGACACTAAAAGGAGTGGTAGAAGAAAAAGACAATGAATATCAATTATGCTCTTAAAATTAACTACATCAATTTAAACTCTAGTTTGACTAACTCGCCTGTGCAGATTTTATTTTCTTAGGGATTGTGACCAATCAGTGAAGAACCAGTGAAGGGCAGAGTGAATTTGATGTTGGTCATGAGGTCTAAATGGTGCAAAGTGTAGACTGTAGGTGATGCGCTCAGTGCTTCACTCAAATTCCCTCAGTCCACCCAGAGAATAACTGCATCTTTGGTGGAGTCTCCTGTGGAGGATCAGAATTGGCCACCTCAAAATGTCTATTTTCTCTGAAGGAGGTTTTACCTTCCCTGCCCCTGTTAACAGTCTAAAGGGATTTGGGATGGAAGGCCTGTCCCTGGGATGGGCCTTCACCTTGGATGACTCCAGGTATCAATAGACTGGGAGTGTCTTTGCTATGCCCATTCCTACCAAAGTTCTGTTTACCAGACATTTACATTTTTAAGGAAAATCTCCATTTGTAAAGGTGTCTCCTTCTCTGTACTGGGAAGAGGGGTGGATGACCTCATCTCTAGAAACTTGTCAGTGTGGAAGGTGAGGCCTTAAATTTGCATAATAACCTTACTGTGCTTTTCTGGTAATCTCCCAAAACTGACCCCAAGATCCTTGTTTGTCTATTTAAGAGGAGAACCTCCGCTGTTTTGTCAAGAGATACTCAGTTTCCCCTGGTCTCTCCCATGTATACATGTTATAAAGCTTTGTTTGATTTTCTCCTGCTATTCAGCCTCATGTGAATTTAATTTGGAGCCCAGCCAGAAAGGACCCAGAGTGGGTAGAGAATGCTCCTTTTCCCCTTCACTCCCTATATGTCAATGGCTTGCTACATTACGCACTTCTATCTCGCTGTTTGATGGCTTTCTCTGGTTGCATGAGGAAGATTAATCTTCCTATAGGACAGTTTGGAAGTGTCAAGGGGCTAATGATTGCAGTAGAACCCTCAACCAATGAGAATGAATGTCAGTGAATAGTCAACCCACCTTACCCATCCCTCAGGGGCACAATTCTGAGACGTTTTCAATACAGTTTCTCATTGTCATTGGTCCCTGCTTACATGTAGTGGTTACTGGCTCACTAACGAATCCTCTATTGATTATGCACCCATACCCATCTCATTTTCCTACTCTTTCAACATGCTTTTGAATTACCTTCCAAATAAACTGTTAGCACAAAATCACTTGTTTTAGGAACTATTTTTTGAGGAACAAAAATTAAGACACTGTCATCATCCAACTTACAGTTGGACTATTTGGCTACCAAAAGTCTAACTTACAGAAATATATTTGGTTGAATGTACATTATATCCACAATCTCTACAATGAAAATAATAAATCCATAATTTACAGACATATGTACTTATAGAAAAAAGAAAAAATACTTATTATATGACTGGAGAGTGATTATCAAGAAATTCATGAAAGAGGTCGAGTCATTAAGGTCATGAACAGACAAGAACAAAAATCTTGACAAAGAAAATGAACATTTTAAATGAACCAGAAATGGCAATTTTCCAGAAAATGACTCTCTTTAAGAGCGTTGACAGGACTTTGAGGTCACATAGCCAGCTCTACAACAAGATGACATGTTCTTTGAGTTTTATTTTCAATAGATTTGTTACATTTACATTGTGTATCAGGATAGCTCTCAAGAGTGAAGGTAATAGTTTGCAACAAATAGAAAGTGAAACTGTTCCCAGGGAGACCAGGGCCACAAATTAAATCCTTTGGCTTTAGCTCCTGGTATGTCTGCTTTTATTATTTGACCCTTGCCCATAGGTTCAGCTCTGCCTGCAGTTCAGGATCAAACATGCTTCTAGTCTGGATAAATTTAGGAAACTTTAATTCAGTTGCATAGAGTGGTCAGTACAAAAACACACAAGTACAAATGTCTTTTGTCCCAGAATAGCTTCATTCTGCCTCATTGCTGTGATTCACCCCCAACCAGTGCACTAAGCCTTCTCTCCTGAGTCACTAATGATTCCTAAGAGAAAACCCAGTGCTCTCCTCTCATTTATCAATCTCAGATGTCCCTGTGGTTTCTACTTTTTGAAACTTGTTTCTTCCTGTCTTGGTCCAACTCTAGTCCTTCTATTGAATCACTCAATGATGAGCCCTCTTTTCTGAACTTGTATTTAATTTATTATCCTGGCTTATCACAGAAATATATGAAATCATGAACAGTAATAAATACATATGCATATACATATAATAGTAACCTGAAAAATATGAAAGAAAGAAACAGAACCATATATAAAGAGGCAAGAACATAGTGCAGGAAAATCAAAGATAAGAATACATACTGCAATCAAGCCCATGATATAGACCTGAGTATACAGCTTGTCCTAGATTCTATTTTCCACTTCTGTAAATTCACCCACCCCTGATATCTCATCGAGTCACCATGCAGATGTCTTGCAAATATGAGTCTGTTACGAATCTCTCCCCAAGCTACAGACCTGCATTTCCAGACTGCTAAACAACTCCAAATTGATAATTTGCCTGATTTCAAACTCAGCTCATTTCATAACAAACTTATAATTTTCTTTTTGTTTTTACTTAGCCTCAAATTTTATCATTCAGTTACCACCTTTTTAAGATTGTTCTAGGCCCTGGGGATACAATGGCAAACAGAATTTTACTGCCTTTGAGGAATTTAATATTTAGCGTGGCAAGCTGCCTCCTGAGTCCACTCACCAGAGTCACCTGGGAAACCAAAGACCAAACCTTGTCACCCTCAAAGATCTCCACATATTTAGCATGTCTTGCAGTTACATAAAGAAGGCAGCCATTCAGCTGCCCAAAAATTGAACACCAGAAAATTCTATCCAGACCAAAAGGGTATATGTCCAAGCCAAAAAGAGTAAATAGAGACAGAGATGAGCATCCTGTCATGGATGTTCATGAACTCCTGTTTGTGGATGTCTTGAGAACTTAGCTAGTGGAAAAGGATATGTAGAACCTGGACATAGATATCACGTGTAAGACATCCTGGACAAAGATATCCAGGTGAATGGAAGGCACACTTGTGATGCAGCAAACATTAAAAGGTGTCAGTCTAGTGCATGGAAGCCAACGGCTAGTCCATCTCCATGCACATTAATGTTGTTGTATCCATGGAGCGGAATAAGGACTGATGCTGGAGGATGTGGCAAGGACCTAAGGCAGCAAATGACACAGATACTGGGACCACGCATGCACCTGAATGAAGACACTACTTATGACCTGCAGCCAGAGGGTCACTGGAAGTACCCAAGTGATGCAGAGGTAATCGGCCACCTATGAACACCAGTGGGATCGTGGTGGTGAAATGCAAGGGTTACACAGACAAAAAATGCTCCATAGCCCAGCCTTCTGGATGGTAAGTTCCTGGTGGAACCCAGACTGTGCCACAGAATGCTTTCCCAGGGATCTCTCAGAAGACAGAGAATGAGTCACAGGAAGTACTGAGTAACAAATTTGGCCTTATGTTTAGAGTCCTTGTCAGGGATTTATGCTGGAAGAAGCCCACATACTGGAAGACAGCATGCTCTGCCTATTTTAGGAGATGTGAGTTTCTGCAGAAAGTTTCTCAGTATATTGTGCTTTATGGTAGGTGGGCACCAACTTTGGCCTGGAACGAGGACATGTACTGGCTCTAGAGTTCTCATGCCCCACACTCGATACCCTCCCTCTCTTCTCCATGCCCCTGGCTCCCAGGCACACCGACCACTGGCTGCATTTCTGGGGACTGCTCTCCCCACCATCACTTCCCTCTGCAAGCCCCAAGCTTGGCTTCATCCTGTTGTCACCATGAACCATCAGATGCAAGTAGATTTCTGGTGCTGGGAGGTAGACGTCCTTGTAAACACAGCCCTGATAACTCCCTGCTCCTCACAAAGGGAGATACAGAATTACAAGGAAAGCAATGTCTCTCTAGAGGAAATCTCCCTCCTCATCTTTGCACACAACCTGGGCCCTCGGTCCCTCTGTTTCTCCTCTCGCAGTTTGTGCCTACACGTGAATGTCCCACAGATCTCAGGGCTCTGTGCAGCCTCTCCTGACATCTGGCAGCCCTTGGCCTGGAAGGGCTGTATCTTATCTACAGCTGGTGTCATGAGTGTGTGCCTGGGCCAGTTACACAGGACTACCCATCTTAAAAGGCTCAGCACTTGGAGTTTTAACTCCCTAGAATGGCTGTCTTGAAATTCTTAACAAATTTATCTTTGAATTTGTGTTTTGTAAGAAGTCAAGTCTAATGGGACAATGGAGGATGCACAGGGGGTTTGAAGCCTCAGCTCACATGTAGTCCTGCATCCCACCAACCTCCCTTCTTCCCTAGGATAGGTTCTCAGACATCTACTCCCCACTTCCGAACACTCAGATCCACCTGGCCTCAGCCACCTCATCCACACCTTGGGAATTCTGTGGCTCTCCTCCTGGGGCAGTGACAGGGTTGCATGTGTGAAGAAGGTCCATGTTCCACCATTGGCAAGGGGTCCTAGGTATGGGAAGATTCAGCATTAGGCAACGGCTATTTATGTCCCAGGCTGGCAGCACCATGGTGGATAAATTGGTGGGGGCTCCCACCCACCCCCAATTTGTAGGTTGGGACAGGACACCTGTGGGAAGGAGATTTTGACTTCCCCACCCCTGGCCAGGGTCTTGTATTTTCATTTTGCAGCGGGCCCCACAATTTATGTAGCATTATCTGGCCTCACCAACTATGTTACAGCCAGCCCCTCTTAGGTGTGGACTTGATAAAACCCCCTCCTGAGCCATCTTCTGGCACAGAGAGGGATATTGATCAATATACATTGAGCACTTGCAGTGTGTTAGGTCTTTTGCTAAACACTTGCTCCTTACAATCTCGTTTCATGCTCACAACCACCCCATCACTCAAGTCCTCCTATTAGTTCCATTGTCTGGACGGTAAAACTGAAGCATAGACAGTGTAGAAAATTTCACCAAGGTCTTATAGCCAGGAGGTTCCACATCTAGGATTCAAAATCAGAATGTTTGATTTGGGAAACCATAAAGTTCTACCTCACGTCAGAAGCGGGCTGGACCAACACCAAGACAGAAAATGTATCTCAGATTGCGTTTGAAATGAGGCTACAGACTTCACTTTAAAGAGACGTCAAGACTATGACTAATGGGCTCTGAGTGAGTCCCAGGCAAATTCAGGAGAGAACAAAAAGAGTACTTAATTGGCCTCCAAACTCTTTCAGAAGATAAATCAAGCTTATCAGTTCATCTGGCTCAGGGAAGCAGGGTACGATTTAGGAACGAGAAGCCATGTAATCTCACCAAGCCCACTGGTGGTCCTGCCAGGGTCAGAGCCCCCGGGCTCTCTTTTTCTGCCTGCACAGACCTCTGGTATGGGGGACAGCCATTTCCCAACTCTTATCCCACCTGTGATGCATGGAGCAGGAGAAGCAGCTGGTCCCAACACAGGCAGAAATGGCTGCTCATCACATGGGCGTTGGCTGAACCCTGATTCTTTTAGGTTCTGTTCTCTACATTGACTCCTTGATGGTCCTTGTTCTGGAGTATATGAAAAGGATTTTTAAAAGCCTTTCTTAAGGCCTAAATGTCAAATGAATAATTTGGACAGGCTCCTTAATGGTGATCATGGTGACTAAGAACACACAAGGAGAGGCTGATTTTGCCAGCCCTGCTCTAGTAGGGCAAATCTCTGCCCAACAGGACCTGAGACATCCTTGATGCATCAGGGACTTGGAAGCTGCCCTCACTTGAATCTTCAGGTTTTGTTGGATGACCCCCCACCCCAGGCACACAAGCTGATGTATACTCTTCCTCAGACTGGGTCCCTGCCAGTAGTATCTACCCATCCCAGTCCCCTAGGGTCACAGGCTCTTTATGAGGGAGGCTTGAATCCCAAAGAGAACACTGGAGACTTGGTCTCAAATGAGCAAAGGTCTAATTTGACTAGGACAGTCATGCTGGGAGGCTTCATCTGGTGAGTGAACAGCATGCATCCCAGGCTCTCAGCTCAGGGCAGGCCCCTTCACCTCTTTGCATCTTACTTCTAACTAAACAGCTCCCCAGAACTTTCTTCTGGGAGATCTTTTTCCTCCTTTGCCCCTATGCTCCAGAGCATCGGATCAGTAGAGACTGTCTCATCTGTTAGTGGTGAATCCTCCAAATCTATACTTTGCAACTATCTTATCACATGAAAATGCCCTTGGCAATCTATATTGTGACACACTCATCAGTTATTTTCATAGAAGATATATGGTGCAAACATAGGAGTCAACTTTGCCATAAAATCCTAGAGCTTAAGTAGGAGGCAAAGTCCTGTGTGATCTCTCCAGTGTGGCCTGCGACCATGGAAGCCTCCAGTTCTCTCCAGGAGAGGGGTCTGGGGTTGGGTGTGCAAGTGGCTGAATTTCTGTAGCTCAGACCATAATTAAAGTATGAATTCAGTTCAGAACAAATTTTTAATTCACAGCTTTGTATACTACCCTCAGGGAATCAAGATGTTATTGTTGATATTGCTGTAGAAATGTGTTTATATGAAGTTATCTTTCTTCATATTCTTTTAAAGACAGTAAGTAAAAACTTACAAGAAAAGAAAAAAAATCAATTAATTTCTGAGTAGTGTTCTCAACCATAAAGAAAGAAAACCTAACATATAAGGTAAAATTCTCAAAACAAAATTTCATTAAAGTTAAAGCTTGAACTTAAATGAAAAAGTTAGACAAGTAAAAAGTGAGAAGAAGCCAGCATTTGAGAAGGAGAAAAGGTTTGGCAGAGGACATAGCACATGAAAAGGCACAGAGGAGAGGAATAACAGTGCTTTTGGAAAATGGTGAGGAATTCACCTTAATAAAAATATGGGACTCAATTAAAATGGGTCTGCCTCAGCAGAAGGATAGGTGGGTCATTTTAATCTCTCTCACCTACCTGCTTCTTTAGCCAAGAAGCTATTTTGGATATTGAGGTCAGATTCCATTTCAGCTGAGATGGTTTTACCAAGTTCTATGGATCCCAGAAAACACAGGGGAATGGTTTAAGGAATCAGGAAGCTGTGGAAAGTCTGTGAGGGGTAAAGAAGTTCAGAATGGCGATAAACATTGAGGAAAAGGTTTAAATCATGGGCAGGAACTCAACATAACAAGCAGGGAAGGCATGTTGAGACTTAAAGCAGTTTGGTCTACGAATCACACTCTTAGGAGAGTCAGGCTTGGCCTGGACGTGCTGTGTTACCTGTGAAGTCCTAGTTCAGTTCTGGTGCCAATGGATCCAGTGGCTCCCAGAACTGTGTTTAGAATTGGAAGCACTTGCAGCCTCAGGTGAAAGTGTGACTTCTGGAAATTGGACCTAGAACCTGGGTTCTGATGCTGCTATTCTACTAATGACATCCATGTTCTCTAACGTCAATGTTCTCTTGAACTAGAAACCTTGTTCAAATGGAAATTGCTTTTCATGTGTATAATACAACTACCAAGGTATATTTCACCTCTGCAACATCTCTTGGCTTCCTTCTATTACTTTTTATTCTGATTACCACTATTCTCATTACAAGGAATTTATTTAGTTGTTATTTATAGTCTTTTGACCTCAAAATATTGTTGAGAAACTAACACAATAAAACTATTTCATTAAAATAATGGAAAAAATAAAGCAAAAGGGAGATGAGTAGATCTGAAATTCACCGTTATCCCCATGGTATAACCACTATTTATATTTACTGATTTTCCCCCTAAAATATCCTTTAAGACATCAACTAAAGTAAACTTGTTTTTTTCTCTTCTTGATTTTCCTGTTCATTTCTACTTTTGTCCCTTTGCTCATGATATTTACTCAATCAGAACATTCTCTCTGTGATATGTGCCCATTATATTCATGCCTGTTATTCAAACAGGCATTTCGAGCACAGTACGTATAGCACAAGTAAAAAAAGACTCCATGAAACCTTTCTTAATATTTCCATTCATATATTATCTTTTTTCCTTTGACTCTCCACCACACTTTGTATATCTGATAGCATGCTAAAGATGTGATGAACCTATTATACATTTTATTTATTTGTGGTAGTTGCTGTGATGCACCACCTAGAGGCCCCTTCAGAAATAAATGACATTCTTTCAGCCCCTGGGAATTGCAGACAGCCCTCAGATGTTATTCAACTTTGAGGAATGCTTCACCTGAAGAGCAAAACCTTCCCCAAAGGCACACCCCATTCCCTGCAGCCGCATCAATGACTGATGACACGTTGCTATGGACACCCAGCCCCATTTCTCCAAATGCAGACAACTTTGAGAGAGTTGCTCATAGATCAGTAGCTGAGCCCTTCATTGAGATTGTATCAGAGAACAGCTCCTCCCCCTGTTTAATCCTGCTTCCTTCCCTTTCCTTTCAGAGGTGTTAATCCTAAAAATTTCTCCAATAAATCCTCTGTGTGTTATTTTTTCTCTCATAATGTGCTTCTTGGGGAAGCCCAGCTATATTATCATTCATTCACTGAAATACATATCGAACTATTTGTAAGGTAAATATTCATCCCTTTACATGCAAGCCATAGTTTTAAGTGTGGTTGAAGAAACAGAAATTGCCCCTGCTTTCAAAATTCTAGGATGAAAACTGAGTGAAACATGTACATAAAAGGCAGCGAGTGATTAAAACATGTATAGATAAATAACATGGGGATTCTGATGCAGGAATCACTCTTAAGCATTTCCTATCTCCAGGGAGAGATTCTTTAGCTCCTTTATGGCGTGAGTGTGTTTTCATACGTTTTGCTACCCTGATATACCTAGTGACTTGAACAAAACTGACACTCAGTACGCATATCTTGAATTAATCTCATGTTGGATTGTTCTGAAAAAAAAAATCCACAGGAAAAATTCAACAGAGGCTCCCGTACACCGTGACTTAGAGTAACTATGAATTAATTTGAGTGTCCAGGGAGTCATGGGTTTATTTATTACTGAAAACAAGAATTACAGCTACACAACTCAGAGTCAGAAATGTCAGTGCTAAAATCTGAAAAAAGTGCTGCAGTTCACATTTAAGGGAGCACCATGCATAGTTTCAAACACTCTCAGATTGATTGGTTCAGCTTCCTAGACAGGTAGGTACTGCCCTCCATTTACAATCATATAGACGCTATTATATTCTGATTTTTCCAATTCTAATTTGGTTCATCTCTAACATAACCTCTCTTGCAAGGCTAATGCACAAGATCATTATCTATTTTTTACAGCAAGTTGTTTAAGAAATTTTGAGATGGTTATATGGGTCACTAAGTGCTTAGTCTACAGGAAAGAGTGTTGTGTGTCAGTGTCCTGCAAAATTATCTTATTTAAAAAAATTTTTGTTTAGAAGAAGCAACTAAAAGTATGGTTCAATAACCTGTACAGGAAAATAAAGAATTAAACTTAATTGTTGAATGTATTGCTAAATAGCTAAGTTTTTTTAGACAAAGATAGCCAAAGTAATTCTACTAACATTAATTTATAAAGACCTCTATTTCACTAAACATTGGTATGTACTAAATATCTTATTTTCACATTTAATACCATTTTTCAGTGTTACAAAAGATATAGAGATGTTTATTTCAGGAAAGTTAGTGTATATATTTAAACTAGACGAAGTAAGAAAGTAATAGTGATTATTCTGAATTTTCAGGAAACTGTATTCAATGGTGAAATCAAATGGGAGAAAATATGTAATTAATTTAAATTTTGAATCACCCAATATGAAATCATGATGGTCATAACTTCATGTCCATGTCTAAAATTTCATAAACATTTTAATTTATCCCTACCCTTACCCCTGCAAATGACTGAGGTTGGGTCTATGTCAGGTTTCATTTCTATTCCCTGCTGTCTGTTCAATTACTTTTTGAATTCATTAATTAAAGGAGAACAGTTGACTACTGACTATGAGCAATTTATTTTTCAAAAATGTCAAAACACATCATTACAAAAAAAATGTTTTTATAGGTTTAGATACTAATGCCTACATTTTTCCTTCATTCTGCTAGACTTGGCATCTACCCATTAAACATAGAATTTTTTCCTCTTTTTAAAATGCACCAAAATCATCTGAAATGAAGAGATCATTCCAAAAGCTTAGTGTTCCAAAAATATATATGATAATTACATGCAAGTTATGTATCTACTTAACTTTTTGCTAGAAGAGAGTCTTGGCTCTGCTGAGAATGCCACTTCCCTCCAAGCTCTCTCAAATGGTGGTGTTTTCCTCCCATGTTCTTAATACTATAGGTCTTGAAGAGGAAGAAAAAGTTCTTTTTGCTCCTTATTGTACACCCAGGCCTTTCTCCTTTCCTCTTGCTTTGAATCTCAGGTCATCTGACCAAACAAGCAGATACGCCTCCTTGTTGTGGTTATCTTCCCAGTTCCTAGTCATCCCCATTTCCCCACCCAAAACACACCCCATGGTTTTCTAGAAGACTTTTCTGCCCGAGTCACTCCGTCTCCTCAATACTACTGCTGTTACAATTCCTATCTTATATGTCCATGTCAGTGATCCTTCAAATCGCTCAGACTCTCAGTGTCTTGGCTTCTTTTCCTCCAGTGATCTTGATCTCTGATCTACGTCAGTTTATCCCTAGTTCTTACACTGGCCTAGACATTGTTATCAACCATAATCACAACTCTTTCCCAACCCCAGGATCAATCTATGCATTCACTCTCTGAACATCACCTGCTTTGTTTCCAGAATGTTTTCTATAACACCCGGTCTTTCAGACCTCACCAGTATTCAACGATCCTGCTGTGTTTTTGTTGAGACTCTTCCTCTCATATTTTTCTCACATAGGTTAAATCACATGGTTCATCTTGAAACACCATAGCTGAGGCTGTGTTGCATAGTGGATAGCACATAGGACTTCCAAACACCATAGCTGAATTATTTAACTCTCTTTCTATTCCTTCCTTTATCTTATGTTGGACCAAAATCCAGCACTGCACTTATTTCCATATAGATGAACAAAGCTGTCTGGGCTCACTCTACCTTCATGACCATTTACATTGAGTGGACCATATGGCTTCTGTCTATGGTACTGCATTTCCCTGGTCCAGTCATTCTCCTGCTCTCCTAGACAACGACTTTATTGCCTCATACATTCTCAAATCTCCAACCCTACCCCAAATTCTCACATCAGATAATTTAGCTTCCTTTTACATTGAGAAAAGAAAAATACACAGAAGATTGCTTCTAAAAGCTTCCACCATCATATCTACCCAGTGAATTGCATCTATGCAAGGTATTGTTCCTATTCTGTATCTCCAGATAAAATATCTTAACTCCTATGTAAGATCAACACTTCCCTCCATTTGGGACTGATTCCATTCTTTATCTTCTTCTCAAGATAGCATCATGGAAATATTCTATCTCTGTTTCTCTCTCTCTCCCTAATAATTTCCATTCTCAAAAAAGTATACTCCATTACTTCCTTGACATTACTGATATTACTAACCGCCTGACATTACTCCACTTCCAAAGAAGAAAGTAACCAACTGATACCCATATTTTCACTTCCAATCAGTTCTCCTATCACACTAGTCTAGCAAGATAATCTTAAACTTGCACTGGTGAGCAATTTATGGTACTTTTCTCTTTTCCATCTAGGTGCTTTGGGCATGTTTAAATCGATCAGATAGTGCACAGTATGAAGCATTACAATGAAGTTAGATGTGGTTTGAATATTAACCCAAAAGCTGGAGCAGAGGCCCAGATGTCACCACTAGATGTATCAAAAGGATACAACTGTCCTTTGTCTCTTCCACAGGAGCACGACAGTTTTTGTGTCTGTTGGTGGCTGCATCTGTACTTTCTCCCATAGCATCTTTTTTTGATACAGAATGCAACTATTCCTTTTGCTGACTCCCCAGAAGTCCTTTACAGTCAGCCCATGTGTTTTGGGTGGTGCTGATCACAAAGGTGATCACAGAAAGGCATACGATTTAGACCAGACCAAACAAAATCAGTCTCATGATTTTAGCTGGTGAAATCAGAAAAGAGGGATGCTTTTCCACTAGCGACAGCAAGCTTGTGGAACATAGTCTGCAGCTTCTGGTGACTATTTTTACTACTATGTGGGAAGAGATACCTGCTAATGAAATCAATAAATCTAAAAGGTCATGAGAGATATATTGCTGAGGATATTATTTGAGCATCTGGCTGTCACTCCTTCTAAGCCATTCTTCCCTGAGTTTCCATTTGTTTGTGCCAATAGATTTCAGGTGTGAGTTAGATTCCTGCCATTTACATAAGAAAGAGTCCTGATTAATACAGATATAAAGACAAAATAGAAGAGGAATGGACACTACCTAAACAGATTGAAGTGATCGAAGAGGGAATTCACGGCATCGTTTCTACGAGTTAGAGCTGGTCAAGAATTGGTGAGGTTCTACGTGATTTGTGGCTGTACACCAGACAGTTGGATTTTAATATTTGGCAGTATTTGGGTATTTTAATACTTGGAAGAAGGAAGTATATACATGGACACCAAATAGTAGATTATACTAAACCATATATCCATCTGTCTTCTCAACGTCTTTTCCTAACATTTTTAGAGAATCTCCTCTCTCCCTAATTTTCAGAGGATCCACCATTCCCTCACTTAAACTGTTGCTACAAATCGATGACTGTACAGATTACTGGTTATTGGTTTGGGGGAGAGAGACTAAATAAGTCTGAGCTAATCATTATTCTTTGTGGAAAGTCTATCCCTCTACTCAAGGCTGATAGTTCAATCACTGGCTCCCAGAATTAGTTGAAGATCCTTTCCTGGGAATTTAAAACTTGAATTAGTGAGAGAAAATTATTATTATTTTGATACTTCACTGAATATGTACATCTTATGTGCTTTGTGCTGCCCTGTTATGGCATATAGATAGGGAGCAGGTTGAGAAGAATGGAGAAAATGTATAGAAACAAGCCAAAGAAAGAGTAAGATGATTCTTGTTTCTCCACAAGACCTAAGGCTCCAGTTTTATTCTTGAATAGGAGTCCTGAATAGGAGTCCATAAAACATTTCAATATCCTTTAAATAAATTTATTTATTTTTGCTTAAATTTTAGTTAGATTTCTGTTAATTGAACTAAAAATAGACCTAACTGTGGGACGATTTTTTTGTGTAAATAAAGTGTATAACATACTAAGTTGATAGGTACAGAGAGTGGCATAAAAACTGTGTATCAGGGTCGGCCCGGTGGAATAGTGGTTAAGTTCAGTGTGCTCTACTTCAGCAGCTCTGGTTTTAGGGTTCAGATCCTGGACACAGACCTACACCACTCATCAAGCCATGCTGTGGCGGCAACCCACATATAAAATAGAGAAAGGTTGGCCCAGATGTTAGCTCAGGGCCACTGTTTCTCAAGCACAAAGAGGAAGATTGGCAACAGATGTTAGCTCAGGGCCAAGCTTCCTCACCAAATAAACCCACAAAAAGCTGTGTATCAACATTTTAAAAAGACATTTGATCAAATTTTTCATAACGTCTTTGTGTTGAAGAGAAAAACTTTGGGACAAATTAAATCAGAGAAGTGTGTTTTTACTATTTCTGTGGCAGTGAGAAAGCATTGCCTATTAATGATGCTTTTTGACAATTTTCAGCCTTACATTACAAGGTTCCACTCTCAATTTTGTTCTTGCTAATAGTTTTTAAATTAATAATGGAATGATGATATTGACGGCACGCTTATCAAAATGAAACATAACCATCAGCATGGGAGGGATAGGAAAGTAGAGATTGGCAGGATTAGAGTTTTGAAAAAAATAGTGTACTAAAAACTACATTAAACTTTAACAGAGAAAATCATAAAGTCTGCAACTGTGCCTCAAGAAACAAGTAAAAGGTAGGAACAGATACATCTAAACAGCAGAATATGTAAAAAAGTATTAATTATTATTACTGTTTTTTATTATTTTATCAAGGTCACATTGGTTTATAATATGGTATAAATTTCAGGTATACATCACTGTATTTCAGCTTCTGTATAGAGTGTGTTGCATTCACCACCAAAATTCTAGTTTCCATCTGTCACCATACGTATGTGCCTCTTTATCCTTTTGCCCTCCCTCCATCCCCTTCCCCTCTGGAAACCAAAATCTGTTCTCCTTATACATGAGTTTGTTTATCTTATATGTATGAGTGAGATCATATGGTTTTTGTCTTTGTCTGACTTATTTCATTCAGCCTAATACACTCCAAGTCTACCCACGTTGTCACAAATAGCACAATTTTGTCTTTTTTATGGCTGGGTAGTATTCCATTGTATATATATACCACATCTTCTTTACCCATTCATCTGTTGATGGGCATTTAGGTTGCTTTCAAGTCTTGGCTATTGTGAATAATGCTGTGATGAACATAGGGGTGCATATATCTTTTTAACTTAGTGTTTTTGTGTCCTTTGGATAAATACCGAGAAGTGGAATAGCTGGATCTTATGGTATTTCTATTTTTAATTTTTTGAGGAATCTCTATACTGTTTTCCACAGTGGCTGCACCAGTTTACACTCCCACCAGGAATGAGGTGCATGAGGGTTCCCTTTTCTTCACATCCTCTCCAACATTTGTTATTTCTTGTCTATAAAAGTATTAATTATTTTGGATAAAACTAAGCACACTTAGATGAGCAATATGATTAGGCTATTGAAAACGCTAAAGCAGTATTCAGCAGTATTAATAAAAGTATTGTGCCTAGATCTATGCCATAGTTAGAATATAAATGGAAAAGTTTAAACAGCAGGTTAACAAGGTACAGCACATCCAGAGAAGAATAATCTGATTTGTGAATTTGTGGGAAATAGTGCATGTTTATGACCGACAGTTGAAATAGGGACCAGTTTTTATAAAGAATTAGGGTGGGGGAGCTGGGCCCGTGGTTAAGTTCGGCACACTCTTTTTCAGTTCAGGTTCAGCTCCCAGGAAGAGACCTAAAACACTCGTCAGCAGCCATGCTGTGGCAGCAATCCCAAACAAAATAGAGGAAGATTGGCACAGATGTTAGCTCAGGGAGAATCTTCCTCAGGAAAAAAAAAAAAAAAGGAAAAGAAAAAAATTAAGTTGGGAAGCGGAGTAGAAGTATGAACTTTGTGGTTATATTCCAATACAAAAAAGACTACTGTATGAAAAAAAAGTGTTTTTAAATTGTACTCATATTTAAATACAAATAATAACTTTTGACTAGTGGTTAAGAAGAGATAGAAGGAGAAAAATTCAACCCATATGGCAAAGTTATGTCTGAGACTTGGAGGTATCTGGAAACAAAATATAATGTGACAAAAAGTTGTGAATTTTCTATTTTGCTGTTGAAACAGATGTAGTAAAAATACTAAAGGCAAGTTATACAGAGGGGTCCTGAATTGTGTGTGAAGTTCATTAGGTGATTTCTAAGTTTCCTTTCAATTACAAATAATATGACACCTATCAATTTCACTATACGGAGCTGATATATATTTAACACATAGCTTCATTTGTAGAAGAAATGTCACCTGACGTTAATTCAATTTTTGAGAAACTGATATTGGAAGATAGAAGATAATTTTCAGAGCCAAGTTTGAATCAAACCACAAATATGATCACAATAAATCTTTGCCAATGGAGACAATTTTATTTTAAAAATGTAAAGTTAGGGGCTAGCCCAGCGGCGTAGTGGTTAAGTTCGCACACTCTGCTTCAGCGGCCTGGGGTTTGCAGGTTCAGATCCTGGGTGCAGACCTACGCACCGCTCATCAAGTCATGCTGTGGCAGGCATCCCACATATAAAGTAGAGGAAGATGGGTGCAGATGTTAGCCCGGGGCCAATCTTCCTCAGCAAAAAGAGGAAGACTGGCAACAGATGTTAGCTCAGGGCTAATCTTCCTCACCAAGAAAAAGTAAAGTTGTATATCTAGCCTGTGTATCTACTTACCCCCTTAAGCCCTACTATGATGATTGTAAACATATTTTTAAAATTATCTAATCTAAAAAAACAATGATAAGGAGGAGAGAAAATCAGTAAAATAATATATTACAGGTTTGAAAGATGGGAACATCTAACAGAGGCAGTAGTTAAAATGTATAGATGGAAGGAAGAGGATACACATGGGGACCACCCAATTTGCCCCCCAAATTCCTGAGTGGCTCCATGACTTGAACCACCAGATGAGCCAGTGTATTAGTCAGAGTTCTCCAAAGAAACAGAATCAGTATGATGTGTGTGTGTGTGTGTGTGTGTGTATATATATATATATATGTATATAAAAAGAGATTTATTATAAAGAGTGGCTCACATGATTATGGAGGCTGGCAAGTCCAAAATCTGCAGTGGTGGCCACAGGTGGAGATGCAGGACAGCAGATCCTGCAGTTCCACTCCAAATGCCAGCAGCCTGGAGACCCAGGAGAGCCTATGGTGTGGAAGAAGTCCAAAGGCAGTCTGCTGGAGAATTCCCTCTTGCTGGGGGAGGCTGGTCTTTTTGTTCTATTCAGGCCTTCAACTGATTGGATGAGGTCACCTTCGTTATGGAAGGCAATCTGCTTTACTCAAAGTTCACTGACCTAAATGTTAATGTCACCACAAAATGCCCTCCAAGTTGTCACATAAAATTAACCATCACAGCCAGTAAGGTGGGATGGCATCAGGATGAAGACAAGGAAAAGAAATCACTGAAAAGTCTATATAAAGAACAGTGGAATGTCCATGCCCCGACACCTCTTCCTCATAGCTGGGTGATGATCTTTTCACTGAACCTGAAGATTTTTGCTGTTGTTAAATAAATAACTAGTTAATTAGTTAATTTAAAAAAATGAGTCTTCCAGATTCTGAGGAAGGGAGTGAGGAAAACAAGATGAGTCTTGCTGCTATGAGACTGGACGCAAGGGAATTAATTTCAAGTTTACATAGTGACGTTTGGAAGCTTTTGTTACCTTCAGTGCAAAGAAAGATGATATATATTATCTTGGTCACAGGAACTTGAGGAAAGTCTCTGAGGTGAGAGAAACAGAACCAGCACGGAAGGAAAACAAGGTGATAATGTGGAATCTACTCAATGGCATTCATAACAAAATTGACATACAGCGCTGTATAAGTTTAAGTTGTACAGCATAATGACTTGACTTAATTATATTGTGAAATGATTACCACATACATTTAATTAATATCCATCATCCTAATGAGATTTGTCTTGGTCTCTGTGGTGCAGGGACCTCACCTCTGTGTTCTAGGATTTTCTAGTGGTGAATAGTTGTTAGTTGTTCTTGTGAAGAGGACCAAAGTCAGGAAAGACACCTTGGTGATGTCACTCTCTTCAAGATTAGCTTTTGTATTTTTCCCAAATATTAAAATGTGACTTGTAAAAAAAAATGCATGACTGATTTTACTTTTATTTTTGGTGTGGAAGATTGAACCTAGGCAACATCTGTTGCCAATTTTCCACTTTTTTTGCTGAGGAATATTAGCCCTGAGCTAACATCTGTGCCCATCTTTTGTATAAGGGATGCTGCCACAGCGTGGCTTGATGAACATTTCATAGGTCCGTGCCCAGGATCTGAACCTGTGAACCCCGGGCCACTGAAGCGGAGTGCATGAACTTAACCACAATGCCACCAGGCTGGCCCCTGATTGATTTTGCTTTTAGAGTCTCAGTTAGTACGAGAAGCCCCAGGGATCACTAGGCAGATGCAATCATATCTGAAGACATTCAGATATACTGGAGGCCACGAGAAGCTTCACCAGTTCGTGAGATGGCGTGTTTCCAAAGGCTTTTTAATTAGCAAACTAATCAATCAGGCAACTAAACAACCAACCAAATAAGGAACCAACCAGACAGTCAGCAAGTATGTATGTGTTCTTTTCACAATGTTCTTTGAAAATAATTTCACTTCTATCCTAGGAAACTGTGCTCTCAGATTGGCCCAGATACTGTCTTTTATTGCAATGTGTAAAGTGACGGTCATTGTTACCTAGATATTAACCAGGTCTGCATCTCCTCTTTCCACTCTTCCTTCCATTCCGCTCTTCCTCTTTCTTTTCTGCTTCCTGCTCCTTCTAAACATTCCGTTACTCCTCGTCTCTAATATTTAGTAGGCATAGCGGACGCAAGAAGATTTCTATTTTCCTCTCAGTGAAGAGAGAAAACCAATGCCTAACTGAAAACCTGGTCAGACAGAGGCCCAAATAATTGGAATGGAGTTTTCAGCAATTCAGAAAGACCCTAACAATTACTCTGGCCTTTCTCTTTGCTGGCAGGATGTGCACGTGGAGAAAGAATGTACATCCATTCACCCAGTGAGAATAGCTCATATATAGGTGGTGATATTTTAACCTGCATAGCAAACTAATATCACGATTTCCAATACAGACACTGCATCTAATTTCACATCAGTGAAATATAGGTTAGACTATTTCTGCTGAATGTGAAAATGTGAAATGAATATATTTGTATATTTGAAAGAGTATGGAGGAGGGATTTTCTGGGAATTTTATAGCATGGTTAATTTTTAAAAAGGTTAATTTATGGTGATTTTCAAAATAATGAACAGGTTCTGGAAAAATGTAGTTTCAGACTATAAAGGAATGTTCTCATTAAAATTTTGAGAAGCGTATCACACCAATTTGAAATTTAAAATGAATTATTTAAAATATTTGTACAGCCTCACAGACCCTATCCTTATACCTAATCTTATTTTAGACTCTCTTGACTTAAGTAGAAAAAAAACGTATTTTTAACTCAACTGTTTTTTCAAAGGTTAGGTTTTGAAAACCTATTAGTTTTCAGATTGAATGTGATTTTACATGTAATATCTGTAAAGATTAAATAGCACATTACATTTTAGAATTTGCTTCGTTTTTTTTAATCTGCACTATACGTGGATAGATTTACTTTTGTATTGATTGTATCTTAAATAAAGAACACAACTACATGTGCTCTTTCTCCCAAGTCTAAGGTTGCTATATTTGTTTTATGTGAAAATTCATTTCTTAAGATTTAGTGTCTTCATGGGTATATTGAAAACTATCTTGCTTGAAAATAGTGCGTCTATTTATTATATTATATTATATATTATAATATAATAAATACACTTTTGATTATCGTGTTTGGCTTCCATTCTGAGGAGGCCACTGATCATAATTACTAAAGAAACACTCTAAATGCTCAGATTTTGCAGGAGATGTTATCCAGGCATTGAAAGATAAAGAGTTTTTTAAGTGATCCTTAAAAAATTCTAAAACAGATTATGAGATTTAATATTTAGTTTTAAAAGTTCTAATTATTTAAAAATATATATGAATTGAAAATCTGATGATTTTTTTAAATGAATATTTGTTTTAACTACTCAGAGTTAGAGAGAATGTTAACAAACAATTTCAAAACTTGGAATAATATATTTAGAATGATTGAATCTTCTGTTTGTTGATGTGGTAGCTTTAATTTTAAGGTGCAGATGGTGAAACAGACTATAACTGTGGTTTACTGCTCACACTGTCTGCAGAGGTTTAGGTTCCAATTGTGCCTATAAAAAGGGGTAATTAGTCCTTTCTGTTTTACTGCTGTGAAGGGAAAGAAAGCTGTGTCAGTTAACTGTCCACTAGATACTACTCTAGACTAAAATCCTGGTATCAGTAACTTTTTCTTTGCAAATTCCAAGTTGAGAGTTCTAAAAAAGTGAGAAATGTCACCTTCTTAAATATTATGGTCTATTAATTATGTCACTGCAGTGAAGTTTATTGGTGCAATTAGTTGACAGATAGGAATATCATTCTTTATAAAATAGTATGTAGTGGAGACAAGGTTAACACTAATTTAATATGCATTAATGATATGATTGAGTGCATTCGGAGATGAGAGAGCTGTGATCTCAGGAAAATGGCATATTCTGATTTGTTTAAATGTTTGAAAATAAGAACGTGCTCAAAGCATGTATTTCTTCACGGATCCAGTCCTGTTGGCAAGTTGAAAATGTGTAATTATAATTATTTTTCATTTAGATGTGCATTATTTTGACAGCAACTTCTTAGTCATATCAAAAACAATGACTTGAGAAAATAATTTCATTCCTCCCTAACTATACGTGTGACTAAATGGAAAAAGAATAATAAACATTTAATTTTAATCCAAAGCAGAAAATAGATATTCTAGATTCCAAAATAATTTTCAAACATGAAGAAAATGAATGTCAATTAGCTTAATTATTTTAAAATTTGTCTTTAATGCCTTTTAGGCAATGTGGTTGATTCACAGAGGCTTTGGGATATTTTTGCATAACCTTTCCCATATTAGAGATGTGAAAATGGAGAATCTTAAGGGAGGTGTATAAATTGATTGACATGTCACATAAACTAACAATGGCATTAGCATTTGTTCGTAGATTAATTACATGAATAGTTGTAATTAGGATAATTTGAATTTTTGCATTCATATAATGGGAGTTTACTTGTAACGTTTTAGTCTCTGTTTTAATTCTGCCAACTGTGAAATGGAGGAAAATGTCAACACCAAGAACAAAGCAGAATTTGCATAGGAATGGAAACAGCTACATAATGACAAATAGATCTTGAATTAGCTCATGAGCTGAATAATGTCATGAGTTTTTGTACTTAGAAATTTATTTTTTAAATCCATATATACCATGAAAGATTGATGCAGACAGCTGCACTTTAATTCAGATAAGATCAGCTGCTTGGCAGAGGAAGCAGAGCAAAGAAAAATTGCTACAACGATTTAAGTGAAGTGAGAAAATCAAAGACAGAGTGAAGCATAATGAAATCATCATGCAAAATACACATTAAATGTAACTTCATTCGTTTCAGAAAGAAAGTTTGTCTAATTTGCTTTTTAGTGTGCCTAGTAGAGTTTATACAAAAAAAGTTTCCCTAAATAAATATCCCTCAATGAGGACATAAGAAAATTAAAGATTAAAAAAAATTTTTTTCAATGACTATTTAAGGAAACATAGCCTTTTAATTGTGTTGGTCAGCCTTACTGCTATCATTATGATATATTTTAGGTATAAGATTTTATTTCACCTTTTATGACAAAATCTCCGCCTGGTATACTAATTCATACTTGATTTCCCTAAGTCTCATCCTCCTTGTGAATACTTTACCTGAGCCCTAATTGAATAGTTAAATGATCAGATATCTACACTAATTATTAACAGATGCCCTCTGCTTACAGATGGCCCAGATTTCACCTATTGTCTACTGACAGATGCTGCCACACCACCTCTACTCATCCCCCAGTGCTCCAGTTATCCTTTCATTGAATCTGCTTCTTACCAACCATCTTGTCTGAAAGGTCAAGTATTACTAAGAGCTGCCTACTAAACTGTCTTCTTTTAGCCATTTCTGTTAGGTTCATGGATTGCCTTTCCTGTCCTGTTGAGGGGTTCTCACTCTAGTCTCAGAAGCTTGCCCCACTCAGTTGCTTAAAGAAATTCAACTCTATCAGTAGGATTCATTCTTTCAAAAATACTTACTGGTTTCCGTTATAGGTAGTTATAGGTGCTAGTTATACAGTGACAAACAAAATAGTACTTACTTGCCTGGACCTTAGAGTTCAGTGTGCTGTATGGGTTATGTATACATCAGTAATAAATACATTTGCAATTAAGATTTTAATGTGATTTTAAAAATCAGTCTTTTGTATAGAGGCTAATAGAAAGAATTTAATTAGACAGGACAGTCCCTAAAACTTAGCAAGAGTTACTGAAGAGTTAGCTGTACTTATATTATTGCTATTATTGTAATAATTACTAATGAAATCATCAAGGACATTTTATTGAGATAAAACTCTAATAATTGACCTTTATTAAGTGCTTTAAATACACTATACACTTTTCTAAGTGCTTTATATATATATATTAGCTTATTTACTTCTTATGACACATTTTTGAGGTGGACAATATGATTAGTCCCATTTTATAGGTGAAGAAAATGCAATACAGAGATGGAGTAAACTGCCCAAGGCCACACTGGTGATGAAAGATTGAGCTGGTGTTAGACTGTAGGTGTCCGGCTCCAGTGCCCATACCTCAACCACAATGTTCTAACAGTCAAGGTGCCGAGACCTGAAATCTCACCTAAGTTGAGAAGTGAAAAATAATAAAAATCAAGTCAGTGTACTACAAATAGAGGAAAAATCACATGCAATGACTGTCATCTGGAAGAGAGCTGGAGTGTAATGACCAGGGGTGTGTACAGTGTAGCTAAGACATGTTCAGGGGTGGATAACGTGGGGGAACGGGAAGGCAATGGGAAGTCATGGATACATGGCGGGAAGTCCTGGCAGGCTGTTGACTAATCCAATCCATGCCTTTCCTGGTTGTTTTGCTTTGCTTTGTTTAATCATTCTGAATGTTATGCAGAAAATTAATTGGAATGGAGCAGCAAGAAAGGGAGTGAGGATACCAGTTTAGGGACTATTGCTGTAGTTCAAGAGAAGGATGGTGATGATCTGCACTGGGATTGTAGCAACAGAAATGTAGAAAGATGAACAGAGTAGAGACACATTTTAAAAGGACAATATATCTGTGGAATATGTGGGAGACTAAGGAATGGAGGCTGATGCCAAATTTTCTGGCATGGTAGAGGTCTTATTCTAATAGGTACAGAAATACTAAAATTGAATTTTAAATCACTTAGGAACGTTAAATATTCAGGATTTTAAGCAAATCGGCTAACACTTTTGTGCACTTGGTAAGTGTGATAGCTGGCTAACAATTATTAATAGAGGAAACTTCTGAATACTTTTCTGAAAAATGAAGAATCAATAAAATAATAGACAGGTAAAGATTCATAAACAGAAAGATTAAGGAAAATAATACTTAAGATATATTTTTGTGAATTTTCCCTCATTAAAAAGATATGCTTACATTAAAATAAATGTTACAAATACTAAGAACATAAAGCCATAATTAATTGCATGAGGTTTAAATAATCAATCATTCCAGATTCGCCTGACAGATTTAAATACAATCCCAAAATTAGTGGAGGAAAGAAATAGAGCAGCTGTCACATATTTGGACTTTGGAAAAGTATTTTATACAGCCTCTGAAAGTTTTTCTTGCACAGTTAATTCTAAAAGGAGATGAAAATGTAGTCTGAATACCTGTAGATAAAGACAAATGGCCAAGTACCCATCTGATAAAGATTTTATTTGGTAGTCTTGGATTGATATTATTTGACATCTAAACTAAACTAATGATGGAATAAAAGGAGAAATAAACCAACCTAACTTGGAATATTCTAGGCACTGAGCTTAAAGACTTGAGTACAAATTCCAATGTGTCTGAGGGGTTAAATGGTTGACTTATGAGTAGGCTTGGTCTCTCTGAGGGAAGGTGAAGTGTGAAACTAATTTAAGAAAATTACTACTTTTCAGAAAACAACAACAAACAATTGCAACGTAGAAATGCGTATGGAACCAAATCACACTGAGTATGGAAATGGATTGGAATATATCCAAAGAGTAAAAAATTAGAAGCAGTCAAATTGCTGAGAACAATATACATGCACATGTCTGGTTACCATGGTATTACACTGATATTAGCAAAGAGTGCATTCTAAAGAAAGCAGCTCACTCCTTTGAAATATGCTATTTTGAAGAATCTCATGCCCATAGGTAATACTCTCAAGGTAATCCCTTTTTTGAGGGGTGAGGGGGGCGAGGCAATGCTTGGCATTCTTGAGGAAAATTTAGATTATATTATCATCAGCTCTGGAAGTTAAAGGCCTATCTATGTGCTTTGATAATCAATCTAGGAGAAGAACTAGTAACTTGTAATGAAATCTAAAATCTCTAGCCAGTACAAAGTGAAAGGCCACAACACAGAGATGTGTCTAAAAAGGATCTCTGGGGGGGGGGGGTCAAATTTTTTCTCAGAAAACAGTGCTCCAACACAGAGAAATGTGGCATTAAAATTTCAAAATATTATTCTATTTCTTTGAGCGTAACTTCACATATATTAGTCAAATTGGTCTTAAGGCAGATGCAATCAACTACAAACTATAGTGATTTCCTTTTGAGGCCACTCCCATCTTGTTAAGAATGAAACTTTGTTACCTGAATACAGATGTATACTTATATTTATTCTTTCTATAGGGAGCTGACATCAGGAGTAGTGAATCTCACTTATCGAGAAACATTTTATATATATATGTTATATATATATGTATATATATATATACCCATATATATGTATATATATATGGGTATACAGAATAAACATAGTATATTATATAAAATGTTTAAATCAAATTTCTAATTTATCTGATTTAAGATTTTTAAAGAACCTTTGTAGAATCTGTCAACATAGTACTCATTCCTTCCTTGTTTCTTTTTTTTATTGAAATATAGTTGACATATGACATTGTGCAAGTTTAAGGTACAGAGTGTCAATTTGATACATTTATATGTTGCAATATGATTACTTCCATATAGCCGTCAATCTTTTATTTACAAATATGAAGTATTCATGTAAACTGCAACTCTGTCTATAGCAGATGCTATCCACCTCACTATCCCAAATCTTCTGTATCGAGTCTTATATTATTTATAGCTCTTCTACAACTATTGTGATTTTTTATAATAATTAAAATGAAAAGTTAATTTTTTAGGGAAAAAATCTTAAACTAGGTTGCAGATTATTTTATGTACTGAATGTAAATGGCACTGGAAGATCAGTTTCCTGAAGGGAAGGAGATAAAGAACTTCAGTAGAACTTAAGTGACATTCAACATTTTCCCTAGTTGTCACTCAGTCACAAACAGGCTAACCGTCTCCCTGTCTGGACTGTGAATAACTCACTCTCCACTTTCTCAGGCTTTTACAATATGAAAGTAACATAATATTTGTTTCTTCCGGGGTAGACAGACATATATATTTAAGGACTTGTCATTTATTTTAGACGCTAAGTGTAAAGATTTGGATAATTAGTATTAAAGGGAGCAATTTCTGTAACTTGCAGCACACTGAAAGTTTGTTTCTCATTCTAACATTTCACTTATGTATATAATACATCAAAATATGGTTTAAAACATATTATGAAGTCTAGGTGTAAAACTATACATATACACATAAATACCTTTCTAAACTCAATGGATAATTTTTCAACTGAAAAAGACACCATGAAATAAACTTTGCATTATTAACAAAGTATAGCAAAAATACAATCTCTGTTAATTATTGATGATCTTTGGTTTATTGAAGTAGGCAAGTGCATCAAATACAATGTCAATCTACTTAGCCTTTGGTGACAGTGGTAGGTTCAAAATCTTTGGGAATAATTCTTCCTTCAGATGTATTATTGGCCATGATGATTCCACTGGTAAGGTGCAGTCATATATCTGAGAAATAGAACTGGCAGAGTAGCTGGCAAACAGATTTATGATGAATAAAGAATTGGAGAAAGTTAACTGTGAAAATACACTAACATAATAAGCATCAATTAGTGTAGAGAAGTAAAACATTGGAGGCTAACTATATTTCATTGACCACTGATAAGGGATTCCGAGTAAATAGGTTTACACTTCATTAGGGAAAGTTGTAAATTGAAAGGACTCATCAGAAATGCAGTTGTACCAGAAGCAGAGGGAAAAATAATTTAATCTGAAGGGTGTTTTCATAATGAGAAACTTCGATTCATAAAATAATCATCTAGTACAAAAGGTGAAATATTATGATAAAAGATATTTGAAATAAGATTGGAAAATTAGTAGTAAGTATATAAAGGTAAAATTGAGCACTGTGATATGTATCTGTTTCAACGTAAAATTTCAGTAGTAATTGATTTGATTTAGCTTTTAGTGTATTTGGAAACAAAATTGTTTCCTAAGGTTTACCAATACATACATAAAGTCTTTCTATTCATTGATATAAGCAAATATATATGCATAATTTGGCAAATTAAATTTTATTCCTCTTTTGTTACGAGCTTTATAAAATGAGTTGTTGCTAATTGATTAGGAATTCCCTTTCTTATAAGGCTGTCAGCAAATTTAAGCCTGAAACTGCAGTTGACAGTCTCACCAAATCCCATATTTTCTCTGCCCTTAGAAGAACAACGCCAGAGCAGATGCTACATTATGATTGTCAGAAAGCCATTCTGTTTAACATGAGTAATGTCATTCAGAGGGTTGGCCATCTGCCTGCTGAGTGTTTGTCAGAACTACAGCCACAGCAGCATAAGAGCGATGCATGTAGGTGCTATAATCATGGATCTTGCAGAAAGCTTTTGTCTCAGGTAAAAATAAAGCAAAATTATTTTAAGAATTAAGTTGTATTAGAAATATGGACACTCAAATACTGTGGGTTTTTTTTTGCTTTATGGATCCCAGAATATGTAAATCAAATATTGAGTTTGGGTTTCTGCATGTAATTTACGAGCTTAAAAAGGAGATACTGAGCAAATTAATTATAGTTCAAAATGTGCAGTCACTGAAATAGATGCAGTCTGTTGTGTGTATATTTCTTAGACTTTAGATGCCATCTTTGAGTGTAATTTTTTCCAGAACATTTATATTATTTTTCACTTTCTATTGCTTATCAGAAAATAAAGTTAAAAATTTCTCTTCCAAAAATAGTAAGCAAGAATTAATCATTGAATATTTTCTCAAAAAATAATGTGTGAGGGAATTTTAATGAAGAGCTGAGTAAAAGTAACATTTTCTTTGATGTTTTAAAATATTTTGCTATTCAAATAATAATCATAGAATTTTCTCCAGTTTTGTAAGTTTCCACAATTTTATGACCGTGATGGTCCCTCTAGGATTAATACTGTCAAATTCTGAGAAATAAACACAAAATAATATTTGGAAAAAGAAATACTTGTGAAATTTAGTGAGCATGTCATTAAAAATTGTAAACATATATTAAAAAATAGAGCATAACTCTTTAGGTTACTCAGTCTAGCTACAATCATTGTATATTCTTGGACAAAAACACTCCTCCCAGCATAAGATTGCCATTAGTTTAGAAAGTGAGTGATAATAGCGCTCAATCTGTTTTGAAGGAATTCAAACTTATTATCTGGCAAAGGATCGTTTGGCAATGTAGTTTTGAATATGTTTGAAAGCGTAGAAAATGTTTTGAGCAATTTGATTCCATTAGATGCGTGGAGTTTTTTTCTAATATGTGAAACAATATGACACAATTTCAAAGAAACTTTCTCGTATATATTATTAACTATGTACAAATTATCCATATTTATTGATACAAAGCATCTGATCAAATTCAGTAACTGTTGGACTGACAAGCATAAAAGTATACAGAATTTCACAATACTGAGATTTACTAGACCATAGTTTCAATGTATAAAAACAGAACTATTTAAAATCACTTTATATTTACCAATCTGAATTCAGTAAGAGAATAACTTCAGGAAGTTCAAAGACTTCCTGAGGACATTTGGAAATCTGCCATCATGGTCATCATTGAACATGAGTTAGTGTTTACGGGTCTTAGCTACCCTCCAGATAGGGGGGATGTAGAAATGTATCAAGGAAAATGAACATAGAAGGGACATGGTCCTGATATTGAGACTCAAACCACTGCAGATCAGGGAAAGAGAGTCGTTCCATAGACACTTCAAAGTATGCTCACACATAGTGTGACTATGAATTTGTACACGAGTCCAATCTACTATCCTTAGTCTGGAAAACCTAATGTGACTTTGCTTCATGAGAATGAAAGCTTACAGATGAAGACAGAAAGTCAACACCTCCTACAAATTCAACAAATCTCAACTCAAGGCTGCGTATTGAGTAATGGCGTCCCTGATTTCCCTATAAAAAAACCATTCGTTCAATGTGCTTGCACAGACCTTTACTACAATCTTAATCACACTGACTCACATTTATTTATTTTTTACATTTTTAATCTTTCTTGCTTACTAGGTCATCCATTCTCTAGAAACACATTTAATTCTTCTTCATATCCCCAGCATCTAGCATTAAAATCTAGTACATAATATGCACAATAGTATTTACTGAATGGATGAGGAATAAGTCAAACTATTCTAAAATACATATATTGATACTGTGGATATTGACTTGATTAATTTAAAGATCATTTAAAAGTCAGATATTTTCCTTACTGTGGGTAATATAACTTTATTCCAAATAAAAATAGCGTTGAATCAATCTTCAGAAGAAAGTTTGGGACTAAATAAATAGATGTGGCAATTATCTTCTTAAAACATGTGCCTGAAACTCTCAGAAGAATTATAAAGTCGGGAACGTGGGAAAAGCATGAAGTTTACAGTACAAGTGAGACTTCTGAATAAATAAAATAACTCGATAAATAAAATCACCCACCAGGGGATTTCTTCATTTGAACTGGTGGCACAAAGCCATTTTTCTCCTAACAGTTCTTTGCAGTTCAAGTTAGAAAAACTGTGTTCCCTTAATTAATTGTCTATTATGCTCTTCTTTTGCTTACATTTTCATTTTATCACTCCTGACTACTAGCAGACATTCTCTTCAACTTTTACCAGAATAATTTCAGCCTGAATGCACTAGGCCCTACCGGATTTCTGATTCTAATGATGGACAATGAACTAGGTTATATTACGGGGTCAAGAGGAAAGAATTTCATAATATACAAAAATCACAGAAAAGAGAAAATGTAGATGTCAAATTGGAATTATTGGTCATAAGTGTGAGAAATTATAGGGGGTATCTATGTTATAAAAATTTTAATACGCATTAACATTTATATAGTGTTAACTCTGAGTCTCAATGCTTTTCTAAGTACTTTATATCTAAGTTCTCACAGCAATGCTGAGCATCAAGTTTACAATTTTATCTCCATTTTATGAATCAGGGAACAGAGGAAAGGTTACAGAGCCGGTAATTGGTAAGAATGGGATTAGGACCTACATTTTCTGGCTCTAAAGTCTCTCCTTTAATCACTCTTCTATATTGCCTCTCAAGAGCAAGAGAAGGCATCAAAGTTAGCTTGCAGAAATCAAAGGAGCTGGTACATTCAGAAGAAAATGTACAGGTCAGCCAGACCTTGTATGGAGACAAACAAGGAGAAAAGCTTCCAGAGATATGCACTAGTTTGAAGTCTTGTAAACAGTGGGAGCTCTGGAACAGGAAAAGGCAGATGTTGGCACACTTAGTGCTCTGTGCATGGGCTTTTCAGCTATGAGGTGTCCCCTGAGAGGTGGGCCTTCAAGTGGACCACAAAGATGGAGTACACATCCACATTCCCATCCTTAGAGGTGGGCGCTAGAGAAGGCATGTACAGGAAACCCATTCTACCTCCTCTGTCCTGGTCCTTTCTCTGGGAAGTGATCCTTGGAGGGGTCCTACAATAGGGAATCCACAATAAGATCAGTAGATACTGCTAGCCTTATTTGAGAAGCAATTCTCAGAGTAGAAGTGTGAGATGAGATGTGCTCACACTTTGCAAGTTGTTGTTGTGATAAGCCTCACTCTTAAATAATGAATAATAAAAATTAAAAAGTCCCAGAGTGAGTTTGGCAGGTGATGAAGAACTTGTAAGACTGGAAGGCACAAGCTCTCTCTTTAATTAGGAAATTATTTTCTTAGTTTTGCCTTCATTAGAGAGAATTATAAAGGGAAAGTTGACCAGATAATATTAAAAGTTTACTTCTAGCTGTAAGAGTCTAAGATTCTGACAGTGTGAAGAAAGAAATTCTGTAGTTACACAGTGCTGGGCATGTCATAGATTCAATCCACATTTAGAAAGTTACCTTTCTTTGTGGGTAAAAGCAGCTTGAAGCATGAACTGAAAGTTTCATTTAAGCAGAATAATAATCTGATAATGATAAATAACTATGTGAGACAATTGTAATACAAAGAACAAGCAAATATTTCTTTCATTATCAAGCTCATAATGAAAAATTAGCAAATCAGTACTCTATTTTTAGAAAATCATGTATTATTCAGACAGATACCTTGAAATATAAGTTTTATACATATTTAAACTTTAATTTTAAAACTACAAGTGACTTTTCTGCCCTTTTCGTGTAAATAGTTATAAACATAGTGCAACTAACCAGTCCATGTCACTCTCCTCTAATTGAATGAAATTAACTAGTACTTCTTTCTCCATTTTAAAAGAATCCACTTGAAGAGATAAAGCAATTTTGCTGCATAAATATATAGATTATTACAATTTAGTTGTTTATGAAATAAGCAACATTCTTAATGATGGTAAAATGTACGTCTGCATGTGTATGTGAATACACATACACACACATTTACAGTCATGCATCACTTAATGACGGGACACCATTCTGAGAAATGCGTTGTTAGGTGATTTCCTCATTGTGCAAACAGCATAGAGTGTACTTACACAAACCTAGATGGTATAGCCTACTACACATCTAGGGTCTATGGTACTAATCTTAAGGGACCACTGTGGTATATGCGGTCCGTTGTTGACCAAAACATCGTTATGGGATGCATGACAATATATGATAACATAAAAATGATTTATTATAAATCTCTTCTTTCTACATTTCTCAGTGTTATAACAACTTTGCTGTAGGGTGGAGAAACTCCCTCCCCAGGTCAGGTTCATATGCCAAAACCCATGACTCTAGTCCAGTCCTCTTCTGGTGTGATCAAAGGATTCACTGTACAGACGGGGAAGTCCTGAAGCAAAGAGCACAGGAGGGCTGTCCCAGAGAAGGTCTAGAACTGAGAGAGCCAATACTAAGTGTGCAGGTGTTTCATAACAGCAAAGTCTGCCAGGCTCAAGAGTTGAAAGAGGCACCCCCGGTGCAAAATTTAAAAGAGGTTGCAAGAGGGCCCATACATTTGTTGTGTGGGTGGGGTAAGATTTATCACGACAGACAGGAAATGAGGCTTAGAGGTTGCTGGCAACAAATCAAAGGGCAGCTGGAATTCAAGTTTCTTTCTTATGGTCTCACCATCAGTATTAAAAAGCTTTGCTTTGTTCTGTTTTTGTTTCATAATTTCATTTACAGGTGGGAGTGGTTGGAATATTTGAAGTCATTCCTTTAATTGCATCATTTAGTACAAAGTTTGAATTTATAATTAAAATAAATTGTGAAATGATAACTAAACTTGTTATGGATAAAATATGTAGAGCTAAATGGAAAATCAAATAATGTGAATCCTCAGTTGAAAATATATAATTTCAATAATCAAGAGAAGTTAGTATTGTATCATACAAACACCAGAGTTTATTTGCTGCTAAGAATTATTTGGCATAGTTTCATAAAAGCTCAGAGCTATCTATAATTAGAGCTTAATCTAAAATTTCTGCTGAAAAATTACTTTAAAATATAAAAGTTTGTGTACATTAGACATTATCTTCCTTTCTTTCAGCAATGCTAGCCAAAATAAGAATCCTGTATCAGAATATTTTTGCAACAGAAGGAAAAGAGAGAAGGTTTTGTTTACCAGAACTAAAGAATCAAGACAAAGCTTTATTAAAAATATAGGTGTTCATCATCTTTCCCTTATTTAAACCTCACTAAAATGGCATAAAATAGGATATACACACAATAATAAAGAGAATGAGATAATTTAAAATTTTTAAGACTTTCTAGAAGATGCAGAATGGATGGTGGAGAGGGAAATAACTCAGTTATCAGGGAAACTGGTAGCACTGAGACATATTTCTGATGTAACAATAATGAAAACAAAGTGTGACATTGGTTTAGGGGCCAGATAGTGCTGTGAGGAACTAATTAGATGATAGAAAGTACATAATCCATTGTAAATCATTTAATAAAAAATTTGTGACAATTTAGAAGGCAGTAATGTACTGGACAAACTTCAGGCCAAGAAACTGAAAAACAGAATATTAGTAGAGTGCTTTGTTTTCATTGGCTACATCTGGCAAGACAGTGCATAAAAGAGATGAGCTCACTAAAACAATGACCAGTGTAGGGGATCAGAATTGGACACTTCAAGATGTATCTCTTTACCTTGCTCTAAGGAGGCTTTGACCTTCATCCCCTCCAGCTGTCCAAAGGGATTTGGGATGAAAGGCCTGTCTCTGGGACTGGCCATCACCTTGGATAACTCTGGGTATTCATAGACTGGGAGGGTCTTTGCTACACCCATTCTTATCAAAGTTCTGTTTACCAAACAGAACTGTTGTAAGGGAAATCTCCATTTGTAAAGGTATCTCCTTCTCTGTACTGGGAAGAGGGGGTAATGACCTCAACTCTAGAAACTTGTCAACGTGGAAGGCCAGGCCTTAAATCTGCATAATCTTACTGTGCTTTTCTTGTCATCCCTTGTGGCTGACACTCCCCAACCCCCCCCCCCCCCGACAGAACCCTCATTTATTTACATGAGGAGAATCTCCACCATTTTGTTGAGAAATACTCGGTTTCACCTGGTCTCTCCCATGTATACGTGTTATAAGGCTTTGTTTGATTTTCTCCTGCTATTTGGTCTCACGTCAATTTAATTTATAGCCCAGCCAGAAAGGACCCAGAGTGGGTAGAGAATGCTCTTCCTCCCCTTCACCAGCTTTCAAGTAGAAATAACAGGGAAATATTAAGACCTCCCGGGGTCTAAGATTATGTACCACTTGCAAGCTAATTAGTTAGTCTGTCAAAATTTCATGGGTGGATATTGATAGAAGACATGAAACTTTTGGGTTAGAGACAAAGTTATAGAAACAGTAGCAGGCAGAGTGTCAGTATTTTGTGCCAGTTTCTTGAGTCTTGATTCTCAAGGGTGCTGGGAAGAGGGCCAGATGGCATCCACATATGAAATGGGGTAAATTACAGGAAAGGAACTCTGAGCTTAGGAAACACAAATATGTTATGACAGACAGAAAACATACTTGTTCTTTGCTCTTGAGGAGATTTTTATCTTCATTATCCTGGACAGCAAGCTTGTCTACAATTTGCTCTGGAGGAAGGGCACTATATTTTCCAAGGCTGTTAGCAGTATAAAGATCCCTGAGAAAATATGGAGGAATGAAGGGCAACCAGTGTCTTACTCATGAGATGTGCAAAAAAGGATAGACCCATGGGAAACTGTCTTCCAATAACAATAGGGTCCAGAAATTTAGAGACTTATAAAAATATAAAATTGAGAAAATATTTGATTGACAAAGGCAACTAAAACTCAGCCTTGTGTCAAAAACCTAATTCATGGTCTGATTGGCAGACACTTTAATAAATCCTTTTATTTGAATGAAATGACTCAGTGAAAAAAGAAATAAACACATGCCTCCTAGAAGCAAATGAACAGGCTCAAAATAACCACAAAAAAGCCTAAAGAGCCAAAACAAACTCTGGATGTGTCTCCTGGCACATAGAAATAACCAGTATCAAATGGATAAAAAGCTAAATTTTCAGAGAATTGCACTGCAAGAGCCACCAGCCTGGACTAAAAGACTGATTTTTCAACCCATGAAATGATCTTTGGACTGCCAACTTTGTACAGGCCAAAAGAAGGCTATGAAAATTGCTCAGCCACCAAGGAGGAAACATTCCCCAATATCCTCTTTAAGTGTAACAAAGTAGAATAACAGGCAGACAACAGTCTACTTGAGGGTGAGCCACAGTCACCAAAAATTATGAACTAAGGAACTTCTCCCAGGGACAGGAAATGGAATCTAATCATGGAAATTACCATCTTTTCTATAGTGACCTCAGAACTGCCATGGTGTAGAGGATGTGCTATTCTTTCTATTCTCACTTGTGTTTTTCTTTATTATTCTTATCTCATTATATTTATTCTCTCCCTCTTCTGTCATAATATACAAGGTGTTGGGGGAGCAAATAATTTGTTGTTTTTTGCTAGATCTCTGGAACAGGAAAACCCGTGGAGACCAGGATTTGTGCTGTCCTCTCTGAAGAGTGTGAGTATACTTGCATACAGAACAAAGAGTGCACCAGATATTTTTGATAAGACCTGACTGTGGAACACTCTGTTATCATTCGTACATACGCTCCCCCTTCCCAGAGGATATACTTCTCTGGTCCCACTGACGTCAGACTTGGCCTTGTGACTTACTTTGAATAGTGAGCAGGAGAAAAGTACGTCACTTGGGCACTAAAGCTTTATGAGCAAGTGCAATTGTTTGACATTATTTCTTTTCTTCTCCCGTGATGAGTGCCATGTTCCAGTAAGAGGATGCTCTATAAGACCGGGTCCAGGAAGAAGTGGGATGTGAGACAGAGCTATTCCAGAGTCACTATGAACATATAACTTTCATAAGAAGAAAATCTGTGTTGATTTAAGCCTCTGAGATTCTGGAGAGATTATGACAGAATAGCATAGCCTATCCTATTGTAGTAGCTTTGTGCTGTGTCAGTTTAGCTATGCTAGAACTATATTTGCTAATACACTCTTCTCTGCATGGTTCTGGATTAGCACAGGACATGAAAGAAATGTGCATGAGATTCGGGAGACAGAAGTAAAGCAGCAGTCAGCATGCGCTGATGGTCAGACTAGGACACAGGCACTGTTGCAGCTTGCACGCATTGTTGCTGATTTGCTGGCTTACCTTGTTGGAGTCTCTTAGCAGCTGGGCTGGGAGATCTTCCAGATCCCACCAGATCTATTATCTTCTCAGAGTCTTTGCCATGTGTGTGCAGCTTCATGGCAAAGGATTCCATCTTCTGCAGGTTACCTGCATTGAGAGCTTTCATATGGTGATAGATGAGTCAAAACTCAGGTTTGTCCTTGTGAATTACAAATTTGGGCTAATGGGTTCCAGTTTTCTCTTTCCATCCCCTGCTAGACACCTAGTATTCTCAACCCGAGGTTCAGCACTAGAATTTTGTAGACTTCTTCATCTGTTCTTGCAATTGTTAAGGTCCAGTCCCTGTAAAGAATCCATTATCCTATGCAAATCATGTTGGTTCTTTCGCTCTGATTGAACCCTAACTGATAAACCTGATCCTCTCTAGTCATAACTACCCGTATGGTATTGTAAAAGGCTTTACATTCATTATTTCTGTAGTTTCCAATAATTCCTCAGGGGAGGCATTACTATTTGTAATTTAGAGATAATAAACCTGGGACAAGAAACATTGCTTTCCAAAGGAGTGAACCATAGGGCTAGCATTTGAACCCATGATTTTGACCATCTTCTTTAAACTATACTGTGCTTCTCATTGTAAAAACTTTATTCATTAATAGTGGCAATACTTTGCTGATCTACAGCACTTCCATCTAGAAGAAGTCACTTTGGACATTTTCACTGCTAATTTACAACCATTTTTTGAAATATGGAATACAGAAGTGAACTTGTATAGCAAAACTGCACACCCATTTTAGAGGCCAAATAATGACAGAGGAAAATACGACCCACAGAATATTACTTTGCATGCTGTGGTGCATTTACACACAGTAATGAAGGCTCTAATATCAGCAGGAGAGAGGAAAGTGACAATGAACATTGACACAGGACTCCTGTATTCTCTCTCAATGGAGCATGAAATAAGGCTTGTCATCATGTCAGCATACGCTGGGAGGGATTTGCTTAGGTCCTCATCCTTTCAGTACAGTGAATCTGCTTCATAGTGAGTCAGATTCTCCTACACTCTGACTCTTACACCTCCTCATTTCTTTCCCTATTCAATCCTCTGTCGTTACAGATCTACTGTGATACTAAATTGCTACCTTGTCAGGAATATGTACAAGCCTTTTAAGTTTCTCATAACTGTGAAGTTTTATGAAAGGCAGATTATTATAGTAGCACAAAAATATCATTTTGTAAGAGGGAAAAGACATTAAGCCATGGTAAAAATGCATCTTCATCAGCACTGTCGTTATCTGCCCAGCCATATAAATTATGGTATTATTATGTTAACATTAATCTTAAATTCAATCTCAGATTATAGTAACACTAGTAACTAAAAACTGCTAATAATGATTGTTTCAAAAATACCTGATACATATTTTTTCTGTAGTAAGATAAAAATATTACCACGTCAGGTTAAGATACTTAACCTTTCTAGACCTCACATATACAACTCATTGGTAAAATAAGGCAGCGAGTTTGAATAATCTCAAAACTACCTTCCAGGACTTACATTTTATGAAAATTTATTTGTCTAGGCTTTGTCTCATTCCTCACATAATAATTTAACCCCTACAAGGTCTAGTTCTATGTTTAATAATAGAGAAAATATCATTTTATTTTGATTCTGTTTTAAGGATTTGCAAATACTGTACTGAACCACTTAGCATAAATTCTAAGAAAACTCATTGTAGAAAAGAAGTTCTGTTAAAAAATAATCATTATCATAGGATCACAAGGTTTAAAGTTAAAACAATAAAATATTCCAACTTATTCTTCATATATTAAGTTGACTAAATTGTTATTTCTATTCTACATACCTGTAAGGAAACTTTTTAATCCATAGTTTAAAATTGAGACTATATGCAAATTCCAGCCAAGTTGGAATATAGTTCAAATATGTGTAGATCAAGGAAAGAGGGAAGAGGAGTCTAAACAGAGTCTTAGAGTCTGGAATGTATGCAGTATGTGCAAAAGAAAATGAAGAGATGTTTTCCCCCATACAGTATGCTTCAGTAAATAAAATTATGCTTTATTAAACATCAAAACCACAAGATTTTAATAAGATATCCTGTTGGGGAGAAAAGTGTTCTTTGACTGTGTAAACTTAGAAAACTTCCTTATTGCATATCTATCTCATGGGTTTATAATGCACTTTAATAAAAGTCTGAAGAGAGTCTGCCCTAAAGAAACTTACAGGATTTCCTCAACTAATATGGTTTGCATTTGGAATCAGATTATACTATTGACTCGATGAAATTCCATTCCTTACCAAAACAATTAAAGGTGCTTTGTGTCAACAGATTCCACTCTAGGTGAAAAACTTATCCATATAATAAGCCAAATAAGTAAAATAATGAATTATTTGAATTGTATTTCTGTAACATTCACATGTTAAGAAATGTATTTTGGAATAGCTGCATCATATTGGTAGTTCTATTCTTAGTTTTTTGAGGAATCTCTGTACTGTTTTCCATAATGACTACCCTAATTTCTATTCCCACCAGCAGTGTATGAGGGTTCTCTTTTCTCCACAACCTCTCCAAAATTTGTTATTTCTTATCTTGTTAACAATAGCTGTTCTGATTGGTGTGAGTTGGTTTTGATTTGGATTTCCCTAATAATTAGTCATATTGAACATCTTTTCATGTGCCTATTATTTATCTGTATATCTTCTTCAGAAAAATATCTATTCAGATCCTCTGCCCATTTTTTAATTGAGTTATTTGTTTTCCTGTTGTTGAGTGTTATGAGTTCTTTGTATAGTTTGGATTTTAACCCCTTATCAGTGAATGGTTAAAGAAGATGTGGTGTGTGTGTGTGTGTGTGTATATATATATATATATATATATATATATATATATATATATACAGTAGAATATTGTTCAGCCATAAAAAAGGATGAAATCTTACTATTGGAACTATGTGGTTAGAACTTGAGGGCATTTATGCTAAGTGAAATAAGTCAGATGGAGAAAGACAGATACTGTTTGAGTTCACTCATATGTGGAAGATAAACAAACAAACACGTAGATACAGAGAACAGAGGGGAAGGGCAGTTGGGGGAGGGTGGAAGGAGTAAAGGGGGTCATTTGTACAGTGATGGATGGAAACTAGACTTTTGATGTTGAACATGATGTAATGTATCAAGAAATTGAATTATAATGATGTACATCTGAAATCTATATAATATTATAAACCAATATTACCTCATTTAAAAAAGTTAAAATAAAAAAACTTAAAAAGAAATGTATTTTGATCTCTTTTAAAGTTCCACCCTTGAACCACATTTTATTTTATCTCAAGGCATAAATAATAAAGTCAAATGCCCTAAGTGGTTCTCCCATTTAAGCAAGGCTATTTGACAGATTTTCTCAAAAAACATAAAATATGTATCACATTTAAGGCATATAATTCCTCAGATGGTGGAAATACCAAGTCTTCCCTGAAATAGAAAAGCAATGACAATTTCTTTTAAACTTCTCTAAGGGCCCCCCCAAAAAATCTACAAATATTTAATTTTGAGTCTGATTTCCAAATATAAGATGGCAACAGATGAAAGGGACATAGACTTAGGGTATGTTTTAGAGATGGCATTTAATATTTTAACGAATTAACTGTGGGGGATCAGAATTGGCCACTCAAGATGTGTCTCTTTACCTTGCTCTGAAGGAGGCTTTGACCTTCACCCCCCCAAAACGTCTAAAGGGATTTGGAATGAAGCCCTGTCCCTGGGATCGGCCATCACCTTGGATAACTCTGGGTATTGATAGGTGTGGAGGGTCTTTACTATGCCCATTCTTATCAAAGTTCCGTTTATCAAACATTGACATTTGTAAGGGAAATCTCCATTTGTAAAGGTGTCTCATTCTCTGTACTGAGAAGAGGGGTGGATGACTTCATCTCTAGAAACTTGTCAGTGTGGAAGGTGAGGCCTTACATCTGCATAATAACCTTACTGTGCTTTTCTAGTAATCTCCCATAACTGGCCCAACCTCCAATAGCCTCATTTTTCTATTTAAGAGGAGAACATCCACCATTTTGTCAAGAGATGCTCAGTTTCCCCGGGTCGCTCCCATGTATACATGTTATAAAGCTTTGTTTGATTTTCTCCTGCTATTTGGCCTCATGTCAATTCAATTTGTAGCCCAGCCAGAAAGGATCCAGAGTGGGTAAAGAATGCTTTCTCCCCTTTATAATCAAGTATGGTAAATCCATCTTTTCCTTTTTTGATTTCTGAAAAAGTGCAATGTTCAATGTTGATTACCCATTTTCTCATCTTTCAGTCATATCACAAGATTAAGCATAAAAGAAGCAGAAGAGCCTGTTTTTCTTGATCCTGCTTTTTAACTTCTATTTTGAGAAGTCAGTGAATTCTCCTAAATAGATAGAATACATTGGAAGTTTAATAAACCTTTCTTTGTTGAGATTATATTTATAGTAACCTCAAACACCCTGAAATAGAGCTATTTATACAACCATGAATCCATGATTACTTAGTACAAAAATTATTGAAGCATGGTATGTATTTCCTGGAGGGAATATGACCTTTCATCATACTTTTTTCCACAGGTGAGTATTCAATGTTTAAGAAATATATTTCATATTGGTGTGTTGCAGAATATATTTCAGAATAAATTTAATTTGAGTCTATAAAATGAATATACCTAATCATCGTATGGAGGAGCCTCACTGACTACACGTGTGATTTTTGCTTTTTAAAAATGTCTATTGACAAGAGATTCTCACATATTGAGGTATATGGCGTAACTATTCGGGTTCAAAACTGATTTGGCCTGAACTAAAAAGCCTGACTTATGGCCTGTCAAACATACATTGTACATCTTCTTAACCATTAAAGTAAAGAAGGCACTCTCTTAAGGTAAGAATGTAGACTTCCCCTCCTGTAGGTAGCACCCTATTGGTAAGACCAGGATAAGTCCCTTTCCAGACATCAGTCATGTTGACTTGCTAATTTGCAACCAAATACCTCTTTCAAATTTTGATGAAAATGTATCCTGGGTGTGTTTAATGTATGTTCTTTGTTCTAAAAAGACATAAGACTGTACTGAAAATCATGCTTCTCTGGAACACATTCTAAGGCCTTCCCAGGTTATAATCCTCACTCTGGCTCAAGTAAACTCACCTTATTTCTCTTATCTATAGAATGGTTATTGGTTATTTTGCATTGACACTATTTTGATAATACAGACTCTTTAAAATTAATAAAATACATTTCTTAATTAAGTTATGATAAGAGATTCTCATGTACTAAGGTATATGGGGTAACTAGTTGGGCTCAAAACTGATTCAGCTTGAGCTAAAAAGCCTGACTTATGGCCTAGCAAACATACATTGCACATCTGCTTGACCATTAAAGTAAAGAATACACTCAAGTGTAGAATGCATACTTCCGCTCCTACGCCCTATTGGTAACGTCCTATTAGTAAGGCCTGAATTAGTCCCTTTCTGACCATCATGGTCACCTTGACCTGCTAATTTGCAACTGAATACCTCTGAGATTTTGATGAAAATGAGTTCTGGGTGTGTTTAATGTACCTTCTTTGTTCTAAAAAACTATAAGACTGGACTGAAAACCATGCTTCTCCAGAACGCTTTCTAAGGACTTCTTGGGTTATAATCCTCACTTTGGCTCAAGTAAACTCACCTTATTTCTCTTATCTATAGAATGGTTATTGGTTATTTTGTATCAACAGTTAGAACATTGAACAGTCGCTGAACTCATTACTCTGTGATAAAAAAGTGAAAACAAAAACCTCTTATCTGATAAAGCTCTGCCAAATTTTATGTATAAGAATAATTGCAACATTTACTAATTACTGGAAAATGATCTAAATGTTTGTATATATTCTTGATTATTCCTGGTTTTACTCTGACTAGTTAGTTGGGATTCAAAATGCACTATTCTAGATTTGCTTTAAGTTGATCTCTCTTTTTGAATGAAATTGAAAATAATTCCCATTCATATTATGTTTGGCATTCAGAATTGGTCAAAATCTTTGACACTTTTTAGAAAGTTTGACACTTTAAATAAAAAAGAGAGAGACTTTAAAACTGTACATCTCAAAGTATCCAAATCTCAGATATAAGCTTACTAAAGTTTGCTTCACCATAAGAATTATAGTTCAATAGCTGCTGGGAATTTCCTAACCAGATGGTGGCTATACAGTATTGGAATGATAAGGGCCAGATGTTGTCCCAACAGCGGGTCTTGAATGAGAAAAATTAGCTCAGCTTCTGCAGTATTTGTTTTTCAATCATCTCATATTCACATCTTAGCTGGAATCAAAGGGGGCCACTCATTTCAGGTGGCCCTTCTGCTCTTTATATTTTCAAGAGAAAAACATATTGACCAGAAACCAAAGTGCTCACAGGCATTTGACCTTTAAAAGAGAAAGAATCCTTGTAAGAATCAGATAAAAAAAGTCATATGATCTGTTTTCTTTCTTTCAAGTAAGCAGCTGAGTTCAGAGAAATGTGTTTCTATATGTCAAGCAACATTTGGGGCCTATTATGGACTTCAGAAGTAAATCACAATATTTTGATATGTTGAAAGATTTTGGACAATTAAATAAAACATAAATAAATTAGTTCCTTTTTCTTTTTTAAGAAAAAAACTTATAAGAGTTGGGTTAGCTATAGATTTGTAAGACAACTGAAGGTGAGAAAGAGCATTCTCTACCCACTCTGGATCATTTCTGGCTGGGCTACAAATTAAATTGACATGAGGCAAAATAGCAGGAGAAAATCAAACAAACCTTTATAACATGTATACATGGGAGAGACCTGAGGAAACTGAGCATTTCTTGACAAAATGGTTGATGTTCTCCTCTTAAATAGACAAAGGAGGATATTGAGGGTGGATCAGTTATGGAAGATTACCAGAAAGGCACAGTAAGGTGATTATGCAGATGTAAGGCCTCACCTTCCACACTGACAAGTTTCTAGAGATGAGGTCATCTGCCCCTCTTCCCAGTACAGAGAAGGAGATACCTTTACAAATGGAGATTTCACTTACAAATGTTCTGTTTGGTAAACAGAACTTTGATAAGAATGGGTGTAGCAAAGACCCTCCCCACCTACTAATACGCAGAGTTATCCAAGGTGATGGCCCATCCCAGAGACAGGCCTTCATTCCAAATCCCTTTAGACATTTTTTTGGGGGGTGAAGGTCAAAGCCTCCTTCAGAGCAAGGTAAAGAGACACATCTTGAGTGGCCAATTCTGATCCCCCCACACAACCTTTCCCCTCTGATTACCAATTTAAGAATAGAAAGACATGATTTCAGTTGCAAAATTAGGAAAATGTGATTGCACATTATACCTCAAAATGCATGAAAACTCAAAGAGTGAAAGTAATTTGGTTCATGCTCCTATTTATTTTTTAACTTTTAAAACTTGATGAAACATTAATAAAAGATTTAAATATATTTATTTTCAAGGTTCCAATGGTATTCATGATATCTAACTAAAAATTGTTCACTTTTTATATAAAAGTTACTTATTACTAAACAAGGCATATAAAAATGTACCAAATATCAAGTCTATCATTACTGTGCAATTTGGGGAATATATAACCAGGACTGTATACTGTTAAGTATATGGGAGCGTTATATTTAGGAAAACCAATTAAAGTGTGGCTAAGTATATCAGAGTAACACAAGTCAAAAGTTACATAATACTTCTGTGTGTGTCTATGTGTGTGTGGACATGCAGAAAAAAATAATATATTAAAGAATAATCTGAATTACTAAAAGTTGCAAATATTCATATATATAAAATTTGGCAGAGTTTATCAGATAAGAGGTTTTTGTTTTAACTTTTTATTACAGAACAATGAGTTCAGCAACAGTGCTCAATGTTTTAACTTAATGAAGAAATGTATTTTATTAATTTTAAAGTTTCTGTACTATCAAAATAGACTTTTTTTAAAAGCAAAAAATCGCATATCTTGTCCGTGGGGCTGCTCTATATGATGATTAGGTGTATTTGTTTTATAGATACAAATTAAATTTATTCTGAAATATTTAAATATACATTCTTCCCATCAGTACAGAAAGCTGTTTCATTCTTTCTAATAGCTGCATATTATTATGTAAAGAGATTATTGTAAATCTTCCCTTCACTTATAGTGAATGCATAGACATTTCTGTCCCTTTCTCTGTTTCAGTGCTTATTGTTATCTCCAAATACCAATAAATTTCACTGAACTAACAGTTTTTCCTGAATCATTTTTGACTAATTCCAAGAATTTCTTCTTGGCAGTTTCTTTGTAACGAAAAGAACAGTATCACTACAATGTGGCACTATTTTTCTCTCCCCCCACTACTTGCACAAAATTGATTATCAAGGGTATGGGATTAAGAAAAATATGAACAGCTAAAGACAAGATTTACCACCATTTTTTTTCACTTCTCCCAAAATAAACCCATGATGCCATTCCTTCATCCTGTTCATGACATTCCACAAATCAGTCCTTCTCCTGTAGTGTTTTCCACTTTGCTATGAGCATTTACTTGCCCACTCAAACACTTATGGAAGGAATTTGGGAGACATTCTAGAGCCTATGTCTTTCTCACCAACACATTCAATAAATGATGGGGCCTTGTATATTCTTACTCCAAAATAGTTTTTGTTTTCTCTCTGTCTACTGCACCCACCAGCGCATCATCGTGTCTTACCTAAAATACAGTTATAATTGGTTTTCCTCTTTCCAGGCTAGTTTCTATACCTCCATTGATTTCAGCTTAGCATAATGAAATCAACAGTTCCAAAGAGTGAACTTGGATCATTTTACCTGTCTTCCTCATTTTAGTAAATAACAACTTCATTAATTGCAGAAATTTGGAAATCAAATCTTGAACCCTAAGTCTCACTCACAGCCAAATATAATCCTTCTAGAAATTCCTGTGATTTTTACCACCAAACTATATTTTACACCTATACCAAATGTTTAATTACCATTTTATTGGAAGGTACTCTTGTCTCTGTCCTGCTCTGCTATTATGGCCTCCAAGTCCACAAGAGCTAGAATGATATTTTTATGAATGTGATCTTGATCCTGTCATATTTTTTGCTAACATCTTTTGATACTTTTCCATTAATTTTTGAAAATATCCAAATCACTAAGTGGGTCCATCACAATCTGAAAAATAGGATCCTTGTACACTATTCTCCTTGACTACCAGTACCACAGACATATCAGATTATCTCCTTTTTCTTACAATGCTTCTTAGTTCCATTTACCTCCTAGCTTTTTGACATGATTTTTTTCCCCTGAACTTCTCTTAAAACAACATTTTATCTGGCCAAGGGACATTTGATTTTCCTCAGTTTAAATGGTACTTCTCCTGGAAAATCTTTGATCTACCATGCAGTGAATATTTCTTCAAAACCATTTCAGTTCTCTTTCATTTGGAGCACTTGGTAAGATCACAGCATCTCTCCCTTTTTCGAGTATAGACACTGTTAGACATTGTCATGATACTTGTTGAGACTTCAGACTTTTATTCCTTACTTGAAATTATTATTTAATTTTATATAGTTTCATAAGAAGAAGAGTTGATTATCATTAGATTCACTTAAAAATATAGATGGGCTATATTTTGTACAATGATTTGTACTGCTTGGGTAACTACTTCTGATATCTGTGGAATGCTGATGTTCCATTGTCATGATATTCCATTTCAGTAGAGTTTAGTAAAACATGATACATTGAAGACGAGAAGAAACAAATTTCTACAGATCCTTAGAGTTAATATCTCTCCAATGAAACTACTAAGTCACCATCAGACAGAAAGTAGCTTCCCAGTATACCAGCTTGTCTACTAACAGCCATTCAAAAGCACAAAGATATTTAGAGGCTTACTTTTGAAAAGCATTAGAAAGCCAATGATTATCACTCAGAAAAGTAACTTACAAAAGCATCTGTGACCAAAACATAGTCAATGGAGGGAGCAGAAGAAAATTAAAAAACAAAACAAAATCAGAAAACTGTGTCTACTGAGATTGTTAAATATTGCATTAGGGGGAGGAAGAAGTTAAAGTAGCTGAACTATAATCCACTTCTTTCCTGACCACTGAGGGTTGGGAATCACTCTGAGAAGGCAGGTGACCCAGTCCAATCTCCTTGCAATTACTTTATCTATTTGGGAGGTAATCCTCAATTGAGAAAGGGAAGGAAAAGATAACAATAAATCGTACATTATTAAACTACCACCATGGGGAACTGGAGATTAATCCCACTGGGGAAACCTGGGGAGTAGCATAGAACATAGGAGTCAGGTTTTCTGACCTGAAGGGCCTACAAGCTTAATATTTATTCATGTAACACCTTGTCGGAGGGCTGCCCCAGAGGGGTGTTAATTGTCCAGTATTATCAGCTTGTCCTACACACAGGTAGGCTCTTGTGGCCAGAGGAATACCTCAGGCAAAGAGTTTACAGTAGGGCTGGATATATTAGATGGTAAGAAATGGTAAGTGTTGACGGATATGAGCAGGGCACAACAGCATCTCCTACACAACCTCTTCTTGGGTGTTTAGGATTTAAAGCATGCAAAATGGTCTAGTATAGGATTTACGATATGTGTTTGTTTCCTTTTGGCCAAACTGGCACATGAGAGCAGAGAATGCATTTATACTTGAGTAAAAAATTGACCAGAAAAAGAGGATATTGCAGGCCAAAAGCATTCTGTGTGTGAGACAGACTGGAAGATAGCCAAGTTGATTTGTTGATAGAAATTTTAAATCCCTTGATTAAATTTAACTGAATTACACTATGCTAGCTTAGCTCATCATATTTCTACTTTCTTGAATCCTTTTCATATGCTATAAAAACTCCCTCAGTGGACTTAACCAAGAGGAATTACTGAGACCATAATCAACCCTCATTTCCAAATATAAGGCTCAGCCACTTGGCCAAGAATGAATTTGTCCAAAATAAATATTGCTGTAAACATCATAAGTCCAGTTTTTAGTAGTATTGCCAAACAGTTTACAGCTGTGGAGGTACCAGTATATACTACACCTAATGCTATACATGAATTTCTGGGACTCTATTTAATCATCAACATATAGCATTTTAATTCTTATGCTTTAGATGCTCTGTAGATAAGTTTTGGCATCTTACTTTGATTTTAACTTACACTTCTCTAGTTATTTATGAATTTGAACATCCTTTCATGTGTCTTGGGTGTTTGTACTTACTGTTTCATAAAGTGCTTATCTAAGTTTCTTGTTCATACTTTTTTATTGGATTGTCTGCCAAATTTCTTATTGATTGACAATACGTTCTCTATATAGATTTAAACGTGTTGCAAGTGATCACTTATATTGACTAGATGGCATTTTCAACCACTTCATTGTCATTTTATAATTAGAAGTTCTTATTCATTTATTTTAATGCAATTTGGTTGCTTTTACTATTTACTTTATGGTCAGTCCATTTGCATCCTATTTAATTAATCTTCCCCATGCTAATGGCATCAAACTATTGTCTAATAAGATTGTCCAGAGACTTGAATGTTTTATGCTCATATTAGGTCTCTTATTTATCTGGGGCTGATTTTTTGGAAGGTATAAGGTAGGGAGGCACCTGCAGGGATTTTTTTTTTTTCCCCAACCCTGCTGCACCACTATAATCCTACGACTTCCCTTGATGGCTTCTATCCATTACTTTCATCAGTCCCAGTTTTTCCTCTTTCTAGCTTTAAACTCTGGTATGTAGTCTCAAGCATCATCACAAATAATTCATGGGAAGTAAATTGAGTGAACTATTGCCTGGGTGAAATACATGGATTTATAAATTGCATACATTTGTTATTCAAGATTGAAACACTTTTTCCTTCAGAACACTAAAGACATTGTTGTATGTCTTCTAGACACTAACCCAAATGTTGGAAAGTATAGTTCCATTGTAAATTTTGCTCCTGTCTGGTTGGCATTTTATTTCTCCTTTCTGGAAGTACACGGGATTATTTTTAATTACTCATATCTGGAAATTTTGCTATTGTAGGCCTTTATCTTTTCTGAAATTTTAGAATGTTTATTATTTATTATCAACATAAACTATGATGCAATGTAAGATTATTTCATATATAATCACATTGATAAAAAGGAAATTGATAAAAGTAGCAATGGTATTTAAAACTTAATGATTAATGAATTCAAAAGAATATATTAGTAACCATTTTGGGAAATGTGTAGAAATTCATACTTGTGGGGTTTGACTAATCTATAGTCAACATATTTCTAATACATAGCAATGCTTTCACAATAAGTTCTGTAATGACATGACTTCTATGATTCATCATTTTACCAATAGATTAAGAGAGGCAAAATTTTAGATTCAGGAACCAGTGTTCTGGATTTTTTTAATGACACCTTATCCCTAAACTGCTGTGAGGTGTGTTATTCATTAATAGAAAAATCCAGAAATTTTCATTGAGGGCCTGCTGTGGTAGGTACTGAATTAAATTAGAGAATCCGTGCAAAGTGCTCCTTACAGAGCCTGCAGTATGGTGGTATTTAAACATAAGATACCCTCATCTTACTTGTTTGAAATATCTTAAAACAGTTCATCAACATTCTCATTCATGTCATCACCACTCTGAAATGAAGACAAATATTGCACCATCTCTCTTCCTTTATAGCTCTAATTGATAAATTACATAATTTAAATGATCTATGTAACATCAGGTTATTAGAAAGGGTTCACATCACCAAACACTTAAGTCTGTCCTTTTCCTTGGCAGAAGCATGTAATTTATCACTGTCATTGTGGGATAACTTGAGAGACATTGAAATAGCTCTTCTGCAAGTATCTATTATAACGCCCATTGCATTGGGTTAAATGATTTATCAAATATTTTGTTTATTCAAAATGTTTATTAATATTTACTATATACTAGGCACTATGCCAAAAATTTGGGACACAAGTAAAATGAAACAAAATAGTCTCTGCTCTCACTCCCTCATGAAGCAGATTCAAATTAGATGACAGACATTAACCAATTACCCAAATGTAACAACTGAAATTATAGTAAATGATATAAAGAAGAGTGTTGTGAAGATGCAAAATAGATGGAGCTGACTGTTGTACACAGGGTCATGGACACACAACCACGGCACCACAAATTGCAGACGTAATATGGGATATATTAGGGAAAACTTGCAAGCAGAGAAATAGTAGTGTGAATGTAGTCCCCGGAACTCTCATTATTCTACAGCCTAGGCCAAGCCTGGATGCTCCATATGCATCCTGCATCCCAAGGCCCAAGATCTGCATCTCAACAACAGGTTCTTCGTACCAGGACACATCCTTGATGAAAGGCACATTGACATCAGCCAATGACATTGGTTTCTCCCTATGGACTGTTTAGATCAACTGAGCCAGTTCTTGGCAAAGTTACCAAAAAGAGGGAAGTAAATAAGTCTCCAGGACCATCCAATATTGTCTCATCATTGACCTTGTCAGGAAGTTCTTCTCTTAGAAGTTGAGCTGAATCTGGATAAAAGGAATCACATAAGCAATAGATTGGAGGTGATAAAATAGGTGTTGGGAAGATGTGCATTTTAGGCAAAGAGAAATGCATGTACAAAGAGTAAGGCAGAAGACAGCACGACACCTCAAGGATCTGGAAGAAGGCTAGAGAGTTGAAATGAAGACAGCAGGAATAGTGTGGTACACAAAGCTGGAGAATTGGTAAGCATGGAATCATGTAGGATTTGGAAACTCTACTAAGGAAAATTGGTCATTATGAAGAATAATGGGATGTGAAAAGGGTGCAGGGCCCGAGGAGCAGAACATCATCAGATTTCATAAAGAACAGATTTGAGGATGCCCACAGAGGATGTCCAGAGACTATTAATATCTCCTATAGTCCAGAGGAAATTATGGTGGCTCAGACTGAGGTGGTAGCAGTGCATAGATTTGAGAGATACTCAGAAGGAACATTTTAAAAATACAAGTTATTTGTAATGCCATTTTTCTGTTGTTATCAATAGGCAATAGTTCTTATAAAAATAATTAAAAGAGCTATACATAGCTATTGAATTGGATTGAAATTTTAGTTGGAGAAAAGGTGTTGCTCTTCACTTATACTCATATAACTAATTTGGAATTTCTGCAGGTGCTACTGAATAGAAATGGATCAATATGTAGCTTACCATGAACCAATCCTGGGGCATTCTGGCTGATAAATAGGATTCATTACAGGTTCATGTCTCCGGATGCGAAAGGAATAATCCTCGGCACAAAATTAAATCTTCATACTTGTAGATAAAGAAAAGCCTGCAGTATCAGTAGGTGGACGCATAATCTATTGCCCAAAATAGGACAATTTTTAGAAAGAATGGAAGCATGATTAATGATTATTCAGGAATATCAGTTATATACCAGCAGTGACCCAAGCAAATAGGGACATATGGCAACCTTAGGTAGCAAATGTTGCTGCCGTTCCCAATAGCTAAACAATTGTTCATGAAAACTACTGAAATATTCTGTTTTGAACATGAAAAGGTCTTTGCCCAGCTAACCGATGTTCCTCTATCTCAAATATGCTAGAAATGTTATAATAATTTCCTATTCATTTGGAATGGTAAATGAATAGGCTAATTTTCTACTGACACGGGTCTAGAATTTGAGGGATAATCAGCTCAATGGAAATATTAAGAGTACTCTAAATGACTTAACAGTAGACTTTGCAGATTTATTGTATAAATAGCACTTTGAAAATAGAAATTATTTTAAATAATTAAAACTCCTAAGAGACTGTCATTTTAAAGTTAAAGCTCTGATAATATGACATTTTATATATAAATGAGGAAAATGTGATAATTAGATTAAATTGCTATGGAGATTAGAAAAAAATATATGAGTCAGTTTATTGCAATGCTTCTTTAATTTGCTGATGTCCAGAAATCAACTGAAGATTAGCCTAAAACAGATAGTTTCCTCAGCAGTCATCTTAGAGTTACCCTGTTTAAATGAGTGTTTAAAAAATGACATTATCTTGCCCTATGAATAAGACTCTAAAAGAAATATAGGTTATAAAAGTAGATGAGACATAAGAATCCAAAAAAATTAAAACTGCTTCTTAAACTTGGGATCTCTTTCAAAGTAAATAAGCATATTTGGAAAAATAAAACAAATTATATTCATCTGCCCCTCTGTTTTATGATCTTGGTTAACTCTCATCTTCACATCTGGATTACAGAAAAGGAATAGAGTGGCTGTTCACCAAAAACCAATATATAGATCACACAACATCTGGCCAGATGCTGAAAAAGTAGGCATATTCAGAATTGATTGGCAGACATATTGGATTTTGAATAATAAATAATTCCAACAATAAACTGCACATGATTAGATCCACTGAATGATTTTTATAAACAAGATATATAATAAACATTTTCTTAGACTTATAAAATATCACCTTATAAACTAAACAAAGGGATGGTGAAGAACAATGTCACTTCACTGATTTCCTATCTTAGATGTACAATAAACTATGTAATATTTTTTGAATGTGAAAAAGTGTACTTATTTACATTGTGTAGTGGTTTGAATAGTGTACCCAAAAAATTCATGTCCACCTGGAATCTCAGAATGTGACCCTTTTGGGAAATAAGGTCTTTTCATATGTAATTAATTAAGATGAGTTCATACTGGATTAGAATGGGTCTTAAATCCAATGAATGTTGTCTTTATAAGAAGGTCATGTGAAGCCACACACATAGAGAACACCATACAAACATGGAAATAGAGGCTGGAGAGATCCATCTACAAGCCAAGGAATGTGAAAGATTGTTGACGGTCACCAAAAGCTGAGAGAGAGGTGTCAACTTAATTAAATAAGGAGGCTATTAGACTGAGGTGATTCCAATGCCTTAGTAGTTTTGGTAAACAAACTAAAAGCTAAGTCTGTAAATGCCTCAAGGTTAAGAAATCAAAACCTAAAGGCATACAGTCACAGTCAACTCTGCTTTCCCAAATAAGGCAACCACTTAAGCTATAGCCAATCAAGTCATTTCCTTGCTTTGCTTCTGCATCTTCCCTATAAAAGTCTTGCCCCTAGTTCCTGTCAGTGGAGAGTTCCTGACAACTTCCAGTTTGGCACTGCCTGATTCAAATTGATTTTTGCTTAAATAAACTCTTAAAAATTTAATATGCTTCAGTTTATCTTTTAACAGAAGCCTGGGAAAGTTTGTGTCTCAGAGACTCTAGAAAGAACCAACCCTACCAATATCATGATTTCAGACTTCTGGGTTCCTGAATTATGAGAGAATAAAAATTTCTGTTGTTTTAAGGCACCAAATTTGTGGTAATTTGTTACAATGGTCCCAGGAAGCTAATGCATATTGTTTCTTCACTGTCAGGAAGCGTTTATTTATTCCAGCCACTAAATTTAGAGCATAGGATGTTAGTAAATTCCAACTGATTTGGACAAGATTTAATGAATCCCAAGTGAAAAAAGAGGAATAAGACCCAGTTCTTGTCCTCAAGATAATTTATAGGTTCTTTCAATCCTAATAAGTCATTTAGAAGAAAGAAAAAAATAAGATTATAGTACTCCAAATGTACTTCCTACAAAATCCTTTTTTTATTAGAATAAAAGTATAAAATAAATTACTACATGGAAGGGAATGAATATATTTTAGGTCTTAGATACATATCCTGAGTTCATCTCTAGAAAAATTATCCAAGTACTACCAATAACACCACACACTTCCATCAATGCTATTATTGTACTGTCTCACCTAGGCCAATATTAATACTAATTTCATATCTATTTAGAAACAAAATCACATTTTATTTCATTTGACGTATTAAGTACTGAGTTATTCAATAGACTGATTAGGCTTTTGTGTTTCTTCTATAATTAGTGTCATAGCATATTTATATTATTTTTCTATTATAATTTTGGTGTTTTATTTATTAGTATGAACTCTTTTAAAAAGGATATATTATTGCAATTTATGTTAATGATTGTGGCAATATTTTATCAAATTTTAATTTAGTTTAAGGTTCTGGGCGTAACCATTCAACATCTCCTTTTGGAAAACTAGTTGACATTTCAAATTTAAAATGTTCAAGACTAAACTATTGTTTCCCTTCAAAACTAAACTACCTGAAGTTTTCCCATTTTCAATTAAAAGCATCCATCCTTTTAGGTGTTCAGGCCAAAAATCTTGTGTGGTATAATTAAAAAAAATATGTATTTGATCTTTATCCCCAGTTCTTGGCACAGAGTTTCTAAAACCCTTGGAATTTCCTGAATGATAGGAGTGTCCTTTATTATTCATAAGGAATGACTTTCAATGATACCAGAGTTATGCTAATGAGGTGACTCTTGGCTGGTGTCTAGATAGCTTCAGAACAGTAAAAACAGCCAGCTGATTAGAGAATTAGAACTTTCACAACCTCCTCCACCTTGCAGGAGGGGAGAGGGACTGGAGATTGAATTCAATCACCAATTGCCAATGGTTTAATCAATCATGTCTACTTAATGAAATCTCCATAGACAACGCTAAGCTAAGCTTTGAGAGCTTCCCAGTTGGTGAACCCGAGAAAGTTCTGGGAAGGTAGTATGCCACGAGAGGGCACAGAAGCTCCACACAACCTCCTCCCATACTGTGGATTTTCTACTTCTACCCTGTCTCGGAGAAGAAGAGGCAAATCTCTTGTGCAAAAAGTGTGAGCAGAATATATGCTTATCTCACCATAGTTCATTTTTAATAGGATCTTGGCTGTTCATATCTTGTTTGGCTCATCAGTTTCCCAATGCACACATGTGTGTCCACACAAACACACACACCTACATATATAAAATTTGTCTTCTCTAGTTTTTCCTGGTGGGAAAGTTGATATGCATTGAGTTACTCCTTAATATCTTGAAACAAAAAAAGCTATACATACATAATAAAAGACCTATATTAAATACATTAGAGTGGAAAATTATAGGAAGAGGGAGAGAGGAGGTTGGATATAGGTATGTGATTCACTTGGTTGTTGTACCAAGGAGATGATGTGAACCACTAATGGTAGTATATTAAGAAATTCTGATACAATAAATATTTTAAAAAGATCATATACATCATATAAAGATCTAAAATAATACAGGGATGCAAGAGGAAAAAAATGACCATCACACATAATCTTATATCTGTTAATATTTTGGGGTATAAATACATAAAATAAGGTTTCCCCTACACTTGGTTTCATGTTAAACATGCTATTTTTAAACTCCATTTTTTACTTTAAATCTTGAACACTTTTGAAAGTCAATATTCATAGAGCCTTTTTATCTTTACTAAAGTTACTTTGTGTGAATACATAGTACTTTTTACAAACCAATCTCCTCTCACAAACACAGTAGTCAAGAGTGGCCAGTTTTAGCACTTACACTAACAGAAAGACGCACATGCACGCACAAAGCTGGCTTCTATTCTCTCTATCCTCATCAAGAATATAAATTTGGGCCTTTGCTCTGATATACAGGCTTTTACAACTAAAGAACTATCTGCATGGTCATCAACAGAAAGAGGAAATGTTTTATTTAACAAAATCAAAGTGTTCCAGTGGAAAGAGTTTGGGATTTATTTTTCTTTTCAGTCAGTTTGTGCTCAGGCAATGCCGAAAAGATAAATTATCTGAGTCTCTAGGCCAGGGAGGAAAATCCAAATTGCGTGAACTGACTCAAAATAAATAAACGAGAAGACATTGTAAAAAGAGAGAAACAGGAAAATAGAAAATCCTTTATTTGAGAGAAGGCACTATAATATGAGCACTCTTCATCTGTTCTGAGCTCAAATGTCTGCTATTCTGTGCTTTCTCTGGGAACTCTTAGGTTTACATCAATTGTTTCATTATTACCCCAGCTTTGTGGAGTTTTTCTGCATCTGCAGACCAATAATTACCTACAGGCAGAATGCTGAAATAATACAGGGTCTGGTTTTCCTTCTCCCAGGAATCTCAGTCCTATGCTGCTGCTGTGCGATGTCAGAGACCAGTTGTTTCCTACATTTTGCAGTTTCTTGTTTACAGTGAAAGGTTACATCTAATCCTTGTCATTCCATCATGATCATTAAGGAAAATCCTAAAAATAACTAGATTTTTATTCATTTAGAATTTATTTTGGTGCCAGATAAAGATGAACTTATAGATGAATTTTGGATTATTGACAACTGCCATCCATCTAACTTGTGTGTCTATTTATTGAAGATTTATTTTTGTTCCTTTATTTAGTTCCTTATACTGTCCATAGCCAGTCTTAAGGAAATGTCTGGATATTTCATATTTTATGGATACTGTAATCTTTTTTGATTAATAATGATACTTACTCAATATCTTATAAAAATATCTTTATTTTTCCCACATAATAATTTACCATATAAGAAATTGATGTTGAATTTTTAAAAATGCCTTATATTTTTCTTGTTGAGATGTTTCATCTATTTGACTTTTTTCTTTAACCTATTCATGGGATATACTAACGTATAGTTTCCTTATACTGAACTATATTTTTGTTTCTGGAATAAATTATCTTTGTTAAGGATAACAACATCTATTATACCTAAGATGCAAGTTTTCTTATATATTAGGTAGTATTTATTCATTTGTATTCATAAATAATATTGGTTTGTACTCTGAGATAGTACATTAGGCTTTGGAGTTAAGATTTTGATGACCTCATAAAATGACCTGGGAAGTTTTCCAGAGCATCCTTTACTCTACATTCTTAAGAGTGTTTGGAAATTTCTATTTATGTGATTGTCTGATAGAAAATGTGAGGAAAAAAAAAAAACACAACTCTATTGGTTTCATACCTTTTGTGACAATTATCCTTGGACATCCTTCATAATGTGCTCTAATGACACAATTCTCTCAATATTTCTTTCTTCTTTTCCTGACTGTTTTGCTATGTTGTCTCAGTATATTATTTTTCTAATTACCGTTTTTCTTCTATGACGTCTATATTTTCTCTTACTTGAATTTGATAGTGGTTTATCTAATTTTTTGCTCCCAAGGAACTCTTCATTATGCTTTTTTCCCCCTAATTCATATATTTGGGCTTATATCTTTCTCAATTCTTTCTTTCTAGTCAATTTATTCTATTTTATTGTATCCGTATTTTCTCAAAGTTTATATTTATTAATTTAAATCATTTTTGTTTTTAACATATTTTAATGTTTAATATTGCTCCTGAGAACAGCTTTATTTTTCTTTTTCTGACTGTATACACTTTAATCTTGTTTTAGGCAACCTTCAATTTAAAAAAATGATACTATTTGATGCTACAAAGTAAAATTTTTAAAAAGTGTGTGTTTTTTCTTCTTTTCCAATGTTAAAAGTTTCCTTTCTCCTAGCAGTAAAATTTAGTAAGGTTTCATTCTATATAAAATGATACTGATTCTTTAAATACGGATGATGTTAATTCCTTGTTTCTATAGAATTCTATAATAGATTTACTAAAAGGGGAAAAAAAACCCTCCAGAAATTAACATTTTATTTTAACTAATGGGTAACATAAAGGCTTCCTAATATCAGTGGTAATGTAAAAGTTTTCTATGTCAGTGGATAGTATAAAGGTTTTCCACATATCAGTACAGTAGCATGAGTACATGAGAATTAAATTGACCTGTTGCAAATTTTGCATAATACGTTTTTATAAACTACTGTGAAAATGCATATCAACCTGTTCATCAGAAATTTTTACAATGCATTAAATTCCTGCAGCGTAATTATCTTAACATAGCAAAGCAAAAAGCAAAAGAGAAACAGCTGCCACAATTACTGCAGAGTGCCAAGAAATTATTAAAACTACTGAAGGAGACTAACACTGATTCAGGAAAGAAATAATGAAAAGTCTCCCCAGATCTCATGCGATATTGCACAGAGTAATAACCTACAGCACATACTCTCTCAATTGAGCAGTCTGGAACACAAACAAACAAAAACAAAAAAAAAGAAAAGAAAAAAAGTAACACAAAAACTGGAGGTCTTAATTGAAGAGCGATGTGGTCAAAATAAAACAAAGTTATTATTTTCAATTGTCATTATGCTTCAGGAGTAAAGGGAGAGTCATCAAGTGGGACTACATCAAACTCAACAAAGTGAAAAGACAACCTACCAAATGGGAGACAATATTTGCAAATTATATATCTGATAAGGGGTTAATATCCAAAATATGTAAAGAACTCATACAGTTCAATAGCGAAAAACCAAACAACCCAATTCAAAAATGGGCAGAGTTACTAAACATTTTTCCAAAGAAGACATACAAATGGCCAACAGGTACATGAAAAAAGACTCAACATTATTAATCATCAGGGAAATGCAAATCAAAACCACAGTGAAATATCACCTCACTTGTTAGAATGGCTACCATCAAAAAGACAAGAAATAACAAGTGTTGGCAAAGATGTGAAGAAAAGGGAAACTTTTACACTGTTGGTGGGAATGTAAATTGGTGCAGGCACTATAGAAAACGGTATGGAAGTTCCTCAAAAAATTAAAAATAGAACTACCATATGATCCAGAAATTTCACTTCCATGTATATTTCCAATGGAAATGAAAACAAGGCGTAAAAGCAACATCTGCACCCTCATATTCATTACAGCATTATTCACCACAGCCAAGATATGGAAGCAATCTAAGAGTCTGTCAACAAATGAATGGATAAAGAAGATGTAATACATATATTACATCCACACAATGGAACACTTTTCAGCCATGAGAAAGAAGGAAATCCTGCTGTTTGCAACAACATGAATGGACCTTGAGGGTATTATGCTAAGTGAAATAAGCCACACATAAAAAGACATATACTGCCTGGTATCACTTATATGTGGAATCTGAGGGAAAAAAAAAAGAGTCAAACTCATAGAAACAGCAGAAAAGTGATTGCCAGGAACTGGAAGGTGGAGGAAATAGGAAGAGATTGGTAAAAGGGTATAAACTTTCAGCTATAAGATGAAGGTGAATAAGGTCTGAGTATCTGATGTAAGACAGGGTGACTATAGTTGATAACACCGTATTGTATAAATGAAACTTGCTAAGAGAGTAGAACTTAAATGTTCTCACCAAATAAATAAGTAAATAGATAGACAAGTAAATAAAATATGTGAACTGATGGATGTGTTAACTAGACGGGGAGAATCCTTTGACAACGTATACGTATATCCAATTACTATGATGTATTCTTTAAATACCTTACAATTTTATATGTCAAATGTACCTCAATAAAGCTGAAATTAAAAAAAAAGAAAATAAACACACACCAATTTGTAAACAAAATAAAAATAAAGTTATTATTTACAATTGTCATCATGCTTCAGGAGTAAGAAGAGAGTCATCATCCATTCCTAGTATAAATAATAATAGCCTTTTTTTTTGCTTAACTATAAATTGGAATAAGTGAGATCTGCTGAAATGCCAAACCCTTCCATTTGTGGAAAAGTTTTGCAACAGTCAGGGGGCAATTTAATTGTTTTTAAGGGGTGGTTTATAATTCATTTAGCATTTTAAAAATATTTTCAAGTAGATTTTATTTTTTAGAACACTTTAAATTCACAGAAAAATTGAGAAGATAGTGCAGAGAGTCCCCATAATCCACTCTCCCAGTTTTCCTTACTATTAACATCTTACATGAGCATGGTACATTTGTTACAATTAATGAGCCAATATTGATACATTACTATTAACAAAAGGCCCCCGTTGACTGAGATTTCTTTAGTTGTTACCTAATGTCTTTTTCTTTTCCAGGATCTAGTGCAGGATACCACATTTACCTGTCATGCCTCCTTAGGCTACTCTAGTCTGTGATATTTTCTCAGAATTTCCTTGTTTTTGATGACTTGGACAACTTTGAGGAGTATTGGTCAAGTGTTTTATAGGATGTCCCTCTATTGGAATTTTTGTCTTTTTTTTCCCCTCATGGTTAGAACGGCCTATAGGTTTTTAGGAGGAAGATGACAGGGGTAAAATGTCGTTTTTGTCACATCATATGAAGGGTACTTTTCATTAACATGACTTGTCATTGTTAATGTTGACCTTGATCACCTGACCTAGGTAGTGTTTGTCAGATTTCTCCACTACAAAGTTACTCTTCCTCCCAAGCACTTTCTATTCTCTACTCTTTGGATGGAAGTCACTACGTGCAGCCCACACTTAAGGAGTGGGGTGTTATGCTTCACCATTTTGAGGGTGGAGTATCTACATAAATTATTCAGAATTCTTCTGCATAGGAGATCTCTTTCTTCTCCATTTGTTTATTTGTTCAACTATTAATTTATATTAGTGCAGAATCATTGATATTTATTTTATAATTTGGGTTATAATCCAATACCACTTTATTAATTTTGTTGCTCAAAGGACTTGGCCATTGGGAGCTCTTTCAGTTGGCTCCAGTGTCCCTTTAATATGCCACTCTCCCTCCCCATCAAGGAAAGTTTTTATGTTTTTTGAGTTCTTCCTTACTTTCTGACACTATAAGATGCTCCAGGATTATCTTATACCTATTCTAGAATCTACCATTTCTCTAACTTACTAGAGAATGATAATAGAAACCAAGATCTGGGCTCTAGGTGGGATCATTGTTACTGGGGCATCATTGCTTTTAGGACCTCTGAGCTGAAAGAATGAGGAAATATATGTACATGTACTAACCAGTGCATATATATATCTATGTATATACATATATACATATACATATATATATCAATAATTATTTTTATATGTAACCACCTACATGTAAATTAAGAGAAATATGAATTCATACCGATGTCTCCAACTCTAACCCATTACCACATGGATCAGTGGATCATTCTAGTCTCTTTCTCTCGCTTATCTGTAAATTCCCGCTCCAATAGTATGAATTCTAGCTCCCACCATATGCCATCCAATTCCAGTATACATATACAGTAGTTTCCCATGGAAAAAACATTATCAATTAGAAGACAGTTCTTACATACACTTTCTTTGGTTTTACAGACTCCTCATTTCCAAAGTTACTTAGGTCAGCCTATTCCCCCAACCCCTTAACTGAGGTTATTTCCTCTAGTTGTAATACAGTTAGATTCTGATTTCACAGTTTGCATTCCTTCTTGGGAACCCTTAACTTCCAAAATACTTTTTTAAAACTTCTATATGTTAAAGTTAAGTCTTTGTGCTATAAAGTTCGATGGGTTTTGACAAATGCAAATTGTCATGCATCCGTGATGACAGTATCACACAGAACAATTTCACCCACTCCCAAAACCCTGTGCCTCGTCTATTCTGACTTGCCCCACTGCCAAATTCCTGGCAACCACTGATGTTTTTACTGTGTCTACAGTTTTCCTTTTTCCAGAAGGTCATATAATTGGAATCATTAAGTATGTCATCCTCTCAGACTGGCTTCTTTCACTTAGAAATATGCATTGAAGTTTTATTCATAACTTTTTGTAACTCGATAGCTCTTTCAATTTTGTTGCTGAATAATATCCCATTGTGTGAATGTACCACAGTTTGTATACCCATCCCCCTGTTGAAGAGCATCTTGCTTCTTCCAGGTTTTGGTGATTATAAATAAAGCTACCATAAACATTTGTGTGGAGGTTTCTATGTGGACATAAGTTTTGAAATCACTTGGGTAAATATCTCAGAGCACAGTTGTTGAATCATATAGTAAGTCTATGTTTAGCTTGGTAAGAAACTGTCAAACACACTTCCAAAGTGGCTGTACTATTTTGTATTCCCAACAGCAATAAATGAGAGTCCCTCTTGCTCAGCATTCTGGCCGGCAGTTCTTGGATATTATATTCTTTTTCTTTTTTATTTCATTTTTTCTATGAATTTCAGTTTGGGAAGTTTCTATTGATCTGTCTTCAGGATCATCAATTTTTTTCTCAGTCATTTCCAGTTTATTGATGTATCCATTAAAAGCATTATTTACTGTTGTCGCAATGTTTTTGATTTCAAGGATTTCCTTTGATACTTAGAGTTTCCGTCTTGCTGCTTACATCACTCATTTGGTATTTCATGGTATTTACCTTTCCATGAGAGTTCTTAATATATTAATCACATTTACTTCAAATCCCCTGTGAGAATTCTAATATTTGTTGGTTATCTGGTTTTGTTTCTTGCTTTGTCTCTTCAGACTGTTTTCTTGCCTTTTACCATGACTATAACGTTTTGTTGAAAGCCAGGCATGATATATCAAGAAATAGGAGCTGAGGTAAAAAAAAAAACTGAGGCGTTTAGTGAGAGCTTTTGTGTTAATCTTGGTAGATATTGGGCTGTATTTGGTGTTAGCTGTAGGCATGGGTACCAAAGACTTTAAATTCCTCTAGTATTCTTGTTTTCCTTTCTCCTGCTGTCTTTGTGGTTCATGAAGAATTCTGTCTTTAATACAGCCTGAGTCTTGCAGCTCTCTCATCTGTAATCCACTGTTACTTTACTGGAGCTCTGCTGTGTGAAGGGATGGGGGAGGGGAAACATTCTATAACATGACATAATCTCAGTCCTGCAGTAGTTTTTGTCTTCCTGCCCTGTGTTCCTCACAAATATTTCTTATCTTTTTTTTTGTTTTCCTTATCCCCCCTTCCCCTTTCAATGAGACAGGATAGCTAGAGGAGGCTGGAACTGGATAATTGCTCTTCTGCCTATGTGAGATAAATTTCTGCTGAATTATTTTTCAGCAGAGTAGAACTTTGTTATAAAGAATGCATAGGTATATTTCAAAATGGTTACTTTTTTCCTTGCCCCACCAAGGGCACGAGTTGAGTTTTCATGGCTCTTCACCATGAGAACCTGGTGGCATTCCTAGAGGCTAAACTCTCAAAAGTGTGGGGGTCCCTCTAAGACCGCAACTCCCGGTAGTTTCTCACTCTCAAGCTGGTGCACGCTCAGCCTCCAGGAATTCATCCATTACTGCTTGTGTCCCTACCAGTTTGCAGCTCCATCAATGTCCGCTCCAAGTAAACTAATCTTGAGTTTGTTTCTCTGTTTTCTCCTCTCTCTTTGTATTCAGAGCACCACAATTCTCAGATGAGTGCAAGAAAAGCCATTGCTTTTCAGTTTGCTCAGTTTTTTTCCTCGTAAAGATGGGTGTGACGACTTCCAGACTCTCCACATTGAAGCTGAAACTCGACGTGCTGATTGTTTTTTTTACGTGGACACTGTACAGATTCTTAGTTTTGGAGCAAAAGGCCATCAGAACTTCATGACAGTTCATATAGAATATACATTGGAACCTACTAAACACGTATTTACAATCTCCTAAATGCAGAGGTCATGAAACCTAATTTTCTTCAGTTTATGTAGAGAAGAGCTACATTTTCTTCTAATGTGGTAATATGTTTTCTCATAAATTGTGCAAATTCATTCCAAACACACATACAGGTAAAAGAAGCATAAAGATGAAATGGCCTTGGATGTAGAAGCAATTTTATACCAATATCTAACAGATGTATAAAGCATTCCGGACAGTCAATATGCACAAGGATTGCATTTCTCCCCAGGGGTCTTCAGCTCTATTTTGTAGCAGGTAACCTTAAATAGGAAGCCTGGTGATAGCCTTCTTTCTCATTATCTGCCATTCTCAACTGAAATGGCAGCATCAACGGTTCATCTGTGCTCTGCCTCCTTTCCACCATCGTTACTGATTTGCAGTGCATTATTTTTCATGGTTTATCCACATTTGCATTTTGATATTGGTGACTGATATTCTGCCAGCCTTTTATCTTGAGATGAAATGGAGCAATTTTTTCTTTTTCACTTATGAGCAACCACTTTCAATTACTAAAATGAGGGCAACCAAGTTGGACTTCTCCCTCAAACTGTGCTAATTTTTCTGTCTTTTTGCTATTGTATCACTTCTGCCATGCAGTGAACGTGGTGAATCTCATACTCAGTGAATCACACTGCAAACCTCGATACCTCTGCTTTAATGAATTGAGCCAAAATTAAAACAAACAGGATATTTCATACTGAAATATTGATTAAGGATTCTTTTGAAACTTGGAAATCCAACAACTTTAGGTCTGTATTTTCAGATGGCAAGAATTGGCTAGACTGGACTATATATTATCATCTTTGGATATTTACTACCATGTTTATCATTTCCTTTATGGTAGGGGTGTGTGTGTGTGTGTGTGTGTGTGTGTGTGCACGCACATATACTCAACTTATTGAAGACTAAGGCAAGGGGCTCCTTCATTTAATACAATGTATTTGCTTGCATGCTATTCTTTCTTTCAAATTTGCAAATAAAATTGAGAAGAGATTATAAATAAACCAAAATAATTTTGGTATTCATTAAAGCAATTTTCAGGGTTCATTGCAAAAATAAATGATGATTGTGATTTGGCAAGTAAATTATTGTCTAGATAAGATTTCGAGGCTACACCATACAAACTAAATTTACAGATTAGTTTATCCTGAGCTCAGGCATTTTTTTTTTTTAAAGAAACGTATTAACTTGACATATACTTATCTAGTTTAAAAATCAGGTTATTTTACTTTCATATCTCCGAAATTGGCAAACTCATAACTTGAGTGAAACTAACCAAGAAAAATGTGTTCCTTCTCAAGTATAACTCCATTCTCACTCATATTGAATTCTTAAATTTTTGATATTATCTTCATATTGCCATTTTGTGGGAATTTAAACACATGAACTCTTCACTGAGAGCTGATATCACGAACTCATAACAAATAGTCACTGGCAAAGGGTAACTATCACAATGAAATGCCATTAAACTTGTATTGGCTCACCTGAAATAGTTGAAGTTGAGTCACAGATTCTCATGAATGATTTTCGAATATAATTAGTTTTTTGTTTGTTTTAGTTACTGTTGCCACATATCAGAATACTCCAAAACCTAGTGGCTTCAAACAACAGCATTTATTTCATAATCTATTCCAAGGTCAAAAATTCAGAGAAAGTACAGTGGAGATGTCTTGTCTCTGCCCCACAATGGCTGGAGCCTCAACTGGGAGGACTTCAAGCCTGGGTGAGGTTGTCTGTCTGGAGCTAGAACGATCTGAAGGAATATTCATTCACACATCTAGTGGTTTTTGCTGGCTGTTTGCCTAGACGTCAGCTGGACTGTTGGTGTAAACACCTACATTTGACCTCTCCATGTAATCCGAGCTTCCTCTTAGCAGGGTAGCCTTAAGGCCATTAAGATTTCCTACATGACAATTCAGGGCTCCAGTGTTGGTGTACCAGTGAACGATGCAGAAGCTGTTCACTGTATGACCTAGGCCCAGAAGTCACTGAGTGCCACTTCTGCCACTCATTCTCTTGGTCACAAGCAAGTCACAAACATACACAATTTAAGGGGAGTGGAATTAGCAATATCTATTAATGGGGTTATGGCGATGTTCTAAGTCATCTTGTTGAATGGGAAGTATTGTTTTGGTGATGTTTGGACAATATGATCTGCCTGCCACTCTTTACTTATAGAAAAACTAAATTATAAATTATACCATTTCCAGATACACACATATATATAAACCTTTGTCTCTTTTGTTACATAGAGGAGATTTTAATATGTGAAAATCCTTTGTAGTTTGGCTATTTCATATATTCTACATCCTTGTCTATATAATCCTGCTACCTTTGGTTCTCCTAAAATCCTAGGCTGCTTATTTCCCTGAGGGTATTGGGCTGCAGGATTTCTGGATGAGAGCAATTGATCTGCTAATACACTGGCACCTTAAATACAGGAGGACTTGTAATAAAGTGTTGAGATTTAGAAACATGATGTTTGAGGTGACAACTGATATTGTTTATCAGAAATGAGGGACATATTTACCTTATTCCTTTGAGCATAACTTTACAATGTGAACCTGTGCTTTAGAAAACATATTTAAAAGTTATGCCAATAATTTCAAAGACTTTATAAATAAGGAGATACAGTATGTTACTAATCATTATGAAATCTATTTCACAATTGCTGGTGTCTGTTATCAAATATATGTTTAGTAGTATATCAAAATCTATATTGGGTTCAAGTTCCAACAAACAATTCTGATTATAAATGTAATTATAAGTTCATTTGAATGGAAAAATTTAAGCATTCAAAACAAGGTAATAAGCAAGAGTGTATATGTTGATTAAAATTTGCCTTCCATGTTTAACATAACCATTAACATAACCCTTGAAGATAATGGAATAAAAATTAGGCATTGTATATGCTATCTGCTCAGTATTATGCTAGGGGGTGGAATAGAGTTGTGAAACAAGTAAGCATTATATTTTCCTTCTATTTGCTCTGTGAAGTCAGTCTTTACTTTTTTAATCTTTGCAAGTATTCAGCTACCATTTAATTGATTATTGCTTCCTAAGCTCTTATGCTTTCTGCCTCAGAAACACCTGTTCTTCTTAGACTAAGTATCAGTCTGTTTGTCTTTATAACTATATTTTCCTCTCATGATTTTCATGTTTTTATTCTTCTTTCATTTAGAAAAGGGATCTTATAATGGACTTAAACACAACCAAATTGGATCTAGTTGATAATAGTATATTCGGAACACTGCAAGAATAAGTGGTATGCAGAAAATTAGTAGAAAGTGAAAATATCCTAGTGAGTCCCAAGTAGGTCAGAAATACAATTTTATTAGCATCCCTGAATTTTATTCCTCTTCCTTCCCAATCATCATGTCCACCTTTATTATACACGCAACCATTAACACCAAAGGGTAGTTTTACTTCTTTTCGAAATTCATATAATTGGGCTGATATGGTATGTACTTTTTTGTATTTGGCTTCTTTGATCAATATTTTATGATGTAAGATTCATCCATGTTGTTGGAGTTTATTTTCATTTGTTTTGTTCTACTGTTTAATGTACCAAATATATGAAAACAGACACACACACACACAAATACTCACACATAATCCACTCTACTTTTGATGGACTGATGCCTTTTGTTGTACACAGAGATGGTTAGACAGGGACAGAGAGGTAGAGAGAGAGGATAGAGTTTTGCTGGGTTACATGGTGTGCATAGTTTCAATTTTAATATGTAATAAACACTCAAAAGTTTCTAAAATAGGCACACCCAATAACAATACATATATTTTCCAGCTGCCTTGTATCCTTGCCAAAATTTAGCATTGCCAATCCTTTCATTTCAGCAACTTTGGTGAGTTTATAGTGACATCTCACTTTCGTTTTAACTTATAATTCCCTGATTATTAAAGATATTGAGGAAAAATTTTTACATTTGTTTATTGTCCATTTGGGAAGTTTCTTTTCAAGGCTGTTGCCTACTTTTCTATTGGGTTGTACTTTCTTACTTCTGTTTTAAAGAAAAGTTTATGTATCCTGTGTATAGTTATTTTTTGATTATGTGTGCTGCAAATATATTCTGTCACCCCTTTTGTTTTGTCTTTTCACTGTCTTAGTGGATATAATTGTTCAACATTGGTCTCTATTTTATTTTATTTAAAAAAAAAAATTTAAATTTTTTGGCAAGGAAGATTTGCCCTGAGCTAACATCTGTTGCCAATCCTCCTCTATTTTATATGTGGGACACCTGCCATAGCATGGCTTGATGAGTGGTGTATAGGTCTACACCTGGGATCTGAACCAGAGAACCCTGGGCCGCTGAAGTGGAGTGCATGAATTTAACCACTACGCCGCCAGGCAGGTCCAGGTCTTTATTTTAACACAATCAAATTTATCACAATTTTCTTTTATTATTAGAGCTTCCTTTACTACCAAAAGGCTATAAAAGTATGCTCCTACATTTTGCTCTAGACATTTTGCTGGCTTATCATTAACCTTAAGCTCTATAAAATATCTGAAATAAATGTTTGCCTTTGGTATGTGGAAGGGGTCAATATACAACTTTTCCTATTTGAATAACTGATGGATCCAACATAACGTATTGAAAACTCTTTCTTTTCTCTTCAGTTTTGCACCTTCAATTTTGTCATAAGTCAAGTGCCCTATGTACAATTCTGTTTTTGGAGACCCTCTTCTGATCCATTATTCTATTTTTCATCATTGCAGAAATACCATACAGTTGTAACTACTTTAGCCTTATTACAAGTCTTGATATCCAGTAGTGTAATTCTTCCAACTTTGTTAATCTTTTTCAAGATTTCTTTGATTATTATTGGCAATTTTCATTTCCATGTAAATTTAGAACTAGTTTGTCAATTACAGCAACAAAAAAATTGATGGGATTTTGATTGGAATTGAATTATAGATCTATTTTATAATAATTGACATTATTATAGGATAGAATCTTCTTGTACATTAACATAGTACACTAGTCTCTACTAGCGTTTTATAGTTTTTTTGTGTAGAGCTAGCACACAAATTTTCTTAGATTTATTCCTAAGTTTTAGAAGAGTTTTAGAGTTTTTGTAAATGGTACCTTTCTAAAATTTTATTTTCTATTTTTTCATGAATATAGACACGCATTTAATTTTTATACATTAACCTGATAGCAAGTGATATCGCTAAATCTGCTTATAAAATCTCACAGTCTGTTGTATAATTATAAATTGTCTACATATGCAATAATGCCATCTATAAATATTGACAAAATTAATTCGTGCTTTAAAATTCTTGTTTTGTTTTGTTTTTTTCTTGTTGCTTCATTTCTTTCTCTTATTTAACCTGCTGGGATCTCTGGTACAACACTGAATAAGAATGGTGAGAACAGACATACTTTCCTAAGAATTCAACATTTTACCATTATGCTCTTTGCTGAACTTTATTGATAATAAACTTACTAACATAAGTAAATTTCTATTTCTAGCTTTTAAGTAACTAAATATTGATAAATTGGACTACCTGTTTGGTAAGGTAGTGAATATACAACAATAACTCTTTCTGTCATTATCTTCTCATACCTTTTGTCCATATAGATGTTCTCTTTTGTGGAACGTCAACTAAATTTTCATCATTTTTAAAATTAAATGGCCTGAATATCCCTTACTAGTTTGTTGCACTGCGTTATATAGTCTGGATAGGAGTCTGTGGTTGAATAAATTAATTGTAGATCCCTTCTCTGTTCTTGACATTCCTTTTCACTCTTGTAATTATATATGCTCATGAATAGCAAGTCTTAATTGAATATATTCAAGTTCATCAAAGTTTCCTCTATGGCTAGTGGTTTTTTTATTTTGTTTTGTTTTTCTTCTTTTGTCTTGTTTAATAAATCTTTCCTATCCCAAGTCTGAAGATAAACTCCTATATTTTAGTCTAAAGTCTTTATTGTTTGCCTTTTTGAATTTAGATGAAATTATTGATCTGGACATGATTTTTAAATACATTGTGACATAGAGTTCAAGATGCTTTTTTTCCCCGTATGTATATATTGTTGGCCTTTATTGAAAAGAACAGCCTTCATTTACAATACTCCTGGGTCACATATATCAGATAAATGTTTATTTCTTGTTTATTTATCTTTCCTTGTGCATATGCAGGTGTGTATTAAATACTATATATTTATCATAAATCTTGATATGGGTAGTATAAGTCCTTCAGCTTTTAATATTTCATTTAACTGATTTAATAGTTTTAAAGAATTTATATATTTTTTTCATGTCAAAAAATTTATTGGCATAAAGTTGTTTTTGATATCTTAGGTTTTTAATATCTTCACTCTCTGAAATTATGTCCCTTTTTATTTCTAATATGGGTAATTTGGGTTATTCTTTTTGTTTCTTGATCAGTGTTACAAGTTGTTCATCAATTTTTTGAGTTGTATTGGATGCCTCTGTGGCTAATCTGATAACCTGTTGGCCTTATCTCTATTTCTAGACACAACTATAGTAAACCTTCAGTCTTCCTCTCACTTTGTGCTGTGTCTAGATTGAGCACACACATCACTCTTTTCCTTATTCTTTCAGTAGATTCTATGATGCTGATGTATGGGATTAAGGTAGGATACTGTTGACAGACACAAATACCGGGAGCGCCCTAAGGAACTCTCATATACAGTGAATGGAAGCCTATGAATAAACACTTATTCTCAATCTTCTAGTCAACACTTCAGAGAAGCATTGATAAGTATAAATAGAATTGAGACTTGAACATCGTGGTGTCAACTTGATAATACGTCCTTGATATTGATTTTCCTACTTTCCTCTTTCAGCGTCACTGGTCCCTCATTCCTGTTCCCTGGGATTACCTCCCAAATACACTATCTTTCACACAAGTTATTGTCTTAAAAATCTATTTGCAGTGGAACACAGGCAAAGATATTAGTTTTTTCGAATAATCAACCTTTATATTTTTAAAATTTATTCTACTGTATTTTAAAAATTTCCTTAATTTCTTCTGTTTTCTGTACTAGAAGCTTTTTAAATTTCATTTCTATTAAATTAGCTGTTTTTTATTTTATTTTTGAAATTGATGCTCAGATCACTAATTGTCAACTTTTCTTCTTGCCTAATATGTAAATTTAGAACTACAAATTCCTAGCAAACAGTAAAGTGAACCCTACAAGTTGTGTTTTATATTATTTTCTCATCATTTACATAAAGACAGTTTATAGTTTCCACTGAGATATTTTCCTTGACCAAAGGTAATTTTGAAGTATGCTGTTGAACTTCCAAACAATTAGAAGCACTCTAGTTATCTTTTGCTTATTTATTTTAGCTTAATTCTACTGTAGTCAGACACTATACATTGTATTATTTGAGTCTTATGAAATATATTTTTACTTGCTTTATTACCTTCCCATCTCCAATTTTTTTGTGTAATATTTCATTTGAAATTAAATAAACGTGTATTCTACCACTGTTACATGCATGTGAATGAGTAAAATTTTTTAGGCATGTTTCAAGTCTTCTATTTCCTTATTAATGTTTGTCTGATTTTTCTTTCAATTATAGGCAGAATTTTTTCATAATGTGTAACTAAGATTATAGACTTGTCTATTTCTCCTTCTAATTCTGTCAACTTTTGAGTACTTATTTTAATAATTTTATTGACATATAATTTATATACTATTAACTGCTTATATTTAAAGTGTAAATTTGGGTTACTCTTGACAAATGTATATGCCTATGAATCCATACCACATTTTGTCAGTTTCCATATCATTCTCAGGCAAACACTGATCTGCCCTCTGTCAAAACAGACTAGTTTGATTTCCTATAATTTTATATAAGTGAAATCACACGATATGTACTATTTTTTTCTGACTTCTTTGATTCATCATGATTATTTTGAGCTTCATCAGTGTTGACATATGTATTAACTGATAATTCCTTTTTATTGCTGAATAGTATTCCACCATATGAATATTCCACAATTTGTTTATCAATTGACCCATTGTTAATCATCTGAGCTGTTTCTGGTGTCAGATTATTACAAATAAATCTTTTGTAAATATTTGTGTAGAAGTTTTTGTCTTGATATATGTTCTTTTGAGTAAATACCAAGGACTCAAGTGGCTAGATCATATTATAGGTGTGTGTTTAACTTTTTAAGAAATTGTCTACTGTTTTACAAAGTGGTTGTACCATATTACATTCCATCAGTAGTGTATGAGAGTTCTAGTACCTCCACAACCTCACCCTATAGTAAGTGTACAATAAATGTTAGATTATGCTTGCTAAGAAGAAAGTCATGCTGATCTTCAGATTTATCCATTCTATTTCTGATCTGGCTTATGGAATCCTCTCTGCCTTAAATATCTGCCCTTGCTTTGTCTGCCCAGTAATTTCTACTTACCTTTCATGATCAACCTCTAACCTACCCCAAAATGTATTTCACCTCCTTCTTTGTACACTGGCTCTTTGTTCTTCATGTTCTGAAGTCCCTATGCCATAGAGGGATTCTCAGTTCTTATATTTTAGCCTGTCTTATTAGATTAGGTGTTTCCCGCAGGAGGAATCATGTATTATTTATCCTTTTAGCCTGCTTTGGAGCTTGACATATTAAGAGCTCAATATACTTTGGATTGTTAAATGGAATAGTAAACAGAATTTTATAATTCTATGTCTTGCCGATTATCTATAAAAGCTTGCAAATGAACATTTCTTACTAAATGTAGGTACACAGAATTGCATTGATTACTTCTAAGACTTGAACCACTCAGTGTACAATTAATGAATAAAACAAGATATCAAGATACTTCTGAGAACATGATTTGATTTAAAATTTAATCATTGCTCACTCAAGACTGCCATTGGAGTTTAACTTATTAGATACCATCTGCTGCCTAAACATCTAGGGAATATTTTTAGGGAATATCTTTCTAGAGGAAATGATAATCTTATGCCAACTTGTTTATCACTTATCTGGTTGCTGGCATTTAAACCTTGTAACAACAAAAATTATAGCTGAGTGCATAAGGCAGTAGATGAAAACTAAATATGATAAGTGCACAATGAAAATGTAAATGACTTATTTTTTGCCAGATTCATTACTTCCAGTATCATAACAAGCTATGCAAATGTGAGACTAGGTTACATGGCAATAGAAGCGTGATTCAGAAGGCAAGCTTCATTCAGACAAGAGCTAGCTTGAGTGTTGGCTGTGCCTTTAAATACCATTGTGACCTTAGACAATTGATAAACCATTGAAACTCAGGTTTCCCATCATAACTAGGGAATAACAATAACCTTATAAATTGTGGTAGCAAGTATGTGTATATTTATATACTTGGTTATTTTATTCATGGTGCAAAAAGTTTGGGTAATATGGCCATTTAGGACTGAAGGGGTCCAGACGATGCCGCCTCAAAATATGCCACTTTGACCTAAGGGTTATTTTGAGCTGAAAGCAATTGAGAATCCGTGATGCAGAAACTGTGCTCTCCCTTTTCTGCCTAGAAGCAGGGCTAAATTTCCCTTTGTGAAGGCAGCACCGTTTTCCCTTATGAAGGTGTCCCATACTCCCTTACCAGAAGAGAAGAGTGACTCATCACCAGAGACAGAGTGTTGGAACCAAGGTGAATCTGCATAAACAAACTTTACTAAAATAACACTTACTTTTCATTAGTTTCTTTCATATACTTCCTAGTCATTTCACCAAAGTTTATCATCCCTTGAAGCCCCAAACCCTTTTCATTTATTAAAATGGTATATAAGCCCGAGTCTCACTGCTTCTTTGAATTTCATTTTTCTGCAAACTCCCATGCATGTAAACGTTAACAGAAATCACATGCTTTTTCTTCTGTTAATCTGTCCTTTGTTAGTTCAATTCGTACACTCCCGGTCTCAGAGACTAAGAGGGTAGAGGATAAGTTTTTCCTTCCCAACAGGACTCTAAGATGGTAGACATTTTTAATTTTATAATGGGTATCTCTACTAAGAATGAGATGCTTTTTAAAAAATTGTCTAGAAAGCAAAAGTTAAAGGTCACAAATGTTTCTAATTACTAACAGTATCCTCTATGAATCCTGACAATTTTGGTATATAGCAGGCACACTGAGCTCACTAAATGTATTAATACTTGAAATGCCCTGTGTTCTCTTTAAACTACTAATTATTTTTTTAAAGCAGCTGCATTAGTTTCCTAAGGCTGCCATAACACATTACCATGACCTTGGTAGCTTAAAACAATAGAAATTTATTCTCTCATAGTTCTGGAGGCTGCAGACCCACTAGAGGCTCTAGTGAGGGTGTCTTTCCTTGTCTTTTCCAGCTTTGAATGGCTCTGAACCTTCCTTGGTTTGTGTGTGTAACTCCACTGTGTAACTCCAGTCTTTACCTCCTTCTTTATATGGCTTTCTCTCTCTGTGTCTCTCTTTGTATGTCTCTTATAAGGACCCTTGGATTTAGTGGATAATTCGGGATGATCTCATCTCGAGATCTTTAAGTTAATTGCATCTGCCAAAACTCTTTCTTCCAAATAAGGTCAAATTCACAGGTTCTGGGGATTAGAACATAAATATATCTTATGAGGGGCCACCATTCAACCTGATACACCAGCGATGGATCACTTAACTTGATATCAACTAGTTTTCCTCACTCGATGCTATGGGCATCTTAATTTTTCAAGTATATTTTTGCTTTTTCTCTTATTTTCTATCTTGATCATTTCTGACAACAGGCTTTAAATCTGTGTATGTATTCTAATAAAACTACTACCACCACTGGCTGCTTCTGGAACACACACAATGTGACAGACAATGAGCTCAACACTTCACACTTGTAATTACATTAAATCTTTATAAGACACCAGGGATATACCCATTTGACAGATGTAGGGACTTGTAATGCTGAGATATTTGGAGATTTTGTGACTAATTCATGGTCTCATAGTCAGTAGGAGACAGAATTGAAATCTGAAGCCCATCTCTCTATTTACAAAGTGTTCTTAACCATTATGCTGTATTCTTGTATTCCTGCTTTGCAGTTCATTTTGAACTATCTTGAGAGAGGGTCTGGTCAGGTTTTCTCTGCCTTTACTTTGGATCTGTACACCATGTACTAGTTTTCTCTTGAGCTGGTTAAGCAGCAGCTATTTCTTTGCTATATATTCTCTATACTGTTCTGTGGATTATTCATAACTGCATCTTGCTATGAAACCCATTTCTTATCTACTTAGAAAAAATCCATCTATGCTTTTTACCTGTTGGACCTTACTTTTGGCCATAGCCTTATTCTCTGCTGGGTCCTATTTCCTGGGCTCTATCACCGACCTACCACAGCTTTCTCTACTTCTTTGCTTTAACTCCTTGCAGCTTTTTAGATTTCCCAAACTTCCTAAACTCTAGGAAAAGCTTCATATCTTACTCCTAAAGCAAGGGTATTCAAACACTTTTGATAATTTACCACTATCTGAAAAACAACTTTTAGCTGACACCTCTATATGTGACTGAGTGAGCATGTGCATACATGTATAATGTATTGCTGTGCTATGAATATTATGAATCATGCACAAAATAAAATTTGCAAAATTAAAATCAACTAAAAATAAACATGCAGGGATTTTCCAGTATTTTCCCATTCACTCTGATGGGAATGCAGTCACTATGATTTTTACTTTGAGGTCCAGTTTTCAAATGAACACAGCCATTTACTACATGGCCATGGGTGACTTTGGTTTCTTTGACTCCCTGATCTCATGGCAGTGCTGAACTTAGCTTGACTGTAATATCTCTGATCACTTGAATACTGGAATCTCTTTGATTTTTGTCTATACTCTTCCATAGAAGGGATTTTAAATCTGTATCTGCCCTGTAATACTGAAAGCATTAAGCAATTTTCAGCATGCTGCTATGAAGATATTCTCCACTTTCCAAATTCACAAGAAATAAAGGCTTCCTTTAAGTTCCTTTTTTTTTCAAAAGTTATGGAACAAGAGTTCAAACTAGTGTTTAACATGAAGCTACAGAAGCTCATTATAATACAGTTGCTAGCAGAAAAAGTTTTTTAACCCTATTAAAATTACGTAACTTTTCTGGTTCCCTTGGCATGTTAACCGCATAGCTGGTGCCTCTCTGTGGGGAGCTCATGTGCACTTGCTCTGAATATAAGCCTGTATTTTAACTGATTCCTATGAGAAGTCTCACTTGAATCTCTACTTCAGATGAAAGCATTTCTAACTTGTTCTTTGACATTGATTTTGTGGAAATTATGATCCTCCGTAAATTGTTTAGAGCTAATCCTAATACTGAATCAAGAAAGCACAGACAATTAAAGGTAGAGAAAAGTCACTTTTCAGTAGCTATTGATCTAACCAAATCCTGTCATCCACATTAAATGTAGAAATCTTTAGATCTTTCTGCATTAACATTTGTAATGATTGGGGTGGAACTGGAGAGATAATCTCAAGGAATTTGGTAGTAGTATTTTTGGAATCTATGAAAATATTTCTTGAGAGAATGGTGCCACTTCATGAGCCATTCCTGTATCATCCACTTACTCATCTTTCAATATAGTAATTGAAAAAAGTATAGAGAAAATCTTTAAAACAAATTCATTATTAATTTGTATGTGGTACATTTTCATGCATTTTAAAATGTGTTACCGTAAAAATCTCTGGACTTTCTTACTGTTGGTTCATAGTAGCTTTGGGCCCAACTGTGGAAATCATTTCTACTCTTAACTCCCACACTTTCTGGTCTCTCCAAATCTAACAATATTATGTAGACATTTTGATGACTTCCACTTAGAACACATAACACATTTATCAGCCCTGAGCAGAATATTTTTTATAAGTTTACATCCTTTGAAGTCATGAGCTCTGGGTTTTAGTCCTAGTTCTGATATTCATTAGCTGCCACAGAAAAAAGCTATTGCTTTTCTCCTCGGTGTCCCTATTTCCTCTTTAGCAAAATAATGGTTTCTGACTGTTTAATGGCCATCAGGTCCCTTTTACCTCTGTTATTCTGTGCTGAGGTAAGACAGTCCTAGGTCTTATACCCTTCTTTAGAGATATATACATCTATTATTATAGACGATCGAAACAGTGAATAGCTGCTGCACATATCTGGCAAGAAGAGTGTTTTATAAAATAGATACAGACCCATCAAACTGTCTTTATATTTTATGCCACATGAATTGATGTGTCCATACAATTATTCATAGAAATATGATTTATTTATACAGAATCAGCTGCAGACTGGAACATATTTTTCCTACTCCTTGAATTTAAGATTACTGTATCCGACACTCCCTGGTTTGTATATTTTGGCATCACTGAATAAACACCATTTATGCTTATGTCTTGAGCAGTTTATATCAAAATTTTTATATGCCAGGTTTCTTGACATTATTTCTAACATTTCATAATTCAGTGGCGGATATAGTCAGTGACAAAACTTTGTGTTACATTAAACACAACATGATGTTTCCCATGACTGCTTTGTTTTTCTCTTTACTTATGACAGATTTAAATATTTTTTATAAAGAGTTTTGTTTTTGGAGACATAAGGAAGATTCAAGAACTGCAGAATACACATTAACATCACCAGTTACAAAGTTAACTACCAAATGCTTATATCCAACTTCATAAGTCTGGTGTCTTTGTTAAGACTCCATCTGTCTATCTACCTATCTATCTATCTATCTATCTATCTATCTATCTATCTATCTATCTATCTATCGTCTATCATCATCTTTCTATCATCTATCTATTATCTATCTGTCTACTTAGCTATTTAATGTATCTATATCTAGCAGTCATCATGAAGAGAAGTTGAGTCAATTCCTTTCCTATAGATAGCTTTATTAACCAGAATAACTCAAAAGAGGTTTTATAACATTTAATTACTTTGGTCTCTATATTACTATTTAACTTTTAACGGGAAACAAATATTTAATAATATATCCTTTAAAAGTTATGGTTCTGTTGTATTTAATGCTGAGAATTAAAGTTCTCATCTTTTCATTTTCTCTAGCCAGATCTAGCATATTTCCACCTTTTCCTGCCTGAGACGGATTTACTAAATCTAGGACTTGTCTGTACATTGAGCGGCATCATGTCTCGAGATAAAAAAACAAAAACAAAAACAGCACGGTATTTTCCTGGAATGCAGTTAAGTCAAAGATATTTTATATTTTATGACAACTAAATATTTCATTAACAGCTAATCTCAAAAATTCCTTGTCATTGAGAAATGAGGAGAAGTATTAATATTTAATGTCAGGAAGTCTATTTTTTTTTACATTGGTCCTATCAATAAATGAGTGGTGAAAAAAATCTTTATTTCTTAGCCATCCTGTTTTAATCTTCTGGAAAAAAACTTTTTGAGTAATGCTGTGTTTTAAAATCTAATCATTGTTAGGTTTGTATTATGTGCCAGGCACTTATCTAAGCAAAATGCTGGATTACTAACTTATTGAATGCTCACAGGAACCCTATTAGATAGCTACCTCTTATGACGCTATTGAGGAAATTGAGGCTTGGAGGTGCTGCATGACCTGCCTTAGGCCTTATAACTGGGAAGACTCATGTTGTGTGATTCAACACTCGTGTGCTGGGGGACACACGTTACGCTGCCTTGTAAACCCAAACTGAAAAATCTTTAAGCTACTTTCTAGCTTTAAAATTTTAAATCAAAAGTGGATCTCAAACACATATAAATATTTAGTGCTTAGCAGTTTTCAAACTTTTGTACATTAGCAATTTTGATCTATAGCAAGAATCACCTAACCTATGACCCAGAGGCCAAATCTTACCTGCTGCCTATTTTTTATGACCTGTCCACTAAGGATACTTTTTACTTTTTTTCCCAATGGCTGGGGGAATAAAAAAAGAAGAATACTATTTCTTGACATGTGAAAATTATCTGAAATGCAAATTTCTGTATCCATAAATAAAGACGTGTTGGAACACAGTTGTGCCCGTTAGTTTACATATTGTCTATGGTTATTTCCACCCTACAAAAGCAAGTTGAATAATGGTAAAGGAGAGAGTTGGTCCACAAAGCTGAAAATATTTACTATCTTGTCTTTGAAGAAAAAGTTTACTGATCATCAGTCTATAATACTCACACCAGGGAAGAGTTGTTTATATTGAATCAGTCCTGTTAGATTAATACATTTTTATTTTGTACATATGTAATAATTATTGTCAAAGGACACTGAAGTATATAATATATAAGGCGAGTAATTTGGCATTGAATTATGCCACAATACCAACACACATACACAAAATGAGAACAGTTGAAAATAAAATATGAGCATTGATTTCATGTGCAACAACATTTTGCAAAAAAGCTCAGACAATGTTGGAATATTGGAAGCAAACTTCACGCAGAGGAAACATTTGTGATTTTAAGGCTGGCCATCTTTTGGATAGAGGTAGGGAATGGATGTTACTTCAGGTTATAGCAAGAAACTAATGAAAGGCAAGGTGGTAATGACTAATATATAAGGAGATGTGGATGGAGGGTTGGACTCTGGTGAAGAGAGGACTATGGATGACATGCCTGAATAAAGTTGTGTGGCCCATGTGGTTGTGTTCCCTCTGCATGGCCCCTGCCCCCAAATTTGGTCTTATTTAATCTCACAACCAAATACAGCAGTTCCTCTTTATCTGGGGGGGATACGTTCCAAGACCTCCAGTGGATGCCTGAAACCGTGGATAGAACCAAATCCTATATATACTATGTTTTCCTATGCATACATATCTATGATAAAGTTATATTTATAAATTAAGAACAGCAAGTGATAAACAATAATAACTAATAATAAAGTAGAAAAATTATAACAATATACTCTAATAAAAGTTATGTGATTTGTGGTCTTTCTCAAAATATCTTATTGTACTGTACTCACACTTCTTCTTGCGATGACGTGAGATGATACAATACCTAGGTAATGAGATCAAGTGAGATGAATGACCTAGGCATTGTGACATACTGTTAGGCTACTGTTGACCTTCTGATGACATGTCAAAAAGAGGATCATTGAGCCATGATGATGTCGATGGTTGGGATTCCGACAAAGGGATTATTCACATCCTGGGCCGGATAGAGGGGAAAGGCACAGGAAGGTGCAAGATTTCATCACACTACTCAGAATGGTGTGCAATTTAAAACTTAAAAATTGTTTATTTCTAGAATTTTCCATTGAATATTTTCAGACCATGGTTGACTGGGGGTAACTGAAATCGCAGAAAGCAAAACCGCAGGTAAGGGCGAACTAATGTAGCGAAGACCATTGGAAAATTATATCATCATGAGTGTATTTGTCATTACATGTATCAGGATTATGACCTTCCCTGAGCTTTCAACACAGTGGGGCCATCTTGTTTGCATATTTCTGGAAAGTTCCCTATCGTATTAACCTCAGCAACTATTTTACAACTTTTATGTTCTTAAAGCTCATAGTTTCAACTTTATCTTTGCACATTTACCAGATTATTCTGCTTTTCTTTTCACAGGAAAATGAAATCTACCAGGTCAGAATTTCTTCAAATTTCTCTCCCCCTCACTGGCACATATTTCTGTACCAGCACCTTGGCATGCCTCCTTCCTGCCAGTCTCAAAGGAAGGCATCCCTCTTTTCCAAAAGCAATCCACTTTCCTGACCTGGGATCCCGTCCCCTGCCCTCACCCTGGACATTTGGCTCAATTTCATGTACCTTCAATCTACCTATTGCCATCTTCTCTCAGCATGCAAACACACACATCAAAACATATCCCATAATCACTGGCATTCCAGAAGTCTCAGACTTTCATCTTTCCTTATTCTGCATACTCAATCTGAGCAATTTTATTAATACTTGTGTCTTAGACTCTCATTTATCAGAAGTGTTTCCCCAAATCTCACTCATTCTCCCACATCCTTATTTGGGCTTCTAACACTTTAAAGTCTATTAGCTTAAAATTCAATCTAACAATTACCTACTTCTTCCAACTTGTAACCCTTCCCTTTTTCTCTGTTTCAGGGAATGGAACCATCATCTCTCCTCTTTTAAAGAATAAGAAACCTCAGTTTTCCTCCAAATCCCTGCTTTTAAGTTTCCACATTAATATTTCAAAATGTTTTACTGCTAGTATCACCCATACCTGTATGTTCTTCACATTTTAATTTCTATTTTCTTGCATTAGATTTTCATATTTTCTCAACTGGATTATTTCACTTTCTTACAGATTTTCCCACCGCCAGGCACACTCTTGCTCAATCTCACATATTCTCCTATTCCCGTCACACTCAACCTTCAAACCTTAGAATATGGTTGTGACATTGATATAGTTATGGCCTTTTCCTGCTTATTCCCGTAATTTACCTTAGTATGTGGGATAAGAATCTAAAATCTAATATATGATTTGCAATCCCATCATGAACTATCTACCTGGTGAGAGATACTTCCTCTCCTCCGCTCTCTTCCTCATAATTTATCTTTCACCATTCTTCATCTCTGATAATACTAAGCATTCTCATAGCTCTGTGCAATTCTTGCTATCTTCCCAGGGCATCATACATTTGCAGGTGTGCTGAAAGACTCTTATTCATCTTCTGTTTTGACTTCAAGTCCTGTATCCTCTGTGGAGACTATCTTGATTTCTTCAGATAAACCTGGATACAACTGCATCAGTATTCCAAGTTTACTGAAGATATGCATTGCATATAGCTTTCATGTTAATTTATAATTTGCTTAATGCATGTCTGTCTTTCACTTGATACAAGCTTCTGAAACTACAGCATAAAATGTATTCCTCCCTCTGTTCTGACAATACAAATTTTAGTGCTATAATTCAGCTTTTAATGTAGTAAAAATAACTTTAAATAGCAAGTGTGAGATCCTTGGCTCCACCAAACCTCATCATCACCATCATATTCATCATTTATTTCTGTGCTTACCATGCCAGTTATTATGGGAAACATTTAATGAGAATTATCTCTTTAATCTGTGCACTGTTCTTTCAGGGTAGGTAGTAATATTATCTCCATTTTATAGATGATGAAACTGAATCTAGAGATCCACACAGGTTGTCTCCATTAACTATGGTCTTAATAATAGACTATACTCTTTAATAGACTATATTCTTTGAGTCCAAGATATTAAATCACAAATTGATTTTTAAGTGTATATCACCCCCTAGACTTGTTACTGACGAAATCTTCATAAACAACAAAACTATTTGCTTCTCTACTTGAATTTCTAATACCCACCACATGGGTTCAAGATGTGAGAGATGTGGAGTCTGGGCAGATATGTGAAATACGTAAGGATTTATTGGGCAGCACAATTGCTGTCATTATACAGGCTAAATGTGATCTTAGTCTGTGATAACAGAAGCAGCATGGCATTTGTATTATGGGAAGTGATTATTTACTTCTAATTCCTGTTGATTAGGTTCCACATAGAGAATTGCTGTCAGTAATGGATAGAACAAGTTTAAAGACATCTAGACTAATTGGATTATGTTCAAAGAAAATGAAAGCTTGATGGGAAGGAAATTCAAATATGCCAAATTTGCAATGAAAATGAAAGACTCTGGAATATTTAACTAGACTGGAAAAAGCGCTGCCTTCCAAATATTTGAATAACTCTCATGTGGAAGAGGATATGCATTTTGATTCAATTTTAATGCTCTACAGGTTAGAACTAGGCCCACTGGCTGAAGAGAGGGTGTTCTGAGATGAAATGATTGCCTCACAATTCAGTGACTTTACCATAGCTAGAAGTGATCAGGCATATCCTAGATGGACATGTGGTGGGGATGGTATAGAGTTTAGTTATTGGAAGCATGGTTGGACTAGATGAAATTTGAGATTCTCAATCCTGTTTTTCTATAATGTTAAGATGATATTGTTATTGACATTATTTTTAAATTTCTTAAGCATGATGTTTATATTGCATCTATAATTGTTATGTACTTAAACAGGATTTGAGAGAGTTTATCGCTTGGGGCTGGCCCGGTGGCGCAGCGGTTTAGTCCGCGCTTGGCAGCCCAGGGTTCGCTGGTTCGGATCCCGGGCGCCCGCCGACGCACTGCCTGTCAGCCATGCTGTGGCGGCGTCCCATATAAAGTGGAGGAAGATGGGCACGGATGTTAGCCCAGGGCCAGTCTTCCTCAGCAAAAAGAGGAGGATTAGCAACGGATGTTAGCTCAGGGCTGGTCTTCCTCACCAAAAAAAATAAAAAATAAAAAAATAAAAGTGAAACATGTCTTTCTTTCAATGTAGAGACTTTGATAAGTGCAATGAATTGCCATGACGTGCAACATCACATCTGAATTTTAATGTCAAAATTTGATCTATTACAAAGCCAAGTGAAAAGTTATTCAGAAAAAATGGAAAATGTATTTAAAAATGTCCCCATAAATCTGTTTCCCAGATTGTAGTTTACATCAGCCTTTAAACATTTAGGATGATAAAAAGTAAAATGGTCTAAATTATAAAATGGTCTAAAATTATGCTGAATGTAAAAGAAGAAGTCTTCATAGTGTAATGTAGAATGGACACCCTTTCATAGGACTATCGTTTTTATGCTGAGGTTAAATATTAAAAATATTTTGGCAATATTTTTATATTAATAAATAATTTTCTCAGGGGGGACAGTGTTTAAAAATGAAAAGAATGGGGTGGGGCGCATGGCCTAGTGTTTAAGTTTGGCATGCTCCGCTCCTGTGGCCCAGGTTTGGTTCCCGAGCAAAGACCTACACCACTCGTTGGTGGCCACACTGTGGTGACAACCCACTTACAAAATAGAGGAAGATTGGCACAGATGTTAGCTCAGGGTGAGTCTTCCTCAGGAAAAAAAAAAAAATGAAAAGAAAATGATTTTCAAAATCAGAAGACAATTTAAAAAAATGTAAGGAAGTCATTAAATAAAATGAAAGTAGCCATATAACATGGAAGCTGTCTCAAAATTATTTATTTTTTAAAGTTCTCCCTGATACAAATTTTAATTAGAACCAATTGCATTAAAAGTTGAAACTGATTAAAATTATTTTGAAAAGCTTACATAGGGCAATTGTTAGTAAAGTTGTACAGAATTCCATACTTCATCTGATTCATACTGATAAAATTTCAAATTATAAAAAAGATTATACTGAGTGTAAAAAGGGAGGATTTTATGCTCCAAAATAGTACTATGTGGGAAGTAGAAAATATTTTTATATTAACAAAAAAAGTTTCGTTGATGCCTAGGAGAATAAAGTTTAAAAATATTAATACAGGGCCTGGCCCGGTGGCATAGTGGTTAAGTTTGCGCTCTCCACTTCAGCAGCCCAGGGTTCACAGGTCCCCATCCCAGGTGGGGAGCTACGCACTGCTCATCAAGCCATGTTATGGTGGCATCCCATATACAAAGGAAGATGGGCACAGATGTTAGCTCAGGGCTAATCTTCCTCTGCAAAATAAGGAGGATGGGCAATGGATGTTAGCTCAGGACCATTCTTCCTCACCAAAAACGATATATATATAAAAATACATATTTGAATTTTATTCAAATGAACTGAATGTCAACTTCAAAGGAGATAACGCTGTGCCCTGAGAATTTTGTTTGTTTCTTTAAATGTGAATACGGGTTGGTAAATGTTCTTCTCTATTATCTTGGTAAGAAATTTGGCTCCCCTTGAGAAATAGTCATCATTTGCTTTAAGATTAATCCCCATGGCATCTCTGACTTTCAAGGCGTGTGCACTCACACAGTTCCTTCTAGTGATTTACACTGAATACTGAATTCACAATATTTCAGAGAAAACTATACATTTCTGGATGTATTCAATTGGTAGTCAATTTTTAGACTACAACAATAAGCGCATTGAAACACCATTAACTAGATATATGATCATCCCTTATGTATGGAGTATAAACCAAAAGAATAGTTTGAGCGTTGGTAGCTCACAAATAGAACAGAGGGTGTTACTGTCACGTGGACAACCACTTCTTCCTTCACAGGCAGGAAAGCCATTATGGCTGCAGAATCCTTCTCAAGATGCTGTTTCAAGACTGATAATCTCTATTATTTTATTGGAATAAATCCAAAGATAAAATTCATTACCTATCTCAATTCTAAGAGTTGAGAGTTCAATGCAAGCTAAAAGAATAAATAATAAAACTGGGAATTAAATAGAGTTCTTAGGAGATAGCACTGTTGCTGAACTTTTATATTTTTTACATTAATTATCATATTTTTCAATTTGAATAGATTTAAATTAAGACACGAATATTGGAGACGGCAAATTGGAAAGCTTCTTAGTTTTTAGTCATAGTGATTTGCTGGTAATAAAAACTTAGTGATGCACACAAGGAACAGCTCAGTGGGCGGAATAATGGAAAGTTATGTAGAGTTCCCATATAATTCCAATATCAGATGATAATAGATGTTTAAGAAAAGTATAGACTGGAAGAAAACCTTTGCTAGGCAATATAAAGTCCTTCAAAATAGTGAATATTTGATGTAAATAAAATAATTAGAGAAACAATTTTTTATTTTATTTATATCAGGAGGTTAGGTCCACTCTAGAAAATAGTTGTAAAATAAACAACATTCTTCTCTCAAAAATTCTTTTGAGTCTAGTAGAACTTATTAAAATTTCGAGTAAACTTTTCACATATATGTATGAAAGTATGAAACTTCAAAGGGACTCAAAGTATGTTATTTTGTGTCTTTTTTCCTTCCTTCCTAACGGCACTGAACATCTAAATGTATGTGGTCATTTTTTTTACACCTATATTTCTGTTCATTTGTAACTGAGACACTGACATTTTTAGTGATAATATTTGTCAGTGCAGCTTGATAAAATTCAAACCCTGGAAATATAGTAATTCAGAGAAATTCCCTTGGTCTTAAAATAAGATTATTGAGCTATTCATTATTTTATATTATACACATGTACTTATATTTGGTTATATGAAATAAACTATGCAGCTGTGTGTTCTGTAAAATCTAGAATTAAAAGAATCTATACAAATTTTGCTGTTATTGAAGTTAGAAAATATATACTTTCTAAAATGATATATTTAGTTAATTCTTTCTGGAACTCAAAATACCATGAATCGTCAAGTTCTTATGTCCAGTGTGTGGAAATGGCCAATTCCAATGTCTCCTTGGCATAATAAATTTAATTCATTAGATGGAAACTTTAAACTGAAAAATTCTATAGGGGCCCATAGATTCTATAAAGGTGCCCCTCACTCACTTCTAAAATATAACTGCCTCTGGAATAAAACACTCTAATATACTTTGCTGCCATCACCATTCACTAGGGATTCAGCCAAGGAAATGAGAGTCTCCTTTAAGTATTTCTACCTACGGTCTACTGACAATTTTAAAAGTCTGTGTAACATAATAAAGCCGTCAGTGGATATTCAAGACATCACACACATAAAGCTTATTTGCCTTCAGCAAAAATGTGTTTTTATTGTAGATAGCAAATACTTTTACAGTTAATATTTCATGCGAGGTCTTATGGAAGCATTCTGCTTACTAAGTGAGACATCTAGGTATCATTCACTACCAGATTTTTTTATTAGCTTGTTTGAGATGAAATTGACATACAAATAAATTGCATATTTTTAAAATGTCAATTTGAAGGTGTTCTACAGATTTTCACTCTGGTGAAACCATCTGCAATATCAAGATAGTGAATGTATAATATCTATTACCTACAAGTTTCCTTGTGCCACTAAGTAATCCTTCATTCTTGCCTATCTCCATTCTACCCCACCCTCAGCCCAGGAAATCATTGGTTGCTTTCTGTCGCTATTGATTATTCCCACTTTCTAGAATTTTATGTAAGTGAAATCAAACAGTGTATACTCTTTTTTTGTCTGGCTTCTTTCACTGAGCATAATTGAGACATATCCATATTGTAGTGTGCTATAATAGTTCATTATTTTGTGTTGGTGTGTAATACTTCATTGTATGAATATTTCACAGTATGTTTATCCAATCATCTATTGATGGAAACTTCAGTTGTTTCCAATTTGGGTTATTACAAATAATTATGTATGAACATCCATGTACAAGTCTTTGTACAGCATATGCTTTCATTTCTGTTGGGAAAATGCTGAGGAGTGGAATGGCTGCATCATATCATAGCTATATCTTTAACTTTTGAAGAACATGCCAAAATGTTTCCCAAATGGCTGTGCCATTTTACATTCCCATCAACAGTGTGAGAAAGTTACAATTCCTCCACATCCTCATTAACACTTGGTAGAGTCAGCAATTTTAATTTTAACCATTTTAGCAGGTATATATTTGTATCTTATAGTGGTACAAATTGGCATTTCCCTTAAAAAATGTTTCATATATTTTGTTTGTTTTGTTTTGTTGTTGTTTCAGGCAGGAAGGTAAATTTGGTCCAGTTTCCTTCGTGTTGGCCAGAAATGTAAGTTCACACTAGCCAAGAATTTTTAAGGCTAAGAAAAAAAATGTAAAGAAGTTAATAGCCAAAGAGCTAATATAAGATAATAATATTTTTGAACATTAGGTTATATTATTCTTGAATTTAAAAAAATAAATTACAAAAGATGAAGAACTTAAACCCTATAAATAATTATAGCTCCATAAGCTATTGATTTTATTTCCATGACAGGTATTACCCTATGTATTGACTGATTATCATACACTCCTGAATTGGGGGATTTTATGAAATAGATGTACTTTGTTCAAATTTGACTATATATTTTTCTACCATATTAATGATATCCTTCTTGGGGTCACTCCAGTTACAATATGATCAGATTCCGTGCTGGGAGGCACTGAAAATTAAACCTTGAGTTCCAAGACAACAGATACTCTGTTCTGTTTACTGTTATATCTCTATTACTTAGCACATTGCCTGTTACAGAGTATATTAGTCAGAGTTCTCCTGAGGAACAGAACCAGTAGGATATGTATTTAGGTGTATAGAAAGAGATTTATTGCGAGGAATTGGCTCACATGATTATGGAGGCTAAGTTCCATGAGCATCTGCTGTCTGCAACCTGGAGGCCCAGGAAAGCCAGTGATGTATTTCCAGTCCAAACCTGAAGGCCCGAGAACCGGGGGAGTCAGTCGTATAAGTCTCAGTCTGAGTCCCAATGCCTGAGAACCAGGAGCATCAATGTCCTAGGGTAGGAGAAGATGGATGTCCTAGCTCAAGTCGAGAGAACAAGTTTACCCTTCCTCTGCCTTTTTGTTCTATTTGGGCCCTCAACTGATTGGATGATGCCCACGCACGTTAGGGAGGGCAATCCACTTTACTCAGTCTATCCTCAAATACTAATCTCTTTTGGAAACACCCTTACAGACACACCCAGAAATGATGTTTTACCAGCTAAGAGGGCATCCCTTAACCTAGTCAAGTTGACACATTAAGTTGACCATCACACAGAGTAACCCCAAATAGCACATGAATGATTAAATGATAGTGAAATAACATGTTAAATAGATATTCTAATAGTAGTTATAAAACAAATTAATTAAATGTCATTGATGTTTATTATAATTAGCAATGTTTTTTTAAATTTCAAGGTATATTATTATCTTGAACATGTGTACTAGCCTAATATTCAGTTAGATATGTCTGTGTTATTGAAGATATCTTTTACCATAGGGAAGGATTAGATTGTATATAATAATATAATGATATCACAATATACAATGCTATGGATAGTCACTGTGGTTTCAGTTTTCTTTCTGAATAGCTGAGGAGTCCATTGTAACACAGGCTTTAGGAGCCCAAAGCACGTATTGACTGAGTCATTGTTTAGCAGTGATTTTCTTTACTCCTTTCATAAATAAAACCATTAATAAAGCTTCTTTTAGAATTAAACAGACAACGTTTCATTTTAAGTATCCCCGTAAGTTTTTAATATAGGGAGCATTTTATATTATCATTTTAATACAGGGTTGAAATAAATACAGTCATGTGTTGCTTAACAATGAGGATACGTCCTGAGACATGTGTTGCTAGGTGATTTCACTATTGTGCAAACATCACAGAGTATACTTATGCAAACCTAGATGGTATGGCCTACTACACATCTATGGTACTAATCTTATGGCACCACCATCATTGACCAAAATGTCCTTATGCAGCACTTGACTGTACAAGGCAAACCATAATAGAAGTAGTCGCCACATAAAATTAACTGTATCCAATCATACTGTAAAGGAATCATACTCTAGGAACTGTAAAAAATACTATTCTCGTTTGTGATTATTTTCAAATATTATGAATTGGTGATTTTTAACAATAAGAATTAAGATGGTTTCTATTTTTCTTTTCTCTTTTTGCTTGAGGAAGATTGGCTCCGAGCTAAGATCTGTGCCAATCCTCCTCTATTTTGTATGTGGGACACTTCCACAGCATGGCTTGATGAGCCATGTGTAGGTCCACACCCAGGATCTGAACCTGCAAACCCTGGGCTGCCAAAGCGCAGTGCCCAAACTTAACCACTACACCACTGGGCCAACCCCAGTGTTATTCTTTTTAATGGATTTATTAACTACTTGGTGCAAAGTATGTTGTGAATGGAGCATGACGTTTTTAGGAAGTCCATCAAAACATTAGATTTTTTACATTTAAGCATGTTTTATTTTTGTAAAACAGTAAGTTAAGCATAGTATTTTAACAACAAAAGATACTAACCTCATTGCTGATGGTGATCATCAGAGTAAGTTCTAGAAAATATTCTAACAAGTAAGATAATAAACATCACTGAGGTGAATATTAGATCACAGTGGAATCTTTATTTCATACACACACATGCTGAAACTGCTTTCTGTTTTCTGTAGAGAGAGGGGAATAAAGAAACCTTTTCCCAAATTCCTTACTGTGCACACTCAACAATGCCAATCAAGGTATGGAGCAGGGTGGAGACCAAGAGCGGTGGGGAAACACTGGTGAGTACTCACAGTTTCCTGACTTCACGAAGTGAACAAAGTGTATGCAAAGTCATCAGGAGGATATTCCTGTATGTGTATGTGTGTAGGGCGGAAGCCAAAGCAATGAGAGAAAAAGTCTATCCGTTTCAGTATCTTACAGGTAAAAACAGAAAACATCTTGGAGCCCAAATTCAAGTCCTAATGAGGAATCTGTTTTCCTTAGTGCAGCAGAGAAAACTGAGCAGGACACACAGAGTCTACAGTCTTAAACCACTGGAAATTTTGGATTCTGAGACAGACAGGTCTGTGAGCCTTTATGAACAGAAATAGAAGCCCTTCATGAAATTACATGTAAAAAGCATTATTTGCATATAAAATAGACTGCATTGTTTAGCTGACATTTTCCGAGGTTTGCCAAGTCTGAAAAATCTCCTGATAAGCATTATCAATAAAGATTGTATATAAAGGGAGCTTTGTTTGATTAATAAACTGATACTGAAATAAGAAGGCTAAATACAAGAAAACAACATTTTGGCCCAGACAGAAATCAGGCAAGGTCAGTGTAGGACTCACAACAAAACTGTGGTGACATAAGAATATGAATCAAAATAGAGACTTTCCTAGCCATATTTTGCAAGGGACTCACTTGTTCTCCTGAAAAAAAAACAATCGGGGAAATTATTAGCTTCTCTTGAATGCATATTGATTTTTTTTTAAACTCTACTAGGCAGAATATTGATTCCCCTCCAAAATGTCCATGTTTTAATTTCTAAAACCTGTGTCTATGTTACCTTTATGGCATAAAGGAATTTGCAGATGTGACTAAGGATACGACCTTGAGATGGAGAGATTATTCCCAATTATATGGGTGGGCCCATTATAATTACATGAGTCCTAAAAAAGGAGGACCTTTCCCAATTATGGTAAGAGGGAGACGTGACTATTTAGTAATTGTTAGAAAGATGCTGTGTTGCTGACTGAAGACACAAGAAGGGGCCATGAATAAAGAAATGCATGCGGTCTCTAGAAGTTGAAGAAGACAAGGAAATGGATTCTCCCCTAGAACCTCCAGAAAGGAACACAGGTCTGCTAACATCTTGATTTTAGCCCAGTGAGACTCGTGATGTATTTCTGATCTATGGAAGTGTAAAAATAAATTTGTAGTTTTATGCCACTAGATTTGTGGTAATTTGCTATGGCAGTAATAGTACACTAATACAGTTATTTATACACGTATGTAAACTAATAGTATAGTAAACTATCTTGAATCCTTAACACATAAATTCAGATTTTCTCAATGAAAATTGATGTTGTCTTCTTCAATACCAGAACTTAATAAGTATTAGGGATTAACTAAAGCTAGATATCTGTATGAGTTAGGTCCTAACTGACAGCTAACCCTCAAGGGGTCACACAATATATTAGTTTTCTACTGCTGCTATAACAAATTACCACAAATGTAATGGATTAAAACAAAATCCATGTATGATCTGTAATTTCCATGGGCAGAGGTCCAGGAACAACATGGCTCCACTGGGTCTCTGCTTACAATCTCTCCAGAGTGAAATCAAGGTGTCTGCGGGGCTGTGCTTCCAGTGTCCGTTCCTTGCTGGCTGTCTGTCTGAGCTTCTAGAGACCATCCATACTGCATAGCTCTTGGCCACCTTCTCCCATCTTCAAAGTCAGCTCTGAGGGATCAAGTCCCTCTCATGCTTTGAATCAGTCCTGCTTCTGCTTCTTCCATTGTCACATCTCTGCTTTTCTGCCTTTCTTTTCCACTTTTAAAGGCCCAAATGGTTACACTGGGCACACCCAGATCATCCAGGGTACTCTCGCTAAGGTATATGACCTTCATTCCATCTCAGGTTCCAGGGATTAGGGTGTGAGCATCTTTGCAGGGATGGGAGGGGGGATTATTCTGCCTAGCACACACAGTTTATGGAATGGACTTTAAATCATCTTATTTTTGTTTGGGTGTCTATAATCACAGAAACAGAAGTAAGTAGCCAATTCTGTTAGACTAACAGCTTGCATACTGAAGAGCAAAGAAGGAAACGATGTCACACGAACAATCAGATCACCTGGAAGTTGAGGTGATGGTGCACATGTATCAACACAGCTGTGCTGTTTATACAGTGTCTCCTCAGACTGTTAGCATTAGGGAAATCAAAGATCCAAAATTTGCCTCGCTGACTTTTGCGTGTGTGTGTGTGTGAGGAAGATTAGCCCTTAGCTATCATCTGCTGCCAATCCCTCTCGTTTTTTGCTGAGGAAGACTGGCCCTGAGCTAACATCTGTGCCCATCTTCCTCTACTTTATGTGGGACACCTGCCACAGTATGACTTGACAGGTGGTGCATAGGTCTGCTCCCGGGATCTGAACCTGTGAACCCCAGGCCGGCGCAGAGGAGCGCAGGAACTTTATCACTACACCACTATCCTGGCCCCCTGCCTTGCTGACATTTTTACCAGTGCCATCTAAAAACCTCATATGCTACTCACTGACACCATAGGACTATGTGGAAGGCTGTAGGATATAAGCCTATTTGTTGCTGCTCTGCTCTGTAGAATGTTAGAGTGAAAACAGAAACATAGATAATCAATAATATGCGGTGGATATTTACAGGGTAGCAACATGCAGTTCTTTTTAACAGGTCAAGGATTATGTAACACTTGAAAAGGCAAGTCTGTGATAAAAATAGATTTGGAAAAATAGTGTTCATTTAAGGAAATTCTTTATAAGCAAATAAATTTAAAATACAGTACATTTGTATATGAACTAGCATAAAATTGAAGTTGTCTTGTTTATAATAAGGACATAAAAATGCAGATACCTGTTTAGAAAACCAACCCAGTTCAAAAATATTTTTACCTAATAGTCTATTTTCTGTCTTTGGTTCCTATAATTGTAGAAAATTTCATTTTGACTATTTGTGATTTTTAAAATTATTTTGATGACACAGTAATGAATAGTTTGTCTTTTCCAAGAGAGAGAATTCCCCAAATGCACTGGACACCTGTCTGCACAAACGTGTGATGTCTGTTTCATACAAAATGCGATTGCTGGATCATATTAAATTCCAAATCATCTTCCACTTGCATACATCTTAGAATGTTCTTTACATGCTCCCAAAGAAATCTGCAATCAATGCAATCACTCAATGAGATCTTTGGTCGGTGCCCCCATCAATTCCAGTGTTCAGTGCCAGTCTGAAGTCCTTGCACCGGCCCAGTTTTGAATTAGGAAAAACATTGGGTTGGCTGGTGGCATATCTAGGGTTACTGTGCATTGCAAAATAACTGACATAGATTTAGAATTGCCATTTTTTTGGCTCAAAGATGCAAAGAAACCTGCATTTAGAGAATGCAAATTTGGGCAAGACTGAAAATGTAATGTCATTAAAACAGTGTTCACCAAGTTCCACCTTGAATAGTTGTGGCAGGCGGTGAGGTGCTGCTGGTAAAATGCATTATTTTGTTTGTGCTTCCAAAAAAAAAAAAAAAAAACAGTGAGATTGAGACTGCTACCTGGAAAAAATTTTTTTTTTCAGGATAACAGATGTATTTTTTAACTTCTATGGTAGAAGCTATGTGGGCAGCGGGATTAGGGCGTCAACTTGGGTCTATGACTCTGAGAGATCAGCTGATTCAGAAGTTAAGTGAAATTAAAAAAAAAATAAGTGCTGCACTTCTTACTGATTGATATGTGGAAATAATTAGAAATGTGGTCCCTCCAATCATTAAAAGTGTTATTAGACTCTTTTCTAGCACGAATAAGTTAGACGTTGCTGTGTGTGAATGCTTTCCTTGTAAAGAACTGTACATCATATATGTACAGTTTTGGGGACAGTCATTAATTATTTCTTCAGTGAAAATTAGTTAAGCCAGATACTGTGTACACTAACTTCTAGCAGTACAAATTGAACAAGGTGGCCATGGATAGTGACATCATCTCCCCAGAGTATGGGGAGAGTTTGCTTGTTCGTGAGGTTGATATTAGCGTATTTGGTCTCAGAGAAGATTTCTAATGTCCATGTGACTGGCACGACCGGACATAGGAGAAATGAAATCCTGGGATCTATTTTAAATGGCAGGAGTCTAAAATTACCTGTCAAGCTTTGACGAAGATTCTAGAAGCAGCATCATGAACAGACAATGCTTTTGATAATACATATTTTCTGCAGAGTAACTGAAAGCACTTTGAGCAATTCAGAAAAAAACGTTCCAGGACAAAGCCAAATTGAAAGCATAGAAGATATCCAGGGGTTATAAACACAAGCGGAGAATTGAGCACAGAACAATTTTTTAGAGTCTACAGAAAGTTCTGCATACTGCTTAGTTCCACTTTTGATGGAGCAGGCTCTTGCACGTTAGTTTAAGGGCATCTTAAAAGCACAAAGCATGCTCTAATGCCCTCACAACTATTGTTTCTAAAGATATATAACTTTGTCTTTTTGGAAAAATGGAAATTTACCTTACTTAATATAGGATATTTCTTTGCCATTTTATTTATAACAATGCAAAGGTCTTTCAATTGCAACTGCTAGCTTTATTCAATGCTGTTACTCTCCGGTGTATTGTATTGCAGGCGAGTTTTTCTTCTTGTTGATAAATGTCCTGGCTTTTAGTTTCACCATTGAAAGAGTGGGGAAGGTAGTCAATCAAAATGTACTTCTGTGCATTCAAATGAACCTTTCAGAAAAATGAGCAAGATTGAAATCTTTAAAAGGCCCCGGTACGTTCACTAAGTGCAGAAGTGATTAATCTTTTTACACTGATGTTGCAGCAGCCATAAAATGCATGCAATTAAAGTCTATAATGACATATTTCTATGGCATATACCGTGAACTTGTCCAAGAGAAGATAGGATAAGAAAAATAGGTTATGCGCACAATGCTCTGCAAATAAGGTTTTCTAATAGATGTGATCAGCACCATACAATTTGGACACATTCAGTGATTTAGTCAAATATTGGTTTGCAATTTTTTTCTGCCTTGGGACTGTGTTAACTTCTAGAATAATGGGACACACTGTTTTTTAACGGCCTTACTGATTTCTAGTTTAAGTGCATAAACATCTTAAGCAGAGTTTTAAGTCTGGAAAAGAGTGATGACTAAGACACTATCAGTAAGTGACAGTATGTTTGCTGTTTTGTATAGTAGGAAGGGCTATTATGTAACATTTTAAGTTATAGATGATTTGAAAATTATGAATGAAATAAAGGTTCTTACTTTGATAGATTACAGATATTTTTTATCTTTCTATCTACACATTCAGTAATTTTTACAAAAACTACTAGTTGTTCCTCAATATCTACTCTACTTTGATAGAGGAATAGAGCATCCGTGTACCTGGCTGCCCTGAATAGACTGCATTTCCCAGTCTCCCTCATGTATGACTGTGACCTTGTAATTAATTTCTGGCCAATCGGACATAAACAAATGTTGTGCAGGCAACTTCTATGAAGGAGTAAGCTTCTTTTCTCATGTCTTCCTTCCTGGAAGCTGGAATGCTACTGTAATGACTAACACTAGAGCAGTCACTTTGGACCACAAGGTGGAAGCTAAGGATTGAGGATGTCTGAGCAGCAACATGGATTAGGTCAATGATGCTTGTTGAGCTACAGTGCTAGCCCTAGCATGCCAAATTTATGTGAAGGAGAAACAATATTTTTAACATTTTTATGCCATTGTTTTCTGTAAGTCAGAGTTGAACTAAAAGCTAATGCAGTAAGCAAACCCTTTAAAAACTGTACCATAATAAAGAGGTAGCATTTTATACTTGGCAAGTACCTTTCTTTACAATGAATATACACTTTGGAAATGTTAAATTAATGGTATGAAGTGAATTTACCACATTTATACTTAAAAACTGTTTTTTAACTCAGTTTAATTTAACTAACAAAATTATCCATAATTGAGAGAAGGATTCCATACAGAAATATATAAAAGATGACTCTTTTGCATTGAGAATAAATTGCTTTCATATGCCCGATAGAACTGTGATAGCTGTCTATGTCTTGGAAGTATGATTTTAAAATTCTAGATTGTAATTTAACACAAAAGATGGGAAGTATGAGAGTGTATATGGTACTGATAATGGAATAAAAAGGTAGGCATAATGGAAAATGAGCAGAAGGTAGAAGTGCCTGAAGGCATTAGTATATTATATATGTATGTGTGTATATATATAAGTATATTGTCAGTAGAACTGGTCCTTCCAGGAACACACCACAAGAATAATTCAATGCCCTGGGATATTTTCTCTTTTTATGGCTTTATTTTATATTGGAATATTTTGCTTTTTACTTTTTTTTTTAATTTTTGAGTTTCCATTTTGAAATAATTTTAGATGTATACAAAATAATGTATACAAAGTAGAAACAGTACAAAGAATTCCCAAACGTACATCACATTGCTTCTCAAAACGTTAACAACATTCCTAACTACACTACAATGATCACAACTGGGATATTAACATTTCACAACAAGATTCTTGATGCTACCAACTTTATTCAAAGTTTCACATTTTCCCAATAATGTCCTTTTTTGTAGAGCGGTATTCAAACCAGGCTCACACATTGCTTCAATCATCATTTCTTCTTAGTCTCCTTTAATCTAGAATGATTTCTCACTCTGCCTTTCCTTTATGTGATATTAAAACTTTTGAAGACTATTGGCCAGTTATTTTATAGAATATCCCTCAATGTCTGGCGTTTGTTCAGATTTAAATTCAAGTTATACATTTTATTTAGTTAGTTTATTTTTTATTGATGTAACATTGGTTTATAAAAATGCATAACAATGGTTTTATGCATTTTTAACAAGAACACCACAGAAGTATGCCATGCCTTTAATGGCATTTTATATCAGGAGGCATACGATTTTTTTTTTTTTTTTTGGTGGGGAAGATCAGCCCTGGGCTAACATCTGTTGCCAATCCTCCCTTTTTTGCTGAGGAAGACTGGCCCTGGGCTAACATCCGTGCCCATCTTCCTCCACTTTATATGGGATGCCGCCACAGCATGGCTGACAAGCAGTGCGTCAGCGGGCGCCCGGGATCCGAACTCGCGAACCCCAGGCTGCCAAGAGCGAACTAAACTGCTGCGCCACTAGGTGGCCCCAGGAGGCATACGATTTTAATACATTTCATTACTGATGATGTTAACTTGATTAAGATGTTATCTACAATATGGAAAACTTATATTTTAAATATCATTCCAAAATGTGTTTAAACTGGCTCATCTCTATTTTTCTGCACAAATCATTTAAAATAAGATGGCTGGGGGCCAGCCTGGTGGCACAGTGGTTTAGTTTGTGTTTTGGCAGCCCAGGGTTCGCAGGTTTGGATGCCAGGCACCCACCATGCACTGCTTGTTAGCCATGCTGTGGCAACATCCCATATAAAGTAGAGGAAGATGGATACAGATGTTAGCCCAGGGCCAGTCTTCCTGAGCAAAAAGAGGAGGATTGGCCACAGATGTTAGCTCAGGGCTGGTCTTCCTCACAAATAAATAAATAAATAAAAATAAGATGGCTGACTACTGCAAGCCAAGGTAAATTAACAGAGACTGTATTTTCTTGTCAAACTTAACAAACAGACAACTGGACCAAATATATGAAACATTACTTTTTCATAAATAGATCTATAGGCAGTGCAGCACTGTGGTTACCAAGAAACAAATGAGGTAAGCCTTATGATTGCACCAGCTCAACACCTGGAAGAATTTTCAGGTTACTGCAAAACAGTGGAGGAAACACTTTACTGTCAACAGAAGTTGGGGAAAACTAAACAGGGTCCAGTTGCCTTGCTGAAATAAGAGACAGACACCTGGGTTTGGGAAGGTGAAGGAAGCTCAAAACTGTGGGGTATAGTATACAAGGGGAGGGACTTTCACAGGGAGATGGCTGTGGAGACCTGCACACAGGTTCTTTCCTGTGCTTTTAATTAATACTGATATGCACATGGATGAGAGAAAACTACTTGAGGTTTGGGAAATATCTACCAGGTGAGAGTAGACAAAAGAAAGAAAACAAAACTGGAGCTTCAGGAGTCTGGGAATAATTTGTGTTCCCACTAGTCAGAATAGAAAGACTTCACGATTAATAGAAAATTGGATAGAATCCTTGGAATAGTATTACCTTAGAAATGGGGCTAGATTAGTCTCAGACTCCTGGCTATTCTAGACCTGCTCTAAAAACACTTAAAGTGAGCCTTGGAAGGATTCAATTGACTAAAAGTAACTTAATGTATGCCACAACAAATCTAACATTAAAAGATAACAAAAATATAGAAACCAAGAACATATACAATGTCCAGCACCCAGTAAAAATTACAAGGCAAGCAAAAGAGTAGGAAAACATGATCCAAAACCAGGAGAAAAATAAAATGAGAAATGGCAAAGATGTTGGAACTAGCAGACAAGAGAGGCTGAAATAGCTTTTATGAATATGTTTCAAATGATCCAGAAGGAAAAAATGTGTATGATGAGGAGAGAAACACAAGATATAAAAATATCTCAAATGTAACTAGGAGAGGGAAAAAAGCCCCAAAAAACTTGATTAACAGTATTAGCATATTAGGAAATTTATAAGAAAAGACCAACAAACTTCAAGACATAACAACAAAACTTCCAAAATTAAGTGCAGAGAGAAAAAAACCCTGAAAAAATAAAAGCTGAATTAACTGATAGCAGTAGCAAGAGGTTTAACATATAAGTAATTGGACACAAACAAAGAGATGAGAAAGGTATTGGAAGAAATAAAGTTGAAAAATTTTAATTTAATAAAAAAATATGAATCTACTTGTCAAAGAATCTCAATGAACTGCAAGTAAAATAAATCTAAAGAAAACCACACCATTGAAAGTAGTGATAAAGAGAAAATCTTAAAGCATTAAGAGAAAAAAAGATACAATACTTTTAAAAATAAGCATTAAAGCAGACTCAGCAAAAACAATGCAAACCAGGAATTAGTGGAGGAAATTTTTTTTCTTGCTAAGGAAGATTCACCTTAGGCTAACATCTGTGCCGATCTTCCCCTATTTTGTATGTGGGTCACTGCCACAGTGTGGCCGCTGATGGGTGGTGTAGGTCTGTGCCTGGGAACCAAGCCCAGGTCACCAAAGTGGAGCATGCTGAAGTTAACCACTAGGCAATGCGGCCAGCCCCAGGAAATTTTTTTTTAAACTGCCAACCTAGAATATTTTTACCCAGTGAAAATATTGTTCAAAAATGAAGGTGAAAGAAAATACTTTGTTCAGAAAAGTTAAAACCAAGATAAGTTATTTCCAGAAGACATACATTAGAAAAACTGTTAAAAATGTTTAAGTAGTAGAGGCATGATAGCAAATGGAAATTTGGGCTCATGCAAATGAATGAAGATCACCAAAAATGGTAAATACATGGTATACGCAATCCATTTTGTCTTATTTTTAATCTGTTTAAAAGATAATTGAATAAACATAACAATCTTATATATGAGTGTAGCTAATAATAAAACTTCAAAATTCCTAAAGGAAAACAAAATGACAAAATCTAGAGGTGAAATAGACAAATTCATAATTAGAGTTGGAGAGTTCAATATCATTTTTTTCCACAATTGATGGATCATATATACAGCAAAATGAATCAATGGATTTGTGGGATATGCCTCTTTAGAGAATGGCTCGTAAGGTATACAACTCTTGTGGCAAGAGATAGAGCTAGCTCTTAACTTAAACATAACCGACTCCTGTGTGAGGAGAGGCATGAAGCTCACTTAGAGATTCCACATATTATCCTGATCCAAAAAGCGCATGTCCAATATAGAAAGAAAGGCTTGGGAAAGCCACAGTCTACGTGCCCTGGAACCCTGTCGTCTTCAGCTGAGACACCTGGTTGACTGTAATCTTAAGATCGTTAGTAAAGCTCAACCCTTAGTAAAATCTCTCAATTTTTTTTTTCGATGAGGAATATTGGCCCTGAGCTAACACGGAAAAGCACACAGTTGACCATGGCCTGATGGACAGCAACAATCGGCTATTCCTTTGTAATGTAATCAAGAAATACATATTTATCATTAGATACTGAGATTTGGGGAGTTATTTGTTACCCCAGTGAAGGTGACTAGCATATCAGGATATGTTTGCCAATAGGGATTCCTTTTTAAGCAATCTATAAATAGATTTGAATTTCTAATTTAAAAGCCCCAAAGCACCATTTTGTCTGGGAAAGTGGACACTGAGAAGGATAATAACAGAATACGCAGAATTACAAAAGATGTGTGACAAGAAATGTTTGCTAAGGGATAATGTGGTTGTCATCCCTCCTAGAAGATTATTCCTGAATGATTTAATGACCAAGTCAAAATGTGATTTACTGGAGATCTTGAAAACAATTGATTCTATGGTTCAGAAAACATATCTAAACTTTTCCACATAGTTTTCCTGCTCTTTCTTTCATCACTTTCAGTTGGCCATAAGGTTTCCCACGGCAACCATAATATAGATTTCAAAACGTGGCAGAGGTATAGTAAAGAATAGCAGAACAACACCACCACGCATGGGCACACACACAATCACTACTGCCTTATGAGCAATGATCACTATTTAGCAGTAAGATTTAGCTTTATTTTCTAGCTCTATATTCTGTCAGTCACTTAAAATACAGACACCTTCAACAAGTGAATTTTAAAACCCCACTTTACTTTTAGGCAAAATTTTTCTTCTTATGAGCTGGTTTTGATGGATAAATTGCAGTATTAAAGAGAGGAGCTGACAGGTTAAAAGGAAATATTGCACAATTCATTACAGAAGTAAATTTCTAGTCTTCTTTGTGTCAATTCAAATATAACTGTGAGAAGTCATGCTCCCAGCCTAGATTGTCAGGAAGTTAAGTTATAAAAACTAAGAAAGTTATAAAAACTAAGATCATGGTAAATAACACTCAACTTACTACTAAAAAATAATTTCTAAATACTGCAATCAATGCCATTTGTAGAGACACATAAAATCATAGACCATAGGGTTCAAAAAGTGAACCATAAGCAATTTGAAATAAAGCAATTTGATTACTGGAAGAGAGCAGAAACATCTTAAAGAAAATTCTATGATTTTGTTTATTTTTTTAAATTTTAGATTATAATAAAACCACTAATATATTACAATTTTCTGCCCATTTTTTAAAAGACTTAAGGCAAATAATTCCCAGAGACTGCAATGAAGTGCATACCTAGAGACCTTAAAACTAAAAGTGTCTGTGCTAAACTTTCCCCCAATATTTAGTGAAAATGTAGGCTTTTATGTATTCTTCATTAAAGGTATAGAATGAAATTTTCTCTGCATTTAAATAACACCAAGAAACTTTTTTTGAGAATATGTATATTAACTTGTATAGAAAGATATTTGGGTGACAATAGATTAGGGCAATTTGTCAGACATACTTTAATCAGATAAATTCAAAATGAAAGGAGAGGCAAAGAATTGAATGGAAATTTTGGTGTATACATCTTCTCTGTCCAAAGTTGAATTGAATCTCCTCCTCTGATTTTTTTAAATTAGCTGATTTACGTATCTATATCTCTTTTTGTTGGCATTTTCCAGACATTTGTCATTGCAACTCTATTAAACCACTTGCAGGCTGTCTCACTGAATGTAGTCTATGAATCCTATATTCTATCCACTCAACTTAATCTATTGCTCTCTTTCTTTTGTTTAGTTTACTTCTAAATACCCTTCAAAATTTGGCTAAAGCATCACAATTTTCAGGAAGCCTTTCTAGAACAATTAATATGATTTAAAATTGCTCCTTCATCTTCTGATAGTAACCTGTCCTTACCATAGGTACAGGTGACAATCAGTATTCTATTTGTGGATCTTCTTTATCAAGCTTTAATTTACTCAGAATAAGGACTCCTAGACTGTTATTTTCAGGGAAAAACTAAAGTTTTATATTCTAAAATATTTACATAATTGAGTATTATAGTAATAAAGCAAATCTCAATTAAGAGATAATGGCATTCTGTTTCTAGCCAAGATGGAGTAACAGGGAATGGATTTACACTCCTGCCCTGAATCCATTACAAAATATATAATAAAGCAGTTTTAAGACATCGGGCATCAATAAACTTAGCACAGCGACCCTGAGAGACAAGAAACAAATCAGTGGAACCCTATGATTATTGTGTCACTACTGTGACAGAGTTTCCAGGTCATTGTGAAGAAGAGAGAACTAAGATGGCATTTAGAAGACATCCTGAGTTGGGGACACAGAGCTGAGACACAAGGGAAACCATAGTGGCTAGAGTTCACAGGGCTGAGTACTGGAGAGGAGAATTTAACAGAAAGAGGGAGAGAGAGAGGATAGGGGAGAGAGAGAGAAAACGCTAGAGGTGTGTAAGGAGTCACCTATATTATTCAGGAAAGTACTGATTATAACCTGTCTGTGAGAAAGCTCCTCGAGGCTGGGAAAGGGAAGGAGAGGAAACACCAGAAAGATTACAGAGACTAGAATCCAGTGCTCCTGCAGAACAGGGAGTAGTACCTGCTTCCACCAGTCACACTGAAAACTGCATAATTCGTGGATCCTTGGTAGAGTTTTAAGTATTTATTTGTGGGAAAACTGGTGACATTTGAATAAAGTCTGAGATCTAGTTAATATTATTGCATCAATATTAATGTCTTAGTTTTATTAAATGTACCATGATTATATAAGATGTTAGCATTGGGGAAATGTACAAGGAAATTCTCTGTTCTGTAGTCTCTGAAATTATTTTATAAATTAAAATTATTTCAAAATAAATTTAAAAAAATAGGCAAGCCCAAGTGAAAATGGGCTTTTAAAAAGACTTAACAGTCACAGCAAAAAATATGATATCCAAATGGCTAATAAACATGCAAATGTACTCAATTTTATTAGTAATTACAGAAATGCAATTTAATGCCACTACATCTTCACTGGAATAGCTAAAATAAAAATAAATAATAATAATAGTGATGCAAATAAAGAAAAATTGACAATCTCAAGTGCAGGCTAGGATGTGGAAGCTAGGACTCTTTCTCACTGTTATTAGCGGTTTAAATTGGCACAATTGCTTTGGAAAATTGCCTATGATTATTTACTGAATTTGAATGTAGGTTTACACTATACACTATTAAACCAAGTCCTAGGTATGCACACAACATAAATTAAATACCTAGCATATATGTTATTTGCAAAAATGTTCATATGTGTACCAAATTGCATGTGTAAGAAAGTACCTGTGTGTAAGAATGTTCATTGCACTCATACACAAATAATACACAGTGTTATATTCAACTTTGATGAAGTTCAAACAGACAGACAATTCCACAATATTAAGTCAGGATAGTGGCTACTATGGGCAAAAGAGTACAGGTAATCTGGAAGGCGGTAGGGAGGGGGCTGCTAGGGGCTAGTAATGCTTCGATTCTTGAACTGTATGATCATTACATGGTTGTGTTACGTCATTACATGATTGTGTTAACTTCATAATAAATTAACAAGCCAGACACTTTTTTATATCTGTTTTTCCCTCTATGTATACTATAATGGAAAAGTTTAAATGTACTTACTAAAAAACAAGTTTCTAAGCTATTTAATTTCACCTTCAAGTCTTTCTTTTTTGGCTTGTTTTTCAACACCCAAGAATATCAATGTACTGCTTCAAAAGGAATGAATATCTTTGAATCATTACAGGATTGAATATCAGTAACTGCTAGGAAATCATTTTTAAAACTTACTGGGCTGAAAGATTCTATTTAGCTTCATACGGATATCTCCTCTCACTCATTCCCTCCTGCAGCTTAAAAAAATTCAAACACCTATCACTTTAAATACATTGCCTATCAAACCATATCTACAAAAACTAATTCTAGAGAATCAGGTAAAAGTGGAAACAGAATGTATCCATCCCGGATTCATTAGAGTTATGCTTTCATACACAAACCTAATTTCTAATTTCCGTGAGCTCATATCTCTGACTTGTTATTGACAAAGAGGTCAGGGCTAACCATTTTATGTCTGCAGCGAGAAATAACATGTCCTGCAGGCAAACGATACCTCTATTTTATTTTTCTGCAAATTCTTCCATGAAACATCATGTCATTAATTTCTCAGACTTATCAAAGACTGTCTCCTGGGAGATTAAAAAAGAACTGTTAGAAATTTTTACTTGATCTGCTGTTGACTGTGATGAGAAATTCATTTTCACACAGCCAGTGGTGGATTCAGGTTTTGTGAGGACTGAAGCCTACATAATTTTCAGGGGCCTGGTCAAAAGAAGGGAATGAGAAAATATTTCACTTTTGTAGATTTTACAGAAACAAAATGTAAACACATTGCTAGAGCCCCTTCCTGGGAATTGGTTCAAGTTAAAAGAGACTTCTGTTTCATAGTAAATATCCTTCTCTACTCAGCATAGAATTTACAGACAATCACCCAAGGCAGGTGTCAGTGGGAGGACACCTACAGGAGAGAAGCAAGCCGTGTAAATAAATGAAATGATCTACGTGTAAAAAAAAGAATAGTGCAAGTGTAATTACAAATGGCAACTAGCAGCCTCATCGTCACTGAAGTAACAGGAACTAATGTGACTTTGATACTCTTCCTAGCCTAAAGGGGAACAGCCAAAGTTCAAATGTGCTCAAATTCTTATGCAGAGTTGACTGTTGCATAAGTTTCCTATGCTGACCAAATCGAAAAAAAAATCTAGATTTTTTTATTATGAAAGTCTCATTAAAAAAAATATTAGCCACAAATTCAAATAATTTTCCCAAGATAAATATTCCTTTTGGACATAGAACATTTGACTTTCACCAAGTCTAATGCACGTGAAGGTAAATAGAACTTGCCAAACATGGCTCTAGAATAGTCCCAGCCAGGGGTTGAGGCTAAAGCTAAATAGTGTGTTGGCCCTGAAGGTTTTACTTTATTTGTAATGATTTACATGAGAAGATAGCCAAAAAAAAAAAAAAAAAAAAAAAGTAGGGGACATATTGAGATCTGGAATAAATTTAAGGAATTCTGATGGGATGGCAAAAATCCAGTGGATTTTCACGAAAATTTAGGTCTGTTAACATCGTTTGGTCTAAGCTCTCTTCACTTTTGTTGGTTTTACTAAAAATGGGATCCAAAGATACTACGTGAGTTATGAATCTTACTGTCTCAATCAGAAGACTATCTTTTGTGTGTGTGTGTGAAGATGACTAGCTCTGAGCTAACATCCATTGCCAATCCTCCTTTTTTTTTGCTTAGGAAGATTGGCCCTGGGCTAACACGTGCCCATTTTCCTCTATTTTATAGGGGATGCCGCGAGAGCATGGCTTGACAAGCGGTGCACAGGTCAGCACCCAGGATCCGAACCTGTGAACCCGGGGCCGCCAAAGAGCATGAGAACTTAACTGCTACATCACCAGGCCAGCCCCGGAAGACTCTCTTTAATAACTAAGACTATGTGGAGAAACTAAAGGTCTTAATGCCATGTCCCAAGTTAAGTGGGTCACGCTGTATCAGTATGATGACTTTAAATGGATATGTACAAAATTAAGAAAGCGGAGAGTAATGGTATTTACACGTACTTCACAGATGATGTTTATTCAGGGGTAAAAAATAGGGTAAGTGTAGGCAGATGGATTCCAAAGAAATCAAAAGCTTGTTTAAATGCAAATGTTTCCAGGAAGAAAAAAACATTCAGAGAAGAAATGATATATAAATAAATTTCCTCTCAGCCGAATGTTCCTTCATTCAGGTTTACAAGAGGCAACCTCAGGTGTCTAATGGAGATATACTGAAGAACTGAAAGTGGGTACCTTTGCGAAAGGAGTTTTAGTGCCTCTCAAAGCCTGCCATCTGAGGCACTTTATTTATCTACTGAACTGAACCTGCAACCAAATTACAATCTTATGTCTCTTTGCATTTTGTGTACCGATCTTGACTTCAAGATGAGTTGGCACTTCAAGGCATAAAAGTGTAATTTAGTCTCTCTTTTAATTCCCACTTAACTTCTGTGATAACAAGCAACTGCTTAGTGGGGTAATTAATGGGAAATTATGTTTTTTTATTGGCAACTTGGGATGTACTTGGGACTAAGACAGTCAGCACTGAATCATAATTGCATACCAATTATTTTCTCTCTCAGCTATTTGGTCGTAGCACCAATATTAATCACTAATCTGAAAGGTGGGAAAAGAAATACCTCTTGGTCTAGCAAGAGATTTTTTGAAGTGAGATAAGTGAAATGTATCCTACTTTTGAAAATACAGGTTCAATACAAATCTTTTCTTATTTTTTGCATATGGCCTCATTATTGCACGTGATAATGCATTTGTTAGATCATTTAATCCCACGGAGTGCCGTGAACAATTGCTAAAGGAAAAAAATGATGAAATCTTCATACCTCACTCACACTTTTCTGCAGTGGATAAAATGAATATTTAGCAAAGCGAGCTAGCAGTTTGCAAATGTGCAATTAAAATCTTGGTTCTTCTCTAATTATGTAACACTTAAGTTAAATGGTCTTAATAGATGTATAATGATAGCTTTATGAACCTACAGTTACTTATAATCAAATGTAACTTCTATTTCGATTTTAAAGCACCCATTAAATGTGTATTATGATTTTTAAGTAATTTGTCAGACATTTAATGAATACTTTACAAACCTAAATAGTAATTATTTCACGAGACAACTGTTAACATATAGGAGTAATGGAGCTATTTGTTTGAATACACAGTTTAAAACTAATTAGTGAAGTATATATGCAACACCCAATAGATTTAGCACAAGAAGAAAATCACAATTTTAACGTAATTTTATCTCTTAAAATGGAAACCATTTTTTTTTCTAATTTTGTTCTGAGTCCTGTGAAATAACCTGTCACGTTTTGAAAATGTAATATTGGAAAGCCATATCTTCTCACGATTCAGTGTATACTCTCGAAAAATTATTTCTATGCCAGACAGAGTAAAAATGTATTTTATACATTAATTCATTGCTATATTTTGAGTATGTTGCTAGGAGATTAAAAAAGTTAAATTTAGACAGGTTTTCATTGCAAGTTGTAGGTGACGAGTCAGTTTCAATTTTTTGGAATAATGCTGTTAATTTTAACAGAAAACCACTATTTCTCACTACATATAACAAGTATAGTTGGCCAAATCTTTTCACAACTAAGATGCATAAAATTCTTTAAAATGACAGAAGAAAACTCTGTGTTATAGTAAAGCCACTAAAATTTTCCCACGAAACAGAAATCATTATTTTTGGCCAATGAAGCTGCAATCATGAGCTTCACAGGAAGATTTTAAGGCCTATTTCACAGGTGATGCACTTTAATTTATAAAATTAAAATTGTTTTATTGTGTCTATGACATACAGACATTTCAGCAGTCCAAATTTCAAACTCTGGGATGATATAATTACACAAATATAGATAATTATTTGAAAGTGAGACACAATTTTGAATGTCGATGCTTATTAATAAATATTGAATTTTAATTATGACTATAGTATTATGAGTTAATTTCATAATCCAGTTGTTTTCATATACAGGCTGTCTCAGCATTGAGGTCATTTTTGCCCTTTCCTGTCCTAATCTTCCATATCTTATATGACAAGGAAAAATAATGCAAACATTCTTTCCCCTGTACTGGCACTCATTCCATAAAAGGATACATCCAATTATTAGAAACTACTGCAATATGAAATGTGTGTATATATATATATGCATATACTTATATATATGAATATATAATATATAATAAACTGTATGTGTATATATGTATATACTCATATATCATATATAATGATATATATGTATATAAGGGGATATATAAATATATATATATATATATATATATATATGTATAAACACATCCCTATTCACAAATTCAGGGAAATCTCCAAAATTTATCTTGGGTTATATGTAAAATAATAAACAATTTATAATTTTGTGCTAGTCCCTATACAAATAGTGTTATGAAGTAGTACAGTGTGGCATTTAGACACAGGGCTAAATATTAAACTACTATGTATGCTGTCTATGCATTACAGTGTTACAAATTAACAGACATCAAATTTGTGATAATTCCAGTAGTGAGTTGGGTTCATGTGATGCAGTTCAGCAGAGAGGTCTGCACTGACTCTATCAATCTGCTAGTCACTTGGCATATAGGTAGTGATTAAAGTTGTATAATTACCTAAGGTCAAAAAGGAGCTGAATAGCTATAGAAAAGACCGAGTTATGTGGTATCCATTACTAAAAGTTAGGAAATGGGGATAAACCAGCATAGAAGACTGTAGAGATGCCAGAGGAATAGGAGGGAAGTCAGACAAAGTTAGATGACTGGAGGGCAAATGAAGCCATTCTCCCAAGAAACAGGTGATGTGTTATGTGCTACTGATATATAAATATCAATAATGTGTTGATATGTGTTAGTGCTATTGTGTTATAATGGCACAATAAATGTGCTATATGCTATTGATAGGTCAGTTCAAGGATTAAGTATTAATCATTAGATTTAACAGTGGGAAAGTAATTGGTAACTTGATAAAAGGAGTGCAGAGCAGAGGGGATGAAAGATTGATGAAGGGGGCTCAGGAGATAAAGGGAGATTGAGAAATTTTGGTATAAACAACTCTTCCGAAGTATGTTGTTCTAAAGAGAAGTTAAAAAATGGGGCAGTAGCGGAAGGTAGAATTGGAATTGAGAGCATTGGTTTAAGAATATAGATACAATGACCTATTTATGTGTTGACGGTGAAGATCCAGTAGAGAGGAAAAAATTCAAAAATGTATTAGAGAGAAAAGTAAAATATTGGAGCTAGGATCTTGCATAGGTAAAGGAGAAGGGACGTAGTACATGAATGGAAGTGAAGACTTTAGCGAGGAGTCTCAAGTTTATCCATATGAACCAGAGAGCGAAAAGAGAATATGGACATAATTGCAGGTAGTTGGATTGACGTAGTGGTGAGATGCTGAAGAAGTTCTCTTGTGATTAATTCAATTTTCTTAGTGAAATTGGAATTGAGATCATTAGCTGAGAGTGAAGATGACTGAGGTGGTGGCTCTGGATATTTGTGGGAAAAGAAGGAAGTATGAAGTAGTTTTCCAGCAGAATGTGATGAAAAATGAATTGAGAAGTGTAGTTTGACTTCTGAGTAACAATAGTGACCTACTGCTCTGAGGTTAGCAGTCACATACTTAACTTGAGAGCAATCAGCATGATGTGTGTTTTTTTTTTTCAGCAACATTCAGCTACACAAGCACATGCAAAAAGTAGACAGGGAGTTTAATATTAAGATGGAATACTTACCAAATTTATAAGATATGCCAATAAGTTTTCTCTGTGTGTGTGTGTGTATGTGTGTGTTTGGGTTGTTCTACATGCTCTATAATATTTTATGGGGTCAAAATTTTAATATATTTTATAATAAAATGCTCTGGAAGAAAAATGATAGTAGCTTGATTTTGAATTTTCCTGCTTCTCCTATAAAATGTATGGGGGGATATATTAGTTTGGTAGGGCTGCCATAACAAAGTACCATGACCTGGGTGGCTTAAACAACAGAAATTTATTGTCTCACAGTTCTGGAGGCTAGAAATCCAATATCAAGGTATCAGTAAGTTGGTTGATTCCTTCTGAAGACCGTGAGGAAAAGATCTGTTCCAGGCCTCTCTCCTTGGCTTGCAGATGGCTATTTTTACCCTGTGTCTCCTCACATGACATTACCCTCTGTGTGTGGGTATGTGTGTGTCTCCAAATTTCCCCTTTTTATAAGGACACCGGTCATGTTGGATTAAGGTCCACTCTAATCACTTCATTTTAAGTTGATTACTTCTATAAATACCTTATCTTCAGATAAGGTCACATTATCAAGTATTACAAAGTAAGACTTCAATACATAAACTTGGGTTGGAGGCAGACAATTCAACTCATCACAGGGGAGAAAAGCTGCATCATTATGATACAGAGAGACAGGGAGGACAGAGATCTTAGAAATCACCTGGTAAAATGTACTCCCAGAAAAAAGATGGCACTGCATGGATTAGGAAATGTATGGTTAAAGCTGAGATAGAGCAATGCATCCGTGAAAGGGAGCAGACAAAAAAACAGAAGTGAAGAGTGTGGGAGAGGAGTGGGGAGGGGGCAAAATGCAGAATTCTAGAACAACATAATAATTGATGCATCAAAATCAAGTGAATAATTTGCCTCAGGCTATGATAGAGTAACTGATAATGGACTTGTCCTCTTGCCCTAAGCAAGCAGGAAACTGGATAAAATATACGAATAATCTGTGTTCAGGCATTGGATGACAAGCAGTACAGAACTACAATCCCTAAGAACGGAGAGAATTAAGGTAAGCTCTACAGTTACTCTGGAGGGACTTTCTTGAACTTGATGGAAAAAGTGATATCCAAAGACAGTGTGATGATCTCCCTGAGATGAGGAGATAGGAATTCAGGGAGAAAGGAGTTCAAGGGAGGTGGATGAGGCTGGAAATTTGCAGAGCAGGTAGCAGAGGGAAAGGTGATGCACCAACAATAAGCTTGTTTCTGCTTCAGTCTGTTGTAAAATACAAACCACAGCTACCTGGGGTGGGGGTCTATTCATAGTGTACAGAAGATCAAAGATAGCAATGGTCAGTGATTTCCCACTGCAAACAATGAAAGCTGGTAGACAATAGAACATCTTTAAAGTACAGAAGGAAAAAGATTAACAGTCAACACAGATTTCATATCCAGTAGATTATCTATCACAAATCAAGGTAACATAAATTTTTTCCAGCAAAAGTATTGGGGAAATTTATTGCCAACTAAATTGAACTAGATGAAATATTAAAGTTCTTCAAGCAAGGAAAATGAAATCAGGTGAAAACAAAGATATACAAAAAGTAGTGATGATTACCAACACAGAAGTTTCTGTTCATTTTTTAAGCCTGGTTACGACAGAATGGACTGTTTATGTTGTTTGCTTATGTGGCACAATATTGTGCAAAAGTGAACTAACAACATCAGGATGCATACTGTGAGTACTAAAATAATGATAAGAATATAGCTGATTAGTTAAGAGTAGAAATAAAATGGAATACAGAAATACTAAATCAAAAAGGCTGACAAAGAGAGAGTGAACAAAAGTAGGTGGAAGAAGTAGTAAAGAAGGTCTGAATATAAAAGGAACTATGGGTCATCCTTTCTTTTCCTTTCCTTCTATGTCATTTTCAGCATAAGTAGTTAACTAATAGTGAAAAGTGACAGAGGAAAGGAATGATACTATAGTGTTCCTTCGTTGTCTGTGTTTCTTAGGAAGTCATTGTCTTCTCTCTGCTTTCAAAGCAAGTTCTGATTTGGATGGAAAGCATGGCCTCTCAGGGCTGTCAACTCCTGCTCACTCATTCATAGACCTAAGATGCTTAGCTTGTACTTGCTTTGAGTCTTGTTAAACTCTCATGCATTGTGGGTCCACTGGAGTTCTGTGCTCATGGGGCAAGCACTATGTGTGAATGGAACAGCAAGGAACAATGGACATGCATATCATACACAACTCTGTTCCCTTCCATGCTCCAGTGTCCCAACCAAACCTTACTCATAAAGCACAAATACACAGATCAAATTATTAAGAATTTCAAGGCAGACACAGAAGGTCATTAAACTAAGAATAGAGCCTTTCTGAGCATGGGACCCTGTGTGACTCCACAGGTCAGAAGTGCATCAAGATGGCCCCAGGTGAAAAACAGAGTTATTTCCCTCTAAGTTGTGGAACAAGGCAGAGACAGCCATTCTAACCACTGCAATTCAATACTGTATGGAAGTTCTAGCCATTACAATAGGGAAAGAAGAAAAGTTAATACAGGTTACAACACATGCCATTAATAGTAACATCCAAAAATATGAACACAAGAATAAATTTAGCAAAATATATGCTATATTTGTTCACTGAAACCTTCACATCTTTGCTGAGAGAAAGATCTAAATAAATTGACATACAGCATGTTGATAGATTGGGAGACTTAGGTTATTATGGTTTTAACTCTCCCCAAATTGACCTGTAGATTCAATGTAACTGAATCAAAATCCTACCAGGATTCCTTGCAGAAACTGTCAAGCTAATTCTAAATTTTATATAGAAATTCAAAGAACCTAGTACATCCAAAATGATTAGAAAGAAGAAGAAAGCCAGAGGAGTGACATCTTTTTATCTCAAGACTCACATATAGCATTTTTAGGCACCAATTATCAAGGCGGTATGGCATAGGTGGACATACACATGTAGGGACAACTAGCAACATAGATTATAGCAAAGAAGAGAAAATCCAGAACTAGGCCCAGACTTACACACTTAATATGTTTCTTTGACAGTGGTGTCATGGTAATCCAATAAGGAAATAATAATAATGTTTTTGACAATTTGTCCTGGAGATAAATGTCCCTGGAAAGAATGTTTGGGAATGGAGGAGGAAAAGTCCTTACCTTACAGCATGCATACACATATATACACAGAAACACACAAGAATAAATGGAAGATAAGAATGATGAAAATATCAACTATGACCTGGAGACCAACTGCAGCAGTGGTCTTGCCACTAAACCTTTCCTTGTAATTTTTTTTTCCCCTGGAAATTGTAACTAGCACATTTTGAAGATTAGAGAGACTTGTGAGTCCCCCTTAAACTGGAACCATAGCATGTTGGTAATGCTCCACTTGTATTCTGCCAGATCCATTTACCATTTGTTTGCATGAAGCCTCCATATATGTTTCCATTCCCAAGAGTCAGTACAAGCAACTCTGTCGGGTAACTATACATGGTGGCCAGAATCAGATTGGTCTGTATGGTTAGAGAGCAACAATTGCCTCACAAGTATTCTCCTGTGAACAGCTCTTAAACAATGACAAATGTGTATAGAGGTACAAATACTCCAAGCTCCTTGCCTCTAATCAGGAAATCTCTGAGGTTTTGCCCACACTTTCTACAGATTATCTTTGAAGAATTGATCTAAAGCTACTCTCTGTGGGCCTTTTCAAATAGCTTACTCTTTTTGGACACCTCTCATTTCCTATCTCATTTCCCCAAATACGTATATAGATTTTTCCTGGGACTATGTGATAATAAATCAGACTTGTCTCTGGACAAAACCCCATCAATCCTGATGTGTGTAGGACAGTCAAGTTTTATGCCTATGATCCTGGTTTAATTATTATACCATTACATTGTCCCATTTTACTCTTAAAACTGTTCCAGTTTGTATGGCAACTTATATGTGCTCACCATTATATAATGAAAAGTTGTCACACCCATGACCACATTCCACCCAGAAGAGAGAATATAGAAAAATCTGTAAGATATTCTAGGGAAGAAAATGTCAGGCAAGGCAAATTGACCTTGAAATTTTAAAACAAAAACACATTTTGAACGTGCAAGAAACTTGGTGAACATTCTTTGCAAAAGCCTTGTTGAAAACATTATGAGAGGATGAGCTCCAGGTGGAAAGAGTCATTGCTGATCTAACAAATAAATAAAAGGAAGAATAGAGTTGACTGAATGGACTGTAAATTGCATATGATCTGACAATGTGGAAATCATTCATCTAACACAAAATGGGAGCAGATGTGTTTGGTAAGTAGCTAGAAAGTAAAATTAGTTTGTGGATTGCCTCATTGTAACTGCTAGGTGTCAAAGAGTATTATTTAAGGCTAACAAAACAGATACTGAAAAATGAAACATATGTAAGAAAACAAAGCTAAATGAATGAAAGCTATTAATATTTACTAAATGTGGGTCATGGTGTAATTGTTGGGGAAGGGGAGAAAAACGATACGACTTCCTTTTAGTGGAATTTAAAATAGGTAGCCAAATAAAGAAAGAGGATATTTCATAAATATAAAATCATTAAAATAACTTCTAGGGCAAAATTACAAACTTCCCTAGATATTAGAAATATAATAAAAGAAGACACGAAACAGATATTCATGTTGAATGCTTTATACATTTTGACAGTTAATTCTGTATGTCAATTTGGCTAGACTATGGTGCCCAGCTGTTTGGTCAAACACTAGTCTAGAGGTTACTATCTGATAAGATTACCATTGATAATCAGTAGACTTTAAGTAAAGCAGGTTACCCTCCATGAGGTGGGTGGGCCTCGTTCAATTTGTTGAAGGCCATAAGAGCGAAGATTGAGGTCTTCTGAGGAAGGAATTCTGCCTCAAGACTGTAACATAGAAACTGCCTGAGTTCCAGCTTGCTAACTTGCCCCACAGATTTCAAGACTGCCAGCTCCAATGATGACAATCACAATTACATAAGCCAATTCCTTAAAATAAAAGAAATCATTCCCTCTCATTGTTTTTTTTTCTCTCTCTCTCTCTGGAGAACCCTGACTAAAGTAATAAAGATTTTGGTACCAAGAGTGGTTCTAGAGGAAAATAATCTTAAGGATGAGTTTGGAGGATTGTTTCTGAGGTTAATGTATTGGTTCTCTAATCTTATTAGATTTAAAGTCAGTAAGGACTCAATTTCCGGTAGTAAAGAGATCATTAATGGCCATGGCATGACATAGCAATAGAGATAAGCAAAATATCATCATTGGATACTTCTAATCAAATACTTTTAAGAGTCAAGGTTCTGGTACCTTAGAACATCTTTGTCAAACTAATGAGTATAATGAGAATGACTGGTTACTCTGAATTGCACTGGACAAAGTGGGGAAAGAAAAAGATCAGCTCAGGGATTCAGATTCCCAGCTCAAGTGCTGTGTAAATGATAAGCGACCTGAAAGTTTTCTATGACTACACTGAAAGAAATCCTTACATCCTGTAGCTGTAGAGCTGAGACTGCTGAAAAATTTCATCCTACAAGTGACTGAATTATAGCACAAATTGAATTCCCAATCTGGCAGACTGTCTGCTGTTAAAGTAAGGATATTGGTTGAAAGGAATGGGGTCTTGAACATTGGAATTTGTCATTTGATTCTGAAAAAGCTAGGGACACTGATTAAACTCCTAAATTCTGCTGAATCTTCTTGCCAATAGAAGCATTCTTTCACCTCATCTGAAGAGATTAATCCTGCCTGAGGAAACTATAATGGCCTCCCCTGAGGTAGTTGCCTTTCAAGACAATACTTATTTTCCTCAGGACCCTCTTCACCAGAGCCTCTTTTGTTCTAGACTTGTAACTAGACTCAGGTCTCAGCAGGCACCAGAAGGTGAAGTAGAAAGTGTGATCCATAAAGAGGTATATGACACTAGAAAAGAACTACATAATTTTTCCAATTTATACAGACAGAAATCCTGGACTTATATGTGGGAATGGATGTTAATGTAGGCATAGAATAGTGGTGGAAGGAATATAAAGTTGGATCGGGCAGAATTTATGGATATAGGCTTACTAAGCAGAGATTCTGCATTTAATGTTGCCTCATGAGGGGTTAGAAGGGCTCTAATAGTTGTTCAGTTGTCTGAAATATGGACAAAAATTAATTAGGATGAAATGCCAGAACTGCCTTGGTATACTGTAGAGTAAGAGATGCAAAGTCTTAGGGAGATTGGAATGTTAGAATAGATTTATCTTATAAGACCTGCTCACCCACTCTGGGAGGGTCCAGAGGACATAACCCTTCTCCACAACTGTGAGAAATAAAGTTGTTAGGTGAGCCCCACTATCCTTGAAGAACTCTGTGGTTGCTCTTCTCTGCAGGTCAGAAATTACTGTGGGAACTCTTGCCCCTGTATTGGGAAACCTAAATATAATGGAAATAATTAGATTCCAGGGATGCAGAGGGGAAGTAGCAGCACTTAATAGCCAAAGTCGAGGCGGGCATGGTTACCACAATGGACAGCAGAGTGAAAGTGGAAATTAGAATAATCTGACTTACAGAGACATATTGAGTTGGCTAGTTGATCATGGTGTCCCTAGAAGTGGGATAGATGGGCAATCTACTAAATTCTTACTTGATCTGTATAGTGGGAGAGTTCTCGGTCAAGGGAACAGAAGTCTAACATGAATCATAAAAAGAGAGTCACAGTCACTACATCAATTTCCAGACTTGAGCCAGTTTACTGGCCCAGAACCCCTCAAATGAAGGGGAGGCTGAGTCCCCTAGAGAAAGGACATCTTTACACTGCCAAAATTTTATACTATTAACCTTTCTCCTAGCCTTCCCTGAAGGGACCTACAGCCTTTTACAGGGTGACTGTGCATTGGAGAAAAAGAAATAATCAGACTTTTTGAGGATTACTGGATACTGGCTCTGAACTGACGCTAATACCAGGAGACTGAAAAAGTCGCAGTGGCACTCCAGTCAGAGTAGGGGCTTATGGAGTTCAGGTGAGCAAGGGGGTCAGGAGTTTTAGCTCAGGTCTGTTTCACAGTTGGTCTCATGGGTTCCTGACCCATTTTGTGGTTATTTCCCCAGTTGTGGAATGCATATTTAGATTAGACATACTCAGCAGCTGGCAGAATCCATGCATTGGTTTCTTGACCTATTATAGTAGGAAACATCAGGTGGAAGCTGTTAGATCTGCCTCTATCTAGGAAACGTGTGAAGCAAGAGCAATTCTGCTTCCCTGGAGGGGTTACAGAGATTACCACTACCAAAGACTTGAAGGATGTAGGGGTGGTGATACTTGCCATACCCCCATTCAACTCACCTATTTGGCCTGTGCAGAAAACAGATGAATCATGGAGAATGAAAGTGGGCTATTATAAGCTTAACCAGGTGGCGATTCTAATTGCAGCTGTAGTACCAGATGAGGTTTTATTGCTCGAGTAAATTAACACATCCCCCGGTACCTGGTATGCAGCTATTGATCTAACAAATGCTTTTCTCTCTACCTGTTAGTAAAGGCCCCCAGAAGCAGTTTACTTTCAGCTGGCGAGGCCAGCAATACACCTTCATTTTCCTATTTCAGTGGTATGTCAATTCTCCAGCCTACGTTATAATTTAGCCCACAGAGATCTTGATCACCTTTCCCTTCCACAAGCAATCATGCTGGTCCATTACATTGATGATGTTGTGTTGATTGGACCTAGTGAGCAAAAAGTAGCATCTACTCTAATTGGTAAGACATTTGTGTGTTAGAGAGTAGGAAATAAATCTGACAAAAATTCAGGACTTTCCACCTTAATGAAATTTCTAGGGATCCAGTGGTGTGGGGCATGTTGAGATATCCCATCTAAGGTGAAGGATAAGTTATTCCATTTGGTCCCTCCTACAACCAAGAAAGAGGTACAATGCCTAGTAGGCTTCTTTGGACTTTGGAGGAAACATATTCCTCACATGGGTGTGCTATTTTTGCCAGTGTACCAAGCGACCCCCAAAACTCCTAGTTTTGAGTGGAATGCAGAACAAGCAAGGTTTTGCAACATGTCCAGGCTTCCTACAAAAAACACAAATCCAAATCCATTTTTCATGTCTGTGTCTGACCATCTTCTCCCAGACCACGGACTAGTGATTCTTTTCTGCCATGGTAGTTCTTCATGCCTTCAGATTGTCCCCAATTACAGGAAGTAAAACGTCAGTAAACATAATTTTAAATTGCTATTTCAGTTACATCATTAAGAATGTGTAATTTTTTTTTACTTGATCCTTTACCTAATATGGAATATTAAGGGTTTTAAATTATTTTAATCATTATGTTATCTAGTGGTTTTCAATAATAAAAGCATATTAAATATCTCAATATATGTTTTAGATAAAAATGCATTGTAAAATATTCATAAACTTTTAATAAGAATGTTTTCTGGTTTTACTGTGCTACATAAGAAGGTGAAACCAATTTAACTGTTAAAAATCAAGTATTACACTCTATGAAATTAAAGTTTTGTTACATAGTTCTAAATGTTTTCTATATTTGTAGAAATTTTGATTTATTCATGGAGAGTTCTTATTGTATTACAGATAATATCTTTTTTCCTATTAACTTTTTAAAAATATAGCAATAGCTTTCACATAACGAATTCCATGGTGAAACATAATACATGAGTTTCTCAGCTCAAGCTTTTTTTCTTTTAACTGAAAGAGGAAATTTACTAGCCTCTGAATAGGTCAATAATTTAGCTATTTAAATAATATATAAACTAGTAGTTTCTCTTTAACTGGAAATAAGAAAGTCTCAAGGATTCTTTATCAGGCAAAAATGACCTTTGGATAACAGCTATTGAAAAGACTAAAATGAAAGAAGATATTTTTAAAAAATGGCTAATAGAGTCCATATTATAGAATCTGTTTTAGACACAAATTCCTTTATTTACCCTCTTTCCAGACCCTGACCCACTGTAGTAAGTATTTAGTCAGAAACTGTTTAATTCACACTTAGCACTGTCTGACCCATAGCACATATCTATAAATTCATATAATGTAGAAAAAAGCAAACAGGAATTAAGGCCAGTAAAGCAAATTGTACACTTTAGACTATTTTTCAGAATCTCTTGGGAGAAGCTTCCAGGCCCATGTGAGAAAGGAGTCAGGAATCTGGGTCAGGGACGGATTACTATGATATGTTAATATTTCTAGAATTTGTGTGCTATTGTAAAGTGAATGTGTATGTCTCCCCCAGATTCATATGTTGAAGCCCTAACCCTCAGCGTGGTGGTATTTGGAGGTGGGGGTCTTGGGGAGATAACTAGGTTTGAATGAAGTCATTAGGGTAGGGTCCCCATCATGGGATTAACGCCCTCATAAGAAGAGAAAGAAGCCAGAGCACACGCTCTCTCTCTCTCTTTGCCAAGTGAAGATACAGCTAGAAGGCTGCTTCCTGAAAGTCAAGACGGGTCTTACGAGGAGCCCAGTCTGCAGCATCTCAGTCTTGGCTTCCCAGCCTCCAAAAATGTGAGAAACAAATGTTCTTCTATTTAAGCCATGTAGTCTAAAATGTTTTTGTTATAGCCGCGGAAGCTGACTAAGACATGTGCTTTCTTTTTTATTGGTGATATTCATATCACTTTTCTCATTAAATAGCAAAGAATTTCTGTGCTTACTTTAAGGTTCACAAGGAAAGAGAAGTATGGGGCTGAATATGCTTTATTCCACAACCAGTTTTCGATGGGAAGCTTCAGAACAGAGCAGATGGAAATAAGTACTCTGAAAACTAAAGCTGACAACCCTTGGGCTATCGAAAAAGAAAGAGCCCATAGGCAGCCAGCCAGCAACTGGGAAACAGTTTAATAAGCAGACAACCTAGATTTTCAAACAGTGAGAAACAGATAGACACACCTGTGTGTTGAGGAAACCAGAAATGTTTTCACTGATATACCAAGTTATCGGATACAGCATATATAACAATATTTTCTTCTATAGTTTATGTGTGCACATGTCAATGTTTTTCCTCAGCCTCCTGTTTCTCAAAAGAATTGTCTCAGTTCTTCCAACAAATGTTTTTCTTTAATCGACTTTGTTCCTTGGTCTTATAGAGAAGCTGAACACAGCCACTGAACAGAAATTCCATGAAAGCTCTTGCTTCTCCACACATAGAGTTCATCAATTTCAATGAGGAAAGAAAACATGATTTTTTTACTCTCCACTTTTCTTAGTTGATCTGGATTAATAACTAGAAAATGAGCATTCTGCTCCCCTTCACACATGACACGCATTTAATGGGATAATTAAATCAACATCACTTATACTCTGCTGTCATTGTGACTGCATTCGGTGGGAGTAAAGGTGCCAGTATTAAACCATATTTTAGTAGATAAATGCGTTTTTTTATTTACATGCTAGTTTTGGAGCTATGAAACATATCTACTGTCAACTAAGTGCTAATGAATGTGACAGTTATTCCTGACACAATGTTCACTCAGTTGCATGCATTTATGGTTATTTTTAATATTTTCTTTAAAATGATTGTTGATTATAGTCTTTCTATAAAAGCTATATTTTGTTGGATTTATTTTGTAATTAGTTTGCCTTACACATGTATTGTCAGTATGATTCACTCTAAACCTATTTATGTATTGAGATTATATATATACACATTAGAATAATAAGCTTTTGTTATATACCCACCCCCCATTTAAATAAATAAAACATAAAAAATATAATTGAGGCTCCATAATTACTTATTCCCAATTTAAGAATTTACATAATATTTTATTCCATGCATTTAGTTATATTTTTAATATATTTGTCACCAAATGATATAATGTGGTTTTGATATTTCATATGTTGTGCAAATGTCATTATACTGTGTGAATTCTTTGGAAACTTTATTTCTCTCAAAATTGGGAGTGTAATGTTCATTCATTTTACACCTGTTTGATATTGTATTATGTACTGTAGTATGTATTTTTATTGTATTATGGCATTATGTGAAAATGCCATAATTATGTGGACATTTTTCAGTTCATGGAATTTTATGTTATTTCCAGTGATTGGCTATCATAAACAATGCCGATTTAGACATTTTTATATATGTATCCTAGTGTTCTTAAGTTAGTATTTACCTAAGATTAATCTGGAACTGCGGAATCTTGGGGCTGGAATATCTTTTACTTTATCAAATTTTGTGAGATTTTTCAGAGAGCTTGAACCAATTTTCATTCTACCACCAATTATATAAAGAATTCTATTAAACACAATCCTTGACATTCCATTAGTTTTGGTAATCATTTTAAAGTGTTTTATTTCTAAATAATTTTCATTGATGGTAGTATATTTAGAGTCAAATGCAGAAATCTTTATAGCTGAAGTGTGTATACATATGTATATGTGTGTGACTGTGTGTATGTGTGTTTAAGTACCACCCAGATAAAGATACTGAACACTTCCAACATCACAGAAAAACTTGTTTATTCTCCCCAACCCTGAGCTCTTAATAACAATCCCCAATCTGAGGCAACCACTATTCAGACTTCTATCATTGACTCATGTTGCCATTCTATGAATTTCTTAGAAATGGAATCATGTAGCATCTGAGAATAATCTATGCTGTTGTGTGTAGAAGTAGTTCGATTATTTGCAATGCTGTGTAGTTGCATCATATTCCATCATGTGAAAATACCAAAAAATTTCAATCCACCATAGTGCTAATGGATATTTGCATTATTTTCCCTTGTGGATATTATAAATAATGTTGCTATGAACATTTTTGTACATGTTTCGGTGGAAATATGCACTCATTTCTCTTCAGTTTATCCCTAGAAACACTGGTTCATAGGTTAGATTTATGCTTAGCTTTAGTAGATAATGCCAAAAATTTCCCCAAATGGTTGTAACTATAAACATTCCTGCCAGCAGTATATGATAGTTTGTGGTACCACATTCTTTTAGCATGTGGCATTTTCGGTCTTTCTTGTCATTTTGCCCATTCTAGTGACCTTGTACTTCTGTTTGGATTTCATTTGCTTTCCTTTGATATTGAGCATTTTCTTAAGTATTTATTGGCCATTTGGATAACCTCTTTTGAGAAGTACCTGTTTAAGTCTTTGCTAATTTGCTTTAGTTTGGTTGACTCTATTTTTAAAATTGGTTTATATAAGTTCTTTATATATTCTGGATATGAGCCCTTTGTCAGATATGTTTTGTGAATATTTTCCACTATTTTCTGGTTTTTGTCGGTTTACACCCATAATTGTATCTTTTAATGAACTGAAGTTCTTAATTTTAATGAAGTCTTTTTCAGTCTTTTGTTCTAGGATCAGTGCCTTTTTGCATTCTGTTTAAGAAATCTTCAAGTAACTCTTTGGACATGACAATGTTTCTTTTAAATACTTTAATGTTTTACTTTTCAAATTTAAGCATACGATCCACTTCAAGTGAATTATTTTTTATGGTATGTATTAGGAGTCAAAGTTCATTTTTCCATACTGATACTCCATTGCTCCAGAACTATTTATTGAGAAGACTGTCCTTTCTCCTCTCCTCTGCAGTCCACATCTGTCATAAATCCAATATGGCAAATATTTTTCTGGTCTTTTTATATTCTGCCAATAGTCTAATTGTCTACTCTTGTCCCAATACCATATTGCCTTCATTGTAGATTTGCTTATAGTATGTCTTGATATCTGGTAGTAAATCTTCCAAATAGTGTTTTTTTTTTTTAAATAACATTGCAATACATATGTATTTTTAATTTGCATTTTATATCAGCCTTTCAAATTTTTTAACAGAGTGGAAATTTGGGGGGGGAATTGCATTTAATCTATAGATCAATTTTAAGAAAAAAACTAATTTTAAAATATGGAGATTTCCAATCCATGAACACAAACTATCTTTCCATTTCTCTAGGTAGGTCTCTTCATTTTATAGATTCATAGATAGGTACGTAGGTAAACAGAAAGATAGATTGATAGATAGATAGATAGACACTTTAAAACAATGTTTTGAAGTATTTAGTGTAAATTCACTCACATTTTTGTTAGATTTATTTCTAGATATTTGATATTTTGAGACTTATAAAACTATTTTTGTAATTCCATTTTTCAATTGTTAGCTCCTGTATTTAGAAATAAAATTAATTTTTGTATATTGGTCTTGGATCCAGCAAGCTTGCTAAATTTGTTTAATAATTTGTTGATTTTTAAAAATTTTCTAAATATGTTATCATAACGTCCTTAAATATTGACAGCTTTACTTCTTCCTATTCCTTTTTTATAGGCTTTATTTATTTTTCCACTTGGGTAAACTAGCTAATAATTGCAGTACAATGTTGAATAACAGTGGTGATGGTGATCCTTGTCTTATTCCTGAATTTGGGGGAAATGTGCTTAATTATTTAACATTGCATATGATGTTATCTGTAGTGGTACTTTAAATACACTTTATCGGATTAAGGATATTTTCTTTTACATCAGTTTGCCAGGAGATTCTTTTTTTATATCAGGAAGGAATCTTGAATTTTGTTATGTTGTTTATTCATTTAGTGAGATGGTTATATGATATCTTTCCTCTTTCTTTCTGTTATTACAGTGAATTGCAGCAATGGATTTTTTTAAAGTCAAACCAACTTCACTTTCCTGTAAGAACCTTACTTGGTGAAGGAATAGTATTAGCTACTATTTTGCTTGGGGTATTTGTAAACATTTTCACAACATACATTGGCATGTAATTTTCTTTTTGTTGTATGTATGGAGTAATTCTTTGCATTTCTCTGACTACTAATGAGTTGAGAAAGTTTTCTTATGCTTTTGGTTAATTGTGCCTCTTATTCTTCTGTTAACTTTACTGATATTTTGTACTTTTTTGTATAAAAATAGGAAGTATAGATATTTTGTACTTCTATATTTTTAATATTTTCTATAATTATTATTGATACTTTTTCCAATTTTATGTTTTTCAAATCTCATCTTTCATACTAAGTCCTTATTTTATGATCATGAGTTTTTGGTTTTAATATGCTTACAAATATTGATCTTTTACCTTTCTTTCTTTTGCTTATTCTTTTTTTGCACATTTCTTTGGGAAATTCTTCCCCACCCAGAAATTATAAAAATATTTCCCATAATATGTTCTAAAATGTTAAAACTTTTACTTATCACACTTACGTCCTAAATCCATCTACAATAGTTTCTTGTGTGTTGTGTACCAGGAACATATTCTGAATTTACTTTTGCTTTTCACAGACTTCTACAATGTTAGAAATAGTAATAAATTCTTTTATTAGGTTCTAATAAGTATTTTATATACTTGTTTGTGTTTTCTGTGTTAACATTTATGTCTTCTATGAATAAGGACTACTGTCTTTTTCCTTTACAATCTTTTTTTTTCAATGTTATTTGATTTTTCTTGTGTTACTGTATTGGCAAAGACATCCAATATAATATCAGTACCAAGCACCACTGTCTCCTTACTCAGATTTAGGAAAAGTTTCTAATGTTTCATTGTTGTGTCTGATCATTATCTTAGGGTTTTAGCAGATATCCTATTGCAGATTTGAAGATAGCTTTTTTTTATTTTCTGATTTCTTAAATTTTAAGGACTTTATTTTTTTAGAGCAGTCTTAGGTTCACAACAAAATCGAGAGGAAAGTACAGAGATTCCCTATATAACCCCTGCTCCCACACATGCGTGGCCTCCCTCGCTAACATCACTCGCCAGAATAGTACATTTTATACTAAGGATGAACCTACACTGACACATGATAATCACCTGAAGTCCACAGTTTACCAAAGGGTTCACTCTTGGTGCTGTACATTCTGTGAGTTTGGACAAAAGTATAATGACATATGCATATCATTATAATATTATACAGAGTATTTACACTACCTTAAAAGTCATCTATGCTCTGCTTATTCATCTCCCCGCTCCCCGCCCCAGCAACCAATGATCTTTTTATTGTTTCTATAGTTTTGCCTATTCCAAAATGTCATATAGTTGGAAGTACATGATATTGTTTTTTTCAGATTGGCTTCTTTCACTTACTAATATGTATGTAATTGCTTCTCTATGTCTTTAACGGTTTGATAGCTCATTTCTTTTTAGCACTGAATAATATTCCATTGTTTGGATGTACCTCAGTTTATTTATTTACTCACCTACTGAAGGACATATTGGTTGCTTCCAAGTTTGGGCAACTAGGAATAAAGCTGCTATAAACATCCATATGCTGGTTTTTACACGGACATAAGTTTTCAACTCCTTTGAATAAATACTGAGGAGCATGATTGCTAGATTGCTTGGTAAGAATGTTTAGTTTTGTAAGAAACCACCAAACTATCTTCTAAAGTGGCTGTCCATTATGCATTCCCACCAGCAATAAATGAGAGTTTCTATTGTTCCACATCCTCACCAAAATTTGTTGTTGTCAGTGTTTTGAATTTTGACTACTATAATTTTGGTGTAAAATTTTCAAATCATTTCATGTTATTTCGTTACACATAAGTAATAATTTTAACAAAAAAATTAAATTTTCCTGTACAAACTTTAGTAAACTATTTTTTAGAATTAATATTCACTAACATCTTTATGTTCTATCGATGATTAAATAGCATCAGTTTCCTCTTTTTAAATTTTTAAGATATTATTTGCATATAATAAACTTCATCAATTAAAAATGGCTGAAATTTTCACAAATTTTGTGAAAAATATTAACTTATAAATCCAAGCACCTCAGCTGAACAGAGAGAAGCAAAACAAGTCATGTCATCATCAAAATTCTGACAGCAAAAGAAAAAGAAAAAAGTATAAAAGTAGCCGGGGAAAATGTTTATATTTGGGGCAAATGTGATGAGTGACATTTTTGTCATAAACAACGAGGACCAGAAGACAATGGTATAATATAATTAACAGAGTATAAGAGAACATATATAATTCCATATCTATCAAATTATCCTTCAAAAATAAGGATTAATTAAGGTCATTTTCAGATAAATGAAGCCAAGGGAACTTATCACCAACAGCACTGAACTATATGCAGTGTTAAGATACATCTTTAGTCTCATTCAAGAGAAATGACATGAAATGAAATCTAGGATCTACAAGAAGGAATAAAGAGCATCAAAAATTATAAAAATAAGAATATATATATATATACGTGTGTGCTTTTCTCTTAATTTCTTTAAACTATTACTGTTTGTAAAAGCATTAATAATAACATTGTGCATTGTGGAGATATCAACTTTAGTAGCATCATTTATGAAAAAATACTATAGAGGAGGAGAGCTGTAAATGGGATTTAATTGCTTTAAGATTTTGTTTTTTTAAAAAAATTTTAGGTGAAGAGGTACAATATTATGTCTAGGGTGACTTTGGTAAATTAAGTTAAAGATACATAAGATACAGGTCGTAATCCCAGGTGGAACCAATAAAAGTAAAAAGAGATATAGCCACCAAACCAAGAGAGAAATGAAAATGGCAGAAAAGGAAAAATAAAGGTGCAAAATGAAGATATAACAACTAGAAAACAAATAGCAAGATGGTCGACAAACTAAAACATATTAATAATTATTTTGAATATGTATGAACTAAGCATGTCTATTAAAAGCAATCATTGTCAGAATAAATATTAGCACCCCAAAACATGTTATCTTTAAATACAAATGCCCAGATAAGGTGAAAAGGAAACCATAGTAAAAGATACATCTTGGACAAAAAAGGATAAGAAAGCTGGATTGGCTATATAATGATCATAAGAAGTAGACTTTCAGACAAGGTGTAGTATCTTATATGCAGAGGTTTATTGCATTATGATGAAATATTAATTCAACAGGAATTAAACACATAATAACAGCACTTCAATATATGGAACAAAAACTAACATAAAAAGAAGAAATTTTAAAAATCACAAATTAGAGACTTTTAACAGTTTATCAAAAATTGATAAATGACAGATAAAAATTCAGTAACAATACAGAAGATTTAACAATAATGATATAACCTGATTGAATTGTAAAGAACACTACACTCCCAAACTGAAGAATACGTGTTCTTGTCTAGTACATTTGGGACACTTAGAAATATAGACTATATACTAAGCCATAAAATAATTCTCAATAAATTTTGAAAATATCACTTCATATTGAGTATGTTCTCACATCAGAATTAAATTAGAAATCAGTAACAGAGATATCTCAAACATCATCAAGATTATAAAACAAAATTTCAAAGAAACTGTGGGTCAAAATAATGTCATGTGGATATTTAAATAAATTTCAAACGGATTAATAATAAAAAGATAACATATTAATATTTGTGAATTCCAGCTCAAGTAGTGATTAGAACAGTTTGTAGGAGAGAATTAATATAATATTCTAAGTTTCAAATATGAAAGAAAGAAAGAAAATATGAAGGAAAGAAATCACATATATGAGAACAGAATCAGTAAAATAGAAAACAAACAATAGAGATAAGAAATTAAAGTAAAACTGCTTTTTTAAAGGATTAATGAAAATGATAAACTTCTATACAGAATGATGAAGAAAAAAGAGAGACGACCCAAATTATCAATAGCAGGGATGTAAAAGATGATGTCACAATGGATGCTAAGAAATTAAAGGGATAATAAAGGTATTATGATCAACAATGCTTATAAATATGATAACAGGTAAAATTGAGAATTTCTTCAACAGGAACAAGTTAAAACTGACAAAAGAAGATAGATACAATCTGGAGAGCTCTATATCTATTAAAAGCATGATTTTGTAATTAAAATCTTTCTCACAAGGAAATAAACAGACCCAGATTATTTTACTGAGAGGTTTTATCAAACTTATAAAGAAAAAGCTCTCTCAGAACATAAAGGAGGAGGCATGACTTTCCAGCTATTTTTATGAGATATTGTACCTCTGATCCCCAAACCATATGAAGACATTACCAGAAAAGAAAACTAAAGACCAATGGAATATAGCAATATATAAAAATAATAGTCCATCATGACTTGGTGTGGGTACTTACAGGAGGAACAGGTGGATATTATGAAAATAAAAGAAGATAATAAACAATCATAAAAACAGACAGTAAAAACATTTCACAAACTTCAACAGTCGTCCATAATAAAAACTCTAAGAAAACTAGGAAAATAAGATCATCTATGAAAAACTTAAAGAGAATGTCATTGTTAGAGGTGAAACACCAAATGCTATCCCCTAAGATTGGGAACAAGAAAACAGTGTCTGCATGCACCATTTCTAGTCACGGTCGAATAGTGCAAGTCCTATTCAGTGCAATAAAGCAAGAAAAAGAAATAATGGACATGACAATTGAAAAGAAAGAAGTAAAATTGCCTTAATTGCATTTTACATATACATGATTGTATATGTAAAAAATCTTTTAAAAATGTACATAAACAAAATAAAGCTAGAACTAGGAAGTATATGTAGCAAGATCCAGAGGAAGAAAGTAAACATTATTTTTTAAAATCAGCTATATGTCTAGAAATTGGCAATGCATAAATGGAAAGTAAAATTAGGAAAGCATCCAAAGAATGGAATACTTAGAACAACTTTAATAAAAAGATTTGACAAATCTCTGTGCTGGAAATTAAAGGTTATTATAAAATATTCTGGGAGAAATTAAAAACATATGGATATAGTCATATTTATATATATATCATATCATATCATATCTAGCTATCTATGAAGAATGGGGCAATGTATAAACGGAAAATCAAATCATGAAAGAAAGTCCAGAAGTAGATCTTCAGTTACATGGTCAAATTACCCTTTAACAAATTCAATTTAATGAGGAGTGAAAAGTCTTTTTAACAAATGCTACCGAAATAAGTGAATATGTGTAACAATTCCATAAATAGATATGGATGTATCTCTATCTATCTATCTAGCAATGATCTAGATCATTACCTCACATGATAAAATAATCAAGATAAATAATAGAATTAAATGAAAAAGTTAGATCTATAAAGGATTCTAAATAAAATTTACCAAGATATCTTCAACACCTTGATGTTGTAAAGTTTTCCTAGAGAGTAAACAGAAAGCAATAATCATAAAAGGACAATTGCTAAACCATAATTTACCCTACCTCAAATTTCTACTTATTAAGAAAATGAATTGGCAAACCACAGGCTAGGAGAAAATATTCATAAAATATATATCTGAAAAACACTTATATCCAGAATCCATAAAGAATTTTACAACTCAATAATAAAAATATAAAGAACCCGTAAAGTGTGGATAAAATGATTGAGCAAACACTTTACAAAGAAAGATGAATAAATGGCAAACAATAACCAAAAAAAACAAAACACATGAAAGAATTCACAGCATCATCAGTGATCACAAAAATGCAAATTAAAACCACAATGAGATACCACTATACACCTACTAGAAAGGCTAAAATTTGTCTAATAATATTGACTATTGGCAATGATGTTGAGCAATCAAGCTCTTACGCGTTGCTTGTGGAAGTGTGAAATGGTGCAGCCTCTTTGGAAAAACGTTTTGCAGTTTCTTTAAAAGTAAACCATAAATGTACCTTAGTGCCTAGTGATTTCACCCCCCAAAAAATTAAATCATATATGCACAAATGATTGTATAAGCTTGTTAATGACACCTTTATTCATTATAGTGTTGCTGTGATACTGAAAGCTATGCCACCAGTATTTAAAAATACCAGCAGGGTCACCCGTGGTGGACAGGTTTCAGTAGAGCTTCTAGACTAAGACAGATTAGGAAGAAGGACCTGGCCACCTACATCCAAGAAATTGGCTATGAAAATCCTGTACATAGTAGCAGAGTATTGTCTGATACAGCACCAGAAGGAGAGAGGATGGCACAAAAAGACCAGGCAGGGTTCTGCTCTGCTGTGCATAGGCGTTGGAATCGCCTCCATGGTGCTAACAGCAAATTCCATTTTTAAATGACTTTACTAGTGATTGAAGGAAAGAGATACAGACTTTTCCAATTTTCTTTAATTTTGAGACTTCATGGGACTAGAAAAATTCTATCTGAATTCTTTACAACTAATATGGTTATAGAGGAACAATATAACCTTATGAGATATCTTATTTCCTTTTTATATCACAATATTAAAAATATTTTTTGAAATATATTTATCATGTCAAGTTTTTCAAGAAAATATGAACTCTTTGTGGAACAAATTTTAAAATAATATCTAACAAATGGATATATAGTTTGTGATGTATATTATTCTGAAATTAAAATTCAGTTTCAATTTAATAATAAAATGTCAGGTTTTTTTTTTTCACCTTGTGGTGTATGAAAGGTAAAAGCACAGAGAAATGTGTTCAGGACTCTGAAAACAATTCTGCATCATGAGGAAACTACTTTCTTCTAGGCATTTATATGTAGTCAATAAATCATTTAATCTACTTTAAATTATTTTGCACAATAATGCCTAACTAATGTGGAGATAAGGTTAAGCCTTCTATTGATATGTAGTAAGTCCTCTCTTTAAACTTAATCCATTGTACTGTAAATGTCACTCCCCCAACCTCTTCTTCTAATCAATATCCTCTACTATCTTTCCCTGTCAGATGAGATAAAGTCCACCTCTGTGCAAGTATTGACTCCCTTCCTACTAGAAGTTAACATGCACATTGAACATTTTGTAGTCTCTTTTAACTCAAACAGATAACTGTATTACACAATTATTTTCTTATTAAAGATTTACAAGTTTTAAAAATATGAGGAATTTTGGGGGCCTTTTTAACATACTAATGCTTTTCCAGAAGGGTGCTCTTAAAAATGTGGGTGCGTGTTTTGCGGGGGGGTTATTCTTTTCCAAACCTTTTCATTTGACTTAAAAGACATTTATATTGTCAAAAATACTGCCAATTAGGATAGCAAATTATAACCTTCACATATTTAAGGCTATAGGGCTGGCCCAGTGACAGAGTGGATAAGTTCACACACTCCACTTCAGTGGCCTGGGTTGCAAGTTCGGATTCTGGGCGTGGACCAACATCACACATCCAGCTACACTGTGGCAGCATCCCACATACAAAATAGAGGAAGATGGGCACAGATGTTAGCTCAGGACCACTCTTCCTCAAGCAAAAAGAGGAAGATTGGCAACAGGTGTTAGCTCAGGGCCTATCTTTCTCACCAAAAAAAAAAAAAGAATATAAGTGTTTTTAGTTTGGCATTTGGCACATGGAATGGATTGATATATCTATCTATCTATCTATCTATATATATATTTGGCTTTAATATATAAAATGTCAATACTAGCTATAATAGTCAAAATGTAAAAGGACCTCTAGGACCTCTGCTTTTCACATCAAGATGTAGACTGAGAAATTTGCTTGTCTGGCAAGAAGAGTATATCTTCCAATGCCCTCTTTAGAAATGGCCAGAGGGTGAGAGAAATGGAAATACATACCAGAGAATGGAACGAAGAATCAGCAAGAACAATGGACTGGGACCTGCTCTCAGGGAAGAGAACACAGGCTTAATAAAGAATCATTTCCTGCCCTTAGGATAGAGCAGAGTTTCTCACCCTCAGCACTGTTGATATTTTGGGATGGATAACTTTTTGTTGAGGGCAACTGTCCTATTCATTATAGGATGTTTAGCATTCCTATAGTGAATTCTGTGCCATCCCTGTCCTCTACACACTAGACATCTGTAGCGCACACCCCTCCTATTTGACAACCAAGAATGTCTCTAGTCATTGTCAGAAGTTCCCTGAGAGCAAAACACCCCCAGCTGAGAACCACTGGAATTGGGGGAATGAATGAGCAATATTTTTCCAGAAAGATGTTAGCAGAACTAGGGAGCAGTGACTGCTACAGTCTTTCCATTCTTCCTCTTTCTAAAAAGGATTATTTATTGCACTGCTTCCGTCCTTGTTGTTCCACTGTATGTTGGGAGTAGAAAAAGCAGATAACTTGTCTTCATTTTATGTATTTCTGGATCAAGTGTTTGATACAGTGATTGAACTAAACTTTTGGGATCCTGGGATGAAGTGATCATATTTGCATGTGGGAAGGAATGGTGGCCAAGAGGGCAGACTTTAGTACATTTTTTTATTGACCCAAATATGCTGGTGATATTCTTTGTCACATGACTGCAGTTCTTCCCAACATAGACATGATATATATTTGTCATTCCTTGATCTCAGGCTCTCAACTTTGGCCTGTTTTGGCCAATAAAACAAGGCAGACAGGATTGTGTGCCAGTTTTGATTAATGTATTTAACAGAGATTTTGTGTTTCCCCCTTTGCTTTCTTATGCCTCTGATGGAAGAAGAACACGACCAGACTCTCCCAGTGGTTCCAGAAGGAATATGAGAGACATTTGGAGGAGTCACTCCACCTTAGTTACCCTAGCAAAGGCCTGTGTAGATTAGCCAACTTGCACGTGTATTACTGATGCCAGCCAGGATCAGCAAAACTGCGCTGGGGAAAGAAGTCAGGCCCCAAACAGACTATACTGTTGATTCCAATTTAGATTAAGTTAAAAGGAAGACAAAACTATTTTATATTGCTACCAATCTGAACAATGGTTGCCTATGGATGGTGGAATTGACTGGAAGAGGATACGAGGGAAGTCAGTGGGGTGATGGAAGTGTTCTATATCTTGATCAGAATTTTGGTATCTATTTGTCAAAACCCATTAGATTGCAATCCTAAGATCTTTTTGTTTCACTGTTGTGAATTTTATTGCAACTATTTTTCTTAATTATGATGATAAAACTATATATGTGAATTTTCAAACTCATAAAAAGAGTTTTGGGAAAAAGAAAAATTGATTAGATAACATCAAGAAGAATATAAGGGTAAAATAATAATGAAAAATCATAATAAATTAAAAAAATAACTTGATAGAAATAATTCCAGATATATCTGGAATTCCAACAGATGTACATATGCTAAATGTAAAGATAAAACAGAAAGACTCTAATATTGTATAAAAATACATCCAGCTCTTCTTTCCTTTCCTGATCAATTCAATTCTACAGCCTTTAGGTGCAGCAGAGCATGGGAGGTCTCTCTAAGGAAGGTCATCCTACATGGGGTGTTGGAGCAGGAGCATGGAGAGGACAGCATCCACAGGAAGATCTGCCTGGCATGGGGTTTCAGGGTTGGAGTGGGATGAAGAGGGCATCAAATGAAGACTGGCATCTGTCATGGGATGTCACAGACAAAATAGGATGAAAAGGGCCCCTAAAGTGTGGGGAAGCCCTCATTGACCGTCATATGCCTGCAGGGTGAAGAAGACATTAAACTCAGATGGTAGCCTAGTACACAGATTGAGAATCTAAGCAGGGTGAGGATGGGAGGCACTGAGGGGCCTGGAGAGGGTGTCTGAACCCAAGCAGAGAGTGGAGGGGCATATATAGCTGGATGTCCCCAAGTGGGTCTTCAGAATCCTAGTAGAGTGAGGGATGCAGCCTAGCGTGGACATTGGAGTCTAACCAGGAAGCAGCCCAACAGACATCACCTTAGTCAACTGATCACATTGAACATTATCAGCAATGGGAAAAAACAGTATGTAATTTAACAGAAAACAAAGGGAAAAATAGAGTATCACTATATTCCTGCTGAGGATACAAAACCTGGATCTAACTAGGAGGAAACATCAGGCAACTCAAATTAAAACATAGTCTACAAAATATCTGGCTGTAAACTCCAAAGTATCAAGGTCATGAAAGTTAAATTAGGACTAAGTTACTATTCCAGACTATTCAAGGCATGATTCACAACTGGATACTTTTGCCATAAAACACATTATTGGGACAATTATTAAAACTTGAATGGGGTTTGAGGATCAGATGATAGTAACATATCAATATTAATTTGCTGGTTTTGATAGTTATATTATGGATTTGTAGGAGAATACAGCACTGTAGTATTCAGGGGTAATGGGACATCAGAATGGAACAGAATTAAATAAACAAATAAGTGGAAGAGAGTTGAGAACTCAGGAAAAGATCCCAGTATAAATGAGGAAAAAGGAAATTTAATATATTGCAATATGAGTATTTGCATTCTGTTTAGAAAAGACAGTTTACTTAGTAAATTGTGGTGCATAGTTGACTATACAGAAAAAAATAAATCTGAGTCACTAAGTTGCATCATAATCACAAATAAATTCTCTATGCATTACAATTCCCGTATTACTGGGGTATCATCAGTTCAGGCCTCTCAAATGTGGGCAACTATGTAGGTGTTTCCTAATTCCTGCAGGCATCTTTTTTCCTGATTTCCCTACTTTGAGAGATTTATCACAAATATGCTTACCATTTTCCTAGACTTATCTGAAGAGGTTTTCTTCTAGTTCCTAGCGACTCCTTGCTATTCGGGGAAGCTTTGTTCTATTCATCCAAGCACTAGAGAACAATTTCTTCGCTATAGTGTTTAATGTGCATGCTCCACTCTGATCATGAGTTTGTACATGCAACTCTGCCTCCTTTATGAGTTCTTAGACTTCAGTCCTTCTTGATTTTTATGCTTTTGAATTCATCCTTTGTTTCTTGTATTGAGGTGTTCCCTTTGTTAGTTACAAATTTAACTTTCTATTAAAATGTGTGCACACACGTGTGTGTCTGAAACAGGTGGAGGATTCCTGCACCATCTCACTCCATACTGGTAGGAAATCAGCTATGTGTTAAACAGCTTCCTATGTTATTTCTGTAATTTCTATTCACTCGAAACAAGAAGGAGGGGTTGCAGCGTGTTCTAAGTCTGTCGATTTCAAAGCATTCTATTAGTTTTGGTCATTTATTTGGGGAGAGGTAGCAACTGTCAACTGTGTAAGAAAAAAAATGACTTAAAAAGCTGAAAATGGAGAACATTATACTGATTGATTACTTCTGAGAATTGGGAAAATATTACCCTGAGGCTATTTTAGTGAGGTAACATCTCACCTCGGCTCATAGGATACCTGTATTTTCTGGAAGCAGTGGTTGAGAATCTTTGCATAGCAATTTATACTTTATAAACCATTTATATATATAATATGATCTTTTGTTCTTCACAACAATTCTCACTATTATACAATGTGGCACAAAAGAAAATAAATTATCTCAGATTGTCTTTCCAATGAACGGTAGAGAAATCATTCAGACCCCGTGATCTTTCTACTAGACTGCACGGTTTCCAAGCACAAATCGTAGTCAGGCTCCTTCCTTCCTTCCTTCCTTCCTTCCTCCCTCCCTTCCTTCCTCCCTTCCTCCCTCCCTACCTTCTTTCCCTCCCTCCCTCCTTCTTTCCTTCTTTCTTCCTTTTCTTTTTCCTAACACTTAATTCAGATAACTACCCTTTTAAGGAAGTTAAATAACTTTCTCATATGAACAGAAGAGCAGCAGCAGTTTACTAAGCTGACTGCAAATTAAAAGCAAGTTTTACTGCTCTGAGAGTTAACTAGCTGTTAGTGAGTACAAAGTAGGTCCTTTCAATAGAACATTGAAAAGGAACTGCATTTTCATTCCTCTTCAATCAACATAAAGCACAAAAATATTATCTGCCAGTAAGAATGACCTTAGTCTGTTTATTTTCTGTTTAATGAGCCTCCTTTAAACATTGTGTAGGGCAAAAGCTACATTTTTCTTCTTGATTTCCTTATAGTAGGACATGTTTTAATTTTTAAGAGAGAAAATCCCCGTTCAGATGAAAACTAATCACTGCACATCATTTTCAAGGGAGAAAAGAATAGCAAATGCTTAAAAGACTAAACTGTGTTCCTTTCTGAATAAATATCTGTGATTATTCTTTTCTGTGGTTGACTAACTGTATAAAACATGATTAGGTCTAATGCTCTATTGATGGATCGTGGTCTTAGGCAGAGTTAATTGTATACTTAGCTTGGGCCTTTCTTTCTTTTCTCATTTTCCAAGCTGCATTATGGCATAGCCCTTAGTCAATACAGCAGCTCCCTCCTGAGCAAGCATTAAATTGAACAGATGAATGGCAGCATTTTAAAGTAGATCTGATAACCCAAACATGGTTGTGGGTTTTAAAGAGGCCACACCAGATAAAAAGAACCATGGACACTTGAGAGCTGACACATTCTTCTGAAAAAGAAAAGATTTTGAGAAATCAGTTGGACCATAAAGAATATTCTCCAAAAGATCAAATAGGGCATAAGAATGTTTCTATTCCTCTAAAGAATCATACAATATTTAGAGGAAAGATTCTTTCAAATAGTCAAATGGATTAATTCCTACTATAATTTCATATAAAGAGTTGAGCCTAATATTTCTAAAAATGACTTTAAAATCTCTCCCTCTTCATCAGCAATCCTAGACTTTAATTCTAAGAAACAAAAAAATTATCTTGAAGTGTTTTTTCCATCACAGTAGGTGCCCAAAGAAAAAAATACACTCCTTAAAAAGTGAGTTCATAAATCATTTAGTTTTTCAGTGCTCAGAGAATGAAGTAGAATTTCCTGAAGGCTGTAGGAGGAGTGTGTGTGCATGTGTGTGTATGTGTGTGTGTTTGAGAGTGTATATGTGAGAGAGAAAGGCAGGGAGAGTCTCCCAGGAGAATTGTATATTTGAAATGCAACATAATATTAACGGTCATCAGATTTCAGAAGGAAATTAAAAAAAAAAAAGACTCTCTAATGATACTAATCTTTTAACTCTAATGCTTTATGTGAAAAAAGACTCCAAATTAGAACTATATTTGTCATTATCTAAATAAACTGTCAATCAATGGAGTACATCTGCTTATTAACTAACTATTTCTGTGATTCCTTTTGTCATTAGAACCCTACATTGATTTTATGAACTAACTAACTGGAATAAGCCTCTAAAAAATAAAGAGAAGGAAGTAAGAAAGGGAGGAAGGGCCTAACAAAATATAAGCAGTAGGTGCATTCACATGTTGAGCTCTTTGCAAAACTAAACAAAACTTCACAATTTCCAGGAAATAAACCTAAATAGAGTTGATGTTAACTTAGAATCAATATGTTTGGTGTGAACAATCAAGTACTAAGTCTGAGGTGTATAGGGACTGCCACTTTAGTATTATGAGACATGGCCTAATTTGGTGCAATTCTGTGTATTTTCAGAATGGCCCCAATGAAGCAAATAGTTCACGACACTGAACCAAAGAAATAGGGAAATGGAAATGAGTAATTACTCAAGGGAAATGAGTAATTAACAACTGAACACATATGCTGATTTCTTTGAGTGTAAGTTGTAGGGGAGGAAGAAATATTTTTCTACCCCTCTAGGTTCTTCTGCCTGGTCTAAGAATTAAATTGATATGAGACAGAATACCAGGAGAAAATCAAAGAAGTTTAATAACATGTATACATGGAAGAAACCCAGGAAAACTGAATAACAGTCCAAAATGGCCAAAGCCATCACCTTAAATACCACTTTCAGCTAAAGATAAAGGAGGATGTTGGGGGTAATGGTTTGGGACTTCAAAGGGGAGGAAGGCAATTCACATGGAGATGGAAAAGTAAATATTTGGTAAACAAATGTTTGCCATGCCTTGCAGAGACAATGAGACATAGGGAGGACTTTGATCAAATGGGCCTTGCTAGGTTCCTCCCTGTCTACCACACCTAGTTCATACTATACTATCATTACCTGTGGTATTAGCTCCTTCCTGGAACAGACTTCTATCTTGAATTCTTTTAGGCAGTTAAGGGGAAGGTCACAGTTTCTTCCTGAGTCTTTTGTTCTTAAAAATAATCAAGCCAAAGAGACACATTTTGGGATGGCAAATTCTGATCCCCCACAAAGTCAGTATGTATAAGCTCCTAGAGGGCAAAAACTATCTCAACATTATTTCTATTCCCCAGAACACTAAGATCAGTGTGGGGTGGGGAGGTCAATAATAGATGGTCAATAAACATGATTTAAATGAATACACGGATTTTTTTTAAAAGAATTATGTGAAAACTACAGTAATAATATACAGAATATTCCTTTACTTCTTTAAGTCCTCTTAAGTGTTTCTTCTTCCTTCTCCCAAGCACTTACTAATATAAGATGATGAGATTGTTAGCTCTATTGTAGTTTCTCTCTCCATCCAGTCCTCCTCATGTTCTCTGCCTCTCTTCCTTCCTTGCTATATACATCCTTGTATCTCTGACATACAGTGGTATTGTGATTTATAGTGAGAAATATATATTTGGTCTTAGTCCCAGTTCCTGACACTGAGCTCCCCAAACCCTTGGAATTTCCTAAGAGATAAGAGAGGTAAAGGTATCTTTTGTTATTTATAACAAGCCCTTTTCAAGGACACCTGAGTTTATGTAATGAGTTGACTTTTTGAAAGTCCCTAAGGGTGAGGGTTCTTTGCCAGGGGAACCAAACCTGTCATTAGAGGGTTAGAACTTTCAGCCTCACCCTACCCTCTGATCTCCAAGGAGGGGAGAAGGGCTGGAGATTGACTTAATCACTAAAGGCCAATGATTTAATCAAGCATGCCTCCGTAATGAAGCCTCCATAAAAATCCCTGAACTATGGGTTCAGAGAGCATCCAAGTTGGTGAACACGTGGAGGTGTTGGGAGGGTGGTTGCCTGAAGAGAACACAGAAACTCTGAGCCTCTTCTCCCCATACCTTACCCTATACATCTCTTCCATCCAGCTCTTCCTGAGTTATGTCCTTCTATAATAACTGGTAAACTAGTAAGTAAACTGCTTTCTTGGGTTCTGTGAGAAGCTCTAGCAAATTAATCAAAACCCAGTGAGGAGGTGCTGAGAACCTCTAATTTATACCTAGTTGTCAGAAGCATGTGTAACAACCTGTGCAATTGCAATCACAAGATTGGCAAATGAAGTGTGTGTGTGTGTGTGTGTGTGTGTGTGTGTGTGTGTTGGTGGTAGGGGGAAGTCTTGTGGGGCTTTCCCTTTAACTTGTGGGGTCTGATGCTAACTCCACATAGATAGTGTTAGAACTGAATTGAATTGTAGAACATCCAGCTGGAATCAAAGAATTGCTTGGTATTGTGGGGGATCAGAATTGGCCACCCCAAGATGTGTCTCTCTCTATCTTGCTCTGAAGGACATTTGACCTCCCCCATCCCAACTGTCTAAAGGAATTTGGGATGGGCCCAAGGACAGGCCTCACCTTGGAAGACTCTGGGTATCAATAAACCAGGAGGGTCTTTGCTACACCCATTGTTATCAAAGTTCTGTTTACTAAACATTTCCATTTGTAAGGAAAATCTCCAGTTGTAAAAATATCTTCTTCTCTGTAGGGGGAAGAGAGGTGGATGACCTTATCTCTAGAAACTGGTCAGTGTGGAAGGAGAGGCCTTAAACCTATATAATAACTTTATTGTGCTTTTCTTGTAATCCCTCATATCTGACACTCCCAAGTGCCCCCCCAAAATCCTCGTTTGTCTATTTAAGAGGAAAATCTCTATCATTTTGTCGAGAGACACTCCCTGGTCTCTCCCACGTACATGTTTTATAAAGCTTTGTTTGATTTTCTCCTGCTATTAGGCCTCATGTCAATTTAATTTGTAGCCCAGCCAGAAAGGACCCAGAGTGGGTAGAGAATGCTCTTTCTCCCCATCAGTATGAAAAAAAAATGTACATATTAGTGACCAGAAGTGTCAGAAGTGAAGCATTCTGTGAGTAGAGTAAACAGCAGAGAAGAAAAACAGGAGTTTTTCCTTTTCACATGTCTTAGTAAAAGCCTGTCTATTCTACTCAAGTTTCTGTAACCATCTGGTGCAATACATCATACCACTCCAACTCCTCCAAATAAAACCTCAGGAATTTAATACAAAGAGAATTCTGTAACCCAATTGCCAGCTCAAAAATACCTCATGGAATGTGGCCAATCTTCTTTCTTACTGATTCTGTGACGGCTAAATTATTTGGAATTGATTTTCCATCTAGATACATCACTCATATTTGCCCTTGTAGCTTCTGGACTGAATTACTATCTCTAATATGCTGCATGTTGGTTTTAGCTTCTGGACAGTACTTTCTTAGTTTAAGAGACCTGGGTTTACATGACAGCTACAAGTAGGGTAGAGCCAGATAGAGACCTGATAACTCCTTATTCTACTTGTTTTAAATTAATTAGTATCATGAATTTATTCAAGAGTAAAAGATCATAATTTATCTTCCATAAAAAGATGAGCAATGTATATCGGAAATACTGATTGAAAATGTTCCCTGATAGGTATGTAAGAAGCAAAGGCTAAGACATATTTGTTATGTTCAAATATTTTACTTGTGATTTCTTATACTTAAAAGGCAAAGAATTGCATGGATGAAAACAAAAGGCTGTGGATAATGATAGTAGAATACATATAATGCTAATTAATGATATTAGTACTTTTTCATTCCTTTTTTATGAATTTTTATGAATTTTTTTATGGATAGATAATTCCAAAATCTAGCTTAACAATCAACAGATATGGTGAGCTATTTATTTTAATGATTATCATAATAAGGAAACTAATAGAGAGGGAAAGACCAGAGAAAAATATTGATTAAAACATTAGGTACATCAAAAAATCACTCTGGATGTATTGATCAAACTCATTCTTTGCTTGACAGAGAACATTCAATAATCAGAATTATCCATCTATCATTTTGACATTGCCCTTTGGAGTGTAATTAACAATACTAATTTATGTAATTTATTTAGCTCATCAGGAGGTCTCAGAACTCACATATGCTGTTGAACATCTGTGTATTTTAACTTTACATCTATGGATGCATTTTATTTACATTTTAGGCAGTGCGATATGACTGGCTTAATATTTTAAGAAATTATTTTTTTTAAATAGAAATGAGTTTCTTTCCAAGTTACATTTTTTTTTTTTTTTGAGGAAGCTGAAAGGATTTTAAGTGAGATGAGTGTTTTTTCTCCTTTCTAAGATAGCATGTGTAAAGCTATCTCTTGCAAGGAACAGAATCATAGAATTTTGTAGGAGATTGTGTGTTGAAAAAAATGTTTAGAAGGTCTAGGGCAGTGCTGTCCAATAGTAATATGATGTGAGGAATATGTATAATTTTAAATTGTCTAGTAACCACACAGAAAATTTTTAAATGAGATAAAATTAAATTTTATAATATATGTAACCCAATATATCAAAGATATTATCATTTCAACATGTAATCAATATAAAATATGAATGCTATATTTTACATTTTTTTCATACTAAAAGTCTTAGAAATCTGTTGTGTATTTCACATTTACATTATGTCTCAATTTGAAACACCCCATTTCAAGTGTCCAACAATCACTTGTGGCTCTTGACTATTGAACTGGACAGTGTGGGTCTGGGGAATTCGATTCTCCAAGAACGACTCCCAGAAAAACAACTCAGACCTGGTTTGCCAAGGGAAATTTTACCTCTGTCACAATCAGGAAGCTAGGGTATCAGGGAAATGCTTTGCCAATTCTGATTGCAGAATTATACAACCTTAGCCACAATCCAAGGATCAGGGAGCCATCAACTAGCCTGCTGGCTTGTGGCACACACCACCTTGATTTTATTCCAAGGACCAGGACACAGCTTAAGATTGTATGACTATGGAAGAAAGGAAGGACAGACAGTGACAACAAGAGTCAGTCTCTGCTTCAGTTCACCCCTCTGGTCACTCAATTCTCCTTACACACCCACCTTTCCACATTTATACTTATCCCCTCCCCAAGGGAGGTAACTCAAAAGCTGCTGCTGCATCCAGCTCATCCAGGATTCTGGAATGATACACAACCCTCTCTGTCATGTCTGAATACAGCTATTTATGGTCTGTTGGCTTATAAAATAATACACACATTTTGTATGCCCCACTCCCCAATACACACACAATACACAATATTGGAATACACAACACAAAATATTAGAGTAGGAATAGAGTAATAGTAATAAAAAATGTTAAAAACTCAATTTCAGAAAAGGTGGGAATATGAAATGCTTAGGAGTCATTAAGAATTGTGACCTGTAACATATCAAATTTTCATGGGCAAGAAGGGGAATGAGTCCCTTGGTTAGTCCATCTGGATGCCTTGGGTTCTGGTCTTTGGGATAAACGGCCTTTGTTCATAGTCTTTTGGGTTCCTGGCTTTGCCATTGGGACCATGTTTATCATCTTCCATGGTCCCATCTGAAGTGAGCAATTAAGGAGGAGTATGTCTTTTGAGGTGCTGAATAGCTTTGGAAATCCAGGAGTTGCGTATGGTTTCTTTGACATCAGTCAACATGTTTTTGTCAATTCCATTTTTTAGTTATCACTATAAATGATCTAGTCTAGGCATACTTTTTCAACTTGAAGACTACTATTTAATTATAAATATTTGGGCTGTACCCACTAGGGTGACTGACTGTCCTGGTTTTAAAACAAAAAGTTCTGCCTCCCAGGAAGCCCCTCCTTCCTAGGCAAGATGGGACAGTTAGTCACCTTATCTGCTATGTCCCTCTCTCTGTTGAAACCAACTATGGGCCCAGATGGAAAGGCAACACCCTTAATCCAATGTCTTTCACCAAGCTCTGACTTTCATAAAGCTTCGGTCTTATCTCTTGCTAAGACTACAGGTTTGAGGCTCATAACTTCTCTAGTTGTGTAGTCTCCAAATGCATGGCATTCCGGCAACTTAATATGCCTTCCTGGTCAAAGTTCTTGTGTTCCATTCTGTCTCAGCTGATAGAATCATCTCTCTTGTAGGGCTTTTTTCACAATAGCCAAAAGCTGCCAGCACACACCTATATTTTGAGTCTTTCCTGCCATTTCCCTTAACATGTGGCTTTGGGCAGTGCATGGTCTACATTCTAAGATATTAGAAAGAATATTTTTAACAATTATTTTTTTGTAAGATATAAAGGACATTAGTTTTCTGTCTTCCAATATGTGCCTAAGCCATGCCTCATGCTTAATTATGCAGCACTCTATGTCTAGCAGATTTAGGGGAGAAACTCAAGGTCTCTGCTACAGAGAAATATGTAACCTGGAGGAGCAGTGACATATCTCACCTGATTCCAGAAAAGTGATCTCTTATCTGAGGCTTGAAGGATGAATAGGTTAAACTAGAGGTGGGGGAAAGGAGGTGAGTAGTATTCGGGGTAAGGAGATAGAGGGTGTTCTAGGAAGAAGAAATGGAATAGATACATGTGGGAGGCATGATACTATTGTGTGTAAAGTTACAGGAGTTTTGTTTTTTCTGGTGTGCAACATTAAAGGTGAAATTCTTATGTGAAGTGAGAGTCAAGAAGTGGAAGAAATAATGTCATGGAGGGACTTTACCCAAGAACTAATGTTTAAGACCAGAGTTGTTTATTTAATACTTTTAAGTTTCCAAGGAAAGAAATCTTATCAAAAAAGGTAGCAAAATTATATTTGTTGTATTCTAAGAGACAATGCAGAAAGTTAAATAGGAATTAAAATTTAAAAAAAAAGTCCTTTGAAATAACAAATAGCTTCTAACAATCTACATTGCTAACTACTAAGAATTGTTTTATTCTTTTTAAAAACTTTTTACTCTTTTTATCTTGTACCATTTTATCCTACCATTCACTTTAACTCAACCACCTCTGAATTGCGCCCTCTACTTTATGGCACTTTATAACCTCACCTGGCAAAATTGAAAATAGCTGAGGTAAGGGTGTCAGCCCTTTTTCAATCTGTGGGCATGGTTAGTTGTAGATGCTGTCAGCAACCCCCGTCCCCCCGGAAATTTCCTGCAGGTTGATCCAAGCAAAACCCCAAATCCTAAAATAACAGTGAGCTAAATTCATTCCAGACAACAGAGATGGCTCACAAAAAAGAGGAACAGACATGCGTATATGAGCAGATTTGTTTGCTCATCTGGAAAGGTTTTATCTTCTGGCCGGCAGTGCAGAAGCTGTTACCCTAGGGGTACCTGAAAGTCAATATGTGGCTGAATACTTTTCCAACTTTGAGGTTAAAGTACTCCAAAGTGAATATAAGTCTGAAGATTTAGGTGATGAAGTTTTTGAGTTACTTAATCTGTGATTATTATAGTTATCATAATATATGGCTGGTATCCTAAAGAAAGTTGATAAACTATGCAGACTTTTCCTCTCCACTGCCTCCCTTAGGATCGAAATAAATAAAATATGTGTTCTCTGTCTTGGTCAATTTGGACGCTATAACAGATTACTGTAGACTAGATGGGTTATAAACAACAGAAAGTTGTTTTTCATAGTTTCAGAGGCTGGAAGTCTGAGATCAGGATGTCAGCATGGGTGGGTTCTGGTGAGGTCTCTCTTCAGTTTGCAGACAGCCGAACTCTCGTTTTATCCTCAGACGGCAGAAAGAGGGAGTTATAGTTCTCTGTCCTCTTCTGATAAAGGCATGAATCCCATTTATGTGGGCTTTACCCTCATGACCTAATTATCTCCTGGAGGCCCCACCTCCAAATACCTTCACACTGGGGATTAGATTTCAATGAATTTGGAGGCAGCATAAACATTCAGTCCATAACACTCCTCAAATAGTTTCTATCAACACCAATCACCTTCACCAGTTTTTATGATTCTACTTTTTACCAATCAGGATGTAGTAAGTATTCATCCTTGTCACAAAATCAGATGTGCAAACTGGGTAACTGCTTTTACTTTAGAGAAAGCTTTACTTACCAAGGAAGTCTCAGTCCCACCATCTTGGAAAAATACATCTGAAAACAAAATAAATTTTTATACTGGATATACTACATAAAAAATGTAGCTGGGTAATGTTTTAGGTATCACTGTGTATCTCTCCATTTATCTTCCTATTTCTCATTGTGGAAACTGCACATATATTACTTGGTTAGATGTTAGCCCAGGCTGGGGCAAGGAGAGAGATGCCTATAGGTTGTGATCCTCTAGGAGTAGTCCTGCTTCTTGGAAACTCCCAAGAAAGACGACAAGGCCTCTGAAAAAGAGAGGTGTGTGCTCCTCTTGGAAGCAAAAGCATAGCTAGAATTAAGAGATTTTTCAGATTCCTGAATATGGACCAGAAGTAACATAGAGGTGGCAGAATTGAAAACATCATGCAAAGGGGGAAAATCAGTTATTAATGTGAAACTGGATGACAGATGACAAAAGGGCCAACTCTTCAAATGCATCAGAGCTTTGTAAATTACATGACTGCATACAATCCTGATGTCTAGTGGAAGGTATCCCCCAAATTTTCTATGAGTTCAGCAGGATAGGGCTGCCACGTAGAAATTAATTTGATTTTTACAGATGATATTTCTGGCACACCTAGCTTCGAGGGTTTGGAGTCATACTTACTAAAAACAAATATTGCGTTGAAGTGGGGATTCTACTGCAAGACAGAAATGTAGTGTAACTTCTTTTCCACAGAGTCACATCATTTTTCTTCTGAATGCTGGTTCTTTCCTTTGCAGCTCTGTGGGGACCAGTCCATTCTAGCTCAGCATGAAGGGCCTCTTGAGTCTTTGTATAAATAAAAGCCCAAGGCAGGATCAGTTATTAAAAAGAGGTTGAAACCTTTTCTGATTATTTAATACTTCCAACACAACTCAACAAGTCAGAACACATAAAAAACACGTTTTCCACAAATTGAGTGTTTAACCTCCAAATTTCTCGATATTTACTCCTGAATTTTTGGAACGTCAGCTGAATTCTGTACATGGTTGCCCAGCTCTCACTTCTTATAAGGCTCTGGTTAGTGCATCAGTATTAGTGAACTCGAAGGGGCTGGGGGTGACAAATTGGAAAAGAGAAATAAGAGAAGTACGCAATATCATCTACGTACATCCAAGAAGTGCTATTTTAAAATTAATCACAATTGAGCAGGCCATTCTGAATTGGCTTGTGTCCACAGATGCATAATTACATAATTTACTTGTCTAATGCCCATGAAAGTTCAGTGAGTGGCTTTACATACAGATATGCTATGGAGCCTGGCAGGTTAGACTTTAGATATTAGTCATGTCCCAGTCATTTTTACCTCAGGGAATTATTTAATTAGCCTGTTCTACAGGGAATAATAGAATAATACCTCTCTTACATGATTGCTTTCAATTAAAACACATGCACGTACACACACACACAATGTAAAGAACTTTGAATAATGCATGATATCTGCTTATTGTATAGTTCATGGCAACTGCACATTTCTGATGTCATGAATACAAAGACAGTTTATAAATTCTTTTATTAAACCCAAATCTTTCTTTGTTAAATAAGATTTGAAGAAATAGATACAGGAGAAAAATCTGGCTATTGATAAATATACCCACAATTCTGACAGTTCATGATTATGTAATTTTGAATTCAAATCAAACTTACTGTTGATATTAATATGAATATTTTTTCTCCTTTAAATAGTTACTAAGACTTACTTTGTCTTCTATTTGGGATGTTTTCTCTTTCTTCATGAAGCCAAATTTGAGATAAATAGTGAAAAATTAGATAAATTGATCTTTACTAGAAATAATTTAAAAGGCTATTTACCTTTATCTCAACATCAATATGTTATAGAAACAAATTTAAATTGCTTTGATAATGCATACAGATAAATATAGTAATATATAATTTTTATATCATAGTTTCAATCCAATTCTCAATTTATTTTTAGCCTAATGATATACTAGTCGGTATTAAAATGGGCGTTTTCATGACTTTTCATTTAGGAAAAAGAGTAAAGGTTGAATTATATTGGTAATAGACTAATATTCGCATAAATTTAATAGTGTGGAGAAAGAGAGCGAGCACATATTATGTCCTCCATAAAATTGCATCTCCGTTTAATTGCAAAAGTTTCTTGATTTCAATGAATATGTATATAAACCATTGTAAACAGATTTAAAATCTCTTATTTTCGGTTAATTGTTGCTTGTAAATATGTACAAAGAATTGAAGTCTTCATAATTACAAGACTAAATCTTTATCTTTACGGTTTTCTTTAAATTAGTGTAAGGTGTAGTCACGTGGGTGGAAAGTGGTAAATTGAGCCAGGTGTGTCTGAAGGTGAAACCCAGGCTCATTTAACTCTTTCATTTAATACGTAAGTGAGAGAAGTAACTTGGGACTAATTAAGAGTATAAAGCTGCTCTGAATCTGCTTCTGGCAAGATGCCCTCAATGAAGTAGCTTACTTCTCCGACTGCACGGACTGTAGTGTCCCCTGCTCCGTGCAGTAATGCCTCTCTTTAATTATTATACAGGAATGTATACATTTCACCTGTGTCTGTGGCTATCAAACAGTTAAGCACATTGCCATCTTGTTTTGACAACACATACTTAAACTTGGTATTAGAGACACATTTCCTTATGATTCTGGGTTTAGGTTATCATGGTTTCTCAGTGCCTCTGTTTTCTTGTGGGGATCACAATAGACTTTCATAGGGCTGGTGTGAATACTAAATGAGCAAGTAGAGGCCCTGTGAGTGGAATTGTGCAGGCACATTGTTAGGGTACCAGAGTTCCTCTTATTATTATCAATATTACTGGTGCTATTATCCCATCTACAAAAATGACCTAGCTAATAATTATTAGAAAGGAAATACTGAAAAGACAGTAAAGTTAAATGCAAACTGCATAAAAAGACTTTATAATATTAAGAGTTTCAAACTTGTATTGTTTGAATAGACTAGCTAAGACAATGGAATTACAAATATGTATTTTCTACTTTTCCAGTTAGTAATGATATACTGGTATGGAAAATTTATAATTAAAAAAATCAACAAGGTTTATGATTGCTGATATGCAAATATCTTAATTTAAAACAATAATTCATTTTTATATGATAGCATACACCGCCATATTCTTACTTGAAAAAACATAATTCTAAGTCTCTCAAAGATACACTGATACAAAAATGTTATTTTCACTTATCTCCAGTAAGCAATCCCATTTTCTATCCTTAAATTAAGAAAAATACAATAGAATGTTTCTCATCCAGTAGTTCCTACTAGGATGAAAACTTCATCAGAATCACTTGAAAGGTTATAAAGAGCACTCTGTTTTCTGTAACACATGTTCAAAATCAATTAATAAACATAGTGTAAGCCAAAGAGAGACCAAAATTTTGACTTTTTTCTGGATAGACATTTCTGCTCACAAATATGTCACCTCTGAGCTAGGTACATATCCAGCCGGTCACTGGCATAGCTGGATAATCACAGGTCTACCCCACAACTCTGTAGATTTTATGGTGTCGGGAAGAAAGTCCACGCTTGCTGGTAGAAAGGTCACCAGAAAATGGAAAGAGAAGGGATTGATCTGCCCAGGTTCAGTTCCTTCTCACCAATAGAGAAAGTCACATCTTGCCCCCTGGGGAAGGGATGACACAGAATAGAAAAGGGGCAGAAATATGGCTCTTTGGAGGGTTCTGGGCAGAAAATATGAAGCAGAGGAAAATTATACATTCTAATAGAAAATAAATCCAATGCATACAGTTAAATAGTTTTATTATTAAAATAGGTATCACTTTTATTTTGGTTTCTTGATTTATGTTTTGTGAAACTGTAAATAATTTTTCTTTCCTTGAAGAGGTATTTCAAGTATAGTGTTAGAACAATTAACACTGATAATCACTAATTTTTACTCTGAAACACAATTTTGCCTCAAATTTTCAGAACATTATTTTTTATTATGCATATCACTTCATAACTAGTTACAGCTCTCAAAGAAATAAACTCAGAAGTGCATGATTTAAAAATCAATAATTCCTTTAAACCTTCATGACATTTTTTTTAAAGTAATGCCAGGAAATAAGACATAATGGCTTTCACGTTCAGTAATCTGAAAATAATAGCCTAAATTATGTAAGTAACTTCTGATTTAACCGAATTATGTTATGCTTTTCATTCTAAGATCCTTGTTTAGTATGGCAAAACTCTATTATCTACATTAATGGTTCTCGAAGAGTGTTTGTCATGTCCTTTTGTTGTGATATTATTTTCATACACTATTTATGAAAAAATTACAAGTGAATTAAAAAACTGATAATTAAATTGAGCTATTTTGACCATATTGGTATTGCTGAAATGAAGGACCAAAAAGTCAGGGCCAGTCCCGTGGCCTAGTCGTTAAGTTCAGTGAGCTCTGCTTCGGTAGCCTGGGTTTGGTTCCAGGGCGTGGACCTACACCACTCAGTGGCAGCCATGCTGTGACGGTGACCCACATAGAAAATAGAGGAAGATTAGCACAGATGTTAGCTCAGGGTGAATCTTCCTCAGCCAAAAAAAGAAGGACCAAAAAGTCAACGAAGCCTCTTAAGAACACTAAACTGGTTATTAGCTAATGGACACTTTAATATGCATATTCAAACAGAAATTAGTCATTGTTAGTGTGTGTGGAGATGGATGTACTTAATCATGACAATAAAAATTTGATCTTATATACTATTTATAAAAATTATCAGTATAATTTTTGTCATCTCTTAAAAGTTATTTTGACTACTCATGTAACATTTAGATAGCAGCTTATGGGTCACCTTTTTCCTTTATATTTTCTACTTGAAACTTTACTCTGACAAAGTGAGTACTTTCCAAGTAATTTGAATTAAGGTAACTTTGGAATACATTAATTTTCCTCAGCAACTATTTAAACATGAAATTATATCTGTGAGTCTAAGGAAAATTCAATCTAAAGTGTCTTATTTATTTAATAAATTTGGCACACGTTTAACATTGTTACATTTAACTCTTGTCTTAGATTTATCTATCTTATTAGGAAAATATAATAAGACAAAATATTTTAGTCAAGGTCACACAGCTAGTAAGGAGGAGAGAAAAATTTGAACCAAGGTAGTCAGGCTCTCAACCTGTGCTTAGTAAAATAACTTTCATAAAGAAGTTGAAAGACAAAATGGAAAGGGAAAAAAAAGTATTTGCAACATATGATAGTATTAAAATCTCTAATATGTAAAGAAAAAAGAGGAGCACAGCAATAGAATTTGAACACAGGTCATTGACATGGCATGCAATTCATAAAGAAGTAGAAAAACTAGAAAATAGAAACAAAAAAATGTGCAGCCTCAAGTCAATTCAAATTAAAATGGTAATGTAGTAGAATGAGCAACGGACCCCAAAGATAACCACGTTCTTACTCCTGGAACCTGTGAATGTTACCTTATATCTCAGTAAGAAAGGGTGATTGAGGATGTGGTCATTAAGTTCTTGAGATTGGGGACATTATCGTGGGTTATCCAGGTGGGCTCAGGTAGTTACTTGGACGTTTATATGAGAGAAGTAGAGAGAGTTTTCTAGGCACAAGAAGAAGAGGCAATGTAACCACTGAGGCAGAGATTGGAGAGATGTGACCACAAGCCAAGGAATGCCATCAGCCACCAAAAGCTGGAAAGGCAAGGAATGGATTCTCCCAAGAGTCTCAGGAGGGAGTGGTACCTTCTGAAAAGTTGATTTCACCCAGTGATGCTGATTTCAGACTTCTTTCCTCCAGATCTATCATAGAATAAATTTCTGTTTTTTTTAAGCTACCAACATTTTGGCAATTTGTTACAGCAGCGACAGGAAACTCAGTCAGATGATGCAATCACTTTTCACTTATTGGATTTTAATAAAACCTATCAAAGGTTAGTGTCCATGTCCAGAAGCAACACCACGTACATTTAGGAATTTATGTGGAATTGCATATTATTTTGAGGAAATCCCGTATATAAGGAATTAAAAGTTTTTGTCTAATTAATCCTCATTTTATTTTTATGAATCAAGAATTTGTATCCCTAATTACCGTGGATGATTATGTGTAAGGCAGATTGTGTCACTCACCTTACAGTCATTCTCCTGTTCCCCCTTAGGATCACAGCCATCACTTGAAGGGGACAACAGAGTGCCAACTCAAAGACATGAAATCTCTTGCAGTGTGTGGTGATCCTGTGATTGGTTCTTCTGTGTCAGATATAGGTGGATGTCTCTGGAGTTCCCTCCTTCTCAAAGAAGGAGTCTTTACCCTCATCTTTTTCTTATCCCTTTCCCAAATCCTCTTCTTCCTCGTTGGAACGCAGACACAGTACATGGAGAGGGAGGTCTGGAAACTCCTCTGTACATGAGAAGAAAAATAGACTTGTCTTCCATTTAAGCCAGTTGTTTTGTTGTTGTTTTGATGGTGTTTCTGTAATATGCTGCTGAATATATTCCTAACAGAGGCATGGTGACCTAGAAAATTTAAGTACCACATCTAGGATGGCCAAACTGGTAACTGGCAGGTCCATATTTACAACCTAAATTTATCTGACTCCCAAATCCACATGCTTTTCATGATGCTGCACTTTCTTTTGAAAGTTCATATGTGCCCAGATTTAGTGCTTTTCATGAATGTGTGCTTTTCATGAATGTGTCCTTTAAATACCATCAATATTTTATATTCCATCAAATAAAACTCCAGAGAAAATAAGATATGGACTAAATTTTCAAATAGAAGAATGAATAAAAACAACCAGATCTTAGCACTGTTTGCTTAGGAAAAGTTTGTCTTTAGGTTGTTTTCATCAAGTTAGGAAATAACAGGGACTATTTTAAAATGGAAAATATATTTTCAAGTTTTTTTATAATTATTTTCATTCATTGACAGTAAAACAATATTCTGATCCACGCTGTCATTTAGACCAAGATATACTATGCTTCTTTTTCTATCAACAACACTTTTTTTTTCCTTTTAAAATATGTTTTTAGGGGGCCACCCAATGGCGCAGCGGTTTAGTTCGCGCTTGGCAGCCCAGGGTTCGCGAGTTCGGATCCTGGGCGCCCGCAGACGCACTGCCTGTCAGCTGTGCCGTGGCAGCGTCCCATATAAAGTGGAGGAAGATGGGCACGGATGTTAGCCCAGGGCCAGTCTTCCTCAGCAAAAAGGGGAGGATTGGCAACAGATGTTAGCTCAGGGCTGGTCTTCCCCACAAAAAAAATAAATAAATAAAAAGCTCTAAAATATGTTTTTAACTTAAAAAGAAAAATTATTAAAATGAACATCTGTAAGTAATACCTTATCAAAAATTGTTTGTGTTAATGAAAGATTAGTATTTAAAAAATTGCTTGTGTATTTTATTTTCAAATTTTATAAATTATTTTGTTTCTGAAATAAATCATGACTTTATTGAATATGAATGAAAGTATGAAATACATTTCCTGCTTCCAGGCAATATATGGTGACAGGAGATATAAAATGTAATTATAAAGATAAACTTGGAAATATAGGACTCCATAGGAAGTTCACTGGATTTATATTCAGAGATCAACTGAAAACCAAGTTCTAACATTCTTTAACTGGATGATCACAGACAAATACCTCCAATTTCTTGAAACTTTGCTCTGTTATCTGGAAAATAAGCAGAGCTAACACTTGCCAAATATTCTGGCTCTTGAAAAGATGAAACAAAATAGAACTAGGAAATTTCTTTGAAAATTGGTATACACTATAAAATACAACATTATGTTTGAATACTAAAAATAAATTGTTTTATATTTGTTATTATAATCTTCAGGTTGAGAAGGCTAAGACGATAATGTTGATAGATAAATAAAAAATAACCAAAAGCAAAACCCTAACAAATAATTACAATCATCTCTATTAAACTCAACAAACATTGCATCATGTAAAATATATCAATTTGGATTTATATATTCATTCCCCTTTGCAAGTATATTTTTTACATTCCATCTGGAAAATTAAAGTTACTATAGTTTTTAATTATTTGCATTAATAAGAAAATTAATTAAAAATAAAAATAGCTTAATATAAGATAAATATACAAGCATTAATATTTGTCTATATATTATCAAGGATCTAGAAATTCAAATGAGGAAATATGCATTTTATAATAAGGATAAAACTATAATACATTTAGCAATAAATAAAATAAAAAAGATACACATCCTAAATATAGAAGCTATAAACTCTCACTAAAGAACAAAATAGAATATCTGAACAATAGAAAGACATATTATGATTTTGGGCAGGCAGACGTAATGTTTTATAGTGCCTATTTTGAATATTAGGAGGGAATGACATCAGCGAGATGGTGGAACAGGAGGTTTCAGCTTTCATCTCCTCACAGAAACACCATCTTGACAATCGCCACAGATCAAAGTACCTTTGTGGGAGACCCAGAGTCCAGTGGAGAGGTCTCAGAACCGTATGGAAGTAAAATATTTGAGAATAGACACTTGGAAGAGGGTAAGAACAGTTTCACTTTACCCCCATCACGTCTCCCTCAAAGCGGCACAGCTCAGCTCCAAGACAGACCTCTGAGCCTGTGATTTCTCCCATGGGAGAAAGTGAGGGCACTCAGATGAATGGACAAAGACGGGGTATACACACGCAATGGAATATCATTCAGCCTTAAGAAAGAAGGAAATCTTGCCATTTGCGACTGCATGGATGAACCTGGAGGACATTATCCTAAGTGAAATAAGCCAGATACAGACAAATACTGCATGATCTCACTTACATGTGGAACCTAAAAAGTCAATCTTGTAAAAGCAGGGAATGGACTGATGGTTGCCAGGGGCTTGGGGTTGGGGGAAATGGGGAGATGGTGAAAGGGTACAAAGTTTCAGTTATGCAGAATGAATACTGTGAATGGTTTCAAACTTTTGAAAAGCAATTAGACACATTAAAATTAGAAATGCATATACATTTTTATCTATCAATTATATTCTATGACTCTATCCCTTGAAACTAAATTCACTTTTATTTGAGGCTTTATGTGTAAGGATATTTATTTATTGCATTTCCATAATGACCAAAAAAATGAAAAATGAAATATACAAATACAGAGTGTACCCAAATATAACATATAAAAGAATGGCTAAATAAATTATATTTCATCTACATCATGGAATAATATGCAAATGTTCAAATAATCATCAATGCATTTTGACCTTAAAAATTTTCTGTTTCCTCTATATTTTTATCTCAGAAAAAAATGAAGGCTAAACTTTAATGTTGCCAGATCCACTTCTTAACATACACCTCCAGAATCCTGCTTCATTCTTGTTATCATTTGTTGCTTTTTTTCCCCGACAATGTTCTCCCACTGTGGCTACTTATCATAAAACTCCCGAAAATTTATGTTTCTCCTATCTAAAAAAAAAATCAAAACAATAAAAAACTAAACTTTCTCTCCGACGTTTTGCCACGTCAAGCTAAGCTTCGACCTCTCTCCATCACCTTACAGCCATGTTGGTTTTCTTCAAGTCCTCATCACTCATTTGTTAATAAATTTCTAGAGATTGCCCCTGCCTTTGCTGAAACTAGTCTCGCATAGATTCACAGAGACCTCCATAGTACCAAATCCAGTGACTCTGCCAATTCTCGTGACTTTTGCCCTCTATGCATATGACACAATTGACCATATAAACCTTCTTGAAACAAAGGCATATGGACCAGGGCCTTGGCGGTAGAGATGGAAAAGAGGAAACACAGTTTAGAAATATTTAAACGGTCAACCATGATTGATTAATTGCTTTGATGAAGAAATGTGATAACAAGGGGCCGGCCCAGTGGCGCAGCGGTTAAGTTCGCGCTTGGCAGCCTGGGGTTCGCGGGTTCGGATCCCGGGCGCCTGCTGATGCACTGCTCATCAGCCATGCTGTGGCGGCGTCCCATATAAAGTAGAGGAAGATGGGCACGGATGTTAGCCCAGGGCCAGTCTTCCTCAGCAAAAAGAGGAGTATTGGCGACGGATGTTAGCTCAGGGCTGGTCTTCCTCACAAAAAAAAAAAAAAAGAAAGAAAGAAACGTGATAACTGCTTGGATATCAGATATTGAAGGGAAGAGTTATGCAGATCTGCTCCTGTGGCTTGGGTGGAGGTGATATCAGCAACAGAATTATGCCTTATGAAAGAAGGATGATATTTACAGGGAAATGATGAGGCATTTGTAGGGCTAACTTTGAGATAAATATGGTATATTTCGTCAGGAGGATATGAGTCTGAAGATCATTGCAAAATATGATAACATCTGTGAAATGTCTAAGTCATCGTAGGAGAGAGAGAGAGGCTGGTGGCAAGGGATAGCTCTCTGGGAATAGCAAAGTTTTAGGAATACATACATTATAAGAACCCCTTGGGGAGTGAGGAGATGAATGGAGAAGTTGAACTGAATACTTTCTGTTTGTTCCTCCATATCCACTTTCACGCAAGTCCATGCTGCCTTATACTTCAGAATCAAAGTCTGAGGACCAGTATATGCCTAATGTCCCAGTTTAATTCTTAATAGCACGCACTTTCATTCTCAAAAATATCATTGTTTGGACAATAAACTCTACAGCTTTCCTAACCGGGACTCCTTTGCCCTCTTCAGCCAGTGGAGATCAGATGGAGGGAGGAAAATGAGGTCAGGGAATTCATTTCTGTGGCATCCTTCCTCACTTGTCACAGTGGGTTGGTTGTTACTAACCTCATGGCTCCCCACTAACACTAGTCACTTGTGGTTGGGATGGGATACAGGTAAGTTTCCTTACCATTTGCTGCTGTTTTGCTCATCCTTTTTAGTGGTGCCTTTATTAAATTATTCTCAGTTATCCCATTGGAATGTGCCACGTGTTTTTGCCAAGACCCTGATTGGTGTGCGGGTATGGGCAGAACCAAGACCATGGTATGATGAAAGACAAGAAAAGATTTTTAAGAAAGTTTATATAACGTATAGGAGTGTGTTTGTATGGGGTGTGTAGTGGGGAGCCGAGGGTGGGGGTGAAAGGAATGTACCACAGTGAGCCATCAAGATTAGGAAAACATAGTAAAAATCATGAGAAGTATGCAAATTATGAAATTTTGTGCTGAGTAGGGATGAAAATAAACATATATTAGGCAAAAAGAAAAACTGTATCCACTTTTCTATTCAGTTTAGTTCAACAGTTATCAATAAACTCCTATGTTTATTTTGGGAGACGGGGACATCATCTGCAGTATACTTGGGCGAGAAATTATAGAAATGAGAGACTAGGGAAGTCACAATATATTAGTACTATAGTTTACTTGAGCTCGGCTCTGTCTGTACTCAATTATGTTTAGTAAAACAGAAACATTGGACAGAGAATTTTTATGGATATATTATTCTGAACAAACATACTTTTGTTCAGCTTGTGAAGATCACTTTCCTCAAAGCTATACAAATTCTTAGGCATAGACGGACTATCAACAGACATGGGAGGTAATAATTTGTTTCGCTGTTTTTAAATCCTGCCCTTCATGTACTCATTAACTCTCATAAACTGGGGATGCAAGTATCCAAAGTGAAATGGACTTTGTATGATTATTAGAAACAATACTAATAACTCCTAGAAGCAAAGACATGAACAAATACCTAAAAACATGACAAACTTCTGGTGGGTGATGATTACAGAGAAAGGTTAAATAAGCAGTGTGTAATAAGCTTGACATTCTCAGGAATTTAGAAGCCCAGAATAATTAGCAAGTCAGAGAAAGAATCAGTTCCTGCCACCTCCCCCCAAGTTCTCACCATTTTTCAAGGGCTTAGTACATCTGGGGATTCTGATAGCCGAGCCCTGTATCCAATTTAGAAAGAGCATCCCTAACGTTAGCTGAAGGCAGTGGAGGAGAAATTTATCACTAAGGAATGGAATGCATGCTTTTTGGCTGAAAGCTGCTTAGAGGAATGCAATTTGTGCAGTATAAAATTGCATGGAAATCTTAATTGTAGTTTTCTTTAAATCTGTGAAAAACTTTCTTTGCCTTTAGAGACAGAAATCCTAAGCAGTTCTTAGGGAAATAGAAGCCATCTTAAAGAAAAACAAATATTTTATAGTAACATCTACAAAATTGCTCACTGTTTTGTGTCCTATTTCATAGGCCAGACTACTCGGAATTTTGTAACCCAACAAAAATTTTGTGGAGTTGATCACTTCATTCACTTAGCTTTTAACATTTCCAATGTTAATACACTTAAGAGAATATAAAATGCAAACAAGTAGTCTATAAAATGATTTTGTCTTTCCCTGATAAGGAAAACCTACCAAAAAATGTAACATAAACAAATGTGTAAATTGAGTAAGCAATGCCTTAATGCCATTTATATTTCTGCTTTTCTATGTAAGTCAAAATCTGATTCACATAGGAATTGGATAATAATATATTAGGAAAAGAATAATATATCAATACTTACAAAAGAAAACCCAATAGTGCCACAAGGAATACCCCTTTGTGTGTGTTAACTCAGGTTAGGTGTAGGGCTGCCAGATAAAATCCAAGATGCACAGTTAAATGTGAATTTCAGATTAAAGATGAATACGTTTTTAGTATAAGTATATTCCAAATATTGCATGGGTATGTTCTTTGTGGATAAACATCGAGGGGGAGGGGGGTAGAGGAACAAAGAGCCTGGCATTGAATGTGAACCTGTGAGCAGAATGGGGCTAAGGAGGATTGTTAAATCGGTTTAATGTGAAGCAATTTTTTATGACATCTCCAACTAAAACTTTGGTCTGTAAAGTGGCTTTGTTTTCCTTGACCTTGAAAGATCAGCTACTTAAGCCATTGTTTTAAGAAAAATCCATCTATTCTTCTCTCTTCTGTGAAATCTGTATGGAATTATATTTGTGAATGATCTGACCAAGTTATACTGTTTTCTAGTACAAAAGACTCGCTTCTTATAGGTTGACTTAGAACTGAAGAATGGAGCATTTTACGTACCATTACTATTAAGCAGCTAGAGTGAAATTTCACTCCTGCTATGTATATATAATGAGTGCAGGATCATTTAATCAAAGAGTAAGGTGACATCCACTCAGAGGTTGATAAAATGTCCACATTATTTCATTCAAACTGACATGTGTAGCTGAAAATCACAGAACATAAAAACATTTTATTTATTTTGTGAGGAAGACCAGCGCTGAGCTAACATCCGTTGCCTATCCTCCTCTTTTTGCTGAGGAAGACTGGCCCTGGGCTAACATCCGTGCCCATCTTCCTCTACTTTATATGTGGGATGCCTGCCACAGCATGGCTTGATGAGTGGTGCATAGGTCCATGCCCAGGATCCGAACCTGTGAACCCTGCACCGCCAAAGCGGAGCGCACGAACTTAACCACTACGCCATAGGGCTCGCCCTGAAATATTTTCTTTTTAAAAATTTAACCATGGTGTTTGTGACCCACTAGTAAAATGGCATCTAATTCCCTATCAGTATCATTATTCCAGACAAAATAAAACCTAATATTAACTTCAGCTTATTTTCTATAACGAATATTTTTAATATTTTCTTAAAATGTTAAATATAGTGATAAATCAGATTATAAAATTGTACATTCTTTGTGATATCCTTATAAGGCATACATATATCTTACATATACATATATATCATACATATAGACAACATAAGAAAAATATTGAAATAGAGAAAGATGTTGAAATAATTGGACATGTACCCAATAAAATATCATCAATTATTCTGGTCATTACCTCTGGTTGGGGACATAGGACACAGATAAGTCAATTTTTTCTCTTGTTGAGCAACATTTTCTAAATATCCTTAATGAACATATTTTCATTAGGTAAAAAGAAAAATATTTTAAAAATATTTATATATTGTAATATATGTATTAAAATATTTATATACTTTTACAAATCTTTTACTTTTTATTACTGACATAATTTGCCTGAGGCCCAAGTAAGCATAGGCTCTATTGAGCTCTATATGGCTAGAAAAACCAAAATGTGAAACCAGCTGGAGGATGAAATAGCGTAGAAGGCAATAATTTGTTTCTTAATAAGCTACACAGGAGTCACTTCCTGAATGAAGAATTGTTCGATTGTACCTTGTTTGCAATTATTTATATCTTCAAGTGAATATGCTTAACATTTTCCCCAGGGTACTTCTCTGTAGTTATGGATGATTTTAGCCATTTGTTGGCATTTGCACACACGCTGAACTAAAATATACCTGGGGATGAATCTCTCACTTTTAAAAAGGAGTAGATTTGCTCTAGACAACACTGCCCCAAAGCCTCTGTGCTGAGGAATTAATCTTTACAAATACAGAGGAATCCCCACTGTGCAAACAAGTAGTCAGGGCACAAATCATGGGAAATAATCTCAACTTCATCATCACCATTCAAATATTTCCCCATGTTTATCTATGGAAAATTACACAGCATGTCTAACAGAGCACTTTCTAAAACTATAAAATACCACGTAGTTTTAAGTGAAGTCACTTTTACTGAGATGAGCTACTATGTGGCAAAGTAAGAACATCAAAATTCATCCAAAAAGGCTTTATGAAAAAAATATATTAAAAATGTGTTACTAAGGGACAAACCATTTTTACCAAAAAATGTATTACTGAAGGACAAACCAGACATACATAAAGTTTGAAATATAACTAAAATTATCATGGAGTCCTATCAATTTGTAAAATACTCAACAAATACAATATTCATACACCCAAGTATTTTTAATAACTATTATATGTACTCACATTTTAATAACTGCACATGCTTTACAGTGATAATGAATAGAACTATCTCAAGTACATTTATTTCTCCCAAACCAATTGTTTAGGCTAAACTGAGAAGCAAAGTAAATGATTGATATAAAAATATTGAAGTCCACTTTATGTCCATTACAAATTATCTTCCCTGCTCTCATGCACAGTTTCACAAATATCTCAGGACTAAAAAAATTTTGTTTATTAGAGTTCTGGCCTCTGGATACGAGTCCTTTAATTTGACTTACATATAATCCAAGGTAGGACAAAATTCCCTTTTCTTTTGAAGAGAATCATTTCGAATGAAAGTCACCATTTGCTTATCTTCCACTTATTTTCGGCTCATTTCAACCACTCACCTCTCATCATTCCATTGAGACCCCTTCTTCCAAGATTGTGGATTAATTAAATGTTGAAAAAGTTTATGGAACTGTGGAAGCCATGCTTAATTGCTGGAAACATCTGAAACTTCCTCCCCTTTGATATTTTCTAACCTCGACATTTTTAATTATCATCAGAACTGTTTGGCCTTTCTCATTCCTTGGTTTCAGCTTCTCTTACTTGGCCTTAAGGGCTGGTCTGCTCCAGGATCTCTCTCATCCTCTTTTCTTTTCACTCTACACACTCTTCCTTGGCGACCGTATCTATTTCAGTGGTTTCAATATTCACAGTCTGATGAGGTCTGTGTTTATATCTCCACTTTGAATCATCCTCTTCTCCATTCCTGGATGTCTAACTATTTTCTGGATATTTCCACAAAGAGATTTCATAAGGCACCTCACACTCCATATATAAAAATGGAGTGTCTCTGTTCATTCACAATCTGACTCAGTCTATGACTAGTCAACTTGGTTGTATAAACCAGTATTCTGGGAGTAATCTTTGACTCTTTTATTTTCTCACACAGGAGACAGTCAACTACCAAGTCCTCTCAAGTTAACTTTCTGAATATTTCTTGAGTTTGTACACTTCTCTAGCTCACTGTCACCATCTTAGTCCACACCAGCATAATTTCTTGCCTGGACTATTGCTAGCAAATCCCCCTTCAACTTACCCTTCACAGAGCAGTGGAATGCATAGCTATCAAGGTGTTCAGTGTCTCAAAGCTTTTAAAGAAGCTTCTCATGGCCCTTACAAAACTCTACTTGACATTATTTAAAAGCTATAATCCAACCCATGCTGTTTTCTGTGTCTTTTCACATTATATGACCTGCAATAAATAAACATATAATTTTTAAAATCTAAGATGGCAAACTTGTTTCAGTTCTCTTATGTATTTTAAGTATCACTTATCTTAGGGAAGTTACCAGAGGCATATAGGTCTAGATATAATATTATTATTCCTGTGACCAGTAATAAAAAATGTGAAATTCTTTGGGCCTCAAAGCTTAAACCTTTAATTGGCTGTTTCTGTTCTCACTACTTTTAAAAGCTTTTCTATTACTTTTTCCTTTTTTTTTCTTTTTTGGTGAGGAAGATTGTCTCTGAGCTAACATCTGTGCCAATCTTCCTCTATTTTGTATGTGGGACACTGCCACAGCATGGCTTGATGTGTGTAGGTCTGTGCCCAGGATCCGAACATACAAACCCCAGGCCACCAAAGCAGAGAGCACAAACTTAACCACTATGCCACCAGGCTGGGCCCATATTCCTCTTTCTTAATATGTCCTCTTTTTACAAAGTGTCTTTAGGATTTCCTTTCTCAGTTTAAGCAAGAACCTTACAAGAGAGTGTTTCCAATCTAACTACATCCATGAGAGATAAAATTTCACTGACACTGCCAGCATCTTCCATGGGTGATTCATTTCCACATTTGAAGAAAAGATTCATCTATGAATCTTGTTGTCTGGATAAATCGGTTCCTAATTATCCTTTCTATTTTTGATTTTTAATGTAAAGCAATACGTTCTTACTACTTTTACATTGTGCTTAAAATATTTATCTTTCTGAATTGTTTAGAATTTTAAAAGTATAACACAAGTGTAGCTGGTTTTACTTTTGTGCTACTGTGTTATCACAATCCCTTTCACACATACACAACATGGAGAATGAATAGGAGACTTTAGAAAAAATATAAATAACTGTATGTTACCCCCTAGTTTTAGGCATAAAATATTAAGGCTATCTTTGACACCTCACCGTGATCACATTCTATGCCTAACCCACAGAACTACGCATATTTCTGAATATCCTATTTAATACTATTTTGCTTTCCACTATAAGCAAATAGACTTATTTGCTTATATTTGCATATTAAATAAATAGTATTACACTGTATGAATCCTTACACAACTTGTTTTTTCTTCTTCAATATTATGTTGTAGGAGTCACTTATGTTTATGAATGTGGCCATAGTCCAGTTCCTGTACAGTATTCAATTGTATCAATAACAAAATGTACTTATCCACTCTACTCTTAATTGAAAATTCAGTTATTTACAAATTTTTGCATTTATAAACAATTCTGCTATGATAAATCTTATTATGACTCACAGTGAACATTGAATTTATATATCTAGGAAAGAAATTTCTGTGTGGGAAAGGATACACATATTCCATGTTGCAGAAAATGTCAAGTTGTTTGCCAAATTATCTCTATCAATGAACTCTTCCATCAAGAGAATCTGATCTCTAGGATCTCCAGATCTTCATCAACCTTTGTTATTATTCAATGCCTATGTTGTTTACTAATCTGCTAAAAGCCAAATTGTATATAATTATGATTTTAATTTTTATTTGCCTGAAAACTAATGAGTTTGAGCATCTTCACATAAATCTTCATGATTTATACGAGGAATTTATTCTGTAAAATCCTTGTCAATATTTTGTACCTGGTTTTTTATTACTTTGTCTAATTTCTATTAATTGTTAATAATTATATGTTTTGGCTACTAATGACTTGTGAGTTAACAATTTTCGAACTAGTCTTCCCAGTTCTCAGCATTTTACTTACTTCATAGTGTTTTTTGATAAGCAGAATTTTTTAATTTGAATGTAATCAAAAACTTCTATTTTTAATAAACTTATTTATGAATAATTTTAGATCCACAGTTGCAAAGATATACATACCCCTCAAGAGTTTTCCATTTTGCTAAAATCATAATTATGCTACATTTGTCACAACTAAGAAATAAATGTTGGTTCATTACTATTAACTAAACTCCCATATTTTATTAGGAGTTCACTAATTTTTCCACTAATGTCCTTTTTCTCTTCCAGAATCCTATCCAGGATACATTTTGTTTTCCTATTATGCCCACTTAACATCCTCTGATCTGACAGTTTCTTAGTCTTTTTTGTTTTTATGATCTTGACAGACCTGAGGAGTACCAGGCAGGTATTCTGTAGGATGTTTTTCAATTTGGATTTTCTGATGTTTTTCTCATGATGAGTCTGGGGTTATAGGTTTTGGAGAAAAACAACACAGAAGTGAAGTATTCTTACTGCATCATATCAGCAAGGATATGATATCAATATTACTCATCACTGATGATGTTAATCTTGATTGCCTGGTGAAAATAGTATTTGTTGGGTGTCTCGAGTGTAAAGTTAATTTTCACCTCATTCCACATTCAGTTATTTAGAAGCCAGTCACTAAATCCAGCCCACATTCAAGGAAATGGGAGTTATGATCCACCTACTGGAGGGTGGGAGAATCTACATAAATTACTTGAAATTCTTCTGTAAGGAAGATTTGTGCTATCCTCTCAGCTATTTACTTATTCATTCATTCATTTATATCAGATTGGCACTGGCCCAAGGCAAGGTTGACATAAGGGAAGCTATATTGTAGAAAAGAACCCCTATTGTAACTTTGAATGACCTCTGACTAACTCTGGACTTTACGGCCCCTCCCAGCAGCTATAAGTTGATAACTTTGTTCTCTTGAGTTCCTTAGAAATGTGATGACCCTCAGGCAGAGAATCATGCTGATAGCCATCATGAATGACAACAAAGGACCAGGGTATAGGGCATTGCTCCAGTCTCTGATGCATATCAAGTAAAACAAAAGATTGCCAGGAACTAAGATTAGATGGATGCCCCACCCTGAGACCAGATGCCTCCCCAACCTGGAGACCAGCCCCCTATATAACCGGCCTGTTGTCTTTGTTCTGTAAGATGGTTCTTTGAGACAGTAGTCGGCCGTCTTCCCCATTGCTAGCGAGCTGTAATAAAACCCTTTCTTTTCCACCATCTTGCCTCTTGAGGATTGGCTTTTGTCTCGTGGCAAGCAGATCGTGCCCCTTGTGTGTTAACAAGACGGATTTATATATGTTTATTTTATACTTTGGGTTGTAATCCAGTATGATGCTGTTTATTTTGCTGCTCAACTTGCTCCATCTTTGGCCACTGGAAGCTCTTTAGGTTTGGCTTCTATGTCAATTTCACATGCCCCCATCATTGCACTACTATTCATTTACTTATGGGTTCAACCCCAGTACACATGTACAGTAATTTCAGAACTTTTAACTCATATTCCCCAGTGAAACAAATTCACCAACTTAGCACAGCTATATATGGTTCCTTTTGTTTTGGGATACACAGTTTCCAGTCAAAACACAACTTCCCAAAGTTACTTAGGTCAGTTCCTTTTATTCCAGACCCCCTTCATTGAGGATATGTCATATGTGAAACATATATTTGCATTGTCATACATTTATATTTAGATTCTTTTGTAAGTCTGCATTCCAACCTGTGTTTCCTTTTCTTTATCTGCAAATTAACCTGATGCTTTTAATGTCTTATTTGATTTCTATGCAGTTTGAAGTCATAACAATTCTTCTTTATTCTCTTCTGAGTGTTTAAAATGCTCATTTTATTTACATTATTTTATTGTTTCTGTATTTACTTATTTGCTTTGATTGCACTATGCTGGCTAAGACTTGAAGTACCATATTAAAGCAAAGTGGTGATGGGCATCCTGCCACAAGTTCTTACAATTTTAATGGTAATGATACCAACATATCACCATTAACTAATTAATTAATAGCAATTTTTTGAAGATACCCTTTGCTTGGATAATGACACTTGAAATTGCTGCCTACTCAAAATTACTTGACTCTTGGACCATACAGCAAAGTGTGGATTTAACTGAGTTCTGTATGAACCAAGGGGGTTTATTTTTGTCACAAATTCTAAGGGAACACTTTTATTTCTTTTTTCCATCCATAGCAATGGCCAAAAGAGACAAGTTTCTTTTCCAACTCCCTTTGCACAGAGGGTTTATTTTACCCTAAAGTTGTAGCACTCAGGGGCCTTGGCTTGATGCCAAGGCCTAAGGTTCTGTCTCCTGTCTCCCCTCCCCTCCCCCACACAGTCGCTGAAACAAAGCAGCTCCTCACTGGGGAATGCCTACACCCTCAGGGCAGCCCCAAGCTCCAGCACCACGCTCCTCCCTGGCGTTCTTCACTTTTCTCATTTCAGCCTGATGATTTTCTTGTCTATCTTACTACATCAGTCATGCATTTCACATTTATTTTTAAAAATATTCTATCCAGTATTTAAAATTTTTCTGTGTTGGCATTATTTTACAGGATCAGTAATTTGCTATATTCTGTTTTTAAATATAATTTCCCTTGATTGTTTTTTACACCTCCATGATCCTTTTCTTTTAAAAGACAATTTAATGATTTATTTTTAATGTATATTTTGACACGTTATTTTGTTCGCACTTAAGGTTTTCCATTAATTACTCTGAATAAGGTGAAGTAAGAAGGATTTGAAAATGTAGAAGGTTAATATGCAAAATATTACTCATAGAGAAAGAGGTGGTATTCTTAGCATTAGCAATCTTACATCCTAGTTTGAATATAGTTTATAATTTTCAGACTAACAAAATGTCATCACATTTTTCACACTGCTAAATAGATGGAACATCTGGTATTATTATAAAATATATAGCTCTAGCTTTTTGGATTTTATCTTATATATATATATATATATTTTTTTTTTTTTTGACCACAGAATGTCTAAGATTATAGTTCTTAGAAATGTATGCCAAAACAAGTTATTAAAATAATTAAACATGATATGCAAACTTAAATGAAATCGTATGTAGGATTTTTTTTTATTCTGGGACTACTAAATTTCAGCTTTCTGTAATTTTATAACTGCCAGAAAACCATGTTATTGTTATGTTACACTGATGCAAATTTTGCAGCTAAATGGGTAGATTTTTTAAAAAACTCTAATCTGCCTTATTAACTCACTAATTATCCATGTTTTTATGTAGAAGAAATAAGAAATTACTGAAGGTTTTGCCTATCAAAGTTGAAGTCTGGTTTTAATAGCAGGAGGGAAATAATGAACCAATACATTCATTGATACTTTCAGATAAAAATTCCTAAAGTATCATGTTTTAAAAGACATCAGAACTTTGAAAGTGAGGTTCTTTTCTTAAGATAACAAGATCAGGGGCCGGCCCGGTGGCGCAGCGGCTTCGTCCGCGCTTGGCAGCCCGGGGTTCGCGGGTTCGGATCCCAGGCGCCCGCCAACGCACTGCCTGTCAGCCATGCCGTGGTGGCGTCCCATATAAAAGTAGAGGAAGATGGGCACGATGTTAGCCCAGCGCCAGTCTTCCTCAGCAAAAAGAGGAGGATTAGCAACGGATGTTAGCTCAGGGCTGGTCTTCCTCACCAAAAAAAAATAAATAAATAAAAGTTAAAAAAAAAAAAAAAGATAACAAGATCAGCTTGTTTACGTGAAATGACAATCTACAAATAGCAAATGATAATTCAGACAAAAATTTTAAATCCACTTTGGCCATTCATGTTCCTGACACATATGTGCATGTCTGGGGGGGGTGTGTATTTCCCCTCATACTTTGAAATGTTTTAATTTTCTTTACTTTGATAACAAAATTCATGACTTGTTTCCATCATACCTCTATGCCTGTTTAAAAAATTTAATCCGTGCCCCTGCTTCCCCTTCCTGTTCTCACTGCTTTGGTCCCTTGAGGTACAATCCTTCTGTGACACTTGATGAAAGGGGTAAGGATTGGCAAGGCCAAGTCCATCCCTAGTCCAGTGGTAACAAGGGCATGAGGGAGTGGACCAATGACCTAGGCTGATGACTTTGATGCCTCAGGCTTTGATACTAGAATGGACGATACCAAGTGAAATGGATTATTAGCACTGTTAAAGTAAATAAACAGGAGACCATTAGACTGAGGTGGCCTTGGTAGCCTACATGAGCAAACTGAAAATTAAGCCAGAGTCAATTCCTGTAAGTGCCCTCATATCTGAGAAAATGGAATGTAAGAAAAACCAATCACAAAGACCCACTAGACTTTCCCAAATAAGGCAGACACTTAAGCTATAGCCAATCAAATTGTTTTCTTGCTTTGCTTCCTCATCTGGCCTATAAAAACCTTTCCCCCAGCTCCTGTGGCAGAGCTAACCAGTTTTGGTTTAGTGCTGCCCCATTTGAATCTATGTTTGCTTAGGTAAACTCTTGACAATTTTAGTATACCTTGGTTTATCTTCAACAGCACTTACCATTAGTCATATAGTTGGGGGTGTGTGTGAGAGTAGCTGGGGTGGGTAGGAGCAGATCCACATGGTTCTCTATCTAGCTTCCAAACTCTCTGTGATTACTGACCACTTTTTTTCCCAGTGTTCCTTCAGTTCTATTGCCATTTCTTGCCTAAGACAACCAATATGGTTTTCTAGCATGTATAGTCAGAAACCCTGGCTAATATACCATTCGTCTTAGATTCTTCGTTGGTTATTTTCCCTTCTTGGCTCTAATTAACACTGTAAATTCTTTCTGTATCCGTATTTGACTCTTTATCCTTTACACTAGTATAACCAGTTAGCTACCAGGTGTATCTATTTGGATGATCAAAAACAAACCCCTCAGTGTAACCTCCCCCCCCTAAAACCTGCAACTCTTATATTTCTACTGTTAATTAATAATGGTATCATCCATTCAGTCACCCCATGCAGAAATGTCTGATTTATAAACTATTTTTTTATTTCAAACTGTTTGCTCCAAACTGGTTACAACACTCACCCTAATTAAATTCCTAAACATTTCTAGATTCTTTATCTTTCTTATTTTTCTTAATTTAGATTGTCTTAATTTATATCCCCACCAACTTTTGTCTAGTGTATTAAATTTTACTTCTGCCTATTTGCCTTGCCTTTAGTTTTAAGTCTTCTCTCAAATTAAATTTATTCCATACTAAATTTGTCTAAATATTTTCTGACTATACTGCTCCATTGCCTAAAATGTTCAAAAGAATCTCTGTGGCTTACAGTACATTAAGCCAGAATCTCTGGTTGTGATTTATAATGTTTTCCATGACCCTTCTCTTTCTGGCCTCAACCCCAACCACTCCTTGACGTGGGCCTAATGATCTGGAAGACCTCTGTATGCACTGCCCCTTTACTCATGCTATTGTCTTTATTAGCCCCTGTCAGGGAGGGGGAAATTTTCCCTTCTACCCCTCTTGAATTCTTATGGCTGTGCTAGTAATAAAATTGACACAAGACCAGATTAGCAGGAGGAAAAATCAATTTAATATGTATATACAGGAGATCATATTAATGATCCTCTTTGAGATGAACAAAACAAGCTTCTTTTATATATTTTTACACAAAGAAACAATAAATTTGTGAAGATTTGACAGGACAAATAAACTTGGGTTTGGGATATGTAATTAGTGAGGAATTTAAGCAGAGTTTAGGTCTGAGGTAGTAAATTAGTAAAAGTAATAAGGTTTGTTTATACAGGCCTCTTGGTCCTGAATTCCCTAGCTCTGGTGATAAGGTTTTCTCTGTCTTCTGGTATGGGGAGGGTAAATTTCACATGGGAAATTATTTCCTGCTTTAAGGAGGAACAGAGAGAGGAGGGTCAAAGCTTTTCTTTAAGTCAAAATGAGTAACTTTAATTCATAATAATCAGTATGCCATTGTGGGATATTTTGGGGAATCCTGCTTTGGGCTCCAAAACCCATATTAATTCTACTTCTATTATTATCTAGAAGTATATAAGTTCTTCTTCTTTTTAAAGAGTTAAATCAGGTACTATTTCCTCTTCTATGCACTACCCTTGCACTCCTGCATACCACTTTTTAAAATATTTGTCATTCTCTATTTTAATTTTCATCTACTTCTTGTGAGCCCAGAGCAGACTGTGAGGTTTTGGAGAGTTGGCATGCAATAAGTATTTGTTGAATGAATTAATAAGTACTGTCAGATAGAGAAGGATATCAAAGTCTGGTGTTGATGTTAGTGGAAGGAAAATAAGAGGGAAAGATACTAGTGGTCAATAGATACAATTAAGTAAGATGATAAAAGGATGGTTTAGGTAAGTGAATTTAGAGCCAAAGATGAGCTATTGTGGATGGTATTTAAAAAGGAGATGGAAAAAGGGGTTGGGAAACCAAATCATACCTTTTTATTCTTTCAATGTGAGTCAGTAGTAAAACCAGCTTCACATTAAAATGTGAAACAAGTCTGCACTCTCCGTTAGAAGACTTCCTCAAGACTATAACATCACTGGAAAGCCAAGTTTCACACAAGCAGAGAATGTAAAAGGATTGCTTGCTTTGGGGAATTCCAAAATATAGCTAATACATTTATGCATGTTTGTCCAGTGAATGACTGAAAGCACAGATCGAGCAGTCGTGAAGTTTAAATGTGCATCAGTTGCTCATTCATTTAACAGATTGTTATTGGGTGGTGACTATACTACAATTATTTAGTTGGTCCAGACCTCATGGTTGAGACGGGGGTTAAATAAACAATTACAAAACAACTTGATGAGGGGGGCAACAGGGAAAGTAAAGAGTCCTCTATAAACACAGGGGAGTGACACCTAGCCAGAACTTAGTCTCACATTTGCTTGAGTTTGGGCATCACTGTAAAATCTTGACTTAAAGATCACATCACAATTAGGAATGGAAGAAGTAAAGAAGTGTTAGATTGATGAGATCAGAGTGTAATTTATATAGTTCACTATGCCAGGCATTGTTCTAAGTGATCTGCAATATTAACTCAGGCAATCTTCACAATGACCTTAGACTATTATTATCTTCATTTTAAATATTGAAAAACTCAGGCTTGAAGATTTTCAAAACCTGCTTGGGGTCACACTCTTATTTAGTGGTGGAGTCAGGATTTGAATCCAGGCTCTGAAGTCCCTCGACCTATGACTACACTATGCTGTCTCCCCTGCAAACATTAAGGCAAGCATTAATAACACAATAGGAAAATAAATACACTATCATAAACTTCATAAAAAGAAAGATATACACAAATGGCCAAAAAAATGTGAGACTCTTCAACTCACCAATAAAACAAATACAAGCAAATTAAAACAAGATGTAAATTTTACTATATCAGATAGTTACAACTTAAAAAACAGATTGCAATGCCAATGGTATTGAGGGTATGAGGAAGTAGGTGGTTCATATGCTGAGATTGTTTTTACAGGTACAATATTGTTAAAGAATAATCTTTCAATACAACAAAATTTGAATATCTACTAAAAATTTCACAATTTTATCTAAGAAAATATAAGCAAATTCCATATTAACTACCTGCACATCTATGCCTTGCAGATATATCTCGCTAAATGCTTCCCAAACATTCACCCTCCTAATTAAATTTGCTCCTTCCTCCATGTACCCTTTATTAATTAATGATACCAGTATCACTCACCTTACCTTAAACTCTTCCTTATCTAGTAACTCTGTTACCCACCATCTATCAGTTACAAAGTTCCATTGCTTCACCTTCTAAACATGCTTCAAATTCATTTGTTTCTAACTTCACAGCCCCCACACTTCTCTACACCCCTGAATCTCTTTAGTGCACAGGCAAGAATTTGTAACCAGTCTTGGTCCATTCGCTCTTGCCCTCTACATGCATAAAGGGCAGGTGCAATCAGATCCTGACACTACTCAGTTTAACCTCTTCATTTGGTTCCCATTATACAGTAGAAATTAAACAAACATTCTAGATTCTGTGCCTTGAATAATTTGGCTCTGCCATGTCCTTCAAACTCATACTGTGCCCTTCTTCATTTCCATGGGCATACTATGCTCCCTCCTGACCACTGCTATTCTGTATTCCCTCCAATTTCTCACTCTTCTCAGGGCGTTTGCAATTGTTGCTTCCTTGGTTTTCACTTAAGTGTCATTTCTCCATGGAAGACTTCCCAGGTGGCCCTCTTCTCCACTCTTACAGCATTCCTCACCACTCTTTCTTGGCATTTATAACTTGGATTAAATATTTTTGTATTAATTTTTTAATTTCTTCTTAGTCTTTCTCAAAAGATGGTAATCTCTATAAGAGCGGTATATGTGCCTATTTCATTCACTGTTGTAACCCAATGCTTAGCTATGAATTTTTGGGTAAAGAGAACAATACCTTTAGACATTTTTTAATGTGCTTTCAAATTTGCTCTGTATTAGTATATGATTCCTCTCCCTCACCCTGTCCCCATTCTTATAGACTAATTCATTAAGTTCAGGGTAGTTTGGGATTATTGCAGCAAGAATGCAAAAAGAAATAAAGATTTTGATATTCAGTCTTTAAAACTCACATTAAGTTGTTTTCTTTTTTCTGTGTCATCAACAAGAAAATGTCAGGTTTTTCAAAGGAGAAAAGTATATACATACATATGAAAGACAGAATCATAAAATTTTTCTATAAGTCGTGAGGTAAAAAGAATGAATGAAGAGGCATAAGCTTGTTTTCAGGCACATAGAAAGAATTGTAAGATCTTCTCCTTTTTGCACGGGGTATGTGATAAAGACAAGAGGGGAAGAAGAAAAAAGGGAAAATACACACCTATGTCTTCCTCTACCCCATCAATATATAGAAACTCATAGGTGTAGGAGTGTTAGAAACAGCTAGATTGGTTAAGAAGCAACATGAGGAAGTCAGAACTGGTAATCTGCTTCCCTAGGAATAGAACACAGCACAGTGAAGACTATGGCCCAGAAACAGCTAGTGGACAAAAGACTAGATACAGTATCCCGAGGCAGCCTGCCTGACTCATCTTGGCCTGGGATCTAGAATTTCCCAGATGTCGTGGTCATATGATCTGGATGTGCAGGCGACACTGAAGGGAAGGTGTCTTGCTTACTGCAGACAGTGACAGGTTGGACAATGAGCTGCATCCCCAAATGAGGAAGGGCAGCCACTGAACCTCAGCAGCGCCCAGGGCAAGGACTGGACTCAACCATCCACTCAAAGTCAGAGCTGGATAGATATCCGGCCACGAGGCCCCATTATTTCCTACAGGGACCAAATCACATGAGCTTCCATTTCCCATGCCCCAACACATCAGATCGCTTTTTGGAAAGGAAAGGGGGAAGTGTAAGACATATTAATGCCGCAGCATTTATCAGAAGGAAACCAAGCCATCTGTATTAATCTGGTAAGGCTGTCACATCAGAATACCACAGATTGGGTGATTTAAAAGAGAAATTTATTTCTCACATTCCTGGAAACTGGAAGTCCAATACAGTATCGAGGTACCAGCAAGATTGGTTTCTGATGACTCTCTTTGGCTTGCAAATGGCCACCTTCTTGCTGTGCTGCTGTGTCCTCACTGGCCTTTTCTCTGTGTGCACACACTCCTGGTGTCTCTTCCTCTGTTTATAAGGGCACCGGTCCTATTAGATTAGGGCCCTGACCTCGTTTAACCTTAATTACCTCCTAATGGCCTTAACTCCAAGTACAGTCACATTGCAGGCTAGGCCTTCAACCTGTGAATTTTGAGGGAACACAATTTAGTCTATAAGAGTCATAACAAGGAGATGATTTGTATCAGAAGAGCCTGAGATATCATTACATAGTCATATTCATGTGAAATATTAAATCAGTTATAAACAATACAATCATCACATTTTGAAACATCTGAATAAAAATGGGTACTGAAATTTCAACCTTGCAAAAGTTATTTAATTTGTAAATGGATCCATGAGTACATAAATTGACATGTATGTAGATTTTTATTAACAGCATCATGTGTACATAGTGAAAGATTCAAAACAGCTTAAATACTCATCTACAGGAATTTGTTTAAATGAAGTGTTGCACATTCACACATCACTGAAATTTTTGATATGCAGTCAGTGAAATGATGGGCATTGACTACATGTATTGAAATGGAGATATATCACTGTCTCTGATATTTTACTTCATATATTTCATCTAGATTAAAAAAAGAGATGCCTATTTGTCTATATTAATGTCAATTTATAACAAATGTGCATTACAGAATATGGATGATATATAACAGGCTTAACAAAGGGTTGCAATTGTTGTCTCTGGGGGCGGTATTGTAATGGACTCGAAATCACTGCTAACGGAAGCAGCACAGAGTCGTGGTTAGGGCTGTGGAGTTAAATAGTCTGGCTCCTTAGTCATAGCTGAGGGATCTTTGGCAGGTTATTTAATCCAGGGTTTTAGACACCTCAATTTTCTCAGCTATAAATGGGTTTAATAATTACCCCCTCGTCAGAGAATCATTGGTAGAACTAAATGTTAATACATATACAACACTTAGCAATGTGCTGCACGGTATGCACTTAATATTCTATATTCTTTTATTATTATTTGATACATTTCCAAATAATTTCATTTCAAATTTTACAGGGGGCGTGTAGTGCTTTTTAATCGCTCAAATCAATACATATACTTTCCTTTTGAAAAAAAGAGTATCAATTCCTTAGACAATCACAATTTTTCTCTCTCCTTGAGTTTCCTAACATGACTAGAAAGGATGCTATTGAAGCCTATTTCTTTTTCTCTAATAACCACATATTTAGCCAATTCTTTTATCCCTTTACTTTTCATCTTTAGGCTTGTCCAGTAACTGCCATGTCTCTAACAGACTCAAATAACAATTCTTTATTTATGCAAACTGCCTCCATCAGCAACTAGAGGCCAAAGAATAGACAGAAAAATCATTGCTTTTGTGATGTTGGGCGACAAACAGTATGTTGATAACTCTTTTTTGCCCCTGAGATATTAATGTCCTGATATCTCAAAGGGGAATTGAAATGTGGTATGAGACACTTATAAACTAATGATCAATCTAGCATGGCGTTTGTGAATTCTCATCTAAAAAAACTGACTTAAGAGACCCATTTTATATTATAACAATCCTCAATGAGCTGAAGTTAATGGAAAAAAATACCAAAATCCATAAGGTGTTCTATGTGCAAAACTCACTCATTCTGATTCTTTTGTTATGCATGCCTTCACTTAGATTTGTTTGACTTCTAATTCTAAATGTTGTAAACTTTGCCATTTTAATAATCTTACATATGAACCTGGAAAATAATACATTAAAATATTGCATGGTTGTTCGTAAGTTTAGTAAAATCAAAACAAAATAGAATGGACCTGGCATTCAAGGTCTAGAGCTTTGATTTCAAGAGCTGTGAATTCACGGGAAGTTTGTAGCTGCAATTTGATCACTGACCCTTCGAGCCCATCTCAGTCATGAGTGCTGTAATGTGCGTTTCTCTACTTCAGCAGAGCTGCTTAGAGACAAATTACTTTGGTGCCAGACTGAATCCACCTCAGTAGCTGCACAGGGATGGCATTTCATTCGGATGCAGAAGCCTTGCAAGTTTCGCTCTTTGACCTTCTGGATGACATCTTCTGCCCATAGTCATTATTTTCTACCTCCAGCTCACTAGGTTTCCGTAGCAGAGCAGTCATTAGGGCTCCACAGGCAGCATAAATGGCCAGATAGAGATGTTTCCGTTTTCAGAAATTGGAGGGGAGGAGATGAATGGGAAAAAAAGCTTCCAAACTTGCTTTTATTCATGACTGCACCTTTCCCTGGCTGACTCTGAGGCCCACAGCTGTTGATTTCCTTGTGATCCTTGATTTCCCTGTGATGTTTCAAACCACCCCTGTCTCTAGAATGCAGGTTTAAATCGGCCTTGTTGTAGTAGTATCCCAGGGAATATTACATGACGATTCTGTGCTACAATTCTGAAAACTGCCTTTAAACAAAGGTTAAAATTCAGTTAAATAAGGCACATAAGAATAAAGCAGAATCAAGCCTGGGGGTTGATGTAACTCCTTTGAGCAGGTTAAGTAGGCCATAACAACGTTTCCAGAGGGAGAGATCGGTGTTGAGCGGGTATTGACACAATGGCAAGTAACCCATTTCTCTTCATCTCTTGACATTATTCACTATTTTCTCTTCTGTCTTCTCTACTCTCCCCACACTTCACATCTCATCCCTTAATATCCTCCTTTCCTCTTCCCTCCCCTCCCTCGTTTTCTCATCCTCTATTTCTGTCTCTTCTTTCTTTGTAAAAATGTTTTACAAACCAGGAATGGGTTACAAGAATGCTGAAAGCTTCCTAGTTTTCGCCTAGAGGAAATTAAATTTTATTCTTTCAATATTAACATGCTAGGAAATGTAAATTATTCTATCAATGTGTTTTTCCAATTCCACTGGTTTCACCATCACATTCCATAAATAGCAATTTTATTTGCAAGAGAAATAAAGAAACATAGGACTTGATCTCTGCCCTAGTGGTGCTTAGACTTTTGCTCTGGGGATAGAATAAGCTCTAAAAATTACCATCAAGAATATGATGCCATAGGGGCCGGCCCGGTGGCGTAGCAGTTAAGTTCGCTCACTCTGCTTCTGGCGGCCTAGAGTTAACAGGTTCAGATCCCAGGAGGGGACTGATGCACCTCTTGTCAGCCATGCTGTGGCAGCGTCCCATATAAAGTGGAGGAAGATGGACACTGATGTTAGCCCAGGGCCAGTCTTCCTCAGCGAAAAGAGGAGGATTGGCAATGGATGTTAGCTCAGGGCTAATCTTCCTCACACATACACAAAAAGGATATGATCACATAAAATGTCACTAATAAATCGTGCAAAATAATTGGGCAAGGTGACATTTTCATTAGCAATATCAATGTTCAAGGCATGTAAAGAGAGTGGGAAGCATGTGAAAAACTGCACCACTCTTTTCCCACGTATATGCAACAGAGGCTCTTGAATGAACCTGAATCTGGCTCATCTGAAGCTCAGGAAATCCATGCTCTCCTGGAGAGTTAATGGAGTGGTTGCACGACATTGCAAATATGTTTATTTAAACTAAAAACCAATGATGGTGAAATACACTATCAATTTTTAATTTTTGTTTCACAGTAGATAAATGTGCATGATTAAAATAATCACACAGTGCAGAAAAAAATTCTACCCACACAGAGATACATACCCAAGCCTCCCTCTGCTCTTATTCCCAGTAACCACCATTTTCACCTCGTTTTGTTATCTTACTGTCTTTAATAGTATCCCTTTGGATCTAATTTTTTTGTCTATACACTATGAATAATATTTTTTACCTGCCTGCTGGGAAGCTTCAGAAACCAAATCCAATTACACTACCTCCCTTCTCCACATGCCTTTTCCCCAAACTATATATATCTGGGGAGGGCTTTCTAGATAATATCACTTAACTTTCCATTTTGTCAAATGAGCACATTTTGTTCTTTACCTTTTTGTTCTCCTCCCTACCAGCTGCCACCCATTTGCTGTCAGTTACACCATTATTTTACATTTCAAAATAATTAATATCTATTTGCTATGTTAATTTTAAATTTAATTTTTGTGCTTTGTGGAATAATGTTTGAGCACTAAATAAAAAAAATCATTTAACATATCAGGATTATGAAAATACAATTCCCTTCTGAAGATGTAGTGTCCCGAAGGTACTCTCTACTTTCTCTGCACATCGACAGTTCAAATACATCCCATTTAGTTTGCTTTGTATTTGGCATTTCTTGAATAGATTTTTGTTTTCCCAGGAATTTATTTGGCTTTTCTATTATTGACACAAGGATCGTATGATTCCCTTACTGAGATCATCAAGTTTCTTAATCGTAATATTTCTTAAAGTGATTCCAATTTTTCTTGCTTCTTGGAATTACAAAGCCTAACTAATTTTTGGGCCGGATGCTGTATTTCTGCATTTCTTCTTATTGGATCCAGAATTTAGTCAAATTCTTACTTGAACTCCCTGTCTTCTGGATTCCAATGTTACTTCTTCATTTACATGGAGTGTATACCCAAGTAATTTTTTTTTCCTGAAAGAGTACATGGGAGGTAAACCTTCTCAAACTTTTTTTTCACACACAGAGTAGGTATATGCTTAATTTTATAAAGAAGGCCCAACAGTTTTTCAAATCGTTTTACACTCCTACCAGCAATGCTAGAGAGCTCTGCTTCCTCCATATCTTTGCTGATGCTTAAAATTATCACTTTTTAATACAGCTTTTTAAAACTGCACCTATTTAAAGTATAAATTTGATGTTTTAGCATATGTATCCACCTGTGAAATCATCACCACAGCCAAGATAATGAGCATATCCCTCATCCCCAAAAGTTTCCTTGTGCCCTTTCGTTTTGTAATACGAGCCTGCCCTCACATCTCCACACCCCTCCTCTCTCCAACCCACCTCCTTGGCAACATTAGTCCACTTTCTGTCCCTATGCACTGGTTTGCATTTTCTAGAATTTTGTATAAATAGGATTATTCAGTTGGTACTTTTTTTTTTTGTGGGGAAGACCAGCCCTGAACTAACATCCGTCGCAAATCCTCCCCTTTTTGCTGAGGAAGACTGGCCCTGGGCTAACATCCGTGTCCATCTTCCTCCACTTTATATGGGACGCCGCCACGGCATGGCTGACAGGCAGGCGGGCGCCCGGGATCCGAACTTGCGAACCCCGGGCTGCCAAGCGCAGACTAAACCGTTGCGCCACCGGGCGGCCCGCAGTTGGTACTTTTTTTGATCTGACTTATTTCAATCAACATAATTGTTGTACGTTTCCTTCCTTTGTCTTGCTGAGTGGCAATCCATTATATAGATATATCACCTTTATTTATCCATTCATCTGTTGTTGCACATTTGGTTGCTTCCAGTTTCTAACTCTTATAAATGAAGCTGCCATGAGCATTCATGTACAAGTACTTTTATGGATACATGCTTTCATTTCTTTTGGGTAAATATCTACAAGTAGAATGACTGGGTCATATGGTAGTTATATTTAATTTCTTAAAAACAACAACAACAACAAAGTCTCCCCTTCCATTCTCCTGACTGGTTGTACCATTTTACACTCCACTAGCACCTTTTTCAAAAATCAATTGACCATGTATGTATTGATTCTATTTCTCAGCACTCTATTCTGTGCTGTTGATATATTTGCCCATCTTTTGGCCAATATCATGTTTTCTTGATTACTCTAGCTTTATAGTAAGCTTTGACATCATGCAGTGTAAGTTCTTCTACTTTGCATCTCTGTATGAATTTTAGAATTGGCTTGACGATGTCTACAAGAAGTCTGTTTATTCTTTGATACTTGGATTTCTTAAACTTTTCATTTCAGAAAATGTGTCAATTTATAATTTACTCTTGATTAATACTTTCAGTGGATATCAAATCGTAGAGTTAAAATCATTTTGCTATGGAACATAAATCAATGACAGTTTTCTTCTAACATCCTACTTTCAGATAAAGATGGTAATGTCAATCAGATTATTGCTCCTTTATTTATAACCTGTATTATTATCATTTCTATTATTTTTTTATTTGTATTATCTCTATCCTTGTTTCTCACTTTCCCAATAACATTTCTGGGTGATAAATCATTTTTCCCATGCTGGTACTCTGTAGGACCTTTCAATCTGAAAACTAATATCTTCTTGAGAGATTAGGAACGTGTTAGTCTGAGCTCCATGAAACTCATATCTTTATTAATTATCTTCAATTTTTTCTCAGTTTTTTAAAAAGAGAAATTCATGTTGACTTCCTTAGATTAATCTCTCTCTTTAAATTTCACTCATTTATCACCTCTTTCAGTGTTTGCTCAATATTCTGCAGCATTTCCTTGAGTCTTGCTCTTGCCTCAGTTGAGCTTTTGCCCCTAGCGTTTATACCATATTTTTATTTCTAACTAATTTAAGCTCTCTCCTATTCTCTAAATTTACTATTTCTCTGGTTTCTCCTGGATCAGTTTTTTTGTTTCACTATCCAGATCTACTTTTTGTGCTGTTGCTTTTTCTTAAACGTCGGTGGTCTTTATGTGCTCAATCATGTTTATAGATGAAGTTATAGATTTTTAGTATGGGTAGTTATTGCAAGTTTTCTAGCCTTTGCCACTAGTTTTTGTTTGCCTTCTGCAGATTGATCCTTTGATTGGGGAGGGCTGGGTGAGTGCATGTGTATTCAGGGGGCACACTGTATCACTCCATTTTAATGAGTAACTGGGTGTGGCAGCTCTGGGTGGTGCCACTGTCCACCCAAATACCAAAATTACAGCGATTTCACTTGGTGTACCAAATTCTATGCCATAGCCTGAGTTGCTCCCAATTGTGATGTCTACATTTCCCTCAGTGAGTTGTTCTGTTCTTTTATTGTGGGATAAAGGCAAAACTGCTCTGTTCCTGTCAAGAAAGAACCTAGACTGATTGGCTCTGCTTGTCTGCGCTTTGCCCTTCCTGCTACTTGCCTTGTTTATTATATCTCTTTCTCTACCCGCTAAGACCAAAAATAAAGTTCTTCTAATGCTCCACTAGAAAGAATAATTCTCACGTCTATTGCATTAGATATTGAGGGTGATTGGCTTCACCACCCTTGATGAAAGCAACTTTGCCTAAGGTGGAAGATGTGACACCTTGGGACAGACAGTGCACCCATTACATGGAGCATGAGAAGTCTCAGTAATATTGCAAAGGACTTCAGCAGCTACGTTCATTCTTCCAGTGGGCAGGGAGATTTTTGGGAAGCAATGATGGCACAACTACTTCTTTGGATATTATCATAAGTGATATCATCAGAGGGAATCTCAGCAGTCAAAGAAGAAATTGTGGATTTTATTTGAATGCTGACTAAGAAAACTAGCTCATAGGATGCCCAAGAGTTTGATTTTATTATTTCAGAGAAATATTAAGGTAATATTTTAAGATGATAGAAATTTCTAAAATACAATTAATAATGAAGCCAGAGATATATTGCTATGTGACTGGTAGTGCCAATAAAATTTTGCCCCAGGTCTGTGAAACGTCAGAAAAATATAGTAGTTCTATTGTGGTGGCTCAAAAACACACATTATTTCCCTCCTCTCTTCCATAACTTCCAATTCAAATCAGTGGGCTTCAAATGCTCCTGCCTCTGGGGAAAGCTCCTAATACATGAGTGAATGAGTCCCTTAATCCACGATCCAAGCTAGACTAAGAGTATGCTGTATCGTAGTTGACTAGTCAAAGGCAGGCAACAGGCAAATTTCCTCACTCAAAAGTTTTTGCCTGAAATTTTTCAAACTAATGCTTCAGAAGACAGACAATTTCTTTATGTTGGTGAAAGTTGTAAGTCATAAAAACAGTGGGGTGTTCAGCGATTACATTTCCTACTGTTTAGAGAAAATCATTTTAAAGCAAAGGAAGATGAAGCCAGTATATTAAAACAAAAATAAATTACTATAAAGTCCTCGTTGTATTGCAAGCCCTAGTCCAGTTGTTCATAAGCCTATTTCATCTTTGCCTTCTGCATTTTGATTATTTATATTTTTTTAGGTTCTGTGAGAAAATATTGTTTATTTTTTTCCCTAAATTAATTTGAATTAGGGTTTTTGTCAGCTGGCATCCAAGAATCTTAAGCAGTGTGTAAAAGTTGTATGTCCATTTATACTCACTAATGATGCTAACGTATTTGATTTTCTCGGAGTAAAGTTGATGAGTATTGCCATAGAAGCTCAAGTTCACTTTGAATTAATGACAATGTACGTAACTATGCCAGGAACATAATTTTATGTTCAATGTTTTCTCAATTATAAATAATAGGTGGTTCTGGGATTCTGCTGTTGCCTTACTCATTGGTAATTTTTATAATATCAAAAGTTTGTTTCTAAAGAGAAAATTCACCACTTCTCTAATTTGATAGACGTTGATTTTACGTGGAATGTGACATGGATTTTTTTTGTTTTGTTTTTTACAGTAGTATTCATTTAAGAAATTGATGAGAAGGCTCAAACTACGCAGTTTAAAGAAATATGTTATCACTATATTAGTATTTTAAGGTATGTATATGATTTTAATGACTCCAAATTTTTATCCATAGAACACAGGTGTGAAAAATAGCATTTCAAACAGAGAAATATATGTATGTATAACTGTATGTGTGTGTATCCCTATATACACATTAAATCATTGTATTTTAATAGTTTAATTACTTTAAATTGCAATAATAATCTGTAATAACGTTACATGATCAACTAAGTCATATTTCACAGAAATTAGAAGCATGCATACTGAATTCCTTACTATATTAGATTTTAATTATTATTCTAAAGATAGAATATTTAAGATGACAGTTTTATTGAGTAATGATATAAATGCTAATGGTATTCCATAAAGTATTAAAGCAGTTTATTTTAATTTATTGATCTTTCAGACTTCTAGCAACCTACTGCCTCCCACTTATTTTCATTTTAAGCATCAATCAAGGTGATAAGATTGATGAGCATATAGAGAAAATATCTATAGCCTCTTTCCAAGGCATTGGGAGTTATATATCATGTGTTAAGCAAAGCAACTTTTCCTTTTTAAATCTTCTACAGTGTCATATATGATTTCAAGATATATGAACCTTAAAAAATCTTCTGGTTGATGACATTTCTTAAAAGAGATTATTTCTGACCACTGACATCCCAACCATTGCCTAAATGTGTTCACTTTTATTAATGCAATTTTATGCACAAATAATTTTCAGCCACTTCAGTCTAAAACATAAAACTGGGCAGTGAGAAAGCCTTGTACTCCTATGGAGAGAAAAACCTTATCACTATCATTAGAAATACCTTCAGCGACAAGTGTTAATTAATTATAATCAACAGTTTTCCAGTGATAATGTATCACCAGTGTTTCTAAAAATAACAACTGAAGTGTCAATAAAAAGAAATGGGAGGAATATTTAGCAAAGCGGAACTGAATGTATGACTAACTGGGTTGGGAGTCTAGAGCAATGAGTAATATAGCCATATGTAACCATTTTATTTATTTTTTGTGATTACTTCTGCAATTACAATTAGCTAATATTATTCTAAAAATTGATGATGGATGGCTTTAACAAAAAATCTTATCTTTGCAATAGGGAACAATGACAAAATTAACCTGGTTCTGTGCTGATAATTATTTAGAAGGATTGTACAGCAACTTTCATAAATTCTGCTATCCATCAACATCTCCCTGTTTTACACTTATGGTTATTTTTATTTATGAAATGTCCTAAATCACTTTTTCTTTTCCTTGCCTATCATGACTGTCTAATTTAAATTCCTCTACATCATCACTGGAAATATTATAATAATCCCCTAAATGGTTTTCCCATTCTTCTCCACCAATGATTCTCAACTTTTTTGATCTCAGGACTCATTTACACACTTAAAAATTATTAAAGGCCCCAAAGAGCTTGTGTGTATGTGAATTCCCTCTACTGATGCACACTGTATTAGAAAGCATAACTAAAAATTTATAAAACATCTATTAATTTATCTTAAAAAATTTCATTACATGTTAACATAGTGAAATTTTTTATGAAAAAACTATATTTGCAAAGACAAAATATTAGTGAAAATATAGGCATTACTTTTACATTTTTCTTGTCTGTTTAATAGACGATGGCTATTAAACATAGCTGCTTTTGTATTCTACTTATTGTGACATTTTATATCATACAAGTATGTAATTTGAAAAAAAATTTTTAATATCATTTCCAGATAATTGTGGACATTCTTTGATATAAGACCAGAAGTCAAGAAGTGGTAGTTTGCTAGTGGAATGTGGAATATGAAACCGTATCAATAATCTTTTAAACTCTTACATTAGAATCCATTGGTCTCTCTTGTGCTTTGAATCTTTTACCTATTCGTGAAATTGTAACACTATTTATTGGTCATTTGAAAATATTATTTCTTTGAGTTATGCCAATGTTGATACATTTTATTATACAATACAAAAAATATATTCACACTTGTTAATATCAACAACAATACAATCAGAAAAGCATTTAAGTATGGGACCCTGTCAAGCTCTTGATGGTATATACAAATCTTCCAAAGTTCTGTTTTTCACTTGAAAGTTCAAATTTTATCATTAGCAACAAATGTTATCAGTTGTTTTTCTCAAAATGATGGGATCACTTGATTCATTTTTGAGAAAATATTCTTCCAAACAGCTGAACTTGAATTATTACAGTTAGTCGTTCTTTGTAGTAAAAAGTGTTTTACGAAAAAAGTGGTGTATTGGGGGTGCCCAAGACTACCCCTAGGTTCAGTAATTCATAGGACTCAGCATATAGTCATATCCATGGCTAAGATTTATTACAGCAAAAGAGTACAAAGGAAAATCAACCAAGAAGAAGGGCTCGGGGGGCGAACTCTGGTACAAGGAAACCAGGTGTAAGTTTTCAAGAGCCCTCTCCAGTGGAGTCAAACAGGAGGCAATTAAATCCTCCAGCAACAAACTGTGACAACACATGTAAAGTGTTGTCTACCAAGAAAGCTCATTAAAAACTCAAGATCCTAGGTCTTTATTGGGAGCCGGTGATGTAGGCACCCTCTGCCTAGCAAATATCAAAATTCCAGACTCCCACAATGAAAGCAGGTGTTCAGTATAAACCGCATTGTTTGTATGAAGAGTTAGGGAAGGATGGAAACACTCCCTAACCCAAGTTCCCAAATGCCATCCAATGACCAACGTTGCAAGCAGGTCTTTCTAAGGACTGCTATGTTATCTCTTTTCTGCATGTTGTGACTTTGTTAAATTGTTACGGTGTTAGATGGTGAGACAGGGTTCAACAAAAGACTGCAGGGGAAAGGGAAATAGAGAAGTTTATTACTGACAGGTCCTGGAGAAGGTACCTGGCATACCTTAGGGGCCACATGGGGAGGTCGAGGAGGTTGCAGGCAGAGAGAGCTGGGGCAAACCTAAGGCACATACCTTTATTAGGGTCTATGCATGGAGTACATTAGGGTTCCCAGGCTGAGGCCAGATTGGTCAATTCAAACCCAAAAGAACAGGGTTTTGGTAACTTATCTAAAAGGCACATAAAGGGAAGGCCCTAGGAGGTGAGGGAGAATGCTTATCATAAGTGCCTTTGGGGGAGTCATATCAGGAACTTACATTTACTTGTGATTCTGGGGGCTTTCATCTAAGGCATGTACTCCAGGAAGGGGCTAGTAACAGTTCAAGGTCCCTCAACGCTGCTTGGCCAACAAAATGGATGCCAAGGCAGCAATATTATGGAGTAATTTAGCTAAACCCTAAACACTGCACAAGCAGCTACCTTAGCTCACAACTAAAAAGTAATGTACAAGTGCTTTTTCTCAAGACAAATCTGATTTTTTGGTATGCAGCCCATGAGCTTTATGCATACTTATTTAATAACATGTGATATCAAAAGACATACCCATAGGTTGAGATTAATTAAAATTAATAATGCGTTTCTGCTTCTTCAAAGAACTTCTTAAGTGAAATGGCAGATTTTTCTTCTTACTAAGCATTTGTAGGGGTGAAGAATACGATGACCACTGATATAATTTGATGCCACTGCCTTGATTCATGTTAAGGCATCAGCAATTTTACTCATCATTGCTTTTGAACCATCACTGCAAATATCAACACAACGAACAAGGCAAGTAAGCAGGCTGACCTTGCAGCTCTTTTGAAGGGTCTTAGCGATACCCACGGGTCTACAGTCCACAATTTGCAAACTATTGTTCTACACTATAGCTACAATTATCTTTGTTACAAACCAATGTGATGTTTTTCACTCCATTGCTTACAAACATTACGACTCTACACTCTGAGGGAGAATATCCAGGCATTTCATTGAAGCTTTCACAGATCTGACTTTAACTGGCCTTTCCAGGCTAGGTTACCACCTTTTTTCTGCAAAAACACACATACTAACCATTCCATGAATGTAGTAGTATCTCCTCTTAGAATGGTGTCCACTCTTCACAGATTCATATTTCTTATCTATTTATTTATCATTCTCTATCTACGCTCAACACAAATGTAATCTCTGTGAAATCAAAAACAACTCAAAATAACTATTCTATTAACAGAACTCAATTAATTAATCTAAGATTAATTTTATTAATAGGAATTTGTTTATATTTCTTTGTTCCTTTATAGCCAGTGGAAGCTTGATACCCCTTCTTAAATGTCTCTGTCTTTCCTCAAACTCAAGACGCCTAAAATCACAAAAGTTGTCTACACTTTCCAGGCCTACCCTCTCTCCTATTGTTCCCAAACTCAGCAGGTAACACCTCCACCAATCAAACAGCTATGTCATCCAGGCATCTGGAATGGGCTTCACACCACAATCTCCCCCAAGACTATATCCACTTCTTCACAAATTTCTACCTATTCGGCCTTCACATCTTTTTAATCTGCCTACAGCCTTTTTTCCCATCATCATTCTGCCTACATTGTCCTCAACATCCCACCGCCCCACCCTTAAAGCTCTACTTCAAAAGATAATTAGAGACATCTTTTCCGAAGGGCCAATATGATAATGTGATCCAGTCTACCGCTAATGCACATACACACACCTTGCTTAAAACCCTAGAGTAGCTTACCATTAATCCTGAGTATAAGTCCTTAGCAGACCTACAAAGTCCCGATGCTCTGTGCTATCTGTTTCAACAACTTGATTTTGTGACCAAGCTTTACTTTGCCCTCTCAGCCCTCCTCACCTGCGCAGGTTTTAAGTTCGTTCCTCAATTATGTCATGCTTCCTCCTACCATAAAGTCTGAACACATGCTGTCTAGAAGCTATCCCTAACTGTATTTCCAATATCTCCCTGCCCCGTTTTAAAAATATTCTTCATTTTGCTCTCTAGTTAATCATAATTCACTCAAAAATTTCAATTACAAGCTCTCAGAGAACAATGTAATTTACCTCGTCCCCTGCTCCCACAAGGTTTTAATAGCACTTCTCAGGTTTAGGACATTTTTAGTTTACTTGTATGATTGATTCATTGTTATTTATCTTCCCTACTGAGTTTTTATATCCTTGAGTTCAAACGCCATGTCTGATTTTGCCTCCAATTTTATCACCAATCCTATTACAGTGTCTGGCTCATAGAAAGTGCTTAAAAATATTTACCCAAAAATTACTGAAAAATACTACTCGAGATTGTAAGTAGTATAATGCGTACTTCCTTCTGATTTCCTTGAGGTAAAACCTTTTTTCATCTGTGTCCCCAGTTGCCAGGAAAGAGTCGAACAATGAATGGGTATTGAACAATCATGTAGAGAAAAGGATAAAATTGACATTATAAAAACCAACTGCAAATAATAGTTAAGAATAATAATTATGGTCCTGAATTTCTTACCTACCTATTAAAAATAAATAGTACTTTAATTATGTATCATTTTATCAAGTGTGTTTAGCGACTATTCATTCTACAAGAGACTGTAAAAACAGCATGTTTGAGTCAAAAATTTTGTGAAATGCTGCATAATCTATCTGTCCTCTCTAGGGTCAGAGTACAAATCAGCAAATTAAAAGTTCTTGAAAGCTATAGTGAATGAACCTTTTAACTGTCTTTAACTGAAACTTTGCCCTATTAGACCACATAATTTTTTCTCAAATACACTTTTTTAGTATCCTTTTCAATGTTTGTCACTCAAAACAAATTTGAGAAATGCTGGAACTATTAAGATAGCCTAAGATGGCAAGTTTCTAATAATCGTTGTTTGTTTAGAATCAAAACTAAAGGTATGAGCAATATTTAGAAGTATGATTAAAGGAAGAAATCACTGGATCAAAAATAAAACAAAACAATAAAATAATGTATATCAATAATAAATATAGTTAGCTAAGAAGTTGGAAATCTCAGTAGAATATTCAAAAAGACTTTCAGGAAAGTAAGTGTCAATAGACGGAAAATAAAATCACAGCTGTATGAAAAATGAAAAGAATGTTTAAGAAATAAAAGAATTCATAGGTATGAAATTTTTAATACAAAATGAAAATTCCTCATACCAATAAAATTAAGGTAAAATAGTTGATATATTTACTTTCTTTTAAACTATGTAATACAAAAACTTAAATTATATTAAAAGAATAAAATATATTTAACTCAATACTTCTTATAAATACAAATAGTTTGTAAGATATCGCTTATGAAGGCTGGTGAAGGTCATAATAAACAAAAGAGTTCATTAAAAAATAAATTAAATAGTTTTCTCTATATGAGGAAAACTACTATGTAAAGGTAGGTCCCTTCAGTCATTTTTTTTCATTAAATGGTGAGTTCTGATTATTCAGCTATAAGAGAATTAAATAAATGATGGTGTCATCAAAGATATAAGCGATGTCATAGTTCACCATTTTAAGCCATCACTGAGATGTTTGTGAATGGAAAATGGTGTAGCTATATAGGGAACTTAGTTTCGTTTATCTACTAATACAGATTACCTTGTGCTCAAGAAACATCAATAAGGTGTCACATCTCTTTGGCCCAGAGAATCTGAGAAAAGCCTTCCTTGGGGACATCAAAATAAATTTAAATAACACTTCAGCACATACATGTTAGGAGCAGTGTATGAAAATGAAATTTTGTAAAATTTATTAAATGTTATATAACATGAAATTATACAATATCTCACGTGTGTCCCAAATGTCACTGGTTTCTGCTCCCACTGGATGATGAATTATATATATATATATATATATATATATATATATATGATTTGTATATGTATGTACACATATTATATACGTGTATATAATTTCCTGAGAGTTCTCCATGATGTGTGTCCCCTCCACTAGGCCCATTGCATGTCCTCTGTGGTGAGTATGGCTCATCCATTATGGAAAGTTCTTCAGAGTGAAGACCACCTGTTTCTGCAGTTTCCCTGAACTTTAGAAATGTTAGCAGGGAAGGGCACTTAGCTGGTTCTGTCCCTGATCTAACTTTCATTACTGAGTTCTGGATCAGGGAGTTCCTCTCTGGAGGATTATGCGTCATTTAACAGGTCATTGCTTCTGCAATCATAGACTCACCACATAGAGCCGTTATACTTCCTCCTGGAGTAATATCCCTTCTCCATTAAGGTTCAACTTCTGCCCGAGAGACTGGAGAACTAGTAACTACCTCAAGAAAGGGCAATTAACCTCAAATTGCTTTTGAACACTGGGTTGAGTTATTCTTCCCCAAGAACCTTCTCCTTATTTGCTCAGAAGTTGATAAGGCATTCTAGCAGTCCTGTAATATATTTTCATAAACCACAAGATAGGTGATATCAAATCATTAACCTAGGGTCACATACTGGTTAATGCCCTCCATCCCCTGTTAATTCAAGGTGAAATTGAATTTTATATGTCTGGAAACTGTTGTATGTCTTTGGCACCTGCTTTTATTCCCCCAGTGTCTCTGAATTGGAAGGTCAGAACATAGGTCATTGATTTTGCTAAATAGGGCCACCAAAGAATGGTAATTAAAAAAAAAATACTACCAGGTATCTCATTTGTAAAGGAGAACAGTTGGGTCAATGGTTTTTTTTTTTTTTTTTACACCATTGACATCTACTGCTTGAATTTCTGTGTAAAATTTGCTAGTATAGCAGCCTTTGACCCTATTAATCAGATGATGTCAATTTTCTGATTCAAATACTGTTGCTGAATTGGGGAATGTTGACCATTTCCATCTAGTTTCACTACTGATGATTTTTAGATTGGAAACTGTGAATGTGACTAATTCATAAAGGAGGATCTTTTCTATTTTGCTCTAGTAGTGATTTGTGTATGTAAAATCTAATTCTAACAATTTAGTCAAAATCTTAATTAATGTCCATAATGAGGAAGAAAGATATCTAAAAACACAATCTTGTAGACAGCATTATTTTTAGCCTCGTCATGCACATGGGCTTCTCTTTATGCATCTATAGTCATACATTTGAAAGCTTTCTATTTCTTAAAAAGTGATAGATTATTGAATGCAGAATTGAAAAATAATTAATTTTTGAGTAATACTGGAGTATTCCCTCTTCATCAAACATACACTTTATCTCTCTGTCTTTGTCCATTATGCCTCTCCTATATATATACTTTTTTCTTGTCCAATTCCACTGTTATTATTGTAGTTAGATCATTAATATTATGACTGTTATTGTGTAGCAGCTTCTTCAATATGTTCCCATCTGTTTCCTCTCATCTAATTTACTCTACATATTTACCAAATTAATCTCCTTAATGTTATAACCTTTATCAAATCTCTTCACTGCTCAAAACATACATACCTACATACAGACAGTGGCTTTTCTCTCCTTATCAAGTCCAACTTCCTCATACTGTCACTGACATTCTGATATTAACCTTCCCTTCACATTCCTATGTAATAAACACACACCCTATGTGATAAACAAGCAGAGTTTAAATCACATATATCCTCCCTTTTCTGGTATATAAGCCTCAATTTTAATTTATTAACTTGGCGTGGAATGCCTTTCCCTGAATCTTCATGGGTAGATTCAGTGCAATTTCTTACCTTCTGAAAGCGTCCAAGAGTGATTTTTCTTTCCTGAGACATTCACGGAACTTCAATAATTCTGTAATGCCACTTATTATATTCTAATTTGTATTATGATTGCTATTTTGTATATTTAAAAAAATTTCCTTTGCTTGGTCACCATTATAAAAAGGCTTTTCTTTTATTATTATATTTTATTCCAGGACTCAGCCTTTCATAATAAATAGGAGGTACTTATTAAATGTCCCTTGAATGAATGAATAAAGTAACTTGCTTTTTTTTAACTAAATGTAGACTATATTACTTCTTTAGTAAGAAAGTGGAAGCTTCGTACAAAGAAATGTGTAAATAGGTCTATTGATTTTGATTTTGCTGAGTTATTGTCTTACCTAAAATGTCATATCTGGAGTCCAATTTTGCCAAGAGTGACTCTAAAAGCATCACCTAATATTGATCTCTCTATTATCTGTCTGTCTCCAAAGTAGAACCACTCTTTGATGGACAGGTTCTTGAGAACCAAAACACATGTATTTCAATGGGGACATGGAAAAAGAGGTAGTGTCTTCAAGGAGTTTCTTGGTTCAGTGAAATATAAATCAAATTCATTTTTTATTTTGATTTAAGAGGCAGCATTGTATCCTAGGAAGAGAGTAAATAAACTATTTTTAATGTTTTTATTCAATTATCACTATTGATGTAAAAGAAATTATATCTATTAGGGAAAGCAAGAAGCTAAAAACATTTTGCAGTAGCTCCACACTTTATAGAGACCTGAAAAATGGCAAAAAGACCTATTAAAAAACATTTGATATTTATTAAGGAAGCCTATATAAAATCATGATGTCACAGATCTCAAATAACTTGCAAGAAGTTATAAACAAAATAAAATTGAGATTTTTGTTTAATTTGCCAGTCATCCACAAAGCATGCTAAGTGAAATTGACTGTCACTTTGATAGTTCCAACCTGGAATTTCTCAAATCTACTTAGGGATGCAATCATTCCTCAAATCATATTTTTCTTCAAGAACAGTGAAGCAAAACTGAATTTATTTTGTCAGATAAAAATTCAGAATCAGCCTTCTTAGAGGCTGAGTTACCACTTGCTGATGAATTAATTAAACTGACTTCAAGAGTGTTGGGTACACTGAAAGCACAAATATCCCTGTAGGCAGCTTTTCTTCAGTGGCTGTCTCACTTCCCCACTGTGTTTCTATCTTTTGCATCACACCAATACTTCCATTCCTCTCAGAAGCGGATTAAAACTTCTCTCTTTTCAAACAGTGGCATGTGATCACTTAAGAAGTCGGCATCAATTTTACTGAGAAGTGAGGGAGAAGCATTTGTCAGCACTGATCTGAAAGCAGTTCCTAGTGATTTAGGAACACTTTCTTTCTGTGAGCATCCTACTGAAAACTGAATGATAAATGGTTTCTGAAGTTTGGAAATTCAGACAGAAGACCCAGAAAACATTTTGAGGGCTATTCTCAAAAATATAAGGTGAAAAAAAAAATCAAATTTCTAAAGACACATCAGACCGATGTCACATTTCCCATGGTGCTTCCCTCTATTTCCGAAGACGTCTTCCCACCAGGGGGCACAAGTATAATTGGAATAAATCTGCAAAAATTCTAAGATTGCTGCAACAAGTCTGCAGGAATTCACCTCAATTTAGATGAAGTACGTACAATTTATGATGCCCTGTTACAAAAGCGAAACAGATATATTCAAGTCTCCCTGGGGTCATCAATTGCTACTGGATTTTGATTCTACAAAAATATAAGCATAGCAGAAGCACTTTGTCCCCTGCTGCAAAATGACTTTCCACGTTGGATAGTTTGTAACATGTAGCAATTATTGACTTTTCCAATTGGCGCGAGTGTATTTCTTTGAACACAACCACCTTTTCTTGTCACTTTCAGGGTGAACGACGTATTCAAGATGTCTGATTACACTTCAACTACTTTTATTTACTGAACAACAACAATTTTACTGATAAACTGGAAATAAAGAGAAATTTAAAGCTGTTTCAGTTCAGGAGTCATGACGTTCCCTACTATCTTTATAGCCATGAATTTAACATTTCTACTGGTTAAAGTTACCCAAATGAAACAAAGGGACTAAGTGGGCAGAGTAGGGGAAGAACATCAAAGCCTGGTTGGTTGGGTGTGAGTCCTGGTAGCAGTCGTGTGCTTTTGGGAGAGTTTTTGTGATTTCATTATGTCTTCATTGCCTCATGAGTCAAGTGGAGATAATAATAGTGCTAATATAGTAGGGAGTGTGGGGGCTTAAATATGTTAATAGATGTAAAGAGCTTAGAATAATGTGTGGCACACAATATGTGTTAGCAATTTTAATTTTTATCATCAGGAATGCGGCCCTAGCGTATTCGACTCTGTGCTTATTGACACCACATAACTCTAGGTATCTACCATGCTAATGACCTTAGCAACATCCTAAGGTCACAGAATATGCTGCACCCATTTGACTGAATGTTATAGTGTTTGAAGACTTCTCAGTCCCAATTCTCATAGCCCATCAAATTGCATACTTCACCGAGTAAATCTTATATGGGACTATATCTTAAACTGAGTGAGGGCAGGATAGCCAATGGGGAAGGGTAGGGGGAGATATGTTTAAATTTCTTATCAAGTAAGCCAGAAACTTGAAATCATCCCTCATTGTATCTTTTCTCTTGTCCCCACATCTAAATTATCACTAGGTCTTATTGATTTTTGCCTTTGAAATTTATTTTAAAGTGTTTGTAATGATTCCATCTTTTTTGAAGACCAAGTTAATTCTTGTTTGGGAAACACCTAAGTTTCCTCCATCTTGAGTCTCCCTGAATACCTGCCCATTAACCGTATAGCTCAGAATGTTCTCTTTAGTAAAACAACCCAATTATTTTACTTCCTTACATAAGTTTACCTAGGAGTTTCAAATTGTTTTCCAAATAAATTCTAAAGCCTGTAATATTTCATACAAAAACCTTCACATTTTGGTCTTGACTATTTTTTCTGGTTTATCATCCACGTTCTAAAATCTTCCCTCTTTCTGTTCATGTCCCATTCCTGGACACTTTTTCTTCTACCTTCTTGCCTTTATACATACTCTTAGCAGTGGCAGTAATGATTTTCATGAGCATCCTCTGTGGACATCATCATACTTGTGCACATATCTTTATCGTTTTTTTTGCTAAGGAAGATTAGCCCTACACTAACATCTGTACCAATCTTCCTTTATGTAGTATGTGGGTCACCACCACAGCATGGCTGATGAGTGATGTGGGTCTGCACTCAGGATCCAAACCCATGAACCCAGGCTGCCTAAGCAGAGTACACAGAATATAACTACTACTCCATGGGCCTGGCCTGCAAATGTCTTTATCTTTAACCCTCCAGCCCAGAATGAGTCGGAACTTTGATTTGTATTTTAAATCACTCTATACATTAGTTCTCATTTTGTCTATTAGTTGTTATATTGTGAATGGGAGAAATTGTTTTTCAAACAATCCATGAGTGTTTTGAGGGTAAAGATTGAATTTTGTTCTCTGTACCCCTGAGATCTACCATGGTCCATTGCACTATGAGGTGATCACTAAATTATAGTTGATTAAGGAACTCATTCAATTCTACTTTAACAATATTTGATATCAGTCCTGATCCCGGGTGTTACAGCTGACTGGTTTATTCCTGGATCAGGTGCCCAGCACCCAATATGATTAATTTCCCTACAATCTTAACTTGCCAAGTTTTTATGCTTTAAAACATTTTTCTTCGATAAGTTGTCTGACTTTACGTTTTAGAAATTGAATTCTTGCCTGGGATCTGCTGCTCAATTCTCCTCCCTCATTTGTCTTTACTAACGTTTGTTTTCCCTCTGTGTTATAATTTTTTATTCAGCATTTAGATTATAATCATGAATGAATTCTCCTAGTAAGTACCTTACAGATCTAAGTGGCATTTCTAAGAACCTGATATCCCAGATTTATGAGCATGAAAGTGATTGTTAAAATCCCTTTTTTGGGCATATTAAAAATGTGTATATTAAAATATTGTAAAGAAGGGATGAACATATTGGAAAAATCAACATAATCATTAGAACCACATGGTTTTCTATAGGAAATGAGAAGAAACTTCTGAATTTCTTAGTTGTGATACATTCCTTAGAATGGTGAAGACCGGAGATTTTCTTATATTTTGTAAAATTATATACTAATTGTAAGTACTTTCCCTGTTCAACTGGGTGTTCCAATAATTGAATACTTTTGTTGAGTATTAAATCACAAAATACTTTTCTGTATGAAGATATAATATTTCACACATTATATCATGCTATTCTTTGGTGATTAAGAAGATAAAGCTTAGAAATGCAAATTGTAATCTAAAATGTCCATTTTTTACCCCTGCAATGTAAGCTGTCTTAATCAAGATATTGGCGACTTCTGGACCTCCATCAAATCAGAGATGACAGTATTATGAGAGACACATTGGGTATAATTTTATTTTAAATTATAATTAAAATCTCTTAAAATCAAATATATGCTTTCAGTTTTGAACTAAATGTTTTGAGTTTTAGAATTATCAAACTTAACTGAATTAGTCAAATATTTTTTAAATTGAATGTGTTAACTGCTCATAGAGCTTTAGCAGAAATAGGCCCTTTCTCTTGAACCAGGGACTGACTTTCTCTAGTGACAAATGAAATTTCAACTTAGAAATGTTTGAGTTCAATTTCAAACTCCCAAATCCATGACATTTGAGTAAGTGCTACACTTGCCAAACTGTTCATCCATCCCTAAAGCTATTAGTTCCAAGTCCTGTTGATAGAAGGATCAATGAAACCGAAAGACAAAATCAATATATGATTGAACTTCTTGCCACATCTTCATTAAGAGAATACAGAGTATAATATAATTCTGAAGCATAGATTCAAATGTGAAAATTCATAAATGCTGCTAAAATTGAGCATTAACTGACTCTGACTCTTTTGGAAACTCGTCTTATTAACTTGGCCACATCTATAATGACAGTAAACATACACACACACATGACTGTATGAAACCTCGAGCACAGTTAATAACAATAAAATGATCACCAAGAGACTTATCCAAACTAAGATACATAAAATTAGTAATTTAGAAGACACCTGATCTTGATATGAGTCCCTTTCTCTAATGATATATTTCCCTCTCTCCACCAAGGTTAAACATTATTCTTATTTTTCTTCTAGTCATTCTGTTTTATTTTCGTAACTTTTTACTTACGCATCTTTCATGAAGTACACATTATTAGATACTGCCTGGCATTAAACATTATATAAACTGAATCATACTGTATATTATCTTTACCATGATTAGATATTATATTTTTACATGACTTTTCTGCATCTATTGAGATAATCAGATTTTTTTTCCTTTAATCGACAAATACTGTGTATCATACAATTTAATTTTCTAATGTTACCAATCTTGTATTCCTGGAATAACCCCATTTGGTCATAATGTTGTCTTTTGAAATACACTGTAAGATTTGATTTGCTAATATATTTATACGGCTGTGACATCAGTGTTGATGACTATGTACAGACTGTGCTTTTTCCCTCAAACTAGGCTTTCCTTGTATAGGGCTAAAAGTTATACTAACATAAAATGAGTTGGATAATTTTCTTTCTTTTTTTATTTTGGACTAACTTTATGAGTTTGGAATTACTTATTTCTTTAATTCTTAATAGAATTATGTGGTAACTTTATCTGGCTATGGAGTTGTTCTCTATGTGATTTGTGATTTCTGGTATAATTACTTTAAGATTATATGATAATTAAGGATTTTGATTTCCTCATCTATTGTTTGGATAAGTTGTAATTTTCAGGAATATAACCAGTATAGCCAGTATTCAAATCTATTGACATAGCGTGTTTATCATTTCTTTGTATTTATCTGTTTAATGTCTACATCATTTATAGTTAGGACTTATATAAGCTGTTAGTATTTTTTAATTTCCTAATATTTATTTGTTTATTTGTGCTTTATTTTTTGTGTTTTTGTTCATTTTGACTGAGATTTGTTCATTTCTTTTTGGTTTTCAAAGATCTGACTTTAGTTCTCTTGATCTTCTCTATTATATTTATAATATCTGTTTTAATTCCATGGTATAACGTTAACACTTATGTCTTTATATTTGTTTCTGGGGCCACTCTATTATTATTTGTCTAACTTATTGAGTTGGATATTTAGATCATTAATTTTTAGAATTCTTTTTTTTCTAACTCAACAATTAGGATCATAAATTTACTTTTTTATTCACTTCATTTCACAAATTTTGATACTTAGTATTAATCATTTTATTCTAATTATATTCTAATATCCATTTTGATATCTACAACTTGTGAGTTATTTAGAAATATTTTTAGTGTTCAAAATGTGGCATTTTGTAGTTACCTGATTCTTGCTGATCCTCACCTTAATTTATCTGTGGTTGGTGACCTAGTATATATTTTACAATTCCTCTGTCCATATCAAACAGAAGATGGATAAAAACCAAACCAAACAAAAACATATGATCCAATTAAATAGATGCAGAAAGCAGATTTAAAAATTCAACTCCAACTCATGATAAAATAAAAACTGGGAGTGGAAAGGAAATTTCTGAAATTGATAAAATGATCTACAAAACCTCCAGCTAGTATGCTTACCTCTGTATAACTGAGAAAAAGGAAAAGATGTCCACTCTTGTTATTTTAATTCCACATTGAACTGGAGTTTGTAGCTACCACAATAAGACAAGAAAATAAATAGGAAATGGATTGCAAATGAAACTGGATTTATTCACACAAAAAAGACACTGGAACTAATAGTAAACTTAGCAAATTCTTGCATTACAAGGTCAGAACACACAAGTTAATGAATTACTTAATTTTATTTCTATATGTAGAGACAAACAGTTAAAAAGAGGAATTTAAAAAATTACCATTTACACACTGTTTGTCTAGGGTCAGATTCAGGGGAAAGTGTGAGTGCAAAGTGGCACATGTAACTTTTTGGATGAAGGAAATATTTGATATCATTCGTGGTGAGGTTAATGTAGTTGTATACATCTGCCAAAACTAACTGAACTGAGCAATTAAAATGGGTGCATTTTATTTCATGTAAATTGAACTTAAGTAAAGTTATTTTTTTTTAAAGTAGACATAATTACATAATATTCTCTGTCTGATGACAGATTGTTGGGTGTGTGTGTGTGTTTGCACTCGCATACCCATGCTGTGCTTTAAGTTACTCATTTATCTTGGAGCTTTTCTCATGAGAATAGTTTGGGTTTAGAGATTCCCATGAGTTTTTTTGAAAAGATTCTTTCTTGTTACTTTAGACAATAATTTATTAGGGATATCCTTAAACTAAATTTTAATTTTGAGACTTTCAGACTGCCTAGAGAGTGAGATTTTTAGATTGTAAATCTATAAGAATGTTTATTAGTCATCTTTTTATAACAATGCATTAAAAATATCCTGTAAACACAATGGCTTACAGCAATGAATGTAAGCTGCAGCTTATCTTCCTTGTCTGGATTATTGTCTTCACTTAACTTTTGACCTATATACTATTTATTTGTTTTCTTATTCTTTTTGTTTATTTGTTCTAGCTCAACATTGCATGTAGTAGGATTTAAATATATATTAATTAACATTTTTAGTATTTTTTAAAGTTATTGTTGGTTAGAATACTGAGTCTGCCAATTTGCTGGAAATGGATACATAAATTCGTCACTCTTAAAAAATTATATTTGCCATAAACTACATAAAAATTGAATATAGACCTTATATTATTTTACCTATTTCCTTCTCACTCTATCTCTGTATTCTTCTTCTATGCTCCCATTTTTGTTCAATTCTATCATATACTTTCCTGGTGGCTGTATCAAATTAAGGTTAGTGCTTTGAGTTTATTTCCATAGACATCTCTAGGTAATAGCAGTTTATACTACCCCTATACCCCTGCCACAAAAATCTCACGATAATAGTGAGGTAGTTTTGAGAAAATTTTTCTCTGCCAGGAATATTAGCAGAAAATTTCTTATAGCTTCATAACCATTAATATACATAACCACTGACATTAGAAGTAGATGGAGATAAACTTCATTTTTGAGCTTAACCAAAATACAGAAATCTATGAGTTTGATTTTTTTTTTCTATCCCACGTACAGGTGATAACATGCAGTATTTGTCTTTCTCTGACTTATTTCACTTAGCATAATACCCTCCAGTTTCATCCATGTTGTCATAAATGACAGAGTTTCCTTCTTTTTTTTAAGGCTAAATAATATTTCAATGTATATATACCACATTTTCTTGATCTATTCATTCACTGATGGACACTGAGGTTGTTTTCATACCTTGGCTGTTGTGAATAATGCTGCAATGAATGTGGGAGTCCAGCTATCTATTCAAGATAGTGATTTCATTTCTTTTGAATATATACCCAGAAGTGGAATTGTCAGATCATATGGTAGTTCTATTTTTAATTTCTTGAGGAATCACCATACTATTTTCCATAGTGTCTGTACCAGTTTACATTCTCACAACAGTACACAAAGGTTCCCTTTTCTTCACATCTTCTATCAGCATTTATGATCTCTTGTCTTTTTTATAATACTCTTCCTAATAGGTGGGAGGTGATATCTCATTGTGGTTTTGATTTACATTTTTCTGATGATTAGTGATGTGGGGGAAATAGGGAAATGTTGATAAAAGAGTATAAACTGTCAATTATAAGATGAATAAGGTCTGAGGATCTATTGTATAACATGGTGACTATAGTTGATAAGACTGTATTGTATAACTGAAATTTGCCAAGAGAGGAGAACAAATATTCCACCAAAAAAATAAAAAAGTAAATATGTGAGGTGATAGATGTGTTAACTATTTCAATGGAGGGAATCCTTTCAGAATGCATACATATATCAAATCATTACATTGTACACTTTAAACATCTTACAACTTTTTCTTTCAATTATATGTCAATAAAGCTGAAAAAAATGTAGAATCTCCTTTGTCTATGTAATTGTTGCTATACTCAGGATCTACTAATTATTCTGCCCACTTTTTAGTTGTATCATCAGATCAGATGCTCCAATATGTCTTATTCTGCGGTCAGTTAGTATCTCAAAAGGGAGTGGTAACTCCTTAAAGGGGAAACATTCGAAGAACAAGAAAACAGTTGGCTGAAGTCTTTTATGTGTGATAGATGTATTCATAGATCATCAATTAGGAATATTTTAAGAACCATCCATTTCTTAGATTTGATCTATCCCAATGAAATGGAAGGGCTTCCACTGCCTGGGGCAATCTACTACTTCTCTGAAAAAATGAACTCTGAACTCTAGTAGTTTGCTTTGTTATAGTTCCTTCTCACAAAGATTCCTTGCAATTTCTCTAAGCAGAATTATACTTCTTGGTTCAATTAAAAAACAGTCCAATATACTCTTTTGAATCAGCTTCTGTTGCTCATGATTTTTTTTAAAATCACTTTATTGAAGCATGACTGACACACAAAAAGCTGTACACATTTAGTATACAACTTTATGAGTTTAGAGATAAGTATATACTCATGAGGCCATTAACACAATATATCCCATAAACATACCCATCACCTCCAAAAGTGTCCTCCTGCCCTCTTTATTATCATCTTCATTATTATTTTGTGATAAGAAAACTGAAGATCTACTCTCTTAGCAAATTTTTAAGTATACAATACAGTACTATCAATTTAGTTACCATGTTGTACAGTAGATCTCTAGGCCTTATTTACCTTGCATAACTGAAAGTCTGTATACTTTGACTAATACCTCCCCATTTCCACCTCCTCACAGCCCCTGACAACCACCACTCTGCTCTGTGCTTCTATGAGATTGACTATTCTAGGTTCCTCATGTAAATGGTATCATGTAGTGTTTGTCCTTCTGTGACTGGCTTATTTCACTAAGCATAATGTCCTCCAGGTCCATCCATGTTGTTGCAAGTAGTAAGATTTCTTTCTTTATGGCTGAATAATAATGCATTGTATGTATGTACCACATTTCTATCATTCATTAATGGACATTTACATTTTCATGACTTGGCTATTGTGAATAATGCTGCAATGAACATGGGAATGCAGATATCTCTTCAAGATCCTGATTTTGATTCTTTTTGATATATACCCATAAGTAAGATTGTTGGGTCATGTGGTAGTTCTGTATTTAATTTCTTGAGGAAACTTCAGTCTTCCATAGCAACTCTACCAAGCCCCACCAACATGTACAAGGGTTCCCTTTTCTCCATTCTTCACTAACACTTATCTTTTCTTTCTTTCTTTTTTTTTTGATAATAGCCATCCGACTAGTATGATGTGATATCTCATTGTGGTTTGATTTGCATTTCTCTGATAATTAGTGATGAACATCTTTTCACGTTCCTGTTGGCCATTGTATATCTTCTTTGGAGATGTGTCTATTCAAGTCCTTTGCCCGTTTTTTAATCAAGTTATTTGGGTTTTTTTGCTATTGAGCTGTAGGAATTCTCTTTATATTTTGGTATTAATTCTTTATCAGATATAAGGTTTGCAAATATTTTCTCTCTTTCTTTATGATGTCTTTTCATTCTGTTCATTTCTTTTCTTATCAGAAGCTTTTTAGTTTGATTTAGTTCCACTTGTTTATTGATTTTGTTGCCTGTGCTGTTGATATCATATGTAAAAATCATTGACCACTGTCAATAAACTTTTTCCCATGTTTTCTTCTAGGAGCTCTATGGTGTTAAGTCTTATGTTTAAGTCTTTAATCTTTTTTGAGTTAATTTTTGTGCGTGGTGTAAGATCAAGATCCAATTTAATTCCTTTGCATGTGGACATCCAGTTTCCCAACACCATTTGGTAAAAAGACTATCTTTTCCTCATTGGGTATTCTTGTGGCAACCTTGTCCAAGTTTGGTTGACCATATATGTGTGGGTTTATTTCTGGGCTCTCTATTCTGTCCCATTGGTCTAAATGACTGTCTTTATGCCAGTACCATAGTGATTTGATTACTATAGTTTTGTAATATATTTTGAAGTCAGGAAGTGTGATGCCTTCAGCTTTGTTCTATTTGTTCAAAATTGTTTTGGCTATTTGGAATCTTTTGTAGTTTAATATAAATTTTAGAATTTTTTTTTTATATTCCTGTAAAAAATGTCATTGAGACTCATAGGAATTGCATTGAATCTGTAATCACTTTGGGTAGTATGGACATTTTAACAATATTAATTCTTCCAATCTATGAACCTAGGATATCTTTTCATTACAGTAATTTCCTAAAACATAGTAAGATCAGATAACTCTATTGCTTGAGAACCTTTGGCAATTACTTATTTACAAAAGATGAGAGTCAGAGTGGCATTTCTACCATCTGTTACCAGCCTATCCTTTCAGGCATAGCTCTACGATATGGCACCAAAACAAAAATTGTAGCCACTCAACACCTACCATTTTTCACATCTTTCTTTAGCTCAAGGTATTTGCCCTGTCTATAGCAAATTTCCGGTAAACTCTGGTTGATGAATCTCTACATATTACTAAGTATTAACTCAAATGCCATTTCTCACATGAGACTTCCTTATCCCCTAGCTAGAACTGAGTTATGTTCTATAGTATTCCCACTGCACTTTGCTTCTGTGGCTACTATATTGTACATATGATGTCTTCCTTATGCTAGTCATTTGTGAAAAATAGTGACTTTTACCCTAGATAGCAAGCTTCTTGGGAGAAGGATCTATGTTCTATTCATTTTAAATATCTCACTGTGTTCCCAACATGGCATGACAAGCACAGGATAGCATTGATTAAATATTTACTAAATAGAATAAAATACAACAAAAAGAAACGGAAAGGGAAAAAATAGAACAGAATTCCCTGACAAATCAAGCCTCCAATGACCTTCCCTTTTCCTGAATTTCTGTTGTGCTTTCTTGTGATTTTTGACCAGCTGCCACATCCATCCCTTTCTCTAACCAAGTTGTAAACTTCAAATAACCAGAGCTTTTCCTCCTTCATCTACATGTTTAATTAACACAGCACATAGCACGAAGTAGATATTTAATGCTTAGTAATTTGGAAAGGAATGCATCTTTTTTTTTTTTTTTTTGTGGGGAAGACCAGCCCTGAGCTAACATCTGTTGCCAATCCTCCCCTTTTTGCTGAGGAAGACTGGCCCTGGGCTAACATCGTGCCCATCTTCCTCTACTTTATATGGGACGCCACCACGGCGTGGCTGACATGCAGTGCGTCGGCGGGCGCCCGGATCCGAACTCGCAAACCCCGGGCTGCGACTAAACCGCTGCGCCACCGGGCGGCCCCAGGAATGCAATCTTATATTGCAGAATTTTAGATATAAAAATTAAAGAAATAATTTTGTTCAAGTCCCTAATTTGACAGATGAGGGAGCTGAGTACAAACAAAGGATGTTTCTTTCCTCATTTCATGTAGTGTTTGATGACGATAATCATGACAGCTAGAAGTCATTTTAAGCAATTGCTCTGAAAAGGCAAAAATATAATTCATTAAAATCTAAAATTTCCTGTTTCCTTTGAATTTATTCATATGCTAATAGATAATATTTATTAGATGCTTTTTTAATGATCTTTATTAACCACTAAATTTCCAAATTATGAAATTTAAGTTGCAAAAAAGCCATAGTTAAAACTTTCTGAGAAACTAATTATACAAGAAAAAATAATCTGTGTCTACCTATGTACATACAATTTCTAGTAAAAGGAAGTAAAATAAAAATCATAGATGGAGTTAAAAAATTTTAAATCATCAAAGTAGTAGATATACTCCAAATGATCTTAATTATTTGACTCCAAAAAATGTAATGTTGTGGGGCTTGAAATAAAAAGTGGGGCTTAGATTTTGTAGTATTCCAGATTGTCTAATATCAAGTGTAATACTATATGTACAACAACATGAACAATTACATGTGATAAGTAGTTTTGAAAAATGGAATTACAAGAATCAATGAGAAAAAAAACTCAGGAAAACCAATTGTTTACTTGATATCAATAAAGTTCTTTCAAAATATAGCATTCAGGGGCTGTCCCGGTGGTGTAGTGGCTAAGTTTGAATGCTCTGCTTTGGTGGTCCGGGGTTCACAGGTTCAGATCCTGGGCGCAGACCAGCAAACCTCTTGTCAAGCCATGCTGTGGCAGCGTCCCATTGGCCCAGGGCCAATCTTCCTCAGCAAAAGAGGAGGATTGGGAATGGTTGTTAGCTCAGGGCTGGTCTTCCTCACACACACACAAAAACAACAAAACAAAACAAAATATAGTATTTAAACAGAGGCTAAATGATGCATGTGTGGACAAGGCATAGAATAAGTTAAAGGCAGAGAAAGCTGAAAGCAAGTGCAATTGGGATGAAATGCCACCAATGAAAATAAAAGGTAGCAGAGGCCAGATCATGAAGGGCTTATTGGTCATTAGAACTTTACAATTTGTTTAAAGATGATGGAAAGTCATTAAAGGGCTCATTCAAAAATTTATGAGCAGATCTGTGTTTTTTGAAAGATCACCATGGTTTAACATTGATAGAAGAATAAACAATCTAAATAAGAGGTAGTCTAAACAAAGTTAGTTTCAGAATTTCAGAAGATAGTAACTTAGAACAAGGAATCGTGGCAGGAAGGCGGAGAAAATTATACATATTTGGATTACTTTTATTTCTTTCTTTATTTTTTGTGAGGAAGACCAGCCCTGAGCTAACATCTGTTGCTGATCTTCCTCCTTTTTTGCTGAGGAAGACTGGCCCTGGGCTAACATCCGTGCCCATCTTCCTCCACTTTTTTTATATGGGACGCCCCCACAGCATGGCTGAGAAGCAGTGCATGGTGGGCGCCCGTGATCCGAACTCGTGAACCCAGGCTGCCAAAGCACAAACTAAACTGCTGCGCCACCAGGCTGGCCCCTGGAATACTTTTAAAAAGCAGAAGAATTATAATTTAATTATTGATTGGAAGTGAGTCTGAAGAAGAAAGAAGAACAGCTAACTCCCAGGATTCTGACTGGGAAACTGTTTGCATTGTGATGCCATGCACTGAAGGCATAGAAACACAGAATAAGTGTGAAGAACAGAGTGGTTATGGAGATAGTGCATTCTCTTTAGGGAATGTCGGGTTTTAGGTAGCTGTAAATTATAGATGTGTGGCAACCAATTGGTGATGTTGGACTGGAAGTAGGAAAATAACCACTGGTTGCATATTTAGATTCTAAAGTCATGAAACCAGAAATAATCAGAAGAGACTAGCAATAAGCCTTGAAGAAAATCATTGAATTTAACAGCTGAAGAGGGGAGTCTGCATTGAAATGGAGCGACCAAATACTGGAAGAAGACTAGGACAGTGCGGCGCCATGAAAGCAAAGGGGAATATGTTTTCAGAAGGAGAAAGTGGAAAATAGTATCAATTTCTGTAAGAATTTGTACAAGATAAAGGATGAAAATATTTTTTAAATGGAGCGACTTTGAAATCATATTTGGATTTTTCAAAAATCAATTCAGTAGAATGATTGAATCAAAATCTAAATGGGAACTGGCTGAGGAGTAGACAGAACTTAAGAGAATGAAAAATAAGTTACTATGGAGAACACTTTCAAAAACAATTTTGGCTTTGAAGGAGAGGAGAGACCCAGGGCAGTAGATAGAAGAGAGATTGGTGGCGGGGTAGTATAAATTCAGGGAAACTATAGTATTTTTTTAATTCTAATGGGAATAAGCCTGGAGAAGGGGAAATATTAGATATTGGAAGGAAAGAAAGTAATGAATGGAGTTGAGTTTACAGTAAATCTGGTATAGAGAACAAGTAGAGGAACTGGTCTAGTACATAAATTATAGTTCATACATAGGTAAGTTTTTGGTTTTGTTTATGGGAAGATGAGAATATTTATTTCCAATAATTTTATCCCTTTTCAGTGACACCGATGGCAAAATCATCTCCTGATAGTGTTAAAGGGGTTGGAGAATTGTAAGGTATACAGTGAATGGAGAGGTTTTAAATAGCTATCAAGAACTGGAGAGAGTGGGTACTGAGGGTACTTTGAGTGGGCTTTGGGTACTGAGTAATCCTCTGAGGCAGGTGTCATAGTTTCCAATGAGGAAATGGGGTGAATAGCTATAAACAGAGAAGGTGTCAATCGTAGTAGACCAAATAGCATTAACTTTAAAAAATGGGATGTGCCACCAGATAGTGAGTCGGCAGCAACTGTTCAGAGTGAGAAGGACAAATGACTCTGAGGTTGACTTGATATGGAAAAATGGGCAACCGTCATTTGAAACTACTGCAGGATAAGGTGTGACTTCTTTGGAAGAAAGAAAATACGAGTTTAGAAGAGTACATGGTTATAAGGAATAGCTGCTAAATATTTTACTGATGTTAGGGAGTATACTAGTTATGGAATACAGAAAACAATAGATTTAAGAGTGAGAGAAAGAGCAATTGTTTTCAGGACTGATTAACACAGAGCAAAGTTAAGATGTGAGTATGAGAGGAGATATATGAGGTACTGGGATGTGAAGAAGACAAAGGTAAGAGATTCGGGACAAAGTGACATTGGGGACCCCAAGATTATTGAGGTAGCATATCTGATGTTACAGTTCCTTCTATCGGTAAATAGTTGGAGTAAGTGTGCTAGGACTGCTGGTGCTGGCCCCTAGGTGACACCTTGTAGTACCTCAAAATAGAAAGGATTGTTGTGTCTAAGTCTCTGGTGATATGGTGGTTGAATATTTATCCTGTATTCAGTGTATTGTCAAATAAAAGAAAAATATTAAAAGTGCACATATATACCTTCTTTGTGTGATTAAACACTTTATTGTTTAATAGTATATTCTGTGATTAGATCTTAAAATTCTTGATCATTTGTTTGCTGATAAAAGAATACTAGAAACATTGGTCTCATTCTGTGATTGATTTGATGGTCTGACTCCTTCTGGGGAGCAATGATTTTGATGAGCTCTCCTAGTCAGGCAGCTACAATTGAAATACCTGCTCTTCAGGCATGATTCCTAATAGATAGATACATAATCTGAATACAAATGTGTTGGATGGTTAAGCATAGCTTTCAATGATGTAGCTGGTAGTATGAACAGGATAAATAAATAACAGATATAGTATTATAAGACCAAGATGTTTACAAGGAGGAAGCAGCCTTCTAGGGTGAGAAGGTCATGAAGAACTTCTGAGGATATATGACTAGTTTGTCATCGAAGGATTTGAGAAGCAGATAGGGAGAGTCCCAAAAACTAGATTTTCAGGAAGGATATAGTATAAGCACTTAAAAATCAGATAAATATGTAATCACAAACCAAATGTCCCTTTAAATACCAAAATCTCCATCATTCTGCTTTACTTGTCATTATGTCATGTCATTAAATCATTCTGCTTTACTTGTCATTATACACCTTTAACTTTGAACTACCAACTCAGCCTAATCTAATATCTCTATCTTCACAGCACATCTCAAGTAAGTTTATTTTATCCAAGTTCAATGTGCCTAAAAGTAAATATACCCAGCCCAGTGGTCCAGTGGTTAAGATTCAGTGTTCTCACTTCAGAGGCCCAGATTCGTCTCCCTGTGAGAGAACCACACCACCCATCTGTTGGTTGTCACACCGTGGCAGCTGTATGTTGCAGTGATGCTGAAAGCTGAGCCAACGATATTTCAAATACCAGCAGGGTCACCCCTGGTGGACCAGTTTCCTTGGAGTTTCCAGACTAAGACAGACTAGGAAAAAGACCTGGCCACCAACTTCCGAAAAAATTGACCATGAAAATCCTATGAATAGCAGCTGAGCATTATCTGATAGAGTGCCAGAATGTGAGCAGATGGTACAAAAAGAGCAGGAAGGGTTCCCCTCTGCTGTACACAGGGTCTCTAGGAGTTGGAATCCACTTGATGACACTAACGACAAAAATAAATATATAAGCAAGTGAACAAAAGAATAACAGAAAAAAAAATACACTTTAATGATAGGTGAGCATTTTGATATAGGATACTAGGTGGCACCTGGGGAAGAAAATAAATTGTTGACATTTATAATGTGTATTCTTGGCTTGTGGGAATATAAAATATATTAATATTTAATTTGCCTCTGTTTCTACAATACATCTTTTGTGTCAAAATGTTACCTTTTAAAATTATAATTATTGTTCTACTAAAGTGCAAAATTGCCCACAGAGCAAGATACATTCATTTACAAAGCCAACTTCTACATGGGAAATTGGTAAATGAAGATTCTTTGAGCAGCCTAGTGCTCTAAGTAGAAATAATATGTTTATAGCCAGAGACTCTCATGTGCTCTTTAATGGAACAAAGGCAGACAAATTATCATAATAGTGATTCACTTCCTTCAGGGCTCAGTAATTTGAGGGAAGATAAATGGATTTAGTAGTTGTGATGGGGCTGAGAGAATAATAAAAAAGAGTATTAAAAGGTCAAAGAGCAACAATTTTAGAGGGAAACATTATTGTAATGAAATACAAGAGAGGCTAAATGACTAGACACATTATATATTGAACAAAAAATAACCCTTAGTTAAACATCAGATAAGTGGACACAGATTTTCAAGGCATGCATGTATTTGAGTGATGTGCATTAATAGAAGAATCAAAAGTCCTCTGTCAATGGAGATCATATATTTTGGAAAGAGAAGACAGGATAGGGAAGAGCAGAATTAAAAGGTAAAGAAGAGAGGTAAAACCTACCCCGGTGGATGCTAAGCTTGGCCTGATCATGGATAAACTCTTTACAGATTGCTTTGGAATCTCTTTAACATGGAAGAGATCTTTCTAGAAACTAATTTCTTGGTCTCATGTTCCTTTTATGTGCTTTCAGCTTAATGCATGGTCAAAGAAATCACTTTTAAGCAAGAATTTGAGAAAAAAGAGCTATTTTTGATAAAACTGGCAGATAACTATAATCTTGAATACCAACAAATTAAAACAGATTGATAACTGACATTGCAGATTAGAGAAAAACCAAACTGTTATACCCACAAAGGGATTACTCATGAGACTCAAGTCAAGTTTCCTCCCCAAAATTTCAGGCATATCATCATAAACTTTCATAATACTTGAGATAAAGAGATCATACAAAGTGTTTCAAAGAGAGAAACATATGGATCATATGCAAGTTTTGAAACAGGATTGCCTTCAGACTTCTCAACTGCAGCTGGGAGACAATGGCTTCTATAACATTCTGAGGAAAAATAATTTTCAACCTGAATTTTATGCACAGTCAGAATATAACACATTTGTGGAAGAGAAGATAAAGACATTTTCAAGCAGTATGTATCAAATAATTTATCTACAATACACTCAAACTCAGAGAGATATTGGAAGGTGTGTCTTACTCAAAGAGGGACTAAATTTTAAAGAAGAAAACATAAAACTGAGAAAATAGGACATTCCACACAGGAAGGGAGCAACAGGAATTCACAGAATAAAGGTCAAAAGGAAAATTCTAAGATGGCAATTACCAAGGAAGCAATGACTTCTGGAGCACGGGGGATTGAGAGCTCAAAACAATGTGTCTGAAACAACTGACTTCTGGAAAATTGTATTGAGTGACCGTTGGAGTGTGTGGAAGACTTATTCACAAGGGCAAAGACAACCTAGCCAATGAAAAAACTAGTCCATTATTAACACCAGGAACAAAAGTGGTTTAAGGAAATAATACAATGACTTGACCAAAGCAGCAACCAATTTTTCAGTTATAAAAATTGTCTTGTATTGGAAAAACAAATCTCATGATATATAACCATTTCATTCCATTTTATCATTCTATTTTAATTTATCTATAACAATTGCTATAAATGTGCTAGTTGAAGTCCTTCACCTGCCCTCAGAGTGAAAAGTTAGGCAATCCCATGACTCTTCTGGTCATGGTAAAAAAAGAATTCCTGTAGTTCCAAAATTTCACATCCTCTTCCATCTGTCTCATTTCTCTATTCCTTTTTATGGCAAAATTTTATAAGAATCTATGATCTCCATTCTTTTTGTCTTATTCTTTTACCACTAATCCATTAGAATAAGGCTTTTATCCCCACCACTCACCAGAAAAGTTCTTATCAAGGTTAAAAATGTCTTTCACAGTGCATCTCAACTGATCTATCAGTAGCATTTGACATAGTCGATGGCTCTCTTTTTCTTCTCTTGGTCCCATAATATTACTATTACTTGGATGTTCTAATGCAATGGCCGTACTTTCCATCTCCTTTGCTGGATTATCATCATCTATCATAATTCATTTTTTTTGGAGTGTTCCAGAGATCAGTTCTGAATCCTTCTTCTCTTTATCTCACTCTCTTGTGGTCACATTGAGACCCATAACTTTAAACAATATATATTTTATTTCCAGCCTCTATCTCTCATCCGAATATTGGACCTAAATAAATCAACTGCTTGTTTTTCTACTTGAATAGCTAATAATTATATGAAAACTAACATGCCCAGAAGTAGACTTACCTCCAATGTCTTTTCCCACTCTTCTCAACTTCAGTATGCTAATTACATTTCTCCAGTTATTAAGGGCAACTGCTAATATGCTGTATTTTTAAGTACATTTCAAATCTGACATGATGACCCCTTCTCCTTCACCGATGTCACCCTGGGCCAAGCTACCAACATCTTTCAATTGGACTAATTCAATAGTCTCTTAACTGGTCTCCTGCCACATCCTTAGAGGCAAAATAAACAATAAACATTTTAAATAAGTAAATTACATAACTGGACACCAGTTGATTGTTGCTATAGAAAAATTACAAAGAAACAATAGAGGATGGAAAGGACCTTGGGAGTGCCAGATTAGGTGTGAGTGTGTTTGAGAGAGGTTGCAGTAGAAGGTCATCAAGATAGGCAACAGCAAGAGAGCTGATCATGTTCCAGGCACAGGGAGCTTAAGATAAAACATGAAGATACTGTGACTTGAATAGAATTACTAAGGGGGAGACTACTAGGAGAAAATGCCTGAGGTAAAAGAGGACTCATTTATAAATCTATATTTTGTGCCATAACTATTACATAATTATTTACATAATTTATGCCACATTAAGAAATTTGACTTTTGCTCAATGAAATAGGGAAGATTGAAGGATTTTAAGCAAATTTTTTAAGTTAAGTTTCGAATGAACCGCTCTAGATGCTGTGTTAAGAATACTATAAGATGGAAAAGGTGAATGGAGAGAGAACAGTTGAGAGTCTACTGCAGTAATCTGGCCTTAATACAAGTGGTGAGTTGAAAAACGTGCCAGATGAGGAATTGAGGAGGAGCTAGAGGTGGATACGTTTCCTGACGGATTGGATGGTGAATGTGAGGAAAAGAGTAGATCAATTTATGACTCCAGAGATGTTGGCCTCGGCAACTTGAAGAATAGAGTTTCTATCCACTGGCATAGGGAGGCTGCAGGTTTGCGAGGGGATATCCAGAATTTAGTTTTGGTTGAGTTTGAAATGCCTGTTCAGCATTCAAATTTGAGAAGACAGTTGGATAAGTAAGTTTGAGAATTCTGTGAGATATTCAAATTGAGGAACTAATTGGATGTTGAATTCAAGAGAAAGTTCTGGGCTAAAGACATTAATTTGGGAGTCTTCAGCATATGGCTAGTATTCAAAATCATAATGTCTGGATGACATTATCAAGGGAATGAGTTGAGTATTGATTAAAAAAGAGAAGAGAAAAAGAACTGAACAAATTGAGGAGGATTGAAAAAGGGTTCTCAACAGTAAGTGGTCATAACTTGGGGGCAGTGAAGCCAAAATCAACAGGGCAGTGACCCATGATTTGGGGAATGTTCTACAAGCCAAGTGAACAAAATGTATCAAATGGAAGCGAGTGATCAACTGTGTTACCTAATCTTAATATATCCGGTAAAAAAGAAAAAAAAAAAAAAAGCCCTATATGGAGTCGTTTAAAGAAGATAGGTTGCATTGAGAGAAATTCGAAAGAGGACAGATAAACAGACACGCCAAATAGTTTTGCTACAAAGAAGGCAAGGGTCAGGAGAGCACCTGGGAGGAGAACTAGGTTCAGTAGAAGTGTTATTATTGTGGTTGATGTTTTTGATTTTTAAGGTGGAAGAGAAAACAGTTTATCTGAATGCTTATGGGAATAATCCAGTAGAGAGCAAAAATTGCTGATGTGGTGCAGAAAGTGAAGAATTGTTACGGAAGTGTCTCTGAACAAATAAGAAGTATTAAATTAGTGCATGAGTAGAGGGGCTCAATCTATGTAGGGACAAGGAAATTACATCTTCTATAGCAGCAAGTGGGGAAAAGGAATATGTGAGAAGCTGCTGATTGATTTCAATTTCAAGTGGGAAGCAAGGTCATCCAGTGGAAGAATGGTGGAGGAAGTGTTGGGGTGATTGGGAGAGGGAATATACCAGTATGTTTGCCTGGCAGTACTGAGAGCCCTATCAAGCCCCATGTGATCCATGTTACCTAATCTCTAATTTTATGCCTTACGATTTGTCCTCTCATGGTCTTGGCATGGCTCTCTAAGTCTCTTAATTAATTCTAGAAAATACCAAGCACATTCCTGCCTTAAAGATTTCCAATTTTTGTTCCTTTTGCCTGGAATTCTTTTTTTTTTTTTTTTTTTTTTTGTGAGGAAGACCAGCCCTGAGCTAACATCCGTTGCCAATCCTCCTCTTTGTGCTGAGGAAGACTGGCCCTTGGCTAACATCCGTGCCCATCTTCCTCTACTTTATATGGGATGCCACCACGGCATGGCTGGCAAGCAGTGCGTCAGCAGGCGCCCGGGATCCGAACCCGTGAACCCTGAGCTGCCAAGCATGAACTAAACCGCTGAGCTTGATTTCCACCTAGACACTTCCTTACCTCATCAGACCTCTGTTCAAATATAAGTATATGAATGAGGCGTTTCCTAACCAACCACCTCATTATTTCTACTTCCTTATCTCACTTCATTTTTCTTGTTAGCACACATCATTACTTGACATATTAATTTGTTTATTGTCTGCCTTTTCCCAATGGAATCATATTTCCGTGATACTCTTCCCAGGTCCTAGAGAGGAAACTGGCAGATAATAGATGGTCCATAACTAATGCTTGTGAATGAACGAATGATTCATTCAAGGAGGAGACGAAAGATAAAGGAGAAAGAGCTAAACTTCCAAGTACCATAATAGGAAGTGCGTAATAGATGATGTCTGTACCACTTATTCAAGGGACATGGGTACAAACATGGTAGTGAAATAACTAGAGTAAATTACAAGGGGAATAGACAAAATTATCAAAAGTGCTTGCCTTTTGGGATGGTGTTGGCATGAGAGAGAGGATGCAAAGTACTTTTTATTTTTGTTATAGCTTTTTTGTGTGTGAGGAAGACCAGCCCTGAGCTAACATCCGTCCAATCCTCCTCTTTTTGCTGAGGAAGACTGGCCCTGGGCTAACATCCGTGCCCATCTTCCTCTACTTTATATGGGACGCCGCCACAGCATGGCTGACAGGCAGTGAGTCCGCAGGCGCCTGGGATCCCAACCGGCCAACCCCGGGCTGCCAAGCGCGGACTAAACCGCTGCGCCACCGGGCGGCCCCTGTTATAGCTTTTAACATGACTTTTTTAAACTTCATAACAACTTAATAATATTGATAAACACTAGCAGCAAATTATTGTAAAAGGCCAGTTTGAGTGAAATGATGCATTTTACTGTCATTTCTGCCATCTATTCCTGTGTGACCTAGTTTCTCTGCTGCCACCACAAATGCAATAATCTGAAGCTCAAGCTCGAGGACCCCAAAGTTCAATAGAATTGATGGCAGATTCCTTCCAAATTTGCGGAGTCCCATATTCTCTTTTCCCATATTGCAATCACCTTTCGTAGCAGTCTGCAATTAGGTGTGAAGAATACCCATTTTAATCCATTTCAAAAACTGAGTTTAATACATTCATTGCACATCTGAACATGATTAAGTCCCACTCCATTCTTCTCTCGACAGGAGATGTGATGGCTGAATATCTGGACACCAAGAGGCTGTCCTAAAATGTGTGTTTTCTAGCTGTATGGTGTCATGCAAGTTAATTCACATCTCTGTGCTTTAGTTTCATCATTGTTAAAGTGAGGATCCCTATACTTTAAGACTATGTAAGTGAAGAAATTAATAAAGATACAACATATAGAATACTACCTGATACGTTGTAAACAATAAATAACATCATGATAATTATTAATATTTTAAAATATGATTTCAAATGGCCTCCAAATGGCTGCATGGGCTTGCATTTCCCTCTTTTTTATATGTAAATAGTAAGACAATGATGGAAGTAGATGCACAAAATTATAGGCCAGCACGATGATTCAAGTTTAATCAAAAGCTCATCTTAAGTGCCAGGCAATCTTAGCACTTCATATTTGGTGAAATTTTGGAAATTCACTCTACAATATTAAAGGGTAATCTGTGCATTTTGGTGCAAATGAAAAGCACATGTTACAATTCTCTGTAAGCTGAGTTTGAAATGCTGAGGTAGAAAAGGTGAGTTGAAAATGTTAAGAAACGATCCACTTTAATAGTTTAAGGTGGCTTGTGTGTCACTCCCAGATCAACAGTTCACACTTCTGCCTCCAGTGCATAACCGTGTGCTGTGTAGTTCTAATTTGGGGGGATTCTTAATCTCATTTCTTTAAAATCTTTCTGCCTGCAGTTGTGAGTGTGAATGTGTCTGTGAATGTGTGTGTGTGCTCACATGTGTGTGTGCATGCTCGTTGGGGCCAGGTTGAGACAACTGTATAAAAATTCTTACCTTCCAAATCATTTGAAAATCCATGCTTTTTCGTGGTCTATTAATCACACATTAGAAATTTTTTCTCTAATAAAATATTTCTAGCAGAAGAACTTGGCCTCAGGTGGCTCATAGCCCATATAAAGGCCATGGGATATCAGAGGTAGAAGACACCCGTAGAACTTTCTACTCTCTCTATACTATATACTGTCTATATAGCTCTACCTACTGTATTCTCCATGTTACACAGAGGAGAATGAAATCTGAAGGAGGGACGGAGCCAGATTTCTGGACTCCTGTTGAACTATTTCAACTGTCTTGTGTTGCTTCAAACAATCCAAGAGGACAAATATAACTCATTTTCACTGATTGGTTGGATGTTACCTCCAAGATTTTATTATAAATTTTTCTGCCCTGTCTGGACTGCAGTGCTCTTAAATATTCATATATTTTGAGAAAGAAGCTATTTTTTTACCCACTCCATAAAGAAGTGGAAAAAAATGCCACTATTTATAGGAAGATAAAGAAAGTGGACATTTTATGAAGGCATGTGTTTTAAATTAGATGAAGACATCAATCTATTGCTGAAATTACCTGCAAATATACAGACAATACTAGAGCTTAAGACAATACAACACAAATCAGGTAGAAAATTATTCGCCTATAAATCTTAATCTCCTACGATTTTATTTTCTCTCATCTATTTGCTATGTGGCACTGCTGAATTTTAGGTGCTAGGTCTATTACTTGGAAATAGGCTTTCCCTAATAAAACTGACATTTCTAAAGGGCTGTTTTTGTAGAATCATGCTCCTGCTTCTGAGATCCCTAATTCAACACGATTGACAAAGCCTCAATTCTTTGCAGGGCACAATACCAGGAACAAAGGGAGAAGTAAAAATAAAAGAAGAGAAGAGATGAGAACAGGGATAAACTCTTAAAGCTGTTTTATTCTTCATAATGCAAAAAGTTATGAAGTTCTCTTTATACTGAAACTAAATTTCTCCATTTTTGTTCTACCTTTGGTCTTCTATCAGTGACGAGCAAAATTGGACAGACAAATTATTTTTGGATAAGATCTCCTCTTTAACAAAAACTTAACTTTTTTCTACTCCAGATTTTATCTCAGATAATGGATTGATTATAGTTATATACACTCAGTTTTCACAGGGGTAGTGAAAACCCACCAGGTTTTTAAGTTAACTTTTCCAGTCTAAGAGCATAACATGAAATAGTAATGACTAATCTGAAAGTGGAATGAGATATCTTATTCAACTCTTATGAAATTCACACTAGCCAAAGTATTCTATTCCATTTAATTATGTCATTTCAATATTTCCTGTGCAAGGCAGCATTTCAGCGGCACTGAAACGAGATGCTTTATCTTCATGAAACACTTCATCTTTGCAAAAGGCTGCCTGTAGGACATGGTATCTCAAGCTTTTAGGCATCCTATACATTATGCTTCAAGTATCCCAGCCAAATGCATTCTTAAAATAATTCTGTATATTAAGTTTTGACACCAGCTCTATCTCTTTGTTTCGGGAAAGATAAATTTGCCGTTTCTAATTAATTATAGATACCGCAAACTAACTTTTACTCTCATCGTTATATGAGAAATATGAATTAACTATTTAGAAAAAACATAAATCATGAGCAAAATATGGCACATCAGTCTTTGTAAATAAATATTTCAAAAACTAGTTTATATAACATCAGTGACACAAACAAGATTTTGTTTCAAATAAAGTTGGATATGACTGGGTGAAGCACAAATAGCTCCTTTGGTACTGGATTTATCCTTGCCTTTAGACCTGTAAACCACAAACATGCTCAGTGACAATTCAGTAAGAAGTATATTACACAGCACATCCCAAACTCGTTTGACCATAGTTTCACCATAGGTCCCATACTTCTTACAGCATGTTGCCAGAACAGGGTTTCAAGGGACAAAATTTTAAAAGGCTGTATTAATAAAACCAGTAATAGCATACTTTATAAATTTTAATATTTGTAGACAATGTCTTTCCTTTTCTTTCCTTTCAAATACAAGAAAATCTTGTAGGGACAATGGGTAATTTAAAATACACTAATTATATCTGAGCACAAAGAAATGATACTTTAAGGTAGTGATTGGAGTCTTCTTTGCTTGCTATTTTATTTGCTTATTCTACCAGTGATATACTGAACTGATAGTAATATTCAACTGCTAACTATGTATTTTCTCATAAATCTAAGATAGCTTAAAAATACTTATCAAAATATTTCCTGTCATTATCTTGATCAAAATTTTATTGTTGCAGTTTGTTTTTCTTTTACCTTCTTATTTGATAAAGTATTGCAAATATCTCTAGTCATTACTAGAGAGATTGGGTCAGTCTGAAAAATTCAAACTTATTATCTCCATTACGTCCTTCAATTTTTTTAAAAGGAAGCTTGTTTAATGATTTTTAACACTCAAAGATTTCTCTATAAGCTTTTCAATGTCATAAGAAAACAATTATATCCAAAAAATGGAATTGTCAAGTGGGAATTTCCACAAAAGTATGTATTCAACTATGAGAAAATGATGCTGTATAAAGTACTTACCTTCTTGCCTATTATTTTCCAGGCAATAATGAAGTGACAGTGGATGAATTCCCTGCAAAAGAAACAAACAACAACAAGTTCAGCAAATCAGGCTACACACATACACTAAAACACACAGAAATTTAAAAAAATAGCTAATTTAAGTTTTTAAGGAACTTAAGTAAAATCAATTCTATTTATAAGTTTATATTCTACCTTGAAATATCCCTATCACAAGAGTCTTAAGACCATTTAATTTTACAAAGGAAGTCAATTGTTTTTGAGGCAAAATTGTATTGTCAATGTTATAAATTCCATCTTTAATTTTTAAGGATTTTAATATACAGTAAGACAACTTATTATTTCATTAGGCTTAGGAAAATAATATTTTTCTGGTGAACTTATAATAATTTTACTATTTTTGATTTAGTTTTAATAAATATTCAGGTAACCAATAAATTCATCCAAATTGGAGATTTTTTTTTTCTTTTTTTTTTGTGGGAAGACCAGCCTTGAGCTAACATCTGTTGCCAATCCTCCCCTTTTTGCTGAGGAAGACTGGCCCTGGGCTAACATCCGTGCCCATCTTCCTCTACTTTATATGGGACGCCGCCACGGCGTGGCTGACATGCAGTGCGTCGGCGGGCGCCAGGGATCCGAACTCGCAAACCCCGGGCTGCCAAGCGCGGACTAAACCGCTGCGCCACCGGGCGGCCCCCAAATTGGAGATTTTAAAAGGTTGTTGGTGTTTTGGTTTATTTGTCTGTCCATTCGTTTGTCTGTCCATTGGTGTTCTTTTAAAGGGGCAGAAAAGATGACTTTTTTTTTTTTTTTGAGGAAGATTGGCCCTGAGCTAACATCTGTTGCTGTTTTTCCTCCGTTATTTTCTTTTTTCTCCCCAAAGCCCCAGTAGATAGTTTTATGTCATAGTTGTACATCCTTCTAGTTGCTCTATGTGCGATGCCGCCTCAGCATGGCTTGGTGAGCAGTCTGTAGGTCCGCACCCAGGATCCAAATTGGCGAACCCCATGCTGCAGAAGCAGAGCTTATGAACTTAACTGCTGTGCCACCGGGCTGGCCCAGCTTTTTATAATACTAGTGTTTTTCCCGATAATTAAAGAAACAAAAAATACATGAAAAATAGTCACCTCAGCTCTAGTCCTGATATTATTTGGTCTTGTGTGAGCACTAAGTCCTGATCCCCAGACTTTAAAAATATCCTCACAGTGTCAAATATTATAGATGTTACAAAAAGATGTATTGTTTTACTTTTTATGTTATTAAGTCAATAAAAAGTGATGTTGGAAAACTTGGATGAATTTTGAGATTAAAGGAAACAGGATACTGATGTGTGGACCTGCCTCGTGTGAACTGAGTAGTGGATAGTCCATCATATTCAACCTCTAGAAGCTTCAGAATAAAATAACTAAACAGTTTTAAAGTGTAATTTTTTGTTTTTGTTGTTGTTTTGTTTCATTTTCACTTTGTTCTGTTACAATATGAGTTGTTTACCCTACTCAGCTGTCTTTGGACTGGCTCAAGTGTTTTCTTCTGTTCTATGGTTATATGTCATGCATGACCTAACCAGGAAAGCAGAAACCAGCATAAGCACTTAATACAGAGGAAAGTCGATGTAGGGAACTGATTATACAGGTGATGCAAGAGCTAAGAAAACAGCAGAGGTTGTCAAGGCAAGTCAGAGATTAACAGAAGAGGAATCTGCTCTGACTCCTCGAGTGGAGTGACAAATGGATGAGGTTTTATAACTGGTGCCCAGGAGCCCAGGCTTCCTTGAAGTTTCTGAATATAAAGAGTGTGGGTTGCCAGGAAGCTAATGGAGATCTAGAATCTCCCAAAGGCAGAGAGGAAATGGGAGAAAGAGCCTGGCTTCTTTCTTCTTGCCATTAGTGAAAGCTAGCTCTAAGCCAGCTGACACGGGAGCTGGGGAAATGTAGTTGGCTGGAGTCAGCTCCTCTGGAATACAAAGAATATTAGGAGAGGGATAAGGAATGGCTCTGAGGGCAAACAAGCACAGGAACAGCACAGTCCATTGCATTTGTTTCTCAACACCTGTAACACTTAACTTTATGTTCAACTTGCCTGGATCATGGGATGCTGGTAAGAGGTTATTTCCGGGTATGTCTGTGACGGTGTTTCCGGAAGATATTAGCATTTGAATTAGTAGACGGAGTAAAGCAGATTGCCATCCTCAATGTGAGTGGGCATGATCCAGTCCATTGAGGATCTGAGTAGAACAAAAAGCCAGAAGTTTGAATTCACTCTCTGTCCTACTGAGGAGCTGGGACATCAATCTGCCTTCAGACTCAGACAGGAATCTACGTCATTGGTCCTCTGGTTCTCAGGCTTTCAGTGTATACCACCAGCCTTCCTGCCGACAGCAAATTATAGGACTTCATAGCTTCCATAGCCATGTGAGCCAATTCCTTATAATATATTGTGTGTGTGTATCTTATTGGTTCTGTTTCTCTGGAGAACCCTGGCTCCCTGGCTAACATAGCACCCATCTTCTCTCTAATTTCCTGAGTTTGCTTTTATATAACAATTCCATGATCTCCCCCACCCCCAGTATGAGGCTACTATAAATCATACAAAGATATTTTCATCCTCTCTTTAATAACAGGAGACACAAAATCCATCAATCTCCATATCTATGTCTAGGCATTATCAGACTTCTCTGCTGAGTAGAGATGTGGCTCTTTGTGGTTTGGTGACATTTACAGTAAATTCTCATGTAAAGCATAACCTCATTCAAAATAGTAATGAAAGGAGAAAAGGAAAATAAACATATGATAAAATATCAATAGATGAATGAATGAATACATAAGTAAATATTACAGTAAGAGTCTTCCCAGAACATGTGATGGACTCCAGACATAGTCTTCCCTCCCTGCTTTATGTACTATAAACAATTTGTGTTACATTAGGATGCATAGAATCTCCCAGAGAACTTCTTACAAAAATGGATTCAAGGTCCTGCCACATCTCTCCTACCCCAAACACACACACACAAATGGAGATTTGGGAGAGGCTAGGAATTAGAATTTGACGCAGATGGTTCATGAATTTTACACTAAGACACTTCTTACCAAAAGCCGTAATTTTGACTTAAATAAATTCTTTTGTCTCCCAGGAACACTAGAAATCATCCTGCCCCAATTTTGTCCTTTGAAGACCATCTGCTCCACATTTCCTGATCACTTTCGGCCCTTATGTTGCAAACTGTCTTACTTGGAAATAGACTTGATTTCTTTCAAAAATATCTCAGAGTTTTCAGTGTATAGGTCTTTCATTTCCTTTCTCAAATTTATTCCTAGGTATTTTATTCTTTTTGTTGCAATTGTAAATGGGATTGTATTCTTGCCTTCTCTTTCTGCTAGTTCATTACTAGTCTATAGAAATGCAACTGATTTTTGTCTGTTGATTTTGTATCCTGCAAGTGTGTTGTAGTTGTTGATGATTTCTAATAGTTTTCTGGTGGGTTCTTTAGGGTTTTCTGTATATAGAATCATGTCATCCACAAACAGTGAGAGTTTTACTTCTTCATTTTCAGTTTGAATCCCTTTTATTTCTTTTTTGTTGCCTAATTTCTCTGGCTAAAACTTCCAGTACTATGTTGACTAAGAGTGGTAAGAGTGGGCACCCTTGTCTTATTCCTGTTCTCAGGTGGATGGCTTTCAGTTTTTCACCACTAAGTATGATATTGGCTGTGGGTTTATCATATATGGCCTTTATTACTTTGAGACACTTTCCTTCTGTACCGATTTTATTGAGAATTTTTATCATAAGTGGATGTTGGATCTTGTTAAATGCTTTCTCTGCATCTATTGAGATGATCCTGTGATTTATATTCCTCATTTTCTTAATGTGGTGTATTACCTTGATTGATGTGCAAATGTTGAACCATCCCTGCATCCCCGGAGTAAATCCCACTTGATTGGAAATACACTTGAATTGCATATTCATAGGCAGGTAGTTTCTTGGGGCGTGCTCCTGGGATCTGCTTCTTTGGAATGGAGGGATAGGAAGCAGGACTGGGAAAAGGAGAAGGTGGGTTGTGATGCAGACTCAGCAAAGGTTTCAGTCAATGTCCCAAATGCACTAAAGTTCAGACTGTTACTGGAATCAGTCTCACATTGTGGTGAGGGAGTAGGGCTTTACACCCCCATAACATACAATAGTCATGAGATGTTGGCTGTCTCCAGAAATGGGATCTGGCCTTGGGCCAGGCAAAGCTCTTCAGGGTAGGGCAATTTCCAGAGATGACTGACAGCTGAAGGATGTCAGCTGCCAGCATCCTCAGCAGCTGAATGATAAGTCTTTCAGTCTTGAGGCAGATCTGGGCAGTGCATGAGAGCAATAATTATATCTTATTTGTATTAAAATTCTATATTTTCCTTAAATCTTTTTCCTTTTTCAACAACTCTGGTTCTCCATACCACTTCATTCTTTATGCATATTTTATGGTCTATGTGCGCTCATTTGGGACCCACCAGTGATTTTCCCATTTTGCGATTTAAACATACGTATAGATATATGTGTGGAGAATAAAGTATTCATGGGTATACATATATCAGTTCTCCACACATAAACCACTTGCCCATTAGGAGAAAGAATAGCAACACATAGTTATTTGAATATGCATAGAGTTAACACTAAATTAATGATTACTGGAAATTTTTGCCTTTGTTTTTTGTTTTGTTTCATTTTTGTTTTTGTGAGGAAGATTAGGCCTGAGCTAACACTTGTTGCCAATCCTCCTCTTTTTTGCTGAGGAAGATTGGCCCTGGGCTAACATCCGTGCCCATCTTCCTCTACTTCACATGGGATGCCGCCACAGTACGGCTTGACAAGCAGTGCGTAGGTCTGTGCCCAGAATCCAAACCTGTGAACCCCTGGCCGCTGAAGCGGAGTGCGAGACTTTAATCACTAGGCCAGCAGGCTGGCCCCCTTGCATTTATTTTTATATATGTGAAGGATAGTAAATTCAGTAGCCAGATATATTTTTGGTTTATTAAATGCTAAATATTATTTTAAAATACATACGTGATGAAACAAAACATCAGGATGTTGGTAATTGTTGAAGCTTTGAGATAAGTATGTGGAGTCATTGTACTATTTTTCTATTTTGTATGTGTTTCAAAATAATTTTTAAAGTTTTTAAATTTCAGGTCAGAAATAAAATACATGCAAAATGATGAAGTTGGGGTATTAGGGTTCTCCAGAGAAACTGAACTAATAGGACACAAACACACATTTATTATCAAGAATTGACTTACATGACGATGGAGGCTGTTAAGCCCCACAATCTACCATCTGCAAGCTGCAGACTCAGGAAAGCCAGTGGTGTAATTCAGTTTGAGTCCAAAGGCCATAGAATTAGGGGAGCTGATGGTATAAATCTGTCCAAGGTCAGGAGAAGATGAGATGAGATGTCCCTGCTCAAATAGCGAGTCAGGAAAAAAGGGACTAATTCCTCCTTCCTCTGTCTTTTGTTCTATTCACACCCTCAATGGATTGGATGATGCTCATTCACACTGGGGAGAGTAATCTACTTTACTGAGTCAACTGCTTCAGATGCTAATTTCATCCAGAAACCTTCTCACAGACACACCCGATAAGGTTTAATCTGGGCACCCCATGGCCAGTTAACACATAAAATTAACCATTACAAATGATTATTTTTATTCAGCATAATACAGTCACGTGCTACATAATGAGGTTTTGATCAAGAACGGACCACATATACAACAGTGATCCGATGAGGTTAGTACCATATAGCCTAGGTGTTTAGTAGGCTATATCATCTATGTGTGTGTGTGTGTACACTCTATGATGTTCGTACAACAATGAAATCATCTAATGATGCATTTCTCAGGACATCTTTAAGTGATACATGACTGTACAAGAAAAAGATGATAGCAGATGACAATTTAATTCATATTGAATTATTTTTTCAATATATGAGTGAGAAAAAACAATAAAATTCTGAGAAAAGTAAAACACTGAAGTGTTTATATCCAAGTTTTAAGGAACAAGTAAAAAATCCTAAAGTGAATTTGTGAACAAGCAAACATATTATACACCATGAAAACATTAAAACTTCATGTATTATAGTTATAAAACAATAATATCCTGTCAAATCAAATTATAGGAATCCCTTCTAATCCACTAAGAGGTCAGTATTTGAAAATATGCACATGCATTTATACTCATAACTAAACTTAAATTAGTTTGCTCCTTCTATCCCCTCATGTTAGCTCATTCATCCATGGCTGTTGGATACTAACAGTGTTAATTTTGCAAGTAAAATCCCTCAAGCTTTCTTTTCTATTTTACTTTCCGCCTCTAAGACTGTACCCACAGAAACACTTAGCACTGGAATGACTGTAATAGAAAACTGAATACCAAAGAGCTACTGTGAATACAGACCTCACAGTATCAAATTTAGTGTTTATTAAATGTCATCTGATTTTAATCTGACCTTGCTATTCTTATGCAACTCACCTACCTGGATATGGCTTTACTGGTTCTTGTTAAATCCATGATTACCTTTCATGTTTGTAAAGGGTTATTACAGGTTGCTTAACACACAAGGCTGGACTACAAGGTTAATGACAGACTTGCTTTGCAAAATGTCACAAATTGATGCCATCAGATCAGCCATGGTCCAATGGTAATTCATTTGTAAATGTAATAGTGCTCTAATCAATTTTAACCTAAAAATATCTGAGAATGGCATTTGTTCTGAAATCGTGTGGACACTGTTCCTGAGTGGAAAAATCAGCATGGAGTGAACAGTGAATTTGGTTAGCAAACACTCTAATCGCCAGAATCAAAATAATCAAAGGAATCAGAACAATCAAAGAAATATATATATATTTCTCTGTATGGTGATTGCCACTTATTTTAAACTAATCTCATGTATGGAACAAAGAAAACAGCGAATTTTCATGAATTTCTTGTCTTGAAACTGGGGTTAGCTGTTCTACTAAAGGCTGATTCTTACAAAGATATTTGCCTCTCTTATCAAGAAGAGAGAGATTATATAATAATTTTGTGAACTGAGCAAAGGAAGCTAAGGAAAGCCCACCAACAATAAAAAGATATTGTAATTTCATTGACAGGAATTTATTTGCAGTGGAATTCTCTGCCTCTGCAAGGTATTAAGAAAACCCCTTTCAACTACCTTAGACATGAAGGGCGGATAGTTGAGTTCACGGTAACTTGCCGATCAAAATGACTTCAACGTTTGTAGCTCACAAACTAATCTTTCTCTTTGTTAGTTGGTATTTCCTTGGGCAAGACACATTTTTTTTTTTTAGCTGGATTAGGGAAAACACTAGTGCCGATGCTATGCAGAGAGTGGTAATGTCTTTTTACATGAAGTGGTAGAAGGTTTTGTTCACCAGAAATTCTTACATGAGAATGAAGAACGACACTTTCTGGGGGAATTCATGTGCCAAGTCATCTGGAGCACCCGCCCTAGAGCTGTTTTGAGCACTTGGGGTAGGCAGCAGGTGGCCCATGGAGAGGCAACCACAAGTGTGACAGAGTTGTCAGATTTCTCATGATGGCCTCAGTGTGAAACTTTGGGGAGAAGAAACAATGTCTAGGGAGGGTTTCTGTGAAAAATCTTTGTTATATGCAAAGTGAAGCTCCTGCTTCTAGACTCTGAAGTACGACTTACAGTAAAAATCAACATTATTCTTTTTGCTGATTGGTGACTCTATGCTGATGCAAAGACCTGTGACTGCTCTACCCAGAATTAATAAGAACTAATACTTCAAAAGATAACTGACTCTAGTAAGCAAAAGATACTGCTCTTTGTTCTGAGCCTGTAATGAGATAAAAATGTTATAAATCAGTTTTCTAAGGAGAAAATTATTTTGTAATATTTTTTGTGCATTATGGACAAATGTCTTCATGTACTTCTGAGTCTTATCCCTAGGAATCATTAATGGAGTATGTAGTGTTTGGATTCTTATTTAAATGCAGACAGGATTGCTTCTGTGTTATTCAGAAAGGAAAGGAATGTATTAAAATAACACTGAGTATATCACTTACAGCCAGGTGGGCCGGAAAACCAGACATGGAGGATGTCCAGTTGGGAGCAACGACCAAAGTGCATGCAGAGCTGATAGATGGAGGATAACCTGCTGCTAACACCAAATGTAAGATGCTCCAGCTCATCTCCCCATCAGAGCCGGTGCTGGCTCTGCAGGAAACCTAGCTCACTGCAGTGACCACTGGTACCAGAGAGAAATCTTTATTTTTCCAGTTTCTTTAAATCATTGAGTGCTGTTTTAAAATCCGGACAGGTGTATCTGACTAGCGAAGCCTAGGACCTGTGCAGGCACTCTTGCTACACGGAAGCCTGCTAAGGCAAACATCTGCTATTTTTAATGTTGACAATGGCACATTGACTGACTCCCACCCCTAAAGTCCCATAGGTTTGATATTAACCAAACAAAAGATGGAGGAATCAGAAGCTTCAATGACAAAAAGAATAAATGTGCTAGAGTCGATCTGATTGACCATGCAATGCCACATAAATCCTTTCTACACAAACACATATGCCATGCCCATTTGAATAAAAGAAATGACATCTCAAACGTGGAACAACTGAAATTCTCGTCAGTTACTGCATTTATCTCTTTAGGGATTATCCCATGTTCCAGAAAATTGGGTGACATCAATTATCATTTTGATATTCCCTAACCAATGGGTTAAATCAAAAAGTTGATCTCGACTAAGACACCTATATAAAATAGTGGACAAAAAGCATGAGGAAAAAGAAGAAATTGAATTACATAAATGTTTACACAATATAGTGGTTCATGAGACAATATACAAAAATACATGAAGAAGATGAAGACTTTGTTTCAGAACCTGGTTACAAATCGGGGTATAATAGTAGTTTTTATTTCTCTCCTTTACTGCTAGGATGACTTTACACTCTGGTTTTCTCACCACAGTCTTGGTTCACACTTGTCATCTGATCTCCTTATGATATATTTATTCCAGATTTTTAAAATAGTACTGCTATTAAGTGTATTACCTGAGCTGATATACGTTGGTGAAGTTCCATTGTATTTCCAATCTCTGTTATAGCTTTGTCCAGAACTGTGTGAGACACTTTACTAACAGAGTATTATATTTGAAAGACATCCAATAACTTCCTAGATGCAAAGTTACTAATACCTTCCTTTCAAGGAGAACATGAAAGGCATAACTGGTGAATTATACTCAGACAAACCAGAGAAGGCTACCTTTTTAGAACCTAGGTGGTTGTGGGAGACATATTTGTTATTGTTGCCCCTGTCAGCACTTGGTGCCCCAAGGTTGTTGTACTGTGTCTTAGTCACAAGCCACCAGTCTGCCAGTCAGCAGGATCAGCAGGAAATATGTGCAATCTTTCCAATGTGTGAAATATCAGCAGAGAAATACCTGAGCATTTTTGCCATACAATTTGTAAAGAGTAGTATGAATGATCTTGCTACACTGGTTTTATCATTTATTGTAGATTGTAAATCTATAACTATTTTACTATCATAGGTGCATTTTTTATTTTGCAACAACACACCTTGATATTGATAGACTGAAAGGTGCATATTTAATGGAACATTAAGAACTGATTTTCCATTTCTCAGGGCAGTCAAGGATAAACACACCTTGCATACAATATTCACCAATGGGCCATAGTCATGTCATTAAGCACATGAAAATAAGAACACACAAATTCTGCAGAAAAACAACAGCATCTACTTGAAAATCTGTAGTTATGGGTCTGTGACCCCCCCGCAACACCTAATATAGTGTCTGTCATGCCATATACATTGTTAAAATCTTTAAAAATATTCAACAAAAATAATTTAAAAATGAGCAAATAAATTCTAAATTAAAAGAATGAAACTGTTTCCACAACTAAATATAGAAATTTAGCAATTGTTAAATTAAATAATAGACTTTATTCAGAATTTTTCTGAACAAGATCATAAAGATAGACTGGACTTTGGAAAATCTGCAAAGAAAGAAATAGAAGGAAGGAAGGAGGCACAATGTCCATGTTATAGATGGGAAAGGGGACATAGTTACAGATGAGAAGATTTAAAAATTATGTTTCAATAGGGGTCGGCCCGGTGGTGCAGCGGTTTAGTTTGCGCTTGGAGGCCCGGGTTTTGCGGGTTCAGATCCTGGGCACCTGCCGATGCGCTGGTTGTCAGACACGCTGTGGCGCTGTCCCGTGTAGAGTGGGGGGAGATGGGCACGGATGTTAGCCCAGGGCCGGTCTTCTTCAGCAAAAGTAGGAGAATTAGCAATGGTTGTTAGCCCAGGGCTGGTCTTCCTCAGCAAAACGAGGAGGATTAGCAACGGATGTTGGTTCAGGGCTGGTCTTCCTCACCAAAAAAAAAAAAATTTGTTTCAATATATTTGACAATATGTATTTCAATATATTTTCTAACATATTTTCTTATACAATTACAAGCTGATAAAAAATAAATTATTTCTTAGGGAAGATAAGTTATCAAGTATAAATTTATTTACATTTACTTAGATTTTATACATTTGATAATTTAACAAATCCATTAAAGATTCTATTAAGAACTCAAATGGGCCAATGAACAAAGAAAGAAAAAACAAGAAAGAAAAGAAAGGAAGGAAAAGAAAATTTACATCCAAAGAAATGACTGAACACACATAGTTCCTGAAAGTGCATTTATATATTACACTGTAATATATATCATCTATATCAAATATATCATCTACTAAAAGACTGTTTTGTGAAATAATTTCAATCATTTCTGATTCAAAGTTTTCTTAAGCATGTTATAAATGTATACAAAAGTTATAAATGTTAATAAATATTGTTTAATGAGTTGGCCTTACAAGTGAAAAGGAAGCATTTACTAATAACTAAATCATGCCAGGTTTTCTAGCAGTGTCATCAGATGCTTCAAACAGGAAATCAGTTGTGTTATTTACAATAAAGCAGCCAATTCATGGAATCAAAGAGATTTAGAAAGTTCATGAAGTGAACAAGTATTAAAAATAGACTTGTCTTTGAATTTACAGTAGAAAAGAAAAATTTAGTATTTGTAATAGTGAGATCATCTATACTAAATTATGACACAAGTGAAGTAGAAATTTATTTGAAATTGATTGTGATACAGACATAATACATTCATTCATCTGTGTGTGTGTACATACATACACATATATGCAAACACACATGCAGATATACATGGTGCAAGTAAATGTACAACAACAATTTTGTGATGAAGTTGGTAATAAATACTAAAAAAAAAAAAAAATCATAAAAAAACCCTTCAGCATAGCAGCACACAATCTTAATCTTATTTGAGAATGTAAAGAACTCCTCTGCATACCAACCTAAAGGTCTAACAATATTACTGAACTTTTTTCTGTAGATAAATTCTTCCACATTTATCATACTTTCAAAATATCATTTAGAAATCTGTAATCAAATTAGGAAATCAAATAGAACGCACCAAACATTGAGCTTTTGAAACTTTTAGTAAATGCCAATCATTGAAAACAAAGATGGTAAATAATAAGTTATTGAAAAATTTCCCCTTAAAAAAAGCATGAGAAGATCTAATAAATTATGCAATGAGAGCTCCAATTGTGTGAAGGATTTATTTTGAAATCCTATAATTGGCTTTGTAATGCATCTTCTTGTGAGAATACTTTCTTTTAAAAAACTATTATTTTTAATAGGGCAAATTTACATTCTGTAATAGATTAGAATGAAATTGAGAAAGTCTATAAGCTTACAGCAACTAAATTATGCAATACTTTCATATTTGTTGAGGAAAGGCCCTTTGAACAAAGAAAAAAGAGTACCTATGAAAAGTATTTAGAATGATATTTATATGTGCATGTATATATATCTCTCTCTCCATTTCAAGTGGAAAAAAAAGAAAGTAGAATTGAAAATACCCTCCATTTAGAATTTGTCCTGCACTTGCCATACCTCTCTGCCTGTAGAGTGAGCATTTTCTTGGTTAAAAATAGGATGGTGTATAGAGAAAGTTAATAAAATTTCAACTTTATCAACTATAATGCAACTTTGAGGAATATCACTTGCTAATTGTTAAAACATTAAAAATGACATTTTGAAAGAACAACCTCTAAAAATAATACCAATAACATAACATGAAAATATATATTGTCCAGACATTTATTAAAGTTCAAAATAGATACCTTAGGCAGGTACCAAAATGCTATTTTTAATGTTCAGATACTCTATATAAAGAAGTTTTTAGTGTTGCTTTAATGCAAGTGAGTATATGTGGGTTTTTGTGTATGTGTTGATTTTAGATATAATTTTACACTTAAAATTATTTTTGAAGAGTATCCTTCTATAGGTCCACTAATATAAAAAATGTTTCAGTTAAAGTATTTCGGAAGTGATATAATTTGAATTATTTGGGGAGTCTTCTTAAACTCTTAAAAGCGTTTTAATTTGGATGTTAAATTGTCCCATTTCTCTTTCCACAGCCCAGTACCTGGTCCCATTTCCTTCACTGAGATCCTCATTTGGTGGCTGTTTTTATCCCAGTGGTGGAGCAAGCCATCATTCCTACGGGAACAGACCTGTGAGAGAATTTTGATGAACATTCACAAAGGTCATCTATAACCTTACATTCTGGCTTCTCCTCGAAGAGAAACTTTCTCAACCCCCACTTGTGAAGTCGCTAATGATTGCTAAAGTAAAGGAGGGACAACCTCCCTAGACAGAGGGGATGGGCCACTTCAGCTGGCCGAGGAGGCTCATTGCAGGTGGTCTGCTCAATGTTCTCTGACTCTTTCAGCCGTTTCTGGACACACACATTCCATTTCCCCCTCTTTCCTGAATCAATAGCCTAAATTTTGCATGAGACTTGTAGCTATGAACTTAACTGATGTTGAAATCTGACATTCTGAAAGATGTGGTGTTTGGTTTTTCAGCCCGTCGAAGCCTTACAGCTGCAGGCGAATGAACATTATCTGAGTTGAGCACAGCTCCAAGTTCACCTGTAATATTAGAGCAAATATCCCACTCTGGGGTACCTGAATTTCTCACCTCCTTTACCCTTATCCTGGTTCCCTAGAAAACAGACCCTGAAGCAAATCTTAGGTGCTAAAGCTTTACTGGTGAGCGCAATCCCAGGAGGAGTGTGAGGCCGAAAAGTGAGGAGAGAAAATATGGCTAGGAGTGTTACCGTGCCTTCTGAAGATTTATAGAAAACATAACTGCTTGCTGTGACTGGGATGAGTCAGATGCTCAGAGGCATCTGATCTACTGCATTTCAGAACAATCCATCTAGGAGAGTAAAGGAGAAGAATTCATCCTCTGGCTCCTTCCAGCCTCATATGGAGTGTTATCACCCCACCTAGAGTCTGGGTCACATCCCCTGGCCTCTCCAGCGTCACTGGGAGTCCAGAGAGCAGGCACATAGGTACACAGGCTCCTTTCCAGTCATTGTCATCTGCAGGGATCTGCGATATGTAGCTGTGGTGGTAGTGGAAATAATAACTTGGTTCTACCATCATAAGTGTGATGCAAGCCTTTGCTAAGGTTGCTCTGTCCAGAAAGTAAGGCAAGGGAGCACATGTGTGGTGCAAAAATTGAGTTTGGTATACTTTTCATAGGTTTAAGTGGCAGCAGCAACTTAGTCTCTCAAAGACTTGTCCTCATTGGACATTACATTTCAGGTGACTACAGGTGATACTTTGATAGACAGAATTACCATTGCACTCTCTCAACTGCCAGAGTCCTGATCCTTACAATTACATGGATTTTTTGTTTAAACCAAGCAAGTCAGATAACCATCCCTAACTTCCTCCCAATTCCCCAAGTCATTGTTGCCTGTGATCACTCTGATAAAGAAATAAAGTTGAGAAATTTTATAGAAAGCCCAGATATAAACCCACTCATACAGGGCTGACTGGTTTTTAACAAGGGTGACAGGAATACACAATGCGGAGAGGATAAATATTTTCGACAAATAATATTGAGAAACCTGGATATCCACAAGCAAAATAATGAAATTGGACCCTTATCTTACACCATACATAAAAATCAACTCAAAATGGATTAAAGTCTTAAATGTAAGATTTGAAACTGTAAACCTCTTTGAAAAAAACATAACGGGAAAACTTCTTGACATTGATCTTGGCAAAAATTTATTTGACTTGACACCAAATCACAGGCAAGAAAACCAAAAATAGATAAGTGAGACTACATCAAACTAAGAACCTTCTGCACAGCAAAGGAAACAATCAACAGGGTGAAAATGCAAGCTATTGAATGGAAGAAAATATTTTCAAAGCATCTGTCTGATAAGAGGTTAATATCCAAACTATATAAGGAACACCTACAACTCAATAGCAAAAAAAACCCACCAAATGACCTGATTTAAAAATGGGCAAAGAACTTGACACTTCTCCAAAGAAGACATACAAATAGCTAACAGGTACATGAAAAGGTGCTCAATATCACTAATCATCAGGGAAATGCAAATCAAAATCACAATGAGCTATTTTCTCATAATTGTCAGGATGGCTCTTATTAGAAAAATAAAAGACAAGTGTTGGCAAGGATGTGGAAAAATTGGAACCCTCATACACTGTTGATGGGAAGGCAAAATAATGCAGTCACTGTGGAAAAATGTATGGAGGTTCTTCAAAAAATTAAAAATAGAACTACCATATGATCAGGAATCCCACTTCTGTATATATCCAAAAGAATAGAAATTAGGATTTTAAAGAGATATCTGCATTCCCACGTTCATTGCAGTATTATTCACAATAGCCAAGACATGGAAACAATCTAAAAGTCCATTGAGAAATAAGTGGATAAAGATAATGTGCTATATACATACAACAGAATATTATTCAGCCTTAAAAAAGACAGGAATCCTGCCATTTGCAACAACATGGATAAACCTGGAGGACATTATGCTAAGTGAAATAAGCCAGCCACAGAAGGACACACACAACTTGATTCCACTTAGATGAGGTATCTAAAATAGTCTAACTCATAGAAGCAGAAAATAGAATTGTGGTTGCCAGGGGCTAGGGGAAGTGGGGAATTGTTGCTCAATGGGTTTAAAGCTTCAGTTATGCAAGATAAATAAGTTCCGAAGATCTGCTGTACAGCATATTGTCTATAGTTAATAATTGTGCACTTTCAAATATGTTAAGAGGATAGATCTCATGTTCTTACCACGAAAAAACCCTCAGAAAACACAAAAGAACACTTGGAAATTTTTGGTGACAATGGAATGTTTAGGACCTTGGTTGTGGTAATGGTAGTATGGGTATATGTTCAAATTCATTAAGATGTATACATTAAATGTGTTAAATTTTTCTATATCAATTATACCACAATAAACTTAAAAACATATTTAATGATGAAATATTTTTGAGCAAAATTCACATCTACAAAATGTCTAGTTTTACGGAATCAGATAATCTTGAGGATATCTTAATTTTGTCATAAACAGATATTACTAATAATAATTTTAGGAGGCTCACAACATAGACATTTCAGAATCAGAATGTGTTGCAAAGGCTTATTATAATTTCTGTGATTTATTTTTATTAAGTACACAAAGAAAATGTATGGCTAGATAAAAGTTTAACATTAAGGATACGTATTATATTATCTAATTCAAATACTGCAAAGCTAATACTTTTTTGAGCTTCATTTAAAATGAGCCATTGGATTTCAAAGCAAATGACAATCCTTCCTTATTAATCCTCCTTTTCATGGCAGTTTTTGTACTTTGTATTTACTGCCTATTCATTTTCTTTGATAAGAAATGCAAACTACAGCAATGTGTCTGGAGTGTTGACTAAAAATAATTCTCAACAATATTTTAGACAGCTCCAGAGGCTAGACTGTATTATCTTTTGAAAGATCAGAACAAAGATCCTTTCAGTTCCTGAAGAATAGATGAAAAATTGCTCTAATTAATTTATTTTAATCTGTAGAGAGGAATATAAGTTGTCTACACACTATAAATGACCAATTTTTAGTGATTAGTTTTTATTTCCAAGCATTGTACCCAACCACCTGGCTTGCCCCTGGTCAAATTTACTCTTTTCATCTTTTTCTTCAATTCGATCTTGCTGAAAAAAATTACCATGATTTAAATGTAAATGACACTGAGATCATAATGTGTCATAAAATCTGCTTCTCTTACTTATCTTTATGAGAAAAACTATCTGTCCAGTCACTCAATATGGAATCTTAAATTCTTCCCAATTACTCACCTCCCACATTCAAATGTTCACCATTTTTATTCTCTTTAATCTTCTAAGTAGCTCTTACCTTTGGCATCTCTTCATTTGTGCCTCCATCCCCTTAATTCAGTCCCTTGTTGCCTTTTCCATGGATTGCAGTAATGCATTTTAACTGGACTAAAGAATTCCTTCTGGCTTCTGTCCTGCACTGATACTACCTAAATGATCTTTCAAAAATGTAAATCTTAACACCCACCTCTTTGCAAGAGCCAGACAATGACTCTCAATATATAGCACAAATTCTTATATTAACTCATATTACAGGTGACCTGAATCCTTCTCTAATCTCATCTCTAGCCTTGACCTGTGTGCAACATTCCCTATAACTATACTACACTGAAGATCCATACACAAATACTCTCATCTCCCTGAAGATGTACTCCTTACAGGTGTTGGTTAGTTAACTATTCTGATACTTATAATCAGTATTTGGTCCAGTATTTAAAGTCACATAGTGGTACATTTGAGTTTTTTAATTGTTGCTTTTAACTTATTGAGGTTTTTTGTTTCTATGTGCTCATTTTTGCTTTGGATTCAATACAAGATAGAAATAATGAAGTAAAAAATAAGGCAAGATGCAATAAAAGTGGAGTTGAAGTAATCTTCAGGGAAAATACATATCAAATTTATCCAATTTACCTATAATACAAAGATGATTTCTAATTCCTAATTACCAACAGCTTCTCTTAATTGTCAAGAGGTCCATTTAGGAGGTTGGTGTCAAGATGGTGGCATAGGCAGACTCTGAACTCACCTCCTTCCATTGACACAACAAATTTACAACGAGTCTTGGAACAATTACTCTTGAGAGAGAACTGAAAACTGGATAAAAAGAACCCCCACAAAAAGGGACAGTCCTGACTGAGGTGGAAGAGGCAGAAATTCTTTTCTGGAGAGAAAGAAAGCCACCCTCACAAGCCACAGTTCTTCATGGTTGGCCAGGAGCCATCCAAAGGTATGCAGCCTTCCCTGGAGGAGTGGGGGACCTGAGCAGGGGGAGAGTTACCACTATAAGCGTCTTTTGGACTCAGCACAACCGAGATGAGTGTTATAATATCTGGCATTGCTGGCTATTAACTACAACAGGGAATAAGCCCCACCACAGAAAAAGCTACCAGACATAAGGGGGAAAAGCCAGCTCTTAAAGGGCCCATGCACAAATTCACCCATTTTGGAAAGCAATCTAAAATCACCATAAAGAAAGGTGCACAGTCCTTTGGTGAAAAGAGACTCATCTGATAGGCTCTGGGTGCATCTTGGTGAGGGATGAGACCTCTCCATGGACTGAGATATTGGTGGCAGCCATTTCTGTGACATAGTACAGGCATGCTGACACAGACATTGGCAGATGCTATTGGATTTCTTCCTCTGGCCTGCTAGGCGAGGGTCTGCCCCACCCACAAGAGCACTGATTTAATCCAGCTCAGCCAGGGCAGGCAGTCCACTCTAGGGACTGGCCCCACCCAACATCAAGCCCTCGGGCAACTTGTGGGCCTGCATAGGCTGGGTGCCTGGATCCTCTGCAGCCTGGTGAGTGGTTCCACCTCTGCAGGGCAGGGCATGTGTGATGAGTGGGTGAAGTATGTGGGTGTTTGTGGAGTACAAGGGGCCTTTGCAGTGGGGTAACTGGGTCTGCTTCAGGTGTCAGAGGTCATGCATGGGGCAGGACTGTGTTGATGGTGTGTTGGCCCTGTAGGCAGTGGGTCTTGTCAGCTGCAACAGACTTGTGATTCTCAAACAATCACATAAGGGATAGGCCCTATGTTCCAAAGACTGAAGCAATTGTGTGATCCCATGCCTGGAGCCAACCCCACTCAGCTTCAATCCTGAGATAGCTGGCAAGAACCCTGTAGGCTGGAGGCCTACTGCAATTGTAAGCCCCTGAGTCTAACAACAAGCCACTCTGGGGGCCTACTCACTTAACAGAAAAACTGCAACAAGATTGTGTTATTAGACCTTGCAGCCAACTATGCTGGGGTTCCTCGTGCCTGATAAAGTAACTGAAGGGTTGATAGCAGCTACAGGCAACTGAGCATTACAACCAGCCAGCCAGGGAGAAAGCCCAGCCTTCCTGGGAACCTGTAGGAAGAGCAGCTCTGCCACAACAGAAGGACACACATAGCCCATACAGAGGTCACTCCTAGAACATTTGAAACTGGTGATGAGAGGGAAGCAAACTGCTGGGCCTCATAAGGCATCTCTTACATATGGCCACCTCTCCAAGATCAGGAGAAATAGCTGATGTACCTAATACATAGATATAAGCACAGAGAAAGAGGCAAAATGAGGAGGCAAAGGAATATGTTCCAAGTAAGGAAACAGGACAAAACCCCAGAAAAAGAACTAAATGAAAGAGAAATGAGCAATCTACCTGACAAAGAGTTCAAACAAAAAGTCATAAGTATGCTCACTGATCTTGGCAGAAGAATGGATGATCTCAGTGAGAACTTCAACAAAGAACTGGAAAATATAAAAAAGAACCAATCAGAAATGAAGAATACAATAATGGAAATGAAAAATTCACTAGAGGGACTCAATAGCAGAGTAGATGATACAGAAGAATGGATCAGTGAGCTGGATGAAAGACTAGAGGAAATCACCCAAGCTGAACAGATAAAAGAATAAAGAATTTAAAAGAATGAGGACAGTCTAAGGGACCTCTGGGACAATATCACATGCACTAACATCTGTGTTATAGGTGTCTCAGAAGGAGAAGAGAGAGACAAAGGGGCAGAGACTCTATTTGAAGAAATAAGAGCTGAAAACTTTCCTAACCTAAGGGAGGAAACAGACATCCAGGTACAGGAATCACAGAGAGCACCAAACAAGAGAAACCCAGAAAGGCCTACACCAAGACACATTATAATTAAAATGACAAGAATTAAAGAGAGCATCCTAAAAGCTGGAAGAGAAAGGCAACAAGTTACATACAAGGAAACCCCAATGAGGCTTTCAGCTGACTTCTCAGCAGAAACCTTACAGGCTAGAAGGGAGTGGCACAATATATTTAAAGTGCTGAAAGGAAAAAACCTGCAGCCAGGAATACTCTACTGGGCAAGGTTATCATTCAGAATGGACGGAGAGGTAAAGAGTTTCCCAGACAAGCGAAAACTAAAGGAGTTCATCACCAAGAAGCCAGCTTTACAAGAAATGCTAAAGAGACTTATTTAAGTGGAAACGAGAAGACCACAAGTAAGAATAAGAAAAATACCAAAAAAAGCAATAAAATCATTGGTAAATGCAAAAATATAGCAAAGGTAAGTGGTCAGCCACCTATGAAGATGATATGAAGGTCAAAAGACAAAAGTACTGAAATTACCTATTTCCATGTGTGGGGGATTAGAATTGGCCACCTCAAGATGTGTCTCTTTGCCTTGCTCTGAAGGAGGCTTTGACCTGCACCCCTCCGCCCCCCGCCCAACTGTCTAAGGGGATTTGGGATGCAAGGCCTATCCCTGAGACGGGCCTTCACCTTGGATGACTCTGGGTGTCAATAGACTGGGAGGGTCTTTGCTGGGCCCATTCTTATCAAAGTTCTGTTTACCAGGTGTTTACATTTGTAAGGGAAATCTCCATTTGTAAAGGTATCTCCTTCTCTGTACTGGGAAGAGGGGCAGATGTCCTCATCTCTAGAAACTCGTCGATGTGGAAGGTGAAGGCCTTAAATCTGCATAATAACCTTACTGTGCTTTTCTGGTAATCCCCCATAGCTGACCCAACCCCCAATATCCTCATTTTTCTATTTAAGAGGAGAACCTCTGCCATTTTGTTGAGAGATACTCAGTCTCCCCGGGTCTCTCCCATGTATACATGTTATAAAGCTTTGTTTGATTTTCTCCTGCTATTTGGCATCATGTCAATTTAATTTGTAGCCCAGCCAGAAAGGACCCAGAGTGGGTATAGAATGCTCTTTCTCCCCTTCATATGATAAGAGGGTAATGGACACACACACACACACAAAAAGGTTAGATATGATATCAAAAACATAAAATGTGGGAGGAGGAGAGTAAAATAGTAGAGCTTTTAGCACGAGGTCAAACTAGAGAGATCACCTATGTAATATAGACTGCTATTTAGGTACGTTATTACATATTAACCTCATGGTAATCACAAACCAGAAATCTATAATAAATCTACAAAAAATTAAGAGAAAGGAACCCAAACATAATACTAAAGAAAGCCATAAAACCACAAGGGAAGATAGTAAGAGAAGAAAGGAAGAGAGAAGAACTATTAAAACACCCAGAAAAAAGGTAATAAAATGACAATAAGTACAGACTTACCAATAGCTACTTTAAATGTCAATGGACTAAATGATCCAATCAAAAGGCATAGGGTGGCTGATTGGATAAAAAAACAGGACCCATATATATGCTGCACACAAGAGACACACTTCAAATCTAAAGATACAAACTGAAAGTGAATGGATAGAAAAAAGATATTTCATGCAAACAGCAATGAAAAGAAAGCTGGGTTGACAATGCTTATATCAGACAAAATAGACTTTAAAGCAAAACTGTAACAAGAGACAAAGAAGAATACTACATAATGATCAAGGGAACAATCCCACAAGAGGATATAACACTTGTAAATATCTAGGTACCCAACATAGGAGCACTAAACACATATACCTATTATTAACAGACATAAAAGGAGAAATAGACAGTAACACAATAATAGGGGATGAAGGGGAGAAAGAGCATTCTCTACCCACTCTGGGTCTTTTTTGGCTGGGCTACAAATTAAATTGACATGAGGTGGAATAGCAGGAGAAAATCAAACAAAGCTTTATAACATGTACACGTGGGAGAGACTCGGGGAAACTGAGTATCTCTCGCCAGAATGGCAGAGGTTCTCCTCTTATATAGACAAATGAGGATTTTGGGGGGTTAGGGGTGTCAGTAATAAGTGATTACAAGAAAAGCACAGAAAACAACAGTATACAGATTTAAGTTTTCATCTTCTGCACTGACAAGATCCCTAGAGATAAAGTCATCCACCCTTCTCCCTGGTACAGAGAGGGAGATATCTTTACAAATGGAGATTTCCCTTATAAATGCAAATATCTGATAAACAGAACTTTGATAAGAATGGTCCCAGCAAAGGCCCTCTCAGTCTGTGGATACCCAGAGTTATCTATGTTGATGGCCTGTCCTGGGGACAGGCCTTCCATCCCAAATCCCTTCAGACAGTTAGTGGGGGTGGGGAAGGTCAAAGCCTACTTCAGTGCTTGAGGTGGCCAATTCTGGTCCCCACAGGGACTCTAATCAATTTCAGGAAGAAAACCAGAAAAGCCACAATTATGTGGAGATTAAATAATATGCTACTGAACAACGATTGGGTCAATGAAGAAATCAAAGGAGAAATAAAAAATTACCAGGAGAGAAATGAAAATGAAAATACGATATTCCAAAATTTATGGGATACAGCAAAAGTGATTCTAGAGGGAAGTTTATAGCAATACAAGCCTACATCAACAAACAGGGAAAATCTCAAATAAACAATCTAATGATGCACCTAAAGGAACTGGAAAAAAAAGAACAAACAAAGCCCCAAATCAGTAGAAGGAAGGAAATAATAAAAATCAGAGCAGAAATGAATGAAATAGAGACTTAAAAAATATAGAGAAAATCAATGAAACCAAGAGCTAGTTCTTTGAAAAGATAAGCAAAATTGACAAACCTTTAGCTAGACTCACCAAGAAGAAAAGACAGAAGGCTCAAATAAATAAAATCAGAAATGAAAGAGGAGAAATTACAATGGACATCAAAACACAAAAGATTATAAGAGAATACTATGAAAAGCTATATACCAACAAATTGGATAATCTAGAAGAAATGGATAAATTCTTAGAATTATGCAACCTTCCAAAACTGAATCAAGAAAAAATAGAGAATTTGAATAGACCAATCACCAGTAAGGAGATCAAGATAGTAATCAAAAACCTCCCCAAAATAAAAGTCCAGGACCAGATGACTTCCCTGGTGAATTCTACCAAACATTCAAAGAAGGCCTAATGCCTATCCTTCTCAAACTCTTCCAAAAAATTGAAGAGGAGGGGAAGTTTCTTACCTCATTCTATGAAGCCAACATTACCCTGATACCAAAACCAGACAAGGACAACACACACACACACAAATTACAGGCCAATATCACTGATGAACATTGATGCAAAAATCCTCAACAAAATACTAGCAAATTGAATACAGCAATACATTAAAAAGATCATACACCATGATCCAGTGAGATTTATTCCAGGGATGCAGGAATTGTTCAACATCCGTAAATCAATCAATGTTATACACCACACTAACAAAATGAAGACTAAAGATCACAGGATCATCTCAATAGATTCTGAGAAAGCATTTGACAAGATACAGCATCCATTTATGATAAAAACCCTGAATAAATTGGGTATAGGAGGAAAGTAACTTAACATAATAAAGGCCATATCTGACAACCCACAGCTAATATCATCCTCAGTGGAGACAAACAGAAAGCTATACCTCTAAGAAGAGAAACCAGACCAGGATGTCCACTTTCACCACCCTTGTTTAACATAGTGTTAGAAGTCCTAGCCAGAGCAATCAGGCAAGAAAAAGAAAAAAAGGGATCCAAATTGGAAAGGAAGAAGTGAAACTGTCACTATTTGCAAATGACTTGATTTTATCTACAGAAAACCCCAAGGAATCCACCAAAAAACTTTTAGAAATAATAAATGAATACAGTAAATTTGCAGGATACAAAATCAATGTACAAACATATGTTGCATTTCTATACACTAACCATGAAGTAGTGGAAAGAGAAATTGAGAATACAGTCTCATTCACAATTGCAACAAAAAGAATAAAATACCTAGGAATAAACTTAACCAAAGAGGTGAAAGATCTGTACACTGAAAACTATAAAACATTGTTGAAAGAAATTGAAGAAGACACAAAGAAAAGGAAAGATATTCTGTGCTCTTGGATTGGCAGAATTAACATCGTTAAAATGTCCATACTTCCTAAAGCAATCTATAGATTCAATGCAATCCCTATCAAAGTCCCAACAACATTTTTCATGAAAATAGAATAAAAACTTCTAATATTTATATGGAACAACAAAAGACCCCGAATAGCCAAAGGAATCCTGAGAAAAAAGAACAAAGCTGGAGGTATCTCACTCCCTGATTTCAAAGTATACTACAAAGCTATAGAAACCAAACCAGCATGGTACCAGCACAAAAACAGACACACAAATCAATGGAACAGAATCAAGAGCCCAGAAATAAACCCACACATCTATGGTCAGCTAATTTTCAACAAGGGAGCCAAGAACATACAGTGGAGAAAGGAAAGTCTCTTCAATAAGTGGTGTTGGGAAAACTGGACAGCCACACTCATAAGAATGAAAGTAGACCATTATCTTACACTACACACAAAAATAAACTCAAAATGGACTAAAGACTTCAATGTAAGACCTGAAACCATGAACCTAGAAGAAAACATAGGCAGTATGCTCTTCGACATGGGTCTTAGCAGCATATTTTCAAGCACCATATCTGACCAGGAAAGGGAAACAATAGAAAAAAATAAACAAATGCGACTACATCAAACTAAAAAGCTTCTGCACAGCCACAAACAAAATGAAAAGACAACTGAATAATTGGGAGATGATATTTGCAAACCATATATCTGAGAAGGGGTTATTCTCCAAAATATATAAAGAATTCATACATGTCAACAACAAAAAAACTAATAACCTAAACAAAAAAATTGGTAAAAGATTCGAACAGACATTTCTCCAAAGAAGATATACAGGTGGCCAACAGGCACATGAAAAAATGTTCAACATCATTAACCCTCAGGGAAATGCAAATCAAAACTACAATGAGATATCACCTCACTCCCCTCAGATTGGCTGTCATTAACAACAGAGGAAACACTAAGTGTTGGAGAGGATGTGGAGAGAAGGGAACACTCGTACACTGCTGGTGGGAGTGCAAACCGGTGCAGCCACTATGGAAAACAGTATGGAGACTCCTCAAAAAACTAAGAATAGAACTGCCATATGATCCAGCTATTCCACTGCTATATCCACTGCTGGATCCAGCTATATCCAAAGAACATGAAAACAAAAATGTGTAAAGATACATGCACTCCTATGTTCATTGCAGCATTATTCACAATAACCAAGACTTGGAAGCAATCTACATGCCCATTAAAGGAAGAATGGATAAAGAAGGTGTGGTATATATACACAATGGAATACTGCTCACCATAAAAAACAAAATCGGCCATTTGTAACAACATGGATGGACCTTGAGGGTATTATGCTAAGCAAAATAAGTCAGAGGGCGAAAGTCAAACACCATACAATCTCACTCATAAGTAGAAGATGAAAACAACAACAATCACATAGAGACAGAGATTGGTTTGGTGGTTACCAGAGGGGAAGGAGGGAGGGAGGAGGGCGAAAGGAATGATTAGGCATATGTGTGTGGTGATGGATTATAATCAGTCTTTGGGTGGTGAACATGATGTAATCTACAGTAATCAAAATATAATGATGTACACCTGAAATTTATATAATGTTATAAACCAATGTTACCACAAAAAAAATGAAAAAAAAGATGTCCATTCATATATCAAAAGTTTATGGAGTATATATTAGTTGCTGGATAATGTGTCAGCACTGGGCACATGCTTGTGAATAAGATTTGGTCAGTTCCTGCCTATAATGTACTTGAAGTCCAGTGGACAAGACAAACAAGAATGCTGATAAATGTGATGAAGAATAATGAATTCAATCAAATAGATTTCATGATTTTATCTAAGGAAGGATTCCTACTTCCAGTTAGGGTTGTGGTCGGACGAGCATCTATCAGAGGAAAAACTCCAAAAGCCGTGATGACACAAGAGTCAGTCAACCCTTGCAACATAAGTGATCAGGAGTGCCAAGATGAGGATGCAAGACAGAGCATGGCATACTGATTTACATTAAGTTCTGGAAACTCAAGAGATACTCCAATTGGGTTATACATTATATTTGTATATCATTATAATGATATTTTATTGCTATTTCTGGTAATGATATTTTCAGATAATTTATGGCAGTAGGACCTGAATGACCTTACTGTACTTACTTGATTATAACATTCTCTTCCCCTACCCCAGCGAGGAGGAGACAGTATAGGATGGAACCAGGAATCAGAAGTGGTAGAAAAGACACAATTTAACCTTTGGTTCATAGATACTGCACAATCTTGTGTGACCAATTTTGACAAAAGATTCTAAAACACTTTTCCTATATTTCCCTCCTTGAACAAGACTTAATCATTTTCATTTAATTTGTTCAAAATTTGACTATTAATTTTGAAACGCTGAATTAGTAAAAAGCTTGTAATTTGTCTATCGAAAAGCACTCAAATATGTAAAATTGAGTTTCTTAATACTCATCTTTTAACATCCAGCATACACTTACCTATTGCCTACAGAGACTTCACTGTTTATTCAAATTGTAGTTTGTGTCACCTGTTCTTGTTTTATTATGGGTCTAGACAATTAAATGATGTTTTCATGGAATCTTACATTCAACTCCAGAAAATTGTTAGGGAAATTGACAAATTAACTGCCCAACAGTGTCAGTGGAAATAGCACCTGTCTTCCATCTTCTTAATGGCCTAGTTGTTGGCTAGTGATGAAGACCAGGAAGAATTAGATTAGTCTGCATGGTGTCACAAACTAATATATTTTATATCTTCTACTTCCTTTCTTTCCACTCCTGGTATTTCCTCAGTTGTGTTGATGATAAGATGGACTTGTATCAAACCTAGATGACATGAGACAAAACCAACTTCTATTGATGAGAAAAATTTCAACTAGGAACATTATTAATCTCATATAAGGAAACAAAAAATGAATGTGAAGAATGTTTGATTTGATTTGAACATCTTATCAATATTTGTTCTATACTTCAATCTGCTAAAAAGAAGCTTCTAAATTATCATTCTGGTTGAAGTAACTCTGATACCAATATTCCAGTATCATTTTCACACAAATATAACACTTTCCCTTGGTGTTGATAAGTGGCAAGAATGTCTTTTTCTTAATGCTGTTTTTCTTAGTGTTTCATGGATAACTTATTTTCCAAAGAAACATAGGGTTTAGTATAATCAACAAGTTTCAATATTCAGACAACATCTTGGGCATGCACATTTATGTTATTGTTGTATACTTGTACATACCTAAATAACCATATGGTAATTAAACACTTTTTTCAGAAGTCTCGAAGAGTTATTGAATGATGAAAGAGATTTGATACACTTACATATTAACATTTTGATGTCCAGATTTTGAAAGTGCTAATTTTAAAATGGATTTTATGTATCTTTGAATAGTGTTTTGATCCACTGTTCTATGATGCAAAAGACTGAAATACTCAAGACTTGATAGACTTTGCAAACTAGTTTTATATTATGACTATATAAAAAACATATATCTGGAGAAAGTAAACACTGAACTACATGTATGTACTTTATTAAACAATGATGTTATTTATTTAAGCAATGTTTAATACAAAGATAGATAAGCTTAAATAACATTCTTTTCAGGGTATAGTGTGATGAATATAGCATTAACAATAAGAAAGTTCACATATTGATTAAGCTACAAAGCTGGTCCAAAGCTGTAGATAAGGATTTGTTAATTTTCTAGAGCTTTACACTATTGTTATTAGAATCCTAATATATTTAATCTTTTTTTTTTAGCTTGTGAGTTATTCTTTTAATTTCAATGTGCAGAATATTCAATCACTATTCTCATACTGATTCCAATTTTAAATTTTTTAAATAAAATTACTTAGGACAAACTCAAGTACCATTGAAGTAAAGAAAACAACAGTGGAAAATTAAAAATGACAGAAAAAAATATGTGTTCTCATAGCATAGATCATTTCTTCTAGGAAGTAAATAATTTATGAGTCAGCCACTAGTTCTTCTACTTTTTTTTTTTTTTTATAAATCATTGTATCTAGTATGCATGCATTTGTTATCTGATTTCATTTAAAGCAGTGACAGCTAGGCGATATCAATAGTACCTGAGTAAAATCACAGTTCTATAAAAAGATTGATATGAAATTGATGGTAATACATGTAGAAGGTTTATATTTTCTAAATACAAGGAGGCTAACTGTTAAATGATAATAAATCTTTTAAAAGTGTTGGTAGAAATGTATACTATGATGCTTGGTCTAAAAATTCTAAGTTCACTGTATGAGTTACCTATTGTCAAAAAATGCTATATAATAATAATAAAAAACCCACAAAATCTCAGTGGACTACAAGCATTTATTTAACTTATAAGTTTGCAAATTCTTAGGGGAAGACTGCTCTAGACTGGCTCTCCTGGATGTGGTTCTGTTTTCAGGTGTCCCTCATTTGTTTCTTGGGACAGCAGGCCAACTCAGCCATATTTTTTCTGTTGTGATGACAAAGGAACAAAAGTGCAAACTCAAAACTCAGAGTAAAACTCAAAACAGATTTCAAAAAATGATGTCTGCTAAAATCTCATTGGCCAAAATAAATCATATGGCTAAGCCAAGCTTGAAAGGGCAAAAATGATACCCCACTCAATTTGATGTCAAAGCAAGTTATGTGGCCAAGCCCTAAAACAAAGGAGATAAGACATACACCCCTCACTGTGGAAATGAAGAGTGGTGAATACTTCTGAAAAGTATCTTAGTTTACCACAATCACTATTTTAACAGAACTACATGTTATAGTCTATAATTGGCTATAACATGATGTAGGTAATTTTATAATTTATACAAATGCCTACTGAAATGATTTATTGAGAAATTATTTGTGATCTAACATTTTACAAAGGTATTATTTAAATAAACAGGATTGTAATAGTAATCCTAAAATACATGCTCAGCAGAACTTGGGTAGGAGGACTTTAAAATTTTTTCCTTAGTAAGAGGAACTGCTACTGAAAGCATGCAAGCTTTATAGCTGCTTCTATTTCTAAGTGGATATATCAAGTAAAAGAGGAACCAATCTTGGTGTAGCAGAATACCATTTTGAGTTAGTGATTGATGTGTTTCTCTTTTCATTTCCTTATAACAGAGTCTTGGATGAACCTCATTCAGGAGAAGAGGAGACTTTCTTGGCTACTTGTATGCAATATTGCTTTCTTTATCTATGACATACAGGTTTTAGCAAGTATCACTGCTAAAGCTTAAACCTTTCATTCACAAGTGATAATTTATATGGTATAAAAAGGAAAAGGAAAAACATGATTTTTCTTTTTCCCTTTACATCTTGCACTATATTATGAAAATGTTTACATGATTCATGATATCTATGACAAAGATAAAGAATCCTGATTCTTGATCCCCCATATTCATAAAGTAACACATTTAATATCTTATCTGCAATTATCTTGTGTGTAAATAATAAATGCAGGGCACCCAAAATGAGAGTAGTTTTTACCAGATTACATACCAGAAGCTTGCCCAAAGATGAATATCTTTTTTTTGATCCTCATAAAAGTGAGGTAGGAGGAGATAATGGGAAAAATTCCCTCTTTCCTGAGTAAGCTTTTCATCTAGAAGGAACTTCTCTGCATCAGTGGACACAAAACATAACACTACATGTGAAGAACCAGTGACTACAATGTCTAGTGACAGCAACAGAAGTCATGCCCCACAACCTTTAATTAATAGACACAGGGATATAAATATCCTTCCTCTTGTCTCCAATCGACATGGAAAACTCTGAAGATCATTTGAGTTTCAGAGCTTCCTGTAAATTCCTCTATGACTGTATCACAGCTCAATTTTTTTCTGTTCAATCCCATTTCCATCCTTTGCCTAACTGGTGCTGATCCCAAGAGCAATTCCTAATGCACCTCTTACATGATGATCTCCACTTCAGAGTCTGCTTCCCCAAATATCCAAGGAGTGATGGGAGTTGAATCTTATAAACATTCTTGAGCCAATTAATCAAGGGGATTGTAAGCTTCTCAAAGAATTTTATCATAAATGGGAGTTGTAAAAGTATTTTGAGGAGGAAAATGAAATGATCAGACTTTCATTATAAGAAAATACTCCAGTAATATCCTGTAAAAGTGGATTTGAAATGGCACAGTATCAACAGGTAAGAATACAGGGTTATTTTAGTCATCCAGACAAGAAATAATAATAACAGCTGATAGTTAACACATATATGGCACTGTTTTAAGTACTTTACAAATAATATGTTATTAATAGTGACAAAAAAGCTAAGATATAGGTAAGATGTTTATCCCCATAACTGCATATTACAAATGAAAAAAATCGAATCATGGAAAGGTTAAGTAAATTCTCCAAGGTCGTGTGACTAGTCAGTGGTAGAGCCAGGACTTGAACCAATGGTGTGGCTTCAGAGTCTTTTCTCTTCCCAACTATAGTCATGATGTATATCTAGTGACAGCTTGAGCTAAGACCAGTGGGAATGCAAAAGAGTTATGCAGGATACAGGATATAGGATAATATAATGAGAAGTCAATAGAAATTTGTAATGTGTTGTCGTATTGGGACATTTGAGCTTGATGTACTTATGAATCCAAGTGGAATTGTTTTGCAGCTGGCTGAAGGCAGCCTTTGAGAAATCTGAGGAGAAATAAAGAACTGGGAGCCATCAGTGTATTAGTGATAGTTGAAGCTATGACCCGTGCTATTATGGTCTATGGAGACTGTGTAGAAGGAAAGAACTGATAAGGCCAAGAAAAGAACCCCATAGAGTGTCTACACTTAAAGATTCCCTTCACCAAAAATAAAGACACAGATACAAACAAATAAAAATATCCATTCTGTATGCCTCTTTTACCTAGAAATAAAGTTATCAGACATAAGTTATTCAAAATCTCCACCTTTTACCTTGAAGGATCAAATGAGCTTATCAATTAATAGAAAGAAATCAATGACTACTTATTTCAATCAATGCCTGTTAAAAACCTTCTATATTTCAGAGAAACTTTTTGGACAGCGAATTTCTAAAAGTCTTTAATTTCATGGTTTGGTAACTTTTAGAGACACCAATATATTTGAATAAGTGAAAATACTAAGATGATTAATTACATGATTTAGATGCCAGATGAATATCTGTCCTATCAACTTTTTTTTAATTCAACTTTGTTTTAAAAGAATTATAAAGATAAAAGAATTTTGAAGTAAAAGCACTGAGTAGTCAAAACATTTCACTATAGTGAACAAAAGGCACAGAAATTATTTTAATTAATAACAAGGAATTTTACTTAAAACAAAATGACTTTATATTCTTATTAATAAAATGGCATTATATGAAATGAGACGTTTTTCCCATGAATTTTGTGAGAAAAATTACCCTTCCCTTTGCTATTAATTTTTTTCCCAAATGTTTATAAGTCTGTAATACAATGTGACTCTGTAACCAAGGGCTTCAAAAAAAAGTATCTCTATCTTCTTTTCTCCATAATAACCCTGAAAAGAAATCAGTACTACATAAGTGTTTTAGGAACTAAAATTCAAATTTTCTATAAGTTCCATCTACCTTCGATGTGCTGTTAAAATAATGATGACTTTTTTCCTCCTTGCCACTTGAATAGCCATTATTATTAATATAAGTGATGAACATGGCATAAACATAATTGAATTATCCCTTCTAGAAGGGATCCCTCTAGAAGTTTATCACTTCTATTTGTCATAAAAATTACTTTCCATATATATTTCAGTTTACAAGATGCTTAGTCATTTTTTTAAAAATTCTCTATAGTATTTATCTGAGAAAAAAATATCTAATGGCCCAAGTTGATAAAAAATTAATCTATAACTATATCCTGATATATTGGTTATCACTTTTATTTATGTGGAGAAATAAGTTTAAAAGGGCATGGGTTTTACATATTGAATACATGATTTAGAATCATTGATACTTTGTGCAGAGGTAATGATATGTCTTGAAACCAACATTCTCAAATACAATTGTGTGAAATGCACTGTTAAATAAACCTATAATTGCTCTTCCATCATTTCAAAGTATCTTAGAAAGTAAATAAATTAAAAATGTACATATCATAAAATCTTTGTCATTTCCCTGAAAAGATAGAATGCTTTCACTTTAGTTTAGTTCCTGAAGGAACTTGAAATGCCCGAATGATGAAAAATATGGCTGATAATCCAAATAAGTTTCTTTTTATAAAAAAAGATAAATGTAGTAACATATTGCTATTATGAACTTGAAGATTTAAAAAATGTTTGAGGTTTGTTTCCACTTAAAATATATGGATGTAACTATTTCTAGCCATCCAAAATCATTGATATCTGGCCAATGAATGTGGAGTATCTGGGTATAGATTATGATCTTAAACCATATGTTTTCTTTCTTTTAGAGGCTTTTTTACATGTAGAAATGTAGGTCATTTTAGGCCCTTTTCCATCTATTTCATGGTTTTGTCTAGGTGACAATTATTTCTTATTATTACATTATACATATATATATAAAAATTTTGGTAACTAATTGGAAGTACTGTCAGTTTAGTAGTATGCTATATTAAACCATTTATATTTTCCAGGAGATATTTTTGATATGACATCATAGAAGCCAGATCTGCCTCATTGTCTTCATAGTAATTATCATCAACAGACATTAACTAAAAATCATTGCACTCTTCATTCCAAAGATATATTTTATTATAGCATAAAACTTAAAAAAGTATATATTGGGTTTATGTTTCAATAAAGATGGAATTGAAGTATTTTTCCTTATTTCTCCTATTAAGACACCTAAAAGTCCTGGATATTATATATGAAATGAACATAAAAAGATTCTGAAAGATAGAAAGTAGAAGGTTGAACAGCTGGAAACGTTGGGACCCAAGGAATGATATAGAAGTGAGATTCCTAAATTTTCTTTCTGGCATATTTATCCCATACTAGAAACTGGTAAACCAGCATGACCAAAAAAAAAAGCTCCAACTAAAAAATTATTCTTTCTAGCTAAAGGACCAGGTAAAGGTCAGCCTAGCAATTCAGAACATTTTTAGACAATAATCACTCCACCCATTCAACCATCGTGTAATGGGGTAGAGGAGGGAGCAGTCTCCTTTCCCAATGTACCAGTAGATACCTAGAGGGGAGCCTGGCTTTCCACCCTCACCAGGCTGAAATAAGGCACCTTCAGTTACCCTGCTTGAGTGGTGACAGAGAAGGTCAAATAGGAAGACAGGACATTCATCCTTTCCAGTGGTGATGAGCCTTGTAACCCCAGCAGTGTCGGTAAGGACCATGCAGGAAGCCTCAATTTCTACACCCACCTGGCAGTAAGAGGCAAGGTATAGCCTTCCCCCTGTCAGGCTGGTATGACAGGAGTCAAGATAAACAAGAATATTTAAATAAGATCCAAATTTCATAATATGTCCAGGTTTCATTAAAAATCATTCATCATACCAAAAACCAGGAAGGTCTCAACTGAAATGAGACAGGACAACACAGATATGATAGAGATGTTAGAATCACCTGAAAAGATTTTAAAGTAGTGATCAAAAAATGACTCACATGAAGAACAATTATAAATATGATTGAAACAAGTGAAACCACAAAATCTCAGCAAAGAAATAGAAAATAAAATAGAAGAATCAAAATATGTGAAGGAAAAAGCTTATACAACTCAAAGAAAAAAATAGACAAATCCAAAATTATAGTTGGAGGCTTTAATATCCCTGTCTCAACAAGTGAGAGGATGAGATAAAAAATCGGGAAGGATATAGAAGAATTCACAGCATCATCAATAAACAGGATGTAATCAACATTTATTGAACACTTTACCCTAAAACAACAGAATAGACATTCTGTTTAAGTGCCTATGAACATGCACCAAGGTAGACCATATCCTGGGCAATAAATTCATCCTCAACAAATTTAAAAGAATTGAAATCATCAAAAGTGTTTTCAAATAACAGAATCAAACTAGAAATCAATAACAGAAAGATAACAGAAAAAGCTTCAAACACTTGAAAACTGAACAATACACTTTCAACTAATCCATGAGTCAGAGACAGATGCCTCAAGGGAAATAAAAAAATACATTGAACTGAACAAAAATGAAGATACAACAAAAGAAATGTGTGGGACGCATCTAAAGCAGTATTCAGATGGAAATTGATAGCACTAAATACTTACGTTAGAAATTTCAGCTGTCCTCATCAGGAGTCTTGGGCAGAATATCTAGTCAGCCTGCTGAAACTGAAGTGTTAACAATTAGTTTTTCACCAGTTTGCTTTGGTGTTATACTTTTCCTTTCCCACAGTATCAAATTACCTTTGTTTCCTATATTTCCATTGTTATTAACTTGCAATTTTCTTTTATGGTTAATTGAAACTTTTTAAAACTTACCTGCTGCCTAGTCAAACATAAATTGTTTTTGTGGATGGATATTTAGCATAGTACAAAGGCAACCCAGTGGTGAACAGGAATCCCTACAGACTAGCCTAATACAGGATGGCTAGCTCACTTATTTCTTGTTCTGACTGTGTTGACAGCCTCCATTGATCCATGGCATTGTTTGTGTTCCAGGTGGCTACAACTAAAGATGCACCCAGCTGGGAGACCTGCTCTGATTAATGTCCTTCACACATAAGGTGCAGATGGCATGACATTTATTGTCTTTATTAATTTATTAGGGCTGCCATATGGGAGAAATGGCCTTCCTTTTATCTGGAACCACTTGGGGACTGAAAGGACAACCCATTGCCATGGGGACCACATCAAGTTACCAAAACTAGCTAAAGATGAAAGAAATCAATGAGTTGCTTGGACAGAAGCAGTGTGCACTGGCATTTTTCCATAACTCCTACTTCGAAAACCAGATGGAATGCAGTATGTTAGATGAAGCAACATTGCAAGTGTGCCCTCTCTTAGGGAATTGTTTGCTAGAGTTTGCATCAAGTGAAAATATTCTAGATTGAGTTTATAAGACTGTTCAGCTGACCATTAAGATGGCATTGGTTAAAATTATGTTTAATAAAAATGTGGTGGAATGATAATGGTTAAAAGTGTTAAAGCACATGTACAGTTTTAAATACACATATTTATCAGTGTTTTATGTTTTAAATGTTACGTGTGTGCCAAGAGGAGATATATGCAATCTGTGTAATTACTTAGGAGGCAATCATTTGATCAACATTTCATATATAGGAATAGTTAACTCTATAGTTGGGTCTTCCCTAAAACCTGTGTTTTTCAAGCTTGAGTTAAATACACTACATAAGGAAGAGGCTCAGTAAATATTTGTTGAATTAAATGATCTTCCAATAAGTATCAATTTAGCTGACAAATTTTTATTCTCATTTCAAAATCCACTAAAAGGTCTAGAGATCCTTTTTGATGTACTCTGCAAAAGATATCATCTGACTACTGCTCATAGAGTTAAAAGTTAATTTGCATGTTAGTATTCACAGCAAAAAGTCTTCTTCACTCTTTTTATTTTATAATGAATTTGAGCATCAGAAAATCTAGGCCATTTTTTTGAATAAGGTATTGGGGCACAAGGATTTATATATATTTGCTGGAGAGCATTTATATTTGGATGCAAAAAATACCTACTAAATATCTTCGTACTTAAAATTGCATTATCTAACCTTCTACACCACTACTAAAAATAAAAAATTTGTTGTTTTGGAATTTTTTTTTAAAGATGATAAATCTATCAGGGCATCTCTGCAAAGCAAACAAACCACATTTCACTGAATTCCTGAACATATGGAGATTAGACACCTCATGAATTAAAATTTAAATGAACTGACCTTACTGGATCCTTGACAACAGGCAAAAGAAAGCACCAACAAGAATGAAAATATATTTTCATTGTGCACAAGATTTATTGCATAAGTATCAAATAAAACATAATATCTGTAAGATAAACAAAGGAAAATATATCCATTGACATATAAGGTGGTTCATATCTCCTGGTTACTGCACCATTGACATCTCCTCTCTCATACTTCACATTCTAAATTATTATTATATAGTTATTCAAGAGATGTTTGTTGAATAGCCACTCTTTGTCAAGCATTATGCTAGGCACTGGGGATAGTACGATGAAGAAAAAAGACAAAGTTGAATTCCTAATGGCATTTGCAGTAAAGTAGGACGGCCAACAAATATAAAATTAAAATTGGGTGTAATCGGCACAGTGATAGGCAATATACAGGATACTATGGGAGCAAAGAGAAGACATTTCACCTCGGCCACTTAAGGGAAATTATATTTAGGCTAAGACTTGAAGGATGAGTAATCACATGAAGAAAAGAACTAGTGCTCAAAATAGAAGAAAGAGCATAAATGAAAGCCTGAAGGTGAGACAGAGCTGTGGATACTTCTAGAAATGAAAGTAGATCTGTGTGGCAGGAAATCTTCCAGGGTGAGGAAAGGAGATATGGCAGAAATAAGCAGCAGTCAGATGAGGATAAAAGGCTATTGAATAATGTTGACAACTCACGAAGTAAATATTGTAAAACCTGACCCCTTGTGCCAAGTATATATGACAGGGGGCACAAACATTCTCATTTTTCAGTATCGTATATTACAAAGTTCTGGATATTTTAAGTGTTCTATAAGAAATTGTCAAAGAGGCACTCAGGGTGCCCACTGACAAATATTAAGAACCAGATGATTTTATGAGTACATGTGAACAATGAAGATGAATTCAAAAGTTAGAGAACCAGAAATTTCACCATCTGCTTAGTCTAGAACTACTGGTTAGTTCTAGACCTGCTTAGTCTAGAACTGACTCTGGCAAAGATTTGAGCTTTCTTCAACTGACTCTATCTCTAACATTGAGAAGCAGCTAAATTGAGGCACAAAGCTATCACATCCAGAAAGACTGGTAGATGTTTCTGCTCTTTCTAGAGACAGTAGATGAGACCCTTTATTGTTCTGTAATAGTTTCCTTCATGAATAAGCACGAAGGTAAAAAGGTAGTGGGTCTGAAACTCTAGAACAGTTCATTTCATTGCATCAACTTCCATCAGCATCAAAAGAGTCCCTCTTAGAAAAGTGTCGTGAAGAAGTAATTAGAAAACATTAATTTTTTTTCAATAATAAACTAGTCTCTATTCGATGGTGAAGTCAGTCAGGAAGTTATTCAATAGTCCGAACAAGAGTTGATGTGTTAAAATTGTGACAGTGAGGATTGAAGTGGACATATTTAATGGGCAGAATTAATGGGATATGGTGTCCAAATAGATGTGAGGATAAGAAGGAAGAGTTCATGTTGACACTGAGACGTTAGCTCTGGTCAATGGCGATGTCTTTGCCTAAGTCAGGGAACATGAGGGAGGGCTGAATGGACTATGCAGGAAGGTGATTTTATTTGTTCAATTTAAGTCGGTTGGTTTTTAGTGACCTGTAGGACATGCAGGTGGAGATGTCCAGTGGGCAGTGGGGCAGCTGACTATATAGGAATGAGATGGAGGGATGAGAGTGGAAAACCAAATATTCATTTTTTTCTAAGAAGTTTTAAGATGAAATTGGGAAAAAAGTGATAAGGCCATGGCTGCAAGATGTCTGTTCAAGGGAGGGTTACATTTGTAATTATACAGAGCCATAAGCATGTTTAAATATAGATAGGAAGAAAACAGTATCCAAGGCAGATTGAAGATTCAGGAAAAGAAATGGAATAAGGTTCTTGAGAAGACAGGAGACAATGCAGTTCAGGGGGCACATGCAGAATTCAGCTTTTAACAGGAGGAGAGAATATCTCTCATTTTTACAAGAATAAAGAGGAAATATCACATGAGCATGTATTAGACCCCGTCATGGATCCAGTGTAAGGGAGAGGAAGGGATTTTTCATCTGATAGTGCACATTTTCTCTGTGTGTAGGAGGCAAACCTGAAAGTATGCTGGTAGGATGGATGTCCTGAGAAGGGATTACTTTGGAAACATTACTGAAGAGAAAGAACACCAAGTAGATTAAGAAATGGACTTGTTGGCAAACATGAGGGCCCAGAATTAATGAGATTTGAGTTTCCACAAAGACTTTTTGTTAGATTTTCTCCAGCAGAAGCTCATAGCTTGTATATCCTTATAATAGACAAAGAAAATGGGTAGAATTCACAAATAGGGTTTTGATTTAACCTCTGAACCCTTTAGGGATTTCCCCATGAAGTACTATTCTAAACTCTATCTTAAAGTAATAGCTAATGATTGTATGTGAAGCTGACCTCAACATAATTCTGGTAAAGTCTAGTTTTTAGGATAACTTTCACATCACATATGTGATGGTTAATTTTATATGTCAACTGGGCTGGACCAAGGTGCCCTGATATGTGGTCAAACATTATTCTAGATGTTTCTGTGAAGTGTTTTGATGAGATTAACATTTAAATCAGTGATCTTTCAGTAAAGTCGATTGCCCTCCATAATGTGGGTGGACCTATCAATCAGTTGAAGACTTGAATAGAACAAAAGACACCTCCTGGAAGCAAGAAGGAAGGAGACAGACTTTGGACTTTAGCTGTGACATTGGCTCTGTCAAGGGTCTGCAGTCTGCTGGCCTACCCTTCAGATTTTGGCCTTGGTAGCCTCTTCCATTGCATGAGCCAACCATTAAAAGAAATCTCTCTCTCTACACTTTATTGGTTCTGTTTCTGTGAAGAGCCCTGACTAATACAATGTATTTAAAATTTGCTTACACATTTGTCTGTTTCTTCATTACCTATTTTATTTCACTTCAGTAGTAATCAAGAAACTTGTTTAGTTTTGCTAAATGTTTTGTATAAGAATGTAAATTTTGAGGCCAACCCCATGACCTAGTGGTTAAGTTTGGCATGCTCCGCTTTGGCGGCCTCGGTTTGGTTCCCAGGCGTGGACCTACACCACTTGTTGGTGGCCACGTTGTGGCGGCGACCCACATACAAAATAGAGGAAGATTGGAATAGATGTTAGCTCAGTGAGAATCTTCCTCAGGAAAAAAAAAAAAGTAAATTTCAATTTAGCAATATTTTATCAAATTATTGAAATAAATATTAATTTTGTATTGATCTCATTAAGCAAAAGTTGTGCACCTTCCAAATTGTCCTAACAGTTTTTATAGGTTATTTTTACCTTAGGAAAGAAATCTTTCCTCTTTGCTTTTTCTCTAAATTATGTTCCTAATTTCTCAATTCATAATTTCTTTCAAATTATCTTCAGTAAAATATTATTCCTATTTTAAAAGACCAAATATGTTAAAAGTTTAGATTTTACAGTATTTTTGAAAGAAATACTATAATATTTAGTATACGATGAAGACATGTGACAAAAAGATCATATGCAAATAAAAGTTCAAATATAGAAACCAATGTCCTAAAACTTGACCATCCATTAGGCATGTATAAACATTCGCATATTTTGATACATGTTGTGTTTCAATAATTTCCTGAAAGCAATTAATAATTTCCCTAGTGACAACCAACAATAAATAGTGATACACAGACCAATGTGTTGTTCTTAAGCAAAATAATTTATGAGAATGCATTTTCTATTTTGTCTACTTAGCATTGTTCTGAAATTGCCAATTTTATAGCAGCATGAAAAATTTATCAGAAAAACAAAATAATTTCTTTCACTGGCACAAAATTCTTCACAATTAATTTTTTAAAATATGTAATTAGTAGGGTGTCTCTATTTTCATGCTTCAGCATTAAATTTTGATAAATAGCATTGCATTTCAAACTCATACTGTGATTTTCTTATATGACTTACTACATGTTTTTTCAAATAATCTGCTAATTATTGCATATAAAATATATGGTACTTTGAATATTAGTTGTCTTCTATTTAAAATTGTTTGGAAACCATTTTGTATTAATTATTCAACTTTGTATCAGACACCTCCCCCAAAATTACAGCCATTTTTATGGCCTTTCAAATCTTCTCATCATTTATTCTTTAATAAACTTCTAATTTCATTTAGAATCTAGTCATTATTTTATGATTCATGACATTGAAGGAGAAATATTTTTCGACCTATCTTTTGGCCTGGTTCCTAACAATTAAAAAATTGTCTTTATTCACAATCGTCATAGCCTCACCATGTTAATTTAGTGGTAAACTGCATGGTTTAAAAAATATATATTTTTACAAAGGCATGCCAGTTATATTTTCCCCCATTTTTCTAAAGAAGTAGATAATAGCAACGGTTTTGCCACAAATTTGATATTCACTTAATTTCCAGCAGAACCAGCAGCTCTGTGTAAGAAACATTCTATTCAAACATTTGGATAGAGCTACCCTCCTCTGGCTCAGCTTGTTTCTCCCCACATTTGCCTTCTTCACCAGGACAATTTTAGTGTTACTGTTCACTCAGCTCTAAAAAAAAGATATAATTTTAAGTTAAGAATTCAAGAAATATGCTATATATGGGAAAAACAATTTCTTCTTATTCTCTTCACGTATACTTCACAAAGCACAAGGTTCTGAATGTAATGGTGTAGTGAACTCTGTTGAAACAGTGATGTTCATCCAGTATGTCTGGCCTGTAGCTAAATCACTTTGCATCTAAAAGGAGCCAAATAAATAATTTTTGTACAAATTAAATGTAAGGATTCGTGGAGAAAATGTGCACAAACAACTCAGCTGTCCTTCAGAGAGATAGCCAATCCCATTCTGTGTGTTAAAGAAATTGGTTATTATAACAGTAAAAATGTAAAATATTAAAATCCATTTCAAATAAATACTGAGTACTTTTATGTACAAAAAAACTTCTATTATTTTTGGAAGGAAATTAAAATGAACAGGACATCTTCTTAGCTTTGAGTTACTAAAAAGTAGTAGGAACATTCTAATTGCAATTTACATATAGTGTCTAAAATAATTATCAACACAGGTGAGGGGATTGGGGGCTGAATGTTAATGCACTCTTCATTCCAATGGAAAGTATGTTTTCACAACTTATTTTACCTGTTCTCTCATTTTGTTCATATTCTCTCAAATATGTCAATAAAGATAATTAAAGTTTATATCACAGTAATAACACTGTTGCAGAGTCTTTGTGTGAGAGGGTCAAAAGAGGCACTTTGATAAGAAAAATGAAAGGTTTGAAAATACTCTAAATAGCTCTGCTTATAAAGGAACAAATTAACTAAATAAATAAAAAGGAGACAACAGCTTGTAAAGGACATGGTTGGAACAATTTAAAGTACATTATTTGTTTGGTTGAAAAGAATGGTCTTTTAAAAATTTTTGTGTGATCTAGAGACTTGGGGGAAAAAAAAACCCTTAGTATCTGTAAAATGGTTGAAAATTCCAGTAATATTATTTTTAGCATTCCAGAAATTCTTCTTATTTTCTGCTCTATCATAACTTATTTCACTTTCTAATTAGTCACTCCTGATAGCATGCAACATACTAATTGTTATTTTTCCATCTTAAAAAAATTTCTTTTTTGGGCTGGCCCCGTGTCCTAATGGTTAAGTTTGGTGCACTCCGCCTCAGAGGCCCGGGCCTACACCCCTGTGGCGGTGCTGTGGCGGTGACCCACACACAAAAATGGAGGAAGATTAGCACAGATGTTAGCTCAGGGCGAATCTTCCTCAGGTAAAAAAAAATTTCTTTTTGACCCTCTTTGCCTCATCCTGTATCCTTTATTTGCTCCTCTTTGCAGCAAAATTCCTTTTAAAAGTAGTCAGTGCACATCTTCGTCAATTATCTCATCCTCTCTTCAACTCACCCAACTTGGCTCTCACTCCACCAATCCATGGAAATCTCTCCGCCTTCACTTTACTGAATTAGATCATCACTCCTCAGGCGTCCATTAACATACACTCCACAGCACTCCCTGCCTCCTTCTAGAATGCATTTCATTCACTTGGCTTGCAGGTCTTCAGGCTTTCTCCCTGCTTTCCTGCAGCCTTACTGGTACTCCTTTTATATCTCTTTTACTGGTTCCTCTCCTTCGTCTGTTAAAATAAAAAGTATTCATGACACTTGTTAAAGATGGTAAGATTGACTTTATTCAAGGGAAAACTATCAACATAGGTATAGGAACCACTACAATGGGGTCTTGTAGTGGGGGAGAAGATTGGGCTCAATTCCAAATACAACATGGGCAAGTGGGAATTTATAGCCAAGAAGCAGGGTGGGGTCAGAGGGTAGAAAATTACTGAGAGAAAATGTCAGGAGTAAGAAGGGATTTTGGCTAAACCAATCTAATAAGATTTTTGCTGAAGACAGGCCAAGATGATCAGACAAAGCTAAAGGCATCTTTAAATGTATTTGGCCGGTCAGTCATTAAGCTCAAGGTTGTATGACATTCTTATTTTGCCTTTCCTTGGCAAAGTTAGAGTTTAAAGAAACTAAAAGATGTTCTGCTATGATCCAGTCAGGGAAAACACATATCAGCTATTGTGCTAAATATCAGCACATAAAATTCAGCAGATGAGCTACATATCAGATGTGACTTGCCCTAAGACATCAGTATTTTGTGCTAAAAATGAGCCCAGATAGAAGAATGTATTTGTATCTTTGTTGCAGATGATATTCTAACTTGACCATAACAGTCACAAATAGAAATAGATTAGAAAGCAAAATCCAGTGTCTTGTGCTGTTCTTCTGCAATCTCCCTCTAATGCATCCTTTAGTCACGTATACTGATGGGAGCAGCAGTGGGCTCTAGACTGAGGATGCACTACTTTTGTAGTCAGAAGATCCAGGATTGTATACCAGTGTTCTAGCTCTAGGAGGAAGAGGATAAGATAACTGTGACATAACTTTTCTCCTCTGTACACTTAAAATAATTAAATGTTCTATAGAATTAATAGAATTGTGAGGAGAAATACATTATTTTTGGGAAAAAAATTTTGCAATTACAATAGTTCACAATATATTTATAGCCAGACCTGATGGTCTAGTGGTTAAGATCCGGTGCTCTCACAGCCATAGTCCGGGTTCATTTCCTGGTCAAGAAACCACACCACCCATCTGTTGGTTGTCACACTGTGGCAGCTGTGTGTTGCTGTGATGCTGAAAGCTATGCCATCAGGATTTCAAATTCCAGCAGGGTCACCCATGGTGGACAGGTTTCAGCAAAGCTTCCAGACTAAGACAGACTAGGAAGAAGGACCTGGCCACCCACTTTCAAAAAAATTGGCTATGAAAACCCTGTGAATAGCAGTGGGGCATTGTCTGACACAGCGCCGGAGGTGAGAGGATGGTGCAGAAAGACTGGGCAGGGTTCTGCTCTGTTGTCCACAGGAGTGCTAGGAGTTGGAATCCACTGGGGGATGCTAACAACAAATATAACTCTAAGTGAATATTGTGTCTAAGTACTTCAAATGTATATATGTTCCTGTGTCTACCTTCTTTTAATTCATATATCTAGAATGCAGTTCCCTTTCATTCTTTTGGAATAAAATAGGAAAGAAAATGAGATGGAAAGAGGAAAAAATGGTATCTAAAAAATTAAATATTTCTAAATGTTTCCCAATATATTCCATTGTATATTCAGTAGTTTTCTCTGACAAAAGAATAACAACAAAAAATTCACCGTGATAAAAAGCACGGTAAAATAGTACCAATTGTCACTTCAAGAAATCTGTCCAATTTCTGATGCATGTGCATTTAATTCTCCAATACATGCAGGGAAGTAAAATTAGTCAAATGCACAAACTAATTATAATAAACATGCATTGGCATGGTCAAATAGAATACTCAGTCAGTTCCCATTAAAGTAAACACTCTAAAAGAAAACTTGGGACTTAACTGTTCAAATAGTCACACGAATTATTTTTAATTTTTAGGAAGGAGGCAGATCTCACAGCCTGGAAGGATAACAATGCTTAATCCAGAAATCAATAGCATAGTCCCTTACAAAGAATTATGAAATCCACATAAAAATTATTTTTGGAAAAGAATAAAAGATTATAATTTATGTATAATAATTATCAGCTGTTTTCCCCATGTTGGATGTAGCACTTAATATTTAAAGATATGTAAACTCCTGCCCATAAGTCCTTATAATCAATAAGAAGAAAAATTTCACACACAGAAAATAACTTAAAAGTTAAGAGCTGTTTGAATCTACGGAGAATTGTAAAAATGCAGCACACTGATGTCAATAATAATGATTTCCAAATGGCAAGTGCTTTTAAAATTCAGGGGAAGTGATGACTGAACAGTGCTATCTAGTTTTATGCCAAAAAGTTGCAATTAGCCAAAAAGAGAGAATGACTGAAAAAAAAAGGAGTAAGGAAAACTAAGGGCATAGAGATGTTTATGTATCAAAAGGCTTAACATACAACAGACAGCCCGATTTCGCCTAAAAAGAGTTCATATATGGAGGTCAGAAGAGACAGAAATGGGGGTACATTCTGGAGATAACTTGAAGAGGATCTAGAACAAAAGTCTTTAAATCATGGAAGGAAATAAAAAGTTATCAAATTACTCTTGGAGAGAAAAAGAAGTATTTTCCTAGGTGTGAACCTGAAGCTTTACTTTCTTAAAAACTGGAAATTAAAATCTCACGTCCACTGAACAGACCCAGTCCTTCTTGTTTACGATGGAAAGTGAGGGATATAACCTAAATGATACTTTGTTTGACAGTCTCAAATTAACATGTTACCTGTTCTGGGACTTTAAGAGTCCAATTAAGCTGTTTCTTTCCAGCATGCAACCAAGCTTGAAGCTAAAGACTAGTATTTTCTCAGTAGGTCTAATGTAGAAGCTCTTAAATACAACAAGCAACTCCATAATCCCTGCTGTCTTTTAATGCTGCATCTTGATGGTAAATTAGTTCCAGTAGCATAAATCTTTTAGCTTCTGGCCCTTTCACTGACATCAAGCCTCTTACCAAAAGTCTTGAAAATATAGGATTTTATGTAAATAGTTCTTCAGATTTACTGAGTTTATATTGGCTTAATTTGGAAACCATAGCCCATCAACCTAACACTTTAAGCCACAGTGTTGTCATAGTGTAATGTACCCCTATTTGGGGAAACACAGTATAGGACAACATTCATAAATATTTTTAAAATTGATTGTGGCTTTATCGTCTAAATTTTCTAGTTATGCTTAATATGTAAATACTGGGATTTGTTGATTTAAAACTGTTGTTTTCCAGCTTTAGTGTGCATCAGCATTACCTAGTGGACATAAACACAGATGGTTGGGCCTCAAACATAAGAGTTTTTGATTTGGTAGGTTTGGGATTGAGTCTAAGAATTTGTATTACTAGAAAGTCCTCAGGCCAAACAGATGCTGGTGGTCTGGAGAGTTCACTTTGAGAAACACTACTTTAAAAGCTTTGGACTCTATATTAATGGTATGGTATTGACAGAGACTTGAGATCTCTGAGACTCAGTTTCCATTTCCTTAGTATGATTACCTCAACACATTGTTTTGAGAATTACGAGACAACATATAAATAATTCAGCAAAGATTCTGAAACACAATTGGTAATGAGTAAGCATGAAATGCCACTTTTCCCCTCTCTAAAGTTCAGAGTTACATAATGGACAGCTAAAATTTATAAGACCAGCAAAAACACTGTTTTAAAATAGTCAATTAAATGTTCTTTTTGGAGGAATGGGAAGAAGGAAGTCTTCAATCAATGTTGAGGCAGAGACCGGCTTGAGGAGGAACAGATAAGGCTCTTTACTGACTGTAGGGATAATCAACCCATGTCTTGGAGAAAAAAGATGTATTTTCATAGTGTGATCTTATTCTTTAACAATCTTGATACTAGAACACGTTCAAAACAAAACACAAACAAACCAGAAAAACACACTGAGATAGAGAACATACTATATAAGTTATTTCTTTCTATTGCAAATTCTGGAAAGCCCAACAAAAAGCAATCTTAAAGATAAAGGTTTACTGATCTTACATAACAAGAGGCCCAGATGTAGACAATTCTCTCTTGTTTTCACCTTTGCCATTCTGTACAGTGTTCTCCAGCTGGTCTCAAATGCTGCTGGATTTCTAGATAGCACGTCTACACATCATGCAAGAAGGCAGAAGAGAAAGGATCTTTCCTCTCTTTGGTTAAGATTATTCCCAAGTATTTTATTCTTTTTGGTGCTATTGTAAATGGGATTATTTTTTAAATTTCCTTTTGGAATAAGACCTGAAGTTGTAAAACTCCTAGAAGAAAACACAGAGTGAAATCTTCGTGACATTGGTCTTGGCAATGATTTCTCGTATATGACACTGACAATATAGGCAACAAAAAAGAAAATAGACAAATAGGACTACCTGGAACTAAAAGGCTTCTGCAGAGCAAATGAAACAATCAACAGGGTGAGAAGGCAACCTACAGGAAAAATATTTGCAAACTATCTATAAGGGGTGAAATCCAAAATATATAAGGAATTCCTGAAACTCAACAGCAAAAACCCAAATAACCCAATTTAAATAATGGGCAATGGGCTTGAACAGACACTTCTCCAACGAGTACATACAAAAGGCCAACAGGTACACAAAAAGATGCTCAGCATCACTAATCATCAGGGAAATGCCGATCAAAGCCACAATGAGATATCACCTCACACTTATTAGGATGGCTACTATCAAAAAAACAAAAGATAGCAAGTGTTGGTGAGGATGCAGAGCAATTGGAATCCTTATACACTGCTCATGGGAATGCGAAATAGTGCAGCTTCTATGGAAAAGAGTATGGAGGTTCCTCAAAAAATTAAAAATAGAAATACCAGATGGTCCAGCAATCCCACTTTTGGGTATGTATCCAAAAGAATTGAAATCAAGATCTCGAGGAGATATCTACACTCATACTCATTGCAGTGTTGTTCACAATAACTTGGATATGGGAGCAACCTAAATGTCTATTAACGGATAAATGGATAAAAATAATGTGGCATACACATACAATGAATTATGATTCGTTCTTTAGAAAAGAAGGAAATCCTGCCATACGTGAAAATGTGGATGAACCTGGAGGATGCTCAGTGAAATAAGCCAGACACAGAAGGACAAACACTGTATGATTTCACTTGCATGAGGTGGCCAGAAGGGTCAAACTCATAGAAATAGAGACGGGAATGGTGGTTGTCAAGGTCTGGGGGGAAGGGGAAATGGAAATTTGCTGTTCAACAGTATGAAGTGTCTATTACACCAGATGAATAAGTTCTAGAGATGCTCTCCAACATCATGTCTATAATTAACAATACTGTGTTGTGCACTTAAAAATTTATGAAATGGATAGATCTCATGTTGTCTTCTTACCACAATAAAAAAAAGAAATAACTAGGTAGGTGAATATCAATAAATTATACTGTCAATTAACACGTGATTACTTGGAAGAAGATTTAGGATCTCTATTTCTTAAATGTTACTTAACATTATACAGTTTTATACTTGTAGAGGGAAATGTTTATACTCAACCTGATGTTTAAAGGCTATAATAATTTGCTCTATTTTTTCTAGACATGATATATGTTTCAGAAAAGTTTTATTAGCAGAATAATTTTGTTAATTTACTTTGCTATGATACAGCCATACCTTCTTATTTTAATGTCCACTAATATGCAGAATTAACTCCTTATTTTGTAATATCTAGAAAATTACTAAATAATAAAAAGCAAAATAAAGTTTTCATTGCAGCAGATGAATATCTCATCATGTCTCTTGGCAGAGCAATTAATGACAACTTTAAAGGAAGAATTTTATTATCTAATCCTCAGCTTTATTATAGAATTTGTATAGAGATATTTTCTCTGACCTTGGCTATGTGAAAGTGGAACTAGACATATCCATTATTATACAACGTCTTCCACAATCACATTTTCATGATATTAGTTTTACTTTTCATTGACTATAGAAAGGATATCATAATGACACGAAGCGCAAACTCCCTTATTTTTAAACAAATATTTCTCAGAATAGCTGTAATAATTATTTCCCACTCTTTAGAAGTAGCTATGATTTTTTTTTTCTATTTAAGTGTTTACTTATCCTACATAACATTTAAGGGTTTACTTATCTTTCATCTCAGAATACTGAAATGAGTTTCCTGGATTTCTTATTTTTTATCATATTTGCATAGTCTCTTAAATGGTGTGAATACTGATTTACAAATGCTATAGGCTTACACAGCTTATGATTGATTTTTATATGGGAGAATAACTATTTTTATGGTAAAATGAAAATGAAAAGAAATCCTCTGTCCAAGGAGCCAATGAATAAATATAAAATAAATTAGGGAGTAGGTGATAATGATTCAGTTTCTAATTGTATTTTACATTAGATTCTTTTGAATGGTTAATTTTTACATGTAAGCCTTTCTTTGCACTCCAGTAGCTATGAAACCATGTTAATGTAAATATTATTAATTAAAGGTTTACTTTATATAATGCAACATAGACTTGAGAAGTAATTTTATAATGTGAAGAAAATAAATATCATATAAATTAAAAATAGCCTAGATCCTACTTTCGCAATAACTCAAGCAATTTTTCCACTAAAATTACTCTCACCTATGGCCTCTAGGCAACTCAGGCCTGAGACCTAACAAAAGAAAATAAATCAAAGTTGTTTGGATGAAGAATTCAGTGATCCAGCTCTTACAGTCAGCGCTGATATCCACTGTAGAGACTCGTGGGGTCATGCCCTCGTGAACTTTCTCCTGGTCTGGATTTGCGTCTCCCTGTTTTGGTCTCTTATTTGGGCTTGTAGACAAGGCTCCTGACTCTGGACTCTTGCCTTTACATTGAATCTTTATGTTTCTTCCTTCATTTTATCTTCTTTTCTTTCTTTTTTTTGTGGGGAAGACTAGCCCTGAGCTAACATCCATTGCCAATCCTCCCCTTTTTGCTGAGGAAGACTGGCCCTGGGCTAACATCTGTGCCCATCTTCCTCCACTTTATATGGGACGCCGCCACGGCATGGCTGACAGGTGGTGCATCGGCGGGCGCCTGGGATCCGAACCCGCGAACCCCAGGCTGCCAAGCGCGGACTAAACCACTGCGCCACCAGGCGGCCCCTTATCTTCTTTTCTTTTGTTGCTGTTGTTGAATCATAATCACTGCGTACATGCCAAACAGAATCTTCTTCCCACTTATCCAGTTTTAATGTCGATTTCAATTTTAAGTAACTTCATAATTTACTTGGCTACCTAAGGAAATCTTTCACAAATATTTCTGTGGAAAAAAGAATCCCTGGGTTCCCTCTTATACGGTCACTGCTCTTCTATGCTTCCCCATGACTTTAAACCTTAGCAGTAATTTGTCCCTTTGCTTTCCCATTGAAACTTACCTCCAAATCGAGCACTCTGGATATCATGCCACACTTCATTTCCAGCTTTTAGCACTCCGCTTTTCTCTGCTGGAGGTCTTAAAGCCTTCTTTTCCTCACGCTACAATGCTAACTGTAAGCTGTAGATGTAGCCCATTTATAAGAATCATATACATTAATGCTTTCTTCATGTCCTGTGACTATATTGTTTCAAAGCAATCCGTTTATTTCTTCATTCAATAATGTGTGTGTGCACCCACCAACTATATGTCAGAAACCATTCCGGCACCCGTGATATAATGATAAACAAGACTAGAGAAAATCTCTTTATTTGGTGAAGCACACAACACAATGCAGATGGGAAATGCAAAAGCTGCTAAATAAAGTTAAGTGAAAGGATAGGCTGTGTTAGGGTAAGGACACTCTTTTTTAATAGAGTGGTAAGAATGATCCCTCTGGAAATGTGCCTTTGAGCAGAAACTGAGATGAGAGAATAAGCATTGTTGATATCCAGAGCAAGAACATTCTGAATGAAGATAGAGCAAGATTAGGGACCCTGAGGATAAAGCAAACTTGAGGTGTTTGACAAAACTTCTATGACAAAGAAGCAAGTATGGTAGAACTCAGTGAGCAATATGGAAAATGGTGCTACTTACCAATTACTGTTGAAAGTATTTCCATGGGAGGCTTCATTCTTATATCACTGAGGAAAGCCCAGGATACCAATGGTTGAAACAAAACAAAACAGAAAATCTCAGAAGCTCAAACCAACACAATTTATTTTGCTCATGTTACGTATCCATTGTGGGTTAGCATATGGCATTACTCATTGTTATCATTGAAAACCCGGGCTGACAAAGCTTTATCTCAACACTGGTTTCCACAATCACAGAGGCTGGGAAAAAAATTAGAATCCATACACTGACTAACGAAGCTCCGTTGGATCATTTGTGTTGAGCAAGTGGCATCTATCGTCTACCACAGAGTCCAAGCACTTCTGCCCATTGCATCCTGGTATTGGAGTCGCCAAGGAAAACACAACACAGTCAGGCACTGGATGGAACAACACTTTGTTCAGATAAAGAAGAGACAGAGCAAGATCAGCATCAGTAGTGGACCTTGGTCCCCCATGGCCAGCAGGTCCCTCTTGGCAGTTGATGAGGAGCAATTGGTCTGCACACATCACTCTTGTACTGCAACAGGACTCCATCCCTTCCTCGCAGGAGACAGATAGAGTAGTGGGGTTGGCCAGGTGTCATTTGACACAAATGATTAAGCAAAAGAATGGAGTACACATTTGAGTCTGAAACTAGGAGCAGTATTTCCACACAAGGCCATAAGTCCAGCATAGGCTGTGAGGAGTCTTTATCTCTTGGTAGGAAAGTGCTTCGGGTCCAAGTTTCATTCTAATGTGGTTGAATGGGAAGTCCAAAGACTGCATGCCTGAGACTGCTTTTCTCAACAACTTCAGATCACAATTCATTGTGCATCCCATAGAGCAGGTATGAATAGTCTTCCTTCATGGGAGGACGCTGCAGAGACAGACACAATGTAGATGGATAGCAATGGTCTTACAGTTATGTGCTTAGAAGTTAAGTCGTTATAGCCTGTTACAATTATGTCAACTTATCAATATATTAATGTAATTTACAGGTGAGAAAGATGCATAGAAACTCCAAGCCAAGGTGGAAGGAACAATTGTGAATTTCATTCACTATAAAAGAAAACACAATAATGCAAATTATAACATATCAATAGATCAATATAATAAACTTTTTAATAATGTGATTTATATTTCAACTATGTCAGTAACTTATTTGTTTATGTAAAATTAGGTATAATAGACAAAGCATCATTCAATTGCCTCATAAATGCAACTTTCTGGCCAAGTCCCATTTACATCAGCGACTCTGGGATTGCTATATGTTTAAGATAAATAAATGTTTTTCAGCAAATATTGGTTGAGCTTACTGGAAGCTCAGGGATTTTATTTTGAAAGATGATGTGGTCTTCCTTTCTAGTTTGTCATAGAATTTCATTAAGCTACTTTTATTGTTGTTTCTTTTTGCTTGCATATAATCCCTTCCAATTTTGATAAGTCTTTATCTATAAATGTGCTTGAGAGAGCAGATGGTGCTTCCTGAGAGACTGTGGCTAGATTTGCTCATCATGAGGAAGGAGATGGATTTAGATACTTTATTTTCTTCTTTGATGCATTCCATTTTAATAGAAATAAATGATTTCATAAAGATGAGTTTGGTTTGTATTTGTACAAACACACCTGTCACAACTAGCCACGTGTATAATTTCCCTGTTTTGTAACATTCAGAAAGGTTCTACATGCTGTTAATTCTGCTTTAAATTTAAGTAAAAAGGAAGAAAAACTATTCTTGCATTGATTTGAAATGAATTGAAGGTAGATGCCTAGTGTATACAATTGCCTCTGCTCAAAAACAAAAACAGTTTCAGCTCATGATATTTTCCTTCTGATATTTGGAAGGAATTAGTTATTGAATCTGGTTACTTCTACGATATGTTTCCTTCATTTGTATCAGGCTTATCAGTATAAATAAAACATAGGCTGCATGGTTAATTGTGATTTATAACTGCAATAACAGAGACTACCATATTTCCTTATGTTCAAAAAGATGTAGCTATACATACACAGGTATACCCCAGCATAAGTAAACACACTACTCTTAATATATGCAAATGTGTGTGTATACTCACTCCCTCTATGACCAAAAATTTAGGAGATATACATGTATATGTGTATACAAATATATGCATATATATCAATATATATTTCTTTGAAGCAAAAGAAAAATGAGCATCCACTATTTTGTTCCAGAATACTTGCTCTCCTATCTGGGAAAATTTCATTATCTTAGAGAATTAAATTTTATTGCTGAAACTGATAAGAAATGGTGAATGTCAAAAAAAAGAAAGAAGTAACAAAGAAAACATGGAGAGTTCCTTGCTTTGATTTCCCAGATAATAGCAGTGCAGAGAGGAAGTTGAGGACATCCAGATGCTCATTCTTCTAAATAACAAAAGTAAAAATTTTCATTTGTATAAAATGCAAAAAAAGGCATGTAAAAGCTATTTGATAATTTACAGTTATAGCTAATGTTAACATTAAACCATATTATATACATTTAATATCACGAATAGCTTGGATTATTTCTACAAGCTTATATAAGTCTAAACATTACTAGAGGAGTAAGCACAACAATAGATCAGTGAAATATAATTAGATTGTATTATTTGATCTAGAATGGCTTTTCCTAATAAAATAGAGGAAAGTCATGTTAAGTATCATTTTTGATATTTGTCCCAAATAAACAAAAAGATCCACTTATGATATACTCTGCAAGAAGTGGTAAGGTAATAATCAGAACAGAGTGTACATTTCAACATAATTTATTTTAATTCGATTCAGATCAATCTACATTTATTTTATCCAGTGTTAATTGTTGTGAGGGTAACATAGAAGAATAAGATGCAATCCTACTTTCATGGAATATAAAAAATTAATGGAAATGAAATACACCAACAAATGAAAAGCCCCCCCAAAACCCTAATTATGAATTTTGAAAAAAAAATATTTCAAAATTTTATCCATTACTATTTTTATTGTTATCATATAACTACTTGACTTGGTTTAAAATAGCTTACAATCTTCCACCTCTAAAAATTGAAAGCCACTTATATCATTCAATAAAAGTGCTAGGTCAGACTTCCTGTTTCAGCTATAGAACATAAAGAACTTAGAAGTCATCACTCCTGTCCTCACAACAAGAAGAAAGTTGAGCAAACTAAAATTCAATGCTTTTTAAAAGACATCTCAGAAAACTGAGGTCACAGGGCATAATGCCATCCTGAAATCTGGAGAGACAGGCAAATACAGAAATCACGGTCAAGACCAGCTTACCAGGAACAGATTCTGCTGGAGACAGTAACTGGTAGAGAGAGACACTTGATGAAAACTTTGACAAATTGCTGAAGAATGAGTGTGGACCAGCTTGACTGAGAAATTCCTGGCTGTCCACCCTTGGGGGGTGGTACCACACTTTTGTGGGTACTACTTCCAGGAGTTTTACCAGGTTCTCACGGTAAAGATTAGAGAAAACCCAATCACGTAGTGGGCATGATGAAGGGAAAAGTTAGCATTTTGAAAAAATGTCCAGGGGAAAAGTAAAAATTTTGACATGTGCCCAGAGCGATCTCCATGACAAAGGACTGCATTCTAAGCAAAATTACTTTAATAGAGACTTTTCTGACCTGAGGAAGTATAATTAGATAACTCCAGTTGCCTCTAGCCTTCCTGTCTCACATAGGGAAGAAATAAAAGGCTAAGAAACACTTCTGAAAGCCACAGCCCAGGACCCAGGCCCAAGATTTAATGATAACATTAGAGAATGCTTTCCCTACCCAATGCCATCACACCACACTAAAAGGGTTCCAGAACAATAGCAGAGAAGATTACAACTAAGAGAAGAGACAGACAAAGACTTTACTTAAGAAGGAGTTATTAGGGGAATCCAAAACTTAAGGACATGAGGGGTGGAAAAAACACTAGGAAACCAGAGGAAACTGAGCCTCTAACACCCATAGCTACAGAAAACACTAAATACAGTCCAACTTCTAGCCAGATACATATAAAATCTCACAGTAAAGACCTATCTACCTTGGTTCTTATTACCTGATATATCATGTATGGCTTTCATAAAAATTATAATGCTTGCTCAAAGACAAGAAAAAAGATAGTCTGAAGAGAAAAAGCAAGCATCGGAACCAGACTCAAGTATGACACAGATTTCAGAAATATCAGATAGATAATTTAAATAATTACAATTAATATGTCAAGAGCTTTAATGGAAAAGTAGACAGCATGCAAGAATAGACAGATAATGTAAGCAGAGAGATGAAAACTCTAAGATAGAACCAAAAGAAAAAGCAAGAAAAAAAATACTATTACAGAAATAAAGAGTGTCTTTGGTGGGAACAACACTAGACTGAAGACAGCTAAGGACTAATCAGTGAGTTTAAAGATATATCAAGGAAACTTCCCAAAATGAAAGCAAAGAAAAAAAAAAGAATGAAAAAAATGGAACAGTATACCCAATAACTGTGGGCCTATTATAAAACACACATATACGTAATGGGAATACCAGAAGAAGAAAGTGAGAAAGGATAAAAGAAATATTTGAAGAAATAATGTCTGAGAATTCCCCAAAATTAATGATAGACACTAAATCACAGACACACTAAGCTAGGAGAACATCAAGCAGTATAAATACCAAAAAATCTAAAGTAGGCATATCATATTGAAATTGCAGAAAACTAAAGACAAAGAGAAATCTTGAAATAAGCCAAGAAGCTGGGGGTGGGGGGGAGGCAAGATGAAATTTTACTTACAGAGGAACAAAGATAAAAATTTATCAGATTTCTTATCAGAAACCAGACAAGCAAGAAAAGAGTGAAGTGAACTGTTTAAAGTTAAATGATTAAAAGTGTTGAAAGTAAAAACTAATCTAGAATGCTGTATCCAGCAAAATTATCCTTCAAAAGTGACAGGAAATAAAGAACTTTCTCAGACAAACAAAAACTGAAAGAATTTTCAGTTCAACCTGTAGACATGCCTTACAAAAAATGTCTCTGAAGTTCTTACAAGCGGAGGAAAATGATATAGGTCAGAAACTCAGATCTATATAAACAAAGGAAGAGTTTCAGAAAAGGAATAAATTAAGATTTTTTTTTATTTTTAAGTTATCTGATAGATAACTGTTAGTTCAAAATAATAATAGAAATAATGTATGTTCCCATGGATAAGTGAAATGAATGACAGCAATGTTGTAAGGGACTGGAGGGAGGTATTGGGAATAATCTGTTTTAATGAGCCTGTACTAGTCGTGAAGTAGTATATGGTTATTTGCAAGTGGACTTAGATTAGCTGTAGAAGTATATTGCAAGCTCTAGGCCAGCCAATACACTTATATGAAAAAGAACTAAACTTGATAAGCTAAGAGAGGAGAGAAAAATGGAATAATATAAAATGCTCATTGAAGCCAGAGAAGGTAGAAAAAAAGGGAAGATAAAAAAAGAAAGAAAGACGTGTAATGAATAGAAAACAGTAAAAATATGGCAGAAAATAATTCAATTACATTAATAATCACTTTAAATGTGAATGATCTAAATATACCAATTAAGAAACTTAGATTGCCATGTGGATATAAAAAAAGACCTAACTATACATTGGCTACAAGAGATCCATTTTCAATATAAAAACACAGAGAGATCAAAAGTAAAAAGATGGAGAAAAAAGTACCCTGATAACACTACTCAAAAGAAACCGGGGGTAATTATATTAATCTCAGACAAAGTCAACCTCAGAATGAGGAAAATTATCAGGGAGAAAAAAGGGCATTACATAATGATAAAGGTGTCACTTCTCCATGAAGTTATTCTAATCCTTAATTTGTGTGCATTTTACAACAGAACATCAAAGTATGTGAGGCAAAGATTTGATAGGACTGCAAGAAGCAACAAACAAATCCACTATTACAGTTGAACATTGCAAAACTCCTCTATCAGTAATTGATAGATCAAGTAGGTAGAAAATTAGGAAGGACAGAGCTAAATTGAACACCACCACCAATCAAAAGAATCTGGTTGACATTTATAAAATACTTCATTCAGTAACAGCAGAATACATCTTCTCCTCAAGCTCGTATGGAATATTCACAAAGACATAACACTGGGCCATAAAACACACCTTAAATTTAATAGACTAGAAATCATATAAAGTATGTTCTCAGACCACAATGGAATTAAATTAGAAAGATAGCTGGAAAATTCCAAAATCTTTGGAGATTAAACACACACTTCAAAATAGCACATAGGTCAAAGAAGAAGTCTCGAAAGAAATTTAAAAAATAATTTGAACTGAATGAAAATGAAAACACAATTTATCAAAATTTATGAGAGGCTGTGAAAGCAGTGCTTACAGAGAAACCTACAGCATTGAACGTATATGTTAGAAAATAAGAAAGATCTACAGCTAATAATCTAAGCTTCCACCTCAGGAAATGAGAGAACAAGAGCAATGCAAGTCTAAAGCAAACAGAAGAAAAGAAATATTAAAAATTAGAGCAGAAATCAATAAAATTATAAACAGGAAACCAATAGAGAAAATCAATGAAACCAAAAGCTGGTTCTTTGCGTGATATTGGCAATTTACACTGCTTGTCTGAGTCTCGGTTTCTCTGTTCATGGAATGGGAATAATAATGTCTACATTTAGATTGTGTGGAATAAAAGATCAAATACAAAACGCATGTGGCACGTACTAGAAGCAAATTAGATGTTTGGTATTATTTTTAAGACTGTTCTACATTAGAAACTCATATCAATAGTTGATATGGATGGAGATAAATTCCCAGGGAACTCAATTCAATGAAATACTAAAAAGGGAGAGGTTCAAAAGTATCTGTTATATCTCTATAAGAAATACCTTAAACACTTACCACTGTAAGACATCATATCATTTTAAATTTGATGAATATTGAAAATGAAAACTCTATTGGTAGATTTATAATTTGTTTCTTATTGAATACCTAGCAATGGAAGGTCCATATTTTTTAAAACATTTACTTAGTAGATTTATCTTCTATAGCTACTTTCTGAAATAATCTCACAGACAAATCACTTTGATTTTGTACATAAAAATATGAAAGTTACAAGGTAACAGCTGTGCATATTGATGTCTTTATATTAAGCTCACCAGAAAAAGGACTTTTGATGATATATTTTTTTAACAGAAATAGATAAAGATTCAGTGTTTCCTGATTTTTCTTATAATAAGCTGTCCCCAGAGATTCAATGTTTTAGAACAGTAACAAGCCTGCCAATGATGTGACTGATGTGGAACACTCAGATCCAGAGGGTGAACCGAAGTGTCTAATGTCCCTGCATTGCACTCAGAGGAGAGAAAACCAGGGAGATCCAATTATGGAATTTATAATTCAATAACTAGCTTCCCTCCCTAACCCAATCATCTCAGCAGCCCTGACTCTTCTTAAAGAAACACACAGAAATATTTCTCCTCGTATCGTATGTTGTTATAAATAAAAACAAATGGTAGCATTAAACATAAGATACTCGCTTACAAGATATACTTAGACTAATTTAAAATTAAATATTTAATGCCAATGTGATTTCTCTTTCAGTGAGACTGATATTCACCGTTATAATGATTTTATTCATGATAATTTTGAAGACCTTTATAGTAAGTAATGCGTTACTACTAGGACAGCTAGTAGGAAAAGGGTGCTACTATATAGGCAGATGGTGCAGCCTCTGTGGGGTTTGATTTCAGGTTTACTGGGGAAGCATCTTGACTCCCAAATCCTTTCACCCAAGTGCTGTAAAATCAATGCAACTCCTTTAGCAGGAGGTAAAGCTGATAGTACAAAGTACCTTTGGAAGATGAGAAACGTTGAAATAATTTTCAAATTAAAGTATAAATTAATATTCCACCTTTTTTTCCATTGAGAAGGAAATACTAAGAACAATAAGAAAGAAGAGAAGTACATATCACTACAGACAGATAAAAAGAGACAAAAGTGTACAGAAAGCAAAGTTAGGGAGTTTGGAGAACAAATTTCCCTTTTGATATGTTGTGTTTTAAGTTATGTTGTGTTATGTTATGTTATGTTATGTTTTCACCATAGCCAGTCCTTGAATATTATTGATTTTTTAAATTTAAGGACACATATATTTAGGCAGTTTATTCTTTTTTTTTCTGGAAGATTAGCAGTAAAATTGTCACTAATATGAAGTTTTTTGACATTTTTTAGAGTCAAGGAGAAAAATGGAGTTGCAATAAAACGAAAAAGACACAAAGACCATACAAACTAAAGAATGTAGCTGAGAAACATACTTGTTGGATAGAGGACATAAGTGAGGACTTGATGAAGGAGGTGGAGGGTTGTTAATGCAAAACTAACCATGGAGGTAAACTTTTGGAACGTTTATGAGCAACTTTTTTTAGATATTCAAGGAGCCTTGTGGTGAGGTAGACAGTGGCAGGGCAAATTTCATCTGTTTAAAAATATAACACGTATAGTTTTAATATAGCTCTAGACTGGGAGTTGATACTCTTATCTTTTAGTTCAGACTCCATTTAAGACTCTCTGACCACTAATAAAGTACAATGTTTCCCCAGGGGCAATGATGTCTACCTCCTCAAACATAATAGGAATGTTGTAAAGACGAACATACAAAATTGTTGACCTATTTGAAAAGTGACTCATTACATTCAAGATTTCATTCTTTTCTGTATTTTTTTAGGCATGGTTTCTTTGGTTTAATTTCCATTTTGGTTGACTGTTTCCAGGTGAGGCTGATTAAACATTCTTCTTCCTTAAATAACAAGATCTTAAAACTCTTAAATTACCCAAAATTTCTATAACGGTTCTTAAAAAGTAGTTCAACTCCATTCAACTTAGAAAGATCACGTATTTGGTAAATGATTTTGTTTCTGGTGTTATTGTTTTAGACTTGAACATTGTCTGGAACTAGCAGATAGATTTTCTAAGAAATCTGAAGTCAGTAACTGATTTACGGGTATTAGAGTCACAGAAAGGATAATATAGCCACTTTGCCCAAGGTATGCAATGTTCCTTTGTTATTTATGAGTCACTGGCACTGCTGGAAAACAAACAGCTGCATCAGTATTTTCCTGGATATTAAAGTCACTTTTATTGATGCATCTGAACTTGATGTATCATCTCGTAGGGACACTGCAGACAAAGCCCTTGTAAATATACAATTTATTACCAAGGAACCTATTTAATGAAAATGTCTGCTGCATGTAAGAAAAGCTACTATTGTCTATTTGGAAAACATTCAAATTCTATTTCCAAATATGTGTTAGTGTGAGATTTCCTTGGGTTTTGCTCTTCATTTTTTTCTCTTTAAAACCTCAGTCAGATGATTATTGATCTCTCTTCTACAAAGAGATGATTGTGAATGTAAACAAGCAGTAGATATTTGGAATATTATGAATGCGTTATAGAAATGTACCTCCAACATGTGCATGCTCTCTGTAAAATAAGGTTTATTTATTTTGTAAGTTGGGTGAAATGAATAAAATGTCATATTTAGGTTATTGATTCATAATTAGGAGCTATTTTGATCCTTAGTGTATCAGGAAGAGTTTAGCATGCTAAGTGAAAAGAAATAACTTATGCCACTATTAATCACTCAAAAACTGTTTTCTCCTACAATATGGACAGTTTAAACTGTTACTGGCTCTCACCTCAAATTGGAAGAAAACATTCAAGAGAGTTTAATTCATCAATATATACCTGTTATTTTTTGCACTACAGTCGATGTGTATCTCTGAAAAAGAAAATACCCAATTAAGTCCAACATTCTATTTCAAACTGACATAAATCTTTTCTCATAAAGTAGGTAGTTTCTTTTGAGGTGGTCCAGATTCCAAGATGATTAAAATGCTATACTTTTTTGCAAAAGGAAATTAGCATAGTACACTAATTACATTTTAAGAGGAAAACAAAACAATGCACTTATATGAATATAAAATAGTATCAAATTCCTGTGGAAACATGTCTTTGTGAGTCAACATTTTCCTCTTTCTTTCCTGGAGAATAAACAAAAGCAACAACAAAAATATAAGAAAACAAAGAAACAGAAACTATGGTAAACACCATTTTTAGTGAAATTGAGAGACAGATATAATCCATGCACTCCAAAATGCATGTAAGTCTCTTCATAGTTGAGTTTGCACACAAGCTGTGTGGGAGGAGTGGAAGGGCCAAACAGCAGAACATCTCAGATTCCCCAACAAAAATTCATGTCCTGCAGATGAGCCTCTCATCTTGATATGGAAAACCAAATCACCTGCTCCTTACCCTGCTCCAGTTGAATTAAGAGAAACAGGGGCAACATGGCCATATAAGGAATCATCCATATGGTCTCTGAGACAGAGAAAAGGGGAAAGCCATCTAGACACCTTCCCAACCACCCTATGGAATGTCTTCAAGTCAGGAATCTCCAATTTGTTCTGATTAGTAATACAAAGGAACTAAAAAACATTGACACAAAGCTATTTTAATATAGGAGACAAAAAAGAAAATCAAAAACTTACTAATAGATGATGAAGACTAATAGAAAATACAGAAATATTGACACAGGGAAAATAAACACATGATGAAATATTTTGTAATGACTTAAAAAACTGAATGGAGCTGTTACTTCAATCAAAAAGTCCAGAGAGGGGCGGGCCCAGCAATGTGGGGGTTAAATTCACGCATTTTGCTTCGGCAGCCCAGGGTTCACTGGTTCAGATCCTGGGCACAGGCCTACACACCACTCATCAAACCATGCTGAGGTGGTGTCCCACATAGAGCAACTAGAAGAATGTACAGCTATGACATACAACTATCTACTGGGGTTTGGGGAGAAAAAAGGGAAAAAGAAGGAAGATTGGCAACAGACGTTAGCGCAGGGCCGATCTTCCTCAAAAAGGAAATTAAAATAAATAAATAAAAATAAAAAATAAATTCTTAAAGAAAAAAAAAGTCCAGAGAGAGAGAGAGACAGAGAGAATAAGAGGATGAAAATGTACATTACCAGTCTTTAGGAAAGAAGAAATAATGGAATAATCACATTCAAAGATAAAATTGGAATGAATTACTGGAAAAAAGTAGATGATGAGGAAAAGACAGAAAGGGATAAAGAGAATAGATACTGGAAAATTAAGTAAAATGGCAATGCAGATATGTAAATTATACCTCTAATAAAACTGTTAGAAAGGAAGGAAGGAAAGAAAGAAGGGAGAGAAGGATGGAGGGAGAGAAAGAGGACAGAGTCTGTTGATTTTAGTCCTGCTGGCCACTGTACCTGAAGCTATATCACCGATCAACAGTAAAAGCCCAGAAGAAAATAATATTGTATTTTGGCACAGATACTTGAAAGTATTTAACGGTAGCAAGATAGAAGGCACTTCAGTGCCCAGAATGAAAGTCAATTGTGACTTTATGGGGAAAATAAATCCAAGAATTGCAGCAGTTGTTTGGAGAAACAAGACTGATCAATTAGAAATAATGATTCTGGAGATGATGCCTATAGATCAATAATAAGGTCCCAATATTCATCTCTTCAACATATTCATAAGGATGAAAGAGAACATCTTACCTACAAGATCAAGTACACTAACCATCATTATATAGTGGTGTAGATATCACAAATTATAAGAAGATAAAATCTACATACAGTCAAAGAGAAAAGTAATTGTGAAAATGCAAACTGAAGATGTATTTTTTTAAAGAATGTACAGTTTGAAAAAATCCTAGTATATATCTTTTCTCTACCTAGAGTGATTACTTGATTTTGTTACTAAATTTGAAAAAATAGAAACTCTCAATATCCAAGAAGATAACTTCGGATAACACTGTAAAAGTCGATTTCTCTAGGAATTATAATATATATTCTTAAATTTTCAATCTAATTAGAGGGAATATTGCTTCACTGAAAGTAAAATGTAGACCATTGCAATGATTTAAGTCCATTTACCACTCACCCATTCTTTATGCTTTAGACTTTAGAAGGATTACATGTATATACATTGAAACATCCCACAAGACATTGATATAGATTTTGCTTTAAACAATGATATAGATTTTAAAATATATTTAAAGAAAAAAAAATGGTCTTTTATATTTACCTGGATATTTATAATTTCTGATGCTCTTTTTCCTTCCCTAAGATTACTCTCTAAATGATTTTCATTTCCCTTCAGCTCATATAATTGCCTTTAACATTTTTTTGAAATGCAATTCCCTGAGCAACAAATTCTTTCAATTTTCTTATATCTAAAACATCTTTATTTTTGCCTTCATTCTTAAGGAATATTATCATCGTATATAGATTTCTAGGTTGAGAATTATTTTCTTTTACCATTTTAGAGATATTTTTCCATGATCTTTTGGCCTCCATAGTTTCTGATAAGCCAGATTTAAATCCAGATTTTTTAAATTTAAAGATCTATGCTTTTCAGTAATTTTACTGTAGGACCAGAGAAGTGACTCCCTTGTATTTATCCTGCTTGAAGATTACTGGGTTGATTGAATCTCAATATATATGTCCTTTACCATATTTGGGAAAATATTGACTATTATTTTTTTCAAATATGTATTTTTTCTTTTCCATCCTTTCCCTTATTCTCTATTTCTGGGACTCCAAGTTAGTACATATGTTAATCTGTTTGATAGTGTTGCAGAGTCTGCTGAAGGTGTATTTTTTCCCAATCTTTTCAGATGAAATAATTTCTATTGATCTATCTTCTGGTTTAATGCCTCTTTCCTTTATCATCTCCATTCTGATGTTAAGCTCATCTGTAGGTTATTTCAAATACTGTATTTACTAAATCCTATATTCCCTTTGTTTCTTTTCTTTCCTTTTTTTTTTTTGTGAGGAAGACTAGCTCTGAGCTAACATCTGTTGCCAATCCTCCTCTTTTTTGCTGAAGAAGACTAGCCCTGGGCTAACATACATGCCTGTCTTCCTCTACTTTATATGGGACGCTGCCACAGCATGACTTGACAATCTGTCCGTGCCCGGGATCTGAACCCACAAACCCTGAGCCGCTGAAGCGGAGTGTGCAAACCCAACTGCTATGCCACCAGGTTGGCCCCTGTTTCTTTTCTTATATTGTCTATTTCTCTGATAAGATATCTTATCTTTTCATTCAACGTGAGTATGTTTTCCTTTGCTGTTAAGCACAGTGATATTAGCTGCCTTAAAATCTGTGTTTGCTAATTCTAACAACTGGGTGGTTGTTCTTGGTTGATTGTGTTTCCTCGTGAGACTGGGTTACATTTTCCTGATTTTACATATTCATATGTTGATTAATTCTAAATGTTAGCTTGAATATAGAGACCTTGCATTCTGCTATATTCCTCTGAAGAATTTTCTGTTTCTCTGTCTTAGTAGGCACTTAGCTTGGTTGGACTCAAACTGCAAACTCAATTTCTTTAGCAGAAACTTAAATCTCAATTCAGTTCTTTTATCTTTAGCTGAGTTGAGTCGAGTCTGCTCCACACATGTTTGGTTCAGTGATCAGACAGATATTTGGACAGAGTTGAAATGGAGATTTGGAGACCTCTCAACTCAGAATGACTCCTTTCTGTGAATCCCCTTCTCATTTTCCAGCTGTCATGCTTGCTCCAAACTCTGTCCTCTGGCTCTTAAATCTGGATAGAGGGACGGTTTTCCATCAGACTTTTAGCTTCTAGACACAGAACTGACTATGGCTTTCTCTCAGGCTAATAGTTGTAAAAACAGGAAAACTTTCTGTTGTTAGATCCTTCTTCCAAACATTGATTGCCCTCCAAATTCTGCCTACATTTGTTCATGATTCAGGGTCTTCAGATATTTTTTAAAACTTGTCTAGGGTTTCTAGTTGTTATCTGAAGGAAGGCCAATACTTAGCAGGAGATTACTCAGATCTATGGTAAGAAAATATCAAGATAAACAGGTATGAATGTGGGAAAACTCAGGAAATATTATTGCCATTTCTTTTTTTAAGAAAAGTACTATAGTACAACATATAAATGGGAAATGATGGAGAAAACCATGACAAAATAATTCTTATGATTATTGAGAATATTGGCTGAAAGTATATCTAACTGAACATAAAGTTGAGTGTAAATATTATATGCTTTGACTTTGTAGAAATGGTAAATTTAACAAAAGTTGTGTGAGGTAGGAGGAGAAAGGGAGGAAGAGATAAAAGTGTTGGCTGAATGGCCAATCCCTATGCAGAGTCAGACCATAACTTTTAAAAACAGTAAGTAGAGTAGCAGAAATATAAGCATATTTAATAGTACAAAGGTAAACACTCAAAGCCTAATATTAGTAACTAAAATGTGAGTGAAAGAGAGGAAGAGGAGGGGTATGAAAGAGGAAAACATGTAACTTTTATCATTGTTTGTAATGGCTGATGGATGTAATATAAATAAATGATGAACTGAGGATATACACTAACAATGATAAATATCTAAATAATATAACTGATTAGGTACATCTATCTAGCTATCTACTTAGCTATTAATAGAGAGCTTTGTGGTACTTTCTTATGGATTAGGCCATGAAAAAATCATGAATAATTTACAAAAAATGTAGAAATAGCACAGAAAATAGTTTGCCATCATAGTGCATGGAATTAGAAATTTATCACACAATACAAATTCAAAACACTTCTTGTTGACGGAAATCTCAAATGCTGTTGAGGGGTCAGATAGGAAATGAGAATCAAGATTCCAGGCTTTTAGTACATATCAGAAATGAACATGTTACCCTGAGAATGCAGCTTAAACTGTGATCAGAGGAAATTTATAAAATTTAATAAGAATGACATATATAATCTGCCTACTGAAAAAGTAAGAAAAATAACATCGAAATAATCTGGAAATAAGCAAAGGGAAAGCAATCAAACATAGAAACCAAGGTACTAGGAAAAAACAACAAAAAATAATCAGGGTTAAAAACAAAGAAAAACTGGGAAAGATTTGCAACTCCTACCACAAAGAGCTAATCTCCATTATATGTAGAAATTGGTTAGAAAAGCACCAACTATCTAGTAAATATGAATAAAAGTGGTAAACTGACAGGTCACAAAAAAGGAAACAAATGGCTCTTAAACTATGAAAAAATATCAAGTTAGTTCAAAATAAAATAAAGAAAAATTAAAGTTCTGTGAAGATATCATTTCCATCTATCACATCAACTTTAGTATCCAATGGAGAATATTGGAAGTTTGGGGAAGTATTTTTAGTTGGCAAAATGATTTAAGGGACTAGAGATATTTAGAAGACCGGGACATTGATGCTAGAGTCCCTGTAATTAATGGTATAGTCACATAAAGGAAAACAAAAGCTGGTGTCCCACACAATTTTCAAACCTCTTGCCAGACATTCACATATTAAAAAAAGTTGCTTATAATTGTCTGAGCCTAGAACCTCTATCAGATTCAAATATTTTCACTAAATGCTTAGAGGAGGGGATTCATATTACATTGAACATTCTAGTATTAGAACTACCTTATCAACCAAGAGAAGTCTCTAATTTGGCTTTGCAACTCTATCAAGAGCTGCCCACAATTCTGCAATATCATTTCAGCCAAGCTAATTCCACGAGAGGCGTCTGAGTTACCAACACAACACATCTCTGTCAGTGCATTAATTCTACTTAGTACACACATCCAACTACTTAATTATGACTACTCACATAGGCACAGCTGTGTCTTACATATTGAAACACATTTTCTTAAAGGTTTCTTTCTTTTATTTCTCCCTTATATTTGATTTAGAGCATTGTATTGATTTATTTTTGGAATTATGGAGATGTACAGGTACAGAATGAATTTCACTGTGGCAGAGCACAGGAGAGCATTGCAATTTCTTTTATAGTAAAAAAAGAATCGTTGAGTCTAATAGGATTGGGAATGACTGATGTATCAAATTGACAAAAAGATAAGTGCTTAATAATACACTTACTTTGCAAGGCTCTAGGGAAACATGTACTTTAATATATTGCTGGGAGGTGTGCAGATTAGTACAATTCTTAGGACTAAAAATATCTATAGATATTTAGAAACATCTGTGATGTTTACTAATGGGAATACCATTTTACATAGGAGGACTCGCTTGAAAGACATAATAGTGTGTATGAAATGACATTTGTACAAGATAATTCATTGTAGCTTTGATTGGATTAACAAAAGATTGGAAACAACTACATAATCAATACTTAGGTACTGGTTATATAAACGAATTCACATTCATATAATAAAATGTTGTGACCTATTAAATACAATGGGGAATATTTCTGTTCTGATATAGGGAGCTCTCCAAAATACCCTTGCTGAATGAAATAAGCAGAATAGTGTATAGGATGTATGTTCTAGTGTGTAAAGAAGGCAGGAAATTAAGAATATATGCTTATGTTTTATTGCATATGCCTCAAAAGAAGTCTCTGGAAGAAAACATAGATTCTAAAAAAGCAGTGCTTGCTTGTGTGTATTACAGTGGGGAGGTGTCAGTGTTAGAATAATATATAGAAACCAGAGGTTGACTTTCCACTGTGTTTTAATTTTAATTATTTAACCAGTTGGATGTATTAATAGTAAAATTAATTTAAAAATTAGCTAAAATAGGCCCAGCCCGGTGGCATAGCAGTTAAGTTTGCGTGCTCCGCTCCAGCAGCTGGGATTTCACAGGTTGGGATCCTGGGCGCCAACAGACACATGGCTTGTCAGCCATGCTGTGGCGGCGTCCCATATAAAGTAGAGGAAGATGGGCACGGATGTTAGCCCAGCACCAATCTTCCTCAGCAAAAAAGAGGATTGGCAATGGATGTTAGCTCAGGGCTGGTCTTCCTCACACACACACACACACACACACACACACACACAAATTAACTAAAATATAATTAAGATCTCTGGCTGGAAAGAGAAATCATGTAAAGTTTGTCTATATGTGTTCGTTAAAGAAACATCACCAACACAGTAAAGAAATAAATCCAAACTTTCTCAGTAGGATGAGGTTTGAGAAAGCTGCCTTAGAGAATCTATTCATTCCTGCTACCATCTAGACAACAACCCAAAATACCCATTCTGCACCTCACTGAAACTGTTCTTGCCTACTTTCAGCAAAAACAGAGAAAGTTTTAATAGAGGGTCTTTATTCTAGTTTTAGCTAATTGTTTGTAACAAGTTTCCTGTATGGCATATCCCACCTCAAAGAACCAATATTCCAGAAGAAATGTTACTTGGGTTTACAGTTGAAAGAATTTGGGGCATATAAGTTACTTTTGATTGTTATTTTTCATATAGAAAGTTAGCACTAAAATTTTCACATCAGATGGGCTTGAAGAATCACTCAGGTCTGAAAAAGGATAGGTATGTAGGAGATGATTTTGAAGCAGGAGCTATTTAGCAAACGCTCTGTTTCTATTTAGAGTATTTATTTGGGATGGCTAAGAAGAGGCAGATAAAATTTGTGGTGTTCACAAAGCAGGCTAGTTGCTTAATGAAAGTACTTGAATGCATTAATAACAATTGAAATGCCATTGCAAATAAAGGCAACATGTGAAATTAGCCAACTACCAAACATCCATTTAAGGCAGTAACTTTTAGGGCCGGCCTGGTGGCTTAGTGGTTAAGTCAATGTTCAACATCGGTTTTGTGATATTCCTCCAGATTGATATGTGTAGCTATAGTGTATTCATTTTTTCTTCCTTTAATATTCCATCTGCTCTTGACACACATATAAGGGAATTTTGTTTGTTTGCTTTTGCCCTTTTTCGTTTTCCATTTCTTTCTGAGTAAAGCTCCTTTGTATAGCTCCTGGGTCATACATGCAAGAGTTCCTCTAGGAGTGGAGTTGCTGGGCTGCAAATATTTAACTTTATTTGATAAACTGGAACAAAACATATATCCCCCCAAGATTTACCGGTGGCAGAACTGAAGACCCTCAGCCATCATCTCATCTCCGAAAACCTCTGCTGTGCTCAGTTGGCATCAGCTCCAGGTTCTAGGTCTAACCCAACCAGATCACAAAATCTCTGAGAGGCCTTGTTAACACTCTAAAGTGCCTCAGATTTAGTTCAGAAGGTGATGAATTTTGACCAAGGAAAGACAGGAGACTGGAATAAAATAATGCATATCTCACTCTGTCTCTCCTCACAGACTGTACTTCAGCACAGTGGTTTCATAAAACCTCTCCAGAAGAAATTCACATGACCAAGGAAGAAACTATGGGAGCTTGTAACTCTGGTCTACACTGGAGCTACCCAACGTCAGGCATGCCAAACTCCCTCTCAAGTAAGTGTCCCACTTTCATATCAACTGGCAGTGGTTAACAGACCTGTTTCTCAATACCCCATAGCACTTTCCGATATCTGACTTCTAGGTCTGCCAATATCGAGACTGTAAATGCGCATTTAATTTTAATTTTAGGTTGTATTTTTTCTGAGTATCAATAGTGTCAGAGGTTTATAGACCATCCCTGTTCCTCTGTGCGATACGAGTTCATGATGCCTCTTTTCTTCTTTGATTGGTTGTCTTTTTCTTGTTCTTTTATTTGTATGAGTTCTTCATATTTAGATAATGTAGATATTAACGCATCCGTTATGTGATTCACATAGCTTATCTTGATTTGTGATTTGTAATTTTACTCTTTAAACAAAATTGTAGTTTTAGTACTATTAGATTTATCAATATATTACTTTATGTTTTGTATACTTTCTGCCTTTTTTGAGAAATCTTTTGTTATTCTAAAGTGATGAAGATATTCCCCTCTAAATATAGTTTTATGTATAACTAAACACAGTTTTCCCTTCACTTTTAAGTATTTAATCCTTCTGGAGATGATTTTTGCCTGTGGTTGAAGGTAGAGACACAAGCTGTGATCCTTTGTTTTAAAGTCTGTATTAGACCCATTGATTAGCAACATCTACTTTGACATAAATCAGGTGTAGATTATGTTTCTCTATTTTGCTCTAACAGTCTAATACTTTACTCTTGTTCCCAAGCTCTATTGTCTTACTTTAAAATGCTGTATAATGAGGTGTGATGTTCACCAGGACCATATTGTTTTTCTTTCTCCATTTTACTGCCTGGAGATTCAGAAGGTGTCTTGAAACCACAAACATAGTCAAAGAGCATCTGATACTAACGTCACCAAGCTGCCGGAGGAATGCCAGCATCTGCCTGTCTTGAAATTTCTTGGTGCATGAGAAAAATAATCCTCCTTTTTTTCAGTCAGTGTTATTTGAGATTTCTATGTGCTGCCAAATATATCCCTAATTGACAAAACCATTCTAGATTCTAAAAGTTATCTTTTACTCAGAGTTGCTGCTTAGCAATTACATGCATCCTAACTAGTTGCTTACATTTAGTGATCCTTAAATTTTTTCAGACCCTATGCCCTGTAGTTTGATGAATTTTTTAATTGTCACTCACATTTTCACTATTGCAATTTTCTACAGGATCACTGAAAACCCTCTAGTTGTTCCAGGCTCTTCCTAAGTACCATTTCCGCAAGAAGCCACCTCAGAGAATTCCAGGAAAGAAATCTATGGAGGACGGTTTTACCATGTTAATTTTGAGAAATGTCTCTAAAGATTTAGTGATAGTTTAAGTGAAAGATTGCAGATTTAAGATTTTAGAGAATAGCAAACAGAACTCACACTTAGATGGATGTTGATATTAGTACATATTAAAGTGTATCAGGAACAATGATGCATAGCTACACCATCCCATTTAAATAATCTGCACAGTCCGCTGGGAGGCAAGGATACAGTTTTTATAAATGAGAAATTTTTATCTCTGGCCAGACACATTCAGGTCTCAGTCATTCTTATTCCTTTAGTTGTCCCATTGATACTTTTCCATCCCATGAAAATGAATCTCACAGATTCTTTAGTTTACCACAAATGCTGAGCCGGCATTTTCTTGTACCCTGTATCATATCACTTTGTGGAAACCTTCTAGCTACTATTATTGCACTAACTCCAGAAGAATAGTCAGCCTTGGACAGTGCCCCTGAGGAAAAACACATGTGTAAATTTCTCCTGCTAAAATAGTAGATGACACCACTGAATTACCTCAGTGGTTCTGAACCCCAACTGCACATTAGAACCACATGGGAAACTTGAAAACATACTGATGGTTGGACATCATTTCTAGAAATTCCTATTTAATTTGTTTCAGATTGTGTCCATGAATTGCTTCTTTTGTTTCTTTATTTTTTCTGTTACTTTGTTTGCTTGAGGAAGATTAGCCCTGAGCTAATATCCGTGCAATCCGTCCTCTATTTTATATATATGGGATTCTACCACAGCATAGGTGGTGAGTGATGTAGGTCTGCGCCCAGGATCCAAACCTGGGAACGTGGGCCGCTGAAGCGGAATGTGGAATTTTAACCATTCAGCCATGGGGCCAACCCCTGTTATGTTTTGTTTTTAAGCTTTCTCTGGAGCCTACTGTCCCATTGGTGTTGAGAAATTTCAGTCTGATTCTCTAACACTGGGAGAGATTGAAAGTTAGGACCATATTGCTACCTCTTTAGAGTTAGCCTTACTTTATGGAGTTTAAGAGTGGCCAACTTGCTCTTCATGTTCCCAAGCCTTTCATGAGGCAATTTCAGTCGTATAGACTTTTCACACCTTACTCATTAAAATAGTGCATGCCTTCTATATAGGAGCTAATTTGAAATATTGAGTTCTAAAATAGATTACTAAGCACATAAAGATACTAGCTATCCCTTCCTTAATATATAATCGTGTGTCACATAACGACGTTTAGGTCAATGACGGACTGCATATATGATGGTGGTCCCATAAGATTAATACCATAGAGCCTAGGTATGTAGTAGGCTATACCATCTAGGTTTGTGTAAGTACACTCTGTGATGTTCACACAATGATGCGATGGCCTAACAATGAATTTCTCAGAATGTATCCCCATAATTAAGCAACACATGACTGTACAGAATGGGGCACAGACCAGCACAGACCAAGTGCCTCGACTTTTAAGTACAGCCGTTAAAAGAAAGTGAACACCGATGTTCTTCCAAATAGTTCATCCTCTAATATTTAACATCAGGAAACACCCTTGATGTCCATTGCAGCTTTCTCCTGTCCATGGTTTAGATTGCAGTTTTCCCTCTGACCTGGTTTCTTTTTTATTCCAATTCCATTTTATTTCCATATTTCCTAAGAAATTCTTCAAAATGACTGATTTGTGAATGACTCACTTTCTGGAATTTAACATTGTGGTGTATCTATTCCTTTTTTAAATCCTTACTATCATTCTAAAGCAAGATTATGGGAAAAGTGTGACATTTCAGAAAAAGAAACACTAAGATATGGAAACAAATTTAATGTGAGGATTAAAACACTGGGACAGTAAATAATGCCTCCAAATTGTCTGGCTGTGTAAAATACAAAAATGAAATATTGCAGATAGAAACGTAGTAATGGGTAAGTAGAATGTATTTAGAAAACAAAAGGATAAATTTGCTTTCTTATTGAAATAGAGAAATTTATGTATTTATTGGAAGGGCTCTCTCTCTCTTTCACTCTCTCTCTCATCTCTCATATAGTAGGTAAGAAAGAAAGAAAGAATAAAAGGTTACTTATATACTGAGGAAAATACTATGAGGGTTAATAAGCTATTTGATAACAGAGTATCTTAATCTTTTTTTAATAAACTAGGAAATGACCACAGCTGAATGAGGGTGAAGATTGCAGCATGAGAAGAAATGAGGGTTTAAAAGGGACAATGAGAAAGACTAATCAAAATATCAATGATCCACAACAAAAATCAAGTTTAAATTAGTGATCATGAATAAGTAATAAATCAAGTTTTTATGTTTCCTCCTATTTTTCCAGCAATGTTTTGTTTCTCTGGAAAGAGAGAAGGAGGTGGAAGGAGAGAGAATGTAGATAGCGAGACATTAGTTAATTCACTAATTCATTCAATATTTTCTTTCATTCAAAAGTTATTTAGTACTTGTGATATGTCAGGAACTGTGTAAATCAAGGTAAATAAGAAGTATTCTCTGCCATCAATGGATTGTGGGATATCAGGCGACAGATATTTAAAGTAAAGAGGATGATGGCATATTTTGTCAAATATTTTTAAATAATTTTCTGATCCTGGATTGTATTGTTGGTTGATTTGCAAAGATAATCCATTTTTTTCCCAAAATATGAATCACAGTTTAATGAAATAATTTGGACATTTTCAATAGCTAATGGTAGTGTTATGTGACTGCCATTTTGACAAATCGTTAGAAAAAAAAAGAAAACCTGCTCAAGAAACATGCATTAATTACCATGTTCATAATTTCCACCCAACTGCAATATGCCAAGTTCTACACATATCTCTGACAATTATGTTTTCTACACATATTCTAAAGGAAATAAATCTAATAAAATCAATAAAAAGAATCTCCAAAATAGCAATCTCTAGATTATAGTATGTTGAAATATATAAATTACTTTACTTCAATGTTTTCATTAAACTTTCATCTGATAAGGGGACAATTTGTTTTGTCTTTAGATTTTAAAGACTTTGAATTTGTTTTCTTAAAATCTCTCTTCTTCTCTCTGTCTCCTTTTGTCTGTGTGTGTGTATGTGTGTGTGTGTATATGTGTGTAGTGAGGCCAGTTTCTTGTTTGAGCTTGGAAGCACAAATACTTTTATATTTTGTGCTTTGCCCAGTCATTGTTGGTCAATCTAATTTTCTAATAATGATGAAAATACAAGTGAAATAATTTAAAACATCAAGCTACTTGATGAAATGCCATATACTTGCCACACTTCTTTAGGAATGTTGTTGCAAATTACAACAACATTCCTAAAGAAGTGTGCTCTTGAAAAATATTCTCATTGCAAAATTCATTCAGTTTCTCATATTAATAAAATTAGTGAGTAGGGGCCAGCCCATTGGCGTAGTGGTTAAGTTCATGCACTATGCTTCAGCAGCCCAGGGTTTGCAGGTTCGGATCCTAGATGCAGACCTATGCATCACTCACCCAGCCATGCTGCAGCAGCATCCCACATATATAAAGTAGAGGAAGATGGGCACTGATGTTAACCCAGGGCCAACCTTCCTCAAGCGAAAACAAAAAAACAGGAGGATTGGCAATGAGATGTTAGCTCAGGGCCAATCTTCCCTCACCAAAAAAAAAAAAAAAAAAAAAAACCAAAAGGTCAGTAGAACTGAATAAACATTTAAAAAAATAAAATTAGCGAGTAAATGCAAGGCCCTGTGTTAAGACACTGAAGAGTCACTAAAATCCATGTTCTGTCTGTGTGCATGTGGGTTGGGGAGATATTTCCATTCTACATAGTTGTAATATAATTTTTTTTCAGATATGTCAGAGCAGAGAGCAGATATTTGAGTTATTAGAAGTCAGAACAGGTGACTTTGGAAGGGAATGAGATATTCTACAATCTTTAATCATAGAAGCTTCCCAGGAGACTAAGAAATCAGTTGTGAAACTGAAATTAACATGAAAACATTTTGACCCCAGAAAACAGGTAAGGTAAGAAGGAGACAATATGAGACACTGTCTCATCTATTTCACTATGTGCTTAGAGCCTACCCTCAATAAACAAATTAAAGGCATTTCTCTAAAAATGATGTGCATATCAAAACATTCTAAAAAATAAATGTTGGCATTTGGAATCTATTTGCATTAGAAAGTTAGAATTTCAAATTTATATCGTTCTTACACTTCAAAGATGCATAATAAAAGTTAGTTGTACACAGTTCTAATTTAGAGCTCCACTTTTCCTCTTCTCTTTTATCAACTATATTCCTCTATTTTTTCCCTATGTGGCCTGAAAACAATCTTTGTTTGTTTTCTTCACCACACATTTTATTTTCCCTACTAATGTGTTGTAAAGTTTGTTTTCTTTGTGGTTTCCAGACAATCTGTTTTAATCACATCCACCTCTATTTCTGTATCTATAGAATTATCTTGCCACTTTCTCAAATGGCCCATGTTTTCTTTACTTAAACTAAGAGAAAAAAATAACTTAAATTATTTTTAACATTCATACTATATTCTTCCATTATGTTTGATTTTTTTTCTAGATTTTGCATTTGTTTATGGTTTTGTTCCATTGGATGAAAGACTATTAAGGTTTATTAGCCTGCAAAGTGGGTTTGTAGACTGTCCTTGGTTCCTCAACCCCACTCATGAGCCTTCTGGTTGTTAGGCTTTCTGACTCTTTGTTATAAAACTGAAATGGTCAGTTCAGAAGTTCTTCTCCCTAAGAGAAATGAGGCAGAAAAAATATGGTCAGTTCCAGGAGGGAGGTGGGGAGGTTTACCATATGGTAGGATCTTATTTGGGTCTCTCTTTCTCTCTCTCTATATATGTATATCTATGTATATATGTATATCTGTGTATATGTTTGTATTTGAATATATATTTGAATATATATATATACAAAGAAGAGAAAAATGTTCAATGTTTAGTCTAGTTTAGTGTTTTTGTTTGAAAGACAATTTTAACTTAAAAAGTGGTTATATTAGCTTTACAAATTGGTATAACTAATTGCATAGCAGGATAACAATTGGAGAGATTTGATTCTTACCACTACATGCTCTCTGCCCTCCCTTAGGGTAAAGACTGCCTCGGACACGTTCATATTTTGTATTTAGGTGCACTCTGGGATATGCAAGTGGCCTGGCACAGAGTTTGGGGTGCCCCATTTGAACATAGGAAGTATTTAACGTAGGTAAAGGTTTTTGTCCTTCTTCATCTTATTTTCACCCTAACTTCAGGCTCTTTCTTGGTTGTTCTGCTTCAGAGCCTCAGCTCATCTCAGCCACAGCACATTTGGTGATGGTCTGTAAGGTTTCTTTACTCAATTTCCACTCACACATTAACAAGGATGTGTAGCATGTCTGTTACACATATATTTTCCTACACCACTTCTACAACCAGCCAAATTACTCCATCCAACAGCTGCTACCCATAGTAGTTGAACTAGAAACCAGACATCTCTCACATCTGTATAATTTTCTATGGTGGGTAAAATATTATTTCTCTAATCCTTTAAGGGCACGGATCTACTAAACTTTACATAAGCTAAAGAGAATACTTAGCATTTTAATCTGCAACATTTGTAGTTAGACATACAATGGCACCACAGTCTATTTGTTATTTTTCCTAAGAAGGAGGTAATTTTATATTTATCTTAGAAGAGATTCCATTTTGAAAATATTTCCCAAATAAGGGAATCTGTTGGAAAGGTAAATTGTTGCACAAATTTGAAAACCAAATGACTTTTTAAAGGATAGTTCTGCCTATAAAGCGAAGAAGGCATACCCCAGCCTCTACCTGAATGCCCACTGCATCCATATGTCTGTCTGACTCCCCTCTGGTTTTAGTGAAGCTACTGTGCTTCACAGATCTATCTTAGGATTTCACCAACTTGTGCTACTTTCATACAGGAAAGGCAATTTATATCAACATTGTCTTGCCTTCCAAGTATCAAAACAGACAGAGAAAGAGCAAATATCTTTAGTAAATCCATGACTTTCAAACTTGAAGCACATCAGATGAGTCCTAAATAGTGCTCAGTTTTATATGATTATTCAAAGAAAGGTTTGTTATAAAAGTATGTTACTCTACTTCTATCCATTGTACTAAAACAGAAATCTTTATTTCCCACGTCTCAGAGGTGTGTTAAAAAATAAGTAAAAAATAATTATGTCATGACAAGTTAATTAAATGTATTTTTGCAAAGAAAAAATGCCTATATATATATATATATTCCATATATATATGGAAAGTGGCAAAATATTTAGGAGACTGTATTAGTTTGCTAAGACTGCCATAATAAAGTAATGCAGACTAGGTGGCCTAAACAACAGAAATTAACATTTATTTTCTCACAGTCCTGGAGAACTATTTCTGAAGGTTACAAGTCTGAGATCAAGATGCCAGCAAAGTTGTTTTCTTCTGAGACCTCTCTCCTTGGCTTGTACACGGCCATCTTTGTGTTCACTTGGTGTTCTCCCTCCATGCGTATGTGTCTGTGTTCCAATTTCCTCTTCATGAGGACGCCAGTCCTATTGTATTAGGGCCCATGCTAATGACTTCATTTTAATTTAATTATCTCTTTAAAGACTCTATTTCCAAATACAGTCACATTCTGAGGTACTAGGTATTAAGACTTCAATGTATGAACTTTGGTGAAATACAATTCAATCTATAACAGAGGTCAACAAAAAACTATACATTATGAGGAATTGTATATATCTAAGATATACACATTCAACCTCCTTCCTATCATAGCTTTATTCTTACTGGTTGCCTGAAAAATGTGCTTCCTTTCTTAGACTTTCGCCCCTCCCCCACTTGATACTTATTATCACTCACACCTCTACAACACAAAGGAAAAAATATTTCAATCTATCTTGATAACAACGTTCCCCAAAGCCATAAAATACTTTTGCCTCAATACCTATATTAGGTATAGGTTTGAATTTACTTTATTAGTTTTCTATTGCTGCTGTAACACATTAGCACAAACTTAGAGGCTTAAAACAACACAAATTTATTACCTTAAACTTCATCAGAAATCCAAAGTGAGGCTCAGTGGGCTAAAATCAAGGTATTGGCAGGGCTTTGTTCTTCTTTGGAGGCTCCAGGAAAGAATCCATTTTCTTGCCTTTTCTAGGCGGCCTTCATTCCTTGGCTTGAGGACCCTTCCACCTTCAAAGCCAGCCATAGCCATTCAAGTCTTCTCCCCATGCATCACTCTGACGCTGACTCTTTTGCCTCCCTCTTTCACATTTAAGAAACCTTGTGATTATGCTGATCCTAACTGGATAATCCAGGATAATCTCCCTAGTCAGCTGATTAGCAAACTTAATTCCATCTGCTGCCTTAATTTCCCTTTACCATGTAATTCAAGATGCAGCATTCAAACTTTTTGGTATTAAGACATGGCCATCTTTGGAGGGAGTCATCCTGACGACCACACGTACTAACTGAAAATCAGTCTTCTGTGTTGAGATTTAGAGCCATCCATTACCACAATCTCTGAAATAATATTATTGCTTTGGGGATTTGAATTGAAACAATAATGACACAAGCTTCACAAAAATCTATTTTCAAAAGGAGATCATGCTAAAAGTTGCTCTCTTTAAAAAAGTGAAAATGAAATTTTATAAATAATTCCAAACAGTCATAGTGCTTGTGTTTGAATTTCCACCACAAAGCAGACACTGAAGCAAGACTTGAGTTCAGGCAGTTTATTTGGCAGGTGATCCTAGCAAGGGCAAGTGTGGCAATGGGGACTGGAATATGTGAAAGGGAGGAAAATGAATAAAGAATCTATTAACTGAAAGCGATGCTAAGAGCAACTTGGGCTTAATCTCACTGTGAAGTTTTTGTAAAACTGGGTAACACACATCATAACTTTCCTTTAAGAAGCTGGGGAAGCTGGGTGCTTTCTACTGACTCCTATCTCTTGTTTGATGGTTAACCCGAGGAGAATAAACAGAAGCACAATTCCAGAGTGACTTGAGTATGGCAGAGCGTGTTCTTGTGGTGCTGGAGAAAGCCCTCAGGCAGAAGAACAGATACATACAAGTGCTTGAGGAAGGAGGCCGTCAGCATGCAGCAAACTCCCTACAGAAGTGACAGGTAAATTCTGAAGTGATGTGAGCAGAGATGAGGGTGAACAACACTGCAACTTACTCCTTGTTCTTTTTAATCTGCACAAGTCCTATATTAAATGCACTTTGTTACTTCAGGGTATGCTATGATCTGAATGTTTGTGTCCCTCCAAATTCACATGTTGAAGCCCTAATCCCCAATGTGATGGTATTTGGAGGTGGGGCCTTTGGGGGAGAATTAGATCATGAGGGTGGAGCCCTTATGAATGAGATTAGTGCCATTATAAGAAGAGACAAAAGAGAGATCTCTCTCTCTGCTGTGTGAGGTTATAGCAAGATGGCGGCCATCTGCAAACTAGAAAGAAGGCCCTCACCAAAAACTCAGCCATGCTGGAAGCCAGATCTCAGACTTCCAGCCTCCAGAACTGGGAGAAATAGATGTTTGTTATTCAAGCCACTCAATCTATGGTATTTTTGTTAATAGCGGCCCGAACTAAGACAGGGCGGTTGCTACAAACTCTTAAAATGCCATAAAATGAATGATTAGTGAAACATGCTACATAGTCTGTGTTCTATGTTGTGAGGTCATAATGAACATTAATCATTTTCCTTCTTTACCACCCATTCTTGCATCCATGCCAGTAGTTCTGCATGTCTAGGTAGCTTTCCTGTGTCTGAGCCCTGTTTCTCATGCCTTGTGACTGCAATTCCTGTTTACTGCCATCACCAGACAGGGGTGCACCATGAAGCACTATGATAAATGCCTCAAGTTTAGACATATAGCTTCCTGCCCTGATCATGTTGCAGCAACTTTAGCTCTACATGACAATCACTGTTGAAAAACATGGCTTAGTAACTCCTTTTTTTGCTTGATATTTCATAAGCACAAGGCCCCAAATTACTAGATGGCAATTATGGTATTAGGATAAGGGAATTCTGATCGCATCCATGGGTGTATAAACCTCTTCTACATGCACTCTACCCGACCCAGGGACCACAACCTGTAATCCTTCAAAGAATGAAGTTGCAGGGTTAGGAAGCCTAAACTCAAACTGGTCACTGAGTGTGAGAATAAGTGGAATCAGTCATACTTTCATTCCTTCTTTCCTTTTGCATTCTAGCTATTGGGGATACAACATCATATAATCTCAATTGGTTCAACATATACACTGAGTTCCAGAGGAGAAATCAATAACCCTGCAGAGTGGAGTCCTCAGGCTGATATGTTAGCAGAAAGGTCATTCTACATTCTATCAAGGCAATAAGCTTTGGGTAATAGATAGAGTATGACCAATGGGTTCTTTTTTTGTTTATCCATCATCAAAATCCTTAGCTATAAATGGGTCCTTTGGTCCAAGGTGAAGTTTTGCAGAATCTCAGCCACTCAGAAAGCCCTGCCAGAGACATTGTAGTAGGAGGAGTTAAAACTAGATCCCATCTATGTGTGAATCTCAAAAAGATGAATTACTACCTCCTCCAGGATGAGAGGAAATTAATGCTTTTTCCATTACTCCTAATGGATGCAAGATTTATGATTGTATGTAATCAGCTAGACATCAAGTGGATGGTCTCTTCAAGGAATGGTACCATATTGAGTATTCAGTGTCAATTTCTGTTCCTGACAAGTCAGACACTCAGCAGTGTTAATAATTACATCAGCCTTGGTGAGAGGAAGCATATGCCCATTCATAGATTCCAACTCAGTCACCACCAGCCCAATGTAGAAACTTGGGATGACTAAGAACAAATGCTGGTTGATCTCCTTTGAATGAATCATTCATTGCATTTAGTTTTTCACAGGCTTCACTGCAATAGATACTCTCTGGTAGGCAATGATATGATACACCAAGATCCACTTGCTTTGGGTCTACTTACCTAGTCCATTCTCAGTCCACTTTTCCAAACATTATTGTTTTCAATCTTCCAAACTTGCCCCTTCCAGGTACCTGGCTATATAGCCAAGTCAATGCCAGTACCTCAGAAGAGCAATTGGAAAAACAAATTAGGTCTAAGTTGTAAAGATTCTTTTGTGTTTTTATTCTTTAATCAATAGTGAACAGTGAATAATTTTCTTTTTAATGTAGATAATAACTTGGAAACATTTCTTTTTTCCCCAATTAGCTCTGAAAGAGATATTTGTTGGGATGGTTTAACCCCAAAGCCTCATCCTAGAAAGCTACTAATGTAAAGTATAATTAATTCATATAATGTGTATTATACAAAAAATATGAGCTGTAATTATTTTAAAGAAAGTGGCAAAAAAGTATCATATATGCCAAATATAAGCAACTCCCAAGGTGGCAAAGATATCAAATATTAGCAATTTAAGCCAAAAGTATCTGTTTTCATAAAATAAGACAGTGGCTTATATATATAACATATATATATATTATATATATATAGTTGTTTTGGGGGATGATGAAAATATTCAAACATTACATTGTAGTGATGGCTGCCCAGCTCTGTACTAAGAATCATTGAAGTTTGTACTTTTTATTTTATTTTATTTTTGCTGAGGAAGATTCACCCTGAGCTAACATCTGTGCCAGTCTTCCTTTATTTTGTATGTGGCTCGCTGCCACAACATGGCCACTGACAAGTGGTGTAAGTCTGCCCCTGGGAATTGAACCCAGGCCACTGAGGGTTGGAGGAGTGCACCGAACTTAACCACTAGGCCACAGGGCCAGCACCTGAATTTTGTACTTTAAATAGGTGAACTTTGTATATAAATTACATCCCAATGTTTGTTAAAAAATAAGGCAAATAACCAAGGTTGTGTAACCATAATATGAGATGCTCACATATAAGATACCTCCCTCTTATGGAGGGAGGGTGAGGGCATGACCTATTTTGGGATATATGCAGTTTTCTTTATTCCTGCTTACAATGCTGATAGGGCATTAGGCCCAGGACTGATATTTGACTTAAAGGCTAAGCAAGTTCTATCTGGATGTTAAGGTAGGTTGATTACTTCAGGAGATTAAGCATCATACTGCTTGCTTTTGTTAGAGAAATTGAGTCACAACAAATTTTTCAAATACAATTTCTATTTCTTAAAAAAAATTTTGTATTTGTATTTAATATTTTCATAATCAATTCCATATAAACATCAGTTGTCTTGTTCCTTTCACTGAAAAACAGAAAATAAATCAAACTATCGTAGACAGGAAAAACAAACCAGTCGCAAGTCCACAATATTAAGCAAAGGGAAAATGATGAAGGTTCTGCTTAATTTTTCAAGTTTGGAATCAAAAGTAGCGTACCAGTTTCTAGAAAGTCCAACAATGCTGTTTGTGTCAAATGGCTAGCTTATCAGTCCACACTGGCTCTCCAATAAACATACAATGGCCTGTACTTAACTCATGGCATCCCGTGTGAAATGATGTTACATTCCTACAGAAAGTTTTTCAGGTCTCTGTCCTTTATCAAAATCCAAATAAATTTATCCTTTTTATCTTTTACATCAAGGTATCTGATTCTATCTCAAATCTATCAGATTTCATCATTTAGTAGTAAATCCTCTTCATGAAATATCTTACTCTTTTCTTCATAACTTGTAGATCCTTTTATTTTATTTTGTTTTGCATGTGTTTTTATGTCTAGCCAATAGTGGGTTCTCTCTTTCTGGAGCTTTTCTAATTCAGGTTCATTGTCATGATTGACAGCTTCCAGCTTAATACACTTCAGTCAGTCTTCAGTTCGTACCTCTCTACTGAGACTGCTCTTAGAAAAGTCACAGAATGCCTCAATATTATCAAATCCATCGGTCACTCTAAATTTCTTTTTCACAGAAATAATCTCACACGGAAAATAGGGGTTAGAAATCAACTCTCATAAATGACATTTCCTAATAATCTGTGTATTGTCAATTACTACATTCTGGAAATTGCTGCAGCACAAGTTTCAGTCGGAAGAGCAAACTCAGAAATTTTTTAAAATAATAGATTTTTGAGTCAATATGGGCCCTTGATCAATATTTATTGGTCCATAATTTTTTTGTTGAAAGGTCGATTTTTTCTAGTTTATGCCAAGCAGCTTCAGATATAGGACATGCACTTACTACTTTTCAGTGTTAGAAATAATTTCAAGAAAGAAGGTCAAACTGCTACTAAAAATGACATACACGTAAATATGCTATATAAGGGATACAAGAAAAATACTAGTTGAATGCAGAGAAAGATGTGTCAAATTCTGATAATTCTGGAGAAATTCAGGAACACTTCACAAAAGATGTAGAATTTCCAATTTCTTCAACTGAAGAAACATTCCAGCTGCAAGAACTCTCATGAGCAAAAACGTAAGGCAAAAATACTCAGAGAATGGTGAATGCAATTTATAACAAAAGCATAAGTTTCCTTTATAGTGGTGTTAAGATTTGAGATGGAAAATATATTTGAGTTCAGTTAGTTGGTAGGGTATTTTAAACCCCTTCATTGAAAACAATTGTTGAAGAATTTCTTTACTTCTCTTCTTTGTCATTCTTTGTCAAATGACCTAAATATAGACACTTGTGAAAAAAAACTGAGAGTTTGTATAAAGTTTCTGTCACTTTATAAAAACCAGCAAGGCTACGTATTAAATTAGTAGCATAGAATTGTTAAACATTTTACTGGCTTCAACATAACGTTTTAATATCTAATTTTGAAATCTTATGTACAGCTAAGTGTTTATGGAAACTCCCAGCCCCGTGTGTAGACATGAATGTCCTGCTCAGAACTCCCCTCAAGAGGAGCTGCTAAATGAGTGTCGTCAGCTCAAAGCCACCAGACCAGCTTCTTCAACCTTGGCCCAGTCTGCCCACAGCACAATAAGGAGCATAAGACCCAGACTGTATTGCCTGACGCAGGACTCACTGAACAGGTAATCTTTCACTGGGGCCCCTTCTTCAGTCCGGCTGAGTCTTTCAGGTCTGTCCCACAATCTGAGGCTCTTCGTACACAATCTTCCTTCTTTCCTTCTCTTTTTCACACGTAGCTGATGACTCACCCCATCTGTTTCTGCTTCCTCACTCTTTATCCTTTCCAAGTACTTGCTCTAATAAATCCTGTATGTGTCTAAATCCATCTTGGTGATTGCTTCACAGAGGACCCAAACTGACCTGTACCACTGGTCTTCCTTCCCAACTGCCCTCAACCCCTCACCTTTTTTCAGTCATCCCACCCAAATTGATGCCTCCGTATCTTATTAAATGTTGTGTTTTTCAGTCTCAGATTCAATTTCACAGGTTTTTAGTTTTAGTCAATTTCTGGATATTTATCTTGATTATGACTTCTGTAATGTTTTAATTCAACAAAATACCCCCCTACCTTTTTACCGAAATATCTGAACCTCAAAAATGTAAGTATAAAAAGCTGCCTTCCTTAATGGTAAGTTCAAAAACGCAAATACATTGAGAGGTATATCACTTTAAGCTTGAACAAGCTTAATCAAAAAGACTGAAGGAAATAAGAATGACAAGAGAAGATCATTTTAGTTTCCAGAGATCTAGCACTAGTTTTAGAAACTTGATTTGGTCAGGGCTGTCTATTCAACAAGAGGGATATTGTCTCTTTCAAGCCCTAATGTTCCTGGGCACATCACCTCAAAAGGCCCTGAAACATTCCTGCAGGCATTCCAGAAAAATCCAGTTTATGTATATGTTACTCTGCATGTGTGTGGGTGTGTGGGTGTTTGTGCATAGTTTCTACTCCACCGGGAACTCACTGTACAGGGCCAATGGAAACTAGTTCAAAGATTTTAGTAATTTTCCAAGGGAAGCCTAGAATATTAAAAATCCATGAGTATACAATGTGCTGTGATATTATTTTGCAGAAAATATATTTAGCTTCATATTGTTTTTGAAATAAACTCATATATTATCATTCAAATATTTACATGTATATATACAGAATTTTAAGAAATATACCCCCAGATGTATATTTCTAACATATTTTAGATCATCTCAAGTTAGCAATTGCCATGGGATTCTTGAAAAATCAAAGTTTAATACTCAGCACCATTGATGTGACCTTGTGTTCCTGATAAATGGAAGCATTAAGACTCTACCCAACAGGGTTGCATTTCCCACCTGCATTTTGACCAGTTTCCTTAACGACCTTGCCAGCTGATATAAATTGCTTTTTGGAGGGAGCCCAGAGGAGTGTTAGAAAGCTTAAAGGTTTTGCTTCATGTTTCAGTAGATGGCTTTTAATCGTGAAGAAAAAAAAGCGGCAACTTCTGACATATAAAAATGCCTCTTTTGATTTTGACCATAGATAACAGGCACATCAGTTTTATAATAGCAGGACGGAGGTGTTACTTAAACAGAGACACAGTAAATAAAATAGACTAATTCAAATTATATGCCGTTCTTGTACTCAAATGTGATCTCTGTTTGGACTGTCCTCGTTGTGATCACTTAGTCTAGTCCAATATATTGTCTGTTATTTTCAACAAAGCCTCACTTCGGGGTATATTTCCATGTCAAGACGTGTCTCAGCCTGATAGTTAAGCGTGTAAAACGTGATTTCTTTAAATCATACAAATGAGGTCCATGGAAAAAAATAAAGATCACTGCTTTCCTCTTAGATTTGTAAAGGCACATGATTTTGTGATACTCTAAAGAGATTCTCTAATTTTGTTGAGCAGTCCCTCACCTTGAATTGAAAATGTATGATCAATTAAGTAATAAACAAAATATGCAAATATCCCTAACATGAACAAAATGAAGCCGATTTGGCATTGATAACTATTTTATATTGATAACATTTTATTTTATATTTATCATATCTAACACAATTAAAGTCCTCTAGGTCTGTTTAATGTATAAATGACCAGATAACCAAATAAATATACACACTGAAGGCACCAAATAAATTATTAGATGACGATTTAAATGTAAACACACATAGTCACCCATACTGTTAATGTGTTTATCCTACATGGCTTTGGAAATTATTTAAGCTTTTTAAATGCTATTTGCTCAATAGATTTACGTTGTCCCACCCACATTCCACATATACCATATCACAAAAGCATTCTGTCATGCTTTTAATTTTTAAAATTTTTTCTGCAGTCTTAAAAATAACCACTATCTTCACATGTAAATACATTAATAATTCCTTCCCCACTCCAACAATACATAATCCCAAGAAAACAAAAGAAGATGTGGAATGAAAGCAGCAGAGTGTATTACCTTCCTATGAGTATCTGAAATTTCTACTTAAAACAAATTGGACCTCAAACAAAAAGATGCAGAAACTATGCTAATGTTTCAAAGTACAACAATTGAATGTGTGGAGATTCATTTGGGAAACATCAAATGTAATTTAAATTAAGTTTAACAAAATGGTTGAGACAACAAATTGCTTTCTGTTTTAGCTCAGGGAAATTTACCTTTTACTAGCCTAGCATAATGTCATCTGGCAAAATGTGCCCCTTGGTGTTCCCTGGCACACTTCTTTTCTCTGTAGATTCTACCAGAATATTCTGTATTCAAACAAGCATAGAAAATAGAATTATGTAGAAAAAAAATTCCCCTTTGACTCTAGACTATCACTACAGAGTATCAAGTAGAGGCATCAATATAAAACTGCGGTTACCCATACCCCATTTGGTCAATGCATTCATTTCACTTGTTCAACCAAAACAGATTGAGATTTTCACAGTAAAAATCCAATTTTACCTATCAATCATCGTGGCATAGGCTGTGACCAAAATTATGGCTCCAGTAGCCACTTTCAATGTAGCTCAAACATTTGGTTGTCATGACTAAGATAAAATATAGCTAGAAAATTATAAATTGCTGTTTGTTGACTTGATGCATGAACAGGTAGGAAATATCATAAAACTGTCTATTTCATGTGGTTAATATTTTTAGTTTCTGTAAACATTAATTCACATTTCTTTGGAAAGTTTTGCTAACAGGAAAAATGACTAATGAAAGGACTGACCGTCATAACTTTTTTCCATCATTTTTTGTTAGAACATAAATATAGGTTGACATTTCTTTCCTTTCCAAGCAAACCTGTGAAGGTTATCAAAAAACCTGCAGACGATAGGTTAAAATTACAGTAAGGATGCATTAATTAGTTGGAGCATCATCTTGATAGGAAATTCATACCCAATCCTTTGGAATTTATGTGCAATCTTTGTTATGAAATGAGCTAATAAGTCAAAGTGCCTTGGATGCCTGAAAAATAGCAGAGTCCTCCTCTACAACTCTGAGCTTTTTCAAGTTTATATTTCCACTGTGTGTGATGATTATAACAAGTATTGCTATGGTTCTGCCTTCTTGGTATTCAGGATTTGCTGCTGAACATTTAGAGAGACATTGTTGTACATCAGAAACAACTCATATTTTAAGCCAGATTCAAATGCGTAGAAAATTGTGCTTCAGAAACTGCTGGACATCATTCATCCAATTTTTGTAAATATTAAGATTCAGAGAAATGGGAGCTCAGGAATGGGGTATAAAAACCCCCTAAAGATATATAAAGTTATATCTCAAACTCAGAATTGGCCTCTAAGCCTTAGCATCACATGCCCTCTCTTTCCTTTCCTGACTTCACATCAGGATTCAATATTCTTTTCCAAGGCAAACTACTTTTCAGTTATCCCTCCCTCAATAGGGCTTCCAAACTGAAAGAGAAGAGCTAGTTTTCAAAGCACAGCTGTATTTTTAATCATGAAAAGTGGAGAAGAAAATCACTAATTAAGAGAAAATTTAAAGGGGAGATAATACCCTTCAAAATAAAGGGTATATAGAATAAAAGGGGGCATTGTCTGCCATTTATATTTTATACTATTTTTTATTTTGGTATAACTAAGCAAAATTTTTCAATATTCCTTTATTTTTATGAAAATAATTCTGTCTAAATATCTTCACCTATATAGGACATGCAAATTCTAACGCAAATACATATATATGATTATACATATATCCTTAAAGTGTATTCATCAGAGGCAATTTATTGAGTTTCTAATATTTCCAGGCAATATGTTAGGTGTAATGATATTAGGTGAATAAACCCAGACCTCAACCTAGCCTTCAAGTTGAGGAGACACATAATAATTTAATACTTATAAAAATTGAATTGTAACATCAAGCCATAATTATTATTATAACAGAAATCAATACAGTACCATGAGCATACGCAAGAAGAGGGTATAGTAGAGTTGCCTTCCTGAAGAAATGCTATCTGAGATGGGATGGGGCAGATGAGTAGTAATTAAATAACCAAAACTAAACAACAAAACTGAAGAATTAGTAAGAACAGAAGTAGTGCACATAGAAACCTTATAGCAGGATGGAATAAAGCACAACAGAATGTGAACAACACTGTGTGGCCAGAGTAGAAAGGGAGAGAGAGGTTGTAGAAGAGACTGCTAATGTCTCACCAAAACATGCTTATTTTTCTCCCCGAACACACAGCGTGACTATATTTCCCATCCTGCCTTACAATTGAGTGTGGTCATGTGACTGAGCTTTAGCCAATGGAAAGTGAATGAAAGTTATGCGTGACAACCCCAGGTCTGGTCTCCCTCTCAGGCTTCTCCAGGCTGGTTGGCTTCCCACCAACTGGTTGGAGATCACTGTGCTGACCTTGGGAGTCATAGGTTGATATGGACAAAGCCTTGATCAGTTTCACTTCCTAAATGGCTGCATAGAGTAGTGGTTCTCAAGCATCGATGTGCATCAGAATCACCCAAAGAGCTTGTTCAATCACGGATCGCTATGGTGTCTTGTACTTTAGGCCTAGGTGAAGTCTGAGAATGTGCATTTATGACAAGGTCTCAGGTGACAATGATATTGCTGGTCTGGGAACCACAGGTTGAGACCATTTGCATACAGCAGAGCACCCCCTTTTTTGTAAAAAAAATGGAAGCTTATTATATGTGAAGGAGATGATTTCTATTGTTTTTTTCCAATGGGGATTTTTGGCTTGTTTGTTAAAACAGAAAACGTGACCTAAATCAATATGGAGATTAATGTAATATAAGGTGGATATTACTCCTTTTTGGAAAGATGCCCATTTTCTAGTCTCTACCATTGGTTTACATGGGCAGCATGTGACTCAGCACTGGTTAATGTGAGGGACGAGGAAGTTTGTTGAAGAATGATCAGAACTTTAGTTTTTAACCCCACATCCATGTAGCAGGTACTATGGAGATGGTCAATTTCTCTCTTGCCTGAAGGTGATGTCTAGCACTGCTGTGGTCACCTTGTGATGGTGATAAAAGACAGAATGAGGGCAAAGCCACCCCAATAAGTGTGACAAAGTTGTTCCCAGGAACGGGAGTCTCCCCCAGAATGATGGAGTGGAGTCAAGAGGCACTGACATTAGAAACCAACCCGATTCAAGGACAGTGGGCTGTCTTGGATAACATTACTTCAGTGGTTCTTATCCTAGAGCAGTTAGTTGAAAACTTTGTGCAATACTATGCATATAATATGTTAAAGGGTTTGTATAAATAAAATTGAATAGAACAAAGGAGTTATATTTTGAAACAATGCACCATTTAACTGGTATGTTTAGATAGGTACTCAATTTTTTTTTCATGTGTAGTTAACTATATTTTTTCAGAGCTACTAGAACCAGAAAGTTAATCTCAACTCCAGCTAGCTAAGAATAACTCATATTGCTAATATTTTATCATTTAATTTATTTAACAATACTTATCCAAATGCGTGGAGCTTTGCTACTGCTGCCTATAATGCATGAAATGTCATTACTGTTAGCTCAAATCACGCATTACCTATAAAGTTTCAGGCAAAAGAGAAAAACCAAGTTATTCTTAATAAATTAGATAATTGTAAGATTTGCATTATAAAAATGAATTTAAGTGAAAAATTTTGACTAGAGTTTTAAGAGATTATTCATCAGTAAAATCAGTTTTCCCAGGGAGAGAGAAGATAATTCCTACATGCATTCTTGATCCACAGTAAATGGGTAAAGTTTGAAGGCATTTGTTAGAGAAAAAAATAATAAAAGAGTGAAAGAAGGTAAACTCAAGATAATTATACTTGATCAATGTTAACAAATTTAATATTAGAGATTACTCAATATATCAAGTAATTTTTAAGATCATATGATCCCGATTCTCTTTCTTCTTATGATAGATCAATTTTCCCTCACCTTACCAAAAACCAACTCATTAATTTGTTCTCTGGATCCCAATCCCTCCATCTTTCTACATAACTTGTATAATTTTCCTCTTTCTACTATGTCTCCAACTTCAGTCTCTCACCTGTTTTTATCCCGTAATAATAAGTATAAGGATCTCCATTTTTACCCTGCCACACTTCTTCCATAAAATTTGTCAAAACTAAATTATCATCAGGGGCCACCCGGTGGTGCAGCGGTTTAGTCCGCGCTTGGCAGCGCGGGGTTTGCGGGCTCGGATCCCAGGCACAGGCCGATGCACTGCTTGTCAGCCGCGCCATGGCGGCGTCCCATATAAAGTGGAGGAAGATGGGCACGGATGTTAGCCCAGGGCTGGTCTTCCTCAGCAAAAAGAGGAGGATTGGCAACGGATGTTAGCTCAGGGCTGGTCTTCCTCACAAAAAAAAAAAAAAAAAAAAAAAGTAAATTATCACCATATATATACACACACACACAGATTGTGTGTGTGTGTGTGTGCGCGCGCACGCGAGAGAGAAAATAGATGGAATGTGGAGTCATTTTCAGGAAGGCTGGATTCCTGCATTGTTTCCAGCTAAACATCATTGGCAATTTGCTTAACTTTGCTGCCCTTGATTGAATTTCTACCCTTATAAAATGGAATCGTCACAGCATGATTCTAACATAGTTCCAATAAACTGATGAAATGATGTTTGTGAAATTCCTTTGTAAATTTTAAAATGTTATTCAAATTCATCCTATCACTAATTATTTTTCCAATTAAACTTGCAAAATTGTTCCACATCTTTATTTAATATTAAACTCAGATGTGGCTTTAGAATATAAGAAAGAAAAAAATACAGATTGTTATTATTTAAGAAAATGAGTATAATATTCTAATCTTTGGAGTGAGATATGTTTAGTTTTTAGTATTCTTTTTTTTTCTGTTTTTAGACTTTTGTCTCCTCACTAAATCCTTACTCAGTCTCATATATTTCCCCTTTAGACCAAGAATCTAATTGCCATTTTTATTCTCTACTTTATAATAGCTGTCATTGGATAATGGAAGACTCAATCAAATTTTTTTTTTGTCTTTATGTCCCTGCAGCAACAGAACTTTATTATTTTTACTCCAGTGACACTGAGAAGCTTGAATCAATATTGACAAAACATCAGGTCTTTTTGAAAAACCTTGCTATGATAGCACTGAAAGCTTAACCATTTCACATCTTTTATACCCACAGAAACTCAAACTTTATTTTCCTCACAAACACATACATCTTAATCCCTTGGAAAAATCATTCTCTTGCATTCGAAATGCAGTCACCATAATTGACTTCCCAGGCACAGAACTTGAATTCATCTCCATATCTGAGAATAGAATCAAACTCTAAACAAGGGAAACTTTATAATCAGGTTTCGAAGATTAGTGTTTCTTTAGCAGGAAAAGCAGATCTTGGGAGCAATCTGATTTTGTTCCTACTATTGATAGAAAAGTCAAATTTCTCGCTAAACTGGTGGAAAAACTTACTTATAGATAAATGGATACTTCATCCCTGGAAATAATTCACACTTAAACCTTGTTCCTCATCGATATCGATCACTAGAAAACTCTCCAAACCACATGCATACCAAAACCACTTCTTGTTGAAATACTTCTAATATTATTCTTGATGCTTTAATCTTAGGTAGTAAGATAGATAATATAATGGCTTTCTTCTTGCATAGCTCACACAATTTATCATACAATCTGATGCATATTCTTCTAATAAATTATCTGATCCCTTCTAATAAATTATCTGCCTTTTGTTGGTTTGTTTCTTTGCCTCTCATTTGCCCTTTATCCGTGAGAAAATTTATCTGAATCTCCAGCTTTTCCATTAAGCAGTGCTTTTCAGACAGGATATATCATTCAATGGTTGATCTCATTCTTAGTTATGAGCTTAAAACTTGATGAAAACTGAATGAGAGAAAATTTTAATGCCATAAAATGGAAATACAGACTGTGGAGAGTAGCCACATAAAGGTGTTTGTTTTACGAAGTCCATTTACATGATTACTTGTTGGTCCTCTGAGCAACATAAACTTGTGCCAAATATAAAACCTGTGATGCTAGTATCTTCCTCTTTTTACAATTATGGATACTAAGTCAAATTTATTTATTCAGTTTTGTGTAAACAGATGGCGGATGTGCAACTGCAACTCAGGTCAAGCTCCCAAACATTGTTTCAGTGTTCTTTGTACTAAATCATACTGCCTATCCTTCTTGAAATACAAACAGGGGGTCTCATCCTTCATTCTTTCCTGGGTTTTGATTTTCTTTCTGTGCCAATTAATTGCTCTGAACCCCCCTCTCTACATTTTTACCCTTCTTTGAAATCAGTGGCTTTAATAACTGAGGCAGTTGGCCTATATAAAGAAATAGTTAGTATTTTCAAAAGAAATAGTTAGTATTTAGTGATTTCAAAAACTTTAAATATTTATGTTGAGGCCATTCCCACCAGGATCAAAAACAATTTTTTAAAAGATGGTGGTAAACAATGATAGAGAATATTTCTATCTGTACCTTTTAAATATGCTGAAGTATACAGATATTGGAATGATGTTCTCAGGAAAACCAATGTCATTGAGATCAGGGTTAGATTGTTTCTTGATTTTATATATAGCTCATAATGGTAGCCTGATTAGTCATAGGGACAACTTGCAAAATTAGTAATAGCAGCTCTTAGAAAAATAGGTGTATACATGTGTACGTGTGTGTGTATGCATGCATTTCTTATCTATGTATCACATTATTTATATATACATGAATATGTGTATATATGCATGTGCATATATAAAGAGTAAGAGATATATGAATGTTATGTCTATACCTATTTATCTGTAGAGAAGTGAATTGAACATCTTTCTTTCAAATGGAACTCACTGTAATATGTTTTTGTCTATATTACTACTAGTTTAAATTTTCTTTTTTAATAGTTACACACTGAAAACAAACAAACTTAATTTTCTCACATGGTAGAGATAAACCCCAAACTTTAGTTTATTTTGGTCTAAGTACGGAGTAGTTACACAGAAAGAAGTTTGTGCCAATAAAATAGAACAGGAGTTAAATTTCTTGCTCCAAAAGAAAAGAGTCAAGCGTGATACAAAATACGAAAGTTATGTAACCTCCATGCTCCATCTAGCAGAATTGAACTTTTCAAAGGGGACAGATATAGATTGATGTTGTAAAAATTACCACAGGGTACAAACCATGCTTTCAGGGTACAACAAGCCTAACCTATTAGTAGAAAATGTCCATGAAAAATTGGCATTTTTAAGCAAATTCACATTGCTTCATCACTGTTATGCATCTTGTTGGAAACAGAGTTGATGATTTGAAATCATGATTGATTTATGAGCACTGTAGAAATGAGGCAGAAAGCACCATTTGTTGCCAAGGAGTTCATTTAGGACAACCAATAATTACACTGAGAATTAGACTGTATGAAATTGGAAAAGTGTAAGAGTCCATGACATCGGTAATAATGTTGAAAATGAAATGAATAGCTTAAAGGATTTGCTTTCATATATAATTCTTCCTCTGGATATTATGTTTTCTTCATGTCTATTTTCAGAGCTGGCTAATATTACTCTATGGGCATCTGTTTTAAAGTGAAGTAAAAAAAAACTTTTCTTCAAACTTTGGGCAGGAAGAGAGTAAAAGTAAGAAGGGGAAGTAATTTCCTCTTAATATCAACACAATTCCATAAACACAATTTCTGTCATGTATCAGCTTTCTATGTACTAATTGGTCAGATAAGAGTTGGCAAATTCATTCATTTTATCATGATAGAGGTTAAAAGTCCTTGCTGAATAGATTATTTTGTTTCATTGGTTAAATACATAACACATACAAAAACAAATACACACATGAAAGTGTTTCTATTAATTCTACACTCTGGATAGTTTTAACATAAAACTATTTAAAACTTTCTCCCAGTAGCAACTATAGAAATGTCATTTTTTTATTAGAGATCATTTATTCATTAGAGTATATAAGAATATTGAGATTTGTTTTTAAATCATCCTACATACCATTCAAATCAGAAATATTTTATTTCAGTTTATTATAATTCTAAACAGTTTAAGTATAATTTTTTAATTATAAATTTATTAATTTATAATTTATATGTTAATAATTTAAAAATATACTTAAAAGATTGGTTATATACTATTCTCTAATTCAAACAGTTTTCCAGCCATATCTAAATTTTTCATCTAATATCTCCAAAAACATTTATTTAGTGATGGAAACTAAAGATATTTTGAATTGCTCTCAAATTGTTTTGCCTATGACCAGTAGATTAATCTTTCTAAAGTAATGTTATCAAACTGTCATTTCCTACTTCAATAATCTGCAATCACTCTCAGTTTCCTGTAAGATAAAGTCCAAAATAAAATTATCTTAAAACAGATTTACCTTGTGGATGTGCTTTGAACATTTATACCCTGAATTGCTTTTTTCTTAAAGATAGAAAAGAATAACCTGGAAGGTATTAATAAATTATTGCACTTGTATATTGGAAAGTCCAATATTGAGGAAATATGAGCAGAGGCACCATAAAAAGGGAATAAGTGGTCATTTATTCCAAAAGTATGGGTATATGAGCAGTATGCTTTGATATGTTTGGAAATGTATTTTCAAATCCAGTAAATTTGTGAATCCAAACTGTTAGATGATATCCATCCCTTCAACAGCTAGATGAAAACTACCAACAATAAATGGCTCATTGTAACTCGAATCTCAAAGCTGGTTTTATTTTTCAAACCATAGCGAGACACTATCTTAAGACATAGGTATTTCTCAGAGAGAAAAGAGAGGTCTGTGTTCAATAAGCGACTTTTCCATAGATTAGACAACTTCACATAGGAAAAGGAGAATTAGGGTGTCCTAGGAAAAGAATTTCATCCAGACAGAGAGGCAGTGGTAAAACCTATCCCTCACTGCCCGGTAGATAGAGAAAAGGAGAAGAGAGAAAGTGATAAACCATTTGCTCAAAGAGTTCAGCGTCCTTGTTTTTTCTACTTCTCCATTTTTCTACTTCTTCTTAATAGTAGTGTGGAAGAAATATCCGGATATATTTTAAGGATGCCAATGACCTCAGAGTTGATAGCTTGCTTTCCTTTATCTGGAAGCCTGTAAACTTCTTAATGAGGCTCATATCCTTACATTCAGCTTGAAGCAATACCTAGACTATAGTTAGAGAGAAACATTGCACATGGAAGGTGTCTACTTGAATGAGTCTGTAGAAGAACTCACAGCTCCCGAGAGACTGTGAGTGATGTGCAGATGACTCAGAAGTTCATGCAAGCTCAAGTCTGGAGAAGGGTCATACTTGAGCTGAGAGGGCCCATGGACAGCAAATTCAAAGGCAACAGAGTTCACACTTGTGATCACAGCCAAAGAAATTTCCAGCATTATGACTGAAAGTCTAGTTAAGACCAGTGTCACCTAATAGATACCAGTTCAGTGAAAAAGTTAGACAAACCATGAGCCAACAGTGGATTTGTGGCCCCTCTTACCTCACTGCCATCAGACCTTTTAAGCCTCCAGATATACCCAGATACCCTCTTGGAGGTAATTAGGAGGTAAAGGGGGAGGGAGGATGTGAAAGTGTGAGCAATGATTAGAAAGAGAAAATTTACATGGAAGAAACTGAGATGTAATTAATTGGAAAGTTCAGCTCTCCTCTTTATCCTAATAAGATGGTCATCTAGGAGAAAAACTAAGTAAATTTCAGAAAATAAAGAAGCTACACTTTCTTTGCACATTTAAGTTGTATTAACTTTGTTATTTTTATATAGCATGTTAATTTTCTATTGCTGATACAAATAATTACCACAAATTTAGTGACTTAAAACAACACAAGTTTATATTTAACACTTCTGTATGTCAGAGGTCTCACTGGGCTAAAATCAAGGTGATAGCAGAGATTCATTCCTTCTGGAAGTTCTAAGGGAGAATATGTTTCCTTACCTATTCCAGCTTCAGAGTCCACCTGCATTCCTTTGCTCATGACCCTCTACCCCATCTTCAAAGCCAGCAGCATAGTATCTTCAAATCTCTTTATCCCTGGCTGGCGCTCCTGCATCCTTCTTATAAAGACTCTTCTGATTGCATGGGGCCCGCTGTGATAATCCAGAATAATCCTCTCATGTCAAGATCCTTAATTTAATCCCATCTGCAAAATCTTTTTGGCCATATAAATTAGCATATTCACAGGTTTGAGGGATTAAAATGTGGACATCTTGGGTGGGGGGCGTTATTCTGCCTACCACACATATGCTATAGAGATTAAAAAAAAAAATCCAAACATTCCTCCTAACCAACAGTGGATCATTACTCCAATATAAAGAGAAACACTGAGATTTGTTACAGAAACTTAAAGAATAAGCAAATCACATACACACAGGGCTAGAGAATTTACAATTGATCAATCCAAGAGCACCTAAAATTTTTCAAATTTTTAAGTTCTGTACTTAAGAACATGGTTGTGGCTATTGTCTTTGGAGCCTTTGTTCATCGCCCAAAATACAAATTTAGGGCTCATCTTACTCTTTGATATGTGTCTCAAACAAATAGTGTAGAGATTTGGTGAAAGACAATGAGTTTTCTCTTAATAGCCACACTCCTCATCTTCATTCGTGACAAAATAGATTTTGATTCAACATTTCCAATTTGAATAAAGCTTACATTTCCCATCTTCAATTTTAGGTAGATATGCCCATATTATTTAGTTCTGAATGTAATAAATGTAAAGTAGTCCCTAGAATGCCCATGGAGTACTCTGTAAAAATGGAATGCATTTCTTCCTTGCAATTGCTAGAATTGTGTGTTATGATGGCAGGAATTTGAAGGCACCATCAGGATCATATGGCATTATCTAAGAATATAGAGCAATAATACAAAACACCCTGAGGTAGTTTACCTACAAAATACCTACTTCCTTCTTACTATGTTATGGGAAAGGAATCAATTTTTACCTTTTCAAAAACTGTCAGCTTGAATATATATGTCGTATGCAATTGAATCTAAACCTAACTGATATAGAACTCACATCACTCAAACATCCAGTAGTCAATGAAAAACAGTTCATCAGAGCAATGTTTCTGCATCAGGTAAACAGTCAAACTTGAAGACTCTACCTTTGTGGGTGGTTGCTAAAATTATGGAGAAATGGATATAGTTGAGAGGGCAAAGATGAAGAAATTGGTTTCTCTATGTAACAGGATAATAATCTGATAAGTGAATTTGTGTTGTAATTGCTATATATTTGTCTCGTATTCCTAAAACCTAACTATTCCATAAGAACTATCCTCTTTAAATTGCTTTTTTTCTTCTGATTTTATATACCTAACTTTATTGATTATTTTTCAGATGTCCTTGAAAGTAATGGGAGCAAGAGTAATGATTTTGACTCCTAGGAAACAGAGAATAAAGAATTGGATATTGGAAAAAAACAACAACAATAACCACAATGATGAGTAAATTCTGTGTTTATCGAGGCCTGAACTCAGCTTCCATAGTAGTGTCTAGCACAGAATGAAAAATCTCAAGAGGATGAGAGCATGGTGCCCCTGACCACTGGGATTTCAGTCTTATCAGAGATGTTCACCCTCCGACTTGGTATGGAAGTAGTAGAGCCACTGTAGGCAGAGGAGTTATGTGGTCTAGGATGAAGGGATGTCTCATGGGTAACTAAGAGTGGTCTGATGAATGCTAAGCGTTGAGCTCAATTGCCAATACCTTTGAGTCCATAGTTAATACACATTTCTTATTTTGATAGTAGTAGCCTATAGTACATATATTTCTACTGTGAGAGTCTGGATATTACATTTTTGGGCCCCTTGAATTTAAAGAAGGAAATTAAATATTCTACCTGAGGTCTGAGTGTTATAATTTTTATCATCCTCTCAGGCATAGCAATGGGCAATTTATTACAAGAATTATTCAGATTAGTCATATGTGAGGCTTACTTTACCCATTCACAATTTTGTCCTTATATAATCTGTAAGACTTTCTATAGGACAATCTCAGTATGATCCTCAATGTGCCATACCTCTACTCACGCAGCAGCATTCACTGCTCACTATTGCTCATGCACTTCATGCTCCGGGATGCCCTTCCCATTCCTCTTCATATGATCTAAATTATGTTCAGAATTCAAAGAGTTAGGCAAATATTTTATGAATTACTTTGGTTGAGAATATTCTAAAGTCTCTGGAATTATATTAAAATAATCCTGCAGAGGTTATCAAGAAATTTTCAATTTTTATTTCATACACACGCACACACATTGATGTAAAGTCTGAATAGAAGCAGAAACTTCTAAAATTCCATTGCATTTTTGAATGAAAGAACCATGGTATAACCTCCTAGCCACATTACAAATTATCAAATTTCACTCCAGAAGTTTCACTCATTCACATATCAATCAGCAGTGACTGTTCTCAACCCAATTGATGATAGATAGATAGATAGATGATAGATAGATAGATAGATAGATAGATAGATAGATAGATAGATAGATGATAGACAGGCATATATTTTTAAAATTGCTTTGGCATCTTAATAGACAAATATCTATATGCATATATCTACATCTCTATATAGTATAAACTTGTATTTATTTTTATCTATCTCACCATTTTACATATTTATTTTTATGGCTATTTTTAATTAAAACTCTGTGTACAATTTATATTAACTTATCAAATTTAGCTATTTTGCGTTCATGTTTTCTGACATTTTGTCGTATTTAGAAAGTTCTTTTTTACACTATTGGCTTCATCTGCTCAGGCTGCCATAACAAAATACCATAGACTGGTGGCTTGACAGAAATTTATTTTCTCACAGTTCCAGTGGCTGGGAGTGCCAGAAGTGGGTCCCAGCATGGTCACGTCTGCTGAGAGCTTTCCTCCTGGCTTTCAGACAGCACCTTCTGCATGTGTCCTCACATGGCAGAGTGAGCGCTCTGTTGTCTATTCTTATTAGAACACTAATCCCGTCAGGAAGTCCCCAGCCTCATGATTTCATTTAAACCTAATCACCTTCCAAAGGCCCCACCTCCAAATTCTATCACATTCGGTGTTAGGTCTTCAGTGTGTGAATTTTGGATGAACAAAATTCAGTCCATTGCACCTATGTTTATATAATCGATATAACACATTGACCTCTATTTAATTTTTTTAAAAAATATTTATATGTTTAATTCTTCTAAAATATTTTTGGCACAAATAGTTACTTTTTCTAATAAGATATATGGAAACATTCATTTTTGAACAAGTCTCATTTTGGTCACGATCTTCTACTGCACTTTCAAAATGATTCCAATTTTATAAGAAATAGCAAATACTTTGGGACAAAATAAGAGGTAAATTTTCAGTTGGTAAATACATAGAGGAGATTTTTGTGCTTCCTTAAAAATTTTACTGAACTCATATTTACTCCTTAATTCTATTTTTTTAAGGACATAGATTAACCAATCTGGAGATGTGCATTTTCTCAAAAATTTCAATTCCAGTCCCAGCATCATTGCTGCAATGCCCATCTAGCTTGCGGATATTATCCTCAAAACCATCAGTCTAGGTCAGGGTGACTCTTCTGTTTTACCGCGAATTCCAATAGTCTATCAGTTCTGTTCAATGTGTGCGCTCAGCTGAGGTCTAGATGGAAGCAAAATAGGGTTTCAACCAGAAGTACATGCGAGTAGAAAGATCTGGGAAACCTTATAAAATATAACCACAGTAAATTTCCAGCCCCATGTGGCCCCGTCTCAGCATTCAGAAAGAAAAATTCAGCAACCAAAAGTAATTCAAAGGAATTCTAATCTTCTGTGTCTCTTAAAAACCATTAAAGAAATCTGCAAACCCTTTCCTTTCTTCTTATTCTCCATATCTCTCATCCCCTGAAGTGGCGCTGAATCTCTTTCTATCCACTACACTCTCCCTTTCTCAGCAGTCCTCAGAGGAGCTTCCGTGTGGCCTTTGGCTTTCCCTCCTTTTAATTTTTTTTCCACTTCTTTTTTTTCTCAATAGTAAGCATATCTGTGCCTACAAACCCTCATTCCCACTTCTGATTTATCATCCTCTGATTAATTTGATTTGCATAGTAAACGGTAACAACTAGTGTCTGTGTGTGTGTGTGTAAGTACCACCTAGTAATTGCCAAAATTGCCCTTAGTGAGTAGAAATTAGTAAAGCTATCAATACCAATAAATTTTTTTGGTTTATATTTTGTGATTTTTCGCGCTATCGAGATATACCATTATAGCTCATTGTCTTCCACGCCTGATTTCTCATTAAAAAGAATGCAGATTTTAACATATTTTTGCTTCATTTGGACAAATCAAACCCCTATAGTTATTCCTCAAGTATTCTGGGTACTTAAATTCTCCAAGTGAATTTTAGAACTTGTCAATTTCCCTACCAAAGTCTGTGATTTCAGCACAATCATGTACCACAACGAGTAAATCTTGAGATTCACTGCTACGTGACGTAGCAGTTGGTGTAGCAGTTAAGTTAGCATGGTCCACTTCGGTGGCCCAGGGTTCGCAGGTTCAGATCCCGGGCGTGGACTGAGGCACTGCTTGTCAAGCCATGCTGTGGCGGCGTCCCATATAAAGTGGAGGAAGATGGGCACGGATGTTAGCCCAGGGCCAGTCTTCCTCAGCAGAAAAAGGAGGATTGGCAATAGATGTTAGCTCAGGGCTAATCTTCCTCACACACACAAAAAAGAGTAAATCTTGTCAACAGTAATTGTATAATATTAAGAATTCCCACCAAGAAATGTTACTCCCATATAAGGATTTTTATCCTTTTTTCCATCCAAATTATAAAGATAACCTGTTATCTTGACTCATGTGTATTTTATTTTCTCTTGGACATATTTGCATTTGAAAATTTTCATAATATATTATTTAATGGAACTTATTAACTATAATATTTAGATTCCCTAATCTTATTTCTATTTTCCTTAATTTTTTCAGTCAAAAGCAGTAAAGAAATACTAAAATTCCCATACAATTGTATTTACATAAAATCTTATTTCATTTGGAAGTTTTTTGTTTACAGTTTTTGCAAGCTAAAATATTTTGTCTTTCTTTTCAATTGACATGACTAGTTTAATATTTATTTCCATGAATTTATCTAGTAATAATTTTAAGGACTAAAATATTTGACCCATTCTTTTATCTTTAATATTTGATTCAATTTAATTTGGGGTCATGTGTTTTAAAATGCAGAAAGTATTTCCTTTTATTTAAAAGTCAAAATGAGATTTAGACCTTTATTAGGAAGATTAAATTTCTGAAACTTATAATTTTAATGTGTTTATCTTCCTTTTGTTATCTTTGTAGCTTTGTGTTTTCCACTTTCTCTTTCTATTGTTTCTTATTGGTTTTGTATTTGAATCACAGATTTTTGCTTCTTCAATTGTTTTAGAAGGAATATGTCCTCTTTATTACAATGTAAATATGACCATTTACATTTAAGTCTTTGAGCAACATATTTTTAATTATTAAAATATTGAATAAAGGTATACCTTTTGTTTCCATATTTAAGTAGTTTAACATATATATATATATATGCCAACTCTTTTGCAGCATTCAAAATATTGGTAACTTTCAATAAAATTGAAGTACTACATCACAATTAGTTTTAATAATTTTTTTACACTGTAAATTTTCTTCTTTTTTATTTTTGCTTTACAGTTGGCTTAATATTGCTGAGAATATTAGTGAATACAGACCAATTTTTTTTTGGGGGTCTCCCTGGGTGGGCACGAACAGACCAATTTTTATTACTTTGGACGTAAACTTTTCTTTTAATGCTTTGATAAGTTAAGAAGACTTTTACAATTCAATCTTCTAAGCTGTATAAAAAGGAAAGAACATTTATATATATTTTGCTGGATAATAATATTTACTTCCTAATAAAATTCTTACCTATATGTCATATACTATGCTAAATGATTTATATTTAATGACATACCTAATTCTCCCCAAACACTCTATGAGGAGATTCTTGCTATCATCATTTTACAGATGAGTGAACTGAAGTTTAGAGAGACTAAGAAATCTGTACATGTACGCACTTATAGAAATTGACAGCTGCAGTTCAATCCTGGCATTTTTATCCCAAAGCCCATCTCAGCCAACACACTGATCTTTCTACCATGGAAAAATTAATTCTCTTATTTACATTATTCCTCATCTTTCTTTTCCAGGAATACCTGTTTTGTGTTGTGTTTGTTGGTTCTATATTTCCTATCCTCCTTATGTAACACCATTTTCATTATTTTCTTTTGTTTGTTTGTTTTTATTTTTAGAAAGCAAAATTTAATTAGGGAACAATTTATCTTCATCTCTTAAATTCTAGAAAATAATTGCTTAAAGACTTATTCTTCATCCCGTGGAAGGAAATCCAAAGGTTTGCCCAACAAATTTTTATCTTTTAAGGAGAACTTATTTCTTCTAATTAGCTGTGGTCTGCTTTCGTCTTTACATGGAATTATTTTATTTACTGTGTCTTTCAATGTTTCCATTATCTTCATGCTGATCCATCCATTATCTTCACTACAATTCCCTTTCTCCGATTTCTCTCTAATAGTCACATGAGCTAGCTGGATACACCAGAAGTTTAACTGAAGATTCCAGTTTAATAAAAAGGCTGTGCAGCATAGCTCTTTATGGGAATTAATTTACTTTAGAATATCAGACTCCCCTGTTTCTGAAGTGTTTCTGAGGTATGCCTGCTGCGGAAGCCCTGTCTTCCTGCCACGGTCCTTGTCCTTTGTACCAAACCAAACAGAGACACCCCCCCCCCCCCCGCGGATAGTTTGTGGGAGTTGTTACCCCTGGAGGAGAAGATGTAGTTTATCTGCCTTTATCCCAACAGTTAAACTATATTTTATGAGATAAATTCTGTATAACATTTTATTTCCATCCAAACCCCTATGCCTTAAAAAAATGGAGGGTTTTTTTTAGCTTTTGGCAACAATGTGTTTCTCAGTCTCAGTTTTTGGTTGTTTCTTTATTGTTTTGTGCTTTGAGTTTTCATTTATTTCTGTACCTTCATAAATATTTTAGTGGAAAGTTAAGAAACTGACTTGAGGGCTGCTAGATTGAATATGTTTTAAACTGGAAATTGTCTTAATGGAAGGAAGGAATTTAACAAAATCAAAAAACAACACACTTTATTTCCTACTTAAAATATTTAGAGCAGCATTCATTTCCTTCATAAAAATATTAATAATAATAACTATAGTAGAGTGTTTTTATAATAGCTTTATTGAGATATAATTCATAAACCATAAATTCACCCATTTCAATTGTACAATTCTATATTTTTTTAGTATATTCACGGGGTTCTGCAGTCATCACTTCAATCTAAATTTAGAATATTTTCATTCCTCCAAAAGAAACCTCACAGCCATTAGCAATACTCTTTCTTTCTCAATAGATTTACCTATTTGGTTATTTCACATAAATAGAAGCATATAATATGTCATATTTTCTGAATGACTTCTCTCACTTAGCATTGTGTCTTCAAGATTCATCCATGTTATATCATGCATCAGTACTTCCTTCCTTTTCTATTGCTGAATAATACTCCATTATATGGATATACCACTTAAGTATCCATTGGTCAGTTGATGGAAATTTGAGTTATTTCTACTTTTTAGCTATTATGAATAATGCTGCCCTGAACATTCATGTACGAGTTTTGTATGAACATAGGTTCTCCTTTCTCCTGGATGTATACCTTGAAATAAAATTAACAAATTCTTTTCCAAAGTGGCTGTGCTATTTTACATTTCCACAGTAATGTATTAGAGCTCCAATTTCTCTACACCCTTACCACACTTGCTGTTTTCTGTCGTTTTGTTATAGCCCCCCTAGTGGGTGTGAAGTAGTATCTCATTGTGGTTTTGATCTGCATTTCCTTTTGACTAACAATGTTGAGAATCTTTTCAGGTGCCTATTGGCCATTTGTATATGTTCTTTGGGATAATGTCTCGTGAAATCTTTTCCCCATTTTTGATTGAATACACAGTGTTCACACGTACACAGGGTATAAAAGTGAATACAAATCTCTTATCTGATATATGATTTGCAAAGATTTCCTCCCATTCTAGGGATTATCTTTTTACATTTTTGTTGGTTTTCTCTGCAGCACAATAGTTTTAAATTCTGATGTAGTTCCATTTATTTATTTGTGATTTATTTATTTACATCACTTGTGGGTTTTGGTGTTTGTATCTAAGAAACTACTGCTGTTTCCTCTAAGAGTTGTATAATTTTAGTTCTACATTTAGGTCTGTGATTAATTTTGAGTTAATTTTTGCCCTGTATCAGCCACTTATTCCCACTTAAGGGTTGTGCTTTCTGTCCCTTAGCCAGTTAGATTTAAACTCTTTATTGTTCGTTATATACGTGGCTTGGGTGCTGCTATCATTAATTGGGAGGCTGACATTTTTTGCCTTATTCACCCAAGGCTTGGAGGTTCCCTCTCTGATGGCTCCTAAGAGGGTGCAGTTTGAGACAGGCAGATACTCTTCTAGGCTGCCCTGATGTGGGTGGTTTTATTTTTAAACTGTTGGTTACCTCGGCCTCTGAGCTGCGCATGTGCACAGCTTCCCAGTCTGTTGGCTCCAATCCCAGGACGGCTCCTCTTCTCAGCGGTCCTTTTCTGGGGTTTTCTCTATTAAACTTCTGGCTGCCTTGCTGTTTTGCTAGTATGACTGAACTGCCATCTTCTTAATTGCTTTCCATTGTGATCATTATTTTCGACGATGCCCTTAGGTATGAAGTTCTCCACTCTCTGTTCCAAATAAAGTCAGTCAGTCCCCTCAAACAGAGCTGAGAAGCTCGTTCTTGTTAAGAAGTCCTATTTCTCTCTCTGGTCACAACTTCTGTGCCACTGCACTAAGCTGCGGGTGGGGACCCACCTTTCCCAAGTGAGGCTGCTATTCTATTAGTGGGCAGTGTTTCTGTTTGTATGTGGGGGAGGTGGGAGGATGGCAATCTCTGGTCTTCTCGGCTGACCCCTCCTGAAGTGGAATCTGTGTCCTTTGAACAGGAGTGGGATAACCAGGGCACCTGTATTCTGTCTGCCACACCTGGGGTAGACCTTCAACTCTAAGAGTGGGAGCTGGATAGAGAAAATGGTAAGTGGGCCTCTCTACTACACCTGCCTGGAATACAGCTTCTACAAAGTGAGATTGGGGGGATGGGAAAATTAGCTCCCTTATTTTTGGCTGCCTAAAGTAAAGTACTGGGGCAGATCTTCCAAAACAGGAAGCAATGCAGTGGGCCATGTCCCAAATGCCACAGACTGGCTGCTGTTCTTACCCAGACTCAGTAGATTTCCTTGATTGAATGTTTCTACATTTGCTGTATGCCCTTTGGAAAATTTCTAGAGACTTTAAATGATTGTTTTTTATAATCTTCAGTTGTTAAATGGTTACTTTTCTGAGGAGAGCATCCATTGTGCTCCTTAGGCCCACTGTTCTGAAAGTCCCGCCTATACTACAGTTTTAATATCTTTAAAAGTCCCGATTGTTACAAAATCTAATGAAATTTTGCCTTTAATTTTGGGCATATTGATTCAGAACTTCAGCACTCTTAGAAATCAATTTATGAAATGTAAGCCTGAAAATATGAATAAAATAATAGATCTTCATATTAAAGGATCTTGTATTTTCTTATTTTAAATTATGTGCTGCGTTAGTTTGTAATTAAATGTGAAGTAGTTCGCTTACATAGCTCAGTTTTACTCACTAATGCACTTAATTAGTAGCAATTACCTAGGACCCCAGAAACAAATTTCTGTGAGTGTGTAGGATGACAATTTGATACCAAGTGAAGAAATTGCTTTATAATTGATAGATTGCCAATGTTAATTAAAAGAAATGCTACATAATTAATATCCTTGATAATAGAATTTACATAGCTGTACTATGATCATCTCAATATTCAGTAAGGCAAAATCATCTGCTTCTACTGTTAACTATTGCTCTGTCTTAAATATTTGGTACATTTCTTATGGTGACAAGTTTATTTGATGAATATCACTTTTATTTTTGTGAGTTTTATTAATAGTAAATCTTAGACAAAACAAACTATTGTTGTAGAAAAAGTATGAGAACACATTTCCTAAATTTTTATTAGGAGCTTTTATCTTTTGTCTTCATATTGGAAGCATAGGTATTTATGCATTTGTTTGTTATCACATGAAATTTTGCAGAAGGAGATATAAATAGAGACATGAATATGTGCACTTGTATATACATATATGTACACATATACTACACACTGAAAAGGTTTCCCTGAGTAATGTAAATGGACACATAATTAATGTTTCACTTTATTGAAAATCATTGTCACACTTATTTTTCACATTTTTCATGCATCTTTCATCCATTTTCACTTAGAAAATAGACTGTTGCAAAAGCAAATCAAACCTAGGTTTGGAAATTCAGATCAAAGAAACATAAATTTGCTTATGTATCCCCCTGTAGTGGCTTCAGCTTATATGAAAGTTCTTGTGAGAACCCACTATAAGTATTATCCCAGTAGCTTTCAGTAGTGTGTGTGTCTGTGTGTGTGGTGTGTGTGTGCATGCGTCTATATCTCTATCTGCAAAATTTGCCTGTATATGCACCTGCAGTGGCTTCAACAAATACAAAATGTCTTGTGAGGATCCATTATAACATATTATCCCTGTAGCTGGAATGCTATCCACTTTGAACCATTGTTTATCTTCTGGTTTTCTGTTGGTTAAATTTGCTAAATAACATCCCCCAAATTTAGTGACTCCTAACAACAGCCATTCATTTAGCTTACAGTTCTGCAGACTGGCAATTTGGGTTGGGCTCAGTTGGGTGGTTCCTTTGGCACTGATGCCTGTGGCAAGCTGTTGGATTATTTGCTGGAGCCAGTTGGTTTATGGAAGCATTGGCTGAGAGTGCTGGTGACTGGGGCTCCTCTTTGTGTGATTGCTTATTGCCCAGCAGGCTAGTGTGCATTTATTCACATGGTTACAATGCAGTAAGACAGCAAGTACTAACTAAGCTGCAAGTGCTTTTCAAGTCTCCACTTGTGCTGCATTTGCTACTTTTCCATGGCCCATGTAGGTCACATGGCTATGCTGAAAGTCAGTGAAAAATAGACTTTAGATACTGGAAGTCACAGTACAAGGAAAATGAGAATCAGGAAGGGAAACTTTATGGCCGTGTTTGCAATCTACCATCCTCCTTAATATGTTGGTTTTATTTTATCTGAATAATGGAGCAAATGAGTTCTTAGCTTATTGTTTGAAATAGCAAGAACCACATCCTAATTTGGTTGTTCCAAGTGATATTTTAAAACTAAGTTCATCCCTGTAAAGGTTAGTTTTACATATAGCTATTGCTGTTTTCTCCATTCTTCTGACGTCAAGACCTTGAAAATTGACAAGATGAACCTCAAAATAGTACAAACTGTACCTTGGATAAGTTTCTTTGTTATTCCTGTTTCTCTAAATTTCTTTCTGTTGAGTCATATTGATTTTTCTTTCCTTTGAGATTGATACAATTTAACTCAAATAGGAATACAATTAAAATAGAGTATTTTACAAGTTAATACACTATAGAGTATTCCACAAGTTAATTTTCTGTTTCAGATAATTATATTCAAAGACTACTTGTATTAAAACAACCAAATGGATAGATAGATAGATATAGATATGTGTGTAATATATATATAAAATATGATTAATATATATTAATACACAGTTATAGTATATAAATATATAACTATATCTAAATATAATATGTATGTATATTATATATATATATATAAATTTGTGGGACAAAATTAAATGTGAATAATTTGAATTATCCTAAAGGTAATCATGAAAGTTTGAGGTGATTACACAAAAAAGTGACAGTGTAGAAATGCTGTTCTTCCAAATATTATATAACATCTTGCCCTGGCTTTTATTTCTTACTAGATGAGAAAGTGTCTAGATGTGTTTAATTTTTTTTTTTAGAACAGCTTTCATTGAACCAGGAGAATATCCATGTTAAGTTGTTTAAAATAGGTTTATGATTACTAATGGCAGCATTTTCTTGCCCTTATTGGATTTCAGCTCTCAAAACATAGGATTTACTAATTGTTGATTCCAGAGAGTCCTAGCCATGGAATTGGCAAAAAGTGCTGTGCCACATTCAGTTTTGAATTATGTAGCAAATAATTTGTACTGTTATTTGTGATTTGGCTTCATATATATATATGTTAAAGAAAAGTCAATATTAGCCCAATAATAACGTCGCTTTTACTCTCTTGTTGTTGGCAATACTTTCTGGAATAGGCTAGAGTCAGGTAGCACCTGATCACAGGGAAACCCATGGGTGTGCTGCACATGAGACTGTCACTCATTCTGTCTTTTAAGATGAGAAGAAAAACCAAATAGAGAAAAACTTCTGTGATCTATATGTTATGTGAACTTAAGTCTTAGGGAAACATAGCGTTGAATACTGTATCATGATGCAATCATTAATGTCATAATGAAAAATGATACAGAAGTTGAATTTGTCAACAAATTTCTCCTTGTATATTTCCCCATGTATACTGTGAGACCTGGATTTGTTGTTGCAAGGAGCAGGTGTCTAGAATTATAGCATTATTCAAAGCATCAAAGGAAGGTTAAGGAGAGAGAACTAGTGATATTTAAAAAAGGAAATCTCATAAGCAGCCAACAGATGAAGCTTGTAACTTCTGTTCTCCCAATGTCCACTAGGCCTGGAATAGTTCAGTAGTGTTGAGACAGGCCGTCAAGCAATGGCTCCACTGAAGGCGACATAAGATCCTTTAAAAAGGCTTATCTATGATGGTGCCTTTCCTCCAGAAGTGCTTCCGCCTCTTCTTATCCCCAGTGCTTCCGTGCTTACATTGTGTCACTCCCATAAATGCCTTGGAGAAGAGGAATACAAAGAGCAGAATTTTCCGTGGACTTTCTCTTCATCCACAGATCTATGCATCTAAACCCCTCCTTCTTTTATAAGATCAATATTCCTATCTCCAAAATATATATGAGAAAAAGTTATAATGCACGCTTTGAAAGAATAATATCTTTAATATCTATCTCTTTTTCACAATAAACTTTTAACTCAGTTTCTCATATATACCAATTTCAATCAGAATCTATTACTACTGTTCTTGTTGTTGTTGAGGTGTTTGCTCCTTTTAGTCTCCTTTTTCCTCTTCTATTTATGAATGGATAAAAATACTCATCTATTTTAATGTGCGACAAATATAAAATAAATCTCCCCAAAATATTTATGCAGGCACCAATATACCTAACATTGGTGCCCGCATAAAATGTGATAAAATACATATCAGACATAGACTCTGTTCCTAAATGATTAGATTTGGGTGCAAACTCTTCACCAATAAAGTGGTTTTTGACGGGCAGTATGCGTGGTGGGTAAGAGCATTTTTTCAGGAGATAGATGGAGTAGGTTTAATTTCTGCATTTACTCCCTTTAAATGCTATGTTAATTTAGAAATGTCACTTAACCTGTCTGTACCTTAGTTTGTTTAAATCCAAAATGAACAATTAATATACAAATAAGGGGGCCCGCCTGGTGACTTAGTGGTTAAGTTCGCGCGTTCCGCTTCAGTGACCCTGGGTTTTGCAGGTTCGATCCCGGGCATGGACAGACGCACCGCTTGTCAAGCTATGCTGTGGCGGCGTCCCATATAAAGTAGAGGAAGATGGGCACGATGTTAGCCCAGGGCCCAGTCTTCCTCAGGAAAAAAAAGAATGATTGGCAATAGATGTTAGCTCAGGGCTGGTCTTCCTCACACACAAAAAAGTAAATAAATAATATACAAATAGGACTGTTTTGAACATTAAATGAGTATGTGAAAAGAACTTACGACAGCGTCTGCTCCATGGTAACTATCAATAAAATTTAGAATGTGTGTGTGTGTGTGTGTCTGTGTGCATGTAGAAACTCACATAAATAAGTTCGATGGCATACTATAAAATTTTAACTGAGTCAGAAAATTTGGTAATATGAAATAATAATACATTTTATATTAGTATACACTATAAAACATTCGTATATATTTCTTGTATATAGAGTCCTTTTAAGGCTTCATATATGTTAATGAAAACCCAAAATTTTGGTCTCAAACTGCTTCAATACATATTTTTCCATTTACAATATTCTAATTAAAAACCTGATAAATCTAAATCAATTCTTGCTCTCAATAAATTGTAGGACAGACACTCAAATAGAATTGAGATGTGTAAGTTACATTTATTTTAGAAAAACAGAAACTTCTCTAGTTAATTTAAAAGAATGAATTTATTACAGGGACATAATTTCATACAACCGATAGAAAGCCTGTTGAGATGATGGTTAAAGAGTCCTCTGCTGGCTTTCAGGAAACTTGGCAGAAAACTGCTCTGATGACCCCTGATGACCAACTGCATGTAGACAAAGTGGATGATTCCCAGGCCAACAGACAGAGCTGCTGGCAAATGCCCTATGCTGATGTGATGGTGCCTGCTCAAAGCTTAGGCAAGTCAATTTCACACCTATAGCTCATTAGCTCCAGAACAAGTATCTGTCTATTTTCGTCAGTATATTAAATAACTTGGACAAGACTTTCTCTAAATACTTTCCACGTAACTTAAGAATCTATAATTTTGAAAAATTTCTAACTTCATTACTGTGAAAGATCAAAAGTTACAGAAATAGCACAAGTTACAAAGAGTGCTTCTGTGTTCCCTTTATGTTGTTGCAGTGTCATTTTCTAAAAATCTTCTGTTTAACTCAGGAGAACAGCCACTGTTTTTCCCTATTACCTGTCAGCAACTGCTCTAGCCCCTGATTAACTGTGTTGTATTCTGACACGCGAGATCTATTCACATTTTGTAAAACACGTCACTGCTAGAAGCTAAAAATAAAAAGGAAAATGTGACATCCCAGGTGCCATCATGCTAAATAGCCACAAGTAATTGTGATCAAGAGAGATATTTTCAACTATCAAACACATCTAAGTTCTACTGCTTCATTAGGATTTTTTAAATTGAATTTAATTTTTCACTATTTAGTTGGCAAAATTGTTTCATGATTATAATGGTGAAAAATATACCAGATCATTTGATCAAATACAGAAAAGACTGATTGAGTTTTGAAATCTTTCACTAAAAAAGCTACACTAAATTGAAAACACTTGGGTTAGCTACTCCTGAGGGAAGATGAGACAGCAAATGAAATGGAGGCTATAAAAATGCATAAGAAGCCAAGTAATTCACAAGTGATTAATGATAATGGTGATGTAGATAAGACCTTTGGTGATAAATACACAACCTAGTTTAGAAAATACAACAAAGAGTAATTAGATTAAACTGAGTTATAAACAATGAATGTGTAAAAAAGATACCAAATATAACAGATTTTGATATTATGCTTGTGTTGCTGAAAACATAAATTGTTGCATAAATGGAGGAACTGGTATGATTTAAGTACTTTTGAAGCAGAAAACTCATTTAGTTATTTTATGAGATAAAGACACTCATTGTAAATCATCCCTACATTTGTATGAGGACAAAATAAATTGCCTTGATAAAATCAAACTGATTTAAAGTACACTTCTTTAATAGCACTGGATGAATTTAAAGTGTCCTATATCTTGGATCAAGGCTAGACCAAATTTCTCTCTCACACAGAAACACAAACACACACACACACACACACACACACACACCCCCGTACACATAGACATACTCACAAAATTTCAACGTGAGCTCAAAATAGCTATAAGTTCTTTGTAAAAAGACTTTATACATGACAATCTACAATCTATTATATATAATATATTTCTGTATTATAATGAGAAATGCAAATAATTGTATAAAATATTGACTTGTTATGAAACAATTCAAGGGCGTGATTTTTAAATCACCTCCACCCAAACATGATGATTCCTCCTTAAAGACAAATTTGTACCCCCAGTTCCATAAAGAATTTTTTTTCTTTAGGCAGTTATAACTTGACTTGAAATCTTCAGTTTCACATTATAACAAAATGTCTCACGATAACAGTCAAAAAAGAATAATCTGTGGACATTTTAATAAAGATCTCAAAGAAATCCAAATTTTATACCCACACTTTGTTGAAGATTAAAATATTAAAAATTATGTTTTTGTTTGTTTGTTTGTTTGTTTGTTTGCTCAAGACCAGCCCTGAGCTAACATCCGTCGCTAATCCTCCTCTTTTTGCTGATGAAGACTGGCCCTGAGCTAACATCCGTGCCCATCTTCCTCCACTTTATATGGGACGCCGCCACGGCATGGCTGACAGGCAGTGCGCGTCCGCGGGCGCCTGGGATCCGAACTCGCGAACCCCGGGCTGCCAAGCGCGGACTAAACCGCTGCGCCACCAGGCGGCCCCCAAAATTATGTTTTATAATTAAACAGACTTTGTAGTTTCTAAAGTGAGTACCACCTCTTGTTTGAACTCTCAACACTTCTGTGAGATATATATATGAGCAGTAATTATTATAGTAGAGAAATAAAGGAGAAGTAACTAATTTGCCAAAAGCCACAGAGCTTACAAATGGCATAGCCAGCAACAAATCCTGTCCTGAAGGCTCTAGTCCAGGACAAATAGTCCTTCCTCTATCTCAAGATCCTTGAAAGTTTAAGTTAAAATGAGATTAATAGACTAAATTAATATTCTATATGTAAAAAGGAGGATAAGTGATATTTTATTTTTAACATAGCACATTTTTTCTATTAACCAAATACTTCAATGAATATGAATCATCCCAAGAGTTGAAATCATTTCGTGTTGTTATAAAGTACATTTTATAGTCATTCTGCAGTTCTACTCCTTGATTAAGTTTAGGACTTTGAGGTGCTGGTCAAACTTTCAGTTATTTTTATTTTTACAATGTTTACTTAATGTACTTAGTGTATTTCTCAGAATTAAGATGAGTAAATTTCTCTGTTACTTCACTTACTCTGGCCCTCATGTTCATCCCTTGCCCTTTGTCTTCTCTGCTCTGTGTCTTGGGAGCCTGAACTTGAAGGTTTTCTTTCCCAGCCCCCTGTGTCACTTTGCTTTTCTCTCGGTTCTGCCAGTGACAAGCACTGTCAGGGGCTTGATAGAGTGGGAGAGCAAGAACACCCTGGCTATTTCTTCTCTTCTCCCTCTGTCTCAGGAGGCATTTCTGGCAGAATCTGTGTCTTCTCCAGATCTGCTCCAGTCAGACAAACTCACCTGATTCCAGCCTCTGTCACGTGATCCTGGCCTCTGGGCTCCTGTATCAGTACTTCCTCTCCCTGTCCTTGCAGTTCATGGGGGTGGAAGCTTCCTGCAGCTGCTAATTTCTGGGTCACATCACTTTTCCTTGTGCAGTGTCTCAGCATTTTCCCTGTGGTTTAACTAATACCTTGCATTATATTTCCTTCGCTTTACACACTGACATTCTTTTTTTTCTGCTTCGACTACCTGAAAAGTTTTCTAACATATTTGTCATTAACTAAATGAATATTAGCTGAGTCAATTTTGATCAACAGAGTAGAGTGCTGATTTGTATATATGATATTAAACAAAATCATGTGAAAAAATAAGGTGCATAGTTTTACGATACAATAAAATAATGGCATATTTAGAATGTCATTAACTGAGATAACTACGCAATTATTATTTTAATGGAAATAGTTTCAAGTGTGAAAATAAAGGATAAATTGCATTTTAAAACAGTACTGCTTATAGAAATTTCCTTTTTGACAAATGCACTTTTTACTATGGTCTTCAAAACTTGATTTATAAGTGCTTGTTGCAGTTACGTAAAGAAGATAAATTTTATGATATAAATTCTTAGGGACCAAAAAATACATATTCAATAGAATTCCTATGTAATATGTAATTAATAAAAGTGTTCAACAGACTGCATTTGTAAGTTGTGTTATATAGCTCTGTTTGGGCAGAGTCTAAGCTAAAAGATGCACATATTTGTGAGCATAGAAAAATACATGCGTGCTCTTAGACTGAATATGTATTCTAGAACTTGATTCACCAGGGATACATTGCATTCCAGTTCTGCTATATTTGGATGGATGTGTCTCTTCATTTATATCCAATAAGGAAATAAAAGCTCACTGCTTCTACACAATGAGGTAATGAACAGCATAAATAGTTCATATAACTTCTAGTTATGCATCATCTACCCAATAACAATCCACATAATATATGAAACAGTGATATTACTGTTTTTGAAATAAGTGTTTATATGGAAGCAGTTATTTTCTGCTTTCATGTATTACGTGAGGTTTTAATGCCTTTATATCTCAAATTGGCTTATTTTAATATTCAGTAATAATACCCTACTTCGATTTCAGCTTACACAAATTTTCTTTCTGAACCTCTGTTATTCCTCTTTGTCTATACCATGTCTTTATTTAGTTGCTGTTTATTTTAATATTGTATTCTAGTCTTATTTAGAGTCATTATATCATTTTAAGCCTTTTTATTTTTGACATGAATTTTCTAATATTGGAAACAATACTCATCATGTTATGGTCTAAACAAGCTTGTGTTTAGATTTCCTTTTTTAAGATTTCTTGGTAGTTCTACAAAGAATATTGGTGAAAACTCCTAAGGTCTCCTTGATTCTTCTTACTTCTCTCTTAAAAGTAGTCAATTACAAAGTGTCCTCTCTTCTGAAAAATCTCCTGCACCATTTTTTCCTTTCCATTTGCTTTGCCCCCATCCCAGACTTCAACACCTCACGTGTCCTCCACTCTAAAGTTGTAACTGGATGCTGATATCATGGGATGGTCTTTTTTCATGACAATAAAAACAAGTTAATGCCAAGGTTGTCTCCCAATTGTTTACATTGGTGTTCATCCATCACTCTTCCTTTCAAAGTCATCTTTCTGAAATACTTATGAATCCATTCCAACTTCCTCCTGGCATTCACACTCAGACACTTTCAATGGTTTCCTGTTTTGAGGAGGATAAGGTCTTATCTCAACAACTTGGCCTTCAAATTTTTCCATTCATTGGCCTTTGCCTACATTTACAATTTTGGTTACTAGTTATTATATCTTTCTTATGAAACATTCACTTCAGCTAAACTGTTTCCATTTATGTTTCTTTGAATATGACAGGTGCATCTTCACTTCAACTCTTTGCTCACATGGTTTCCTTTGGAAGGAGGAAAAAGATAAGGGGAGGGAACCAGGAGGAGGAAGGAGAAAGGGCAAAGGGAAAAGGATTGTTAACATTTAGGAGCACTTTCTATTTATTAAGCACTCAGATTTGGATTAAGATGCTTATTGACTAGGTGAAACATAATATTGCTTATCTCTTTACAAGTCTGATTTTTTTGTGTGTGAATATCTTATTTTATTTATTGTGACTCCTTTTTTTAAAAGATGTGCACCTCAAATCACTTTTCGTCTACATTATAAGGATCTCCCTTCCCTTGTGCATCCCAACACAATTTCTGGAAAGACGTGGTGAAGGGGTGTGTGTGTGTGTGTGTATGTGTGTTTGTGTGTGAAACAGTGCATTGTACCCAAGCATAATACAAGTCTGATTTTTTGAAAAGAACTAATATTTGCGGATTTGATTGTGATTCCTTCTTTACCATTCCTTTGCCTTCTTCCTTTCTGCACAATCCCATGTAATAAACAATCAGATAATTTTCATTGTCTATGCAAAAAGTCACATTTTATTTTAAACATCGTAGAAAAATATGTTAACACCTAATAAAATAATAGGTCATTATTCTGTTTCTATAGTAATTGGATATGGGTAAGAAAATTGTTTAGAACTACCAAATCATAAAAGTGTATGTACACTGAAATAACTCAGGTAAGTGCTAGAACTTCGCCTCTAAAAAAGATCACTGGACAGGTTGTAAACTTGGTGAAACCAGTTATATTTCTGAAATGAAAGAAATAATTGGCAATTTATGTCAAGTAGCCAAGTTTCTCCTTTGAAGGAAATTATCTGTTTATAGAGCCACTTCTAATCAGGAGGGGGCCATTCTGAGTTACAGGCCAGGTGCAGTAAAGGAATAAATGCCCCCTTGGTGAAATGAAAAGGTTATTGCGTTTCTCCATTACTAGACCAGAGCAACCAAGGCAGAGGCTGCAAGAGAATGAAACTGATTATGGACCATTTCCCCATGTGGAATTAGGGATTGATTAGCTGTGTGCTTTATTTTGCCACTTTTACTTATATTTTCATTTATGTTTCAGACTTAAGGTTGTATTTTTTTTTTCTTTCCACATATAGGCCTTTCTAGATACATCTGTAGAAAGAATCCTAATTGAAACTTAATAGTTATCATCCTAGGATTTAGACATCAGTGGAAAAATGGTGATGTGGAGACTCCTTTATGTAAGGATGGAGGAGTATTCTGGAAATCTTTTAAAGAAAGGTAGAGTTTGCCAAGTTTATCTTGGTTCAATGAAATGCTTGACTTTCAGAAATCAAGCATCTGTAGACTTTGCCTGAAACATCTATTCTTAAGAAGTGAATACTTTGAGTAAAATTGACTTAAGACATTATCAAGACTTGGCAGCACCATAGGGGATTGATGGGGACTTTGTGTCACACAATGTGGCAGAAGTGGGAAAGTTTTTCCTTTACATCGGTAGATAACACAGTGAAGGCACTAGATTATTAGATTACTAGTTGAAACACCATTGGGTCATTTATTGCAGCCTCATGGCTACCACGTGGACATAGAGAACATTAGAGAAAGATGGCAGCCAAGTCTCCAACAGTGAAGAGGAGAATTGGAAACAAAGAAAGCAGAAACAGGAGGATTCCGAAGAGGTACTTAGGAGACTATAAAAAAGCATGCAAATAATTAACACTATCCCCTCCCAAGTTTTCCAAAAATAACTTTGGGGAGTCCAGCACAATTATATGGCCCTAGACTTTTCTCAGGCTAATATATTAAAGTTCTTGTATAATATTAAATTTTCTTTATTATAAATATTTATAATTTCTTTCAAATTTTGGACAGGATTTTGAACAACATAATGATCAAGGTAGGAAACTGGGGATATTCTTTGAAATAATTCAAAAATTATATTCAGTATTTCCTGCATATATCCAAAGATAGTACAAATTAATAAAACATATTCCAAATTTGACCTTAGACTGTTGTCAGACACTACATGAGATTAAACTAGTCTGGTTAAATCAATTAAATTTGTTATATGTAGGATACAAGAAGCACTAAAAAAGTTCAGGGATACAATGGAAAATCCTTAAATGCATACAAAATCATGTTCTTTAGAAGAAAATAAAATTATTTTTGAATTTAAGATGTCAACAATTATTTATTGTATATTGATTACCATTAACAATATAATGATAGCATATGAAAATATATATTTAGCTACTTCTGTCTTTAGAACAGAGATAGTGCAAAAATCTTGACTATAACACTGTAATAAATCACTGTTGAAATGAAGGCAATACAAATAAATATTATGGAAAAAATGTATAATAACATGAATTATTTAAATGTACAGGTTTTAGTTACCTGAAATCACTGCTCCATCTATAGAAAATCTAAACTTGCATAATCATATTAAATTAATTTTAGTCATATCTTTATGCATGGCTTTTATTTTGATATTATAAAGTTATGTATGTCAAGGTAGGAGAATAAAACATACTTTATTTAACATTCTATTAGCTGAATTTATATCTGCTAAATAGTTAGACATGTCTTATGTAGGCCTCCATTTTTATCTTTGTCCCTTTCTCTGCAAATTTCGAGGGTATACCTATCTTTGAAATTATACCAAATATATAAGACACCTGTGTATTTCCTGACATATTTATACAAAAATATATAAATGAGTGCCAAATAAGTAACTACTTGCTGTGTGTTCTCTTGGGTTCGTACCAGTGGTTCCTTAAACTATCTCAATGTATTCTACAGTTCTGTATATGCTAGGCTCGGTAGTATCGCACAGTTTAGTATTTAGAAGTAACTAATAGGCTGAACCATAGCCCATGCTGTAGAAAACTATCAAAAACACATCTAAAACCTATTTTCTAAGAGTTCATATTAATATCTTTCTAGTGAAAGGTAATGATTAATTGCAAGTTTGACACATTTTTAAGAAGGGGAACTACATAAATTACATCTCTCAAATTCAGCATTTCTATGGACATCATATAATATGATACACTATCTACCATTAATCTTAAACTATCCATAGTTGAAACAAAATCTATTAATTGCCTCTAAAATAATGAATAATCAAGCAAAAGGGGAAAAATATAATTCCTCCAACAGGAGGACAGTTTCTCTAATGGAAACCATTTTAATGTTTTGATGCAAACATTATGTGTTTAAGTCAGTTTTTTAAGTGACAAAAGGAGTCCAAATGATAACTTTCCCAGCCACATTCTTTATTCGCTAGTCCACACTAACTCCGACTTTTTGTCTATAGAGTCCCAGTCCCTTTTGGAACATGGTGATTCTCACCCATACAAACATGCTCCTGGGGAAGGCTGACCGAAATTCATTCATGTTAGCTAAATGGTTCTGAGTCCAGGGGTAGTAATATGTATTGAAGTTCAATATACAGCACACTCAGTAAAAAAACAAAGCAAAACAAAATTGGATAAGACAGAATTTTTTTAGGGAATTTAGCTTACATAGTTTTGCCCCCTCTGGCAATTTGCAATCTTTCTTTTTTTTGTGTGAGGAAGACCAGCCCTGAGCTAACATCCGTTGCCAATCCTCCCCTTTTTGCTGAGGAAGACTGGCCCTGGGCTAACATCCGTGCCCATCTTCCTCCACTTTATATGGGACGCCGCCACGGCGTGGCTGACGGGCAGTGTGTCGGCGGGCGCCCGGGATCCGAACCTGTGAACCCCGGGCTGCCAAGCGCGGACTAAACCGCTGCGCCACCGGGCGGCCCCTGGCAATTTGCAGTCAATTCTCAGAGCTAGATGAAGTGTATCCTATCCAAACATCTATCATCTATCTATCTATCTATCTATCTTCTATCTATCATCCATCTATATTTTAACAGCTTATTAAAGAACTAATGATAATTTTCAAGACGTTTGCTAAGTGACGTATCAATGTTGAGTACATTAAATTTCTCTTTGTCATTGTTCTTTCATGGCTCTTCTGAGTGTCTCTTTTTGGGGGGTGTGGGGGAGTGGGGTAGGAGTGCTATACTGGCTCATGGAGAAGGTCAGATTTTTTGTCTCTTGCATTTGCATCTTCTACTTTTTCTCAGATTATTTTTTGTAATAATGAATTATGATCTCTAGGTTTCTATAGAAGCTTCCTCCTTCCAATTACTTAGAAAATGTTTATTTCCTTTAGCTAACATCCTTCTGTTTTCTTTAACCTGAATGTCCTTTGTTATGTATCACTTAAGGATCAGTATAATGCCTGATCCTCTTCATATTATGGCAATGGGGTTAGAGAGGAAAATGACATATGTAATATTCCGCTACTTTGGGTACTGAGTCACTTAACTGAAAAGCACAATCTGTTGTTCAGACTCCTTATATATAGTACAAACAAATTCTCATCTTAAATTCATAATATGAAATTTTTATTTAATAATTTTACCACTATTTTTCCATAGGGTAAAGAGTACCATCATATGTCCCACCACCCTCTAAATCAAGGGTTTGTTAGACTATGGTAATCAGCAGACATCGGTCTCCTAGAGGAATCTAAAATTCATTTGGCACATTCTAAAGCAGGGTAAGAATTTTATCATATAAATTGATTTTTTTAACCCTAATGTATTGAACTTTATTTGGCAGTGAAATGTGTCATAATTCTGCTGGTGCCAGGGATTCTGAGATAGTGTTATTACATCACAGGCAACTAAAGTATTTTAGAGCTTCATGGAATATAATCTTATCATATCTCTTCTCATTTTTCTCCCTCTTTTAGGTGAGTAGGAATATATTTCAATTATCTTTTTCAAACCCTGTGAGTTCCATACAAGTTTCACTGGCAGTCTTCTGTGTTCCCTCTGCACTATTAGGAAAATTGTGATGAAGCCTCAGAAGTATAAGGGAAATACTCCTATTTGTAAGGAAGATATCCATAAAAGCTTCTTTGGGGTGTGAAGGGGATATGTTATCTGTGGTTTTAATTTGGTGAAAATATGGCCAGATTAAAGAGAGAACATTGAAGAGGAGTTATACCAAAACAGATCTACAATTTTCTATGGGTGTCACAAAGAAGCTGATTATCCTAGAGGCTGTTTTTGTGTTAAACAAAGTACCGGAAATTTAGATCAAAATTAACATTTCCTCGACTACCCAGAAAAAGATGGTCAGACCTTGCCTTATGGTTTCAGGTTAATGAATAAAATGTGCTATCAATAATTCAAAGATGTTACTAAGGTTCCGAACTTTCATTGTGCTCCTTTTGGATTGTAACTTCAGAAGATGTTAATAGACTTTACAAGAAATACCTTATTAATCTTTATGCCTTTTTTTTGGTAAACAAGAAATGGGATTCTATATCACGATTATCCATATTAATTTTGCACTTGGGCATTAATAGTTTAAGCTATTTCCAGGAGTCAAATTCTCTCATTAAAGACAAAGATTTATAACAATTAAAACATATCTTTTTAATGATACAGTATCTAAAGACAATAGCAAACAGCAGGGGCAGAGGAAATTATATTGAGTTCTTGTTATGTACAAATTTTAGAAAATCTTGTGCATTTTTGTTACATTTAATTGTGTCACTACCTGTAAGATAGGCAATATTGTCCACACTTTCTGAGGTCAGAGAAACTAAGTAATTATCTAAGTTCTAAGTCACAAAGAAAGAAAAAAAAATGAATAGTTTAGTTAGCAGCTCAGGAATACACAACACAAAAACAGCATTGCTTCAGCTTAATCACAGTTGCAGAATCCCAAAACTGTTATAATAAGTTTGTAAAAGGTTTTTAAACATTATTGAAATAAATACGTAGTTTGAAAGACAGCACAGTGACTTATAAAAAATGGTGCGACATGCAGCTAAAAGTCATATTATTTTGTGTTATTCTTCACTTTTCACTCGGTGAACCCTCCAAAGTGGAAAAATTGAATGCTAATATCTATGGGAGAAATTAAAAGAATAAATGAAGATCTGTTTTAAAAATAGTATTTGGAATAGATGGATTCAGAGCTTGAATTTATATATATGTGTGTGTGTGTGTGTGTATATATATATATCTCTCTCTTCACTGCAAGGAAAATATTGAAATCATCCCAATTCATTTTATACATTTAACACATTACATGTTAAACACAGCTTTAAAACTTTGAAATAAGCTTACTTATGAACATAAATGAAAAAATGTGAATAAATTATTAAAAAATAGACTCTAAATCTCTTTCAAATGAGCAATACACATATACCAGAAGTGTTTATCCCAATAGTGCAAGCATAATTCAAAAAGAGAAAATATTTTGGCATAATTGATAACATCATCAAATTATAAGAAAAAACTTTATGATATTGACAATAGAGAGAGAAGTTATTTTCTACAGAACAGCAGTCATTCCTAGTAAAACCAATAAATAAAATAGAAATAAATTAAATGTACTTAAATATAATGAACATAATTTTCCAAAATCCACAGTTAATATTACCTCACATTGCAAAATATTTAAGAAGTGAGAGATGAATGGTCATGGTCAGCATTAACATTATTATACAATATTAACACGAGTTTATAGTAAACAGAACAAAAAAATGGAATAATGGGCATAATTAACACTGAATGACAAGAAATAAACCACGTCTTATTTGTATTGGTACAACTATATACCTAGACAATCTAAGAAATTATAGAGATATCAATAAGATCATATAATAAAAACCAGTATAAAGTGGCTGATTTATAATTATTATACTTTGCCAAGATCTGTAGCTCTACCCTAATTTAATAATGGAAACATAAAAAAAGTAAAAATAATCCCTTGACAATAAAAAAAATCTGCAATTTGTACAAATAAATTTAATTTTTAAAAATCACATATTTTCATAAAGAGAATCACACAGTCTTTGAAAAAAACAATAACTGAACAAATAAAACTGAATAAGGTTGACTTTAATTTTATTTAAAAAAAGCAAATACTGTTTGCTAATTTTGTCTGAATTTTTGCATGTCTGTCTATGAATGAGATTGGCCTGTGCTTTTCCTTTCCTAAAGTTTCCCATAATGTCCTTTACAATCTTGAATCAGTTTAAGTTACATTTTTATAAGAATTAATCAATATTCCTAACTTTTTACTGTCATATATTTGAACATATTTTCTTACTTACTTTATAAACTCTGTTTTTCTGTAATTATGTCCCTATTTTCATTCCTAATTTTGCTGACTTCTTTCTTTTTCTTCATGAGTGTTGCAGTAGCTTTCTTTCAGATACCTGTGTTGTATTTCTTTTGTTTTGTGGAGAAAGAGAGTGGTAGGCAAACTAGTATTTGATTATCTTTTTTAAATTTCCATTTTCCATTTAATTATTTCTGCTCTTAGCTATGTTATTTGATTTCTTCTATTTTCCTTCTATGTATTTTGGCATTCTAATTTTGAAGCTATATGTTTAGTTTATTAATATTAGACTTTATTTTATTTAAACCTAAATGCAAAAAATGCCTCACAAATTTTGGTATGCAGCATTATATGCATTTATATTTAGCAACGACCACACATTCAGAAACTTATGGGTAGTTAAATGGATATCTGTGAATGTATGAATGAGACCTGGGGAATGTAATAAAAACAGATTCAGATTGTAATAAGTTTTTTAAGTTTGATGGGGGAAATTGAAAGAATATCATTTATGAATAAGGTAATATAAGCGTGAACTCCACTGCATTAGTCTGAAACTGTTGACATTAAATCAATATATAAAAGCTAATGCTGATTGACAGTTATATAGCAAAAAAAGTTTTAATTGTTTTGCTATAGAACCAAATGTCCAGATGAATATTCCAAAAGAACTCAAAATAAGCATTTTCAGTTGTCAAAAAGTAATCAAAACATATTCAAATAAATTAATTCCTCAGTTTCAGAATGAAAATTAACATGAAAACCACCCTGTAGATGAGATAAAATCAGTTTTCTTGACAACATTTCCAAGCACATGTTCAACGTGTTACTTAACAGCTAAGGCTAAAAATATCAGAAGTTAATGAAAACGCGTCCAAAAACATGTCTATCAAATAGAAAGTTTCTCATTGGGATTGGATCGTCAGGCATTCATTCCTTTACAAATATGCAATAACCCCTAAATTCAGACCTGAGTCACTTATTAAATAACTCTGAAACTCAAACATTTTGTCATTCCACAATCCATTATTTTTCAATACTAGATATTTGTTTTTTAATCAACAGTAAGTTTTGGTGGATATCTTGCTTATATTTTAGAAATATTTATTTTTAAAATTCTGTACATGATATCTGGTGGACTGTTAACCTCTTTTTTTTTCTGACACATCATCATTTACTGAGACTTCTCAGGTGAAAAGATTTCATTTGAGCAACAGGGCTTTTTAAACATCTGATCTTTATGTACATTGTTATCGATAACACCCTAATTAGTATCAGGAAACATTTCAAAGTTTAAAGATATCCACATGGTGTTTACTTGATGCTTAGTTTAACAAAAAAATGTTTCTTAAAATATTATAAGAGGAGCTAGAATATTCTTCAGGTTGCATCTTGAAGAATTAATAATGACCAGTTAAAAATGATAGAGCAATAGGTGCGTGCAAGTGTGTGTGTTTGTGTTAGGGTGTTTACTGTGATAGAGAATAAAAGTGGGAGATTTTGTTTGAAGGCAGATTATGAGGAGTTCTTCCGTAGGCAGCAACAATATGACAGGCACTAGGAAAGAAGTTGAGGCAAGTGAATAAATTTCAGACTTGTCAATTCAAAGGGATGACATGGAATAATTTATATTAATTGTGATGAATTTATATAGAGAGAAATAGTTGAATGTGTGTATTGGTTATTTATGGCTGTGTAACAAATTACCACAAACTAGCAGTTTCTAGCAACATACATTTCCCATCTCACAGTTTCTGTGTGAAAGGAGTCCAGCAGGATTTGTCTGAGTATTCTCCTTCAGAGTCTCTCAAAAGGCTGCCGTCAAGGTGTTGGCTGGGCCTGTGGTCTTATCTCAAATCTCTACTGGGGAAGGATCCACTTCCAAGCCAAAGTGTTTGTTGGAATAATTTGGTTCTTTGTGGGTTTTTTAAACTGGGCATTTGTTTTTACTGGTTGTTGGCTGGAGTCTGCCCTCAGGTCCTTGACATGGCTTTTCCCTATGGCACCTCATTATCTAGCAGTATGTTTCACCAAAGCCAATGAGGGAGAGAGTCAGTAGGGAGTCTGCAGCGAAGACAGAAGTTAAAACCCTATGTAACACAATCATGGAAGTGATGTCCCATAACCTTTGCTGTGTTCTGTAGGTTAGAAGTAAGTCACAAGCCCCATGAACATTCAAGGGGAGAGGATTACACAAGAGTGTGACTACCTGGAGGTAGAGATCACTGGAGCCATTTGAAAGCATATAGATTTCATCCTAGCTAGCTAGAACAGAAATCAGTCAATTAGATGTTGTGACGCACACAATTGTTATAGTGCCAGAAGACACTGGCTCAAAATTAAACTTTCAGAATTTCCAAAACAAAAAAAGAACCCATCTAGTCCACCATGGAATCTCCTGCATTTGCCACGACCAGGAAGCTCAAGACAGAAGAAGCTGCAACAACAACACTGGACACCCAGATCCTTGCTCAGATCCACATCAGCCATTTAGATGCCTGCACCTTAGCACTCAATACCTTTGAAGATAAGATCTAGTCAATGGGACCCACATAAAACCTACACACTAACAAACACAGATGTCGCCAGAATCACTCATTGTCTAGAAAAAGTAAATGAAACACGGTCTCTGTCACCTGATGCTTGTTTTCACTTTTCAAATCTCAGACATAAATATGTACTTGGCAGAAGTTATGTTACATGCAGAAAAGGTTTGACAGACTCTGGAAAATATTACATTTAGCCTTCTAAATAAATTTGCATTAAAATGTCCTATGGGAGTTTTGGGGAGAGTTGGGTAACATAATCTTCTTTATTACCTTGGTCCTCCAAAACCACTGGCCACTCAGCGCCCCCAAACACACAATTCCTTTCTGGTTATACTTCCAACCTATTGTAATATAACAATAACTGTATTCTCCACCTAATATAATGTATCTGTACTTCCTACAATAAATGTAACTGTACTTCCTACAATAAAGGAGTGCTTATCTGCTTCCCTAAATGGAAGAATGATTAGTCATTGAAACCGTTTTGAACGATGTTTATTTCCCCTCTATCTCAGTCTAACTAATATCCTGTAACTAAAGAATGGAATTTTAAGTCATATATTATACTACCAAGAAGACTCATATAAAATTGCAGAGGAAAATTGTTATTATATATATTTTATAACTAGATAGATGGCTAGATGACACTACATGTAATGAAAAGAGTATGGCTAAATTCTATCTATAGCAATTGGATAGCTCTCATTTATTCAACTTGTCATGAAACCAGATGTATTTGGTATTGGTAACATTTTTTATTGTTCATTTCATGTTTTCATGTCCTCCATCAACCCCTTAGCTTGTCAGTATCTTTTTCCTGGTGATAAAACCCAAAATATATTTTAGGCTGCGAACACTTTCAGGTCTTGCTTGCATGAGATTCATGCAATCATCTATTACATTTTATCCTTGATTATGCGAGTATTAGAAAGCTCCTCAGAAAAATCTCCTAGGTTTCAGAAATATGCCTCCATGCCAACATTGTATTTAATACCAATTCTGTGGACAATCAGGGGTTAAGACAAATATTTCTCCTTCTGTAAATTCTCTTTGCCATGACCCAGGTATTTTTTATGTATTTTCCAAAACTATTGACTATAAGCATGGTCATAACAGCAGAGCAACAACCCATGTCTATAAAATGTATACTTGGTGTCATACTTCTCACCACTCACAAAGCTAGGAACTGACATGAGATCCCTGCCACAATTGTCACATGTAAACCAAACCTCAGAAAGAAGTAACAGAAGCAGAAGAATCATCCTCTCCACCTAAGCTTGTGGAGACTTCACAGATCCCACACACATATATCCACTTGGTGTAATCTTAAAGAAGCCAAGTAGTAAAGGAGACTGGGAAGTGTAATCCCTAGCCCTTTGCCTATTAAGCATGGAGTAGACACAATACCTAGAATTGGAATCAAGTTGAGCAAGTCATGAGAATCAAAAGAAGGAACAAAGTCTTATTTTTTGCGTCAGTAGAGAAAAATAAGATGGCCAAAGTGGTTCAAAGGATAAAATTCTGAGTAGAAAGGATGGAAAAATAATGTGGCAGAAACTGTTTTTTTCTGTAATTTTCTCCCAGTATCAACTGACTCTTCTTCGTCTCACTAGTATAACTGGGAGTTTTAGATGGGTCCGCCTTTCCCGTCACTACATTTTCCAGGCTCCCTTAAAGGAAAACGTAGTCATATGACATTTTGGTCAATGGTAGAGGAATAGAATATGTAATTATTTCAAGGAGGCTTTTTGCCTTCCACTATCTTCACTGTCCCACAGGCTGGAACATGAACATACAGATGGTGGTGCAGATTTGGGAATCTAGATAAAAACAGCTAGGAAATGGTGGGACCATAAACAAGAAGAAATCTAGGTTTGTGGACAACCCACTGGAGCAGAGCTATTTGCTCATCCTGGAACATCTTTCTGACTGTTGCTGGACTTACATGAGGGAGAGAAATAAATTTATCCTTTTTATAAGCCACTATTTTTTTGCTTCCACATTACAGAAGCTTACCTATATCTTAATAAAACAAGAGGTATCTTTGTAAATCAACTGGGTGCAGAGAGTTTCCAGAAGGAAAGGTAATCTACAGTGTCAAATTCTACAAAATGTCTGCTAAGATAAGAGAGTAGAATTTAAATGTTCTTTCCCTCAAACAAAAAAAAATATGTGAGGTGGTGGATGTGTTAATTAACTAGATGGGGGGGAACCTTTCACAATGTATACACATATCAAATCATCACGATGTACTTTAAATATCTTAAAATTTTATATTTCAATTATACCTCAATAAAGCTGAAATTTTTAAAAAAAGGTAACGATCATAATACAGCCATGAAATTTGGCAATCAGCAAATAATAACTAATAATGTTATAAAGTGAGATTGGACATGAGTATCGTGGGAAAAATATAGGTGTGTAACAGATTAAAGACTGAATAGGAAGTGTGAATTCCAGACTTTCCAGGTTGACTGCTCTATTCTTGCAGGTTGTTTCCAGAGCTAGAAGAACTGGATTGTGATGAGCATTTTTTTTAAATGATTCGAGTTGCTTTCAGTTTTAATTTTGTTGTCTGTTATAGCAACATATTTCCTGTGCATACACAACCTGTTATTTCTGCATTTACATAAGCTTCTTTCTAAAAATATGGGCATGAGAGGGTGTCAGTTTTCACCATCTTGTCTTGATCCATTCAAGCAAATAATCACGCTCTCATAAACACCAGGTTTGGATTCCAATAGATGTAGATTTGTATCCTAACTTTGTCATTTAGTAGCTCCATGAGGCTTTGGTGAAGATACTTCTGTTTCCACATGTAGAAAGTGTCAATAGCAATAGTGAAATATATAATTGTGAGTATTAAATTATTATGTATATCTAGCATTTAGTGCTCTCTCTCTCTCTATATATATATAAGCAGAGTACTTGGTCTTTGATAAGCTCTTAAATTATCATGATCATAATTATGATCATAGTTACAAACTTCATAAACATTATAATAATGAATGATATACATGCCTAAAAATGTTCCAAATTAGAATTTAGATGAGACTACAAATACATTACTAGGCTTCTCTTTACTAAATATTTGTGCAATAATAGATACTAAAAAACAGGGGGTCATTACTGTATTTTAAGACTTCTCTCATTATTATTCAAACTAGATAATGTCCTACAAGATAGATGCAAATATATTCATGATATAATTTTGTCTAAATCTATTTCTTATTTTTTGTTCATCATTAGTATAGTTCTAAGAACTATTCAACTGCACCAATGTGAATTTATAGTTCTATAATTAAAGCTATGTTTCTAGACTCACAGAATTCTAAATAGTTCACAGTGTGTTGCAAATAAATGAATTGTGAAGGTCTTTTTCTCAGGTGTAGGGAGATGATTTTGTTTGTGTTTGTTTATTGTAGTTACCACTTATTAACTATCATTTGGCAGTTCTAAGCTCTATGTATTATTTTATTTCATTTTCATGACAACCCCACTAAAATACACTTTTTTTTTCATATCAGAATGCTTAGAATATTGAGGTTATTCTAGGATTTTTTTGTGTATGTGATGAAGATTAGCCCTGAGCTAACATCCATTGCCAATCTTCCTCTTTTTTGCTGAGGAAGACTGGCCCTGGGCTAACATCTGCACCCATCTTCCTCTACTTTATACGGGACGCCGCCACTGCATGGCTTGACAAGCGGTGCACCAGTCCCCACCCAGGATCTGAACCTGTGAACCCCTGGCCGCCAAAGCGGAGGGCACGAAATTAACCGCTACGCCACTGGGCCAGCCTCAAGGTTATTCTAGGATTTTAACAAGCATTCAGACAGTTGAAATCTCCAGCCTGTACTCTTGCCTGTTATGTTTTATTGCTTCCCTGCATTATGGTGTCTGGATTCATGGAGAAATGAAAAAGTCATACACTCTACAACCGCTGACGTTAGTCCTGTGACTCTCGACAGTGAGCAGAATGAAGAATAGAAAACTCAACTCTTATCATTCCTTTTAAAGAGAATAGTGTTGTACTTATTTAAGCCCCTGTGGTTCAACATTACAACTTGTTACTTAATAATTTTCTTCCTTCTCCCCCAAATTAATCTTGCAAATGACTACCCTCTTCTGATTATTTATTTCTATCCCCGAAATATAATGTATTAAATAAGTTCCTATGTTCTTGTCAAAGAAACTGCTGGAAGTTTCGGCAGAAAGGGTTGGGGGATGAGGGTGGAAGGGTAAAAATATTCCTGGCAGTAAAACAAATATATTTTCATTGCAATCATTTTTAGCTCTATTTTGATGTCACTTTGTTCCATAACCCACTCCTTACCTTTTTCTTGCCAAGAACACACCGATGCCAAATTATTATGTCAAACCACATCCTCATTTAACTTTTTTGAAAAAAATCATGCTAATATATGCAAAATGAAAGGCTTAAATATGTTAGTATCACCAATTTTTTGGAATTCTAACAGAACAGTCATGAATAAGGAATATTCATGTCCTTTGATAAAATAATAAAGTATAAATTTATTACAGCCAATATTAATTCCATAATCCTAAAAATATATTGGCTGCCCTATAATGACATAATGATTATTTTTAGTAGAGTTAGCAAGTGCTATACACTGGCCAGAACTAACTGTTTGCACAGAAAATATATATCTCTTTCTTGTTCCTAATTCTTAAATTTAATTTTCTGGATTAGTCAAAATCATACCTACATATGCAAGTGTTTCTTTAGTTCTAATTGTAATAAACTGTATTATATATTTCTGGATAATATATTAACAATAATTCATAAAAGCAATTTACAAGAATGAACAACAATAATTAAGGTAGCAAATAAACGTCGCTCTTTCATAGAAGGAACATACCAATTTTAATCTATATGTTTATGTAGTGTAAAATTTGCACAGCAAAAGTTATATATATGGGTGTATTTGGTTATGTATATTTTATGAAGTGTAATATTAAAATTATTACAAAAATGACCCTTAAACTGGTTAGAGTTTTAAAGATATACGGTAAATAATAAAAACACTGTTGAAATACAAATACCATCCATAGAATAAAAATGTGTGGTGCTGGGGCCGCCCGGTGGCGCAGCAGTTTAGTCCGCACTTGGCAGCCCGGGGTTCGCGGGTTCAGATCCCGGGTGCCCGCCGAAGCACTGCTTGTCAGCCATGCTGTGGCTGCGTCCCATATAAAGTGGAGGAAGATGAGCACCGATGTTAGCCCAGGGCCAGTCTTCCTCAGCAAAAAGAGGAGGATTGGCAATGGATGTTAGCTCAGGGCTGGTCTTCCTCACAAAAAAAAAAAAAATGTGTGGTGCTTCTGTAGGCTTGCCGTGCTGCAACCTCTCTCTCCCTGCATGCAGATGAGGCCCCAGATGTTCTGGAATCATAGTCTACACTGCTGCTCTGCAGAGTTCTGCAGGTCCTTAGGAGTTTTAGAGGAGGTCACTGGAGAAAAAGAGACATCTCAAGGAATTGGGGCTCCAAGTTTTTCATTCTTGTATTTAGGCTCCTGCGGAACTGGAGTTGACTCCAAAAGAGTTTGGTAGACTATGCTTTTAAAACAGAATCTTGCTCCTTAGGAAAAGTAGTTCAGAAAGCCAAAGTAGAGGTTTAATAGCATAAGACATTAAATGGCATATGTTAGTTATTATGTATTAAAGGTGCCAGATCTATAATATTCTATTTTATGAACGTAAAATAATCTTATAAAATTCAGGATTTGACCTGAGAGTTAAATTCAGTTTCTTAAATATTATTACATGTAATTATAAACACAAATGGTTTTTTATTAAAAACTCCTTATTTCTTTTCAGTAGGAATGGGAAAAACACTAGAGCCATGTGTGACTAAAGAACTCTCTTTTCATTCTTGTGAGATTTTCTTCTTTTTGTGTATGCTAATTTCAACCGATCTTTAGGTCAGAGAGTACTCTATGTGCAACTCATTCCTTCCTTTTCCTGTAAACAAAATTAGAGCTTATTTTTTTATCCTCCCTTGCAGTTAAATGTGGCTGATCTTATTACTAAGTTCTAGTTATGTGAAAGGAATGCATACTTTTTTCTAGGCCTGTGTCATAAAGATATTCCTCATCTGATCATTAATATTCTTTCCTATTTTACCAAGTTAATGCATTTAAAACTGATGAATTTGCAAGTTGGATAGGAAAGATGGGGAGGAAACAAGATGGTCTCTGAATCACCATTTGGAGGAGACTTGTCCACCAATCAGAAACATACATTTTTATTTCTATGTCTAAATCAGCATGTAACCAATGAGATTTGAGGGTCTATCTGATATGGTAGCTAGTATATTTTAATCCTTAACTAAGTTAGAAGTTCCTTAAGTTCCTTGCAGCTAAATGACAAAAAAAATAAGGAACCCATCCAATTGGTGATTAAATGCAAACTGATATTAGATGCTGAAAAGATGGAGACCTCTGTTATGCAGCCACAAAAAGTCACATGCCTACTGGGCCTGTGGCTCAGGGGCAAGTGGATGAAAAGAATTGACATGTGTGTTGGTGTTTATTTGTCAGAATGGGGAAGATATTACAGGAAAAGAGATTTCCAGGATATGACTGACTAGTTTGAAGAGGGAAATGAGAGGAAGAGAGAACTCAGAAATCAACAATCTTTATAGGTAGAAAGAGTCAACTATTTCCAGACCTCAAACAATAAGAGATAAAAAAGAAAGTGGCTTTAGAAAAAAATGTCTCCTTAAAATTTCTCAGGAAAAAAAATATGTCAGCCATGCTGCAAATGTAAAATTTAGAAGATATCCTTTCCAGCAGTTCCTATGGTTTCAAATGACCATAAGAAATCCTCTCTTATGCTCATAGAGAAGAACGTGGAGACAAGAAAACAATAATGTATGTTATATGTGAGGATTTCCATTTTCATCATTGTCAAAATGCAGATTCAATTGTTTTATTATTTCTGAAATCAGAGCACATCTAATAATTGCTCTGAGCCATATGGCATGGTGATATGGCTAATGATGTCTGTACATGCACATTCAGACTTGGAGAATGGACTCTGTGACTTGAATCTCCAGAAGACGCTATTTGAGCACTAAGACATACTATGTCACCAATACCTTTGATGGCACAGCGTCCCATATTGTATGAAAGATCATAGAGATGGAAAACTCTGAGTTGGAATTCAGAAGAGTCACACTCGAAAAGTATCAGGAATAATTTATCCAATGTATTCACGTATATATTCCTTTCCGTTATGCACAAGAATGATATATCATACAAATTTATATCTAAATAAGTCTAATATAGCTCTTTCAAGAAAAATTTAAAAAAATTGTAAGTGATAAGAAAGCAATAAATCATTATTTTTCCCTTAGAGGTACATAAAATGATAGTGTCTCAAAACAGATGGCATTTTAGATTCCACGGAATGCAGTGAGTATTGGAAAGAACTTTGGGTACATTTATTGGCGCATGGAACGAATAGAAAAAAATAGGTCATAGGCATGCTAAATTTATACAGAAAACTATTCCCATCAAAACAATTAATGCTAGATAATGAATATTTTACCTTTTATGGCTTAAAATACTTCTTGTTCCTTCCAAATTTGCCCAAGCATAAAACAGGATGTGAAAGGTATATTAGCCTGATGAGGGCATCTGTGCAACACTACACTCAGATGTAAACATGAGATGACTGGCCAAAGAAGAACTGCCTAAAGGTATCTGAGAACAAGGGCCCAGGAAGTGTTTTCCAGAGAGCACTAGCAGGGTTAATCACAGGACTTTCCCCATTTGCAGGCCTGAAAAACCTTTCCATGTTGGCTTGATAGGATTTCACAACTTCCACAAATCAGTAATTACTATACACAGCCCTCTCTTCCCTTTCTTGAATGTAAGTACCCTGTTCTTGAATTAACCTTGTATATTTGTTGAGAGAAGAGAAAACTTGACTTTTGAGTTCATAGGACAATAGTCTGTGAATATCACGTCTTAATGGAGAGGACTGTGCAACACCTAGGGTGACGGACTTTCAGTTTGATAGGATTTGGGGTTATCTGTGATAAAGAGACATTGACTTGTTCTATGGATGAGAAGAAGCTTGACATAGACAATTGGTAAATTGGGGGATGTGGCAGAGATTTCTTTGTTTTCACAAAACATCTTCTTGAGCACACAACTACGCTATGCCTTTCAGCTCCTTTGTAGTTGGCTGTGGTGATGTGGCTGAGTTTTCAACAGTAGGAAATGTGCATACGGGTGTGTGCCAACTCCATGGATTATTCCCCATGTTCTTTCCCCTTCTACATGGTTAATGCCAAGCAGCATGGCAACTTTGGAAGCTGTCTATAGAAATTGGTAATGTCATAAGAACTTTGGAGACTAGTTGCTTAAATCATAGCTTAGAAGAAAGTTATACATCAATCAGAAACATTCATTTTATATAATGAGAAATAAATCCTAATATGTGAAGCCAATGAAATCTGAGGTTTATCTTTTATAGCAATATTTTACCTTAACTAATATAATCTTTACTATGATACTCTAGAATATCTGTATCTTTGAAGCAGAGACAATACTCCTGATGGTCGATAAACTTGTATCTAAACTTATGTCCATTTTATCATATCAGACAACAAACAATCCAGTTAGGAAATGGACAAAGAATTTGAACAGACACTTCATCCAAAAAGATATATGAATGGCAAATAAACACATGAAAAGACACTCAGTATCACTACTCATTAGGAAATTCTAATTAAAAACATGATATACTACTACCTCATACCTGCTAGAATGACTAAAATAAAAAATATTGAAAGCATCACATGCTGGTGAGGGTGTGGAGAAACTGGGTGTCTTCTACATTGCTAGCTGTAATGTAAAATGGTACAGTGATTCTGGAAATCAGTCTCACACTTTCTTAAAACTCTAAACTTACACTTACTCAGCAACCGCAGTCCTGAACGATAACCTTAGAGAAATGAAAACTTATGTTCACACAAAAACTTGTGCATAAATGTCCATAGCAGCTTTATTTGTAATAACCCTAACTGGAAAGAATCCAAATGTTCTTCAGTAGGTGACTTAAACAATCTGTGGTACATCCATACCATTGAATACTACTTACCAATAAAAGGAACAAACTCTTATATACACAACTTGGATAGATCTCAAGGGCATTATGCTGAGGAAAATAAGATATCAAATATTTACATACTGTATGATTCCACTTATACAACATTATCAAGATGACAAAATTATAGAGATAGAGAACAGATCAGTAGTGGCCAGAGTTTAAAGGATAGTGAGGACAGGGTAGCTAGAAAGGGGTAGCATGAAGGAGCTTCACTGCGGTGAGAGAACAGTTCTGTGTCTTGAATATGGTGGTGATTATAAAATCTATACATGTGATAAAATGTCATAAAATTATACATAAACATATACCATGTACACACACACACACACACAAATGAGTGCATGCAAAACCTAGTGAAATTTGACTAAGTCCTGTAGTCTAGTAAATTTTATTGTGCCAATTACAATTTCCTGCTTTTGGTGATGTACTATAGTTTTGTAAAATATCTCCATTGGAGGAAGCTGGGTGACAGATAGGCTCCTTCCATAGGCTCCTTCCATAAGACATCTTGGTTCTACCTGGGTATCTTTAATTTACTGGGTATCTTTAATTAGTTCAAAATCCAAGTTAAAAATTATATCAGCTAATTTTTGTTACACAATATCTTGTTTCTTATGAATTATAATCTTTTGCTTATATTTTGAGGCTCTTAAACCTACTTCCTTTAAACGTACTTCCTTTAAAATCAACTTGACATTGTTCTCTTCTTTGCATTCGGTGTCCTGAATTAATTTGTCTCACTATTACCTATTTTAATTTTTCCTTTTTTGATTGTCTTTCTTAATGCTACTGTTCTAATGTGGACTTCTCGTTTATTCACTTCTCTCCCTATGCTTACTTAAGTCTACCATTCTCTTTTATTGCTGCGTTCACTTCCATTTTTGTGCCTGAGAAGAGAACCAACTGATTCACAACTTAACCCTCCCATGAGGCTGTGATACTGCTGTATGGTCCAAGAGCTCTCTTCCTGATGTTTTCTGTTTCTCTCACACCAAAGTAGACAGACACCCAAGATATAAAATCATGATCTTCGACAGTGACCAGAGAAATCTATGGTTTCCAATGGCAAGAGAATACAATCCCAAATCCAATTTTAAGTAAGTGCACCTGAACCTGAGCCCTGCCAAACTCGGGGTCCTCCTAGACCCCAGTATACCACAGGGGTCCCCACTCATGGCATTCTATGTCTGCTTCCTAAGCCAGAGCAGGCTCGTGGCTTCAGCCTCTGCTTACTGCTGTGTAATTATATTCCATTTCAGGGCCCAAAAGATCTTTATTTTGTTCCTGAGGACAACTATGACTTTTTTTTTTCCAATAGTTTTCTTTTTGAGGAGAAGGAATATTTAAAATGAAAATTTGCATTACCATCTTGACAGGAATGGGCTTTGCTTTTTCTGCCTATGTGCTTGAAGAATTCTTTCTGTATCTTTGAAATTCTACATATTAAACAGTCAGTAATGATCCGTCTCAGTCTTGCTATTTCATTTTTCATGGAATGTGGTTCACTTTCATTTTGCAAATTTGCTTCTTTTATTCCAGGGAAATGGTCTGTGTTGCATCTCTGACTAGTTTTTTATTCCATTTTTTGTAATCTGTACTTGACAAACAGTGGTAATCTTCTGTTAGTCTGTGTATCCACCATCCAAAATAATCATCTCTGTGATTGTTTTATTTCTTCAATAGCTTCATAGCTTTAGTGTCTTTATTTTTTCTGTATTTGCTAATGATCTCAACCCATTTTCTAATTCAGCAATGCAGTTTTAAGTGAATATAAACCCTGAAATCTCAGGTGTTAACACACCATTTTTTTTTCATACCAGGTTGGTTTGGGCTCTCCTTGACCTAGTGACTAAGGAATCCAGGATGTGTCCTTCTATTATACAATACCACCTTATCTGCATATGGCTTCTAGAATCATCACTGCATGGGCATCCACATCACTCTCAATCACAATACATTGGCAAGAACCAGTCACATGGCCTCCACCCAACTTCCAGTGTGGCTGGGAAATGAAAGGGTAGACTACAGAATAATTGGGAGCAAGTAGTGCATTTGTAACAGAGAAAACTAAGCTGAGTCTAAAATACTTTTGGTTTTGGTGAAAGAACAAGGGTTCGCTCAAACATGTATGATATGCTAACTGAAATGGACTCCCACTGGCTAAATTGTGGCAATTTAAGGGATTAAAATAAATTAGGTTTTTAATGAGTCAATTATAAACCACCAAACCTGTAAGAAGAGCCAAGAGTCTATTACAGTAGTGAAAATGGAAATGTAATAGAATCTGCTAAAAACACAGTTATTGAGTATGCATGAATATCTACTATCTATAAAAGTGCTATATATTTATAAAAATTATTTATGGGATATCAATCTTGGAATTTTTTCAATAACTATGTTGGAAAAAAAAGACAAATGTTTTGTGAAAATAAGGAGCATGATTAACATGAAGTTTCATCTGTCTGTCTAGAATAAACAATGTAGAGTGTTACTGATCACAAGGAGATTGGTGAAAAATACAAAGGTGATTTTCTTTTTACTGGTAAAGAAAGAAATTTAGAAAAATGTATGTGGAAGTCAGGAAAGTGTTCATTAGTATTGACAAAAAAGGTAGTTAATTAATTTAGAAGAGGGAAATATAACTGGTTTAGCTGGGTTTTGAAATCTGTTACATCTGTAAAAGTGGTAGAACATAAACAGATAAAAAAATATGTATTTAGGAAAAGTGGTCAGTGTAACAAGGAAAAGATTGAATGCGGTTGAGTATAATAATTAGTTGAATACAAAAATTCTTATATCTACAGTGCTAAACTTCACAGAAACACAATAAGTATATTACTGTGATTTTTTTAAAAAGTGATACCACCACACACCTATTAGACTGACCAAAATCCAGAACATTGGCAGCACCAAATGCTGGTGAGGCTGTGGAGCAGCAGGAACTCTCATCCATTGCTGGTGGGAATGCACGCCACTTTGGAAGACAGTTTGGCAATTTCTTACAAAACTCATTATATTCTTACCATATGATCCAGCAGTCATGCTCCTTGGTATTTACCCAAAGGAGTTGAAAACTTATGTCTACACAAAAACCTGCACACAGATGTTTATAGCAGCTTTATTGATAATTGCCAAAACTTGGAAGCAACCAGGATATCCTTCAGTAGATGAATGGATAAATAAACTGTGGTACATTCAGGCAATGGAATATTAATCAATGCTAAAGAAATGAGCTATCAAGCCATGAAAAGACGTGGAGAAAACTTAAATGTATATTACTAAGTGGATGAAACCAATCTGAAATGGTTACATACTGTATGATTCAAACTATACAGCATTCTGGAAAAGGCAAAACTATGGAGACAGTGAAAAGATCATGGTCGTCAGGGGTGTGTGGCAGGGTGGAGGAGATGAATAGGCAGGGCACAGAGGATCTTTAGAGCAGTGCAACTATTCTGTGTGATACGGTCATGGTGGATACATGTGTTGTCAATTTGTCCAAACCCATAGAATCCACATTGCTAACCATTTTACTCTACCTCCTCTCCAAATATACATACATATGTTGTACTTCGTGTGTGCTATATACATTATACTATGTAATAATTATACCCAAATATGGCAAAAGAATAGTTAGAGTAACAAAGACTAATTATTTTGACTGCCTTGATAAATAATGGCAACGGGAAGAAAAACTATAATCTAAAAGCAGGCTGGTCAAATCCTTCCTGGAATCCTGTCTTTATTTCTAGCCCTCATATATTGATAAGGAATGTATTGAAAGGTGAATAATTAGGGCTGAGAGGATTTTGTTTGTATTTACTGATTCCTCTCTCTGGAATATTTTAGTCACAGCTAATTCCATGCCTGAATTTCTCCAACCCTTCATTTCTCATCCTGGATGTTCTCTCCTGATGTAAAGCAGCCCCCTCCTTGCTCTGGTCCCATTCTTCTCTGTTACAGAATCCTGGTTTTGCACTCCAAAGAACTTATTAACATTTTCAGCCACCATATTTGTTACCTTATTTGTTATGCATCACCATTGGGAGAATGCACATTCATTAGGTAAGGAGCCGGGCCTGTCTGGTTTATGTTTGTGACCCCAGCACATAACATAGGGCATGGAACATAATAAGGCATTATTACATGCTTTTGAATAAAGGCATGAGAGAAGGGTATATTAGAAACCATGAAGTTAAGAGAAAGTTTCAAGTAAATGAGAGACAACTAGCTGAGAGAAATAAAGTCTTTTTCTTTTTTCCTTTTATTTGATGGGGATAATGATAAGGTCAGTGTGCACACAGGAATAAAATATATTATATAATCAATGAAATGTTAATAATTATATTATGTAATATAATTTCATATAATTATATATAATATAATTATATGAAATTAATTATGACCAGTGGTTAACAGCACAAGAGTGAATTTTGTCCTTGATGAACAATAATTTTGTAGTGAAGTAGTTTGAAAGTTAACTTCCTTAACCGAAAAGAAGAATGCATTTAACCACAGAGGCTGCGAGACTTAGCGGATATAGGACCATGGGCAAAGTACTTAATTTCTGAATCCAAAAGCAGAGCTGTCGCTTATGAGGTTTGGGACTTTGAACAAGTAATTTGACTTCTGAATCTCAATTTCACATCTGTAAAAGGGTAATAACAACATTCACATCTCACAAGTTTGTGAGCGCTCTAGGGGTAGAGTTTTTGAAATGCGTTATTAATATGTTATTATTATCATCACAGTATTGTTAGGTTTTCAAACATAGAAAGTATTTCCACAAAAGCTACACAATCAATCAGTGGGATAATAAAGAAGATTAGAGGACTAGACTAGAACTCTATTCAGCTCTGGTCTTTACAGTTCTAGAATCCTTTAATTTATGCTCAAGTTATAGACTATATGCTATGTCTCTAGGAAGATAGATGGAATTTTAACAGATAATACAAGACAATTAAAAATAACCACGGCAGCCCATCACATCAGGAGGGCATTGCCTATTCTAAACTCAAGAAGCCTCGGTGGCATTTCACTTTCAATCTAGGTTTGGGCCATGAAGGAATAAAGACATCAATCCTTGCCTCTAACACTGGATATATTTTCTGTGAGGCCTAAGCTAAAGAAACATCCACTCTAATATTTAATCTACCGTAACGATTTTGAATCTCCCTATGTGTTTCTTCTGGGGATAATAATTCTAATTAGTATATTTTCCTAAACGAATAAAAAGAAAAGCACAGTTCTTACTTTCGAAAATATCTGTAGAGAAATATACATAGATGGAAAGGTTGTTTTACAGTCTGTATTTCAAAATTAAGGATAACATTGTATTAAGTTCTACTAATTGAAAAAAATAATGGTGGATATATTAGCTAGTAACTTTTCATGAAAATAATTCTTAAACATTACCTATTTTTACACCAAGAAATTTCATCCAATGTTATTTTCGTTCTAAGTTTACATTTGCCTATAAACATCACAATGCATCCTTTCTTCTTTCCAGAGGCTATCTGAATTTTGAAGTGACAAAAATTCTTTAGAATCTAAATACAAAAGCTTAATTGTGTATACAATTTTTACCTATAACCTAGAACATAGTAGTTACATATGTGGGTGTACTAATATGTAAGATAAGGACAAATGTAGCCCAGCATTTTTGCCCTAATGTATTATCAGATTGCTAAATAAACACAAAGTACCAAGGTATCCAGAATAGAACACATGTTGGACTTAAAGTTCTCAGTGAAACATTTTGTAAAGAATCAAAATGGATTTTAAGCCTATTATAGAAGCTAAATACAAGCTAAGTATTGTAAAAAGCCCTTTTGCAACTTCTTGCTAGTTTACATATTTAAAAAAAAAGTTGAGGGGCTGGCCCGGTGGCATAGTGCTTAAGTTCATGTGCTCTGCTTTGGCAGCCCGGGGTTCACAGGTTCAAATCCTGGGTGAAGACCTACGCATCACTCATCAAGCCATGCTGTGGAGGTGTCCCACATACAAAATAGAGGTAGATGGGCATGGATGTTAGCTCAGGGCCAATCTTCCTCAGCAAAAAGAAAAAAAAAAGGTTGAGTTCCATATTTTTAAGTAGATCACATTTCTATATACAAGAGATATAAGCTAATTGAATATAGGTAATATACACATACACTATAGACACATACATCTACATGTACTTGTATGTGTATGTGTGCATAGCAATGTAGTGGGAAACAAAAGTATGGTATGCTCTTGGCTAATAAGTATATTTACACTGTGCCTTTAATGAGAGGGTTTATGAATAAATCCTTGCCCTTTGAAGATCTCAGAACAAACACTATAAACCATAAATGATTACAAACTGGTAAATTTGAATAATGCATCTTTTGCCTGAAGATCCCATGTTCTGGGAAATGTTACATTCTCAACGTTTTTTTCCATCATCTTTCCTACACAGCAGAAGACTAAGCCCCAGAATCATTCTGAAAGATCGTTTCATATTGTTTATTTAATCACTACTCTGGAGAATTCAACTTTGGACAGTAACATTTTCGCTTGTTATGTTTATTTATTGAATGTTAAATGTTCTAGAAATTATTCCAAAGACAAACCAATTTACATTCAAAATTACTATTTAAGCAGTCTTAAACTTTCAATATTAAGTTCCTGTTACAATATATATGTTTTTTTAAATTTAACTAAAATTTTATCTCTCAACTCCTAATTATAACTCATTCTTCTTCTACCCATTCCTTTAAAAGAGAGGACTTGGTTTTAACACCGTTTCTTAAATGATTTTTCCTAATAGTAACACTAAACAACATGTCCAATATTTTCCAGTTGACAACCAAAATATTGATGTTATAGCTGCCTCTACTAATATGACATATAATCCTGCAAGAGCCTCTCTTGATTTATAGAAGATACTTCAACTTCCATTAAATCTTTCTTTTAATGATCTTGAGTCCTACCATTTTTGTAAGAGCATCCAAATTCCTAAATAAAGCTAGAGAGAAATGTCTGAGGGGACCAGGCCATTATTTCATCAGAGTTACGGGAAGAGAATTTTTTTTTCTTCGATTGAATGCACGGCCTTTTGGAGCCATGATTAATTTGCTATTTGAGGTTCTTTGGCCAGAATTTTAATGTCTGAAATACTTTTACTCCTCATAAAGTCTCGAGTTTTTATTTATGCTTAAACCAGATAAAAATAAGTACACACATTTTTAAAAGTTAACTTTATGGAAGATTTCGAATCCTTTCTTTTCTTGTTTTTCCCATCAGCTAGTTTTCCCATCAGGCTCCATAAGCCAGAACACCATTGGTGTATTTACTGGAAGGCATCTATTTGATTATGTGCCAGGTAGAAACTTCTAGATAAATTAAAACTTTTACATTTGCTGCTAACATTCTATAGGAGACCAATAGTCATGGAAAAATTTCTCATAGAAAATATAGGTCTCTCACTGAAAAATTCTTTTGTTCAAGGTTAGTTCTTTAAGATCAAACATGTTTGTTAAAATAGTAGGCTTATTTTACACCTCTCCGTTTTAGCAAGTTATAAACAAGGTAACAGTCAGCAAATAGGTATTTCATTCATTGAGTGCATGTGTTGGAAAGAGTTTTGAGACTGTTTCATCCTCTCCACCTACTTGCTCCCTGAACCTAATAGATTTTTCTTGGATTCCTCAATAAACAACATTAAGGAATTATGCAATAAATTAAATAACAATTAAAGAAAAATATCTGTTCTCAGAGAACTGATATTTTTACAGAAAATTATCACTTTAATTATGTTTTTAAAACAAAATTTAAGAGCAACTGCCCAGCTGCTAATACTTCTGATCTTTACCCTGCTCTGATTTTTCCAAAACACACATTTTCTAAAATACTATAAAATGTATTTGTCTATAAGGGTTTTATTTATTGTATGTTTCCCTCCCTAGAGTATAAGCTTCGTAAAAGAACTTTGTGAATGAATAAATACACGAATGAATGGATGAATGAATGAACTAGTTTTTGCTTAGTCCTGGATCACATTGTAATTTCAAATATGGTTTCTTTTACAAGTTCACTACATTTTAAATGAGTAAATCAAAATGACCTGGTAGCATGTGAACTTGTGGATGGAAATTTAGAGTGAACAGAAATATTCTAAATCAAGTTAACTGAGAAAAAAATTATAATGAAAGGAATATATTGGGATGAATTTGGTCCAAAAAATTTAAAAGTTATGACAATATTTACTAAGGAATAAAAAGACATTCAATATTTTGATTGTAAGCTAAAATGAAGAGACTAAATTTGCCTTTTAAGAATCTTTTGGAATTAACTTTTACAAGTGCCTCATAATTCTAAATAATACTATTTATGTTAATGTTTAACAATGCACATCGAGTTTCTACTCTGTACTCTTATCCCTTTCCAAACAATTTTCAAAGCTGTCATACTAGTATTAATGCTAGAAAATGGTCATTGACTAAGCATGAAATATTCTAAATAGAAAGATTTTACATATGTGTTACATAAAAGCTAAATTTTATAATGTTGAAATGTTATGGATGGCAGCATTTCTTCTAAGTGGGTTTCTATGATCTCTAATTAAACTCCAACACCAACACGTAACAGCTTCGGAGATAATGTTTTTCCCCACTTGATTCTATTTCTTACCATGACTGGGTCAAAAGTTAAAATCAAAGCCTGAAATTCAAAGCCCATCATGGCATCAAGTATTCTGCTCTACTCTGCCCATACCTCTCCACTTTAGGAAGAAGAAATGGTACATGTTAGAAATTGTGATATTCCTCTCTTCCCAGTAGGTCTTACTAACTGGGAGTGTGTGTGTGTGCGCGTGTGTGTGTGATATTAAAGCTAAAAGAGAAGATATTTAGTCAAATTTCCCCTCACTTTATGTTTGAGAAAAACAATATCTAAACAGATAAAGTGAATTACTGATTACTAGAACTAGTTAGTAAAACAATCAACATCAGAAACCACATCTGCTGACTCATAGCTCGATGGTCCTTCTTCATTATAAAATCTTCGATTTTAAAGATTCTCATAAAATTTTAAAAAAATGAAGTTCTTTTCTGTTGTTATAAGCATTCAGTTGAAAGTGCTATTTTTTCCTTTCTCTACCTAAAATACTTTTATGTGTTTCATTATCAGAATCTCTTATGACATTTGAAATTTGTTGTGAACTTAATAAAACCTAGCAACCAGTACTGAATATTCAGAAGAGTGTTTCTCCATAAACTAAATAAGTGCTTCTAATACTACACTGATCAGCAAAATTATTTATAGATTAAACAAATCACTGCCTTATGAAAATGTGTGAAACAGCCACATATATATATATATATATATATATAAGAATATTATATTGAATTTCTCAAAGGAAAAGTGATTTTGTCATATAATTCCTTAATTAACAATTTGAAATAATTGAGATGAATATGTTAACAATCATTACCAACAGAAAGACATTCATGGATGATATTCACCTAAGATTCATTATCTTAGGTAGCACTAGAAATGATGATAATTCAAAATATTCAATGACCTTTAGGGATGAAGTGGAGACCATTAAGGAAAAAATTTCTTAAGTGATCTAAATTTAAAATAGCTTTTAATATATAAGTTAATTAAAAATTTTGCTAGATGTGTCAGATGTGCTACAAAATTATATCAAATTGAAAAAAAATAAGATTTTATTACTAAAGGAACATATGAAGTCTGAATCCTAAACATGTGTTTACATTAGATAATAATTTATATTTTGTACATTTATATAGCTTTATCAAACAAATGATTCAAACAAATCTATGAATTATTGAATCACAAATGTCTATGAACACATTTTATGGTTGACCTTTCCACTCAGATGGCATTACTAAGTCCTGTAGTAATCAATTTAAAGATATAATCAAAAATATATATGATCAGTTATATATTATAGCCACTATTTTCTGGGAAATAAAACTATAATCACATAGGAAAATTTGGTACAGTAAACATAGTCTACATATTTGCATAAAATACTTCCACATTAAAACTTCAAGTTTAGCGCTAAGAACAAATATTCAAACAACGCCATTTTTTTCTCTCGGTTGCCTTTATTTGAATTGTGCATTAACTCTTTTCTTATTTTCCCCATTCTTCTTTGTCTCATGAACAATGTTATTTTGAAATAAAGAGCCTGTGTTTAAATCAGAAGTTAATTAAAAATAAAAACAAGAAACATATATTTTAATAAAATTCCTGCTATATCACACTCCTGTTAATGTATGTGAGTGTTACAATTTTCATTTCTTTTCCTGTTGGCTTCTCCTCAACCAGAAATAACGAGGTGATTAGGAAGCAATTTCAGGTAAAGAAAACAATTAATTACCTTTCTGTAGTGCTTCTATGCTATAAAAAGCAAGACTACTAATTATCTTGCTAAGGGGAAAAATTGATTATCCCTTTGCTTATAGAATATTGAGTCTCTTACCACTCATAAAGTGAGTAAGTTGCACATAAGTTCTGCGAAAAGTTTCTTTTTTGTGTATAATTATTGTAAGCATCATGTCTGTTTTTCTTAGGCTTTTAGTAAAACAATTCTTCCTCAAAACCATTCAAAAAACTAGTTTTTACAAGACAGTTGAGACTTGTTTGAATTTCTAGTTCATTCCTAAAACTGTTTTTTCTTTTGTAATGCCAGGGAATTTTTAAAAATATGTTGAAAATGAATAGAAAAAGGAAAAATCTGTAAATGATAATAAACATATTGTGGCATATCAATAGAGGAATACATTTTTAAATTTTATTTAATGGAGGAGAACACTAGTACATGTGATTTATTATAATGTATAAAGGAAAGTCACTTATATTTGGTTTTAGAATACAATGATTTCTACCTACTTCTTCCTTTCCAATTGTTCTCCTTAAGTTAAAGGGAAGATGAGTTTCGATTCTCTGAATACATGCAATCTGATTGTTGAGTGGAGGAGGCCCCTAGAAGCAGTGTGGGTGGCAGAGCGAAGTCAGCCTTGGGTTTAATATAGAATGAATGTCATATGTAACAGAGAGGTAAATAGACAGGTATACTTTCATTTGAACTAAAATCAAAATTGAAAATCTAGATTTACCAGAAAGGCCATTTGGAAAATAATATTTTCTTTTTTATTACACATGGTTTTATCACTATAGCTTTGTAATATGAATGTCTCCTCTTTCATTATATCAAAATGAATCTATGTTAAAAAATGTAGATAGTTCACATTCATATATTAAATTTCCAAAATGGATTCTCCTCTATCAACATAATTAGAATTATTGTATTTTTCCTATATAAAGATTATTAGTCAAAATTTGTAAGTGCATTGATAGGATAAAACTGAAAATGTCCACAATAATGTTGGAAGAAGAGTTTTGATAGAATAATGCTTATTTAATTTATGCTTTTAAGGTTTAAAAATTATTGTAATGATAGGAAAACAGAAAAAAACTTTTGTCATTTGCAGGTGAAAACTGAATATTTTGATGTAATTATTTTCAGTGTTATGTGTGCATGCACATCCATGATGATTTTTAGTTAATATTTTATTTTAAGCATTTTCCCTTTTATTTGCTCTTAACCAGTGTGGTTGGCAGAATTCTAAGATTGCCCCAAAGATTCCCACACTGTGGTATACACTCTCTGTATAATCTCTGGAATTTTCAAATATTTTGAGCTCGTAACATCAGGGATAAGGTTATATGGCACAGTGACTTTAAGAAAGGGAAATTATCCTGGGTATACCTGACCTATCAAGTGAGTCTTTCAAAGGGACACTTCCTGAAGAAGAGACTTCCAGAGATTCCCATGAAGGAGATTCTCTGTTGCTGGCTTTGAAGATGGAGGAGCTACATGACAAGGAATGTGGGCTGTCTCTAGTTGCAGATTACCGCCCCCAGCTGCCAGCCAGCAAGTGAATGGGTATCTCAATCCTACAACTGCAGGGATGCAAATATGGCCGATAATCTGATTGAGTTTAGAGAATGATCTCCCCGAGTCTCCAAAAAGAGATGAAGCCCAACCAACTTGTTTTCGGCCTCATTAAGACCCTCAACAGAGGACCCAGCTGTGCTCTGCCCCAGACTTCTGACTTACAGAGCTGTGAGCTCATGGGTGTTGTTTAAAGTCACTAAATTTGTGGCAGTTTGTTACAAAGCAATAGAAAACCAATACAGCTAGTATTTTCATGCCATGTAAGATTTCATTATTTTATTATACGGAGGAAAAGAAGCAAATAATAAGGATGACCACATAAGTGCATGAAATAGAAAATATACGTACCCTAGAGATAACCATCAAAGACAGAAGTTGGTTCTCTGATAAGATTCATAAAATTGATAAACCCTTGATGAGAACGACAATTACATAATGTTGCATACTGAAACTTGGGGCTTTTTAAATTGCTGGCCAATTCGCTTTTGCCAACGGCCTAACAAATATTCATTTCTTATAGCCCAGTGCTCGATTTATCTTTGCTCATTTGTGGGCTCATTTTGTTTTAATTTTCAATTTTGGATTACTAAGGAGCTTAAAGGTTATCCTAAAGTTGTAATTCGTCTTTGTTGAAATGCATCTTCACAATGTTGGATAATTTTATACAGACATACCTTGTTATTTTTGATAGATATATGTGACTATTAACAGAATCAACTCCAATACATCTAGTTTTTTCAATTTTCTTCTTAGAATTATATATGACTTTTGTAACTTAAAGATATTATTTTTTATTTAAAACATTTATTTTCTAAGAGTTATTCATTTTTAGATTTAGAAAAAAGAATGATCTTAACAGAAAATATTATCCAATAGAGTAAAGTTTATAATCCAAAATGTGGATGTGAGGTGGTGTGTTATGTAATAAGCCTGAGATTTGCAGCTGCAATATTATGTAGTGATCAGTCTCATAAGGGATTTTGTCATTTTAATCATATTTTCAAGAACGTGGTATTGGCTTTGATGATCTTCTCTACCTAATGTTTCTTTCTACCTGATTGATTTCTGCTATCTCTATTATTTCTTTCTTCCATTCTTTTTGAGATTATTTTGCTGTACTTTTCTAAAAAGATATTTCACCCCTATATTTTTATTTTTCTTCATTTCCAAGATATGTAAGCATGGCTCTTAATTTACCATAATTTCTGATTTAGCTGGCTCTCACATCTCGAATTATAATATTGGTGTTATCATTCAGTTAGGATATTTTCTAATTCTATTGCAATTTACTTGTTCATCTGTGGCTTAGCTAGAAGTGTGTTTCTTAATTCCCAATATATAGAAAATTTCTAATTATCTTTATGTGCTTAATACCGACTTAGAATCTTGATAAAATAACTGATTCTGTATAGTTTTATTTTTGAGATTTATTTTGACATTTTATAGTTTAGTATATTGTCTATTTGTATAAATGTGTCATGCACACTTTTAAAAGATTCACATTTTTCAGTTGCTGGTTGTAGAGCTTTAAAGAGTTGTTCCATTTTTTGCATATGATCAACATCAGGTGGGTTTGGGGCTTCAGGTAAGTGTGTCCAACAGGCTGCTGGATATAAGTATCTGTAGCTCAAGAGGGAGTTATTATCCTCCAGGTAGTAATTCATTCAAGAGAATAATTTTCTCAGGGACAAAATGGATATCCTATGTCAGAACTGCATGACACCATATTGACATAGCAGGCACTGAAAATGGAGTCCATAAAGGAGACTTACAAAAACCGATGTGCTTATTCATTTACTCATTCATTTTTATTAAATTTCCCCTAGGAACATTTTACAGCATCTTTCCTTGTAAGCAGGATATATTATTTATTAAATTAATTCTGATTTGCTTCACATATTTTATTGCTATAATTAGTAAACTTTTTCATTTTATTTTTAAAATGAGTATTTTTGATTCACAGGCAATTTATTGCCCATATTACTAAACTTTTTAATTAGTTGTATTATGTTTTGTGTTAAATTCCAATAACTATTTTTCTTTTTTCTCTTTAAGTGTAGTACCACATTTGGAAAACATTATTTCATGGTTTAAATTTTTTTTATATAATAGAATAGTGAAATTATAGCAAACATTTTTATTCTGTGGTTGGATGTAGCATGAAAACTCCAGTATTTTTATTTCTTCCTAAGTACAATTCTGACTGTTCAGAGTTGGATCTTCTTTACCTGGAATTAATTTTAAATTTTATCATATGCTTATCTAGCATGTTAAGAAGGTGATCATGTGGTTAAATATCCTGGTAGATGTCACTTGTTCCTGTTTTTTAAGACCAAACTTTTCAATTATTGTAATCTAATTAATGACAATTTTGCATAGAGCTTTAGACACACCCATTTAGATAGCTGCATTAGCCAGGAGTGAAGAACTGTCATTTTGATCTTGTACCTATAGATTAATGCCTTACATCAGAAATAAACATCTTATATTTTAACACTACAAAGAATTCATGTCACCGTTTTTAGGTGACATAAATATGGTTTTGGCTTTTTAAAAAAAGAATTCACAAAGTAAGAATAAGGACTATGAAAACTACTACATATCTATTTATAAGCGACACTAAGGAAATCTTTTGCAATAGATACTTTGCTATTAGGCTAAAATTATAGAATCATGGACACCTTTAGAATTTTACTTTGTGAAAATATATTTGCTAATATTTTAATCAAGTATTATTTAAATAATTAGGACAGAGCATATTTGCTGAATAAATGAATGCATAATTTTATAAGCATTAACCAATTTATATTGAAGCAATTTTAGATGACACTCTAAGTGCCTTTGTGAAATAAAAGAAACAGATTTGTATAGCTAGTAATTTTAAACTATTATTATATTTTAGTGTTGGCCTGTCATGAAGCTTTTAAATAAGCTCTAATTAATGTTTTCTCTTATTCTTTTAAATTTCTATTGTAATTTAAACAGTTATGTGGTGCAAGTTCCTCTGAGCTTCTTTATAGAAAAATAGCTTGGTAGGCACTTGTTCAAGTAAGCAATCATTTTAAACGATGGATTTTCAACAGTTTTTTGGGAAATTACTTTTTAAAACTTTGGAAACATAGAATACCAGTAATTTGGATAAAGTTACAAGACCCAGTATATTAGAAAAGCTGACAGACAGTCTTTGGAAAGTTCTAAACTACACAAATAATTTATTAGCTGAATACATTTAAAGCAAAATATTTCTTTTTTTTTTAATTTGTGAAAAACAAAGGCAACACAAAATTTAGTTAATAGCAACTATAATTTTCTCAGCATAGCTAAGAGCCTATAAATTGTGTTGCTTGTAAACACCCACAAATGAATTCTAGACCCTGAAATCATGTTGAAATCATAATTGGAAAAGGGAGTAAGCAAATAAGAATTCAGTCAAATCCTAATTATGCTTTTTTCTTTATAATTAAAATATTTAGGTTGCTTCAGTCTACATTTTAATTAAGTGATAAATATCATAGAAATAATTTTTATATTCATCCATACTTACTGAAACATCTGGTATCATATTTTCTGGTTGCGCTAAAATTCAGTAATGCTATTGGAATTCAACTCCAGAAAATATTGTGCCATTTTATAATTATCCTTTAAAATAAAATATCACAAATAGATCCCATGCTGAACAATGCCCTTAATCACATAGCATATTATTTTTCTTAAAAAAATCCTGCCCTAATAACATATATTTACTTCACTGTATGAGTGGAAAATTAAGTAGTATTTGTAAAGTATAGTAATTTCAAACTTTTAGGTTGTTGGTAAATAAAACCTAATTCCCTCAACCACAGGGTAAGTAGCGGCTTTCCATGAAGTACTTAAGAAAAATATATTCCCTGTCTATGAGTAGATAAAATGGCAGAAATCATGATAAATGTAATTAATGCTTCTTATAGCTTATTTTGTGAGAAGCAAGGAATAAATTTGTACCATAAAACATATATAAATGAACATGTAAGGAGTCATTAGAACCTTAACTTCCGGTTTTTGGTCAGGCATATAAGGAGCTCGGAAGTCATTACTCCATCCTAACAACCAATAAAAATATGAACAAACTGAAATATCAACAGCCCTTCTTGGATCCATCAGAGAAGTGAGATCACAGGACAAACCGCTGCCTCCAAAACTGGAAAATTAGACAAGCAGATACGGAAAATCAAAACTTACCTGAGCAGAAACCCTCCAGCAGACACCTCCCTGGAAACCAGTGCTGGGGTAGGAAAACCTGAATTGTAATTGACGAATTGCTGGAGACTCAGTGTGGACAAGTCTAAAAGTTAAAAGCTCCAGAGGGACCCAGTCATTGAGGACCCTAACACTTTTCATTTTTACCTCTAAGAGCTCCACCAAGTCATCACAGTGAATATCAGAGAAAAATCTTCTCCGGCTGCTGGTAGGCGGAGGGGAGAACTAACCATTTTGAAATACTCCAGAGCATTCTTTTCATCTTAACACAGCCTGTTCTCAAGAAAAACTGTATTACCAAAGCCTAAACTATCAGGTATTTTTCAGAACCTAAATGACCTGGGGGAAGGGAAATACCAAATTCCAGTCCCCTCTTGCCATCTCTTCCATCTGAGAGGGGGAAAATCCTGTAAAGCACTTGTGAAGCTCATCGTCCAGAGGCACAGGCTCTGTGAATTGTACACCAAGACCAAGTGGGATTTATCCCAGGTATGCAAGGTTGGTTCAACATTCAAAAATGAATTAATGTAATCAATCAAATCAACTGAGTAAAGAAAAAAGCTCACGTCACCGTATCAATAGAACAGAAGAAGCATTTGACAAAATCCCCCATTCATTCATGATGAAAACTCTCAGCAAACTTAGAATAGAAGTGAACTTCTTCAACGTGATAAAGAGTTTCTACAAAAAATCAAAAACATACAGCTCACATTATACTTAATGGTGAATAACTTGAAGCAGATATTCCCTCTCACCACCAATCTGAAAAGGCTACATACTGTATGATTCCAACTATATGAATTCTGGAAAAGGCAAAACTATGGAGACAGTGAAAAGATCAGTGGTTGTCAGGGGTGGTCAGTGGGGAAGAGATGAAGAAGCAGAGCACTGAGGATTTTTAGAGCAGTGCAACTACTCTGTGTGAATCTCTAATGGTGGATGCGTGTCGTTATAAACTTGTCCAAACCCATAGAATGGACAACACCAAGAGTCAGTCATAATTTAAATTATGGACTTTGGGTGATAGTGATATGTCAATATAGGTTCATCGATTGTAATAAATGTCCCATTCTCCCGTGGGATGTTGATAGTGGGAGAGAATATATATGTGTGGGAGCAGGGGATATATGGGAAGTCTCTATCCCTTACACTCAGTTTTGCTGTGAACCTAAAACTGCTCTAAAAATATTAAATCAATTAAATTATTTTAAATAAATGAATAATTGTCTCACTTTGCATATTCTCTAGACTAGTGGTTATCAACTTGCGACAATTTTGTCCCCTACCCCTGGGAACATTTGGCAATGCCTGGAGACATTTTTGATTCACTCACTTGGGGGTGAAGTGTGTTGCTACTGGCATCCAGTTGTAGAAGCTACTGCTAAACATCCTATAATGCACAAATAGCAACCCCTCTCCAAAAATATTTTCCAGGCCAAAATGTCGATAGTGCCAGAATGAGAAACATTGTCCTGGAGCATGCAAAGTGGACTTCTCTTGAACAGTGCATAATTTGAAGTGAACAAGCAGTTGTTCTGCAATTGTTAAAAATCTGGAACCCTCTTAAAATTTTTCTCTTTATCCATGGGAGCACGTGTGAATGTTCTCATATGAGATTCTAAATTATGAATGTCATTATAAATGCAAAATTGTATGTCATGTATTATCGTTAGAATCTATATAAAAATTCATGAAAAATTATTTTGCCAGACTCATTCTACATGTGCAGGGTCTCAACGTCCTCAAAATATCCCCAACCACGTCTTTAAATTTATCAGGTCAGATTCATATGCCCACACGTATCACCACATAGTGTACCGTATGCCGGGCCTCCTGTTTACCTGTGTGCCTCTGTTCCTGTTGGACGTGGCAGTCCTGCTCCATATGTGACCACTGAGACACGAGCCCTCAGAGTGACACATCTATATGGTGGAGATCACCACAGAGAGTGAGTGCTAGGGATTGGCGACAGGATTTTGAGTTGTATTTAGATGTCACTGAAATGCTGTAAGAGAGGCATCAGAAGCCTTAATGAGTCTTAATAAAAAGTCTTCAGGATTTCACTTTGTAAACTATATGTAGTCTCGGATTTTTTGACTTTTCCACGCAATTTCTGATACCATTCAATTGATACTATAAAAATGTGAAAAGTTTCTGAAGATTGCATATTAACTTTGTAACTATTTGACCACTTCAAAAAGGAATCTCTTCGTCCCCCTCCCACTCCTTATCCTCTTCTTCCTCTCAACTCCCTAGGAGTGACAAATGGGAACTTGGCCCATGAGTTAGTGGCATCCTGAGTGTCACAAAAAATTACTGCATATCATTTTCTCACACATCACTTGAGTAAAGACTTTATGTATCAAATTTAATAAAATATTTATTGGTTTTGTTCCTCAGGAATAATTATAGACACGATTTTATTTTTGAAAATATTCTCAGAATTACTGTGGGAAATATATGGAGAGAGGAAAGGGTCAATCCAGTTGAAGAAAACAGCAGAAGGACAACAGGATTACATTTGCAAGGCAGCATCTGTTGAGAAGAATATTCAGTACCCATGAGTGCGCCGGCTGGCTGGTGGTCAAGCACTATGCATTGTGCAATATACTGGATCTACTGTGACATCATGCATTTTTCAGTTAAGTTTATGAAATTCATGATAGTCATTGCTCAAATAGGTTTTCTTTGTAAAAAAAAACAATGTGAGGTAGAGCTAAAAGATAGATTTTTTGGAGACCTGAAGCACAAGTACAAAAGTTTGGGGATTTGCAGGGAATGTTGGGAGAATCTTTTATTCCCCTAGGTCACAGAACTGGGATACTTTATTATTTTACGGACAGAAATTCCCAACATGCAATGGTCATGTGAATCTAACCGTTGCAACATAAAATTAGTGTCCTGTCTGATTTCTTTATCAATCTCTTATAATTTTGAAGATGTTAACCAAAATTAGTATGGTAGAATGGGTTATTTCTAAAATTACAAAACTGAAAATCAAAGCACCGACAAAGGAAAGAACATATAGGCACTGTAAGTTCTCCAAAGAAACTGAACGAATAGAAGATATTTTATAGGATTTAGCTGACACAATTATGGAGGCCAAGAAGTCCCATGATCTGCTGCCTGCAACCTGGAGAACAAGGAAAGCCACTGGTATAATTCAGTCTGAGTCTAAAGTACTGAGAACCAGAGGAGACAATGGTGAAAGTCTCAGTCCAGATCCAAAGGTCCAACAACCAGGTCCAATATCCGAGGGCAGAAGATGGATGTTCTAGCTCAGGCAGAGAGTAAATTCATCCTTCCTCTGCCTTTGGTTCTATTCAGGTCCTCAATGAATCAGATAATGCCCACCTGCATTGACTGGTGAGGGCAATCTTCTTTACTCTGTCTACTGAACCAAATGCTAATCTCTTCCAGAAACAATCCCACAAACACATCCAGAAAGAAATAATGTTTTACTAGCCATCTGGGTACCCCTTAGCCCAGTCAAGCTGACACAAAATTAACCATCGTGGGTACATTTAAGGAAACCCTACCCTAGGAAGTTCACTATAAATACCCTTTCGGTTTACCCTTACAGAGAATTGTTAGATTTAGCAAATAAAAATACAGGATGCTCAGTTAAATTTGAATTTCAAGTAATACACAAGTAATTTTTTAGTATAAGTATGTCCCATGCAAAATTCGAGACATACTTATACCAAAAAATGTTTGTTGTTTGCCTGAAATTCTAACTTAACTGGGTGTCCTGTATTTTATCTTACAACCATACCTTCTCTGATATTTTGTATGCGTTATGGCTAATACATTTTACCTATTCTCCTCTACATTAGTCTACTGAAAAAAAGCCACATTTCTGTTTTCAATAACAATTCAAGATCTGTGAAGGAAATAGAGCTTGGAGAGAAATCACAGAAGCAACTTTTAGTATGGCTTTTAAATGAAGAAGCAATTAAAGAGTAAAAGGAAACATATTTTTCTCCTGTGCTTAAGAATTTTCTTGAAAACACCCAGACTCTTCTGATTTTTCAAGATTCAAGTTATATTGCTGTAAAGTAATTTTACTTTTTTTTTTTAGTGGAAATAAATGGCAAATGAAAAAGAACAATTAAAATGCTTCTGCAAAATATAATTGGAAAAAAAGTCTTGTGTAAAGAAGACTAATTAGAATGTTATTAAATTTTTAACAATTTCATCTTTTGGAGAAGAGAGTGGAAAACCTTTATTAACCATCTGCTAGAAAAATTGTTTCTAAAAGTACATATTTAGTCATTAGCAAATATTGAATTGCTTGATTTAGTGTTTCAATTTGAATTTGGAGCCATTACAATAATTATAAAATCATATAAAGTTATCTAAACTAATTGCCAGTTGGTTTCCATAAATGTTATAGTGGGGCTAAATATTCATCCTTTCCTTAGGTTCTAACCAGTTAAGAACAGCTCCGCTGGGGATACAGGTATTAGATTTATAAATTATCCATGTGCATTTATGCCACAAAATGTTTCCACTAAACTGAATCAGAGAGGATGTTGTACAGGCCCAAGGTTAAATGAAGTTTCCATTTTCCTGTCTGTTGAATCGAAGGCAGCTGCACCCACACAGTTGACTTAACACCCTGTGGGGGGCCGAGAAGAGAGCCTCTCTGTGGGCATCCCTCGGGCAGTTGCGAATAATGGTGGAAAGGCTGGTAGCTTTTAAAATTTCCAGGGGGTGCTAGCAGATGAGGGTGAAGGTGCTAGCAGAATCCCATTTCAGATGAATAATCAGAGGCTGTGTTGACATGTAGAGACTTTAATGCTTTATCTTTTCAGAAATTGAACAAACATTATTTCTCTGAAAGATTTAAAACCCTTTCCAGTCTTCCAAATATTGGGCTGCCAGATGCCTAGACCAATGGACTGAGGACATACATATCTGCTGAAGTGAGGTTGCAAAGAAGACGGCAAAATTCTTTTTATGATGTGTTTAATTTCCTGAAAGAATCTTAATTACACTGGTGCACAGAGGCAAATGGAAACCTAAGGGGCTGGAATAGTTTAGGACAAGGACTTCTTGTTCAGTTTTTTTTTCCTTCCTCTAATCGACCATGCTAACGGGATCAATCTGATGACAAATGGTTTTACTTTATATTTTCTGTGCTTGGTTCACTGATTGCTATATTAAGGCTGAGGTCAGAGGTTTATTTAAACCATCAGCTGGGATCTAATGCCAAGTGATCATTTGTAGATCTTCATTTCGGGAAGCGTTTTTCACTTGAATCTCCTTTTAGCTCCCTTTTCCATACTAGTGGCAGTTTTCCTATCTTCTAGTTGTGGGATGAGAATAAATTTGATTTGTTTTGTGTTCCTCATATTTTGATTCATTTATCGTATTCATCAGTCTTAAATCACATATATTTTCATATACTGCCATGTTTGAAAGTAGGTTGGGTCCTTACAATCAAAAGCAGCATTGATTGTGTTGATTTTAACAGCAAATGTTATTTTTTTCTTTCAGAAAGGTCATAAAACAATGTGCCATTTTGCAATTGATAACCTCATAGACCTAAAGAAATATGGTAGTTTATACAAGTCAGCTTTCATCAGCCATAAATGTGTTTCTTCTGCCAGTCTTATTGACATCCTGATTTTTACAAAGTTCTCCCTAATTTTGTGATTCCCTCAATTCTAATGCCTGGCTTCTGGTACTGTTTTGTGTGTTTATATATATTTCTCTGTTTTTGTATGCATGTTAATGGACATTTGGAGATAGAAATCTTGAGTAGTTTCTTTCTCCAATTTTACCCAAATAAAATAATCTTTAGTTAGTGTTCTTTTCCACTTATTAGCACATCTTGGAAAAAATATCAGAGGCTCCTATTGAGCTACTCTAACTTGGAGGAACCCAAGAAAGAGTCTGGAAATATGTTTAGGTAGAACGTTTTATCAAAAAAGGTGTTAAAATGCTGCTTTTGCTCTTCTTGACACCTCTATTTCTCACTCTCCAAAATTAAGTGAATTTGTTGTTCTAAACTTTAAAGAGTGTCCTAATGTTGGCATATATGATATAAAACTATTAACCTAACTGAAGGTGTTTTGTCAAAATTTCACTCTCCATTTGGAAATCTTCCTGGAACATAGCAACTAAAAAATAACAAATTTTAACAAAAATTTAATTATTAATGTGTAAATAAAACTAATATTTTTTAAAAATTACAAATCTATAGGAACCAATTTAATTTCTTCTAAAATCCAAAAGAACATTCTAGAATCTTTTTAATAAAGGCCTGTTTTCAGTATATATAATATGCGTGTATCACACTAGAGGTATAGTTGAGGAATTTCTTGTTGTTTTTCATTAATTAACTCTACAATGCTTGATTTCCCTTGTGTGTAAACTATTAATATCAAAAATAAAAACAAATTAAATTTAAATATCAATTATAAAATGGTTAATTAAATGGTACATTTTGTACTGCTGTATTTGATCTGAAGGTAAACTAATTAAATATAGCAGGAGAGTGAATAAAAGCAAAGACTTCATGGAAACTATCTTACTTTTGTTTCCTAAAGATGAAATTTTGAAACTTAGTAGATGTGCTGAGTAAAATTGTGACTATATCATAGAGACTGGATAACAGAAATAATGGATGAAATAAATTATTCTTTCAAATTTATAAACTGAAGCATTAATGCTTATTTTTGTTTATTAAAAATTAAAAATAAAAATGAATTTTGTTGTTTTGTACAAAATATTATCTCCAAGTAGACATCCTCTAGTTTATATAGGAATGGATAGACAAAAATATATCTATATAACTATAGGTAAAATAGCATTAATATACCATCAATGACCATCTATGGCCTTGGAAGATGATATATTATCTAAGTCCTTATTATTTATACCTAATGCATTATCTAGGAGAAGATTATATATATATATATATTATATATATATATATCAATATATGTGACATATTTGAATTTAATTAGAATATATTTTGAAGTTTTTTTCCCCCAATGTGAATATTATCTTCAAGAAAAAAAAATGGTTTTAACAGAATTGGAGTGATTTAAATTGTGTCTAAAAAATACTTTAGCATGGGGGGGGGCATGGGGAAAGCCTTGCATGCAGGCTATTAGCATCTCAGTATGTCGCCCATTATACTAATATGTACACCATTCAGAAACCTAAATAAAGGAGAAAATTGCTTTCTGTAAATTGGACACCATAAGCACACACAGAGCGTGTAATTAATACAAAGATGGAAGGGCATATTCATTAGGCATTTTTGTACTATAATAATAAGGATTATTCTTGATCATAGAGATATTAATGGAAAACTAAGTTTAATGTACTTTTTTTGTACAGAAATGAAATACTAGCATTGAGAATTAATGAAAACATCACAGTTTTGAAGTTATTACATTTTAAAAAATATATAGCAACTAAATTTTAAAGGATTTCTTTATCAAATTACTACGGAACTCAAAACAATACAATAATGTAGTCTTTTTCATGAATGTAAGTCATCTTTCTTCATAAATATCTGTGTTTCATTCCTAAAGGTTGTTTTGTGGCCGTGTTAACTTGACATAGATACTTTGCCTTCATCTCACTGCTAACCTCAACGGGTGTCAATATATTTGCTCTGCTAAGAGAATAGAAAAATCACGTATTACTATGTCCCTCTATCTGTGGATGGTCGTGATATGAATATACTTTCATCCTCCTCCCAGTCATCCAAACTAAAACCTGGAATTGTTTGTGGCAGACATTACTACTCTTTACCTTTTCCTCTTGGCAAACAAAGGATCTGTTTCTGCTCACATTTCATCAGTCAAAGCAAATTACCTGCCCAGGCCTCACTTTAAAGCAAGCGCTCCTTGTCGTTGACAGACCATGCCTTAAAAAGTCAGTGTTTGATTTTCTGGTCCTCTATTCTTGGCTCATTACATTTCCATAGAAATCTTAAAAGAAATATGTTAATCCCTGCCCACCCCCCAAATACACTGGAGTTTGATTGACATTGCATTGAATCAAAAGACTAATTTGGGGAGACATGACAATTCTACAAAATTAATACTTCCAATCCCAGTGCATGCCATATTCTCCCATTTCTCTAGGTATTTTACATATCTAGGTATCTCAATAATGATTTATACATTTCTGTATAGAGGTCTTATACATCTTTTGGTTGATTTATTTCTAAACATTTATTTTTGTTGCTGTTGAACTATGGTTGTTTTTTAAAATAGCATTTTCTAGATTTCTGTTGCTAATATAGAGAAATAAAATTCATTTTTGCTGATTGAGTTTGCATTGAACAATCTTGCTAAATTCACATATTAATTCTAAGAATGTGACTGCAGACTTTAGATTTCCTTCGTATATGATTATGAGACCTTTGAAGATTCCTTTTAAGTCTCTTTATCTAATTTTTCCTTGCTTTGTCTTGGCCTAAAAAGAATGGGGATGGTACTTCTTTCGTGAACTAGGATTCCATCTTAAACAAGAGATAGCACAATCAGTGAGAGAGCTTTGATCTGGAACTTATGGTTCAGCTATAGCTCAGGGAAGCTGGGTGATATTGGGGAAGTCATTTTAGCTTTATATTTCTCACTTTCTTCATCCATAAAATAATGTTAAAGAGATTTCTTAGTCTATAACATACTATTATTTTAATCTATGACGCATTCTTATAGAATTTTAAATTTTACTTCCATAAACTATCGCAATGCTACCTTAATAGTAAAATAAACTTAAAATCTAACTTTGCAAGAGCTGTATTTCCTGAAGTCATTAGGAAGAAAAAAAACTAAAAAAAGCATGTTAACTTAATCATACTGGAAGATTTATTTTCAGGCTTGTCAAACCTACACACATAGGTCATGCAAAATATTTTCATATTGAAAATGTTTCAGTGGATAATATTTTTTTCTATTCTTGGTAACATTAATCTCTCTCTTGAATATTTTTTCACAGATATATATAAACTAATGTTTTGAATCCATGGAGACAGGCTTTAGTCAAGTGCCGTTTCCTTGAAATATTGAAACCTAAATGGACAGCACTTACTGAAAATAAGACTGACATCACCACCCCATTCCACACACCATATGTCACCAAATAGCCTCCACTCTCTGCCAAGATGTAATTCAAATCAGTGACCTAGAAATAAAAGACTACATATCCCATTACCAATCAATCCCCTGAGCCATTCAGTCTCCACTCAGTAATATTTTAATAAATCATTTCCGTTTATATTGATGAGCTGTTAATGCAAATTGTAAGTAAAAGGACAGTTGACTTTTATTAGCAAAGACATGAATATATAATATGCTGCACCAGAAATTCCATGCTGCATGCTCAATATAATACAATATAACTCATTCACCAGAGGAAAAGATGAAATACTAATAATTTTACAGAACTTCATGAATTCATATTTTACTTCTCATTTGACATCTTATATTGTTCCTAAACAACTGGAAATGGCAGATAAAATTTACAGAATTTGGGTTCCATTCTATGTTATGTTTTTTCACTTATGTTCATTAACAAGAGGTAGTTCTAATGATAGAGAGAGTTTAACAACTCTTAGTCACTATTTTAAAGGCCAGTTGATTGAACCTTGTTTGGTTTAAGTTCATAGCTCTGGTTGTGTAACTCTATATACATGGGTTGATTTTATCTGCCTCCATCGCTTTACTTTTTTTCTTATGCTGATGGTGTCATTCATATTATCAGAACAATAGTGACACCTATTAAAAACCAGTATTTTAGAGGTTTTGAGATTATAAGTTGCTATCACACTAATGATCTCTTTAAGTCTTCTTCAAATCCTGTAATTCATATATATAGCGATTTAACCATTCACTCTACATTATTTTAACTACTTTATGCATTGGAATAAATGCTAGGAATACAAAAATAAAGACAAAAAGTGCAAATGCCTAATGAGTAAGTTATAATGCAAGGGTTAGTTCTTTTTTAAAGTTATATTGTTATCCTCACTTCCTCAATTCTATCAAGAATCAAAAACTAATCATCCTTTTTAAGTGTGAAGAAAAGGAAGTATAAATTTTAGAAACCTGCTCTACTTGAGTCAAACTTTCTTATGACTGAGGGGAAGTAAAACACTATAGTCAGCTTTCTCAAATTGGGTCCCATGTAATTTAGAATCTGGTGCAGTATTAACAGGGATTTTGATCCAAACATTTCCTTGAGGAGAAAAGTTTTGTAAATGTTCCCTAGCACATTTTCTAATAAGAGTTTCCCAATATCCATTAAAACTTCTCAGAATTACTACAATAAATAATTTGACCTTATTATTTCTAAACTTTTTCAAACACAAGATCATTTTCTTCATGGAAAACTGACAGTAATATAATGTGGGTACTGCTCTTCTATAGAATTTTAGAAGCGTTGGGCTAGACATAATGGAAATGGTTTCTAGAACTCTTCTTAGCATGGACTTTTATCTATTTCAAAGTCTATATTAAAAACAGAACATTAACATCCACATAAGCTATTTTATTCATTGCACTTGTTGAAAATGCAGCTCAACAAGCCACGGCCCAGATGTACTGATTGAAAATTTGCGTATTAACAAGAGTCCCAGGTGATTTGCAAGCATATTAAAGTTTGAAGCACTAATATATATCAGTAGTTCTCTAAGTATGGTCCCTATACTAGTCACATCAACATTACCTGGAAACTTGTTAGAGATGCAAATTCTTAGGCCCTATCCCAGACCTACTGAGTCAGAAACTCTAGAGGTGGGACCTAGTGATCTGTGCTTTAAAAAGTCCTTCTAGATGACTCTGATGTAAACTAAAGTTTGAGAATCACTATTCAAAAATAGGTTTACATTAAGTCATCTGGAGGTTTCTTTGACCTTTTTTTTAATATTAACATCTAGGTCTTATGCTCAAACTAAGTAAATAAGAAAGGAGTGACAGAATGGTCCTGGTCATAGTATATTTTATAATCATCCAAAGTAAGAGTCATTTGCTGCCAAGATTGAGAATCACTGATCTTCACAATAACTCCATCTGCTGTGAAGATGGTAATATCTTGTAAGGAGAAGGACTCATCTAAAGATCAGACCAATGAGGTCACAACAGACGTATCTATCATGATTAACAGAGTGAGTCACAATGTCGCCAATAAAGAAATGCCTTAGCCATACTCTTTTGCCACAGCAAAATGGTCTTTTGGAATTAAGTCCCACTGGTGTATTGGGAGGGCTGGGAGGCGGTTCTCACACCAATATGTCAGAGCACCTTTTGATCACGCAGCCCATTCTTCTCTCCCCCATCCCAATACCTTTGTTTCTTTAAAGACTCACTGCTAGCATTTTTACCATTATGAAACCTAAATATCAAGAGCTGTCTCTGAAGTCACCTAAAATTCATTCTTTCTGTGGCCTCCCCTGTCTTCAAGTCCTCTGTGAAACAGTGGTGATACCGCTCTGTGTATTACACACAAAACTCAAGACTATTTCAGTTCCAAAAAAGACAAGCATACATAAAATGGGGGGAAATATCCTCATAAAACTTTCTGGAAAATAGGAAAATTACCAGTTTTGTTTGTGTGGAGGGGGCGGCTAACACTGAAATTATATGGTGTGGCAACACAAAAATCTTAGAAATACGTTTGAGAAATTTTGTTTTCCAGTATCGATTTCTGGCCACCAACACCCCATGAATTTGGCCACAAGTCGTTTCAGACGAGCCCAAGAGTGATGGCTCCTCTACTCTCTCTTCCCTCTTTTATCTTCTTTTTACCCTGACCTGTCTCAAGATATCTAACTTTGTCTGCATATTTGTGTTGCGCATAAAACATCTCTTCCTGAAAGTGAGTAACCAAACCCATCAAGGTGATCAGGAGATAAACATGACTTCACTCTAGCAAGAATTACTCTCCTTAGAAAGTGACTCTATTTATATCAGGTGACCAAATATACAGATTTGTATGAGACAGTTCCTGTATACACTTGTGCAGCCATTCTGTCCAGTTGGATTTTTTGAAATTTCTAACAAATTATTATTAATAATTGCTTTAAAACATGGCAGTTTGGGTTTAGTGGGACATTACTTAGTACTTCCAGCTTCTGCCTTGTTATCATCTAGTTGTATGTGAGACATATGTACAGTGAATGGACTTCTCACTTTAGCTCTTGGTTCATTCTCGAAGACAATCACTCCTTTGACAACATGACAGCATGAAGGTGCTACTGATGAAGAGAATTGCACTTGGAATCTGATTCTGCTGACTACTTACTGTCTTTGATGCCTCTGCTAGCCACTTGATGTACCAGCCATTGTGCCACAGTCCATGCTGTGGCCAGAAGAATACAGGGAAGCATAGAACTATCAGGCCACCAGTCTGGGGTTCAATGGAAAATTATAGATGGGGTATATTAAAAAAATACACCCAGAGAACAAAGGCTGAGCAGACATGCTGTAGTATATGACAGTTGTCTGAATACACTTGCTACAGTAGGGTTATCATTGTTTGAAATAAATCTATATTTAATATATTTCACTGTTCAGGAGCATTTTTTATATTAAATACTATTTCTTGACTTTCAGTACATAAGATCAACATATACACAAAATACAGAAAAAATTTCAATTATAGAAATGTAAGTAAACATTTTCAAGTTTGACATTTTCAAGTACACATCGTCAAGGAGAGTACTCTAGACAGCATTTGGTTGCTTTCAGTTTTGTGGTGGTTATGAATAAAGCTACTCTAAATATTTTTGTGCAGGCTTTTGTATCTGTGAGGATATAAGCATTTGAATCAGTTGTGCAAATACGTAAGGGCATAATTGCTGGATAGTGTGATGAGACTATGTTTAGCTTTGTAAAAATCTGCCAAATTGTCTTCCAAAGTATACCATTGTGACAAAAGATTCTTGCAGTATTACTAATACATGAAATAATCTAACTGAACAGGGTGTGGGAAAAGGTACTGACATAGGTAACTTTGGAAATGAGTGGAGTCTGTAAAACTAAAGGCAAAAGGAACAGCACATAAGCAGTAAACTCTAGTAGGTAATGTTGTTTTCCACTGGGGTGTAGGTTAGCAATTAGGAAGGAATATCCTTGTTAACTCAATACATTCAAGAAGAAAAAATAAATTTGGATTTAGTATGATACACACACAATTCATTGTTACATCCAAAGAAACTGTGATATTATATCAACTGAAGAAGAGAACATGGTTGACAAATGTTTAAAAGGTTGTATATGTGTGTGTGTTCGTTCTTTTTTAATATAAACGTGGTAAATTACCTTTCTTATAATCAAGCTGATATTAAATATAAAAATAAACCCTTCATTATGGTACTCCTGATTGGGATGATATATAGTAAGGTAACTCATTCTAGATAGCAGAATGTTGTTATGAATGTTGGTTTTATTGTTTTATATATATATATATTGCTGGGAAAGATTCATCCTGAGCTATCTGTTGCCAATATTCCTTTCTCTTTTTTTTTCCTCCCCAAATGTCCAGTGCACAGTTGTATATCCTAGTTGCAGTTCCTTCTAGTTCTCCTATGTGAGCCACTACCACAGCATGGCATCTGACAGAGGAGTGGTGTGGTTCCACAACTGGGAACCAAACCCGGGCTGCCAAAGTGGAGCACACCAAACTTTAACCACTAGGCCATCTGAACTGGCTTTTTATATTCTTTTTTTAGTATCGATTGCCAGGCTTGGAAGTGGTTTGTATTCAACTCTTTCTCCTAGTAGGTTAAAATCCAAATATTAAAACATGTCAGATTTAGACTTTAACCTAAACCTTACTGGTGATTTGTCTGGTCTTACTGCTGCCATTTCAACTAAAATAAATTAACAGCTGTCGATAAACTTGATCTTTGACTTACTGACCATACCATTCTCTCAAATTATTCTAGAAGCACAGCTCCCATACTCTCTTCATACTCAGCCCAATCTTCACTTCAAGTCCCCCTTGCAGAGCCTACCTCCAAATCAGGGGAGTAATCTACTTGAGAAGATTAAACATTACATAGACATGGTAAAATGAATAATGATGCCAGGTAAGAAAAGGTTTGTGTTAACACAGTGATATGCAAAGAGCAGGTGATCAGTAAATGTTCATAGAATGAACACGGGCTGAATCAGAAGCACTAATTGGAATTCGAGGAAGTACTATCCTAAATAACAGGGATGCCAGTGTGTTTCAAGATACATAATATCATTCAATGGCAAATGTCTTCCATGTAGACATATTTTGATTTTCATCTACACAAAATCACTCTACAGTGCTTTCTAATATAACATTGATTATCTTTTCTTATGGTTATTTACTTGGCTTACTTTCTTGTCACTTTCTGGTTAACAAAACCTTAAAGTACAGCATTTCTAGTGATCCTTGGATATTCACTTGTTTTTTACACTGCATTTTTAACCAGGCTCTTAACATACACTATAAAAATACTCATATTTCAAGTATTTCTAATGGAGTTCTCATAAGTAGAGTAGTTTCCCTCTTGAGGATTATAGCACTATTTGATTTAATTAAACTGATGAAATTAAAGCAAATGGTGGTATAACCCCCAGAGTAATGTATATTCCAGTTATGGAAACTGCCCTTGGAGTGTGACAGTGCTTGCACACTACATTTGAAATATTTTCAGATCTTACTTTGTAATAGAGTATTCAATTATGCCAAATAAAAAAATGCTGACAATTTGAGAAGTTTTAGCTAATTTAAAATGTATTTCCTTAATACTGAACAAATTAATTTATAATTACTGTTTTACTACTCTGAATTATGATTGCATTGTATAGATGAATATTTAATGCATAGATGCATTTCAAAAGTTGAGAAAAAAATTCAAAATGTTGAAGATGATGTATTATCTTCAATTTTAAGTAAACTATGAAGGCACATCTCTGCCTAAGAGCTAAGAAATCATTAAATGTGATGGAAGAGGATGTGTAGATCTTGCTGTATAATGTATTAAGTCATGATAAAATAATTGATATTCTTCAAAAATACTAAACATGTCAAGGCTTTGAAGTTCTTACTTTATTCTCTCCCCAATCTTGAGAAATCTAAATTAGTACAGATGTCATTATCCTGTTTAATATTTATTTTCATTTTTTCCTTGAATAGGCTTGGATATTTGAGAACAGTTACATGACCTGTCCATCTGTAAAATAATTCTTTCCTCTGTGGTAGACATCTAAATAAGCTGAAATATTAACTTTGCCCATTAATGTAAATCATTTATATTATACTAGATCTCCATATGATAGTCATCTATTCATACTGTAAACACTACTGAGTATATAAATTATAAGCTGTATAATATCTAATATTCTCATAACTTGCAGGGAAACTGTGCTAGACTGCAGATACAAAGACTAGGTTTTTCTAGCATAGCTTCAACCACTCATTGACCATATGATTTAGGAAGAGTCATTACGTTTTCCATCCCCAATTGTCTTCATATATTGAGTGATGGGGGAAAGGGCAGGGAAGATGCATGGAGAAACTGATAAAGGTGACAACAATGATCACCAAGCATCCTAGAAAATGACAGGGGGAAGAAAAAAAACTAATATTAAACTAAATATCTATACATGACATAGTAATATAGTGAATATCTATATCGATGAAACTATAGTTATAACATTTTAGACTATTTACAAAATATTTATATTCATTTTCTACTATGTTTTCATAGCTGTCTGTGATATAACCGAAGTAGAAATTTATTCTCTTCTTTTTGAAAGAAGGCTATATGTCAGTTTAGGAAATGTTGCTATCTATTAAGTGCCAAGCTAGAGGTGGAAAACCAGATTTCCATAGTACAAAGGTTGTTTGCACTGCCCTTTCCCATCATCTGACTAATTCACTATAATTGAGGATCTGTCTGCTTTATCCGTAAAAGCAGAGGGCTGTCTTACTCTGTTTGCATGGCTGAAGTACTTAACTCTGCCTATTATGCAGGCCCCAGGTGCATCTTTTTAGACCCTGGGGTGACAAATGCGTAAGGCACTCTACCTATAGCAGTGGTAAGAAAAGGCTTCTGAGGCAACCAGTACTTGTCACTCCAGCACCTTCCAAATTGGAGCAGTGTTTGAAGTGATGGACCATGTGTTAGGCTAGATAGAAAAGAAATTGATATCAAGATGTAGTAAATAGATCAGAAGCGACGGGAGACATAGAAGGCTTGGAAATCTCAATAAGATTATAAAGCAACTATAGTGAAAATAGCAGAAAGAAAACTGGAAGGATACATGATTGCTGGAAAATAATGGGATATTGAACTTTAAGGTTCAGAAATGATCACTATATGAATCTGGGCTCACCCATTCTACAGAGCATAGTGATCACTTTGCCGCATATTATGAGAAAATTTACAGTTGGTGCTTTCTTTCTTTTCTCTTGGTTTTGTTTTTGATTGTGTGTGTGTGCATGCATGCTTCCATGTGTATGTGTCTTGATTGCAGGTGGTATATTCTAAGTTATTGTAAAAGCATTTACGAGAAATTCGTAAATGCATTTTTGGGAGATTACGTTGGTAAGAAACTGAAACTAATTTGCAACACCATCCATTATCCAGTTATTTAGTCAAGATGGAAATCCCTGCCACCATTTAATCAATTTCCAAGTCTTTCCAAGTCTGGATTCTAATTTCTAAACATTCCTGAAATCTGTTCACTTCTCTCCATTCCTGGGCAAATCACCATCATATCTCATTTAGACAAGTCCCTTCCAATCTGGTTTACCTGCTTCTAATCTTGTCTTCTTGCATTTACTTATTCCATATGCAGTGAGCGCTTTTATAAAAAAATGAGAGAAAAATTTGACATAACACCTCACTGCTTTAAAACCTGTCTTATTTACCCATTGCCTTTAGTATAAAGCACATACTCATCCATATGGATTTACAAGGCTATACCCAGCCTGCTTCACCATCTTCTTCTCAACTATTGTCTTCCCCACAGTCTCTACTACCTGTAAATTTTCTAGTTTCTTAAATATATCATACTCACTTATCTTCTGACTTGTTCACATGCTGATTCCTGTACGTGTATTTTTTATATATCTAAGTGTGCTCCCTGTCAACTTTACAATACCTAACCATCCTCATAGAAATCTTCCCTGGACGCTGGACTAACTTGGTTAAACTTGTGTATTCTCCCACAGGGCATTGTATATTCCCTTCATAACCCCCATCAGATATTTTGGTGATGAAATAGTATTTAATATCAGACTTCTTTCTGAAGAATGCCAGCACTGTGAGGGTTGCACATATGCCCTGCTTGAACAGTGGCAATATTTTTTAATTGGAAATATTTCAGAGAGTGTGTTGATGAGATCACCCACATGGATATTAGAGTATATCAGAAATGCAATTGTCAAACTCTAAGTCATTATAATAATGTTATAATAATAGTAATATGACAGATAATCATTGTAGCAATCCTGTGAAATACGTACAGTAAATATCCACATACTACAGATAAGGAAACTGAAGCAAAAATAACGTCAGTAACTTGCTTATGGTTACATAACTAGTCATTAGCAGAACTGGGGTTCTGTATTTATATATTTTATATATCAATTTATATATTTTTTCTTATATTAACTATTGAAGTGAGAAAGTATATTAATAGATTTCTTGATTTCTTTTACATCACCTTGATGAATTATTCTTTTAATGTACAGCTTTTTCCAAATATATTGTTAATTTTTTGCATATTTAAATAATAAACTCTCTGGTCTTTTTTTTATCTTTGCCAAATTGTCGTATTAGAGCTTCACTGTCTTTATAAGTGTATTGTTTTAAGCTCCAGAAGAAGCATAAAACTATCTAATGAGTATTTTCTCCTAAACTATTGAAACAGCTGCAATATAACGTATTCTGGGCTCCAGGAAGTGAATATTTGTTAATAATTTACTGTATGTAAGAACAACAATAGATTTTTTACCATGTTTATTTCATTCGCTTCCATGAGCAAGAAGAAACTGAACCTTGGAGAGGCTGCATCATCTCCAGAGGACCGTACACTAGTGGGCTAGGGTTTACGTGTCTTCACAAATAATGTTCTTTAAATCATTGCATGCTGTTTTCAACCCAAAATATTTTAAAAAAAGAGGAAAAAAATAGGAACCTCTTATCAACACAGCAGTCCCAAGGGGAAATGAAGTCTAGGTTTTGTAAAAATTCATGCTTTACTTCTGAAGTTCTTGTGATGGATGTGGTTCTACAGTCAGTGACCAAACATGCAATCATATGTCTTCTCTTCTAGGTTTTGCTATCTTGTCATGCTCATTTATTTTTCTTTTCAGATATTTTAAGATGTTTAAATAAAAGAGAAAGTTCTCCAAAAATCTCTTGAAGCACAATATAAATGAAGTCTTTAATGAGTTAAGTTTTTCGAACTGTGCATTCCTGTGACACCCTATTGAAACACCCAATTAAAAGATAATTAGGATAAATCACAGTGAGAAAGGAGATAACCTCACACCTCCAATTACAGACCATAGTGCTTCACATAACACTTTCAAGGTGACTCTTCCAGGATCTTCAGAATAACAGGAATGAAGTGCAAAGATGAGAATCATTTTAATATTAACAAATTTAATCTGAAACATACTATTTTAAAATTGATGTGATGAGGAATATATTTTACAAGATTACTTGTTGATAAAGTTTTCTTGAAATAAAGTAGGCGATATCTGTTACTTGTTTTCATTGCTATTTTAAAGTACTCATAGATCATTCATTCATTCACCCATTTTTATAATCAGTTATTCATTTATAGAATATTGATTGAGTGCCAACTCTGCACCATGACAAGATCAAGATCTCTGGGACAATATATATTTGGATTTGGTCTGTAATTCAAAGAAATATGTATTAAAGTTTTTCTCACATTTTCAAAACTTCACTTATTAATAAGAGTTTACTGCAGAAACAAATTACCTAAATATAACTGCCTTGAGAGACATAAATCATCTGGAATAGTGTTAGATATAACTTTAAAAATACTTAACTGCCTGAACTTCTAAATAAAACTCCAATATGCATTCCACTTGCTAAAATTATTACAAGAATATTTCTAAATCACTGAAAACAAGGAAAGAAATTTATCTTCACGTGGCAGGTAATATAGCACCTACAAATTTAAGATACATCTTATATTCATTTATAAATAAATCATCAGGAAAATCTAAGGAAAAAGCCTATGCATGAGTATATCTATATATGAATATGTATGTATGTATGTTTTTCTGCATGTGTGTGTGCATAAGTGTGTTTTTGTGAGTATATGTGTTTGCATTAAATATACATCAATGAAGCCTGACTATTGAGATGCAAATCCTGGCTCTTACTCTTACTGTCTTTGTGATTTTATACAAGTTGCTTCCATTCTTTGGCTTAATTTTTCTTACATTAAAATATAAAATTATACTGATTCTTACCTGAAAAAGTTGTCATAAGGAAAAATAAATAAATACATGAAAATAATTAGCAAAATGCCTAGTATACGATAAGCATCTGTTAAATATTGACTATTATATTGTGTGTATTTCACATGATCATGCCCAAAGGTGTCAGGGAGATGGAGAAGGAATGCTTTCTTTAGATCTGAAGCCATTATTTAAGATATTAAGGGGAAAATATACCAAGACACAATCTGAAGTTCTGCCTCAAAAAATTGAATAAAACTTACATGTCCTAATTAGTATTTGTGTCCAAGTTGATCACAATCAAAATAAAAACATTAAGGGGTTATGATTGTGTTTTACAAAACAGATTTATATAATATTATAAACATATTTTTTATTTGTAACATGAATGATAGTAGTATGTGTATTTTCTAAACAATACACTCTCTCAAAAATCTCCCAGAGACCTCTGTGCATAGAAAACAGGCATGGTGTACCACGTCAATAGGGGACTTGCAGAAAATGGTGGGGGTCCACAGATATCAGAATGAGTAATACATTGGGCCTGATGGTTTACTTTTTATGTGTAGAAGAAAAAAATCAAACAGGGATGGCATTAGTGGGGCTTATTTCCCCACTTGCATCCTACATCAGGATGGATTTGTGGGATTCTATCTAGGTTGATACTTGGGTGATTCAACATTGAGTCAACCTTGTATTTAGCATGGACTGTTGCTTGATTCTTGAAAGCATATTTCTCTCTTCAATTTCTTTTCCAGAAAGATGATCCACTTCCTTATAACCTGCCTATAAGCCTCATCTTTCAAAGAATGGACCCTCTTTTGCTCTCCCTAAGGCCAAACAATCATAGACCTCAATCAGCCCACAAGCAGGCACTGAATGACCTTGTCATACAGAATTCCTGCCTGTCTGAGGTTTCTGAATAATTCCTGCTGCTACTTGTCCCTCCTCCTCCAGTTTCATGCTCTTTTCTATTGGTTGAAAAACCTTTTTTTTGTTACTAAACTTTTAAAATCACCTGTAGGTTGCCATAATCCTCAATCAATTCCTCAATGAAATTCTAAGGGCAAAAACTTCTCTTTGTCTTCTAATAGCTAAACTCATCTTCTTTCATTGTTATACAATTTTTAGCTAGGCATATAGCCATCCATAACAAATATTATTTTCCCAACCCTCCGTGCATCCAGGAATAACCACATAACTAAACTCAGGCCAATGACATGTAAATGGTCATCTGGCATCTTGCAGCATTTGAGAGATGTTCTAATAAGCAAGATGATATATACACTTCACAGTCCTTTTCATCTCCTCCTCCTTGCTCACAGATGAACATATATGAGAGCTCTCAACAAGGACTCTGAGGTCAAGTGTCATAAAGTAATTAACTGTGTGATGTGTTTTACTAGATGAAGTGAAAAAAGAAATAGTAAAGTTATTTTGCCTAATCTAGGAGTTCACTGATCTTAGTCAAAGAAGTTATTATAGCTAAGTAAAGAAAAATAAATATCTGCCTATGGCATTTGTCTCGCCTCTTCTCTCTACTGGAATGCTTTTCATTCAGATAGTCTCATGACTAACTCTTTCACCTGTTTAAAATTATAACCTGAAACCCTATCCTCATACTCCCGATTCCCTTCATTTGCCCTACTTTCTCCCTCATTGTACTTATTACCCTCCAAACATTATACAATGTATTAAGGCATCATGATTAGTGTACCTACCATACTAAGATGTAAGTTCCACGAGTTAAGAGATTGTTATTTCTTTGTCACTGACATGTCCCACATGACTAGCAAAGGGTATGAGACATAAGCTTCAGTTAATGTTTTTGATAAAAGGAAGGAAAAGTAGTCAATCTAGATAGAGAAAACTGCATGTAAAGATTATGAGTTGGAAATATTCTACAAGGATACATATTTTTAATTGCAGAATGGCTGCAACATAGAAATAAAACAAAAAAGCATCATGACTTGAAACTGGAGATATTGGGAAAGACCAAATAGTGCAGAAATCTGTAGGTCTTGTCAAGATTTGGGGCTTTTAACCATCATTAGGAGCCAATAGAAGGAGGATAAAGTTTGGAATATTGGCAAGAGGGTAACTGAAATGATAAACCATGAGATTTACTTCATAAGGAGGGAACAAAGACAAAGGATATATATCCTTCATTTAGCTCAATATATATTGAGAATGTAGAGTTCAATTTAACAATGAACTGGTTGACCTTACAGAGTTAAACTATAGATGTCAAGGAAATAAGTACACAAACAGGCCAGTAGTGCAGGTTATCATCAGAGAATGGAATATCTCAATTAATTACTTCAGTAGCTTCCAATTTCAAGTGAAGGTAATATCCAGGGTTTGGCTCTGGTATGGAGAACATGGCTGAAGTGGAGCTGAAAAATTAGAAAGAGGAAAATACCAACGGAATGAGAAAGTCAAGGAAGTAGGAGATGACTATGTAAGCTGCATACTGGGCATTTAAGTAATAAACACTGTTTTCAAAAGAAATAGCTAACACAAACAATAAAGAAAGACCCATTAGATTAACTAAATAGAAAAAAAAAGTGAACCATATGTAAAATTTCTGAGATTAATATGGAAAACAATACACAAAAGATGTTTGAAAAGAGCAGTTTTAAAAGAAAAACAGAAAATAGAATGAAAGCTTTAACAGTTTCACATTCTGAAGGAAATGACAAATCACTGAGGTTTATGAAACAAGACATCAATAATAAGCTATTAGAACAATATAGTGAGATAGAAAAAGAACTTAGGGATACTGCGGAAACACACTTAGGAAAAAAATAACGTACTAACTAGAACCAGCAGAATTATCAGGAGAGAAAAGTAGTCAGTGATATGAAGAAGATGAATAATTTTTACAAAAGCATTATGGCATAGCCATCATCTCCACTCAGAGAAAGAAACCAAGGTCCAAATAAGAAAAGCAACATGCCCTGATTGAACAGTAGTCACAGAGCCCTACTTCTCACCAGGCTGAGTATCCTTCTCTAAAACTACCTAAGTGGCCATAAGCTTTACTACTAAAGAACATTGTTTAATGTTCAGACTCCAGCATTCATTAGTGACTTTCTCTGGGGATTACAGTGAGAATGCAATGATTTAAAATATGTAAGGCAATTAAACAGTGCTTCACATAGCACTCGGTGACAAATGATAGCTGATAGTATAATAATAATTGCCATTATTTTTACTACTCTTATTATTAGTGAGTTTCTGTACAAATCATTTCATTTCTTTGAAACCCAATTCCACCATCAGTAAAATGAGAAAATAATGCTCTTTTTTGGGAAGGAGGGAATAAGACCCATCTCAAAAACTCATGGTAAAGATGGGGTGTGATAATGGATGGAAATTTTCTGAAAAAGCACTTGACTTCAGGATGTTAAAATTGTTCAGTAAAATCTTTTGAATCTTGTGCAGCTGAATGCATGCTCTCCTCCAGAAGAATATTTCTGGATCCTTCACTAGCACAGTTCACACCTTTCTGTGGTCATTGTAAAATGCAGTTCCAAGACTTGAATATAGTATTTTAGAGACTGCTGACATTGCCATTGCCTGCACTGATCTTATCTGTGTCTATGTCCTAGAGCATTTTCATGCCACATTTAGCAGCTACATTGCACTGCAGTTTCATACTAAATTAGTGCTTAATTAAAACTACCAAGTCCTTTTTTTCTCAAGAACTTCTTAAATCTCTACTCTACCTGATGGTTTGCTTAGGCTATTGCAAAGGAAATCCTATAGAAGCTTGTTTTGTAACAGACTAGATAATTATCTTTACCACGGAAAGTCTATTGATGATATGTGAGGTCTGTACTTGTGTTTGACCAGAATTAACAGCTGGTTATGGTGTAGACTATCTTTATCTTTGGCCATTCCCATCCTCAGTGATCATTATCAATCACTCCATCAACAAAGCTAGTTCACCTCTCACTCTGAGGTGTTTAGGTAATGTGGCTATGCATCTGATTCTTTCTAATAGACACACCTTACTACTCAGTGGAAGTAACATATCATATTAAATTGTATACTTGAAGATAATTTAAAACAAGTGTACTTGTAAAAACACTTCATGAATAGAAAGAATGTATTTTCTTAAAATGGCTCAAAATGAACATTTAGGCTATAATTAAAAGAATTCTTATCATTACAAAATGGAAATATATATTATAGAAGCATTACGGTTAGTGCTGTGGTATCTATACTTAGACCTCTGAGTTATAATATGGGTTCCCAAATTTACCAGCTTCTCTGTGCCTCAATTTACTCATTTGTGATATTAAGATAATAATAGGACCTCCCATTTAGAGTTCTTCTCATGAAAAAATGATACAATATATTCAGTTTATAGGAGTGCTTAAAAAGCATTAAATGAATTTAGTTATCATTACTACAATACATATAATTAATTACTTTATATTTGAAATATTATACATTTAATATACTTTGTATGGCTTTCAAATATTCATTTATATTCTTTTCTTCTTAACTAGTATAACAACATTTAAAGAGAAGTTTTAGTAATATTTTCGCTAGCAATTTTTTAAAGTAGGTAACCTCTTTTGAATACTCTGTCAAGTTACTGAAACTAGCACTGCATCCTCTGAGAGATATTTGTAATTTCTAGGTCAGAAAGAAATTAAGAGAGGGCTTAGTGCCCACAGTTATTCTTATATAACCTCTCTGTCTTCTCAACAACTTTGATCAGTCATGCATCAATTTGCCTTTGAAAGAAGAGGAAAGGGTTCTGCATTTTACAAGGAGAACCTATCAGCACTTATATTTAATTTACAAAGTGAAGCTTTAAGCATTTTTAAATGGAACCAGAACATAATCTGATTGAAAAAGCATCTTCTGACATTTCACTCTCTGCAAATGCACATTCATCACGGTGATGGATGGCTTGCTTAAAATGATAACTAATTTGGATCTCAATTGGAGAAAATGTGCTAACTCCACTAACAGTATCCATTATATGTTCTCTAGTCCTTTTTCCCCATTCCTTTATACATTATCAAATACATGCAATTTTCTGACCAGAAACTTAGTAGCGCCTAGACAAAAAACTTTCATCAACTATGAAATAAAATGGATGGGGTTGGGCTCTATAGTCTTCTTGAAAAAAGTTACCTGAGTGTGTATGGGACAGGTAATAAGTGAATTCAGACCTCAGTCATTTTGTGAGAAATTTTCAAAGCTGCCCTGTTGTTTTCAGCTTTTAAATCCTTTTCTCACATCTAAAGTAACAGAAAGTTGAGGAATATTTTTCCCACAGAGGGCAGCCTGAATTTGAATCGACATTGCTATCCCAAGTGTAGATTCAATAACTGTGATTAGAAGGAAAGATATTTGAACAGAATAGATAGCCTATATCAATGTACCTGAATTTGTAGTCATGCAAATAGAGACTTGTTTGTTTAGTGACAATCTTAGGAGTCTTCCTTGACTCTTCTTTCCTTTTCTCTTTCTTTCTTTTCTTTTCTTTCTCTTTCTGTCTGTCTCTGACTCGGTGTTTCTTTCATTCTTTTCGAATAACAGGACCTACTGCCTTTTTTTCCTACTAGTGCTTTGGTTTTATCAGAAAATTACTAGAAAAATAAGTGTAATGCTACAGTCCCCAGAATGCCTATGATAAGTAATATTTATATACCTGACAACTGGGCTTTGCTTACTCACAGTTACTCTAGCCCGGTGAATATAAGATACTATCATGATAGACGCATGGAATTATGCTAAAAACCAGAAGGTGTAGCACATTTAATACATGGCAAGTGTAATGGATGCTACTGGTACTCTGTCCCATTTCCCATTTCTCAGTTGCTGTGAGAGCTGGCTGATACCAACTCACAGCTTCCCTCTTCTCAGGAGAATTGCCCTTGGCCAAATGGGAGCTGCTTGCTCAGGAAACTACAGTCCTCCTCACCCCTCATCCTCAACCTTCCTGTAGACCTGCTTTGCACAAGGACACAAAAGACTGGCCCCTTGTCCCAGATGGGACTATCGCTGAGGTGCTATTGGGTCCCTGAGACTATATTGTTTCTTAGTGTTCTTTCCTTCTCCAAACCTGGTGTCCCTCACAGCCCTTCTGCTGAGAGCACTCCATTGCAAGGCACTTGAACAAAAGTCCTTCGCTCTGGTCCTGCTCTAGTAAATCCAACTTGAGATAGTAACTGTCAACAGTTACCCCATTCTGATCATTGAAATGTAGCCAGCTATGAATCAACATCACTCTGCTCTTTTTCACATCTTATTTTCATCTACAAAAGCCCAATCACATATTCACATTGAATGTCTTTAAATCACCTAATATTCTAAAAAGATCATTTTTAAACTTCTTTCCAAACACAGTTCACTTCCTCTGTCTCTGCTCACCACTCCTAAATCTAAAACAAATGGAATATCATGAATATTACAGGAAATTAACTTTAGAAGAATTAATACAAATAACATGTAAATAGAAAAATTTTCTAAAAACCTAGGATTTTTTTCCTAAGGATAGAAAGTGGAGACTAAAATAATCAGGAAAATAGAGATCAATCATGAGAGATACTCATCCATCTTGAAGGCAGTAGGTTTACAACAAAGTCCCCACTGGTGGCATTTCCCCACTCCAAGCTCCATACTAGAACTCAATCCTGGAATTAAACTTGCTTACTGGGAATTCACTATTGTCATGATTTCAAGAATGAGACTGGATTAGATTTGAATCGGGGCTTATGGAGAGAGAAACAATTGTAAGCATGGAGACTTCAGTCTGACTTCATGGTTCTGCAGTCACATATAGACCATGGCTGCCGTATTGCACAACTGCAGGATGCATTATTTAGAAAGAATATGAAGTGAAGCTTAGTGGAGGTGTTGTAGATATATAGTGATCCTAGCCAGGGCTTTTCAGATCCTGGGGGTTTGTAAGAAAAAGAGATCAGGAGGTTTTGGCCATATCTCTTGTGCACTGTGAATTCAAGGAATTTAAACAGTCATAACAAACAAATCATTTTTTATAGCTGAAGAAGCACAAGATAAAAAAAAATGTAAACCTGAATCTCAGCCCAAATTTTGTAAAATCTTGGGCAGCCTGGTTTTTATTTCTGATATTTAATTTTCTCATTATAAAATGAAGGACTTAGAATTAAACATACAGGTTTATGTTTATACATAACAGAACACATGCATTTATCTACAATCCCTCTCCAAATTTCCAATAAAATGTCACTAATAAAATTAACCCCGCTATACCCAACAAACATACAATTCCACGAGGACAAAGAGAACAGGAAAGGAGATAACACTCTACAAGAAATGTCATTAAAAGTTTGATAGCTGGAACACTGATGAACAAGCAGCAACTAAGCAGATTGGATAAAGTTGTAAAATAAGCTTGAGTGGTAATGGTGTTGAAGAAGTCAAAACAAAAGCAAGCTGGAAAAACTGAGGAAATGATGGTACTCGGCATCCTGTTGGCTACAAATACAGTTAAATCTCCTTGTTTTTTCCTCAAGTTTGAGCCCATTCCCATTCCAAGCCTATTGTGATGGAAACTGACATTCTTTAGGCTTGCCAAAACGTTCTCTCTAGGGGCAGAGAATAGGTACCACAACTACAACCTCAGAGAGTACATAAAAGTAGATGCAATAAATGTTAAGACACTGAAATATCTTACAATTGTTGTAGAATGCTTGTAGTCCACATTTATACCCCCTAGCCGGAGGACTGAATGATTCCTGTGTGGGAAATTTACCACCCTAAGAAAAAAGACCTAGAGATACTGACATTTTCTTTCTGTCCCATTTACTGCAATGGGACCACTCGGTTCTCAATTGATCCACTTAAAGTAGAGCTCAGCAGTGGATAAGCCTGAGATATGAACACCAATTTTTCAATCAGATTTTTAGTACTTTACTGTTGAAAACATTTGAAAATTATTGATGTCATCAAATAGAGGAAAGTCATTGAATCTATGAAAAGAGAGAGGTTGCAACCTTAAAAAAGACCAGTAGACAAAAAAAAAAAAAGATATTTGGGGTGGGAGGTGAATAAATTTATTTGGGGAAAAAAGTGATGGCAATGTAATATTTAAGAGAACTTTTTGACGAAAAACAGAGGAGGATATCTATAGGAAATGATCCTGGTAAGTAGAAATTTTAGAGAAATAACTATATTATCCATCTTGGAATTTCAACATCCAAATAATAGGAGTTAAAAGAAAAATAAAAGAGGGGCCAGCCCTGTGGCCAAGTGGTTAAAGTTCTGCTTGTTCCACTTTGGCAGCCTGGGGTCAGGGATTCAGATTCCAAGCGTGGAGCTACTCCACTCAGCAGCCATGCTGTGGTGGTGTCCCACATACAAATAGAGGAAGATTGGCACCGATGTTAGCTCAAGGCTAATCTGCCTCAAGCAAAAAAAAAAAGAGGAAGATTGCCAACAGATGTTAGCTCAGGGCGAATCTTCCTCACCCCCACAAAAAAAGAAAAGAGGGCACACGAAGGGAAGAAATATATTAAAGAATTAATAATAAAAAAAATTCCTTACACATGAATATCTACCGGAATGAGGTGGTGAACCGAAGGAAAAGAAGACACGGAATTAGGAAAGAGGTGAATTGGATGCGAATTCCCAGGAATTAGATTAGGAAATTCCCAGGATGACCATGTGCAGCTGGTTTAGAGGACAACCAGTCTGGATTGAGGCAGGATAACAAAGGACTTCAAGAAATGTGTTCCCAAACAGAAATGCAAAGGAAGCTGATGGAATACTTGATGTGTTTGACTTTTTTCATTTTTCTAGCAAAATATGATGATGAATAAATTATGAAGAATATGATGACAAGTATGAATGAAATTAAGCATTAAGTATATAAAATAGACAATTATTAATTCCAGGAAAAACAAAAAATGTTATGACAGTAGTTGTATTCATAGTACAGTACATAGTTCAGCTCTATTTACTTTGTTTATAACAATATCAGTGCAATATTGATTTAACAAAAAAACAAATAGTAAAACTCCACTGGGATGATGACGTGAGAAAAGTGTTACACCTAACTGTTGGGGGTAGGGGGGAGACCAGGGAGTAATATAAGAGAATAGAATGTTCATCTTCCAAAGAGATAAGTCGATATATAATGTCTAATACTGAAAATTAAGATATATGCATGTTACATAGAATTGTGTACAAAAGTCCCAGAAGAAAGGCTTAAAATCTTGAAAGTCGTTGTCTCTGAGGTGTAAAATTGGAAGAGAAGGCTTGGTCTAGGGACTGGAGACGTCATTCCAATTTAATTGTGCAAGTTGAATTTTTAATGATGTACAGATATTTCTTTGATAAAATAAATATAATATTAAAACATTAATGACCTTGACAATGTTTAAACGTAACTTTTCAATTATCAACTTATACTATAAAGACCCAAGATAAGTACAGTGATATCTGGCTAGATTTTTGCCTCTTTTCATGAGCTGACCTAAATTGTGTTCTCATTTGGCCTCAGAAAGGAGCAGTTTAACTGCATTTGTGTGTTTGCAATTAAATGAAATTCAAATTTGTCTTATAACCAAAGGTCTTAGTTCAAATGCAGGGATGTTAAATCTAGAACCATAGATCTGAACATGAGTGTTCAGAAAATAAGAAAAAATAAGAAAAATTGAGAAAATAAGCTGAATAGATGCATATCAACCTCCAAGAACACTGTGTAAAAAAGACACAGTTCTCAGGTGGCAGTGACTAGAAAACAGATGTTTCCTAAAAACATTTCCTAAAAAAGTCTTCTTTCTGGGAAAAGCAAAAGTGGTATTTCTAAAGCAAAGAAATGAATTCTAGGGTTTGACACTGGGTACCAGTAGGCAACTGAAAAATAATGTTTACATGAGGAATAATGATGAGACATATGTATTAGTTAACTTTAAGATCAAACAGATTGAAATAAACAAACCACAGCAAGATTTGAATTTTTTTAAATTTTTAATCAATTAAAGTTCATTGCAAAAATGTTGGACAGCGCTAGGATTCTATTTCAGTGAGAACATAACTAGAAAAGCTAGCTAGTTTGCTGAACTAGCAAAACATACACATGACATTAAGGTTCATAAAGAACTCCTTGGATTAGGTGAGGCTCCTGGACTAAGAGTTAGGAATTTGCACTAACTGGGGTAGACCAGATGGCTTTCAGAAAGAGCTAATGCCAGTGAACAATGGTCAAAGATTATGGATGTAAAATGCCAGTTGCAAGATTGAGGACTCTTATCTGTAGGCTCAGAGATCTTCAAGGAGATGACATTCAATATCTTAGATTGCTCTCAAGAATAGCTACCATGGTAGTGTGTGAAGTGAGATTTAGGATTTGTATCCTCAGAGCACAAGCATCCTTACATTGGTCCTACTCTCTCAACGGAAATCTCAAGAGGTTCATTGTAGTTTGAAACCAGGTAATGAGCCTTCTTCTCACCTCCACTCCAAGAGTCATGGTATCACTTGGCACTTAGATCATGACATCCCCGCTGCTTGGGGACTGCTTTTGGCAGTCCACATCCTCCTAAGATCAGGAAGTCTATCCAGAGAGAATCTTATGTAGATAAATATAGGATTTCATTATATTATAATTATAAACTAGAGCCAATGAGGAAATTCCAGTTGAAGATATTAGAAAACTCTATGCTTAATTGACAATCTTTTACAAATCCTTCAGTTAAACAAAATCAAAAAAGGTCTGTCCTTGGATGTATGATTTCAGAGGATTGGGATAATAATTACTTAAGTGAATTATTTAATTCATCTTTAAAAAATACTAATAATACATTTTAGAGGAAAAATACCCAACAATATATGAGACTAGGATTTTTTTTTCTTTCTTTTCTTCCATAAACTCATGACATGAAATGAACGAGTTGATTTTGTGTAAATTCATGGATCTGTGTGCTAAATTTTTGTGTGCTTTTCTACAGGTAAGTTATACTTCAATAAAATGTATTATTTAAAGTTAAAAATATACTGTAAGACGTGAGCTTTTGATCACCCTAACTTGCATTGTACCCCCATTTCTTGGCTAGTTAAATAAAATTTTTGTCTATTGATTATGTTCCATCAGCCAGCCTCCAGTGGCAAAGAACGAATTTACCCAAGAGAAAATTACAGTGCTGTTAAAAAGGACATCATTATGTGGTATCAATGAAGAAACAAACAGAAAAGCAAATAATCACTATGTGGGAGAAAAAGCCCTTCATAGATATTCAGTGTTCACCACTGAAAATACCACCCAGGTTCTTCTTGAAAATGTATTACAGCTAAAGAAAAGGTAAATCAAAATTAATAACTAAGACGAGAATATAAGGCATTCTGAAATCATTCAAACCAATTGAACATTTTCAAAATGTGACTAATAACATCTCAAATAATAATTTTAGATTGTCACTTAAGATAGGATGCAGATAAAGAAAATAGGAGGATGTACTACAATTCAAATATTCCATAGAGAAGATCAATAGACCTCACAGAATTCCTGATTTAATAAGCAGAAAAATAAAGGTAAAAAAAAATGTTGGCTAAAATAAAATATTCTAATAAAAGTTTTTGGAAGATTACTTGAGGTTTTCCAGAAAAATTGCAAAATGTTGAGAAATGGCTAATAGGAGAGAGAGAGAGAAAGAGAAAACAGAACTATTCCAGCTCTCCAAATCAAACAAATAGGAATTCTAGAAAGAACAACCAAGAAAGAAGAGAAAAATGAATAATTAAATGAATTACTTTTTAAAAAAATTTTAGAGCAAAAAGTCATAAGTTTTCAATCAAAATGCCCCAATAAATCCCAAATGATACCTGGGTTCGTCGCTCAGAGGATATGCATTTTAGATGCCTCCCTTACAATTTCTATCTACTTCTAGGGCCTGAGACCTGCTGGGTCCTGGGCAGGTTGTCTCAGCCAGAGCAGAACCCAGATCCATATGTGCTCTGGACCACAAGCAGGGTACTCTCTGACCCCCTTCCCAACGCTGAGCCCGCCCATGCATGTATGATTGACTGGATACCACAAGGAGCTCTGAAACTTGTGCCTACAGGGCTATGTGACCTGGAGAATGACTCATTCCTCTTGGCCAATGTGGCCAAAAGGTATTTCTTCCATGGGATCACATGATACTGGATCCCTGGGATGGCACTGACATGGTTATTTGTGGTGACTCTCGCTCAAGTCAGAATCAGGAGAAGTTCAGGATTCTTGGACTTGGATTTGAGCCATGAGCATGAGCCATGATTTGACTCTGGTCCATCAGCGTTCCAACTACATTACTGCCTCTGATCTATAGCACCAGATGGATGCAGGAGTAGCCTGAGGCCTTTACTCTCTGCCTCCCTCCACCTGCCGTTGGAACCTAGGGAGGTTACGACAACCCCTGCTGCAGGCATCTTGACAGTGTTCGGCTTCCTTCCAGGAATGGCTGACCTTATCTCTTCTTAAGGCTTTGAGACCGTCTCATACTCTGCAACACTAACTGACCCTTCTAATGGATGTGCTTTCTTGCCTCTGATCCATGTGATGATGTGGCAACATCATAATCTACTGGGTATATATTAAGCCATGCTGGGCAAGGGATGGACAGTCATTGTGCAAATGGGACTGCTTCACTGTCAATGGGCCCCTTGCCTATCCTTTTTGGTGTGGCTCAACACTGATAGATCACACTCAAGAAATGCAGTGATCGCAAGCTATTGAGTTCAAGAGAAGACATGGCTGGAAAATGTGCTCTTTAGACTTATGCTATAAAATATGAACAGTAAATTTAACATAACCAGAAAAGAAACCATCATTCTTATTTTCCTGCATACTCTGAGTGACACTTGTATTTGTAATTATCATTAACAAAGCAGGGTAACAACCTTTGATGGAGTCATTGGAAGCTAGTATTAATGAATGGCACGGATGCTGCAGTTTCTGAGTAGCAATACAGAGGGAATTAAACAAACGATATTAGGACAAGAAAACCCATATTGTTTGGTGGGAGGGGCTGATCCTGAATAAAATTAATAAAACAAAAATACCATAATCTATCTATGTAATATCTATGTAAAATGAGAGGACATCCTAAAGAAGGGAGAAGAAATGAGATGCAGCAGACAAGGAGAAGAATTCAACTATTTACCCCAAATAGGAGGAGGTTAAGGAAGATCCCTCCATTGCATTAGAAAAGAAAGCAAAAAATGTTAACAAACATCCATCGAATTGTAGGTTTCATGGAAGGAAGTTACAGGATGTCTTCTTTCGTGGTCTTTATTTTTGCTCTGTGAAGTAGAGATGAAAGGATTTGCTGCTAGGTTGTTGGGGAAAAGTATATGGTCTCCAAGGAGACTCCCAGAGTAAAGTTTTACTTTATGATCTGTGTCATTTAACACAATGAATAATACATTCATGGAACACACATCCACTAGGAACCTGGGCTGGCAGGGAATGTGAATGAATGAAAATGAATCTGAGGAAATAAACAAATGACTGTGCCATATTTACCTGTTATATTAAAACTCTAGGAAAAATAGCTATCTTATTTCAATTAAGATTAGTTTATCAATATTGAGATCCTATTACAAGCCAGGAACTTTAGGGATATAAGGACTAGAGAAATTAAGAAGAGCTTCTGTCCTTAGGAAATACAGTTTTGGTGACTACAGGCTGTAACACAATTTCATTGTAATATGACAACTCAAGACATGACAATATGCATGGATACAAGGAACCCAGAAAGGAATGGCCACAACAGATCCTTCTGGTGAATATTTTTCTGAGCTCCATCTTAGCAAAAGTTAGTTATATGAAAAAACATGGTAGTTAAAGGGAAGAACATAGAAATACTGTTTATTTGTAACAAACCACTGAATTTAGTGGTTTAAAATATCAATCATTTACTTAGCTCTCAATTCTTTCCCTTGACAATTTACATTTGACTCAGCTTGCTGGTGTTTCTGGTCATAACTGGATTATTAGATGCATTCACAGGGTTCAGAGAAGCCCTGCTTCTGGGGGCTTGGCCGGCTTTTGACTGAAGCAAGAGAACAGCTGCAGGAGGCTCAGCCACATGTCTTTCAACATCAAGGGCTATCCCCAGCTTGTTTACATGGAGGCTTGGCAAGGATCTAAGAGGGATAGTGGAATCAACGCCTCTTCAAACCTAGGCTTGGAATTGGTGTAGTGCCACTTCCACATGTTCTATCAGCTGAAGCATGGGCCACAGAAAGTCACAAGGCCCATCTAGATTTAGGGGAAAACAGATAGGTCTACCTCTTCACAGAAGGGTTTTCAGCCTCATTAAAAAGAGCATGCATTCAAGGAAGGGTAGAAGTGTGTGGCCTTCCTTTCTCTCTCTCTCTCTGTGTCCCTCTCTCTCTAGTTATTATATTTTACCACAATGAATAAGGGCTTCCAGGCACGAGATAACTTCGTATAAAATTAATTAACTTTATTAATACAACTAAACTTTATTAAAAACTGAAACTTTAAGTGCCAAGAACAGAAAACAGGAAGTTAGAAAAGGTGAAGCTGGAGAGATATATAACAATCCAAATACAGAGAGGTCAATTTATCGACATAGGACAATTTTTGGTAGATTATACCCCCCCAACTCTATTGAATGTATTGGAAATCTCCTATTGAATGTATTGGAGACATTATAATATATAGCATGGAAAAGTATTACTTATGCAAAGATGAAGGTAAAAAGAATGCGTACTTTACCAGCTACTCTTGGAAATTTCCAAAGTATTTCAAGATATTCAAGATTCCAAGAAAGCTTTTAAGGGAAAAGAAAAATGTTTATGTTCATGTCAATATGCTTAAGTGAGCAAAAATATGTTTTCCTTTTTACCAAATATTAACATATTGAAGGCTGAACAACAGTTTGGAAAATATTATGTAAATAATGGGGAGAAAATACATTAAACAGGTTGCTATATGTAAGATTTTTCGTTTAGATAGATTACCCTAGCAGTAGACTGGATAAAAGGTAAAAATGAGTTGGACCAGCATAATGGAAAATTGGTGACTATTACAGTAATCTAGGAGAGAAAAAATGAATTTTCAGTCTCTGACTGGTTGTAGGAATAGAAAAACGAAGAATGGGTTTGAGTAAGGTATAACTTAATCATGGATCGGATGTGAGGAGTGAGAAAGAGTGGGAGTCTGGATGACTCTCAAGTTTCCAGATTGGGTGATTAGTCTTGTCACTGAGATAAGGAACAGAAATACCCTTGATTCTCTTTTGTCCACTACACAGCTGTTTGTACCAATTCTCAGACTTAGACGAAATTTAAAATGAGTTTTAGATTCAGCCCAACTAGAACTGACATTCAAACTAAAAGTAGAAGCCAATCAAAGAGTTTGTCTCTTGGGAGTAGGATTAAGGATGGAGTAGGTAGGATGAGAAAGAGAGCTTTTTAAAGTCTTATTATTTAGTCTCTTCCATATATAAGTATTCATATGAAAAATGTATTATAAAATGAAATATTGGACAACCTTTTATTTTATTCCACTTTTAATTCATTTAACATTATTGTAATCAAAATGCATATTATATTTGTAGGCAGTAAGTAAGGAATACATTAACTAGAAGTTTGTTTATGCTTGGAAATTATTATAAACATGTACCGATTCACATAGGAAACTATAGCCAAATCAATTTTTGTAGTACATACCCTAGGATAGGTTTGAAGATATGTGACCAGGTAGAGAAGAAATAATAGATGAGAGCAAGTGAATTTGCTATTTTTTTGTACAGGAAGATATGCTGAACCTGGAGAGAAAAATTTATGGAGCAAAAATAAAAACTTTCAAAATTGTTGACCAAATTTTCAGTTCCCAAGAGTCTGCACCATTGATGTTTCACATTTCAAAGAATAAGTACCCTTCTTTTTTTTTTTGCTGAGGAAGATTAGCCCTGACCTAACATCTGTGCCAATCTTCCTCTATTTTTCATATGTGGGTCACTACCACAGTATGGCTGACGAGTGGTGTAGGGCTGCACCTGGGATCGAACCCGCAAACCCAGGCCACCAAAGTTGAACGTGCCAAACTTAACCACTATGCCATGGGGCCAGCCTCAAATACCAAATGTTTTTCAGTGCATGAAAAATTTAACTGATATAAATTATTTTACGTTAATATCTGTGTTAAAAGGCAGTACAGATTATGCTATGCGTTGAGAGGTCTTTTCTGTCTGTTTTCAGGTAATAATGCCTTACTAGCAGAGTTTGGGACTTTTTTAAAATATTACTATTTAGAAATCTTGAAACTACTAACATGTTAGTTTAATTCTTTGTAAAAGTGCATATTTCCAGAAATGCACCTTGTCACATACACTATACACATCCTTATGCAGGTCCACATGTAGACACACACTGATTAGATACGACTAGCAGAAATTACTCCCTTGAAGCAAGATTTTCATGTCATCTCTCTCTTAAAACAGCAGTTTTCAGATCAACTTTGAAGTTAAATGACAACCCAGAGTTTTTATTTTTCATACAAAAGGGTTTCAAGTTTATTTAAAATGTAACTGATAGTAAATCAAAGACTCCTGGGATAAAACCAATGGAATTTAGAGCAAAAAAGGAAAACACTGTAGATTATTAGTTTAGATGTTTAAAAAAAAATCAAGATATATTCCTCTGCATAAAAAAAAAGTCAGTTACTTCAATGTCTAATCATGAGGAAAAGATATTGCTAGTTTCCATAGCAACCAAGTCCTGAGTATTCTTCACTCATTTCTTTTCTACCAGAATCTGCCTCATTATGGTGAAAAGCAACTCAGTGTCATATCAATGAAAACTAATATTTATAGATCCAAATACATTTTTCTGTCTGGGGTGACTAAGTAAAGATGCTGAAATCCAGCATAGGCTTGAACAAGAAAACTGAATTTAAATGTGAGAAGGACTGAAGTTTCTCTTGAATTTTACTTATGTATGCAGTATCCATTATTTGAGCATCCGAGAGAGATTTTTTTTTCATCTACTTTGACAGGCTCAGCTCTTTGGAGAGTTTATTTTATCTCTTCCAGTCAGAAGTTGATTTCATTGGCACTTCTGGCACAAACTTAAAGTCAAAATACAAAAGAACTAGCACACTTATTCTTGGCTGGTAAAGATAAGATTTATTCTGTGTGGTGTAAAAACACTTGACAAACTATCTACTTGATATTGAACTTGCAAAATACCTTCATAGCATATTTTCTAGTGGGAAAAGTGTGTTCACATAATTGACTATTAGTTGTGTTTCCTGTGATTACTTATAAAAAATGTAAATTTCAGTTACAGCTATTTTACATAATTTAACAACACTGCTGTTTGGTTGATCCATTGACAGATTTCTTGATCATAAGTTGCAAAGAAATTATTTTATTTTGGACACCCAATTTTAACCTCTCTAGCTTTGTCATGTACTAGGTCATATACCTCAAGTATGTGATTTTAACACATTTATTTGTGACTTTGTCCCACTCTTGAGAATGCGTCTCACATTCTGCACTTATTCTATTTCACGGATGTATTTCCATAGGACCCTCAGCATTTTTCTGCATAACTAATTTAATAAATTTTCCTATATTTATTGATTTAATAGCTATAATCCTTAGAAAACTCTAGGTCTCATGCAGGGAACACATCTCTTTTGTTTTGTGCTGTATCCCAGTACCCAAGACAGGAGTCTGGGACACAGGAGGGCTCAATAAATATTTGATGAATGGTGGAATAAATAATGAGCCAACAAAAGTTTTACTTTTTCTGTTGCTTATTAATTTTTTAGTCTAATTCCAATGATTATATTGATATGCTGCCTTTACATGCAGGCTGTAGAAGCATTGCTGCTTGTGTAAAGGCACAAGGAAATGGGTATACAAAGCTAAAAGATTTTCTCCATTGAATTCATGGCTTGTTATTGTTTACAGATATAACACAATACAGAACATACCGCAGAGTTTCTGATCAGAAGAAAAATGTTAAACTTATCCTGGAATTGACAACACTTTCAGGAAAGAGAAATAGAGGGAAGAAACAAAAGGAAGAGAGTAATAGAGATTGAAAGTATCCAGTCTCTTTTCTTCCAATTTCCTTCCAAGAAGGCTAAGAATTTTAAGTAAATTTAATAATAATCTTTGGAGTCAAGCAATTACGTAAATAGATATCATAGATATGTAGTTCTCATGGTGTGTGGAGACTTTATTCATTCATTATAAACTACCAACTCTGTGATCAGCATTACTCTGTTTATAGTAGTAAACAAGCAAGCAAATTCTTCATTTTAAGATTTTATTCTAATGGAATTAAAGGTAATACGTTTTTAAAATACACAAATTAAAATAGAGAATAATGAGAAAAATAGAAAGTAACAGAGATAGGAGATTATTTTATAAATGGTCATCAAAAAGCATCACTGATAAAATGTCATTTGAGCAGAGAACTCAAAAGGCAAAGAACTGAACCAGGCAGATATCTAAGGGCAGATTTGCTAACAGAGGGAATAACAAAATTCCATGAGGTGAAAATACATGTAGTACATTCAACAAACAGTGACAGAGCCCGGAAGCCCGTGAGGTTGTATGAGGGAGCAAAGAGGAGAGTATTAGGACATAAGATCACAGATGTAATAGAGAATCTAATCCTGCAAAACCTTTTAAGCCATGGCCGGAAGTTCAGGTTTTACACTGAGCGAAACGGAAGTGTTGAATGGTTTTGAGCAGAGTAGTGATGTGTTCTGACTGACAATTTAACAGGATCTTTCTACCTCCTGCCTAGAGTGGAGGATTTATGAGGGTGGAAGAAGGGACACCATCCAGGAGGGTATTGCAATAATCCACTGGAGAGATTATTGTGCTTGGGCCAGGGTAGTAGTGATGGAGATGGTGGAAATGATTTGGCCTCTGGACTTATTTTGATGATAGAACTGAGAGGATTTGCAAATATATTGCATGTGAGCTGTGAGAGAAAAAGAAAAGACAAAAATGAGTCATGGTTCTGGGTCTAAAAAATTGAAAGATGAAGTTTCCATGAACTGAGAAGGGAAAGAAAACAAATGTGAGGCCAGTGGTATGGATCCTGAGTTTGTTTTTTTGTTATTCCTAAGTTTGAGATGTTTGTTATATATCTAAGTGGAAATGGCAAATAAGCATTTTGCTATATTTTATCAGACTGTGAGAGGAACAGGGACAGAGGAAGGGTAGATGTCAGAAATTGCATTCGTTTGGGATATTGGAGCCTGGATGTCAGGAAGTATAGGTACAATAAGGCAGTCTGTTTGCAACGACCAATTCACAATTTTTTCACTCTTTGTAAATCTTCAAAAAGATCATTTCCCTCAATTACAAAACTGTACTTTTATTTCCTCTAACTAATCTCTCTTCTTAAAATATAGTCTCTATGAACTGATTCTCCCCTCCTTGCTGTTTCAATTCTTTCTTTTATTTATGTTAATTCTTTCTTTTTTTTCTCTTTGCTTTCTAATTTCCTATGGAATATGTCCAAATGACTCCATTTACATGACAACAAATATATAAAGACAAATATATTGTAAACAAATTTTCATGTCAAATAGATTTTTGTTGTAAGTCTGGGGCATTTATTTATTCTTTATATAAAGTTTTTTTAAATCAACTTATTGAGGTCTAATTTTACATGTAATAACATATACATACCCATTTTACGGTTCAATGAGATGAGAAAAATGTATATGTGCATGTAACCAAAAGTTTCAATATATCAAATATTTGCATCACCCCTTCCTAGTCAAACAACATACCTAACCTCAAGCAACCACAGATCTTCTCCCAGTCACTAACATTAGACTAGACCTCCATTTTTTGTGTCATATAAGTGAAATAATACAGTACATATTCTTTTGTGTCTGCTGGGTTTTTTTTGCCCCATTTGCTTGATGTTTTGGAGATTAATCCATATTGTTTCATATAGCAGTAGTTTGTTCCCTTTTTTTTTTTTTTGCGAGTGGCATTCCATTATATGAATATACCATAATTTGTTTAACCATTCATGGTAGTTGAGTGGATAGTCATTTGGGTTGTTTCCTTTTTTTATTATTATGAATAAAACTGCTGTGACTATTCAGGTACAACTCATTCTGTAGACATATATTTTCATTTCTCTGAGGTAAATACTACAGAGTGGAATTTCTAGGACCTATGGTAAATGCATGTTTTACATAAAAGCATATCAAACCATTTTGTAAATGCTTGTACCCATTTTATATTCCCACCAAAAATATACGGAAGTTCTAGTTGTTTCCCATTCTCACTAGTACATTCAATAATTACTCTTTTTAATTAAAAACTTTCAAATGGTTACATAGTGGTATCTAAGTGTGGTTTTAATGTGCATTTTTCTGATTACTAATTATGTCAAGAATTTTCTTATGTGTTCATGAAAGGTACTGCTCAAATTTTTATCCATATGGTGATTGGGTTTTGCTTTATTATTGCTGTGTGCTATCAATTTGTTATATTATCTAGATAGACCTCTTTAATCTGTGATACATATTGCAGATTTTGCCTTGTCTATGGCTTGCCTTTTTGTTTCTGAACAATATTTTGATGATGTTTAATTTACCATTTTTAAAAATTTATGGTTTGTGCTTTTTATGTCTTACCTAAGAAATCTTTGCCTACTCCAGTTGCAAATTTTTGTCCTATGTTTCCTTCTTGAAGTGTTGATGTTTAACTATATGATGCATTTTAATTAAATATTTTCTATGGTTTGAGGTAAGGGGTGGTAAACAATTTTTTTTCACATGTAAAATCAGTTGTTTTAGAACTGGACTTGTCCCAGCCTTTGCTGAGAAGACAACCTTTTGCCATTGAATTGCTTTGGCACCTTTGTAGAAAATCCATTAAGCATATATTTGTGGGTCTATTACTGGACTCTCTATTTTGTTCCATTTTCCTATATGCCTATCCTTTCATCAGTACCAATCTGTTTTGATACTATTGATTTATCGTAAATCTTGAAATAAGATAGTTTAATTCCTCCACATGTTTTTTTTTTTTTGGCTATTACAAGGTCCTATGAACCTTTTAGATTCAGCTTTTCAATTTCTACAAAAAGGCCTGCTGGGATTTTGATTGGGTTCATTAAATATATAGATGTAAAAGGGAAATTATTCACCAGGCACTTGTTAAAAATGACAGGATAGGTTTTATTCAGACTACTGCAGGGGAGAGAGACTTCACTATAAACTGGGCTCAACTCCACTGAAACAAAAGGCGGGAGGCTTTTTAAACACTGGGGTGTGCTAAAGGAAAAGTACTGAAGGATATTGGTCAATGTGATTAGACCATCTGTTTTTCTAATTGGCATTATCTCTTCACCAGAGGAGAAGCAAACTTCTCATACCTTTACGATGGGAGGTAGTTTTACAATTGGAGCAAGGCCCTTACCGAAGTTAGGCTCGTCCTTCCATAGAAACTGAACGAAATGAGAGCTATCTCCCTGTTTGTATTTCAAAGAGATGGCTTCCATGTTCTAGAGGAAACATTTTTGGGTTGTAGAAGATTGACATCTCAAAAAGGTAGAGAAAGGATTGATAATTGTAAATTTCCTAAAGCAAAAGGACCTAAGAAAAGGCCTATAGTAAGGTTTTAGATTGAACAAATCATACACTCTTCTGACAGTGTTGAGCTTTCTCAGGCAGTTATTTTAAGGGGGGCTGGGGTCATCCTAGGGACATGGTCTTGGGTCAGTAGAAGTCATGCTACAGTTTGGTTAAGTCTCTTAGTGCAGGGTAGGGGAAATGCAGTAGGGTTGGACAGAGTCATTTGTGCTAAGAGTTTTCTGGTTCTCATAGATCATTTTTGGGCAAATTAACTTCATTATAATATAGAATTTTCTGCTGCATGTACATGGTATATCTCTCTATTTAGATTTTCTCTCATTTTTCCAAGTGTTTTTTAGTTTTCAGTCTACAGATTGTAAACATCTTTTATGAAATTTAACTCTATTTTTTTGTTTTATTGCTATTTTGCTTCAATTTCTAATAGTTTGTTGCTAGTGTATTAGAAATAAAATTGATTATTTTTTATGAACCTAGTGTCCTATAACTACACAAACTTGGTGAACTCAATTTTTAGTTCTTATACCTTTTTTGGTAAATCTCTATGGATTTTCTATGTACACAGTCAAGTTATCTCTGAATTAAGGTATTTACACTTTCTTCCTATCTGTAATTTTTTCTTTTTCTTTTTTGTCTTGTAGTACTGGGTAGGATCTCCAGTACAATGTTGAATGAAAATGATGAGAGCAGACATCCCTGATTTATTCCCAAACTTAGGGGGAAAGAATTCAGTCTTTTATAATTAAATATGATCTCAACTGTAAATTTTTCATGTACACTCTTTACTAGGTTGAAGATATTTCCTTCTATTTCTAATTGGCTAAGAACTTTTATCATCAGTAAATCTATTAAAATGATCTTATGGCTTTTTATTTTTATCTATTCAAAGGATGAATCAAAGAAGTGACTGAATTTTAAATGTTAAACCAACCTTACATTCTTGGGATAAACTCCACACTGTCATGATGTTTATTAAATAGTCACATACTTTCTTGGTGCATATGTGACACTTGACATCCGAACAAATTTTGGCTGGGAGGAATTGGTTCTGCTACTGTGGTATAACCACGAAACACACTGTAAAGTGTCCAGATTGTTCTGTTCCTTTAAAGAGCATTGGATTTTGTTCTTGTGGGCAATGAAGTTATTTGCTTATCAGTTCAACCTCTTTGGAGGCTTTGCTTCATGCCTTGTGTATGATTCTCTCAGGTAGACTTTGCTCTGAGTATAGTTTTGCAATTCTACCAAGGTGTGAACCTTCCAGTATCTCTACTGAATGCCCTGGATAATCAATAAGGATGGAGATCAAACATCTTCACACTCTCTGTGACATCTGGGAACTTTTCATTTTATAGCTCCTCTGTCATTTTTGCCTGGCTTCACAGAGTTTCACCATACACATACATGGAAGTGAGTGTTCAACAAGACACAAGGGGACCTATATGCGTATTTCTGAAGCTCATTTCCTTCCTTTCCAGAACTTCTCCCTCAACATTCAGACACTTCAGCCTTCCTGAACTCTCATCTCTGCATTTCAACTAAAGAGACTGCTGGGCTTTATTTGGAGTCACCGTTCATGACCCAAGATCCAAAATGTGTCTGCAGGTAGACATCCAATGAGGTTGTAGTGCCTCTCTAAGTCATGTTCCTTTTCCTGGGGATCACAGACCTATACTACCTGTTATCCAACATCTGAAAACTATTGTTTTATGTATTTTGTTCAGATGCTTTTGTTTGTTTGCTTTTTAGTAAGGTGAGTTTAAGTCCAGACCCTGTCATTCTATTGTGGCCAGAAGCAGAAATTTACCATGTATTTTAATTTTTCCATAGTACTTCCTACAATATCCTTTATACTGACTTACTAACTGAAGATAGACCCACTTCTCTAGAGAAGATTGTCCGAATATCAAGTGATAAATATTTTCTGAACAGACCTTGGGAAAGTGCTAGGTAGGATCAGTATCCTTCAAACAGGAATCAAAACACTTTTAATTTAGTATAAACAGTGCCTACAAGCCTAACAAATTCAATCAGCAAATATTAATTATACGCTTTGTGCCCAAAGCACCATAACTAAAGAGGATGGGCAAATTATTGGTGAAATACTTTCTGGTTTAATGAAATAGACGATATATATGTAGGTGTAGATATCAATAGATAGATAGATATAGGATTTGGTTTTATATATTACAAAAATTTTCCAATATTATAAAAGCTTCAGGTACTGTTTTGAAACTAAATTTGTGATGCGTTTAGAAGCAAGAACTAAGAAAGGAGTAGAAAAATGTGGAAAAGAAAAAAAGGAATTACGAGTGGAAAAAGAAACATCACCAGACCCTTTCCTCAAACAGTTCTTTCCTCTACCTCAGTAGCTGCAATCTGAGTAGGAAAACAGTTTTCATTTCCCAGGTATTTTCACCACCTAGCTGTTGGTATAAATGATTTAACAATTCAGTTTTGTCTATGCTGAGTATGGCCTATAAACTGGTTTGCCTCAATCATATTTGTGAAGAGTATTCCATGCATTTCAGTTTGTTTCAAAATGATATTTCATAAGTCCAATATGCACATTAAAAATAAACTCATACCCATTGGGAAAGTGTGTAAATATTTGATGTCATTAAAAAATGACTATCATTATTAGTTTTAAGAATAAAATGTTATATATGTTACAGTATTTATAGTTAAAAATATAAGTAATTGTAGTAATCAATACAAAGAAAAATTATCATTGAAAATTTGTATTTTCTTTAGAATTCATACATTCTATTTTAAAAAATAATTGAGACATTGTAAAATACTAAAGTTATTCGTTATTTTACCATTATTTATTGAATGTCTACAAATCTACAGACTTCTTTGTGCTAGGATACAAATATGAAGAAGAGAATGGTCCTGTGTTCAGCGAACACTGTTTGAACTGACAGAAACATATAAAGTACTACTAAAAAGAGTGTAATGAAGAGAATCAAGGTTAATATAGAGGCAGGGCAAATAAATGTGTATACAGTTAGTAGAGTAAGTGACAACAAACAAGAAAAACAGGCACATAAGAATTTTTCAGGAAGAGATGGGAAGAGGCTGGATTGAAGAAAGGTCGTTCATAGAACACCCTCCATACAAAGCATAGTATGTCTAGAGGTTATTAAAATTGTTTCTTTGTGATTGGAACAAAGAGGGAGTTTATAACAATACCAGGTGAGAAGGCAGGAAAAGGCCACATCATAAACAGCCTTATTAATTCCCCAAACGTAGAAAAGTTGCTCAAAACTTTTTGGTGGTCACCAAACATGGCCAAGAGCTTTGTGGTACGGTCTTCAGATCTTAACCACGTACTTTAATGGGGTGACATTGAGGCATTTGAAGTTACATAAATACATTTTAAAAATATTTTCACTGGCTGCAGTAAGAAGGGTGAATCCAGGATGAAATGGGTGGGGGAAGTGGGAACTGATAGCCCAGGATGGAGAGATCAATGAGAAGGTTGATACAGCAAAAAATCACATGGTCTCAACAAAAGCAATGACATTGGGAAGGGAAGGGTGACAGATTTCAGAAAAATTTGCAAAGTAGAGTGCAAAATGGAGTTGCTTCAGAAAAATAAATAAGTAATCGGAAATAAACCAGGAAAGAAGAAAGCCGTGTGACTCTGTGCATTATAAAATCAATACTAAATTTCCAAGTCATGTCCAAGGTCAGGTCCCATTTGAAAGTATCCTTTTCCTGCAACATTTTTCTCATTTCTTCAACTAGCTAAATCCTACTCATGATGCAGATCTTTGTTCAAACGTTACATCTAATCTGAAGTTTTTCTTGAATACAATAGCCTATATTGGGTACCCATATATGTATTTCTCTGTTATCCTTCTCCGAGCATCTATCAGAGTAATTACAATTCCTTTTCAATTTCTTCTCTTCCAAACTGGAATATAAGACCCATAAGTGATAGGTCGATGTCTATATCATTTCACTTAGATGCCCTCATTGCTGACATAGCAATTTGAGTGTGAAAGCTGTGATAAATATTTGTAAAAGAAATAACTAAAAAATAAGAAAATAATAAACAAACATGTCTATTACAAATGTGTGAATATTACAAATTATGCTTTTAAATTGAAGAAGAAAATCTACATTTTCTGTGACTTAAATATCAAGACTAAATTCCTACAATACGTACTTCTAGGGCAATCCTGAAAGGACATTTAGACCGCTATGCCCGTGATATATGCGATTTCTTTAATCATGTCTCCCCTGTGAGTTATATTACTTGCTCCATAGAGTGTGTGGGCAGCCATTTTGCTTCTCAGAGCAGTGCGAGTGTTAGTTTTGATATGTGGCTTAGTCCTTAGCTATCTTGAAGATCATTTTTCTTCACATAGGCAGCTATAACCTTTGAGAATTTCTAAAGTGTTTCTAATCTAATATTTCCTGAATTAGCCAAGAGCTGAATGAAAAGTATTCAAGGAGAAAGATGCTTACCATAATATGATTCTTAGCTCAAAGATTCATTCATCCATAGCTTTAAAAAGACCCAAGACAGCCAACCTTCAGGTCAGGGGAGCAAGTCACATATTATAGAGAAGGACGATTTGAGCCTATAAATAATTTCCCGTAGTTTATCATTTCTCTTTAAAGAAATAATAGCTTTAAAGTGTAGTAACTGCAGACCCAAAGGAAACATTTTTTTGGATCGTTTTACTCTAACAGTTTTTAAAAGGCCCGGAGAGTAATGGAAAATAGATAGTCCTCCCTCCCTCTGCCACCGCATATCTGTCTGTTGAATTGATAGTTAGGCAAACCTAGCCTAGTTCTTTGTAGCAAATGATTAGAAATCTAAGGAGTTTTCATTGGCATAATTGCTAAGATGTGGTGGATTTCTTCCTCTGTCACTTTAATATCACTAAGGAAATTTATTTCTTAATTAATTTTAGGACAAAATAAGCCAAGACAGAACTGTAAATTTTTCTTTGGGGTTTTAAGTAAGATATCCAAATATATAGGTATTTAAAAGAGTCTGGATTTAAAAAAAAAAACATTGTGTGTAGTTTTTTCATGGGAGTACACAGGATTTGCATTTGAAAGATGTGGGCTCTAACCCTGATTTTAGTCCTACTTGGCTGTGAAACTGGGAAAATAAAATCAGTCTCTGAACATCACATTTTGCCAGGTGCAATGGGAGACATTTATCAGATGCTCCAAACTCTTAGTTACAAGAAACAAGACCTGATCTAGTTTATTAACAGAAAAAAAAAAAACAAAAAAACCATATTGAAGGATATTACGTAGTGCATTTATCTCCATGAAGACATGAGAATTAGGCCTAAAGCCTGCCCAGCCAGGAACAGTGCTCCACCACAATTGTGAAGACATGTTTGCTGCAGCTATGGAGAGAGAGCACACTCATGTCTGGGATTAAATGGCATCACCCTTGCCTCAAAAGACTGATGTCTCTGACCCCACCTTTGCTAGAATGAACTTCACTCCTACTTCTGCCTCAAAATCCCACCCACCAACCTGATAAGAGGAGCCAGGTCACATGCCTGTGATCTGGTTGCAAGGGAAGGCTAGAAAGTAATATTTTGGCCTCTACTTGGGAAGGCATGGACTCAAGTGATTCATTCTGCAAATGTAGGAAGAGTGGTTGAAAGTTTTTGGTGGTTACAAAACACAACGTCAAGTTTCACAGTATGCCTTCAGTCCTAAAACGGTGGGTATCTATACGGGGAAAAAAGTCATTTATATGAGATTAATTAAATTTTCTACTTTCATAGAGCTATATTGACATCATGGAAATGCAGATTTGATCAACCACGCTAGCAGTAACAAACGAGTACTGAGAGTCCTTTGTATACAAGGCCCTTGGTTAGGAATTGGAGGTACGAAGAGGTCCTCGTACACCTCCATATGCCTTGCTAGCTCAAGTCTGGACAGCACCAACACGATCAGTTGAATAGAAAAACGGTCAGTCAACAAAGCGTTTTGTCACATGTTTCACCCAGACAATTTGAGTAATAGAAAAGTATTCAAGCTTTTAGTTATTCAAGCAGCTAGTTGTCTATTGAATAATAAAATAGAGAAATTTCAATTGTCTTTAAGGGTAGGGTCGAAACTTTTGGTAAACATCCAGAACCCCAGAGCTACATAAAAGACAGAAAGGTGAAATTTCTCTTGAGATTTTGACAAAATGTGTCTAATTTGTTTTTCTTTGTATGCATTTTTGTATTTGTTAGGTAATTATAAATGTTTAGATGTTTTATCTGTGACACTTTTCTCCTATTAGTATGGTAAGTAAATGTATAATTATGAAATTATTTTGAAAGTCTAGCTGGGGAAGTTAGAATTTATTTTTCCTTCCCATGGAGGAAAATATTATGATAATATTATTTGCCATCAACCTGAAACTATAAAGTGAATCTTGATGAGTATTTCCCTAGCATACCTCCTACATTTTTGCCAGAGTTGCGTGTGTTCAGTTGGTTATCACGTTCAGCCCTTGTGGGTGACCAGCTGTTCCTCTCTGGCTGTACATCCTGTAGAGCAGATCTGAGCATGGAACTTCTTTCAGGATAACATGAATCTCATGCTAGGACCAGTTCAAAAGTATATGCATTCCTTTCCCTTCTCTCTACATCACACAACCCTTATGCCTATTCCTTTATTAATTTGCAGAAATATTCCTGGCACGAAAATAAAGCTCATAATGCCATGTGGGTGGAAACACCATTTTTTAGTATCTATCACTTAATTTAATATTACAGATTAGTTGAGTCCGTTTGCACATTAATTTTTAAATCTTTCATATATTTATATTGCAAATAAATGAAGAAATAGTCACATTAGTGGTCACATTAATGATATGTCTTGAATACATACATCTCATTTCAGCAACTATGATGAAATCTCCTGTCATTAGAGGTGGGTGCAGGGCCCCAATTCTGACAATCTCACCAAGATATTAAGAATGAGGGAGAGGCACTTAAGAAATACTTGACCAAAAAACATAACAAAACAAAACTCAAAACCCACACGACAGATATCCACTATCTGACTTCTCTTGGCATTCTTTATTTAGATATTGCCTTTTCTTCTCTTCATATTAATCAGCAAAAAAAATTTTTTTTTTTTTTTTTTTGTGGGGAAGACCAGCCCTGAGCTAACATCCGTCGCCAATCCTCCCCTTTTTGCTGAGGAAGACTGGCCCTGGGCTAACATCGTGCCCATCTTCCTCCACTTTACATGGGACGCCTCCACGGCATGGCTGACAGGCAGTGCGTCGGCGGGCGCCCGGGATCCGAACTCGCGAACCCCGGGCTGCCAAGCGCGGACTAAACTGCTGCGCCACCGGGCGGCCCCCCAAAAAATCTTTTTTTTAAGACATGAGAGATATTGTGTCCTACAGGTAGTATAGTTTGAAGAGATAGGAACCCCAAGAAAAGGTGCAGGAAGAGACAGGCTTACAAAGGAGATGAAAGCAGGTAGAATCCCTGGGTCCGTATAGGAAATGGTATAAAGAGGAAGAGTACTGCAGCATGAAATCCCAGCAGACGGGAATAAAACCAGCCCTCTGCTAGCAACCAGGTTAGTCTTGTGGGAGACTTAATTTACTTCATTTACGAAAATGTTTCCAAACATATAAAATTATTATTGTGATAAAAACTCTTCACAAAGTACTTTTATAAACAACATATATGCAAATATATGCACTACTATTTCCTGTCGAAAGGTTATTAATAAGAAAAAAATGACTTGTATTGTCTATTTTACTCCTAATGTTATTTCAATTTACATTAACCAAGAACATCTAGGCTACTGAATAATTTGGTTTCAGAGGAGATAAAGGTAGATAAAGGGTAAAAGATAGAAGAAATTAAAACCTGATGTTATATATGTAGAACATATTTTTTGTTATTACAGAAAAAAATTACATGAAAATTTATTTATGTTAATGAAATAAAAAAATTAAGACAAAACATGAATTACTGAATATTTTGGTAGAAATATCATCATTTTGTTTCATATTCCAGTGAATAATGTAAATTTATTGGTAATCCTTCACTTAGAATAGCCAAATAATATGTACTATGTACTATAAAGAATAAAACTATCCAATAACAAGTTAATTCTAAAAAAAAACCAGATCTATTTATAGTAAAAGGATTCTTATAATTGAAATTACAATCTCTTAGGAAAAAAGCTTAAAATTTAGAAAAATTCTTTAAACAGGGCTGTGTTGCCTATATAAATGACTACAAGGACTTTTTAAACTGAATTTTGTGGTTAAAATATGATTATATTTGGGGGCCAGCCCATGGCATAGTGGTTAAGTTCGGTATACTCCACTTCAGTGGCTCAGATTAGCTGGTTTGGATCCCAGGCAGGGACCTATGCCACTTGTCAGCCATGCTGTGGGGGCATCCCACATACAAAACAGAGGAAGATTGGGACAGGATGCTAGCTCAGGGCTAATATTTCTCAAGCAAAAAAAAAGAGGAAGATTGGCAACAGATGTTACCTCAGTGTGAATCTTCCTCAGCCAAAAAAAAAAAAAAAAACCCAAAACATGGTTATATTTATAAGATCCAAATGGATCAGCAAATCTACTAAGAAGCTTTTAAAAATTATATTATTTCCCTTTGCCAACAGGAAAAAATCTTTTATATTATATGTCACTTTCAGCATTGTAGAAAGCTCCAAATAGAAATGAGTTAGTACTTCAATGCGAAAATGGAAGGCAATATTGAATGACAAAAATCTATCTTAGTAGCTAAACCTTTTTGTCCTCTTTTTATATTTATGTTTATTAAATTTTTAAAGATAATTGTAGACTAACATGCAGTTGTAAGAAATAATACTGAGAAAACACATGTACACTTTACCCAGTTTCCTTCAATGGTATCGTCTTGCAAAACTATAGTACAATAGTTTTGTTGATGTTGAACTTGATACAGTCGAGATACAGAACAGAGATACAACAAGATGCATACTAAGCAAGTTATTCGTGTTTGGACTTATTTTACTCTTCTTTTTCTAGATATTTGTCATGGAAGCTTATATTCTTAATTTGAGAATTGTCCCCTTTTCTACTGTATGTATATTTCCCTCTCTGTGCTGCTTTAGTTTCATCCAACAAATCTTGGTATGTTTTCTTTTCATTCTTATTCACTTCAATTTTTTTTTAATACCTTTAAGACTTTCTCTTTGACACTTGGATTATTTAGAAGTGTGTTTTCCATTTCCATTTATTTGGGAGATTTTCCTGTTATCGTTCTGTTATTGATTTCTAGTTTGATTTTATTGTGGTTGGAGAAAACACTTGATATAATATCAATCTTTTCATAATTTTTGATATTTGTTTTATAGCCAAGTAATGGTCTCTCCTTGTATAAATCCCGTGTGCCCTTCAAAAGAGTGTGTATCCTGCTAATGTTGGGTGAGGTGTCCTGTCAATGTCAATTAGGTCATGTTGGTAACTGGAGATGTTGACTTTTTCTATATCCCTGCTGATTTTCTATCTAATTGTTCTATCAATTGTTAAGAAGGTAGTGCTGAAGTCTCCAACTATACTTGTGAAGTTGTCTATGTCTTTTTTCAGTTCTATCTTTTTTCTAAAATGCATTTTGAAGCTCTATGTTTTGGTTCATTCACATTCAGCATTGCTATGTCTCCTTGGTGGATTAGCCCTTTCATTACTGTAAATATATAATGCCCTTCTTTCTCTTTGATAATTTTCCTTGCTCTGAAATCTACTTTGTTTGACATTAATATAGTCATCCCTGCTTTCTTTTGATTAATGTTTGCATGATATATCTTTTTCCATCCTTTAACCTTTCAAGTATTGTATCACTATGTTCTAAGTGAGTTTCTAGTAAACAGCACATATTTGGGTCATGTATTTTAATCAACTCTGCCAATTTTTGTCTTTTATTTGATGTATGTAGAGCATGTACATTTAATGAAATTTTTAAACGTTAGAGCTTAACGCTGTCATTTTATTTTTTGTTTTCTGTATGTTCACTTTGTTATTCATTTCTGTTTTCTTTTTTCTCCCTTCATTTGGGTTACTTGAACATTTTTTACAAGTTCATTTTGATATATCTCTAGTGATTTTGAGTATTCTTAGTATAGCTTTTTTAATGATTACTCTAGGTATTACATTATAGATACATAACATGCAACAATCTATTAGTATCACCCTTTTACCAGTTCAAGTGAAGTATAGAAAATTTACCTCACTTTTTGTCCCTTTATTTTTTGCTTTTACTTTTTGCCTTGTTAATAAGATTGTTTCCTTAAATATTTCCTCTATATGCACATAGAATCATGTCAGACAATGTTATAATTTTTGTTTCAACAGTCAAACATAATTTAGAAAACTAAAAATGATAAGGAAAGTCAAATGTTTTTACCTATATATTTGCTTATCATTCAAATTATTTGCTTTCCTACTTCCTGATGTTTCAAAATTCCTTCTTTTACATTCCCTTTCCCTTAGAAAACTGCTTTTAGCCATCCTTTTAGGATAGGTTCATTATTGACAATTATCTTAGTTTTTCTTTATCTTAGACTCTCTTGGCTTCTCTTTCATTCCAGGTGCATATTTTTGCTTTTGACATGGCAAGGGGTGGAAATTCCTTTACTTTTAGAACTTGAAAATGGTGTGCCACTACCTTCTGGCCTCTATTGTTTCTGACAAGGAATCTGTTGTTATTCAAATTGTTTTTCATTGCCTTTAGTGTTTAGAAGTTTGACTACAACCTGTCTTGGAGATGTTTTCTTGGGGTCTATTGTGTTGGGATTCAACTAGCTTTTATTTTTTAACGAGATAACATTGGTTTATAACATTACATAGATTTCAAGTGTATATCATTATATTTTGACTTCCGTATAGACCACATCATGTTCATCCCCAAAACTCTAGTTTCCATTCATCATCACACAACTATGCCCCTTTATCCTTTTCTCCTTCTCCCCACTCCCTTGCCCTTTGGTAACCATCAATCCATTCACTGTATCTATGTGTTTGTATGTTGCTGTTGTTGTTGTTTTATCTTCCACATTTGAGTGAAATCATATGGTATTTGACTTTCTCTGTCTAATTTATTTTGTGTAGCGTAATACCCTCAAGGTCCATCCATGTTTTTGCAAATGGCAAGATTTCATCTTTTTTTATGGCTGTGTAGTATTCTATCATATATACATACCATATCTTTTTTCTCCATTCATCCGTTTATGAGCACTCAAGTTGTTTCCAAGTCTTGGCTATTGTGAATAATGCTGCAATATTCACATAGGGGTGCATATACCTTTTTGGATTAGTGTTTTTGTGTTCTTTGGATAAATATCCAGAAGTGGAATTGTTGGCTTATATGGTAGGTCTATTTTTAATTTAATCTCCATACTCTTTTCCATAGTGGTGGCACCAATTTACATCCCCACCAGCAGTGTATGAGGGTTCCCTTTTCTCCACATTCTCTCCAACACTTATTTATTATTTCTTGTTTTTTACTAAAAGCCATTCCAAAGAGGATGAGGTGATATCTCATTGTGGTTTTGATTTGCATTTCCTTAATTATAATGATATTGAATATCTTTTCATGTGCTTACTGGCCATCTGTATATCTTCTTTGCAAAAATATTCAGATCCTCTCCCCATTTTTAAATCAGGTTGTTTTCTTATTGTTGAGTTGTATCAGTTCTTTATATATTTTGGATATTAACCTCTTATAAGATATATCATTTGCAAATATCTTCTCCCAGTTGGTAGGTTGTCTTTTCATTTTGTTGATGGTTTCCTTTGCCATGCAGAAGCTTTTTAGTCTGATATAATCCAGTTTGTTTATTTTTTCTTTTGTTTCCCTTGCCTGAGGAGGCATATTCAAAAATATAATGCTAAGACTGATGTCAAAGAGTGAACTGCTTATGTTTTCTTCTATGAGTTTTATGATTTCAGGTCTTACATTCAAGTCTTTAATCCATTTCAAGTTAATTTTTGTGTATGGTGTAAGATATTGGTTTACTATTATTCTTTTGCATGTGGCTGTCCAGTTTTCCCAACACCATTTACTGAAGAGACTTTACTTTCTCCATTGTATATTCTTGGCTCTTTTGTCAAAGATTAGCTGTCCATAAATGTGTGAGTTTATTTCTGGGCTCTCAATTCTGTTCCATTGTTGTGTGGGTCTGTTCTTCTTCTAGTACCATGCTGTTTTGATTACTATAGGTATTTAGTATACTTTGAAATCAGGGAGTGTGCTACCTCCAGCTTTGTTCTTTTTCCACAGGATTGCTTTGGCTATTTGGGGTCTTTTGTTGTTCCATATAAATTTTAGAATGCTTTGTTCTATTTTTGTGAGAAATGTTGTTGGGACTTTGACAAGGATTGCATTGAATCTGTAGATTTCTTTAGATAATATGAACATTTTAACTATGTTGATTCTTCCAATCCATGAACAAGAATATCTTTCTATTTCTTTGTGCCTTCTTCAATTTCTTTTAATAACATCATATAGTTTTCAGTGAACAGATCTTTCACCTCCTTTGTTAAATTTATTCCTAGGTATTTTATTCCTTTTGTTACAATTGTCTATGGCATTGTATTCCATCCTTGCATCCCTGGAATCACTTGATCATGTTATATGATCATTTTAATGTATTGTTGTATTCGATTTGCTAATATTTTGTTGAGGATTTTTGCATCTATGCTCATCAAGGCTATTGGGCTGTAATTTTCTTTTTTTTGTGTTGTCTTTGTCTGGTTTTGTTATCAGGGTATTGTTGACCTTGTAAACTGGGTTAGGAAGCTTCCCTCCTCTTCAATTTTTTGGAAGAGTTTGAGAAGATACATATAAAATCTTCTTTGAATGTTTGGTGGAATTCACTGGGGTAGCTATCTGGTCCTGGACTTTTATTTTTTGGGAGGTTGTTGATTACTGTTTCAATCTCCTTACTAGTGATTGGTCTATTCAGATTCTCTATTTCTTCTTGATTCAGTTTTGGAATGTTGTATGATTCTAGGAATTTATCCATTTCTTATAGATTGTTCAATTTGTTGACATCCAGCTTTTCATAGTATTCTCTTGTAATGCTTTGTATTTCTGTGGTGTCCATTGTAATTTCTCCTCTTTCATTTCTGATTTTATTTATTTGAGCCTTCTCTTTTATTATTCTTAGTGAGTACAGCCAAAGATTTCTCAATTTTGTTTATCTTTTCAAAGAAGCAGTTCTTAGTTTTATTGGCCTTCTTTATTGTCTTTATTTCCACTCTGAGTTTTATTATTTTCTCCCCTCTACTGATTTTAAGCTTTGTTCTTCTTTTTCTAGTTCCTTTAGAAGTAATGTTAGATTGTTTGTTTGGGATCTTTCTTATTTCTTGAGGTAGGCCTGTATTACTATAAAATTCCCTTTTAGTACCACTTTTGGTGTATCTTATGGATTTTAATATGTTGTATTTTCATTTTCATTTGTCTCCAGGTATTTTTTTATTTCTTCTTTGATATTTTTGTTGATGCAATAGTTGTTCAGTTGCATTTTTTTTAACATCCACATTTTTGTCACTTCTCTAGTTTTCTTCTTGTAGTTGGTTTCTAGTTTCATACCATTGTGGTCAGAAAAGAGGCTTGATATTATTTCAATATTCTTATATTTATTGAGATTGGTTTTGGGGTGTAACATGGTCTATTCTGGAAAATGTTCCATGTGCACTCAAAAAGAATGTGCATTTTGCTGTTTTGGATTGGAATGTTCTGTATATATCTGGTCTAATGTGTTATTAAGGCTAATGTTTCATTATTGATCTTCTATCTGGATCATAATCCATTGATGTAAGTGGCATGTTAAAATCCCCTACTATTATTGTGTTACTGTTAATTTCTTCTTTTATGTCAGTTAATTCTTGCTTTATATATTTAGGTGTTCCTATGTTGAGCACATGGATATTTACAAGTGTTATATCCTCTTGTTTGATTGTTCCTCTATCATTATGTAATGCTCTTCTTTGTCTCTTTGTATAGATTTTGTTTCAAAGTCTATTTTGTCTGATATGTCTTGCTACACCAGCATTCTTTTCAGCACCATTTGCATGGAGTATCTTTTTCTACCCCTTCACTTTCAGTTTGTGGGTTCCTTTAGGTCTGAAGTGTGTCTCTTGTATGCAGCATATATCTGGGTCTTGTTTTATTATCCATTCAGCCACACTGTGTCTTTTGATTGAAACATTTAGTCTATTTACATTTACAATAATCATTGATAGGTATGTACCTATTGCCATTTAGTTACTATTTTTCTGGATGTTTTATAGTTCTTCTTTTTTTCTTTCTTCTCTTGCTCTCTCCCCTTGTGATTTGATGACTTTCTTTAGTGTTATGTTTGGGTTCTATCTCTTTCTTTTTTATGTATCTACTATAGGTTTTTGGTTTGTGGTTACCGTGACTTTATATATAACAACGTACATATATATAGAACTTTATATTAAGTTGATGGTCTCTTTGTCCATCATACTAAGTTTGACCTCTTACTAAAAGCCCTACATTTTTACTCATCCCCTATGTTTTGCTTTTGACATCATATCTTACCTCGTGTAATTTCGTGTATCCCTTAACCTCTTATTGGAGATATAGATGATTTTAGTACTTTTGTCTTTTGACCTTCATACTAGCTTTATAACTGGTTGATCCATTACCATTACTAGATATTTGCCTTCACAAGTGATATTTTTTCTTTGATAATTTTCTTATTTCTATTTGTGGACTTTTTTTCCACTTAAAGAAATTCCTTTAACATTTCTTTTAAGGTCAGTTTAGTGGTGATGAACTTTAGTTTTTCTTGTCTGGAAAACTCTGTATCTCTCCTTCCATTCCAAATGATAACCTTGCTGGGTAGAGTATTCTGGGTTGTAGTTTTTTTTCCTTTCAGCTCTTTGCATATATGTGCTACTCCCTTCTAATCTGTAAAGTTTCTGTTGAGAAGTCACCTGATAGCCTTATGGGGTTTCCCTGTATGTAACTTCTTGCTTTTCTCTTGCAACTTTTAAGATTCTCTCTATCTTTAATTCTTGACATTTTAATCATAATGTCTTGGTATGGGCATCTTTGGGTTCCTCTTGTTTGGTGCTCTCTCTGTGCTTCCTGTACCTGGATGTCCGTTTCCTTCCCCAGGTTAGGGAAGTTTTCAGTAATTGTTTCTTCAAATAAGTTCTCTGCCCCTTTGTTTCTCTCTTCTCCTTCTGGGATGCTTGATGTTGTCCCACAGATCCTTTAAACTGTCCTCATTCTTCTTAATTCTTTTTTCTGTTCATCTGGGGGGGATTTTCTCTACTGTTATCTAGATCACTGATTCATTCTTCTGCATCATCTACTCTGCCGTTGATTCCCTTTAGTGAATTTTTCATTTCATTTATTGTATTCTTCAACTCTGATTGTTCCTTTTTGTATTTTTTAACTCTTTATTGAAGTTCTCACTACGTTCAACTATTCATCTCCTGAGTTTGGTGATCATCCTTGTCACCATTACTTTGTACTCTTTATTAAGTAGGTTATCTCTGTTTCATTTAGTTCTTTTTCTGAGAATTTGTCTTGTCCTTTTATTTGGAACATATTCCTCTGTCTCCTCATTTTGCCCACTTCTCTGCTTATTTCTATGTAGTAGGTAGATCAGTTACACCTCCTGGTCTTGGAAAAGTGGCCTTATGCAGCAAATGTCTTATGGGGCCCAGGAGCATGCTCCACTCTCATCACCTGTGCCAAATGCTCCAGGGATGTACTCTGTGTGGGTTACACATGCCCTTCTTGTTGTTGTGATGCCACAGTTGTGGGCATGCAGATAGGTGGGGCTGCCCCTTGAGTTGACTGGTTGCAAAGCCTGTCCACATGTGACATGCTATTGGATGAGGCAGGGCCCCAGTGCAGCTGGCTATGAGGCCTGGTGGCACACAACTACTGCAGGTTCACTAGTGAATAAGTCAGGCCCCCAGTGTGGTTGGTTGTGGGACCCTTCTGTGAGCTCACTGGTGGATGTGGCATTCCCCTGGTGTGGCTGAGTGTGCAGCCCCATGACCAGTGACAGTGCTGTTGGTAGCTCACTCTTGGGTGGCTCAGGCCTCCAGGTCAGGCTGGTTATGTGGCCCAACATTGAACAATTGTCTCAGGTGTGCTGGTGGGCTGGCTGTGCACCCCAGCAGTGTGCAACCAGCTCAGGTGTGCTAGTGAGTGGGGCAGACCTCTGTCACAGCAGCATGCAATTGTTTCAGGCATGTTGGTGGGTGGGGCATATCCTATTTGTGATGAATTGTGAGGCCTGGTGGCACAAGTTGGCTGCTAGCTTGCTAGTGGGTGGGGCAGGTCTCAGCCATGAACAGCCTGTGCTGCTAGGCTCCACATGATTACCTCAGGTGCTCTAGTGGGTGGGGCAGGCCCCTGCACTAATAGGCTAGAGGAAGGATTCCAAAATGTCACTTGCCAGCATTTGTGTCAGCATGGCTGAACTTGGTCATAAAAATGGCCACTGCCAGTGTCTTAGTCTCTGGGGGTGCCCCAGCCACCTCCTGCCTCTCCTGGAGGTGATCCAAGCTTGGTAGGTGAGTTTCTTTTACCAATGGACTATGCACTTTTCTCTCTGGTGTTCTTGTGCTGATTTCCATCTTGAGGGAGTCTGTGTATGGGCCCTTTAAGAGTAGGTTTTCCTTTCCCTTAAATTCTATAGTTTTCCTAGGCGTATTCCCCATTGGTTTCAAAGCAGGATGTTTTGAGGCCTCTTCTCTCTTGTGCTGTATCTATGGGTTCGGGTGCCTAATGTGGAGCTCAAATCCCTTGCTCCTCTGGGAAAATCTCCATGCCTTTGTGATTGCTCCTGACCATGAAGTGCCATGGCTAGGGTGTGGTTTCTTCCTCAGCAGGACTGTACTCTGCTTCTTCCACTCCTCTCTCTGTTGTCCCTCATTGTGGAGGTTCCCTTTACCCAGTTTCCAGATCTCTCTCAGAGGAAATTATTCCACCTGCAGTTGTAGGTTTATTGTGTCTGTAGGGGGAAGCGAGCTTACAATCCTCCTACTCTGCAATCTTCCAAAACCTCCTCATTCAACTAGCTTTTTAAATCTGTACATGTCTGTCTTTTGCCAAATCTAGCGAAATTTCAGCCATTATTACTTCAAGTACTTTTTTAGCTCTACTTTATTTCTCCTCTTTTTGTGAACTCTAGTGACATGAATGCTAGATTTCCTATTATAGTCCCATAGATCCCTGAGGCTCTTTTCATTTCATTCAGTTTTTTCCTGAATTGTTTAGATTGGACAATTTCTATTGTTCTCACATCAGATTCACTGATGTATTCTTCTGTTGACTTCGTTTTTTTTTTATTTTGGTTATTTTATTTTTAGTTCTATTTTATTTTATTTTTAGTTCTAAAATTTCCATTCAGTTCTTCTTCTTCCTTTTTTTTTTTTTTTTTTTGCTGAGGAAGATTTTCCCTGAGCTAGCATCTGCAGCCAATCTTCTTCTTTTTATGTATGTGAGCTTCCACCACAGCATGGCCACAGATGAATGGTGTAGGTCCATGCCCAGGAACCAAATCCAGGCTGCCAAAGTGGACCAGGCTGAACTTAACCACTAGGCCATGGGTGGCCCCATTTAGCTCTTCTTTAAATATTTTATTACTTTGCTGAAACTTTCTAATTTTTTCTGTGTGTGTGTGAGGAAGATTAGCCCTCAGCTAACATCCATTGTCAATCCTCCTCTTTTTTGCTGAGGAAGATTGGCCCTCAGCAAACATCCGTGCCCATCTTCCTCTACTTTATATGGTATGCCACCACAGCACGGCTTAACAAGTGCATTGGTCTGCGCCTGGGATCCGAACCTGTGAACCCTGGGCTGCCAAAGTGGAGCACATGAACTTAACCACTATGCCACCAGGCCAGTCCCTAAAACTTTCCAACTTTTGTTTGATTCAAGCATGTTTGTAATGGCTTGCTGGAGCATTTTCTATCATGGCTGCATTACATTCTTTGTCAGATAGTATTATTGTCATGTTGACATCTATTGATTGTCATTTTTGTTTCACTTAATTTGAGATCATCCTAGTTCTTGGTATAACCTGTGATTTCAGTTGAAACCTATTCATTTTGGGTGTTATATTCTGAGACACTGGATCTCATTTAAGCCTTCCCCTGCCACCACTTCTGCAACTGAAGGGAGGCGTGCCTTGTTACTACCAGGTGGGGTCAGTACTTTTGGGTGGTGGTAAAAGTCCTAACTGTCCACTAGACTCTTCTAATGTCACTACGACAGGAAGAAAGAGGGGCCCCTTGTTACTGCTGAGTAGGGTTAGAAGTCCATACCCCCTACATTATATCCATTGACTTATATTTGGGAGAGGGTTGTTACTAACTATCAGAGATGAAAGTCCCAGGTCCCTAATCGGCCTTCTCAGACACGCCCCCAGAGGTGGAGTCGGAGTGCCTTGTTACAGCCTGGAGAGGGTGGAAGTCTAGGTGCCCCACTCGGTTTTTGCATGGATGTGAGTTGGACCATTGATTTTTTTTTCTGCATTGTTTGGCTAGAGTAGAGATGTTATTCTCTATAAATTTTCTATTCTGCTAAGCTAATCCTTTCTTGGCCTATTTGAGAAAAAGAGCAGGCTTTTCAGGGGGATTTTTGACTGCACTCATTGGTGTTTCTGAGTTGTTGACTTCCTCAAATCCGGGTTTTGGATATATGAGGCAAAAGGAAACACAGGGAGCTCACCACTGTTACTCCTTTGGTCCCAAGGTCCCTAACAGGTCTGACTTCTTCTCTACACCTTTCAGAGTCTTTTTATATTTGTTTTATATATAAGTTCCAGTGTGTTTAGCTGTACTTAACAGAAGAAATAAGAAAATTTATATGCATTCCTTCTTCCCAGAAGCAGAATAATGAAGTTCCCCTTATTATTATTTTCAAATTTCAAAGAGCCAATCTTCTCTTTTGTTCTAGTCTTTTACACATCTATCATTCAATTTTTGCTCCCTTCTTTACCAAATTCTTATGTTTACATTTTACTCATTATTTTCACAGTTCAGTCAATGTGACCTATAAGTCATAAGTAGTCATTACAATGCCTGCCTTGCCAATATTGGAAAATCATTAGTCTAAATATAATTTTCTATTCTTTTCATAATATTCCCTATTTTGACCTTTTATTATAATATTACCCATATTTGAGTAAGAAATGGAAGAACATTTATTTTGCTGCTAGTGACACATAATTTAAGAAATATACTCCTCAAATATTGCTACTAAAACTTTACACAAACACAAACACACACAGGATAAGCATGTAAGATATTTGATTTTAGAGTCATTAGCAAGGGGTGGTTTCAAAATATTTAAAATACATCATTACATCAGTTCAACTGCAGAGGGGGAAAAATGAGAAACCTTCACTAAATGAGAACTCTTCCTACTTTCTATACAACTTTTTCTAGATTTGTTACTGTAAAAAGGACCCAATTTAAGAAAATTCTTTCAACTCATTTTAAACATAAAGTTATAAAATATCCTAATAGGTAAGTTTTCTCTGCTATATATTCAAATATAACTTAATCCGGAAAACTTTATTCTAAGATTAGATTGAATCACTTGTGTACACGTGTACATGTACTAAAGGCAAGCATAGCTTTTCCAGGTTTTTGTATACCTCATTGGTAGATATTAAAGAATTTAAGGTATACTATATACTTTTTGTCTTATTATTTCAGGTATAATTTTCTTAGATGGAACAATGTTCTATTGTTACTATTTGTGGCTGAAAATAGTATCCAATCAAAGTCACAGATCATGACAATCCTGTTTCTCAGATTTTTGTAAAAGGATATTACAGTAATCATTAAAACATATATAAGTTGTTTTTTTAAATAAATATAGAGTGTCCCTAAGAATAAAATTATCATGGAACTGAATGATATAGCTGAACAATTGTATACATTTTAAGATGTGTATAATTTGGAGTTCTATGAAAGATCAATTGTTAATAGTAGAAAACATGGTAAACATTCTTTTGGATAAATAAGCATTAAAATAATCAAAAATTAATGAGTTATTTTTCAAAGAAATATGTATTCGATTCCTGTTTATAGTGAAGATATTGACTTCCCTCATGGAATTCACAGATGATTGGTGGACAGACTCACAAGTAAAATTTGATTTAAGTTGTGGTAAGATTTATGAAGGAAAGATGCAGAAGGCTTTGAAAATGTATAGAAGGGGCATGTGCCATGCATGAGTTTAAAGAAGGATTTCCTAAGGCATGGAGAAGCAGAATAACATAGTGATTAAAACATAAACACTGGAACCAGATGACCTTTATTCAAATTCCAGTTCTACCACTTTGAGAATTTGGGGGAGTTATTAAAACTCTTTGTGCCTCAGTTTCTACTTCTGAAAATAGATATGAGTACCTAGCTATCAGGATTCAATGATGTAATATAAAGCATTTAGAAATAAACCTAACTCATAGAAATGTCATGTAAGTTTTGATTAAACAGTAAAAATGATACTTGAAGTGGAATTTTTTGGATGAGTTGTATTTCTGGGGGGAAATGGTAAAGAGTATTCTGTGTACCGAAAGAGTCGGGAAAGAGCACAGTCACGTAGATGAAATGCGATAGCTCCATTGAAGCTGTGGTTCAGAGAGCAAAGATGAAAGCAACAATGTTAACAAAAATAAGCACTTAAAATGTATCTCTACAATGAGGGGAAACGGTCTAAAAGAACATGAGAAATAGGCAAGGACCAGAATCATATGTGGCCATGTCACAGTTATTTGTCTGTATCCGAAGAGCAATAGGAAGCCATTCAAGCACTATCCACATGGGCACACTCAGATTTCATCTTTAGAGAATGTTGTCTGCCATGCGATTGCTGGATTACTTCTAAGTATTAATTAAAGAAACAGTAGTAAGAAGACAGATTTTTTGGTCAGTGATAGACTAACACCATAAGACAATCTTCTGGTCAAATTCCCAGGATAAATGAAACACAAAGAACAATATTTTCCCAATGACTGACAATTCATTCCCAAACTCTGTCTCCAAAATACAAAATTTTAGATTGCTCGTTGCATAGTCCAGGTGTGTTTGCATTCACTCACAGGCTTATTTAGATTTTTATAATTATTCAGTGATCAAAATTCCGGTTTAAAATAGAAGCATAGCAGCATCAACATGTACCCAGTTTGCTTTGAGATAGCCCCAAACCATTGATCTTCATGGAATAAACTGAAGTGTCTTGTCTCAAAGCCATCAGGTTATGAACTGTATATATGAGTGCTAAAGATATGGGATGCTAAAAATGATGAAAAAGAAAAGAACAAATAGAAATTAAAAATGTGTTGTTCTTATTTATTTGGAAGTTGTCTCTGTCTTTGTTTAATTGAGGGGAAAAAGTGGGGGGAATGATCAATCTTTTCTTAGAAATTTTAAAAAATTTTATCAATTATTACTTTCAAGTATGGCTGCATTTTGTCTAATAATGTTATAAATATTTTTACACATGATTAATATTAAAAAGATGAAAAGTATCCAAATCATTGTCTTATTTTTACTTCAATATGTCATTATCAACAAATGCAATAAAAACAAAATAGCGTAAGGTCCTGTTATAATTTTTTTGCTGCCACAAAAAGACTTATGTTCCCATCCATTAAAGAAATAATAGTACTGAAAGTCCTATATTTCATTTCTTGAAAGTAACATTAAATCTATGTGCTAAAGTGCCTTTTAAAAAAGTCTTTTTATTATAAATTAAATGACCTTTTTTCATACATTTTACTTCTAAGACATGAAAGATGTGGAAAGATAATAGTAGTTAATTATATCTATACAATATATCAATTTTTATAATGCTTTATACTATATTATTTATAAGCTGGATTTTGCTGTATAACCAACGACCCAAAATTTAGTGGCTAAAGAGAAACCATTTTGTTTAGCTCTTGATTCTGTATGTTGACTGGGCAATGATCTGGGTCATATCTCTACTGAATTCTCTTATGTGTCTGTGATCAGCTGGCAGGTCAGCTGGTGACTGCATAATCTAAATAACTGCCCTCCCATGTGTAGTGGTTGGCAGGCTAGTTGGTCTAGGGAGCCCAGATAGGATGGCTTATTTTGGCACTAGGTGGTACAGTAGGATAGCCTTGGTTTCTTCATAGCATGGCCTAAGGATTCCAAAGAGCAGCAAGTGAGGGTAGACCCCAATGTGCAAGTTCTTTTCAAGTCTCTGCTTGCATGACATGTGCCCCATTGGCCAAAAGAAGTCATATGACCATGCACCAGAGCATTGTGGTTGGGGACAATATCCAACAGTATAGATGTAGGGAGTGGGCTTATTGCATTCACTTTTTAACAATATTGTCCATGGTTATTTATCTTTGCTATAAAATGCACTACGTAAGAAAGCAGATGATATCAACATGTATCTGCCTGAACCTTATCCACACCTTTAAGTTAAGATCTGAAATGATGACGTGGGTGAGGTGGGGTGGAAAAATCCCCATCTGGAGTTTTACAGTTGTCTTCTAACATCTCCTTTTTTGTAGAATCCATGAAATAGGCTAAGAAAGCCTACAGGGACTTCTGTCCTGATCACTATAAACATTAGCCTTGTCATTTTCAGTACATTTTTCTGATATCAAATTAACAGAAGTATCTCATGTGATTTAAGATTAAGATCAGTAAACAAAAATGACTTGTAGTATCTCTACCAGAAGAATTCTGAAATGTGTCAAAATAACCATAATGAAACTCTGAAATAGCAGTTCCATTTTCTGCTTCAACTTGAAACAGTGTCTTTTCTAGGGACAAAGGATCAAATATTTCTACCTCAAACAAAGCAGAGATGTGGAGAGCATTTTGTTAGAGAGAAGATACAGTATTATCCAGCCATTTGTGTTAATCAGCTCCAAATTAGACCTCTCTGTCATTGGTAACAAGGACTCAGACAAAGATTTAGATATGAAGAACTAAATGGCCTATTCTCCAATTCTCATGGTAGTCATCCACTGCTGCAAATAGGGCAGAATTTGGGGAATATGAAATTTGGGGAAAATGGAATACCTATCTTAATCCACCAGTTCAATCTTCCAAGCCACACTAACTTATTTTGATTTGGAGTAACTGCCCTGCTAAAGGAGATTTCAGAATTAAATTGAGCACAGCTTACACATCCCAGATTTATTCTTTCTCAACACAAAGTGATTTGTTCCTATCATATATTCTGTCCTGTACTATCATTCTCTTGCTGATTCATTAGCATTTACTCCTGAATACACCTTCCCACTCCTCCACTCTCTGTCCAACCTAGAAAATTCCTCAATGGGCTCACTGAGCTCATCTTGCAAAATTTCATCTCCTGTCTTGATTGGAACTTGATCACAATCTACTGATATAATTTTCCCTATTGCCTTTTTACTAAAGCTCCTTTTTATTATGTATCCTATGGAAATCAAGGTTGGAAAGCATTTCAGTTTCCTTGTTTTAAAATGTCCCTGTTACCACCATAATTTTAAGAAAAAACTATATCCTTAAAGATTGACATACTCAGTTTCATCTCAATTTGCTCCCACTTCACTTTACTCTTTCACCAAACCTTCTCAACTATTATTTTGCCTCCTAACTTACAGTGTCTGATAGTATTCATGCCATCATTCTTGGTAAGTTCAACATCAGTGTAATCACCCTTCCAATGCCTTGACTATCATTCACTGGCTTCTTCTACTTCAGAAACCTACTATTTCAATTCCTGATATTGCCTCCAAAGTTCTTCTCAATAGATGAAAATTTTATTTGTCCAAATACCGGTCTAGAAACACGGAAGTCATCTTAGACTCTGCTGCTCCTCTCACACTCTATTTGCAATTCATCAGCAAATCCTGCTAGCTCTACCCTCAATATATATCTATAATACAATCAGTACTCATCCCTTCTCCTGCTACATGAAGTCAGCATAATCTCACTCTTGAATTATTGCACCAGTCTCCCTACAGTTCTTTCTTATACTTCTACCCCACAGTTTATTCTCAAAAGAGGTATTGGGGGTAATTTCTTTATCATAAATGCTATATTATGTCACTTCTCTGAGCAAGACCTAGCAAAAACTTCCCATTCATCAAAAGGAAAATCCATATTCTTTACAAGAACATATAAGTTTTTATATAATTTATATAAACACACACATACACTTTAAGCTCTGACCTCAAGGCCGCCATGTCCGGGGTGTAAATTATGTACGCATAATACAAGGGATACCAAAAACAATCTTCTTCACCATTAATGGCAATCCTAGATCTCTTCATATCCTTTTTTCCCATATTCTCCCTAAAGTCAAGCCATGCATGCCCCTGATTTTCCTCAAAAGTATCTGAACTTCCTCCTTAGGTGTTTGACATTTTGTCCTCTCTGCTTAACATTCACTTTCCCAAAATAACTACATGGCTTTTCCCTTTATTTTCTTCATGCCTTTGCCCAAATGCTACCTTATCACAAAGGCACTTTCCTGACCACTCTAAACAAGATGACAACACTTACCTGATTCACCCTACTCCCAACTCAGTTCGGAGGTGTGCACCCTCAGTTCAATTCTTTTGATCTTCTTTTGTTCTGTAGTTTATCTCTGGACATATAACTCCTGAAAACTTTGTTCTTCAGATTTCCAGTCCAGTTGGCTTCATTTGGGTTTGTTCCATGAAAGCAACCAATGGGTTTTGGAGGCTAAAAGGAAAAAAGAATCAAGGTTAATTTTTTTCTCCCTCCTTATCATAGTGGATTTTTCTGCCAGACACTGCCTCCCCTATGGGGCTGTTGGCTAGATCCAACTATGGATTTAGCATTAGTTGGGTGTAAAGGTGGTACGATGACTCCAACAATAACTTGGAATCTATGAATATTACCTTATATGACAGATGGGACTCTGCAGATATGATCAACTTAAAGATCTTGAGTGGTAGAAAGGTTAGCTGAATTGTATCCTAAAGTGATGTGGAAAGTAGAATTGTAATTGATGAGCTTGCATATTTAATTGAGGAGAATTCCAAGCAAAGATTCGAGGGCGTGGCATGAATTCTTTTTGCTGCTTACAGAAAAATGTGAGAGGAAATAGGTAATTTGAAGAACTGTTGAACTAAAAGAAACCAGAACTTAATGATTTGATAAATTCTAATTCTATTCAAATTTCAAAAGATGCTAAAATTAGCATGCTCTAAACAGAAATCCAAGGATGTGGTTGAACAATCTTTAGCTAATGCTTCAGAAGGATTAAAAGGTCAGAATATTCATTCACACAGATGGTTCTTTGAAGACATTAATCATATGATTCATGGATCCTCTCCACCATTCAGAAGGAACCAGGAATAGAGATGGGATTATCCAGAAAACATCCAAGAAGACACTACTGTCTAATGGAAAGGATCCCCATGACATTTACCAAAGATCCACAAGTTGTTTGAGAATGTTGTATCAGCAGATACTCTCAAGTTTGTACTGAAAGGGACAGAGAAAGGACAAAATAAAGGATGGCTATCAGACTCTCAAAATTATACAGGCAGAGTTAGACCAATAAAAATCAGTTGCAGCAGAAATGTTCACTCTTCAAGAAAAAGGAAGGATTACTCAAGAGCAAAACCTCAGGCCCAGAGGGCAGAGACCTGGTCCCAGACTGAAAAGCTGTGGACCTAGAGAGCAAAGATGTAGGCCTAAGGATGGAGCCAAGATCTATAGAGGATTATTCCCTGGAGTCTGCTGGATTGGATTTTAAAATTGCTTGGGACTGCTGACCCCTTTCTTCCTTTGATTTTCTCTCTTTTAGAATGGGAATATCTATAACTGTTCTTATGCCTGTCCCACCATTATATTCTAGGAGCAGAAAACTGATTTTCTAATTTCACAGGTCCACAGATGGAGAGAAATTTTGCTCTAGGATGGATCATACTCAAAATTTCTCTCATACCTAATTTAGATGATTTAGATAATGAGATTTAGGATTTTGAACTGATAATACTTAGATGAGATTTTGGACTTGAGTGATCCTGTAATGGGTTGAGATGTTTGGGGATACTGGAACAAGGTGAATGCATTTTGCATGTGAGATGGATGTGAGTCTTTGGGAGTCAAAGCGAAGACTGTGGTAAGATGAAGAATGGCCACCCAAAATGCCCAGGCCCTAATACTTGGAATCTGTTAATGTTACCTATATGTCAAAAGGGACTTTGCACATGTAATTAAGTCAATAATATTGAGATAGAGAGATTATCCTGGAGTACTTGGGTGAGCCATAAATGTAATCACAAGTGTTCTTGTATAAAGGATGAAGAGAGATATTTTACTACAGAGGAAGGCAACATGATAACCAAAGCAAGATGCTAGCTGAGGCTTTGAAATGGACGAAGGGTTGCCAGTTGCAGAATACAAGAAATGCAGCATTGGAAGTGGAAAAGGCAAGGAAATAAATTTTGCCCTAGAGTCTCTGGAGAGAGTGTGGCCCTCCTATAACCTTGATTTAGGCCTACTGAAACTCATTTTAGGCTTCTTACTCCAGAACTCTAAAAAGAATAAATATACATTGTTTTAAGCCACTAGGTTTTTGGTAATTTGTTACACTCATAATAAAAAACTAATACATTGACTAAACTTAGTCTTTGGGTGTGATAATTCTACCTGCTCCTTTTGCCACTATGGTCTTAGGGCTACAAAAACTTGGTTACCTCACTGACCTCTGCTTGAGTTCTTGTCCCTTTCACTACTCATGTTACCAATTTCCTACATTAAATTCCTTCTTTTCTTTCAGTCATCAGAATTTTTGTCTTCTAGTTTAGATCCTGAATAATACATTCCTTCTCCTAGCTTATTATTTTTATAGTACTTATGATTATCTGATATGTTACAGAGTTGAATGGGCTATTATATTAAAGTGTCTTAGAATGATCATTGGAATAAAAGTAAGTCAAAACATTCCAAAGTTGTCAAGTCACTTGAAGTCACCAATATACATCCAGTGTTAGATGTAAGTACAAAGGGAACAGATTGTCTGAGAGCTTAAAGCATGAGATAATTTAAATGTCAGTGTAGAAGAATGATGTCCAGCCATGATAGTGGAGAAAAGGAGAGTGCCTAACCTAAGCCACTGACACCCTCTCTCCAGTACTCTCCCAACTCTCCAGGGGAATGGCCAAACGGGCACCTTGGCAATGGGGAAGGGGTCCAGGATAGAAACAGTCTTACTAGACAATAAGTAAGTTCATTTTAAGGCAGATAGGGGGAGTTCTCTAAAATGGTTTTAAGTGTTCAAGGTGCTGGCTTGCATAGACAGTGAGTTTAACAAGCTCTGTGCATAGTATTGATAAGAAGGAAAACAATGGATGATGTGTCAGAAGAAAAAGTTTGAGAATCATAGAGTAGATCTTTTAAATACATATATACCTGGACCCAGCCCAGTGGCATAGCAGTTAAGTTCACACATTCTGCTTCAACAGCCCAGGGTTTGCTGGTTCGGATCCTGGGCACAGACCTACTCACCACTCATCAAACCATGCTGAGGCAGCATCCCACACAGAAGAACTAGAAGCACCTGTAACTAGGTTATGCAACTATGTAGTGGGGCTTTGGGGAGAAAAAAGAAAGAGGAAGATTGGCAACAGATGTTAGCTCAGAGCCAAAAAGAAAGACTGAGGTCTCTATCTATCTATTCTTTTTCTGAATGTTGAAACTTAGAAGCTAATATCTAATAAGTTTTTATGCCAGGCTATGTTATTAGTGTTTTGTGTATTTTATTTCAATTAATTATTTCATTATTATGCCTTAAGAAGTAGTTATTATTATTATTCTCATATTACAGTATGGGAACTGAGGTAGAGGAATGAGTTAACTTGCCCCAAATGAAAAAGATTGTAGATGGAATGGATTTATCAGTGGAATCAGACATATTATATTTTCTTTTTTCCTTAGAGACTACCTAGATAACCACTATGATGCATCGCCTCCTCCGTTATCACAAGAGCCTTATTCTCTATCTATAATAAGAGTGAGCGCCCTCTTGAGGACATTAGCAGGGATTTAATAAATGCTTGTTGTTTATGTATGTTTTAATTCCTCTGATGAGGTGACCACGTAAATATATAGACGTTATTAACAGCAAAATATTGATATCAGCATTATAATACCATCAGAGCCACCCACAAGGAACAAAAATAATAATGAGACTTCGTTGGTATTTATCCAGAGGTCTAGTGATTCCTCATGTTTATTTATTACATTTATGTTTATTTTCCTATTATATGATTTAAAAATGCAACAATAGTGGAACTGTAATGGCTCTGTCCAGCCATACTGCTAGAAACTCTCCCTGCACATCCCGTCTATTTTCCTTGACAAGCAGTAAGCAGTTCATGTAATGCATGAAGGCACTTCATCTGCAAAATGATCGTCATTTATTTCCTGGATGACCAATTCAGGTACAATAATTAGAAAAGTAACAAGGTCAAAAGAAAACCCATTTATTGTGTGCTTATTTGCACTTTGCAAAATGATGCAAACACTATATATCCTCTGGAATACATACATAAACTCAGTCATGCTAAACTGTTTATTTTTGTAAGTTGTGTCTGCAAATGAACATGTATTAAATAAAATAATGAGCATCCTTAAATCTGTGAAATGAGAGGCTATAGTTAGAGCATAACTTCCTATTACCAAATGTTTTCCTGGTTGCCTAGCTCAGTGTTAAACTGAAACTTCCATAATTTTAGATGATAGATCCAGAAAATATTATTCTATTTTACCCCACAGGACATATATGTAGAATAGCTAGAGTATGCATGTAGAGTAAGTAATTACAAAACCTCTCATCTGTCTTTCAGTGTTTGTCAAGTCTCTCATAAATCTAGTTTGTAACCAGAATAATTGAAATACCTTAGGGCGAGCTAGAATACTAAAACAAAGGAAAGATTATTTTAGCAAAGCAGAAATTGGGACCATTAACAACATAAAAGTTAAGGACAAAATGCACTTTATGAAACTCCTAGGCTTAATTTAGTTTAACTTTTAAATTAAGTTAAAATATATATGCAAAGTTCTAGTTTCAGTGACGAATGTGGTTTTAAACAACTTTAATTTTAGAGCCAATAGTGAGCAAATATATCTTGTGTAATTAGCTTTAATTTTATATCATTTTTTTTATTTTCCTCAATATGGCTGGCATGTGAAAATTATTTGAACATGAAATAATTTTACAATAAAACTTTAATATGTACATTAAAAACCAGCGAAAGTTGTATATCATGTGTAACGGCTAATTTTATGTGCTAACCTGGTTAGACCATAGTACTCAGTTATTTAATCAACCACTAATCTAGGTGTGACTGTGAAAGTATTTTGTAGATGTGATGTGAGATAACAAAAAATATGTTTGGTCTCTGCCCCCAGCTCCTGGCACAGAGCTCCTGAAACTCTTGTAATTTCCTAAGTAATAAAAACACTAGGAGCATCTTTTATTCTAATATTTGGTCTTGACCTCAGTTCCTGACACAGGGCTCCTAAAATCCTTGTAATTTCCTGGGTGCTAGAGGTGTCATTTGTTCTAAAGAGGCAACTCTGGGTAGGTTCCTGGATGGGGTTCTGGTCACCAGAAAGACTAGGCCATGACTAGAAGCTTGGAATGTTCAGCCCCACTCCCATTCTCTTGAGAAGGAAGACAGGTTGGAAATGGAGTTAATGATCAATCATGCCTACATGATGAGGCCCTCATAAAATCCCAAAAGTATGTGGTTTAGGGAACTTCCCAGTTGGTGAACACACCCACATATTGGGAGGGTGACACCTCCCAACTTCATGGGGCAGAAGCTCCTGTGCTCGGAACCCTCCTAGACCTTGCCTATGTATCTCTTCCTCTGGCTGTTCATCTGCATCCTTTATCATATCCTTTAATAAACTGGTAAATGTAAGTAAGTGTTTCCCTGAGTTCTGTGAGCCACTCTAACAAATTAATCAAACCTAATGAGGGGTCACAGAAACCTCAGATTTATAGCCAACTGGTTAGAAGCACAGGTGACAACCTGTACTTGCATTGGCATCTGAATTGGGGTAGGAACAGCCTTGTGGGACTGAGCCCTTAATCTGTGGGATCAGAATTGAGTTAAATTATAGGACACCCAGCTGGTGTCACAGAGAATTGCTTGATGAGGGAAAAACCCCATACATCTGGTGTCAGAAGTATTGCAAGCGTGGCAGTAACACAAGAGTAAAGGACAAATACATGAGGAAGACTGGGTTTTTCCCCAAATATGTGGTTAACATCTACAATCAGTTGACTTTAAAAAAAAGAGGTTATCTTCCACAATGTGGGTACGCTTCATACAATCAGTTGAAGGCCTTACAAGCAAGAAATCAGGTTTCTGAGAACAGGAAATATTCTGCTTCAAGACTGAGCGATCAATTCCTGCCTAAGTTTCCAGGCTGCTGGCCTGCTGTGCAGATTTCAGACTTGCCAGCCCCACAATTTTGTGAGCCAATTCCTTAAAATAAATTGCTTTCTATATATCCATATCCATATCCAAATCCAAATCTAAAACTAAATCTAAATATCTATATATCTACTTCTTATTGGTTGTGTTCTTCTGAAGAACATTGACTGATACAGATTTGGGTTCCAAGAATTGGAGTGCTGCTATAACAAACATCTAAAATATGTAAGTGATTTTGAAATTGGGTAATGGTAAAGGCTTGAAGAGTTTTGAGTACATGATAAAAACACCTAGGTTTCCTTGAAGGACTGTTGGTAGAAATATGAATGTTAAAGGCCACCCTGGTGAGAGCTCAGAAAAAAGTAAAGACAGTTGTAGAGACGGCTTTTAGTCTTCAACAATACATATATCATCATGGATGGAAAATTGGTGGAAATATGAACGCTAAAGGTGCTTCTGGTGAGATCTCACATGGAAATAAGAGGCATGTTAATGGCACTGAAGGGAAGTTATCCTAGTTAATAAGCAGCAAAAAAAAAAAAAAAAAACAACATAGCTAAATTGTGTTCTAGTGTTGGGTGTAAAGCAGAACTTGTAAGCAATTAACTTGGAGGTTTAGCTGAGGAGATTTCCAAGCAAAATATGGAAGGCATAACTTGGTTTCTCCTTGCTGCTTATACTAAAATATGAGAGGAAAGAGATAAATTGGGATGGAAACTTAAGCAAAAAAGAACTAGAACTTGATGATTTGAAAATTCTCAGCCTATTTATATTGCAAAAGATGCTAAAGCATGTGCTGGAGGGAACACCTAGGGAGTGGCTAGACAACATTCTCCTGGAGAGATTAAGTTTATGACTCAAGAATCCAATCACTCATTTAGTAGAAGCCAGAAATAGAGATGGAGACATCCAAGAGGGATCTTGGAGAATCTTTGTGTCTAATTATGTGGATCCTTATGACATGCATGGATAATGCACAAGGGTTTTGAAAATGTTATATCAAAACAAAAAACTGCCAGTTTGGACTGAAAGGAACAGTGATGGAATAAAATGAAAGAAGACTGTCAAACTTCTGGGGTTCTATGGCAGGAGATGGGCTAATAAAGCTACCCAGCTATGAACATGTGTTATCCTTCAAGGAAAGTGAAGAATGACTCCAAGGGCAGATGAGATTTTAGATTTAGAGTTAATGCCAGAAGGAGTTAAGATTTTGGGGGATGTTGGAATGGGGTGAATACATTTTGCGTGTGGGATGGACATGAATTTTGGAGAGGGCACCAAAGGCAGACTGTACTGGGTTAAATAGTGTCTCTATATACTTAATAGGGTCTCCCAAAATTCATGCCCTCCCAGAACCTCAGAATGTGACCTTTTTCAGAAATAGGGTTGCAGTTGTAATTACTTAAGATAAGGTCATGCTGGATCAGAGTGGGCCCTAAAGCTGATTGACCTTATAGGAAGGGGGAGCTTTACCAACACACAGACACAGAGGGAAGAAGGCCATGTGAAGATGAAGGCAGAGATTGGAGTTATCAACAAGACACAGAATGCCAAGGATTGCCAGAAACCACCAGAAGCTAGAAGAGAGGCATAGAACAGATTCTCCCTCTGAGCCTCCAGAAGGAACTATCACTACAGATACTTGAATCTCAGATTTCTGGCCTCCTGAACTGTGAGAGAGTAAATTTCCATTGTTTTAAGCCATTTAGTTTGTGGTATTTTGTTACAGCAGCACTAGGAAACTAATAGACCATGTAATAAAATTTAGTTTAATTTGCAGCCATGATCAATAAATTTATTATTTTATAAATAAATCCATTACTGCTTTCTCAGGTAAAGGTAAGTAAAAATTAATTTTTTATACTCACTAAGTCATGCACTTCAGGAAGAATAGGATGCACAAAAACCAAAAATTAGTATTCCTAGTATTTGCACATTCAGTGAAGAAATATAATACTTTTAAATAATAAAATAGTGGTAAATGACTATGTTGATTTATTGCATTTTGATGAAAGATCTGTTTAGAAATAAGTCAACATGATGTCTTTAAGTATTATTTTCCTCTAAACTGCCTTTTACCCATAATCAATCTTTTAATATGTATTTCTTTTATTAAATCTATAAAATCTAAATATGTTTGTATAAATAAAGCTTAGGGCTTAACAATTTGCTGGAGGCACAGATGTCAAATGGGATATTTTTTAAATGAATGCTCATGAGGAATTTTAGCTGTATTTTTATACAAGCAGAAATTGAGTTTGGCAATAAACTAATCATTAATTAAAGCAGCTATTATACAACTAATAGAAATAATTACTGATATCAGGACATAATATATTCAATGGGATGTAAGGTCCCATTAGTATTTTGAGAACTAAAAAAGCACTGAAGCAGTATTTTCTATTAACATGAATAAAGCTTATTAAAAATATGATTCATAATATTTTGCATTTGTATCTGGGCAAGAAAAAGAGACATAATTCATTATCAAAATTTCTTTTTGTCTTTTCCAACTACGTGCAGCATTAAGAAAACACAATTTCCCACTTTTAATTAAAGTTACACATGATCAGCTTAACTGGTAAGCACAAATAAACCTTTATAACTTTTATGTTATTTAATGCATCTACAAATATCCAAAGTCTCTACAATATTTTGTTGCTGATAAGAGACTGTTAAAATAAATTAGAACAATATATAGGGTGATCTATACAAATTTTTCCTAAACATAGATGTAGGTACTGAATTGAGCTTGCCATTGCATCCAATATAATAACAATATTTTTAATTTTTATTGCATCACTTTCTAAATAGAAGGGTCTTGGGGCTGGCCCAGTGTCTTAGCAATTAAGTTCGCATGCTCCACTTCTGGTGGCCTGGGGTTCTGAGGTCCAGATCCCAGGCAAGGACCAATGCACCACTTGTCAAGCCATGCTGTGGTGGCATCCCATATAAAGTAGATGAAGATGAGCACGGAACTTGCTCACAGCCAATCTTCCTCAACAAAAAAGAGGAGGATTAGCAACGGATGTTAGCTCAGGGCTGCTCTTTCTCACACACACACAACATAAAATAAATAAGTAAATAAATAAATGGAAGGGTCTTATTTTGATTAAACTTTAATTTTATGTTGTAGAATGTTTTTAGGATGCAGTTTACTCTCATATCACTGTTAAGAAAATACTAACTTATTAACTACTTATTATATACTGGACACTCTGTTAAATCCAGGTAAATTAATACAAATCCTCTCTCAAGAGATGAATACAAAAGATAAGTCATGTCTATGTTACTTTATAAAGGAGATAAATAAAAGTATGGCAGAATATACTGGAAGCTAAGAAGAGCCAAAATGTGATGAGTTAGAAATGTTTACCTAGAAGGAAATACTTAAATTAAAATATATAAGGTAAAAAGCATGGAGCTCAGGTGGGGACTATGACCATAATCTAAACAAGAGACGGTGATGGCTTGGACCAGAGAAGGTAATGAAAATTGTTTGATTTTGAGGGTTGAACTAACAGGAAATGCTGATGGAACACATAAAATTTGAATGAAAGAGAATCAAGGATGACATTTTATTTTATTATTTTGCTTTAAAATATATTGCCTTTTACTGAAATTGGGAGGGCTTTGGGTGGAATGTATTTAGAGAGAATCGAGAATTCCTTTTGTACATATTAAGCTTGGGACAGTCACTAGTTATCTAAGTTGAGACAGAAAGAGGGCAGTAGGAGGATGGTGTCAAGATGGCGGCATAGGCAGACTCTAAACTCACCTCCTCCCATGGACACAATGAAATTTACAACTACTCCTGGAACAATTACCCCTAAGAGAGAACTGAAAACTGAATGAAAACAACCTGCACAGCAAGGGATGATGCTGTCTGAGGGGGAAGAGGGCAGAAATTCCTTTCTGGAGAGAAAAAAGCCAACTTCAAGCTGTGACACTTTTTTTTGTGAGGAAGACCGACCCTGAGCTAACATCCATTGCCAATCCTCCTCTTTTTGCTGAGGAAGACTGGCCCTGGGCTAACATCGTGCCCATCCTCCTCTACTTGATATGGGACGCCGCCACGGCATGGCTGACAAGCAGTGCGTCGGCAGGCACCCGGGATCCGAACCCGTGAACCCCGGGCTGCCAAGCGCGGACTAAACCACTGCGCCACTGGGCTGGCCCCTCAAGCTGTGACACTTCATGGTCAGCTGGGAGCAACCATAATGCATGAAGTCTTCCCTGGAGGAGTGGGATATCTGAGCAAAGCAGAATTACCGCATTAAGCAGCTTTTGGACTCAGCACAACTGAGATAAGTGTCATAATATCTGGCTTTGTTGGCAGTTAACTATGATGGAGAATACACCCAGAAAAGCTCTTGGACATAAGGGAAAAATAAAAGCCTGCTCATAAAGGGCCCATGTACAAATTCATCCATTTCAGAAAGCAACCTAAAATCACCAGAAAGAAAGCTGCACCATCATTTGGTGAAAGGAGACTCACCTGATAGGCTCTGGGAGCATCTTGGTGAGAGATGAGACCTCTCCAGGGACTGAGACATTGGCAGCAGCCATTACTGTGACCTAGTACAGGTTTGCTGACACAGAAGCTGGCAGACACCATTGGAGCTCTTCCCCTGGGCTGTTAGCGCAAGGTTCTCCCACACACACTAGAGTATCAATTTAATCCAGCTCAGCCAGGGCAGGTGGCCTGGCCTAGAGACTAGCCCCACCCAACAGCAAGCTCTTGGGCAACTTGTAGGCTTGCATGGCCAGAGTACCTGGAAACACTGCAACCTGGTGAGTAGGTCTGCCTTTGTGGGGCAGGGCATATATGAGGGGTAGGCCTGCATTGTTGGAGTGTGGGGGACATCTGCAGTGGCAATCGAATCTATTTCAGTGGGTCAGTGCTGGCACATGGGGTGGGACTGTGTTGACGGGGTGTGTGGCTGTGTGGGTGGTGGGGCCTGACAGCTGCAGCAGACTTGTGCTTCCCAAACAGCCACATAGGGGATTGGTGCCATGTTTCAAAGCTTGAAACAATTGGGTGTTCCCCTGCCTGGGGCCAGCCCCACCCAGTTGCACTACTGAGAGAGCTGACAGCAGCCTTGCAAGTCAGAGGCCTATAGCAATTTTAAGCCCCTGAGCCTAACAACCAGCCATGCTGGGGACTACTTATTGCTATTAGACCCTGCAGCCAACTGTGCTGGGGCTCCCCACACTCAACAAAGTGACTGAAAGAGCCACAGCAGCCACACACAGCTGAGTATTACAACCATCCTGCCAAGGGGGCAGCCTAGCCTCCCTGGACACCTGCAGCAAGAACAACTCTGCCACATCAGAAGAACACATGTAGCCCACAAATAGGAAACTCCTGGAACAATTGGAACTGGTGACAAGAGGGAAGCACACTGCTGGGCCTCATAAGGCAACTCTTACACAAGACTACCTCTCCAAGATTGGGAGATGTAGCTGACCTATCTAATACATAGATATAAGCACAGAGAAAGAGGAAATGAGGAGACAAAGGAATACATTCCAAGTAAGGGAACACACAAAACTCCAGAAAAATAACTAAATGAAACAGAAATAAACAATCTACCTGACAAAGAGTTCAAACAATGAGTCATAAGCATGCTTGCTGATCTTGGGAGAATAATGGATGAGCTCAGTGAGAACTTCAACAAAAAAATTGGAAAATATAAAAAAGAACCTATCAGAAGTGAAGAATACAATACTGGAAATGAAAAATTCACTAGAGGGACTCAATAGCAGAGTAGATGATACAGAAGAGCAGATCAGTGAACTGGATGAAAGACTAGAGGAAATCACCCAAACTGAACAGATAAAAGAAAAAAGAATTAAAAAGAACAAGGACAGTCTAAGGGACCTCTGGGACAACATCATGAGCACTAACATCCATATTATAGATGTCCCAGAAGGAGAAGACAGAGGCAAAGGGGCAGAGAATCTATTTGAAGAAATAATGGCTGAAAACTTTCCTAACCTAAGGAAGGAAACAGGCATCCAGGTACAGGAAGCATAGAAAGCACCAAAGAAGAGAAACCAAAGAGGGCCACACCAAGACACATCATAATTAAAATGTCAAGAATTAAAGATAAAGAGAGAACCCTAAAAGCCACAAGATAAAGGCAACAAGTTACATACAAAGGAAACCCCATGAGGCTATCAGCTGACTTCTCAGCAGAAATCTTATAGACTAGAAGGGAGTGGCATGATATATATTTAAAGTACTGAAAGGAAAAAACCTACAGCCAAGAATACTCTACCTGGCAAGGTTATCATTCAGAATGGAAGGAGAGAGAAAGAGTTTCTCAGACAAGCAAAAACAAAAAAAGTTTATCACCAAGAAACCAGCTTTACAAGAAATGCTAAAGGGAGTTATTTAAGTGGAAAAGAGAAGACCACAAATAGGAATAAGAAAATTATAAAAAAAAAAAGCAATAAAATCACTGATAAAAGCAAATATTACAATAAAGGTAGCAGATCAATCACCTATGAGGCTAATATGAAGGTCAAAAGAAAAATACTAAAATTATCTATTTCCATGATAAGAGGGTAACAGAAACACATGCACTAAAAAAAGAGGTTAGATATACTATCAAAAACATAAAATGTGGGAGGAGGGGAGTAAAAGAGTAGAGCTTTTAGCAAGAGATCAAACTAAAGGGGCCATCAACTTAATATAGATTACTATATACATAGGTTATTACATATGAACCTCATGGTAATCACAAACCAGAAACCTGTAATAAATGCACAAGAAATTAAGAGAAAGGAACCCAAACTTAATACTAAAGAAAGCCATCAAACTACAAGGTAAGAGAGCAGGGAAGAAGAAAGGAACAGAGAAGAACTACTAGAACACACAGGAAAAAAGTAACAAAATGGCAATAAGTATATTCTTATCAATAGCTACTTTAAATGTCAATGGACTAAATGCTCCAATCAAAAGGCATAGGGTGGCTGATTGAATGAAAAAAATAAGATGCATATATATGCTGCATACAAGAGACACACTTCAGACCTAAAGACACTCACAAACTGAAAGTGAAGGGGTGGGAAAAGATACTCCATGGAAATGACAATGAAAAGAAAGCTGCGGTAGCAATACCTATAACAGACAAAATAGACTTCACTTTTTTGTTGTTTTTGGGGGGATTTGGTGAGGAAGATTAGCTCTGAGCTAACACCTATTGCCAACCCTCCTCTTTTGCTTAGGAAGATTGACCCTGGGCTAAAATCTGTGCCAATCTTCCTCTACTTTATATGTGGGATGCCTGCCACAGCGTGGCCTGATAAGCAGTGCATAAGTCTGTGCCCAGAATCTGAACCCACACACCCAGGGCTGCTGAAGTGGAGTGCATGAGTTAACCACTATACCACCATGCCAGCGCCCAAAATAGGCTAAAACAAAAACTGTAACAAGAGACAAAGAAAGACACAACATAATGATAAAGGGAACAATCCAATAAGAAGATATAATACTTGTAGATATCTATGCACCCAACATAGGAGCACCTGAATATGTAATTATTAACAGACATAAAAGGAGAAAAAATAGCAACACAATAATAGTAGGGGACTTAAAAACTCCACTTACAGCAATAGATAGATCATGCAAACAGAAGATCAATAAGGAAACATTAGCCTTAAATGACAAGTTAGACAAGTTGGACTTAGTAGATATACATAGAACATTCCATCCAAAAACTGCAGAATATACATTCCTCTCAAATGCACATGGATCTATCCAGGATAGATCACATATTAGGCCACAAAAAAAAGTCTCAATAAATTGAAGAAAATTGAAATAATAGCAAGCATTTTTTCTGACCACAGTGGTATGAAACAAGAAATCAAATACTGGAAGAAAATTGGAAAAGCCAGAAATATGAGGAGATTAAACAAAATGCTACTGAACAATGATTGGGTCAATGAAGAAATCAAAGGAAAAATAAAAAAAATACATGGAGATAAATGAAAATGAAAATACAACATATTAAAATCTATGAGATACAGCAAAAGTGGTACTAAAAGGGAAGTTTATAGTAATACAGGCCTACCTCAAGAAATAAGAAAAATCACAAATAAACAATCTAATACTATCTAAAGGAACTGGAATAAGAAGAACAAACAAAGCCCAAAATCAATAGAAGGAAGGAAACAATAAAAATCAGAGCAGAAATAAATGAAATAGAAACTTAAAAAACAATAGAAAAAAATCCATGAAACTAAGAGCTGGTTCTTTGAAAAGATAAACAAAATTAACGAGCCCTTAGCCATACTCTCCAAGAAAAAAGGAGAGAAGTTTCAAATAAATAAAATCAGAATTGAAAGAGGAGAAATTGCAACAGACACCTCAGAAGTACAAAATATTAGAAGAGAATACTATAAAAAGCTATATATCAACAAATTGGATAATCTAAAAGAAATGGATAAATTCTTAGAATTATGCAACCTTCCAAAACTGAATCAAGAAGAAATAGACAGTTTGAAATTTGAATAGACCAATCACTGGTAAGGAGAGCAAAACAGTAATCACAAACCTCCCCCCCAAATTAAAGTCCAGGACCAGCTGGCTTCCCTGGTGAATTCTACCAAACATTCAAAGAAGACTTAATACCTATCCTTCTCAAACTCTTCCAAAAAACTGAAGAAGAAGGGAAGCTTCCTAATTCATTCTGTGAAACCAACATTACCCTGATACCAAAACTAGACAAGGACAACACACAAAAAAGAAAATTACAGGCCATATCACTGATGAACATTGATGCAAAAATCCTCAAAAAAATACTAGCATATCGAATACAACAACACATTAAAAAGATCATATACCATGATCAAGGGGAATTTATTCCAGGGATGCAGGGATGGTTCAACATCTGCAAATCAGTCAACGTGATACACCACATTAACACAATGAAGAATAAAAATCACACGATCATCTCAATAGGTGCAGAGAAGGCATTTGACAAGATACAGCATCCATTGATGATAAAAACTCTGAATAAAATGGGTATAGAAGGAAAGTACCTCAACATAATAAAGGCCATATATGATAAACCCACAGCTAATTTCATTCTCAATGGAGAAAAACCTGATAGCTATCCCTTTAAGAACAGGAACCAGAGAAGGATGCCCACTTTCACCACTCCTATTTAACATAGTATTGGAAGTCCTAGCCAGAGCAATCAGGCAATAAAAAGAAATAAAAGGGATCCAAATTGAAAAGGTAGAAGTGAAACTGTCACTATTCACAGATGACATGATTTTATATATAGAAAACCCTAAAGAATCCACCAAAAAACTTTTAGAAATAATAAATGAATACATTAAAGTCACAGGATACAATATCAACATACAAAAATCAGCTGCATTTCTATACACTAACCAAAAGTAGTAGGAAGAGAAATTAAGAATACAATCGCATTTACAATCACAACAAAAAGAATAAAATACCTAGGAATAAACTAAACAAAGACCTGTACACTGAAAATTATAAAACATTGTTGAAAGAAATAGAAGACACAAAGAAATGGAAAGATATTCCATGCTCTTGGATTGGAAGAATTAGCATAGTTAAAATGTCCATACTTCCTAAAGCAATCTACATATTCAATGCAATGCCTATAAAAGTTCCAATGACATTTTTCACAGAAATAGAACAAGAATCCTAAAATTTATGTGGAGCAACAAAGGACCCAAATAGCCAAAGGAATCCTAAAAAAAAAAAAGAACACTGCTGGAGGAATCACACTATCACACTATTTGACTTCAAAATACACTACAAAGCTATAGTAATCAAAATAGCATGGTAGTGGCACAAAAACGGACATATAGATCCATGGAACAGAATTGAGAGTCCAGAAATAAACCCACACATCTATGGGCAGCTAATTTTCGACAAAGGAGCTGAGAACATACAGTGGAGAAAAAAAAGTCTCCTCAATAAATCATGTTGGAAAAACTGGAGAGCCGAATGCAAAAGAATGAAAGTAGACCATTATCTTACACCATATGTAAAAGTGAACTTAAAATGGATTAAAGACTTGAATGTAACATCTGAAACCATGAAACTTCTAGAAGAAAACATAGGCAGTATGCTCTTCAACATTGATCTTAGCAGCATGTTTCCAAGTTCCATGTCTGACCGGGCAAGGGAAACAATAGAAAAAATAAACAAATGGGACCACATCAAACTAAAAAGCTTCTGCACAGCAAAGGAAATCTCAACAAAATGAAAAGGTAACCTAACAACTGGGAGATGATATTTGCAAACCATATATCTGATAAGGAGTTAATATCCAAAATATATAATGAATTCACTCATCTCAACAACAAAAAACTAACAACCCAATTTAAAAACGGGCAAACGATCTGAACAGACATTTCATCAAAGAAGATATACAGATGGCCAGCAGACACATGGAAAGATGTTCAACACACAAATTATCAGGGAAATGCAGATAAAAACTACAATGAGATCTCACCTCACACCCGTCAGAATGGCTATAATTAACAAGACAGGAAATAATAAGTGTTGGAGAGGATGTGGAGAAAAGGGAACTCACATACATCTCTGGTGGGAATGCAATCTGATGCAGCCATTATGGAAAACACTAGGGGAATTCCTCAAAAAATTAAGGATAGAACTACCATACGATCCAGCTATTCCACTGCTGGGTATTTATCCAAAGAACATGAAAACGTGAATGCTTAAAGATATATGCAACCCTGTGTTAATTGCAGCATTATTCACAATAGCCAAGACTTGGGAGCAACTTAAGTGCCCATCAAGGGATGAATGGATAAAGAAGATATGGCATATACACACAACAGAATGCTACTCAGCCATAAAAAAGAATGAAATCTGACAATTTGTGACAACATGGTTGGTCCTTGAGGGTATTATGCTAAGCGAAATAACATCCAAAAACTGCAGAATATACATTTCAGAGGAAGAAAGTCAAATACCATATGATCTCATCATAAATAGAAAATAACAACAACAACAAACAAACACATAGAGACAGAGATTGAATTGGTGGTGGGGAAGGGGAGAGGGAGGAGTGTGAAAGGGGTGATTAGGCACATGTGTATGCTGATAGATTGTAATTAGTCTTTGGGTGTTGAACATGATGTAATCTACACAGAAGTTGAAATATAATGATGTACACCTGAAATTTATATAACGTTATAAACAAATGTTACCACATTAAAAAAGGAATTGCTACAGCCACCCAAACCTTCAACAACCACCATCATGATCAGTCAGCAGCCAGCAAGACCCTCCACCAGCCAAAAGATTATTACAACTCAGTAAAGGCTCAGATGATGGTTAGCATTTTTTTGGCAATAAAGCATTTTTTAATAATAATAAAAAGAAAGTGGGCAGTAGATTTAGGAGTCAGAATCCAAGAGAGATTTAAATTTGGGACTCATTAGTATTTAAGGCCATGGGATTGAATGAGATCATAAGGGAATGAGTCTAGATCAAGATTTCTCAACTTCAGCAATGTTGACATGGCAGGCTGGATGCTTCTTTGTTTTGGAAGGCTATCCTGTACATTGTGGGATGTTCAGTAGCGGCTCTGGCCTCTACCTGTAATATTCCGGTAGCAGCCCCTAGTTGTGGTAACCCAATATGTCAGATATTGCCAAATATCCCATGGGATCGCAATTGTCTCCAATTGAGAATCGCTGCTCTAGATAGAAAAAAGAAAGCCCCAGGACTAACTTTTAGGATCTTCCAATGTCTAGAGGTTAAAGAGAACTGGAGAAACCAGCAAAGTATCTGCAAAGAAGCTAGAGAGAGAAAAGAAGAATCAAGCAAGAACCATACTCTGAAAGTCAAGTGAAGAATTTGCCACAAAAAGAAAAATAAACTGTGTCAACAGCTGTGGTTTGGTTAAGCAATAGCTGAGATAAGACTTGGCCATTGTTTTCATAACATCAAAATGACTAGAAATCTTACCAAGAACACTTTTGGTGGAGTAGCGTGGGAATCTGGATATTTACATTATGCCAAACTGCACCCCACAGATTACATAAAGATTGTAGAATTAGAAGTTCAAATTGCAGCAGAGAGAACAGACTTCTATCACTTGAACCCATCAGTTAATTTAGCATCACTTTAAGTGGAGCAAGAAGACAGCATGTTAAGGTGAGTTGATGTCACATATAAAGTATTATGTACTACTCTAGCTATAAGTTGAATTGAAATTTAATCAAGCCTCTACATATAACTTACAGTTCACAGAAATAATATAACTAAAGGAATAAGTTAAATGACAGCCCAGCAAGACAATTAGAGAAATTTAGAAAATGGAGCATGCTACCAGGCATTTGACATCAGCAATAATTCTAAGACATGGATATAAAAGGTGGAGAGATATATAAGAAAAAAATAAACTTAAGAGACACAAAAATGCAATTTATAGATCTTGTTGGATCCTGACTTTATAACAAAATCAAGTGTAAAAAAATGAGACAATCAGACAGATTTAGTATAGGGTGAATACTAGATGATATAAAGAGTTAATGCTATTTTTGTTGTTAGGCTTGACCATAGACTGTGGTTGTTATAGAATGTGAAGTCTTTAGGATATGCAATAAAGAGTCTGCCTCCATTTTTGGGTATTTGACTACTGACATCTTCTAAGCCTCACCACTACCTCTTTTTCTTTGACCTCACTTCTGGGAAAGCGGATAAGAAAGCCACAGTGCTCCCTCTTTGGTGCTAGTGGGAGAATCAAAACATGCAAGCCCATGAACACCCATGGGAACCCTCATCCCAGTCCCACCTCCCTGATCACAATAAAAATCCCAAGCTAGTCTCTTTTCCTTGCTCTCTCAAGCCATTTTTTCCAAGCAGCTTGGAACATGTGCTTTCTCCCCAAAAGCCTTATTATGTGATTAATAAACTTTTCCATACACTTCTTTTGTGTGTGTGTGTGTACTGTCATCAATCTTGACATCTGAAACAAATTTTGGGTGAAGGTCTATCCTGCGTCTCAGAGTGTCCACAACATTATGGCATCTAGAATTTACTGTAATATACTTTGAAAGCAAAAAGAGAAGGAAAAGAGGAAGAGAAGGAGGCCAGCAATAAAAAGGGATGGACAAAATTTAAGCATTGCAACTTGTTGCTAACGTGCTCCAATTTCATGATTTAAGTAATGGCAGAGTGGTGGTGAAGAGAATATGGCCTACTGCTCATCTCCAGTTTCTGGATAGACTTCACTACTATGGCTTGACCTTCTTTCTCTTTGGGAGGTGGTATCTGTTCTCACAATATCTACTGGGCATATCCAAGCATATACTGCTCTGTGCTTGTTACCTTGTGTGTTGAAGTTAGAATGTTCTAAGATCTAATAAATCACAGATTTATTCCAATGCCTGGGTCCTTTAAGCATACCCCTGGCCTAACCTCTTTTCTAAGTAATGGCTGTAATTCATACAGACCATAGGCTCTATTCTCTTCAACCATGAACACGCTCAGTTTTTTCATCTCTGTCTCAGGTTCCCCCAGTTACTGTGAAAAACTCTGCAAGACAGTCCCTTCCCAGAGATCCAATCAAGGGAGTTGCAATAATCCCACTTTACACTAGAATGTTCATTCTACACAATGGTCTGTGTATCATCACCACAGCAATGGAGGGTTAAGAGTCATTTAACACTCTCTCAGTCCATTATTTCCCCACTCACTTGGCTCCTCTCCAAGTCTGGGAAGGCTTTTTCTAGCCTGTTAGAAAGCTGAGTCTTGTTCTATGATTTATGATAAAACTCTGTGTTCTGAGCTTACCAAACTTCGGTTCTTGCCTCTGCCAACCCCAATAAAGCTTTTTTAAGTAAGACCTTTGGCTTTCACAACTATTCCTGTCAGAGACTATTTTTAAAGACTTACCTAGACAGCAACTCCTTTATTCTCTGCCAAGGCACCCTCTTTTACCTCTCTTCCTGAACTACCGAAAAGGATGCCTCTGTCTATATGGTCCCAGGTTGCAAAGCAGCAAGAATTACCACAAATTAAAATACATTGGATCTTATTTCAAAATCTATTCTATCACATATACTTCTAGGCAATCACATTCTCCAACTACATTAAAAATCCTAGATGTTCACCAATGTTGACATTATTTATATAAACAGGCCTATAAACTAACTGCAAGTATGTCTAGTAAAAAGATTCTTTAATTCTTTGTTCATCTATATATGAATTCATTTATTTTATTTAAGAAAAATTTATGTAGTACCCACTATTTAGATATCATTAAAAATTTTTAAAGCTACAAAATTAAATAAAACACATATTTTTCCTTTAAGGAACCCGCAGTTGAGAGGGAAAATAGTTTAATGAATAGATAATTATGAAGAAATATAGAAATAGACATGTCGTAAACATAGTGTTTTGTGGGAACATTGAATATTTGTAAGTAATCTAGGCTAGAGGAGTGAAGAGGACCTTGACCTTGCATTTTAAGGAAGTTGGCCAGTTGGAGAGAGAATAGGCAGTCTAGGGTAAAGGATTACTATAACTAGTGGTGGGTAAAACCATGACAGGTTGAAAGTCAGACAACATGTACAGAATGATGAGAAGGGGACTGAGACTTGAGGGATACCAGCCATTAGAAGACTAGAAGAGGACTAGTAGTCTCGCAGGAGATCAAGAGAAAGTGTCAGAGAATTTGAATGTGGAATGTGTGGACTCAGCTCATTTCAAGCAATGCCTCCCCATTCTTCAGGTCACAGATTAAATGCAAATTTCTCTAGATGTCTTTACTGACTCTCATAATGAATTATGTCCTTCTCTAAAGCTGTGTTTTTTGTGTGTGTATGTAAGGAAGATTAGCCCTGAGCTAACATCTGTTGCCAATCCTCCTCTTTTTGCTGAGGAAGACTGGCCCTGGGCTAACATCTGTGCCCATCTTCCTCTACTTTATGTGGGACGCCACCACAGCATGGCTTGATAAGTGGTGGGTAGGTCTGTGCCTGGGATCTGAACCTGCAAACTTAACTACTATTCCACCAGGCCGGCCCCTCTAGTACTATTTTTAACAATGACCACAATTACAGTTTTTCTGTAATAACTTGTAAAATATCTGAATTCCCTACTAGAAAATTTTCTGAGGGCAGCAACTAAGATTTATCCTGAAGGGGAGGCACAGTACTTTTCAATAAGACATTGCCTTCAAATATATTTATTCAACTAAAGAAAGATAGAAGGATGAAATGAATAGATTCAAGTGCATAAAAACAGTCTAGGACAATAAATTGAAAATGTAACCTAGATTTGGAGTGGGTGAACATTGGTGCTTTTAACAATATTTTTAGTAAAGTGATGGTGCTTGGCTCTGGAATGGAAGGTTTGGAACATTAATGAGAAGTGAAGAATTGAGATCAAGAAATGTAGACATACCTTGAAGAAAAAAAGAAATGTAGACATACCTTGAAGAAAAAAAGAAATGTAGACATAGATTGTAGAAAGCTAGATGAGAATAATAACGACAGAACAGTCGTGGGAGGAAGGTGGGGGCAAAGGGAAGATTTAAATTTTGTGTGTGTGTTTTGTTTTCTTCTTAAGGATGGAGACTTGAACATAATATAGACAGAAAGGAATGAGGCCAAATCAGTGTATTAAAGATATAAATTAGCCTTAAACATGAAGTAAACTTTACCTTCTAAGGCTAGGGGAAAGGAAACGTGTATCTAAGAAGGTTTTTGTGTTGTGATAGATATCATCTAAGGACTTCAATTTTCTCTATAAGGCATGAGGTAAGGTGATGATCAAAGTATTGTGAAGAATGGTAAATATCTGGAATATAGTCTCGATGGGAATAAGACGTGGAGATATTTGAAAGATAAATCAAAAGAAATCTTGGTGGTCCTAAGATTCTGGCTATAGCTTGAGTCCACATTTTCTTTTTTTTCACAAGTCTACATAACTGCATAATTTCCTCCAATAGTGTTTAATTTCCCAGGGCTGGTAGTAGAGAAAATGGATTGTAGCATTGATTCAGAGAAGCCTAGCTATGTCTGATAGATTGTGGAGGGGATAAAGGGTTGACGGTGCTGTAATGTTAATGAGTAAGTGCAACATTAGTGAAATCATGAAAAAACTAGAAATCTGAGAATATCTGGGATACAAGACTTTATATTTTCTAAATGTATGCTCTTCCAGATGCGAGGTATAACTAGCTTTGCAGTTCATGCATTATATAATTTTTGATAGACCTGCCAAAGTTGGATGTTAAAATGTTCTTAAATTATCACATGCATTTGAAGTGATGACAAGAAAATGTTTCTGATTTCTACCTGAAAGATGTCATGGAATGAGGGGTACTAACTGGGTTACAGAAGACAAGGGAGCTTAAAGCCAGGTTGCCTGAAACTCACAAGAGCATGTGCATATAACATAGATCCAGAGAAAGAAAAGATGATGAAGGGACCATTGAAGTCCACTCCTGGCTCTGTGGATCATGTTTGATGGGAGTAGTTCCACAGTGGAAGACCACAGGAGAATGTGTTCTTGGAGGAGAAGCAAGTTTTAGTCAAAGTTAGCAAGCGGCAGAACTTTGTGGAAAACATGGAGAGTGATCGGGCAAGTTTGTTTACAATGGCACAAGGGTTCAAAACAGCAGAGGAAAAAGGATTAGAGTGGAATTAATATTAGGAGCCTCCACGGGATGGAAGATTCAGTGCTGTAAGGAGATGAGAAAATAAGAAAATGTAAAAATTAGTTGAGAATGCGAGGAATGGCTCCCCAAGGACCAAAATGATGAGGGTCATGTTTAGAAGTCATTGGATTCAAATATTATAGTTCTAGCAGGAGTCATTTTGGGGACAGAATGACTGAGAGTTGATCTCAAGTAATCCTTCGCAGGCTGAACTGATACAAATGGGTGACAACAGCCAGGTTCTGAACCAGGGATGTCCCATTCTCATGGAAAAAACCTGTGCAAGGAATATTTCAAAGCATACAGAAGAATAGAGAGAGTGCTGCTTTGAGTGACATATGGTTAAAACTTGAGAGAAGAAGTGAAGCTGTGTCCTAGGATGGGGGTTAGAGATCTGTTTTGATTAAGAGCCATATCCTAAGAATGCTGCTTATCTGAGAAAGTGAATATCATTTACCACATATCATAAATAAGGAAATAAAGATTAAAGCAATATAAAACCTAAGTTGTGAAAATCAATACTGTTTATAATTAATAAAACTTTGATATTATATAAGTGCAATTTGTATCAGTTTTAATGCACAATTTTGGATATATATAGTCAGGGTTCTCCAGAGAAACAGAACAAACAGGATATGTGTATGCATATATATATATATATATATATTTATAAAGAGATTTATTTTCATTGGCTTACACAAGTATGGAAGTTGTCAAGTTGAAAATCTGCAGGGTGGACCAGCAGTCTGGAGACCAGCGAGGAGCTGATGCTGTAGTTCAAGCCCAAAGGCCTTCTGATGGAGAATTCTTCATTTCTCAGGGGAGCTCAGTCTTTTGTTCTATTCAAGTATTCAACTGATTGCATGAGACCCACCCACATTAAGAAGGGCAATTTGCTTTTCTCAAAGTCCAACAATTTAAATATTAATCTTAACCCAAAACGCTCTCACAGAAACATCCAGAATAATGTTTGACTATATACCTAGGCATCATGGCCCAACCATGTTGGTGCATAAAATTAACCACCATATGGTGGAATTAATTTACAATCATTGATCATCACTGAATTTTATAGTTTATGTATATAATAGAAAAATGCCATTTTTAAACATTCTTGTAGCACTGTACACTTACCAACTCTTATGATATAGATAATTCCAGTTTATCCTTAAAACTACACTTTGATGAGAAAGAGGACTGAAAATTTATGGGACCCATTATGGAACAGGTAGTAGAAGTGTTACCCTTACAAGGTTTAGAGATAGTGAGACCGACATGATTTTAAAAAGTGTGCAAGATAAAACAGCTGGTAAATTAGCAGGACCGAGACTTGAATATCAGCCCTCTGATTACAAGTCTAAGGCTTTTACCACATCACCATACTTGTGCCGTAGAGAGAAATGTAGTATAGTTGGAATCAATTTGAAGAGTCAGAATGTAGAGTCCCTCTAAATTTAGGCACAGCATCGTCATTTTTCATTGGAGAGCCAGCATGTGGTACGGAACTGATTAACTTACAGCTGCTTTAAAGGTACCCACAGGTATTTATGTCAGCAATGTATTATTTACCGGCCACTAATCTAGAGGTGATCTTGATATGGAAATCCTTAATTTGAAAATAAGGATGATTTCGTATTACATTCCAAAGAACGTAATTGTCTTTAAATTGCCCTTCTTTTCTCAGAAGATTTGATCTCTGAAGCCTGAAATGAAACTTTACCATTTTCAATTAAATTCAAGCCTTCAAGGTTTGGTTGAAACTAAGAAAATGATTTGTGGAACTCTTTTTAAACTCTCTCTGAAACAAGCTCCAAGCTAGTAAAGTTCTAATTCTTTAACATTTAGACCAGTTATAAAAGAGAAGTTCCTTAATATTGAACTTCTATCATAATCTTCAAGCTGTGCGAAAAAAGAATAAAATATTTTTAAATTAATCATTGATTTTATTTCAATGTCTAGAATTTTTTTAAGAAAGCAAATGGCTTGTTGGTTGCATGCATTGTTTAGGAAGTGGCAGCAGTGAAAATAAATAAAACCTTGTTGCCTTCTATTACTTGACATCTAAGATTGTATATACTGCACTTATGATACACACTATATATTTTTAGTATTCTCCAAATTTTTCTAAGCATTTTGGGATTTTCCCCTAATAAAAACCTTAAAAAGTTTTATTCTATCATATTTTCAGTTTACTCTTTTCCAGGTGATAACAGTTTTTTTTTTTCTTTTCAAGAAAGAAGTGCTATTATGGGCTAATTTTTTCAAGATGTTCAAAATGTGAGAATGTCATGTAATCATATTCATTACTTCCATTATCTTCCCTGTTATAACAGGAAATCAGACACTAATACCGATCATGGAATCTGCATTATGTTGCCTCCAGTCTGCATGCCACAATACATATGTCCCTTTTTATTTTTCCCCTATTTGACCCTTTATATCATGTATTAGAAATCCTACCATTCCATTTTCACAAAACTTTTATAGAATTGCAGAATACTACTGAAAAATGACATAATCTTAAAGATCTTTCTTTTTTTGATTCCTGGTTTATTGGCTTTTTTAACTATTCCAGAATAGACATACAATCAATCAAGAGGATTACAGATTGGAGTGTTAATGTATAAGTACAAATTTATGAATTAAACTTAACAGACATAAAGAAGAATGCAAAGAAATGTTATTTCATCACCATACCTGGACATCTCACTAGGATTTGCACCTGACCTTCTTAGTCCAGTGTTGGATTTTCACAGGGTCTCTTGAATCTTGAATCTACATCAAATTTATGAATAAAGATGGATATGAAAATGTCATTATACTCAAAGGGTTTATATTGCACTGAAGTCTAAAAATGATTTATCCTCTTATATAACTCCATAAAACCAAAAGTGGGGTGGTAACAATTTAAGTAAGGATGAAATACAAGCTTTATGTTTTGGTGCAAGGGACAAAATAGTACACAAAAATGTGTTTTAAATAGAAATAGTCCATTATCGGTATGTAAACAGAAACAGCTGCAAGAACACCAAATATGAATTGCTAGATTCATCTTAATATATGGACTCGGGTGTTATGTATTATGAATAGTTACCATGCTTCATTCTTCTATAACTAGAAATTTGTTATATCATCTCCAATAGAAATTTCATAAAGAGTTAGATTTAATCTTTTGGAAATACAATGATTGCACAGGTCCCAAGCTCCACTGGTCATTTGCCTGTTTGAAAATAAAAGTCTTTGTGATTACCTATTATAAGATGAAAAGAATAGCTGTGTAAGAAAAGTGTCAACATATTCTAAAGTAACTAATATCACTAGAATTTTCTGTTAAATGATTCTAACACTGCTCCTCCATGTGACTTTGCATTTCATTCTTTAACCTTTTGACTATTGTCATCCTATGCCAGTTTGTACCATACTAGCAGAATTCACCTGAGAAAGTCAAAGCCTGAATATTATTGCTCTTATTTAAATTATCAAAGAGAGGTGACCTTGTACTTCTTCCTACTAGCTTATACAAAATCAACTTGATAATGGATGTATGCTGTTTCTAAATAAGGTGTTTAATATTCAAATATTTCCAGTGACTGGAATAAATTACCCATTTTATATCTTAATCTAATACCAAATGCATGGCCATCCATATTGTGTCTAAATACAGATCTACTAGAGGACCAATAATTTAACATGTTAGTTAAACATTCTGGTCATGTTAGTATTGATTTAAAGAAAGCTTCTGCCCCATATTTTTGCCACATTCTGTATATCATGACTTTGAAATGGTGAGTTTTTTTAGTACTCTGAGATTAGCTCAAAGTAAAAAAAAATGGTAATATTCAAAGTTGTGGTAACTCCAGGTTATTTTCAAAGTGAGAAAAATCTTGCAGTGTGAACTTCCAAACTTTAACATTTATTTTGTCACATATACTTAATGTTATGTATAAATTAGCATGCATATGAATATCCTTATTTATGCATAATGTACAGTCTCTTCAAAAATAACTGAGACAACTTATCACAAGTCACACACACACTAGTACAGCACTATTAAAAATAAAGAACATTAGAATTCATTTCTCAATAGAAGAGTTAACTGTAACAGGACTGGGAAATGAAAATAGACACTTAAAATTGAGTACTTATACTTCCTATAAGCATTCTGATAAATCAGGAAAGAAGGAAAAGAAAAAGGGAAGTAAAAATGGAAGACAGAAAGGAGGGAATGATGAAGAAAAGAAGGGAAAAACTACAATGCATTATACTGGACTCGTTTTCAGTTTAAAAATTCATGAAATCTCAGAAGGGGAATTCTTTAGCATTTGAATTTTAGAAGTCATTGATATATGCATGTTTATATGTATCCTATTTTCTTATTTTCATCCCATTCTTACGTGCCTTCTATTTTTCCTGGAGAGTTCTTTTCTCTTGTTCCAGTTTAATTATAAATAGTTCCCCCAATATCTCTGAAAATAGCAAAAGCACAAAAATTACGTGGTCACCCTAAACAAATGCGGGACTGAATAGCCATAACAGTGTCTCCAATATGTTTCTTTAAGAAATATATAAATATTCTTTAAGTGACCACTGTAAAAAAAGCAGTCAAAAAAATAAAGAACAAAAGGAAAGTTATCCTGAGAAAGCATTTTGAAACTAAACATCCAAAATATGTTGGTATATTTCTACCGTCATTCAGATCTTCCTGTCTCTTATCAGGATTAATGGAATTTATTTAATACTACCTTCTATTCATCTACCACGTCCAATAATACAGATATGACTGTGTCAATTCTCTTCTCACCAAAAAGGGAAAAGAGAGAGAGGAAAAATACTGAAATAACTGTTTAAATTAGTATATAATATCCAAATTCTAAAGCTTGAAAGTGAAAGTCTCTCAAAATATCTCACCCATCACACACTCTACCATGCCCTCTCCACCATAGCCACCTTGTACTATTCTTGGTTCTCTGAACATGTTGCATCCTATCTCAGCTCCACGGTTTTGGACAGGTGGATACCACAGACTGGAGTGTCCTTATCCCATGCCACTCTCCCTGCCACACACACCCCAGTCTCTTTGTCTATCTGCTATAATATTTTTCATCTTCAAGGACCATCTCAAATGCTACCTCCTCAAACTGCAAATGGATCTTTAATCTTGCTGAACGACCTGCATAACTTAATATGAGCTGTATTAGAGGCTGTACCAGAAACAGCCCATGTCCCCTCTGGAGCGGGGGATAGGGAAGTGGGAGGGGACAGGGTCTGAAATGCTGTTTATTGAATTCAAAAGACCCTGAATGGATAAAGTGTTTTGTGATATCTGGGGGGGGGGACATTATTTGATCACGCACAAAAAAAATCTTAAAGTAAGAAAACCAAAACAAACGACAAATGGAATTAATCATTGTCTCCCCTGTACATTAACTTTCAAAGAAGCATTCATCAATTTTGATTTATTACAAAACTGAAAACAGTTTAGATTAAGAAATATACTAATAGATAAACATAATTAATAAATCAATAAAAATATGGTGAAGCAATATTTAATAAATATAAATAAAATAGGAATAAAACAAAACCATTTTTAAAAGGTGAAATGAATGCATATTTTTAGTGTTGCTTTTCTTAAAGGAACAGTAGTAAATTAAATATAAGGCAAAATATAGTCACATAGAAGGGCCGGCCCAGGGGTGTAACAGTTACGTTCCTGCTCCTCTTCAGTGGCCCAGAGTTGACAGGTTCGGATCCTGGGTGCAGACCAATGCACCGCTTGTTAAGCCACGCTGTGGCGGAGTCCCATATACACTAGAGGAAGATGGGCACGGATGTTAGCCCAGGGCCAATCTTCCTCAGCAAAAGAGGAGGATCGGCAAAAGATGTTAGCGCAGGGCTAATCTTCCTCACACACACACACACACACACACACAAATATATAGTCACATAGAAATTTAAGAATATTTAAGAAAGAAAACAGAAAGTTAAAAACACTCAGAGACATAGAAATTTAAATGTCACCTGTATTAATCAAGATAGTGCTGGTAAACTAACAGACAAAGTTTTAGTGTCTGAAGAAAATGGAAATTTATTTCCTTCACCCACAAGGTCCAAAATAGCTCTTCTTGACCTTAGAACAGCTTTCCTACAAGGGATGGTTTAAAAACCCAACTCCTTTCATTTCGTAGCTCTACCTTCTTTAATGCAGCGCTTCCAAAGATAAAGAATACAAGAAAATAATGTGTGGCTTTTTTAACGGGTCATGTCTAGAAGTAGCATACATCAATTAGGTGCATTTTCTATTGACCAGAACTTGGTCACATGGCCAATCTCAATGTAGGAGAATCTGGGAAATATAGCCTAACTATCATGTCAGAAAAAAAAGGAAATTGGGTTGAAGAACAACTAGTTTGTCTTTGACACACTATACAATTTAACATGTAATAAAATTAGAATTATAGTTTAAAATTAAAAGATAATTTAAAAAGAAAAAACATTATTTATGTTTTTTTAGATAAATAAGTTCATCTGTAAAAAGTCCTATAAATTTGAGCTTCAAAACAATGGTTTCATGCTGCCAAACTTTAAACTATCTCCTTTATTTTTAGCATTAACTTAGTGAAACAGTCTGGGTTTTAGATTACCAGTAAAGAAAGGATAAGTCTTCTATAAAAAGATGGTTCAACAACCACAGCAGCCATATGTGATCAAAGACACAGTCTAGTTGACAGTGTGGCACCATGAAAAGTACAACGATTTGGTGGCATGGCATAGTGGATATTGTGATGTAATAAACATACATATATCATTTCAAGACTAAAGGATTTACTTCTCTGGTTGCCAGCATATATCTGGCTGATAATCCTCAACTGGCAAATCTATGGCCAATTGCCTTGACCATAGAGAGCTACCTTGGCTATGGCCAAACCTCCTTACCAAGGGCAGCCTGCATTCTTTTTTCTTATCCCACGGGTAAGCACTCCCTGATAAACCTCTTATATGCTAATCTTCTCAGTGTCTGCTTCCTGGGGAACCTTTGTACTAATTGATACTAGAGTGAGAGGAAAAAGTAGAACATAAATTGGAATATTCCAGCTGGTCATTCGTTGGCCAGATAACAATAGGAAGCCCACCACTGGTAGTAATTGGAGCACAGATAAACTCTGACACAAGGTAGCATGCAATGGTTTAAATTTTCACAGGTCAAGGTTTTGCATGGTACATGTGAGTTAAATTATCATGCACTTGTTGTGTGTGTAAGGAGTAGTAATTATAAGGATAATAGAATTGAGTAGCAGTTGCAGGCGGCAATTGATTTTTGGGCAAAGATTATGAAAACCTGAGAGTGATTAATTATCATCTAAAGACAGGTGAGAAAACTAGGATGCCTCCTTGGCAGGATATAAAGAGACTGTCATCTCATGCAGAGGACAAATAGAGCTGAGGAACAGACCCAGGGCTTAATAATAACAGCAGAGCTAGAGAGAAGATTGATCTCTCGATATAGAGATTTCTGTTAATCCAAGATTAGAGCCTGAGTTGGGTATACATTTGAAAATCCTGACTCTTCAGATTCTCTGGCACCTGAAGAAATGGCCAGTGTCTTCCCGTTAAAGAATAGAGCTGTCCCCTACTCAAAGAAAGTGTGGCTGAAAAGATAATGTACATCTTCCTCTCAGGACCTGCAGTTACCTACTTCCCTGTCCACCATACTAAAACTAGAGTTAATTTACAACATAACTTGTCAAGGTAAGCTGTACCTGTTAAGGAAGACAAGGTACTGTGAAGGAGTCACAGGATGTAGCCAACATGTTCTGGTAGGAATTGGTAGTGTACATATGTGATAGGATATTAAGGTCTAGATCAAGATGGTCAGAAAATAAAGTTAAATAGGGAGAATTGGTGTATATAGGAGCATTGTCCTAGGACTCGGGGTGTAATGCTCTGGTGTGTAGCCAAGGACATAGTGCCTACAAGTTGCTAGCATGGCTTTTAGAACTTTGGAAAGAGTGAGGGCCCATCATAAGAACTGGCAAAATTTCCATAGCAGATTATAGGAGAGGAAATCAAAAAGTTCAGAGAAATGGGCAAGTTAGATTAAACATACAATGTAAGGCCAGAAAATTCAACAAATGGCTATGCTCCCTTAGAGGGCCTAAATTTTCCAAAACTATAAGGAATGTGCTTAAAACAGTAGCATAAACATCCCTGAGAAGCTCAGTGTTGGCTCTCCTCTGTAGACCAGGGCTGACATTAGAAAATGCTGTTATAAAACTGGACTCATTGATAGCAGTGGGGACAATGACAGGATTCTAAAATTGTAGAGGCCACCTAGAAGTATCTAACTGTCTTAAACAAGGCAGTAACAATTATTATAATGTGAGTCAAGGTCACAGTGACAGCCAGGGAACCTAACCCCCAGTGAGCTATGGGGATGATTAGAAGAACAAAGAATCCTTAAGGGCAAGATAGATGGGCAGCCAGCTGTGGTATTGTTTAACCTCTACAAAGGAAATCTAGGATGGATAATCAGGAGGATAAGAATAGCCAGTCAAATATTCATAATTGATCACTTGATCACTTTTCACATCTGAGCCAGTTTTCCAACCTGGATCCCACTGACAGAGGAGAGGTTAGATTTCTAGAAGGAAGAAGACTGCAACACCCTGGTAAATATACAAGGTAATAATTGTCCAGTCCTTCCCCAAAGAACATACAGGCATTTACTTAGGTAATTATACAGTGAAGAAAAAGAAATACCACCAAGTTTTGAGAACTGTTGAACATACGATCCAAGTTGACATTCATACCATGCATGTGAAACATTAATATGGCTCCCTTACTAGAATGAAGGCCTATGAAAGTACTGTCCTAGGTTTGGGTTGCAATAGATCCACTTGTTTGACAGATTTATCTGGTGACCATTTTTTTTTTTGTTTTTAAATGCGTAATTGTAATGGTATACTTGGCAGTTTGTATACCCCCCTCATTAGTTCCTTAGCCAGTGAAGTTAGACTATTATAATGGGGAATGCCAAGTGGAAGTCTCTGAAACTCCCCCACTCACTGTCTGAGATGATAAGTCATAAGAATATTACATCCTAGGGGTATGACAGAGATCAGAGCCATCCTTAAAGATTTTAAGGATATGTGAGTGATGGTCCTTTTCTTATCTCCATTTATTTGATGGAATTGGCCACTGTAACCTCATTGACACATTAGAGATGGACCATTGAGGATGACTATAGACTTCCACAAGCTCAACCAAGTGAAAAACTCCATTGCAATTGCAGTGCCAAGTGTCGTATTTTTGTATGGTCTCAGATTAATCATAAATGGCCACTTATCCAACAAATGTGTTCTTTGCATTCATATCTGAAAGGCAAATCAGAAACAGTGTGCATTCACTGTTCCAGAGGGTGAGGGCTAAAGCCTATGAAGGCTTAGGGGCTGCAACATCAATGAGGTTTTCAAGAGGCTAGTGGGCTGGAGCACACCAGCACATGCCCTCTAAAGCTATAGTTGTCAACAGGGGGGAAGAGAGATTTTGTCTTTCAGCAGACATTTGGCAATATCTGGAGACATTTTTAGTTGTTACACGTGAGGAAGTGTGTAAATAGCATCTGGAAGGTAGGGTTCAGAGATGCTGTTAAACATCCCATAATACGTAGGGCAGACCCCAAAACAAAGACTTATCTGGCTCAAAGTATCAATAGTGCCAAGGTTGAGAAGCCCTGCTCTAAGGTAAAGGACATTTTATTCCATCTCACACTTTTCATCATTAACAAGTACTACTTTTAGAAGATCTCATGTTCTCTCATCTCTGAACAACTCTAAAAGACTATCTCTGCTTCAAAATTTCCTGTGTGATTGGCCACATCTTTACTGAACCCAAGTGGCCGCCAAGGTTCTCTCTCTACCTAACCCTACTTCCTTCTCTTCCCCAATAGCACTTGATTGCAAGAACACACCCTAATAAAATTTCTACTAGTTAATTGCCATCTCAGATTCTCCCTCCAAAGAGACCCAACTGGCAAGAACAGATAGATTCAAGTTCAATTTCTTGCATATCTACTTAGTAACTGAATGATCCTGAATATACCATTTAGTGTCTCTGAACCTCAGGTTTGTCATGAATAAAATGGAAATATTAATGGTTGGTCTGAGCTAACATCCACTGCCAATCTTCCTCTCTTTGCCTGTGAGCCACTGACACAGCATGGCTACTGACAGATGAGTGGTATAGGTCTGTGCCCAGGAACTGAACCCAGGCCACTGAAGCAGAGCGTGCTGAACTCAACCAGTAGGCCACCAGGGCTGGCCCATAATTAGTAGGTTTAACACTAAAAAAACAAAAAACCATGAATGATTAGCAATTAACAGAATTTAAAACACAGCTTTTAAATCAAGTTATATTTCATGACGTGACTTTTCAACTAATGATTCCTAATGACTATTGACGTTATTATTTTGTTATTCTTATCACTATTTTACATCCCTTTCATTCTCCTACTAGAAATTTTACTGATTGTTAGCAATTAATATTTGTTAGCAATTAATTTATTAATTGTTAAACAATAATTGTTTAATGAGATTATATATTATACAATGAGCTGGTAAACTATTGTACTAGGTTTATATTATCGTCTAACTGAAATCTTTTGGCTGAGAAAGGAACAGGAAAAAGATCTTGAATATTTAAAAGGAATACAGATTTGATAGGTGTCTAGTAATAGCATATATAGTAAATTTAGATTAAAAACACAAAAATTCTTATGAAAAGTAACAATTTTGTGTGGTTCCTTTAAATTAGCAAATCAGTCAATCAAATTTCTGTTTCTATGGTGACAAGTGCCAATTTAGTTATTCAATCAGAGAAGAATATTACATTGTGTTTTTCAACCACAAAATAAGTCCTCTTAAAATACCTATTTACAAACAGTAATTCAAGAAATGAACTCTAAACTCTATGTCAACTTCTGAACTTACCAGATAGTTTTTAAAGGTTTTGAAATATACCTGAACCATGAAATTGTGTTGATTTCAAAGCTTATCTAAGTCAAATGATTACTCATTTAGAAACTTAATAATATTTTGCCTGTTTGCAAGAAAAGTAAATTTTCCAAATCTTAGTTTATCTAATTTTCTCTAACATGCAAACAAGAAAGTATTTAATTAAATTTAATTAAAATTAATGATAATAATAGAGAAAAAAACAATTAAATAAAAAATAGAAACAAAATGAGTCTTATTAAGAATAATTACTAAAGTAAATTCAAAAATCAAAAATAATATGATACTAAAGATCATTACAACTTTTAATTACTTCATGCCATATTATAAGTACAATTTCTAATATTTCAAATAAAGATCACATTGTATTATATTACATTGATAATATTATAGCCCTAATATAAATAAACAAAATGAAAAATCTTTAATTTGGCCAAAGTTTTTCACCAAAATGATTCATTCTAGTAGAAGAAATAGATTTGATAGATATTTAAAAGTGTAATTAAAGTACTGTTAAGGAGGAAAAGTTTTTCTTTTAGCTTCTAGTCTCTTTGGCTGGTTTAATAAACTGACATAAGGCAGAGTTTTAGGAGAAAAACAAATTTAATTTTCTCTCTATGGGAGCCCTATAAAAATATGAGACCCAAAGGCAGTCAGGGAATTGAGGCTTGTCTGCCATCCTGAGCTAAGGAATGAGATAGGGACCTGGGGCTTCAAAGGGGATGAGGGCAATTCACAGGAAGATAAGAAGAGCAGATGTTTGTCCTCATGCGGGTAAGGCTTTCAGATAAAAATTTACCTCTTGTAATAGCTCCCTTTCTGGGCCATGCCCCCATTTGAATTATTTTAGATAGTTAAGAGAGAGGTAAAAGCTTCTCCTGACCCTGCTGGGTCTTGGTTGTCTTCAGCTCAAAATAATCCACATGCTAAAGTTGCACATTTGGTATGGCATATTCTGCTCACCTTCAGTATGCATTGCCAACAATCAGTAAAATGCCTAGTATGAGAATGAAAAGGATGTAAAATAGTGATAAGAATAACAAAATAATAATGTCAATAGTCATTAGGAATCATTAGTTGAAAAGTCATGTCATGAAATATAACTTGATTTAAAAGCTGTGTTTTAAATTCTATTAATTGCTAATCATTCATGGTTTTTTGTTTTTTGTCATTTTAGTGTTAAACCTACTAATTATGGGCCAGCCCTGGTGGCCTACTGGTTGAGTTCAGCACGCTCTGCTTCAGTGGCCTGGGTTCAGTTCCTGGGCACAGACCTATACCACTCATCTGTCAGTGGCCATGCTGTGTCAGTGGCTCACATACAAAGAGAGGAAGACTGGCAGTGGATGTCAGCTCAGGCCAAATCTTCCACAGCAAAAAAAAACCCCTTCTAATTATATTGGCATATATACCTTTTAACCAAAACAGATGAATAATAAAATTCTCTGGGCAGGGAAGAGATGAAGGCAGAAATCTCAATAATGTTGACCTAGGAGGAGAAGAAACTGCAGTGTAATAATGTTGTGCACTTGTACACTCTGTTCTTTAAAGATTAAAAAAACTTAAAGTTGAATAGTGATGTTGGCTGAGAATTCCATTAAAAATAAGGAGAAAATGAGTTAAGCATGTACTGAGTATCAAATATTACTTCCCAGACATGTACCTTATTTTTTTTCTAATTTAATGCCAGCAGTCACCAATAATAATCACAAAAGTATTATTTTCATTAAAGATATGATACAATTGAGGTTGAGTGAGATAACTCAGTGGTACCAGATTGACTTTTTTGGAATTAGGATTCAACAGGCTTGATTAATAGCATTTGCTTTCACTTTTAGACCAAAATTTTCCATTTTAACTCTTTCAAATTTTTATAAAAATAATAAATTAACTTCAATGTAGCTACAACTAACAGAGCACACTAATTATAGGGGGGAAAGGGGGACTAGTACAATATGGTATATCATTGCTCCACTATCTGGGGCAAAACAGGAGTTACATATAAGGCAACCATATTAATATTATTGTTCTCTCCTGACTTTGAACATTAGCTGGAGCTTGCAGCTCCCTAAATAACTCATAACAGAAGACAGCCCAGGACATTGTGTTCTGGTTAGAGGTAGCTAAATTTTGCTGCCACATATTTGATGAGGGACAAAAGCGTCATGTTCACTTCAGTACGTCCTCAGCGTGAGACAAATTTGCTAGTTGACTGGCATCTCTCCCTTCTCCCATCTCTCCTCTTCCCATTGATAGCAAACTTAAGAGAAATTAAATATTTTGTTTGCTTTTAGCCACCAGTACTCACAGTAATGTATAAGATCATTTATTTTGTGCAGATGATGCGTAAGAAAATAACAAGACATACTAAGTCAAGGACCGTTATTCAATGCTTTGTTGATATGATCTTGATGATGCTAACAAAAATGTTGCATTATTATGAAGACAGCTTCTCAGTTCAAGAAAAGCAACCCTTTGTCATTTAGCTTATTAAATATAATTTGAGCTGTTTTCCACATGAACAAATAATCAGTATCAGCTTTTAACATTTAGCGACACAACAAAGGAATCATTAAAAAAGAAAATTCAAAATATTTTCATCAAATTATGACTCTTGGAGAAGATTTGATTTCTTTTAAGATTTTCTTATTTTCCTCTAAATGCATTTATCATTTCTTAGGTATATGAAATGAAATGAATAAGACTGATAAATTTTAATTTCCTATGCAAGATCTGCCTAAAATTTCAAATAATAGGAATGTCTTTCTTTCCTGCTTTCATGTTATATAAAATTAAATGAAAGAAATATAAAACAGTAGAATGGAATGAGGACTGGCTTTTAAAATTAGAAGATGTGTTTTGGTTCAGTTTTTTCCACTCAATGCAATGTATTCTTAGCTAAATATTTTTTTGCTTTCTTCATCAATTTAACACAATTCATATAGATTATTTATGAAAGGTAAATAATGCAGTGAAGGTGAAGGTGATTTACATGTTGCAAAGTTTGCATATCACGTATTTGATTATTGATATCAGATATTTGATTATTATGCCTTGGAAAACTAAGCAGAATTTTAGTCAATTGTGATATTAAATTTTATATAATACTAATATTGTATAAAAAGTGCTTATATTTTTAAGTTTGTGTTACTTTTGGGCTATTTGAAAGACCAAGGATTGGATTTAGAAGAAATAGATGATGGTACTCATGTTTAGTTTAAGGCTGTCGTCCTTTTATTTATTCTTTCCTAACTGCTTTGCAAACAAACAGATATTGGTCCTTCACTTCTTTGTAGGAACATGTTCTACTTAACTATGGTAATCAGACACTGGAAGCAACTAGTGCTCTTTGAAATTTTGACATTTTATAATAGAGTTTGAGACTTATGGGCAATTTTGCTTTCAATTTTCCCTTAGAGTTGGAAATATTGTCCCTGAGCGATTGCATAATAAGGAAAGAATAGATCAGTCACTCTGAGAAATTAAATCATCACTGAATATGTGTACTTGTGCATTGTATCTTATCAACAAGTTTGGAAAGGTATTAGCAATGCAAAACAGTCAGTACCTAGTTCTGTCCTTGAGAACAAAAGATATTCATCTTTCCAAACATCAAATGGAATAAATAAGAATAATTGATTAAACAAAGACTGAGAGATCTTTAGAAAGTTGGTCTTGTGGAGTACCACTAGGAAGGAATAAATGAGAGGGACAGGCTGTCTCCTCCCAGTGTGTTTACCATTCAAAGGTCAAGATCCCCAAACTCAACAAAATGGTTATTTTTTTATCTGACTATGACTTGGGTCTTCTAAAATTTCCACTTACTTATGAGATAATTTCAACAATAAAAATGGTTTTCAAAATATTGGCTTTGGCATAATTTAGTTCCTTCTTACAGAAATAGATGAAGGAGAATAGAAGACAGACACCAACGTAAGATTAGCATCTGAACAGAATTAGATATTGTACTTCAAAGGGTATCTGGCCTTTGTTTTTAGAGTACTAAAAATGAGATTATAGGTGAAGAAAACTTTTCCCTTCTCCCTTCTAGGTTCTTTGGAGGGTCTAATAATTAAATTGATATAAGACAGATTAATAAGACAATAATAAACAGAAATTTAATAACATGTATTCCTTTTGTATACATGAGAGACTCAGGAAACCTAAGTAGCTCCCTGAAATGGCCAAAGCCATCACCTTAAATACCATCTTCAACTATAGACAAAAGAAGATGTTGGGGGTGTGGACTCAGTTACGGGAGGTTACCAGGAAAAGCACAGTAAAGAAGCACAAGGTTGTTATGCAGATTTAGGTCATTGCCCTTTCCACTGACAAGAGTTTCTAGAGATTTAATTATTCTTCTCTTCCTAGTACCAGAGGAAGACATTCTTACAAATGGAGATCTCCCTTATAAATGTAAATGTCTCTCACAAAAGAATAACTTTCACTCAGCTTTCAGAGTTTCTCCTGTGTCTGCAGTTTTTAAAAAACAACCAGCTTAAAGTAATCTTATGCCAAAGAGGCACATTTTGGGGTGACAAATTCCACTTCCCTTCAAGATCATAGAGACAATTCTTTAGAAACATTTCTAAAGCTGGAAAGGAAAACGTATTTAGTTTTTGTATATTTCAAAAATGTGTTGGATAAAAACATCTTATTATTTTCAGTGCCAGAGTCAAGTAGGTAGAAAGTTCTCTGAACCAGTTTCTGACAATAGTTACTAACATTTTATTGTATTGTAGAATTTCCAAAATGTCAGAGAAAAGACCTCCAAAAATCCACTCTTCCATAAAAGCAATGAGAAAACTGGCAAAAGTTTTAAAAGTCATCATTTTCAGAGTGCTTGAAATAAACCAAAGTCTTTCCTGTTTATTCAAGAAAACTTTCTAAATATCTGTAAGCACAGTGATTTAGTGGCATTTCAACTTGCTCTATTCAAACCTTCTCCCCAACTTTTTTGTGGTCTTTAAATCCAATATCAACACAACAGTATGTATGAAAACTGGCAGAATAGCAGCCACTGGAGGGGGCAGAATGAGTGTGCCAAAAAAGGGGGTTCTTCTGTTATGGAACAAGGTTCATTTTTGCCCATTGCCCTGAAAGACAAACACCAAGATGACAAGATTGTAGCAGAGAGAGAGTTTAATCACAAGTAAGCCAAGTGAGGAAAATGGGAGAACAAGTTTCAAATCTGTCTCCCCCAAAATAGGGACTCAGGGATATTTATGGGGTAGTTGGCTAGGTGGTCTGAAATATGGAGATAGATGATTGGTGGTAGGAAAGGTGAGGTAATTGATGACCTGTGCAAGCATAGTCAGGCTTCATGCCTCTTCATAGGACACATGTTCACAAAGTGGTGGCATTAGCATGATCTGAGTGTGGCGTTTTTAGTCTCTTGATGTCAAAATGTTGCTTATTGGACATCTGATAAGCCCAGTTGATGGGTTGGAGGTCTCAGCTGGCCTGAAGTGGACAAAGGCTTCTAATCCCTGAAAAACAGCTCAAATACCCATTATCACCATGATCCAGGCTCCAGGGAGATGTTATCTATAGGAACCTAATGAGATTCAGATAGCATATTGCCTAAACAGCACAGCTAACAATGGGTGAGTAAACAACTACAAGCTATAATCAGTAATTGCAAAAGGAAAAAGAACTTTAGTTCCTAGCTACTTAATCATCAATGGCTGTTTGCTGGTTTCACTTCTACTAGCCACAAGACAAACCAACAGCTGAGAGGCAAGGTAGTAGGAGAGAAAGGGTTTTTATCACAGTTGGCTAGCAAGATGGAAGATTTGGGGACTAACGTCCAAAAGAACTATCTTACAGAACAAAGATTACAGGCCAGTTATATAGGGGCTGGTCTCCAGGTGGGGCAGACATCTGTTCTTAGTCCCTGATAATTTTTTGTTTAACTGGATATGCATCAGAGACCAGAGTAATGCCCTGCACCCTGATTAAGTTTAAAGATAATAATAACAAAATGTTTAACATGTATAGCAAAGATTACTGTTTATGTGAGTAGCACCAACAATTCTCCACAAAAGGTCTCGTTCCCAGAGAGTTATCAATATTTGACCCGTCTGACAACTCCCTGAAATGCCCCATTCTCAGAGATTGTCTTTATTTGACCTAATTTGAAACTTAGTACAAACAGCCTTTTCGTTGGGGTACTTGTCAAAAGAAACAAAATCTGTAACAATTGTTTAACATTTAGCTACCTGAGGCAGTGACACCAATTGGGGCAGTCAAAAATCTAGGCAAAAAACTCACAGGCAAATCAGAGTAATTAGATGAAAATAAGGGACTTACAAATCAGGTTACATTCCTGGTGATCTAAAAAGATGTATGCATGTACAATGCTTTGGGAATGCCCAGAAAAGTTCTAATAAGGCCCTAATTTATTACCTCTGGTCAATACTGAGGCTCTGAGCAAGCAGGAAGTTGAGTCTAAGCCAGAGTTGTGAACTGCGAGAGGACTAAAGGCATGCCCCAACTAAATACAAAGCTCCTCAATAAAGTATGGGAGACTCACTGATCCAAGGCATTTAAGGAAATCTTTAGCTAAACTGAGAAAATAGAGAATTCAGTGGTTGTACATGACAAAGAACACTGACTTTACAGAATTTTCCAGGAAAATCACTAAATAAACAAACATCAGCAGCAATAACAAACAGTAGAAAGAAACATTGGGCTGGGATGGGGAGAGAGGCAGATTTGAGTACAGGAGATGCCACATTATATTATTCAAAATGTATAGTTTTCAACAAATAATGATGGTATTGTAGGGGAGGATGAACTATACCTTTACCTTCTAGGTTTTCTGACTTACCTAAGACTTAAGTTACATGAGATAGTGAAGGGGAGAAAGAGCATTCTCTACCCACTCTGGGTCCTTTCTGGCTGGGCTACAAATTAAATTGAAATGAGGCCAAATAGCAGGAGAAAATCAAACAAAGCTTTACAACATGTATACAGGGGAGAGACCTGGGGAAACTGAGTATCTCTCTTGACAAAATGGTAGAGATTTTCCTCTTAAATAGACAAAAAAAGATATTGGGGGTTGGGTCAGCTATGGGAGATTACCAGAAAAGCACACTAAGGTTATTATGCAGATTTAAGGCCTCACTTTCCACATTGACAAGTTTCTAGAGATGAGGTCATCTGCCCCTCTTCCCAATACAGAGAAGTAGAAACCTTTACAAATGGAGATTTCCTTTACAAATGTAAATGTTTGGTAAGCAGAACTTTGATAAGAATGGGTGTAGCAAAGACCCTCCCAGTCTGTGGATACCCAGAGTTATCCAAGGTGATTGCCCCTCCCAGGGACAGGTTCCATCCCAAATCCCTTTAGACAGTTGGATGGGCACAAAGATCAAAGCCTCCTTCAGAGCAAGGTAAAGAGACACATCTTGAGGTGGCCAATTCTGATCCCCACAGTTGTATAACAGGAGAAAATCACACAAAGTTTAATAACATGTATACATGGGAAAAACCCAGGTAAACTGAATAGCTCACAAAAATGGCAGAAGCCACTACCTTAAATATCATCTTCAGCTAACAACAAAGGAGGATGTTGGGGTAGTGGTTTGGGACTTCAAAGGGGAGGAAGGCAATTTACATGGAGATTGAGAAGCAAATATTTGATAAACAAATCAATGTTTATCATGCCTTGCAAAGACATGAAAGATGGAGGGGACTTTGATTAAAAGGCCCTTGTTAGGTTCCTCCCTGTCTACCACAACTAGTTCCTATTATACTATAGTAATCTATGGATGAGCTCCTTCCTGGAACAGGTCTTCTATCTTATATTATTTTAGGCAGTTAGGGGGAAGGTCAAAGTTTCTTTCAGAGTCTTTTGTTTTTTAAAATAATTAAGCCAAAGAAACACATTTTGGGGTGGCCAATTATGATCCCCTATAACATCAAAGGAACAGGAAAGTATGGTCCATCAATATATTAAAAAAAGAGGTCAATAAAAATTGTCCCAGAAGAAGCCCAAACATTTGACTATAATAAACACCAAGCTTAAAACACCTATTGTAAATATATTAAAAAATTAAAGGATACATATCCAAAGAATTAAAGAAATGTATAAGAAAGATGTCTCAGCAGATACAGCATATTAATAAAGAGATAAAACTTATTTTTTCAGAAAAGAACCAGAACCAAATAAAAATCCTGGAGTTGAGAAAGTGTGTTGACTGAAGTGAAAAATTCAAAAAAGGTACTCAACAGCAGATTTAACTGGCAGAAAAAGAACCAGGAAACTTGAATATAGGTTAATTGAGATTTTACAGTCTGTGGAACAGAAAGAAAAAAGAATGAATAAAAATAAAAGGAGCCTCAGAAACTTGTGGAACAACATCAAGCACACCAACATATGTATAAAAGATTCCCAGAAAGAAAAAGAGAGAGAAAAAGAGCCAGAAAGAATATTGGACTAAATAATCAACAAAAGCATTCAAATTTGATGAAAAAAATGCACTCGTCCAAAAGTTCATCAAACTGAAAGTAGGATAAACTCAAAGAGATCTGCAACTAGACACATCATAGTCAAACTATCAAAAGCCAAGATAGAGAATCTCAAAAACAGCAAGAGAAAAATGACATCATATATAAGGGATCCTCAAGAAGATTAACACTGCCTTCTAATCAGAAACTCTGGAGATAAGGTGGTGGTCGGATGATATATCCAAAGTGCTAAAAGACAAAGAATGTCAACCAAGAATTCTATATCCAGCAAAACAATTCTTCAAGAATGAAAGAGAAATGAAGATATCCTCAGACCATCAAATACTAAGTCAATTTGTCACTAGACTTGCAGCCCAAGAAATACTGAAGGGAATTCTTCAGGCTAAAAAGAAATGACACTATATACTAACTCAAATCCACATTTAAAAAATTGTCAGGAAAGGAAATTACATAAATAAATAATAAATAAAAAATATAGTACATATGTATCTTTTTGAAACTCTTTACTTCCCTCACCTGATTAAAAAAAATGCATAAAGCAATATTTGTAGAAGTGTGTTGATGGGCTTATAATACATAAAGATGTAATTTGTGTGATTTTAACAGAACAAAAGAGGAATAGAGCTTGATTGAAGCAAAGTTTTTGTGTAATATTGAAATTAAGTTGGTACTAATCCAAATCAGGTTGTTTAAATTAGGATGTTAATTGTAATCTCCAGGAAAACCACTAAAAACAATTTTGAAATAATATAGTAAAAGAAACAACAGGAATACATCAACACAGTTGATAGTCAACAGTAATAAAATAAAAAAAATTCCATGAGTAGCTAGTCATCAACGTTTATTAAAATAATATAACTTTGTTAAAATTGGAGTATTTGTCCAAATTTTTTTGAAAATCCAGATGATGTAGAAAAGTACATTTTTACTGAAGAATATATGCCCTTCAAAGTCTTTTATTTTTCTGATGCTAAAATGTTGTGTTCACATTGTGACTTTGAACTATAAAAGTGAATGAAATACAAGAAACATCTTACTCAATTCTCTCAATTTTCAATTCACTCATTTTAGGGACAGAAAAGTGAGTCACAAAGAAGTAAAGGGAGTAGCGCAGATTTTGTGGAATCTATCAATGTATAGATCAGTACTCTTTTATTATATCACCCTGTCTTCTGACACCTCTGAATAATTTGCTATTTGTAGACAGATAAATGGAGGCTATGGATTGCTACAATTTTCAGTCAAGGCAGACTCAACCAATAATGTTACCAACAGTATCCCCCACAGACATTTTTATTACAACTAGTCTCTGTTTTGTTCTGCATCAGCAGGTCCATCTGGCAGTAAAGGATTGACCAGGTGTTCCAGGGAAAAGTTGGCACACAAATGCCTTGAATATTATGATACTAGCAAGAGGGAGAAATTCAGAAAATGAAAGGAAATTAAATTATTCTTGGTATATATGAGCTTACAAGACATTTTTAGTTGGTACCAATTATGGAACATCTTTTGCTTTATTTGTAGATGTGTTTTGGCTTGGTTTAAAAAAAATCAGAAAGAAGTGTAAATATTCAAGAGAAATATGGTATCATACCCATTAGTGTAGTGAATAAACAAAAGTTTAGGTAAGCATCATTGAAAATTTGTAGTAAAATGAAAAAAGAAAATAATGTATGGCATATATCATCAAGTCATTATTAGCCTAAAGAAAAATAATAATAAAATCTCTCTCTTGGTTAGTCTTGATTAGTTGGTACCTGATTCAGGTTTTTCAATCAGATGGTCAGAATATTGTTTCCAAATAACCTTTGCCTTACCGAACTGAGTTTTGTGGCTTGAATTAGTTACTGCTTTCCTCAGAGTGAACACTTTTCTTTGTATTTTAGCTTATCTAAGACAATGAAGGTGTTAGAGAGCAGATCGCACTCTAATACCGCGGAACTCCTTGAATAACAAATGCAGCGCACATCCACTGAGGCTTCAGACAGCCCGTAAGAAGCTTTCACCAGGCAAGAAATGTTGATTTTGTGGCACATTGTTATACACTAATGAGAGACCTCCCTTGCTGGTACCAGGGCTATGCAATGCCCTTGACGTTTATGTAAGGATTAATACTATGGCAAAAATGCTTTTATCAGTCATGAATGTGCATATGCTATACTATAAAATACACAACCATACCGTATTTTATGGCCTTTTAAGCCAGGAAAAAAATGATTAATTTTCTGTGATTTAGTTGATTTTTATTTAACATTATGTTTTATTTAACCTTCTACCATAACCTTTCACATTTTATTTAACCTATTTCATCTTAAAGCATTATTTACTGATTTTAGAAAATCTGAAATAAAATCAAAATTGGTGATTCCACTATTTAGAAATAACCTTTAAATGTACAGTTCTTTTTCATATATGAACATAACATACATGTTCCATCACATTTTTATAAATATGGATTTTATCATAATATTGTTTTCTAACTTTTCTCCAATAAATTATCATATTTTTTCTTTTTTTGTGTGTGAGGAAAGTTAGCCCTAGAGCTAACATCTGATGCCAATCCTCCTCTTTTTGCTGAGGAAGATTGGCCCTGGGCTAAGATCCATGCCCACCTTCCTCTACTGTATATGGGATGCCGCCACAGCATGGTTTGACAAGCAGTGCATTGGTCTGTGCCCAGGATCCAAACCTGCAAACCCCAGGCCGCTGAAGCGGAGCACACGAACTTAACTGCTACACCACCAGGCTGGCCCCTGTTTACCATATTTTCTTCACTTTGTTGTTTGTATAAAGATTTTACATAGTCATTAGTAAAAAATATAGTTAAATTGAATGAAAAATCCTCAAAATTACACTTATATATGTTCAAATGTTAAAAGAATTTAATGACTCCCTGAAATGAAAGTTTTCAAAGGCTTACCACTCCTATATTTCTTCAATATCTCTACTGATCTTTAAATTTTGTTGCCTATAATATTTTTATTTTGTCAGTAAACACTATATTAACCAGTCACATTATCTCCAGGTTAATTCTAGGTTCAACAATCAAATGGATTTAATGTTTGTTACAAATAATTCACTCAAATTCATCCTTGAGTTCTTCATATTATCTTTTAGATTGTTGAATTTAATTACCAAGCATATTTCTCCAGAAGGACTCATTTTATATTTCCTGAGTCTTTCACATTATAGAGTGTCAGCCAGTTGCTTTAACTTTTTTCTGACTATTGAGATGGGTCTCATATTCTTGGATTGCACTTACTTTCTTTCAGTTCTTGGCAATCATTGCTTTACTTATCTTCTGGTGAAGAATGCTTCTATGGAGAAATCTGAGATGAGCCTGATTTTACCCTTATATAGTCATGAGCCACACAACAACATTTCAGTCATCAACAGACCACATATATGATGGTGGTCCTATAAGATTATAATGGAGCTGAAAAACTCCTATTGACTAGTGATGTTGTAGCCATGTAACATCATAGTGCAATGTCTTACTCATGTGTTTGTTGTGATCTGATGTAAACAAGCCTTCAGGTCTTTCAGAAGGTATTCTAGAAGAAAGCATTGTTATCATAGGAAATGACAGCTCCATGTGTATTTCTGCCCTTGAAGACACTCCAGTGGGACAAGGTGAAAAGTTGGAAGACAGTAATATTGATGATCCTAACCCAGTGTAGGCCTAGGCTAATGTGTGTGTCTGTGTCTTAGTTTTTAACAAAATTTTTAAAAGTAAAAAAATAAAATAAAAACTTCTAACAATAGAAAAAGCTTATAGAATAAGATATAAATAAAGAAAATATTTTTGTACAACTGCACAATGTGTCTGTTTAAAGACAAGTGTTATTACAAAAGAATCAAAAAGTTTAAAAATTTTTAAAGTTTATAAAGTAAAAATCTTACAGTAAGCTAAGGTTAATTTATTATTGAAGAAAGAAAAATATTTTTTTAATAAATTTAGTGTAACCTAAGTGCACAGTGTTTATAGAGCCTGCAGGCATGTCTGGTAATATCCTAGGCCTTCGCATTAACTTACCACTCACTCACTCACTCACCCAGAGCAACTTCCGGTCCTGCAGGCTCCATTTATGGTCGGTGCCAATAAACCATAAACAGGTTACCATTTTTATCTTTTATGCCATATTTTTACTGTACTTTTTCTATATTTAGATATGTTTAGACACATAAATACTTACCATTGTGTTACAGTTGCCTACAATATTCAGTAGAGTAGCATGCTGCATAGGTTTGTATCCGAGGAGCAATAGGCTATACCGTATAGCATAGATGTGTAGGAGGCTATATACCATCTGGGTTTGTGTAAGTACAATCTATGATGCTGGCACAAAGATGAAATATCCTAATGAAGCTTTTGTCAGAACGTGTCTCCAATAAGTGATGCTTAACTGTAGGTGACTTTTTCTTACTCCATGGGATCTGAGAAATTATATTTGAAATTCTTTCAATTGGCAATTGGCATTGGTATATACAACATGAATCTCAATTTTGATTTTTCTGTAACATCTTTTCTTGGTATATAATATATCCTGAAAAGTTTTTTTGTTTATCTGAGTTATTTTATATATTTATTCCGTTAATTTATTTCCTATGTATTTTAAGATTTTTTTCCTATTGTATCTCTGTGAATATTATTTGTATTGTTTACTTCAGGGACACCAATTATCTTATGTCACATCATCCTTCATACATATATATATATATGTATATTTGTGTGTGTGTGTAAGGAAGACTAGCCCTGAGCTAACATTTGTTGCCAATCTTCCTCTTTTTTGTCGAGGAAGACTGACCCTGGGCTAACATGTGTGTCCATCTTCCTCTACTTTATATGTGATGCCACCACAGCACGGCTTGACAAGCGGTGCATCTGTCCATGCCCGGGATCCGAACCTGTGAACCCCAGGCTGCCTAAGCGGAGCGCACAAACAACCAATATGCCATCAGGCCAACCCCTTATATATTTTTATAAAAACATTTTTTGTACTGATTTAATATATTTGACTTCTATGTTCACTGTGATTTTTGAAGCCTTTTTCCCAAAACAGCAATTTGACTTTCAACTATAGTCATTCTGTTTCTTTCAGTTTCTAATTTATTTCATAGACCTAGTATTGTTCTACATTTTGGTTTATTTACTTCTTTTGTCTCCCTCTACACAATATCCTATCTTTTAGGTATCTGTTTTGTGCTCTTATTTTAGTAAAATATTATTTTATTATTAATTTTTTCAATAAGTCAATGCTTCTAAGGCAGTTTTTTGTCTGTTGCCTACTGTGTGTTAAACAGTTATTGTTACTGCTATTTTATGTGATAGATGTACTTACAGTTGTAAATGTATACAACTATAAGTATATTTGTATATATGAAAAAATAGACATGTGTATTGTATATTTGAAAAAAAGAGTGACACTTTTTTCTCATGATATTGGAGAGCATGGGCAGCTTTGTATGGGCCTTATTTTTTATCATAGGGCAAAGAATTCTCTTTGACACACTTTCTAATTTAACTAATGTTTCCAAGAGCTTAGAGATCTGTGGGTAAGGGAGGATGAAAGCTTGGCAAGCACGGCTGGGGTCTCTGTTCTGTACTCTGAGATCCCGTGAGCTGTCATAGTTTGAGGACCAATCCACGCTGCAAGGAGTCTGTGCTATCCCCTGCATGAGGTTTCACTCACTCCACCTTCTCAGCCCAGTGACAAATTCTGAATTTAGATGACCAATGTACAAATTGAGAACTCTGAAAAACTTAGATGAAGATCTTTTGCAACTTGAAGTTAGACTTCAAGTTAACCACAAATAGATTGATAAATTCAAGTGTATTAAAATGCAAGACATCTGTTTATCAAAGACACTTTAATAAAAGTGAAAACTGGCAGAAGGTATTTGTGTCACAATAACTGAGAAGGTTAATATTAATTTCATAAAGACTTCATAGATTTAATGAAAAAAATTAACAGCATTAATAGAATATTGATCAGTAAACATGAATATGTTTTTCACAGAATAGTCAATACACACGGCTAATATACATATGAAGAGATACCAAAACTCATTGGTACTGCAGAAAGTGAAAATCAACATTAAAATACAATTTTTTATACCCATTCAATTGGCAAAAAAGACGTCTAAAAATGCCAAATATTGCAGCAGATACAAATCAATGGAATCTCCCATGCACTTACCAGAGTACAAAATAAAAATATCACTTTAGATAAAACAAATAGGTCATTTTCTTGTAGGGCTGGTGATCTTATACTCTATGTGATAGGGATATAGTACAATGTCCACATTTTGACAATAGTAGGTATTCAGTCAGGGAACACACATCTTCAGCCCTTACTGTAATTAGGCACAGCCATGTGACTTATTTACATCATTGGAATAAGAACAAAAGTGAGTATATTAATTTGCTAGAGCAGCCATAACAAAATGTCAAAGACCAGGTGACTTAAAGAACAGAAATTATTTACCTACAGTTCTGGAGTCTAGAAGTCCAAGATCAAGGTGTTGGCAGGGTTGGTTTCTCCTAAGGACTCTCTCCTTGGCATGTAGATGGCTGCTTTCTCACTGTGTTCTAGTGTGGTCTTTCCTCTCTGCATCTGTATCCCTGTTGTCTTGTCCTCTTCCTATAAGGACACCTATCATATTGGGTTATGCCCCTACCCTAATGGCCTAATTTTATCTTCATTACTTCTTGTAAGACTTTATCTCCAAATACATTATATTCTGAGGTCTTGGGGTTTGAGACTTCAACATATGAATTTTGGGAGAACACAATTTAGCCCATAACAATTAGGTGCACCATTTCTGGGCCAAGATTTCTAAGAAATAGGTGTACAGCCTCCATGTTCTCTTTGTGCTTCTGATAACCATATGCATATAACTATGTGGCATAAGAAGAAAGAAACCTTGATCTCTGAATTACTGGATAGAGATTATACACATGCCTTAGATTATTAAACATGCAGGAAATAAAATTTTAATGTATTTGAGTCATTTACATATTTTGGTCCATTTGTTAAATCAGCTTAACCCACCATAATTAATATAATCCAAGCCCCATTAATACCAGTCCTACACCAAAGCGACTTTTGCATTTAGTAGCAATTGGCGTAAAGAAGGATGTTTATAGCAATATTACACATAAGAGGAAAAAACTGGAAACCTTCTAAATACTCATCAACTTGAGAATGGATAAATAAATTGTAGATTACTTAAACAATGGAATATTACACAGCACTAAAAGTAATTATACTGAAACTACAAACTTCAATAATGGTAACTTTTAGAACTATGAAGTTAAGGGAAAAAATTCACAGAAGACTACATGCAGTTTCCAACTCTTTTTATAAACATACAATATGCAAAACAAGATATGTTTTTAAGTATGCACATGTATTTGATAAAAATATAAAGAATCACAAGGGGATGATAAACAAAGATAGCAGTATGCTCATCTCCTCTTTAGAGGGAGGAGGATGGGTTGTGTACTGTAAGTGCTGAGAGTAGTTTTTCTTTTTTGTAATGCAAGTGCCTGACTCAAGCTTTGATGCCTAGGTGTCCACTTCAAAAATGGCTGTTTTGAATAAACACTTGGCCATCCACAGGAACAGATGAAGAGCCAGGCTGCCCCCCACCTTGACGTGCCTTTGTTTTAGAGAACTTGGTTGATTTAAATAACTGACCATCTGGGCTGCTTGTTTTTTCTCTTCCTGCACTTTATTTATTTAAAAAAAATTTTTTTTGGAAGAAGATTGGCCCTGCGCTAACATCTGTTGCCAATCTTACTCTTTTTCTTTTTTCTCCTCAAGGCCCGGGAAGGTATGTCATAGTTGTACATCCTTCTAGTTGCTCTACGTGGGATGCAGCCTCAACATGGCTTGATGAACAGTGAGTAGGTCCACGCCTGGGATCCGAACCTGTGAACTCCAGGCTACTGAAGTAGAACGTGCAAACTTAACCACTGCGGCACCTGGCCAGCCCCTCTTCCTGCACTTTAAATTCCCACTCTTATGTTTTAAATCCACCAATAAAGAGTAAATGCACAAAACTAGGTTCCCACACTTGACCCCAATAAAAGCAGAACCCCAGGCCCACCCTCCCTCTCACTTTCTTTACCTGCGACCTCTCTTTGTTGCCCCAGGTGTTCTGGGTACCCTCTAGGACTTGTAAGTAATAAACACTTGGCTTTTGTTTTCAAAGTTCCCTGATGGTTATTGCTGAGGGCTTCTTGCAATCATAGTAAGAATCACAAGGGCTGATCCAACCGCAAGTTTGGTTATCGACAGGCCGAGACCAGTACACAACAGGTTCCTCAGGAAGTGATGCAGGGAGCTTTTGTAATATTGTCAATATTCTGTGTGTTAACATTTTATGATAGGTTCTATTGATTTTATTATGCTTTCTCAGTTGCATGTGAAATATATGGATATTGTATGCAATGTATCCAATGTATTGTATCCAATATTACATATTAAACAATTTCATCTGAATAATTTTAAACATGCCAAAAATAATTAATAATTGTGTTTCTTTTAAACATAGTAGTAAAAAATTACAGTTTACATGGCCATATTTGTTAAACTCTAATAAAAATTTAAAAAATCAAGTTGTCCTTATGGACTACGCAATAATACACCACACCATGGTGACTTTAATTTTGACTAAAACAAAGTTGCCAAAAATAGTATTCAATGTCATCTTTATCTATACATGAAAAGACACTTAAAAAGTAGGGTAGGATTCAAAAGTATCAAATTCCTTAAATTATTTTAGGTCACAAGAATAGCAATTGAGGATCAAAAATACCATACGATTTCACGAAGACTAATTGTCTTTGCAAAGAACATCAGTTAACCAGCAGATAAACCTAAATTCTCATACTTGTGATTTAATGATTTTCCAGGTAATGCTTATTGACTAATGGTTTACACGGATAAACTATTTGTTATCCTTACTATTCTAATAATTATACAATCAGTTGTATCTCTTGATTTAAATTGGAAAGGAAAGTGATAAATACTAAATAACTTAAGTATCTAATTGAGAAGGGCATATCTCTACTAGAGTCAGCTAAAATTACTAATGCATTCAGTAATATCCATGTTTACTTAATGGAAAACATGGAATATATATAGTTCTCCAAGGGATTAAAAAGCCAAATCTTGTGTAGAATGGATCCTGTTATTAATTGAGATTTAATTGCAAATAATATTTTATGATTTTATCTTGAAAGGTTTTTCTATGGAGTAATGATACATACTTTAGTAGCTCAGTTACCTTGAAATCTTAAGGACATGAAACTTTCTTAAAGTTAGTCAACATGTAGGGATTGGATACAATTCATGATTTCTCAGTTCTTTGTGAGGAGGCATGGACAGCCCAGAAAAATGAATTTCATAGGAAGATTTGTCTTAAGAATGCTAGATTTCAGAACAACATTTCCAATATACTTTTAAAAAATGTGGCAGTATTTCAGATTTATAGTGATGTTCAGATTAATTTCACATCTAGAATATTTTGGGAGCATATTTACTAAAGAACTGAGGAATGCAATTCTATTATTTCTTAAAAATTATATATATATATATATATATATATTTGCATGTTTCTCAGTGTCTGTTGTGTCTCAAAAGTACTCCTGAATATTGATATTTCTTGAACTTTTTCTGCTATTTTTGTTTGCTCTGCTTTTCTTTAAACTACTTTTTGCCTTAAATTTTTCATTTTATCTCTCTTTCTCTAAAATGTTAAAAGAATAAGGGAGAAACAATACTATAGGGGCCATAGCTTTATTTTGTTTTTGACAGCAAGCACAATACCCAAATGGAAAGTGTGAGGTCTTTGATAAAACATGTTTTCACTTATGGAATCAGGTATGTTTTTATATAAATTTGAACTTCAATTTCTTTATCTGCAAAATGCGGGTCAATAATATTGAATTAGAGTTACTATAAGATTGAAAGAATATATGTAAAGCCCATGACACATATTAAATATTCAATTGCTAGTAGCTATTACTGATGATATTATTGGGCTGGTATCACTATTAAGGGCAGGAAATAGAAATATACTATTCAATGTAGCAGTACATTTTGGAAGTCAACACGGATAATTTTCAGCTTTAAGAGATTTTTATAATTTTGTAGGATGCACCAGAAGCAGGAATTTTGAGAGTAGAATGCCCCCAAAAATAAGAATACTGGAGTCTCATTCAAGTGAGATCTTTCACTGAAACAACTTGACCTTGAAGCAGGAAGATAAACTGATCTGGTCCACAGAATCAAGTGCAGGATCTCAGGTGCTTCTAAGACACTTAAGACTCAACCTTGACAGGCCATGTCCAGTCCTAGTGAAGCATATGTGCTGAGTGATAAGAGATCACCGACTACCAATGTGACTTCTGTTCTCAGAAAGCTTCTAAGAACTGAGTCAGCTTCAGATCCCCATCTGTTAATCAGATTCAGGAAGAGAAGACAAAGGTTGAAAGGAAGACAAGTTCTGACTTAAATAACACCAAGTCATATCCACCTCATTCTTTCAGTGAGGATTTCTTAATAAAGGTTTCTGAATTTATATCTACCTGAACTTTAACCCTCTAAATAGTTTTTAAACTGTTGAAAACTTGTGTATACTAAATTTAATATTATCTCAGACAATGATAAGTCCTTCTAAAAGCGTAATTTATTTGTAGTGTTGTGTTCTATCAACTGTTCTGATAGAGAAGGAGTTTGGAGGAGTTAGACATATAGCACATAGATATATAATCCCAGTTCACAACATTTTATGTGCATATGCTAGAGAGTGAGGCCTATATTCAGAGAATAGAAATGAGTATGATATTATATCCACTACTATTTTTAAATAAATTAAAGCTAATCTATTGAAATTTAGAAGATATAAATTGTGAAAGCATTTTCAAATTATAGCGATATAAAATAAATATTTATTTAATGGTCTGTTTATTTTGAGTCTCAAAACTTACATTTACCATGTAAACATAAAAAAGCACTAATAGAAACAATGCACAAAATAAATAAAAATCTGGAAAATAATGTATAGTAATAAGTGAGTGAACTTGGAAAGTAGAAGAGTGACACATTCAAACTATTTTGAGTGACGGTTTTCTTCTAATTATAAAACAAATGCATAAATATTGAATAGAAAGAGAGAAACACAGAATCAAAAGGTTAAAAAAATACAAAAATCCTACCACTGAACAAATGGCATTATATGCTGAGGGGTTTTCTACTGGTAATTTTATTCTTGTGCTTATTATTTTTTAAATTAATTGTGAAATAGTATAGAATAAAAATATGTTTCAAGAAAAAGATTATTATACCCCATATGTCCATGGGAAGCTGAAGAAATAAAATGTTACATAAATTGTCAAAGCCCCTTTTGCTGTTCTCTGGAATCACTTCGATTCTTTCTCCCACATAGTTAAACATTATATAGAATTTGATATTCATTGTTTCCATACATTTCTTTGTATTTGTCCTACACAGGATTATGTGACTATGCTGTAAACATTCCTCTGTAATTTATTTTTTATGCTTAACTTTATATTTGAGATTAATCCAAGTTAATACGTGTCATTCTAGGTCATTCATTTCTACTATTGCATCACATTTTATTGGGTGAAAATGCTACAATTTTTTCATGCAACTATTAATTTTAATCCTTTTAATTTAAACTCATTTATTTAAAATCTTATTAGAGATTCTTTAGAAATAGCATAGTAGTGATTGTGTAACATTTGATAATATGGATATACCATAAAATGCCTACCAATCTCTGATTGTCAGATCTTCAGGGTAAGGTGCTCTCTCCAGTTCTCCCCAGAATTTAGAATATTGTCTAGTATGTAATGGGTGTTGAGTAAAGGCAATTTTTAGTAGAATGACTTTCCAGTTAGTTGTTCATTGTTATTAAGTAATGATTCAAACAGAATTATATGTAAATTTCCATCTGACTACTTGACAATTTTTTGTGCTCTATCACAGAGGAGATTGTAGAAAAAAGGCATTGCACAATTGGGCCATTGCACTCCTAATCTTATACTTTCGAGGTAGGATTTGGGGTATAGCCCACACGTTGGAAAGGAGAAGTTAGCTGCTGACTGCTGGGCTGCCTTGTCCTTCTGTCAGATGAGTGATAAACAACCCTTAGTTCACAGATGTTGCCCTGCTATTCTGGAAGTACCGCATGAAGTGGAATTTCAGGTTGAAAAAGTTGAAAGCTCTTTGCTACTTTTCCAATGTGCTCAGATGTTTATGTTCTCACAGGGAAAAACAAGTGCCAAACTATGCTGGCTTTCTAAAAATAAATTGAATAATGTCAGAAATCTAATTTATAAGAACACTTTCTCCCCCTGTGTGGCTTAATAAAACACTTTTATTTTCACTTTCAGCTAAGGTATGTGTTGTTACAAACAAATAATTTGATTCATCCTGAATTAACTCTTATAGGGAAAATTTTTCACTTCTAAAAGAAAGGTTTAAGAGACATTATTGTCTAGCTGAGCACAACATCTCAGGAAAAGAAAGAGAGCCACGGAAAAAGTCCAGGCAAGTATTGCCAATGTGAATTTGCCTGGAGCAGCCTTCATGCACCCCCATTTTATTCCTCACAGTAAATGATAGGTGGCTGCATGCGGTATCTCTCCAGTCAAGGTAAGAGAAACTTCATGAATACCATTCCTGCTATTGCCTACTGTCAGTGTTCTCTTAACCATTTTGACTTACTTTTATCCCAGCACTCACCACATTCTATCTTAGGACACTGTGACTTCATCAGATTTCTTCTCCATTTTTTCATATGTTAACAATGATAAGTTGGACATCTTCTGGACTTGATCATCACAGTTCCATCTTTGGCAGATGCACCTTAAAATGGACCCCAATGACTCCCACCTCCTGGTGTTTGTGTCCTGTGTAATCTCCCGTTGAATGTGACTTGCTTCTAGCCAATAGGATATGGCAAAGGTGAAGGGATTTTGCAGATGTAATTAAGGTCTCAAGTGGATTCTGAATTAATCAAAAGGGAGGTTATTCTAGTGGGGCCTGCTTTAAAGAGGTGAAAGACCTTAAAAGAGAGAATGGGCCATCCCTGAGGTGAAAGTCTCTGTCCTCTGTTGCTGGTTTTGAAGAAGCAGGCTTCCATATTGTGAGAGGGCATATGGAGAGAGCCATGGGGCAAGGAACTATGGGTTGCCTCTGTGAGCTAAGGGCAGCCTCTGGCTGACAACTAGCAAGAAAATGGGAACGTTAATTCCAGCTGCAAGGAGAGAGTTCTGCCAACAATGTAAGTGGCCTTGCAAATGGTTCTTCTCCAGTCCAGCCTCTGATGAGACCACAGCCCCGGTCAGCATATGGATTTCAACCTGGTGAGACCCTGAAGCAGAGAAGTTATCTAGGCTGTGCCCTGACTTCTGCCTTACAGAAACTGCAAGAAAATCAATGTGTGCTACTTTAAGCTGCTAAATTCATGGTAATTTGCTTTGCAGCATAAAAAACTAATACACTATCTTTCCCAATTTTTCCAAAATATGTGTCTCCTTTAGTAAAATTCACATTTCGAATCAACAGATATTTTGTGAGCTCTTATTTTGTACCAGTTCTGTTTAGAATTCATCTCACAACCACATAAGCCCAGTAAATAACAGAGCCCAGAAGAGAGTTCAGGCCTTTTTATCCCTGGCTCAGTGATTGTTCTCCTACAGTAAAGAGCAGTGGGTGCAATAATTAAAAAGTCAAGTGCATAATTGTCTCAAATCTTTAAGTTATGAGTTAGAACTATCATCCCTTTACATGTGCCTATATATGTGTCAAATTGAAGCCATGCTGATTCTATAGAGTAGTAACCTAAGAATAGATTAAGTAAACAATCCTTTTCATAAATGGTCATCATATTTATAGAATACCTATGTTCAACTTTCGTTAGCCTGAAGGTCAGAAGACAAGTGAGAATCGCATAGCAAATATACCTTCTTAAGTAAAAAGGCACTTAATGATTCCCGTTTACAAAAATACTAACATCTATGAGTTCTGGTTCATAACACTTCTGGATATCATCATTTAAACTTCCCTACAAATTTTCTATTTTATTTTTGTGGGTTTGTAGGACTTGATTATTTCAGGGTTTGACAGAAGCTTGGATAAGTTGATTTTTCAGTTAAAGTTATGTGAAAATTTACAGCCAGAAAATAATTTGAACTATATTAATGGAGCTACAATGAAATTAATTGAAAATTTTATGGACAATAAAAGTATGTAGGAACAGTTAAAGCTAGATTTTGTTTTAACATAATAGCTTCTTTAGAAATCTATAATGTTGTCATAAAATACTGTAAAATGAATGATTTGGATTCAATTTCCTATTTGATAGGATCTGATGGTTATGTAGTACTGAATAAAAAAGTACATTATAGATTTATTTTACTGTTAATTTCATTGAGAACTACATTTTAAATTGCAATAAACCAAAGGTCAGATTCAGAGAATAATTACATCTTACTAGTGGCAGCAGCAAAAATATTAACCAGAATTTACTGCAGTTTTAAAAGCTTTATTAATACCAATGATGGCACTGGGGAAACTGGTACAAATCAAATTACTTGTTTTCACCATATTTGATGTTTTGAAATAAATGAGATTATTCCAGGAGTGAAAGTTTATGCTTATTAATAATATTGGAAGCTTAAATATTTTGTTCATCAATGGATAAATCTTTATAAATGGCTTACATCTACAAAGCAAAGAAAATGCATCTCTTACATCCTGATTTCACCATCTTGTAGATTGTACTGTAATTTAACATCAGCATTGCTATTTATTCAATTGCTTATGATTGACGCAGTCGTAAGATCAGAGTCAACTGGGAAAACAATGGTATTCTGACCACGATGCTGAAGTTGTCCTAAAAGAGTGAGGGCAAGCGAAAGTTGAAGTCAAGCTGTCAATCACCAAATTTCTTTAGAACGCCTTGCTGCTCTATCAACCTGTAAAATAGAGTGAACTTTGTTATAACAACATTTGTTTCTCCGACAGCATATAATTTATGATCATTACCATTTTTCAGTTGATTCCTTCAGGATAAAAAGTCCATACACCTTTAGAATAAAGTACTATTAATCTTAAAGCCTGAAAAAATATTTTGAGATAAAGAAATAAAAATTTGATGAAATTCTACCACTAATAAAAGTGGGCAAAACCAGTGAGTTTATACAAGAAAATTAGCCCACTTAATAGATAATTTTTATTTTTTCCAGTTACTTGCCATTTTTGCTTCATACTGTAAGTTTCTTGAGGTCAGAACTACATTTATTCTTTTGTCTCTTCAGTGATTAAGACAATATCTGACGAATATTTTGATCAGAATTGAATCAGATTCTTAACCAAATTCCTGAAACAAGCCAAGTTTCCATAAGGACTGTGAAATAAACAAATCTGTGTAATCCTTGCAAGATTAAAAATATGTTGGGGGCTTAAATCATCTGCTTTGTAGGTCTCAACTGCTCTCAATGCTCTGGCCTCTAGCTATTTGGAGGAGGACTATTTTCTTACAGGTAGTGAGTCCTCTATGGTACATGACAACCTTCACTCATTCTGAGGTTTCATTTTTCTGAATCCTAGAATCTAGCTCCTACACACATCATAACTATTGTGTTTGCCCAGCCGATGAGATCTGTGAGGCCAACTCAGCAGTAGCTGTTCTCTAGCTCCAGTGAGTGAGAGCCAATGGAAATGGCAGAGGAATCTGAATTCCAGGGCTAGTCAGGATCGAATCAGCCAATTTGGTTTGTTAGATTCATATCCATTAACTCTTTAATTAACTGCCAATGTGACGGGAAAAACTATGGTCTATGACAGTCTCCACCATTTCCAAAATAATATGACAAAACCTTACCTATCCTGCAAGTGTTTCATGAAAAATAAAATAAGCTTTTTAGTTTGATGCAGTCCCATTTATTTATTCTGTCTTTTGTTTTCCTTACCTGAGAAGACATGGTATTCAAAAAGATACTGCTAACACTGACGTCAGAGTGTACTGCTTATGTTTTCTTCTAGGAGTTTTATGGTTTCAGGTCTTGCATTCAAGTCTTTAACCTATTTTGAGTTAATTTTTGTGTATGGTGTAAGATAATGGTCTACTCTTGTTCTTTTGCATGTGGCTGTCCAGTTTTCCCAACACCAATTATTAAAGAGACTTTCCTTTCTCCATTGTATGTTCTTAGCTCCTTTGTCAAAGATTAGCTGTCCATAGATGTGTGGGTTTATTTCTGGACTCAATTCTGTTCTGTTGATCTGTCTGTTTTGCTGCCAGTACCAGGCTGTTTTGATAACTATAGCTTTGTAGTCTATTTGAATTCAGGGATTGTGAATCCTCCAGCTTTATTCTTTTTTCTCAGGATTGTTTTGGCTATTCAGAGTCTTTTGTTGTTCCATACAAATTTTTTGATGTCAAAGGGCTGAAAACTCCAACCTCAAACCATGCAAACACCACCATTTTGTAAGCATGTATCCTAGGAAAAGCCATGAAGCTTGACTACGCTTGCATGGATCATCAATTACCTCACTTCTCTTCACCTCCAATCATCTATCTCCACAATTAAGGCTGCTCTCCCCTTCATCTCATAAATTTTTCCCCAAGCCCTGGATCAAGGAGACAGATCTGAGGGCATATGCCCCCTGATTTCTTGCAGCTTGATCTAGCAATAAAGCTGTTTTCTTTTCCCAAAAGCTGATGCCGTAACAATTGGCTTTTGTTAATGCACATCAGGCAAGAGAATCCCAATTTTGTGCAGTAACGTAGGCAATTGTCACTTCTCTTCACACAGCCTGTGGAAATTGGGGCTTAAGGAACCAATGCAAGTGCTAATTCTCTGTCTTTTTGTACTGCAGTGAGTAATAAACTGTTTTTTGTGTCTGACCCTGGAATTTTAGGTCTTCTGCTAACATCTCTGAAGCTCTGGCATGCTAACTTGTTAGTTTGCAGGTAGGGTAAAATATCAGACTTTACAGAGTTCTTAACAGTTATAGCAAAAGCATCAGCCATTGAAAAGAACAAATATGGGAGATTTTCACAAGTGGTATTACCAATCACATGGATAGAAAAGATATAGAGAGATGAATAAAAAGGTTAAGAAAAGCCAGTCTAGAAGTTTGAAATGTAAATCATAAACACTTCCATCTTTTTTCAAATACTGGGAGGGATAACTGTATATGATATGGAATTCAAGAGTCTCAAAAAATTTCTTCCAGTTGAATTTGTCCTTTCTGCCTTCACTGTTCTGATCTTTCTTTCCTTGCAAAGACTTAAGGACACTTGTGCAATTGAAACTGATTTGATGAGCATGTGTGTGTGTGTGTGTGTGTGTGTACTGGTATGAGAGCAAATCTATATCCTCAGACACTTTTTATGAAATGTACAAATATATAAAAATTCTTTAAGCTCCTCATACTGCCTGTCAAGCTCTTGTGGTTTCTTGTATATGTCAGAGAAGCTGTTGGCAACTGGACTTAGTAGAATAGACTACAGAGCTCCCATTCAAACTTCAATCAGAGTTGCTTTGAATTTCTTTACATACTGTATTTTGAAAAATAGGAGAAAGAGCTCTTTAGATAAAAAATTAGCAAATCACTACATTAACTATTCAAAACTCACTTTATTGAATGAGACCAACATGTTTATGAGGCTTTACCTACTATTAGTCTGATGACATGGGTAACCACGTCTACATGTATTCATATCTTAAATTTGGAAACTATTCACGTAAAATTTTCACCAAGCAGACAATAGGATTATTTCTCTTTAAAACACTATAATCCTATAATTATAGCAGGCCTCTTTAGAGGCTTCTAAATTGTGGGATGGAGGAAACAATATCTCTGTATATTAATTCTACACTTTAAAATATAGTATTTTAGATCTAACAGTAAAATTCCATTGAATAAAGAACATTTTGGCAGAGACCCAATTCTCAGAAAAATATCACTTCCACCAAGATTAATCTATGGGCAAAAGACAAGTGAAATGTATAATTGTGTCAACCACACTAATAAGGTTGATCTGTTTTTGAGATCTTATAAGCATTTCCTTATTCTTGTCAAAGGTGGGTATAATTAAAATCCAATAATGTATGATTTATAATGTTTGCAGCAGTTGCTTTTGATTGCCTATAGTTATCCTTATTCCAGCTTCATTATGAATACATTTTTCAAATATTTTGTAATTTTCTTTAGTAGTTTTTTCTAAGAATGTAAAAATTCTGTACCAACATTAACTTCTAAAGCTTTATTTTATTAGGTTTATAATGCTCACTTTGGAATGTTAGGCAGATGTTTCTTTTGTCATCATAATCATTCAACTCTGATTTTCACCTGGATCTCAAAAATAGAGGATTGCTATGAAGTCTGGTTCAACCATAAATGAAAGAAGAGTTGGTTTCTCATTATTCACTAGAACTAGGGATCTTACTGTATATTAATCATTTTATCAGTTGTCAAGTTCTTTTTTTTGCTGAGGAAGATTTGCCCTGAGCTAACATCCATTGCCAATCTTCCTCTATTTTATACATGAGCTGCTGCCACAGCATGACCACTGAGGAGTGGTGTAGGTCCACACCTGGGAACTGAACCCAGGACACTGAAGTGGAGAATACCACACTTAACCACTTGGTCACTGGGGCTGGCCCAATCATCAAGTTCTTTTAAAGTGTATTAAATTCAAAATAATGTTGAAAACTTTTGCAAACCACGAAATTTGCCCAAAACCACTCAGAACTGCTACTAACTTTGACCATTATAAACAAAAATTAAATATATATATAAATAAAAACAAAAACACATTAAAGTGATTTAATGGTCAAAAGTTCAACATGTCAAACACTGATTATATAAGAGAGAAACTAACTGACAGATGAAATCACAGTTATGTTCATCTGATGGCTGCTAATAATCACACATAATCACCTAAAATCCACAAGAAAGTTCTCAGATTTTTTTAAGGGGCATTTTATTTAAAGCTGAAAATATTTATTGTAACCTTTTAACCACTGAATCTTTCTGGAACATCTTGGACACTTCTGTTGTTCCTAGGAACAACTGTGCCTACCTCTTCTTTTTAAAAATATGGAAAATTATACTGATTTGCCTCACTATATCCAATTAATTATAGATAGAGCCAAGAATAGAATCCAAAACTTTTACATTTATTCTAATATTTTGGGGTACTTTTCCAGCTATGTGGTAGTCATTTTAGCATGACAAGTTATCATCATCCAGCTAGCATTGTACCTAAGTCTTCAACAGGTCTTCTCAATTTGTATTAGTCCAGCTGCTTCTAGAAATGGGGGTACGTGGCAAGACCAATGAATTTCAAGATAGTAAGCCAATTCTCTTGCTTCTTTAGCTGTAAAATGATTTTCTTGTTTAGGACAGTGTGGTGTTAATACCATGATGCTGAATAAAGTATTCAATAAGCCCAATGCAGGTAGCACTGAAAGAATTTTGGGCAGGCAAAAACATCCATAACCTGAGTCGCCATGTTAATGAAGATGAGATCTTGTCTCTACCCTTCTCTATGCGATAAAGGAATTAAATACAACTAAACTACCCTCAGGTATCAACTGGTGCTCTTGGGAAATGATATCTTATCAGGAATTTAGCATTGGTCTTTGCAGTTGGAGATTGGTCACCCAGTTAGATAGGCCCTACCTAAGGAAAGTCCTTCCTATTGACTTCATGCATAATATTCATCCTGTCTGAATTTTCATGGGACTTATCTCCCACCATTTGGCACATACCTCTTACAAAATTTCTAGAGGTTATTTGCTATATTTTTGCCACCAGATCTAATTTCTATGATATTATCAGTATGGTGAGATAGTATTATGTTCAGAAGGATGGTGAAACAATCAAGGTTCCAGTGTACTATATTATGACATAGAACAGAGCTGACATATCCCTGAGGTAATACAGTGAAGTTGTGCTGTCCTCCATGTCATATGAAAGCAAACTCTGGTGGTCCCTCCTAAGAAATACATAGATATGAGCATTTGCCATATTAATAGCTTTATACCACCTGCTGACTTCATGCTATTTGCTCCAGGATAGAGATCACATCTGAAATGACAGCTGCAGTTGGAGACAATTTCTTATTAAGTTTACAATAATTTCCTTTCATTCTCCAGCATTGATATTTCTTCACAGCCAAGGTGGCATTTTAAATGGGAATAAGTTAGAATTCACAATTCTTGTGTCTTTCAAGTCTTTGATGGTGGTATAAGTCTTTGTTATTGCATCACAGATGATGTATTTTTTTTTTCCTTTCTGGATATAATGTGATCAGAGACCTCCACTTCTCCATTATATCATAACAGCCTTTATCCCATGGGCCAGGAAACCAATGTGGGGATTCCACCAGCAATGGAATGTGGATATTTTAACTACGCCTTTGGAATTTGGAGAGATAATTACAGAGTGTTTTTGCAGATTTACCAAACCCACTAAGAGACGGTTTCAGGCCAATGTTTTATTTCTCAACTGACCTGCATAAGCCCCTACTCTGAGTAGAAGAGTGCAGTGGCCTTTTGGATGATCAAAAATTCATGTCAGTTCAGAGATGTGCATTGAGTAATACTTAAAAGCTCTGGATATTTCTCTTTGCCCAAAGCAAGTTTCTCTGAAAATGTTCACCAGTCCTTTTGGGGAAAACTGGAAAAACTATTTCCTTTACGTATTTGCTTTTTTATTACTAGGATCCACCTTTAAGGGAACCCAGTTTCTCCTTTATTCTAGGAGCTGTAGAGCTTATTTATTGGTTCAAATTTGAGAACTGGGTTAGAGGCCCTTGATTCTCCAACTTGATGGCTCACCTCAAGTGTCTTCACCCCACTTATATTTGTTGGTATTTCTTTTTTTTTCTATTATACATATTACAATAAAAATTTACTAAATTTCCCTTAGTTTTAACCGGGGTTCAATCAGAGGGGCAGAACCAGTGGGTATATTTATTATAGGAAATGGCGTATGCAAGTATGGGAGTTGACTAAATAGTCTTTGCAAGGATGTTTCTGTTTCTAATACTGGAGGCTAAAGTCCACAGGCAGGAAGAAAAGATAACAAGAAGACTGGAACCACAGGAGACAGACTGAAAATAATGCTTTTTCTTAGTGCCTCTGACCTTGGTGATGAGGGCATCCTACAGAAACCAGAGCCCTTTGTCATGGAGCTGAGCACACATCCACTACACATGGCCCAGGAGTCAGACAAGGGAGAAGGGAAAGCTACTGAAGGGCCCCTTTGGGAGCATGATTAGTTTCGATGCATGAATAACCCATGAAGAACCCTCTGCAGATAGCTCCTCTCTCTAAGCACTATCATTTCCCCCTGCATTATGTGCCAGTTACATTCCAATATCTCAACTTCATTTAATGTAGGCCAACATTGAGTCCAGGTTTCAGTTATCCACCATGTAAACTATTAGACTGACTTACCACTGTTCAAGATACAATCCATACTAACAATGTGACTGCACCTAGTGTTATGATTTTTCCTCCATAAGATAATACATATAAAATCTTTTCTTACATGAATTCTCAGGTTTTGGTTGATATAAATAGAACAAGGACCAAAGGATTTGCCAGATTTCTGTCAATCTCCTCTCAGGTCATAATTCCTCTTAATTCTTCTGAGGATATGCTGGTCATTTTATTCTGGGTCAGGAAGACAAGAGAGATGGTACTTGCGGTTCATAAAAACAATCAGCATCCTCTTGAAAGGCATCTGCCTCAAATGAGGTTATTAAAGAATTTTAAAGCAAAGGAATGCTAACAATCTCATCAGAGCAAGAGATTTTTCTTCTTAAAAGCAAAGGTAAAGAGGATTGGAGGTGGTGATGCAAGTAACCATATCTATCAGAATCCAAATTCTGTCATTCCAATTTTCAGGGTTCTACATTTTTCTAATGATCATTTTCACTTTCACTTAAGAACCCCAGAAAAGTTCTGAATTTCATTTACATTGTAATCTTTTACTTGCAAAATCAAAAATTTGTCTGCTTTGATATCAGCCCCAAGGCTATAGGAGATGAATAGATTCTTTTAGGTCAGCTATAGGAGCTAATAGAATTCATTCATTTCCTTCATGTAAAAAACATCTCCTCTTGTCTTTTTCTCCCATACATGCTTTTGTTCTCTCGTGCTCTTTCTTCCACATCAATTTTCAAAATGATTTTTATGGATTTCAAGATGGGACGTGTATTTAATTCATTACTGGAGAAAATAGAAAAGTTATCACACAGGTGATAATATTGGAAAATACAACAAAATGGGAATGCCATATTTTAATATTTTTTCACCTATGTTCAAAAATTCATGAATTATTTAAGTACATTTATATTATGCCAAATGACAAAGGAGATTTTACAGATGTAGATGTAATTAAAGTTACTAATCAGTTGACCTTGAGTGAATCAAAAGGGAGATTATATGGGTGGGCTTGACCTAAATGAGCTTTTTAAATCTGGGTCTAGAAGTCAGAGAGGAATTGAGTTTCAAAGCATTAAAAGAGCAACTGCAGGAAACAGCAGGCAGCCTCTCAATAATGAGAATGGCCTCACCATGAGGCCAGCAAGAAAGTTGGAACCTCAGTCCTATAACCCAAAGAACTTAGTTCTAATCACAACTTGAATGAGGTTGGAAGAGAACCTTAAGCTTCAGATGAGACAGCAGCCCCAGCCAACACCTTGATTTCAGACCACGAGCAAAGAACTCAGTCAGATAGTCTCCTGACCAATAGAAAACAGGAGATAATAAAAATGTCTTATTTTAAGTCACTTAGTTGGTGGCAGTTTGGTACACAGCATTAAAAAAAAACTAATGCAATTAGTTAGGGTATAAATTATGATACTAGGCAAAGAAAATTACTCTGAGATACTGCTCATGAACACGTCTAATGGAGTTAACACTTTAGTTCATTCTACAGTTGAATGATTGCAGTACTGCAAGATTTTAGAAGATCCACACTGGTCAACTTGTTTTAAACAACATTGTTTAAAACATATTGCAGAGCCACTAACACCCGGCAGATATTGAAACTGGGAAACAGTTGGCCATTGATGATTGAGTGGCTAGAGACTGGGGGGGATTGGAATTGGCTACCTCAAAGTGTGTCTCTGCCTGAAGGACACTTTGACCCCCACCCTCACTAACTGACCAAAAGAGTTTAGGATGGGAGGCCTGCCCGCAGAACAGGCCATCACCATAGACCTCTCCAGATATCTGGGAGGGTCCTTGCTAAGCCCGTTCTTAGCTCTGGATACACTTTATAGGAGATATTTACATTTGTAAAGGAAATCTCCATTTGTAAAGGTATCCTCTTCCCTGTACCAGGAAGAAGGGAGGGATGGCCTTACCTAGAAACTTGTCAGAATGGAAGGTGAGGACTTAAATCTGCATGATAAATTTACCCATTGTTAATTGTGCTGTCCGGGAAATATGCTATCTGATTCCCACTAGGTTCCTATAGACAACATCTCCTGGAACCTGGGTCACCAAGGTAACGGGTTTTTTGAGCTATTTTTTTCAGGAGTTGGAACCCCTTGCCCACTTCAGTCCAGTTGAGACCACCAACCCATCAACTGGGCCCATGCAAATGTATGTCCGATAAGTGACGTTTTGACGTCAAGTGCTTAAAACTCCACACTCAGAGCATGCTGATGCCACCATTTTGTGAACATGCCTCCTACGAGAAGGCATGAAGCCTGACTACACTTGCACAGATCATCAACTACCTCATCTCTACTCACAGCCAATCATTTCAGACCACCTTGCCCTCCTCCCATAAATATCCCTGAGTCCCTATTTTTGGGGAAGCAGACTTGAGATTCATTCTCCTGTTTCCTCACTTGGCTGCCTTATGATTATTAAATCCTCTCTCTGCTGCAATCTCATCGTCTCAGTGTTTGACTTTCTGGGCAGTGGGCAAAAATGGACCTGGGGATGTAATGATATTACTTAAGACACTAAGTAGTTTTATCACTAAAAGGACTTTGGTGATAGAGTTAAAAGATATGAAAAGTTCTCCCTTATCTCTATCATCAATTTGTAAATAGAAGAGTCCCTTTCTCCCAGTTTTCCTCTAATTATCCCCTAACTGATTTAAACCTCTGTACTCCTGTCTTTTTTCTTACTGCTCTTCCTCCAAAATTTACACTGTAAGCTCTGAAAATGTAACTCCCTTACCAACAAACCACCCAACATCTTATTTAACACGGAGGGATATCACTCTGATAATTATGTTTTGTTACTTTACCTAAACTAAATCTTGGTTATTTTCTTAATTCCTTTCTCTCTATTCCCCACAACTCCCTGTTTAGGATACTGAGAGTTACCTTTTTCTGTTTAAAGTCTTCTCTTTGTGTATACATTAGCCCATCCTAAATTCTTCTCCCTGTGGATCCTTTAGCTCATCCTCTCTTGGCATTTGTAGAAAATAGCTTCATTGATCATTCTTTTTCTTTTGTGTTCTTTCCTATTTTTGTTTTTTTTTGGGGGGGGGGGAAGATTGGCCCTGAGCTAACGTCTGTTGCCAATCCTCTTCTTTTTGCTTGAGAAAGATTGTCACTGAGCTACCATCCGTGCCAATCTTCCTCTACTTTATATATGGGATGCTCCTGCAGAATGGCTTGATGAGCCATGCATAGGTCCACACCTGGGATCTGAACCTGCAAACCCTGCAAACTTAACCACTATGCCACCGGGCCAGCCCCTGTGTTCTTTCCTGTTTTAACTGGCTCCCTTCCTTCAGTGTATACATTCCTGAAATCTATTCCATTCATTCACTGCTGCCAAACTGGATCCTGTCTTGACTCTATAGATCCCTGGATATATTCTCTAGTTTCTCTCTGGCCCTTCCAAAGTTCATAAAGCAGCAAATGACACACATTATGCCCACCATATCACACCTGTTAAGCTCCTAGATCCACTGAAGTTTGACTTATCTCACTAGTTCACCAGAACTGTCCTGCTGAGATCATGATGGATTTCCTAATGAATACTAACAGTTCTCTTTATGGGCTAAGATTTGCTGTAGTATTAAAAATGCCATTGAAACAACAGTCATTCAGCTTTGAATATAGACAATAACTCAGGCTTTTTGAGGCTTCATTTCAATGAATACTTCTGTGATTAGTGTACCAAAGTTGGGGGGCCAGGGGAGTTGGACAATCACTGGATTTCACTTGGAAGCAATGCATGTCTCTATTATTCACATTTCACTGGCCAAACCAAGTCTATTGACCATGCTTGACTCATAGGGAACAGTGAGGGGGTACAATCCTCTCACGTGCCCAGGGGAAGAGGGAACTGATATTAGTAAAGAGCAGTAATGTCTTCAACAAGTTGCAATTTAATTAGATATCTCTGTATCTTTTTAAAAACTATTTTCTTCATGATAATTGTTTTCTTTGTCCACCCTTTAGGCTTGCTTGCCACCATTATTCTTAGCTCAGATCACTACCACTTCACTCTGTATACTTTCCCTGAGAAATTCTCTCCATTCTCATAGCTTCATCTAATACCTATGAGCTGATGACTCAAAATCTATATTTCCAACCCAACTATTTCTTTTCACCTTACCCGTGCTTATGCAATTATCAACTGGGAATCTTTACCACATGCCCAAATTGACCAACACATAAAATCAAGTTATCTAAAACTTAAGTTTTTCCATAGGTCTCACTGTATGAAAAGGGAAAACAGGACAGATTTAAAATATTCTAAATGTATTATCCTATAGATAAAGGGAGTAAGAGAATTAAAGCATGAGGCAGTACAAACAGTGCCTCTCAGTGAGAAAGCAATTGTTATCTTGTAACCAATAAAAGTCAAATTGCCTGATAAAGAGAGAGGAATGGTAAACATTAATTAAATGAGAAAGAAATACAGTAAAAAAAAATCTAAATTAACACTAATTGAAAATGGAATGTTTAGGAAATAAAAAAGTCAGCACAGATAGATTAAAGGAAGTTCCAATCTAAAATCAGTAAAATCAACCTTGAAGAAAATCAAGTATATCAATAACTAAATTAAAAATGAAAGAACTGAATTAACAGATTGATAAGCTTTATGTATGATTATTTCAGCATCCTCTTCAATAAATGAATGCATTTCAGTTAAAAGAAAAATAATTTCACATTAAAGCAATTAGAGCATAAAGATTCAAGTAAAGTATCTCAGGTGTTGAGTGAAAAGAAACATATATGTGCTATAAAATATGTGAACCTGGAAGAAGCAGATGAGCAAATAATTGAGAGTTATGGGAATGCAATAGCTTGTTTGAATAAATTGCAACAACACAGTGATAAGATCACTAGACTTTAGGATTATAAAATCAGAGACCAGTATATCTACATGGTAATGGAGTGTGGAAATATTGATCTTAATAGTTGACTTAAAAAGAAAAAAATCCAGCAATCATAGACATACTAGAGTAACTGAACAGATAAGTTGGGGCACTTCACACAATTCAACAATATGGCATTGTTCACAGTGATCTGAAACCTGTTCACTTTCTGATAATTGATGGAATGCTAAAGCCAATCCATTTCTTGGATTGCAAACAACATGCAACCACCCAGATAAAACAAGTGTTGTTAAAGATTTTAACGTTGGCACAGATAATTATAGGCTACCAGAAGCAATAGAAAATATGTCTTCCTCAAGAAAAAATGGAAATCGAAACCAAAGATAAGCCCTAAAAGTGATGTTTGGTCTTTAGGATGTATTCTTTACAAATGAGTTATGGGAAAATGTTGACTCAGCATATAAAAATTTGATTTCTAAAACACATGCCATAATTTGTCCCAATCACAAAATTGAATTTTCTGCTATCTCAGACAAATTTCTTTAAGATGTGTTGAAGTGTGATTTAATAAGGGACTCTGAACAGAGTATATCCATTTCTGAGCTCCTGGTGTAGGGTACGTTCAATTTCAAATTCACCAAGGTAATGAAATGGATAAGGGGACCACTAAAGAAATAAAATACACCCTGGGCCAACTTATTGGTCCAAATTCTTCCAACTCCATTTTGAAAGCTGCTAGAACTTTATGTGAGTTTAGTAGTGGTGAAAGTTACGATTAGCCTTCACCATCCAACCCTTTTGAAAAAACGTGTAAAAATGGTTTGCAGCCACTCATAGCCTGTCAAATAACACCTGCAAAAATATTAAGCTGTTGTACTCTTAATTCTCTTTGGAAATCTACTCTTGAAGACTACTTTACTCTGAAATGCTACATTTCAATAGATAATCCCCAAAAGAAAACTCTAAAAGTAGCAACCACTAATGCACCCATATGTATTAAATTCTAGAATTGTTTTCATTGTTTTATATTTTACTGTGAATCTAATGTATTTGATGTGATTTTACATTGAAATACACATTGGAAATTTGGGGGAAAATAAGTAAATAAAGCTTTGTAGCATAAAATGAAACTAAAATTTCAAAGAAAAAAAGAAAGAGGGGAAAGGAAAGAAGGAAAGAGGAAGGAATTGACCCAATACAAGACAAAGACTGTCATATTGGATTAAGACCTAACACTCAGATATGTTATATTAAAAAACAAATCCTCAAAACAAAGTGATTTAAAAAATGAAAATGTCAAAAATAATGGAATCAGCAAAGAAACAATAAGCACATTCAAAACAAAGACATGTGGAGTAGAAACACCAAGACAAAATAACATTTAAGATTGTAAATTAATACAATGGATAGAGAGATCATATATTAATAAAATTCTATAGGAATATAGATTTTTCAGTCATGAATCTATTTGTATGAACCATAATAGCATCTAATGCATTGAAAACAACTGATAGAATTAGAGAAAGAGCTCAAAATAACTTTTTAATACTAATATCTTATAAGAAAAAACAATAGCAAATATTTATTTATTGAATAATGCAATCAATAAACTTGATTTAATAGCTCTAAAATGATCCTTAAGTCTTTCCAATTGCAAGAGTATACATACTTTTTCTTATATCCAAACAACATTTACACCCTTCAACTATCATTCTTCCATTCAAAGCAGCATTTCTAAACCAGATTTTTTAAAATGTTTCTTCATAAGATGTTAATTAGTTTCTATTAGGGAAAAAAAAGTTCTATGCATAAATTAGTTTCAGGGAGGTTGGTACGTATTTTATATCTCCTCTTGAAAATGTCATATATGTGTATGTACATATATGTGTATATTATATGATTTGGTATATTCAATTTAGGTCTATATGAAAGTGTGTTCTTTTCTCTTCTTATCATGATAGTGAAGACATCCAAATTCTTATCTCAGGCTACTTATTTTCTCTTTTATGTCCATTGCCTTTCTCAGAATCTTCAAATTCTTCTCTCTTCTGGCTACTACTAACCAGCCTTAAAACCTAAGAGGTAATAAGTGAATGTGGATCAGTGGAAATCTGTCATCCATTCTAGAAAACCAATTATAATTCAGCACTGTGAAATTTTTGTACCATAGAGAGAAGATTTATATAACTTTACTATTTAAATGTGGTATATGATATGAGGATATTTTTAAGAAAATAGATCATTTCAAACAATTGATGCAGCCGATGTCATTTTCAACATTCTCCATCTTCACTTAACTATATTAAATGTTAAGGATTTGTCAAAATGTTGAAAAATAACTCATTTAATACTTTTTTCTTTACCATTTTTATTATTGCTATATAATAGTTGTGATTCTCTGACTGGTGTATGGGGGAAGGAGACATGTATTGTTAAAGATCCAGTGAATTTATGCTCAAATTATGTTTTGCTTACTAATGTGATTGAAAGGTAGTACAAAGAAGGTATAGAAAATATGTCACAAAAGAATGGGAATTAGATTCTAAAAATAAAGGCACTTAAGGTTGAAGGAATATATAAATAAGAAAAATTCGCTTTATTTTCAACCTACTACAGTTTCTAATAAAATAAGTGCTTAATATTTGCCAACTAAAGTACCAAGAGTTGTACGTATGTTACGTCCTTTGAGCCTCTCAACAGCACTTCAAGGTAGTTACTATTCTTATCGTCATTCACAGCTAAAGGCACTGAGCTTAGAGCTAGAAAAGATGCCTGGAGACAGAACAGAGTTCCATCTTGAGGCCAGATACAAGATAGGGATATCCCTACAAGATAGGGAATTTATTTTACTGAATGAATCCTGCTCAGGCTATCTCTAACCATGCTGCCCCCATCTGTGGACCCCTAAGAGTAGACCAGTTGCAGAAATTTCCCTAGAATTTCCATTCCAGAAATAACTGTGTTGTGCTTCATCAGCTGATTTGCTTTTACTTTGTGGACATTCTGAGCTGTGTAATTCATGGTATTTCCCAGTTCACATCAGAGGACAGAGAATATAGAGACAAACTCATGACCAATTTATAGCAAAAGTTTTGAAACTCTCATCATACTACTTCTTATTTTTTTCTCTCTTTGTTTTTATTTTCCTGAAGCTCCAATATCCTCATTTACATACAACATACTTGCCAAGTCCATATCCATTTGAAATTTTCCTCCTTTCTGGAATTAGTTGCTATAAAAATAACAACATAGGGACTGGCCCCATGGCATAGTGGTTAAGTCTGGCACTCTCTGCTTCAGTGGCCTGGGTCCACAGGTTCGGATCCCAGGCATGGACCTACACCACTCGTCAAGCCATGTTGTGGTGGTACCCACATACAAAATAGAGGAAGATGGGCACAGATGTTAGCTCAGGGCAAATCTTCCTCACCAAAAAAACAAAACAAAATAAAATGAAAAAGGAAACCTAAATATCCAAGTGAGCTACTGCTCTTTAGGACTCTTCTCCCCATTAATCATCACTGGTGACTTCAGTCACATCCTCCCAGATCCCTACCTCATTGTTATAAAATGATTCTCAGTAAACTGTTATTTTTTAATTTATTTTATTTCATCTTTAATTAGAATTACCTCAATGCTAGTGAGTGCTGAAACTGTCCTCCCTTCCTATCGTAACTGCATTACTTAGTAATTGAAAAACAGCATTTAAACTTAACTACCTGCTTCAGTGTCAGGATCATAAAGAATGAAAATGCCTACCCATAGGTTGGAGGCTGCATTTCAGTTGTCTAAACCTCCCATGGGCCCAGAAAAGCACATGATTGATAATTCTCCTTAAAATTTTCCTCTGAAGGGTTTTTAGCATCAAGACCCTCTTTAGATTATGATACTGGCCAACTTAATGTTCAGTCTCCTGTCCGAAAAATGTGAAGAGCTGTGATGTGAACGTTGATCTACAGAGTTCTCATCCAGTGACTTTTCCCACAATATTCCATCTCTAATTGGAAGCCATTCACTTTCTGAAGAGTGTCTGAACATTGTGTCTTTGACAACACAAGAAATGGCTTGATAAAGATCACCCAGAGATGCAGTGAATTTTGAAAGCAAAACTAAGAACTCATCAAAACTTTAAAACACAAAACAGCAAATTTGCGATTATTGCTTCTACCAAAAGATGGAAGGTTCACAAGTTGTAGAGAGCCAGTCAAAATGCAATCTTCTGAAATGTGTTCAGGTTTTTTAAACAAGATTTAAGAACAATGAATAATGCTATATTTTCACTGCTTACTGAAACCCTACCTAAATGTTCAGGAATAACATCTGAGTAAAACACTCACATAGGCTATTTTTATTACTCACTTAGAAATAATAAAAAAACACACCAATGAAATCCAATATCACTATCATCAGATCTTAAAAAAAAGATAGGTATGACATCTAATTGTAGCAAATATGCTAAAATTTATTTATTCTGTTCTCTTTCTAGGCTGGAAAAAAAACAATTTAGCATTTACTGGACTCAGTTTCTAGTGTTCATATATACGATTCCATTTTCCATAATATCTTGGTTGTCTTAAATAATAAAAATGTCAACATAACTGTTACTTGCCAACAGGCTCTTCTCTAAAAGAAATGTTCTACAGATTTTGGTAAGAGGGGAAATATCAATAGGTCTATACAGCATTCATTTTATTTATAAGTCAATAAACACCATTTAATGTCCTTTACTGCTTCTTTGTTAATTTAACTTCCAAAACTTTCACCTTTACCCTAAGGCAATCATTAGATAATTAAAATAAAGCTGACTTTCCTTCAGGTCTATTTTCTAGCCTTGATAAAAAAGATGAAAAGTGGTTCAATAAGCCTAAATTTATTTATTCTTTCAATAAATATTTACCTAGTGTTGACTAAATACATTGTAGAACAAATGAACATGTGTATGAATGAATGAATGAATGAAAAGTAGATAAATAAATAGTTAAATACAGGGAGTTCTCCTTGCCAGTGAGCAATGTAAACAAGCTTATAGACAGTTGTCTTAGCCCTTTCAGGCTGCTACAACAAATTACCATAGACTGGGTAGCTTATAAAAAACAAAAAATTATCTCACAGTTTGGGAGGCTGGGAAGTGCAAAATCAAGGCACCTGCAGATTTGGTGTCTGGTAAGAACCCACCAGACATAGATGGCTGTCTTCTCCCTGTGTCTTCATATGGTGGAAGGGGCAAGGGATCTCTCTGGGGTCTCTTTTATAAGGGCACTAATCCCGTTCATGAGGACTCCACCCTCATGACTTAATCAACTCCCAAAGACCTCACCTCCAAATTCCACCACACTGGGGCTTAGGTTTCAACATATGGATTTTGGGGGAGCCAAAACTTTTATTCTAGAGCAGTAGTACATTTATGTGATTTAAAAATATTTTCAAGAACTTATTAGACATCTCTTTTGACATCCAAAATGGATATTTTATTAACATTTTTCTTCATAATATCAATGGAGAGATTTCTTAGGACAGCCATCGTAGGTCATAGTTCTTAGAGATCCTTTGATGGGCTATGAGTATGAGTTTATTGTGTTCACAGAGGCAGGTCATGGGTCACGGAGCCACGTGTCATCCACGTGTGTATGCATGTATCTGTTTCTCTGGGGAGAAAGTTCCAGTTTAATTGAAACAGGGCCTTTTGTTACCTATTGTCTTAGTATAATTATCATTAGCACCTCTTTTGACTATCACAAGAGTCCCGAGTTGGAAGATAAATTATAGTATCACCCTACAAAAAGGTAACAAAATAAAGCATAAGACCATTGATAACATGAGCATGGCAGAATTCCTAGCAATCTGTCATACAACAATTGTCATATATTGAAGCTAAGAAGCCGTCAGTTGAAATACCGTTATATTAAGTACCACTAAGAATGACAAAATACTGTCAATTAAGTTCTCATACCTCATCAATTTTAATAGGAAACTCAATTTTAGAGACATTCAATAATATTAAGAATGTGTATTTTGTAACCAATTACATTTAATAATTTAGTTTAGAATGAATATATTTTTGAGATGGTTGGAAATGTATTTTTTAAGAGAAGTATATATCAGGTATTCTTTAATGACTATTAATGGCCTCTCTTCACAGTTTAAATATCAGATTACAATATCAAAAAATATTAGCAAATGTACAACTTGTAAACTTATAAATAAACCCTAACCATTACTTTTAACTAAATCTTAATGCATTGAGGCATTGCATAACCTTTTTTTATTCTCTGAATCACTGTTTTCTTTCTGGATTCAATAAATGTAAAGGCTGTAATGGTGAGATTTCTTTGAATAATTAAAGAGGAGTTGGCCCAGGCCCCTGACAGAGTGCTGTGCCCTCCGAATGCAACATTTCATTCTGTCCCCCCTCCACTTGTCGTGAGGTCAAAGGATTGCTCTTCAGTGCACTAAGTGCAGTCAAATGGCCTTACAAGTAAACATCCTTTACAAGTAGAACCTCGAGGTAGACTATAACTTTTCTACCTTGTTGAACTCACCTGACAGGACAAGAAATACTGCTCCAAAGAGCTGTAGCCGGCAGCACTTAACATTCACAGCCAGACTTCCACTCCACTTCCCAGAAGCAATCAGATTCCTTCCATCAGATACCTTCTCTGTCTCTGGTCTCTTTTGCTCTGAACTGTAAGGACATAACAAAATGGATATTTTATAAACAGACACATACAACGATCAGAAATAGATTACTAGTGACATTAGGAAGTACTGCATAGTAAATAATAGTAAACAAAATGATACTTTAGCTGATCTTAAAGATGTATAAGAAATATAAGCTTAAATAAAAGAAGTAAAAACAACGAGCCTGAGCACAGTGAGGTTTTTCCTTCACACCAGTGTTTTAAATTTTAAAAGTATAAAATAACCTTTTAAAATGTATTTTTAATAATACATTTTATTTTAATAAAAATTATTAATTTTAATTATTAAATTTAAATCATTAAAAATTATTTTTAACTTAGGCAGTCACTCTTTTTTAAACTTGATTCTGTCGAAATATAATTTCCAAAATTTAAAAACATAATTCTTATATAAATATAAAATGAATACATGTCACAGATTTTATTGGACTCACTAACTAGTGAGGTGACCAGTAAGATGGGAAGGCTGATTCCAAGAACATCTGAGGAATAAGTGTTTGCATAGTCTATTTGGAAAGGCATTTAAGGAGAATTTAAGAATAAGATCACCAGGTTAGCTATAACATTGGTTCATATCGTAAGGGTCACTAAAGCCATAATCTTTGGTGATATCTCTTCCAAAAGATAGATATCTACAAGTAAGCATGTAACTTCCCAGTGTCTAGGCACTAATCAATCAGCTCATTAAGTCAAACAAAGATCCATCCTTCTAGAAAATCAAATAATCCTCGGGTGGACCTGCTAATGGTGCAACATGACAATGAAAGGACACACAGATATCCTTTTGCTTTCTTTCCTGGGTTTAGATCATGTTTTTTCTTAAAGGGTCCTTCTGTTGGCAAGTGATCATCTGAATGCCAATCAAAAATTCTACTTAAATGGTGGAGGCAATCAAGACATTTGAGGATGGTTTATAAAGGAAAAGGAGTTCACTAAATAAAGACCAGTAAGTTAGTATGTCTGCCAAGACACTAAAAAGGCTGCAGATTGCATCTGCCAATTACTTTGAAATTTCTAAAACACTAAGAATTTTATATATTTCAGGTGATACAATTCAAATCTCAAGAGAACAAAAAACACTCTCAAGTGGTTATAAGAATATCTTGTACAAATCTTGAATATGATGTCCTAATGTAGTGGAAAAAGGGAAAATGATTCATATATTAGGAGTGATTGGCCAGGCTAGTAAATTATGAAATATGTAAGAACTTATAATTTAAATTTTGTGTTTTAAACTTGAACAATATAGTAATCAATAAGATGTATTCTAATGAGATGAAAAGTTTTTTTTACATGCTATATTTCTCTGATATTAGTTCTGTCCTTATGTTTTTTTTTAACAAATTACTTTTCCTTATGATATGTGTATTACACTCATAAAACTTCATGAAAATATATACAGGCAATAAAATCATGGTAATTGGTTTCATTCTGCTCCTCCAGAAATTAGTATTCTAATTAATATAAGCTTTTTTGGCAAAGTATGCTCACAATGACTTTGTAATAATACTGCCACAATCATTTACACAGTACAGATACTTTCTAAGTTTAAAGAAGTATACAAGCTTAATTTATTATTCAGTTATTAAAATTATTTCCCCAAATAAAAATATTTTTATGATAAAGTATGTTTCTTAATTTTATTTTTATACATTAATTTAAGCCATCGTAACTTTCAGAATATTATTTTCTTTTGAATATCCAACAGTAGTGCCTTTATTTGTGTGTGTCTGTGTATCTAACATTTGATCATTCTAGAACAAACAACACAGAAAATAAGTCTGAAAAATGTTACGTTAATGAATATGGTTATTGTGTATAATTCCTTTTTTATTATTTCACTTTTTAAAAATTTTTGCTCCCATACACTTTCAAATTGAGAACAAAAGAAACAAGTAATTGACTTAAGGCATTTCACGCAAAGGGAAGTGTTCAAGTGAATTGATTTTGTTTTCCTCAAGCTGGTATAGAAGAATGGAACAAATGACAATTTTAAGACATCAGCATAGACTGAGCTGTATTTTCTCTTTACTTTGGCTGTTTTTAGGAATTAGGCACTTGAATTAACTAAAGTTGCTAGGATACAGTTTAACAAATACTAACACTTTTTTTAATTGGGCAAAATTCATTTCAGATTAGAAAAATCAAATCAATATTGCCACTTTGACTTTTAGTAAATTATTGTTGCTTAAGAGGTCAAGATTTTGGGAGTATGTATCTACTTGCTAGAGTGAAATCTTTCTTTTCTTCCTAGTGCTATCCTTGGTTTCCTTAAACATAGAGGAGGTTATGAAATACTTTGCTATAGTTTATTTTTTATATAAGATTTACATTTTAAAGTAATATTGCATGTTAAGAGCTACTACTCTGAGCTACTTTCTCAATAATAACATCAATAAAATAATAACCATAATAATAACAGTAACAAGAGTACATATTTTATGCCAGAGGTTAAGCTCTGTTGTATAGATCATTCTATGCCTCACAATAATCTCTCAGGATAGGTATTAGTGTCCACATTTCCAGAGGAAGAAAGGGAACATCAGAGAAGTTAAGTAATATACCAAAGTACCCAACTGGTAAACTGTTTATTCAGAAAAAAAAAAAAACTATTTTTCTAACTCCAAAACCTATGGTTTTTTTACTTAATCATAAATACAAATTTAAAAACCTGTACTGGTAAAGAAAAATCACTTTTTCTATCACAACAGTCTATGCTGTGTCTGGGTAATCTGACCTCTTAAATAGCCAGTTCAATCTTCCTTCAGTCATATTTCCATTTATATTTAGAGTAAAGGTGAACTGAATCTCTTGTAATTTGCTAGAGGTAGAAACTTTCAAAAGCATTGTTTAATCGAGTTTGTATTAGGCTCTTTTGCCTACTCTTTAATTCATTAATCATAAGCAAAGGAATTTGAAATATTTGGCAGCCATCACTGGTCATTTACATTAGTTTTGAGTGATCATTTTTTCCCTCTAGAAGTAGCCTCAGATCAAAAGTTTTCCTATTTAGCAAGAAAAACTATAGAAACAGTAAAAACTAACTTGACTTGTCTTATTTAGTATCAGGTCTTTCCAAATTCGATTTCAGGTTTGCACAGTAGGAGAATATGATCCTTCCTTCCCTTTATTCAGAACATAACCAAAGAACCTAAATCAAAAAGAGTTTTCAATAAAGTATTATGCAAGGTATAGAGAATTTCCACATGAAAGGCAAAAAGGCACGTGTATGCCTAGGTGGGTTTGTAATGTTTTATACATTTCCAGTATTTACAACTTCTACTAACAAGCTAAAGAGCAAGTTGCTCCAAAGATAAGGAAATTAGCTGAAAGCTGCTTGTCAAAATGTGGCTGAGTTAGTGTTTGAATTGTGATTTACACTGGAGATGTAAGGTGACCTTGCAGTATATATTTCATGCTCTAATTTCTCCTGCCTCTACCTTGTCAGTTAATATGATTGTTGAACTTAAAAGAGCCTCCTTCAAAACATACCTGTAATGGAGCCTGGACTGATGGCAGTGAGATTTGTAATATAACTTGGAAAAGTTTGACAGTCAAATGAATATGACATCTTTCTAAAAAAGAGAAGTGAACTAGATGTGAATTCAAAGAAATGGAGAAAGAAAATATGCAAGAAAAATTGATTGAAATTTTAATTTACAGTGCCTAGTAGAATGACTGGTATATATGGGAATTTAATGAATGTTTGAGTAATGAACAAATAAATTCAATGCAATAATTAATAGGAGTGATCTGTTTTCTGAGGGAAGGTTACCCAATGTAGTAAGATGGATAAGCATGCAAACAATTGCCAAGCCCTGGGTTTCTTCTCTGAGGAGATCCCGTCTCCATCTGTCACTTTTCACTCTTTTTGAAGACATTTTTGAAAAAGATACAATATAAGCTGAGTGAAGACATAAAAGTTTCAAACACCAAAGACTTTCTGCTTTATGATCAGAAATAAAGTGTAGGCTGCCTTGTACTTTGCTTTCTGCAATTGAGTGTGTCAGAGGTGATGGCGAGTTAGTTCTAAGACTTCAAGAGGCCTTTTGCACTTCTGCTTTCTCTTGCTTTTTTGTGATCTTGATGTGGAACCTCTTAATCTCAGGTCCATGCCTCATGCCCAGTAGAAGCCAATTACTGAGACACCAGTGCTTGGAAGTAGAGACAGTTTTATTCAAATTGACCAAAATGAGAAGGCAGGAGAACAAATTCTTTCAGATCTGCCTTAACAAAAGAACAAAGCAGGGGGCCTTTATATGGCTGAGGGGCTTGGGAGATGGAATTTCAGGGAAACAAAGGGGAAGTCTGTGTTTCTTTCACTTCAGATAAGACCTTGAGCAGCTAGACTTCTTGGCATCGGCAGCAGCTGAGGTCAGGTTACCCAGTGGTGGCAACTTCCTTAAAGGCATCCTTTTTTCTTCTACAAAACAAGCTCATAAGTCCTTGTGACCATTGAATAACCCCTCCGGTTAGACAAGAAAACAGCAAATTAGCAAGCTATAATTATAAATGGGCTGTGAAGCAAGTATTTGGGCTCAACAAATACCTCTAACAGGGATTAGGGTTATATATCTAGAGTTTACATGGGTACTAACTTCTTGTCATCTGTGGCTATGTTGGGAACACGATAGAAGGGTAACTATGTTTTTATGGAACATTTACAGTAACCCCCAGGTACCCAGCTTCAATCTACTGAAATCATGTCTAGGCTGGCCTATTGGAGAGACTTGGGAGACCACATGGGAAGAGCTGAGGCATCCAGGAGCAGCTGACAGCCAGCCAAGTCCAAACATGAGAGAGAGGTCAGCCACAATCAGCAGAACCACTTTCCCAGCCCACAGGTAATCACAGATATAATACTGAGCCAGCCAGGACCCAAAGAACAATCCAGCTGACCTAGACACTTGTGAGCAATAAAAATGGGTATTGTTTCTCTTAATTGGATTTCTGAGAGGCAAAGCCTGAGACATGGACTCCTGATCAAGTAATTATGAGGGGAATAAATGTAAGCAGGAATATCGGCTGGACACCATCTTTACTCTGATCCAAAGGGGGAGCCTGAAGCACAAATAGCACCACAGAGCTCACCTGCACTGAGGAAAGGGGTGGTCATCTCCTGCCCCAGTGTAAATCAGTCGTTAGCAAAGGCCTTTCCTCCAAAGGAGCTGGGACTAGGGGAGAGGAGTGCAGAGTAGCCAGTGCTAGAAGGCTCCCATTTAGCCATGGGATAGTCACCCTAGAAGGGGCAGCTGTATGATCAGCCTAAACTTCACACCAGCTATGGATTGGGCACACCTGTCAGGGAAGAGAATTGTGTTGGGGCACCATCATAAACTGCTACCTTATTTTAAGTAACTAAGTTCAGCAGGAATAACTGACTAATACAATAACCATAATGTTTTAATCATCTTCTAGGCACTATTAAAACTAGTATTTCCATGCCACTCATTATTAGAGTAAGGAGTTTAGATTGTTTTTGCTATAGGGTTGTTGTCTTCTAGCTGTGTCTTCATATTTAGAGAGAGGAATTTCTCTTTCTTTCTCTTCTTATAAAGTTGCTAATCCCAACATGAGAGTCCCACCCTCATGAACTCATCTAACCCTAGTTGCCTCCCAAAGGTCTCCTCTTCAACTTAGTCACATTGGGGGGTGGGATGTCAACATATGACTTTTTGAGGGTATACAGTTTGAACCATAGCACATTGTAACCAATTTGATTCGGAAGGCTAGGAGGAGGAATTCACTGAAAAGAAATCAGAGACTACCACTTTTTAAAGTTATTTCTAGATGACGATATAGTAATGAATAGAAGAACTACAGAAGAGAGAATTGACTTGAGGGAGAAGATTATGAGGACCGATTTGGAATTTCTGAGTTTGAGCTCTTTACAATATCCAGATGTTATAGGCATCTGAAACATGGTTGTAAAGCTTAGATGAGATTGTGGTGTTGGACAGGTGGAAATAATTGATTTATTATGGTTTAAAAAATGAAAGTTTTCAATTTAGGAAGATCATTTTGAAAAAATAGGTACTAAGGATAGACTTCTTGAAAATTCTGAAATGTTATGATCATTCAGCACAGGGAAAGACAGAATATAACACTTTTCATTATGAAAAGTCTTTTATATGTGCTAAATTCTGTGTAACTATTTCAAGTTGATGATCTTTTTAATCCTCACAAAAATAAACTAGATAAGGTCTAATATTTTCACTTTAAATAGGAGAAAAGTTGATTGGAGGGGTTATTTGTCGAAGTTTATGGAATTATTAATTGGATGAGTCAGGATTTGAACATGAGCCATTTGGCCACAAAGTCTATGTTATTAAAGTACAAAAAAATCATAAATGTATTTTCTATGTTGACAGGTCTATATTTGTAATGTTATTCTTTATATCTCTCATTATATATGCTTATATGAAGTTTATTTAATCACTCAATTATTCGTGGACTTAGTATTCTCTATTTTTTAAAATATCATAACAAGGTTTCATTAGCATTTTGTTGGTCATTCTTTAATAAACATATCTTTTTAATTTTCTCACTTATCTGAATATTTCCATAAAATATATGTCAGGGGATAGAATTATAGGATAGAGAGGATATAGAATTACAAACTTGGGAAACCTTTCCTGTATAACATTAAATTACACTAAAGAAAGATTGTACAAATTTTCCAGTTCTTTATACAGAATAAGTGATTTCCTGAAAACAATCTTTTTGGCACAGTGGTGCAGGAGTCATATTGAAACAGATTTAGGTGTCAATGGCAGGTTGAGTGAAATGAGTGAGGCTGGCTTTATATATTAACGATGTTGATATAAGAATAATGATAGCAAATATTAATATAGTGTCAGGCATAGTTCAAAGTGCTCTTGAATTGTTTTTTCACTTAAACTACAAACCCTATAAAGTAGATATTGTTATTCTCACCATTTTACAGGTGAGGATAACTGAAAAACAGAGAATCCTCCTATTTTGTATGTATCTAAAATGTAAATAGCTTTTTCTCCAGTTAAAAAATTATTTTGATTTCAGCAAAAAAAGACCCATGCATTATTTATTATTCCGTACCGTTGTCTATTCCAGACATGTCAGTCTATCATTAACTGCTTGGCGAAAGAAAGATGGTGGGGAAAGTTCAAAAAGTTGTTTGGAAGCCCCCAGATATTTGAGAAAATTTATTGGCTGAGGTGGGCAGGAAAAAAGAGTAGAGAATGAATTTATAGGTGATAAAGGAGAAAATTTGGGGAGATAGTCCCCGAATACACAAAGAACCAGCTGATCAAAAGGATAGCGGGATAGTAAACTTTAGAGAAAATAGAGGAAAAATAAATCTGAGTGGGTGGATGATAGCTTTAGGACACAGTGCAGGAGAGTTGAGGGATTTATTTGAATTCATAAATAAATATTATCAATGGTAGTTCACCTTTTTACAACCTGGAAAATAGGCAATTGAGTGTTCTTTTTGTAAACTATCTTCACAATAAATCATTCATTAGCCAGGATGCTTTCGCTTTCAATACTGGTCAGGATCACTAAGATAGCTGAACTAAGGCAAAATTAATGAAATATGTACAATTTAAACAGTGAATTAGATAGATATTGATTGGTAAGGCATTAATTTATGAGCTTAAATTAAATAGCTCCACAGACAGCATATAACCTCTATAAGTACTCATACACTTAACCTCGACACTAAAATAAAAAAACCCAGAAGTTATCAAGTTAAAGAATTTATTTCTCTCAGTGTAAATGGATTACAAAGAATTGCATGAGGATTGTTTTTTCAATTATCAAAAGAGAGCAAGACTCACTGATAAAAATGTGAAAGTGTATATTTAATATTATTACTAAAATCTAAAAGTCTAATGCTCAGCTATAAATTCTTTTCTAGATACAGGCTATTCCATTATAAACTATTTTCTTCATTTCAAACTATTACCTTCATAACACTTAGAATATGAAAGATTAGGATGGAATTAAAACAAGCTTCAATATCTAAACTAAAAAATATGATTATTGTGCTCTTTTTAATTTTATTTAATGTATTTGTTCATTTTTATTTTATCTAACTAGTAGATTTTTTCAGTTTTTGTTAAAATCTATAGAGAGCAACATATATCTTTGATTTCGAAAAACTACATTAAATCTGGATGTAAGCTTTCACGCTATAAACATGGCTTAGCCAGTATGCATTAACTGTGTGACATTAAAAGATGTCAAAAGGCAAGTTATCTGTGGGCCATTTTGCCTACCTTTTTAATTATGAATATTCTGGAGCATGCCTTTCTACATTACCATTTATTCAAAACAATTTGAATTGCCTTAGTTGTGCTATGTGTAGTTAAAATTTTTTTGACTGAGTTATCTCCTAAAAGAACAATAGTAAGATATTGTAAGCTATAAAACATTATGTGGGTGGTGTGTCTGTAATGATTTTTAAGTGGTATTTTTGACTGTAGAAGTTACTTATTCCAGCCAAGGAATCTTCAACTTCTGCAATTTAATTGAGAGGGTTGCCTGTATGAGCTTAAAAAAATAATAGTAAAACAAAACAAAAAATTTGCCACAACCACAACTGTTTTCTACTTGAGGTAGGACACCAGGGAACTCCTTGACATGAAAGAATAATGTCTAAATAAGCCTCCTGTTATTGAGAGACAGACAGGGGTAATGCTTTATTGACTTCTACCCATGTAAACTGATCACCACATTCATCTGAAGTGAAATGAAAGATAATTCTTCATTTGAAAGTAATGACAGGTTTGAGAGAAATTAAATACTCCAATTTGATATACTTCTCTAAATATATATTTTATTTTCATTTTGGTACTATTTCGTTCCATGAATTTCTGCAATGTTCTTCACTGGAGGCTCTTTTATTGCCAAAACTTCATATCTAACAGGATTCATTCTCCTGCTTCCCGTTTTCCTCCAACTCATTGATTGCCAATCTTGATGAAAAATTCCTTTTATTTAAGTTAATGTTACATGTCTATATCACTTTCCAATTTTTATTTACTTCCCTTCTATTTTCAGGTCAAGTTCTCATATTACCGAGAATTACCAAGAACCTACTCTCACATCAACTTGTCTGTCCTAGCACCGACGGTAAACTTTAGAGATTCGCGTGGTTGTTCTGTCTTTCCTTGGTGTCTCACAATACTTTAAATATTTTACTTAATATATATTTATTGAATGTTTAGTTTTAATATGTTGCTATGTAAAACATAAAAGGCATAGAGTTGAATCAAATAGAATTTTGGATCTCTTTATTAGGAACATAGGCAAAGAAATGAATGAAACAAAATTTTATACAATCATACGCTGCATTACAGAGTTTCGGTCAGCGAAGGACAGCACATATGATGGTGGTGCCACAAGATTAGTGCCATATAGTCTAGGTGTGTAGTAGGCTATACCATCTAGGTTTGTGTAAGTACACTCTATGGTGTTCGTAAAATGACAAAATCACCTAAGGACGCATTTCTCAGAACAATCTCCCGTCATTAAGCAAAACATCACTGTGTACAGAAAATACTAATGTACCGAATATTAGATTGAGTTATTATTATTGACATGGTTGAGTTTAAATTGATCATCTTGATATTTGCCTTCTATTTGTCCCTTCAGTTCTTTGTTCTCTTCTCTTTTTTGTCTCCTTTTGGATTAATTGAATATTTTACATGATTCCATTTTTTGTCCTTTGTTGGCTTTTTAACTATTGCACTTTTCAATTTGATGGTTGCTTTAGTGTTTATAGTAAATATCTCTAACCTATCACAGTCTACTTTCAAGTGATATACCACTTCCCACATGACCTAAAAACCTTACAATAGTGTATTTCCATTTCTCCCTTCTCAGCTCTCACACTATTGCTGTTTTACATTTTCTTTCTTTTTAACTATCATATAAAACTCACAATTCATTTTTGTTATTTTTGCTTTAAACTGTCAATTATCTTTCAGAGAGATTTAAGAAATGAAAAATGCTATTTTATATTCACCCACATACTTATGATTTCCAGTGCTCTTCATTCCTTTGCATAGTTCCAGATTTCTAACTGGAATCATTTTCTTTCTGTCTTTAACATTTCTTCATGTATTTTGGTCATAAATTCATTCAGCTTTATTTTATATTTCAAAAAGACATCATTTTGCTTTTGATATTAAAAATATTTTCATTGGGTATGCAATTCATAAGTGACTGTTATTTTTTCTAAGTACTTAAAAGGTATTATCCAACTATTTTCTGGCCTGTATTTTTCCAGTGAGAAATCTGCTATTACTTTGAGCTCTCTTCCTCATAAGTAATGTGTCTTTTTTTCTCGGTTTTAAGTTTCTCAGTTTGTCCTGGTTTTTAGCAATTTGTTTATAATGTAACTTAATGTAGTTTATTTTTTTTAGCTTGAGGTTCATTGAATTTTTTATATGTGTGAACTTATAATTTTCATCAAACAGAAAAAAATTGGCCATTATTTATTGACTCTTTTATTCCCTCGTTTTCCATCTTTCAGAGACTCCAATTATTTGTGGATTAGTCCACTTGAGGTTGCTCCACAACTCACTATTGCTCTGTTTATTTATTTATTTGTATTTGAAGATTTGCCCTTAGCTAACATCTGTTGCCAATCCTCCTCTCTCTTTCTTTTTCTTCCCCAAAGCCCCAGTACATAGTTGTATGTTCTAGTTGTAAGCCCTTCTAGTTCTTCTATGTGAGCTACCATCACAGCACAGCGACTGACAGACGAGTGGTGCAGTTCCACACCCTGGAACCGAACCCGGACCCCCGAAGCAGAATTCCCCAAACTTTAACCACTAGGTCATCAGGGCTGGCTCTCTGTTTATTTTTAAAGGCTTTTTTTTTTGTTAATAATTTCTCTCTTCAAGTTCTTTCATGTCTTATTATGCAACGTCTGATCCGCTGCTAATCTCAGCTGGTCAATTGTTTTCATCTCAGGCCATGTCATTTTCCTCTCTAGAATTTTAATTTGGATCTTTTTTATATCTCCCATATGTCTACTTAATATGTACAATTTCTACTTTCTTGACTATATAGTATCCAGTTATAACAACTGTTAGAGTCCTGTCTATATTTTTAATATCAGTAGCATTTCTGAGTTCATTTCAATCCATTGATTTTCTATAAATTGTAGGTCATATTTTCCTATCTCTTGCAAGTCTGGTAATTTTTTATTGAATGCTGGACACTGATTTTTATTTTGTTGAGTGATGGATTTTTTATATTCTTAAAAATATTCTTGAACTTTGTTCTAAGTGAAGTTTTTTGAGAACTTTTTGATCATTTTGAGGATAGCTAGCTTCAGAGTAGTCTGCCTGATGCCCCATGAATTATGTGACTTTCCACTCTGCCTGGGTTCTTGGCATTGTTCTCTCTAATTCTTTCAGATGGTTCATTCTCTGGACTTGGGTGACTTCCTCACATGCATTCCCTAGTCACCACTCAGCTGAAAACTTATGGGAAGCCCTCTGTAGATCTCTAGATCTGTCCCTTGATTTACCTGTCTCCTCTCCAACATTCTGCACTGTAAATTCTAGCCTCCTTCTCCTTTCTAGAGTCCCAGTTCTGGTTCCTCAACTTAGAAAGACTGCTTTACTCCACATGGATTATCTTTCCTGACACTGTGGCCTAGAAACTCTCTAGACATTACATTGGGCTAATTGCAACACTTGCCTCATTTATTTCTTTTCTCTTCAGGATCCTTAAACTTTACGGCCTGATGTCCAATGTCTTGAAAACCATTATTTTGTATATTTTGTCTGATTTTATATTTGTTTTAGGTGGAAGGATAAATCCAATTCCTATTCCTCCCTCTTTTCCTGAAAAGGAGCGACAACTTTTATTGTTGAATATTTCTTTTGGAAACATGTCTTTTATAGACATGTGCAATGAGACACTACTCAATTCTATGATTTTTTAATTCCCAGAAAATAAATGAGTACAGTGTGCCTTTGAAACTAAAATACATGGCTTCAATTATGTTTTGAAACAAAGCACTTTTGTTTTAAAATCATTGCATTCTTTGTTAAGTGACTCAGGTTTTAATTCAGTTGCAATAACAACTAACATTACTAACGTGATTATGATCCTCCTGTATATTACAATATATATTTCTTGCTGGGTGATGGGACTTTGAGCTTCCTGTGAAGTGGTTCTAGTTTACTATTGGATTAATATTAATTGGATTGCTACTCTTGTTCCTAGCAAGTACTTGGATCATTTTCTATTTCAGGAAAATTTCCTTACCCCAGAGGATGGTTGAGAGGTTGTCTTAGGCCTTTTAAAACCATGGCTGCTTTCAGAAGATGGATCAGCAGCTTTCCATCTCCATGAGGACTCGGTTAACCCAGGAGATAGCTCCTGGGATTATGTTGTGATATCTCTTGCTCTATATAGCCATATCTGTGTAGATAAGTTTCTGTATTTTTTCCATTAAAAAAGTAAAATATTTTAAATATGTCTATTTATACTTTCAGTACATTACCATCTTTTTATGACACCCACACTTTTCATAATTAATAATACCCCAGATACAAAATTTGTAGACAAATTAAAAGACGTCACTTTTTAGTACTAATAGTTTAAATGTAGAAGTTAAAAGAAACAATCTTCTTCCAGAATCTGCCTATAATTGTGAAAAGGCTAATTTCATAGAGAAGAAATCTACAATGGTACTTGAAAAAAGCGAGTAATCTACATGTCTCAAATTGGGAGGAATTTGAGATAAGTATAGTGCAGATAAGCATTGTCGGAAGAAAAGCAATAAGGAGGGAGCCCACAATTTCCCTTCCTTTAAGTAGAGCAGATGCAGGTAGAAATATAGCCTTTCTCACTATTTTGATGAGCTACAACCTGCAAATGAGGTTACATTTTTGAACAGAGAAAAAAGTTCATAGCTTAAAGCCTTCTACCAATACTGAGGAAGAAAATACAGTAACAGCTATGATAAGAAATCTGAGGATCATGTTAAGAATAGCTAACAATTATATGGACTAATCAGGTTCCAGGAACTCTTCAAATTTTTCTTGTGCATGCAATCTCATTTGATCCTCAAATAACCCTATGAAATAGGTATTATTATTATTCTTATCAGAGTCAACCTCAATCAGCAGTTTGATTTCAGTGGATCTTATCAGAAAATGGGTTCTTCTTCTTTATAGGATGCTAAATGAGTGACCCAGAAGGTTCAGTAAGCAACTGTAATCTGTTTCCACAGTTGATGGCCCCAAAGACAGATGATTTATTTTTATTGATGTCTTAATAGGTTCTAACACCGTGGGGTTTTAGTTGTACATTATTGTTTGTCCATCACCATGTGGATGCATCCCTTCACCCCTTGTGCCCACCCCCTACCCCCTTCCCCTTGGTAACCACCAATCAGTTCTCTCTGTCTGTGTGTTCATTCATATTCCATTTATGAGTGAATTCATGCAGTAAGACAGTTGATTTTTAATCTAGTAGTCTGTAGTTTTCCACGTGAGAGACCAAACATCTAGATCATTGGCAAATAGCAGGAATCAGAGTTCTGCTTCTGAACAGAGTGACCTCATCCAATTTTGGTTTTGCAGAGCTGGAACTGAGGCTAAACAGCTGCAGCATCCTAATAGACATCTGGTTTCTGTCTAGCTGACCATCAGTGAACCAGGTCCAGGCATTTAAGGGAACCTCTGTGAATCACGCACCTTAGTGAGTGAGTAGCTTTGTTTCAGGAGGTGGAATCAGACATAAAGTCCTCTTACAACCAAGGGATAGCTGCCAGCTTTTCATGTAAAATCAAGACGCCACTCTGGCCAGGCAGTTGTGTTCTTGAACATACCATTTCCATTTGGGGGCCCTTCATACTTTGTTAATCATTGAGTCTCAGTAGACCCACCACAAAATGGACATATCAGTCCAGAGAGTCACATGGCCTCTATGGGTCAGGCATTTGTTTTCAACAAGAGCTCAGTAGTAAGCTAATAGCTACTTTTCAAATAAGGTTTACCTGGTAGCTGTGTCAGGGAAACTCCAAGTCCAAAACTCCATGGAGCACCTCTGAGTGGAAGATCTCTCCCTTTGCCAGAGGCTCCAATCAACAAAATCATCAGTCACAGAGACTTGTTCTGTCTCCATACCCAAAAATGACCAAGAAGGTGCTATGCCTCCTTTTTGGTAGTAGGGGTCTGAAGAGACAGCAGTTTTTCCTTGATTGCTGGATGAACAATCTTGAATCTGCCCACACAGTCCCCAAAATCTTTGATATTTATCAAAGCGTTGGGTTTATCTGAGATATGATAACATTGCAGTTAGGACAGTTGAGACTGCTACTTCTGACTTGTCAACCAACAGGACATCATAGGTAAAACAAAAGGACTGGACATCAGGTGGTAAAGACCCTCATGCTAAATCTCAACGCCCCTACTGGTGGCAAATGACAGGGAAGTTTGTCTTGCTGGGCTCTTTCGACTTGCAGTTCTTCCTTGAGTAGGTTGGTTGTCCGGCACTTGTGGAATGGGAAAGTTCAAGCAACTCAGCAGTTCCTACTATGCATGTAGGTGTAGAAACAACAGAAACAGTCCAATGAATTGGCCCAAAGGGCCCACATACAAGGTTATTTTGGCTTCCTTTTCCCACAGCAAACCTTGCCTGAATTTCGTGTTGAATTCAGATGTCCCCTCCTCACACAAGTCTGTGTAAGATGGAGATTTGGGCATCTGTCTCTAACAGAGCCAAAAAAATTCAATCCCTTTTTTCCCCAATCTATTTCCCCAAAGTATCCCCCCAGAATATGCAGCCTTTTTTCTTAAGGCAGCTGAGGGGGAACAGCAGATCAGGGAGCATGGAGAGGAAGAGCAGCTTCCCACTGGTGAATAAGTCACATTTACTATCCATTTCAAGCAGACAGATAACTTAATTAAACTTCACCTGTTTTCAGTTTACCCAAAGCCCTGTGTACCAGCTTTGGGACTCTTTGACCCATCTACCTTCTGCCTAGAGGAGTAAACAATAAGACAAAGACTCATTTGTGTGGCTGATTTCAAGCTTACTCCCCACCCCTCAGCATCATTAAAAGTTAGGACAGTGGAAGACGGCCCTTAACCACCCCCCATTTCTCTTTGCCCACAACTTGAGAGCATTTATTACTAGATTCTGGAGTGTTTTCTCATATCCTCTAACCTGGCCACTTAGGACCCTTTTTCTTTCCTCTTTTAGAAAGCCATATTTCTATCAGAATCCCAACCTCCAGTCATCTCCAAAATTGTCAAGAAATGTCTGAGATATTACCCACCTTGCAAGCTAATAAGTTAAGCTGTCACAGTTTTACAGATATTGGCAGAAGCCATGACACTCCTGGGTCAGAGACAAAGAACTTTAAAAATGATGGCACAGTGGCAGTATCAGCTTCAGGTTTGCTTTGATTCTCCTTGACCCACAAATCCCATGGGGGAGGTGCAAATGTGGGCGCAGGTAGATGCTGCCCTCTGGGTTTGTGTCATAGGTGAGGGACTCTAAGCTTAGGAAACCCCCAATTTTATAAAGGGGACTGCAAGCAAACCCACCTAACCTTTGGCCCAGAAGGAGATATTGTCTTTATTATCTTGGTCAGGAAATAATTCTGCCCTCTGCCCCTCTTTCTTTCAAGAGTTTTTGCCTTACAAACAAGGCTTATCTTCCAAGGCTTTTGCTATACAAATATCCTTAAAAGATAGTCTTGAACAAAAGCTGTCATAGAAGTACAGTAATACCATGGAGAATTGTCCCCAAAACAGTATTTTTCATCCTCTTTTCCCAATAAGTGCCTCCAGGAAACAAAAGGCAAAAAAGGTTGAGTCCTCTGGGCAATATTTTAGGGTCTCACTTCCCGACTTCAAATGGAGAAGCCATACTTTCTCATATACTGGAGCTTTAAGAAACACTTGTTGGTTTGTACAAAATGTTTTGATAGCAAAAATAACACTATAAAATTATTGGTTTTAGAAAAAAAGGAAACTATTTTTGGTAAATCCATGGAATATAGTCTTTGCAAAGATCTGTAATTGATTTTATGCATTTGTTTACACTTTAGGCATTTGTGTTCCCTGTAGTTCTAATATAGCCTGTTCTTACTGTGCACTGACAAAATAATGAAAGAAAAAGGAAAGACACTAGAAGATTTAGTGAATATCTGATTATGATAATTTGTAGGTAAAATTTAATAGAGATATTAAAACATCAGTGTGATAGTAATGTACAGATATCTGATTATTTCACAAACATCACATTTTATGGATGGGAATAAAAGAGAGAGAAAAGATTTAACATGAAGAACAGAAAGAGGACCAGCCCCATGGCCTAGTGGTTAAGTTTGGTGTGCTCCACTTCAACAGCCTGGGTTCGGTTCCCGGGTGTAGACGTAAACCACTCGGCGATGGCCATGCTGTGGCAGTGACCCATATACAAAATAGAGGAAGATTGGCACAGATGTAGCTTGGGGAGAATCCTCCTCAACAAAAAAAAAGAGAAAAAGTCCACTATTTATGACATCTGTAAATCTCCAGAAGTTGAGTGAGTAGCAGAGATGAGGAAGTTTGGTAAGGTTTATATGGGGAAAATATTTTTCAAATTATTCGTGCCTTCTCACTCACTGATGTAATGAGTAATGCTAATTATGAAAATTATTATAAAAATGTGAACAGTATGCAGCCAGAAAAAAAGAAAAAGGTAATATTGAAGAATCACTGACAGGGCATTAAAGAATAAAATCTGACATTTAAAATGGGAATTGGCTTTTGCTTCACTGTGAAAACTGGAGTCACCAGAGCCATTGCTGTCAGGGCTGCAAGGAACTCAAACCCTGAGGAAACCTCTATCTCCTTTGATATCCAAGACGTGAGTAACAGGAATTTTTTAACTTTTGGCAACTCCAGTGCTTGCTTTATTATAAAATAGGAAACAGAAGTATAGTTGGACTTTGTAGCTGACAAACTCCTGAATGGAAAAATACGTTTGTACTCTCCCTAAGTTTGCCTGATATGCTTCACAGCAAAGTCAACCACTTCCCCATTAATCCCCAGCATTGAGCAGTACTGTCAGCAAATTTTACCTCAGTGCCAAAAAGATGTCCTAAAATGGAGGATTTATCATCTCTTCTTCCCTTTTCCACTAAATAATTATCCTGACTTTGTTTTTGTACTCTCCCCTTTTCCTGTATCCTAACAGAATAAGAAAGATGGAAGTGCCAGAAACAGAGATGAGAGTAATTTTTCTTTTGCTGGAGTGGGGGCTGGAGGAGTAGGGATTCATATGCCTGTGGGTTTTATTCATATACTTCTAAATATAGATGTTAATCCTTGCATGTGATCTTTCTAAAACAGTATAAAGCATTTCAAACTCTATTTAATTTTAATGAGATGTTTACATCTCAGCAATAAACCTTGACGATAATTAAGCTAATTCCAAATGTAACTTAAACCTGAAAATACCTTGGAAAAATTAAACAAGATATAGTTAGTCCTTCAGTTGCTTTAGAAAAGTAATAGCAATAATAAGTAAAAAGTAATAGCATGATATAAAGGACAAAACTGTCAGTCATTCAGTAAATAGTTAATATATACTTAGAGTTTATTTTGTGATATACTTTGTTCTATGTGTCAGCAATATAACAACGGACAAAGGGAAAGTTCTGCTTTAAGGAGTCAGTGTTTCATAAATTATGATAACTTATATGATAATATGTGGTATATAGTAGGATTGAACCCATGCTTTGTCATCTTCTTGATATGTAGCAAAGAATGAAAATTTAGTCATTAAATATTGTCATTAAATTGTCAAAAATTTAGTCATTAAAATTGAAGAAATAAAGCAAAGTCTTAGTTGTTATTATGTCACACAATCTTAATTTTAAATCATTTAAATAAATTTTAGGACAAATTGATTCATATTTTAAGAACAATTAGAATTTTATAAGTACCAATTACATGTTTCACAGTATTATACATTGCAGAATTCATTTCAATTAACAGTAGCATCAAATCAATGTATAAAGAAGAACAAACCACACAATAGGAATTATTCTTCACATTAATGGAGATATAAATGTGTGGCAATATAGTTAGAAATTTCAGCTGTGAGTCACTCTTTCTTTAAACATCTTTATTGAGATATAATTCACATACCATTAAGGATCTCTCATTTATAGTGCACAATTCAATGATTATTAGTCTATTCACAGTATTGTACACCTATCACTACAATCTAATTTTAGAACATTCTGGTCACCCAAAAAGAGACCCATACTCATTAGCAGTCACTCTCCATCCCCTCCATTCTCATTCCCCTACCATGTAGGCAACCATTAATTTACTTTCTGTCTCAGTGGATTTGCCACTTCTGGACATTTCATACAATATGTTATCCTTTGTGACTGTTTTCTCTCACTTCTAAGTCATTCTTAAGACATCTAGGAGGTTCCAAGGTCACCGAAAGTAGTGGATCAGCTAAATTGAAAAAAAAAAACCCAGTAAGTATTCAAAAATCATCGTGTAGATTAAGAGCAAAGATGTGAAAGCATGTCTCTCAGGGTACCAAAATACAGAAATTGTCTAAATTTCTACAGACACTAGGTATGTGCTTTGTATATTATTCCAGAAACAATGCCGAGATGAATTTCAGGAATACACTGGTTACTGCAATTCACATGTGTGTAATCAAAATTCCTATGTAAGCTAATTTGCTTAAAGCCTGTCAGGTCCTTTTATTATAGCTTTCGTTCGTCTTGACCTCACTCTTTCCAAAAGGCACAGATGAGTTACAGCATCTAGCACAGTGCAGGAAACAAATTATGGATGAAGTACGAGTAGTTTTAATTTATCTAGACTGCCTATAGTATTACTTAATTCCTCTTTATTGAAAGAGGAGTGGAGGTTTATATGAAAACACTAGCAAATCTCAGTTGAAGTAGCCTACTCTGATTAACTAATTTAATTTGTAGTTTATAAACTTTGCATAGACTTAACCTTCCCAATCATATTTATAATTAAGTAGTAATTTTTTTAAATGGGCAAATTGGTAAATAGATACAGGCTATCTTTTCGACAAATAATTTTTATATATTATGTGCCAAGTATTTGCTAGACACGGAGATTGTATTGGCGCACAAGAGTATTATCCACTTAGAAATTTTATAATCAAGAAAAATATAAAATTGAACATGGGCTAGAAATAGTTTGAAATAATTATCTTAATAGGGTAAGTAAAGAGTGCTATGTGAGTATACAAATTAGTCTGGTAGGAAAGCTGAAAAGTTTCCAAAATCTTTGTATAGAATGGTGTATTGTGAAGAAGTTTACCCTTTAGGAAAATTTTCTGAAAATAGATTTATTTTCCTATCTGGGAGGTGGTAACCATGATAGAGCATTTCTTAATTTCCTACTGCCTCAAGAGTCTTTTTGATATGTGAGTAAATGGTCATATAAAAGCTACAAATGAACTTATTTCACTTGATAGCTGCCATAATTGATCTTAGAAGTATTTGTTAATAAGCAAAGGAGATTTTGAGTTAAGCATGAGAGTTTAAACAAATGTGTTTTTCTCCATTCCCTCTTAAGCATAAATTTAAAAAATTAAAAAGTGATATAAAAGGACAAAGAAAATGGGAGAGATCATAATAGTCTTACAAGCATCCATTTAGAAAACAGAAAGAGGTCAGTTGCCTAGTAATTCACTTAGCACAGTTGAGAAAAGCAAACGGTTCCTTGAGCAACGGAAGCCAACAAGAAGCAAGCAGACTGTCACTTCAGAATGTAAAGACGCAACGCTGGAGGTGCCAGGGAATGATGAAGTGCAGCAAGAGGGGGCCAAAAGCATTAAAGCAGAAGAAGTGATTGAAAGCATGAGTAAAAGAGAGTTAGATTGTTCCCTCCCCCCTTAAGCCATGTTATTATACATTTCCTACACTAGGAGAGAATTGGAGTAAAGGCTCACTTCTGAGAGAACAAATCCTAGAAGCTCTGAAATTGGGGACAACAGGCCAGTGGAGGGCAGAGTTGACACACTATTCTTGCTAAAATATGAAAGTCTGTATATTGAACGGTCAAACATATTCCATTCCATTTAGCATCCCAAGAGTGGGCATTCAGGTTTATAAACCCAAAGAAAGAGTTTAGAGTATTGGTATTTGCAGAAAATGATTGATCCAAGAGAAAAGATCTACAGATACAGGCATCTGAGATTCACCATCAAAAGACTTGAATATCTACCCAATCAACACATAGTGAAACTCACAAGTATTAAAGCAGCCGCCATATTTCTAATCAGTTTTTACTGCCTTGTTCCTAAACATAAGCAGGGAACTAAGAATTGTCATGCATTTCAGGAAAATCTCTATCATGAAAGGCAGTGGCTAAAACAAATAAAATGAAAAAAATCAGAAGACGAAGAGAATATGCTTGGAGCCAAAGAAAGCCTAAAGAAAAAAAAAAAGCACTCTAATATAGTCAAATCAAAGAACTTATGAATTAATAAAACAAAAGTAGAAAGCTATAAATAAAAATAACCCTCAGAAATTAAAAGAGCACTAGGAAAATTTAAAAACAATGGCTTTTTTAAAATGATCAAAAGACCTGTGAGGTTTGAGCAGGCCCCACTGGAGTTCTGAACCAATTGAGCAACTGATAGAAAAGAATAGCACAGTTGGGAAAAAAGTTATTACCTTTATTGCTGATAATGCTGATATTGAAGACTGTGACATATTGGTGGGCAAGTCATGTTTGTAAAGCTAAACGCCAGGCAGACCGAATTACTCACCTCACACTGGTAGCACTGGAAACGTTTGGCTTCCCAGATGGGGGCTGAGCCTTAACTAAAATCATTTCTGGTATGCAGGAACAAGACATAGCAAAATCCATACTTCCTTGAAGAACTCACTGACAAAAGGAAGAGGGGAAAGGGACTGGGGGGTCAGGCCCCATTTATCCTTCCAAATGGGATTAAATGACCCTTGGTGTCTTGGACAAGAGAATGTAGAGGGGCAAAAAGTGCCCAGGAATGAGATGCTAGTGGGCATCTCTACATCGAAGCAAATCACCAAATGGTTATTTACGTATCCACCTGGGATCATAGGTGAACTGTGTATCTTTTGGCAGCAGATGGCTCTGACATTTAACTGAGCAGTGCATCCCCTGTATTCATATCAAGCCAAAAGTTTACTCCATGTTGCATTTCCGACTACAAATTATGTCCAGACACACTGCCCAAGATGTCAACTAAGAAGCTGTGCAAAAAGATCAAATGACATCATAAAGACACTGCAATAATAAACTATCAACATAGAGAGGCCACAAGTTTGATATAAACTTCCTCTCATTATAAGATATTATGGAAACATTAAGTCCAAAGATTAAACTCCCTGGCAAGTTAATGTGCAAAATTACATATTAAAAGAACAAACAAGATATTAAAGATCAAAATCTAATTCTTGCCTTGATTGTTTAACAGAGCAATGAAATTAAAGGCCCCTCCCTCTCTTGTTCAGTCTCGGCTAGAGAGGGATTGATGGGTGCTGGTTCTTTCAGCAGCTGTGTAGGAAATATAGGATTTAATCTCAGGATTTAAATTGTCTCATGTTGCTGATTATTTTGGATTCCAAATAATAAATTAGATGGAAAAGGTTATCACAGCATTAGCCTTACACACATCAAATTTAGAAAACAAGCTAGTATCTAAAGCAGTTATTTCTGCTTCCCCATAACAAACGACTCTTTCCAAAAGTCACCACTTCCTTTTGTTGTAAAAGACCAAAGCAGACTCAATTATATCTGAGCAAAGACGATTTATGAAGAAATGACTGTATTTTGGCTTGCCATGAGGCCTCTCTATGCCAGATGACCAGAGTCCGCTTAACTGAAACTCAATTTCCCATCAGAAGTCAAATTTTTCACTAATGTAATTATTAGTGGGAGTGGGGGCGGGGGTGAGCGGCATAGATTTTCATCCAGTATCTTCTCTCCAAGTGGCATTTGGAACATTTCTGCCTTCTGCAAAATTTCACAATTTATAGTGTAGGCAGCTCCCATAAGCGGCCTTATTGTAGCAACTTTTGTTCTCTATCCAGAATCTCTTAATTTCCTTTCCCCTTTGAGCCCATATATGTGGCCACCTCATTACTGTAGTGACGATGGGCTCTGTCTAGTGTCAGAGCTTCCCTGATCTATTTTGATCTAGAGCATTCAGTTCTGGAAAGTTTTCAGTTCAGGCTGCTTCTTGCTATAGAGTTGATTAGCGTCTGTAAAAACTACTAAGGAAAGGTTTCTCTCTTTTCCTGACAATTTGTTTCACTTGCAGAATTAGCTGCAGAAATTTCTTGAACTGAAACTGCTATTGATAATTCAAAGTCCAACAACCCAAAGAGAAGCAATTACTTTGCTGTGTGCTTCTCAAGATTGCATTTTCATTCATCTTCTGGATAAAATAAATATTCAGAATAAAATAACCTGCTGCGCTTTCACCAGTAATAGCATGTTTTTACATTGGTTTATTTTCCTCTTTCAGGAAAGTTCAGTTAAGTTTATATCAAGTTAAGTTATTTTACCATTTGGTCAATTTTCTCTAATTTTTAAATTTTCAAGGACAAGTATTGAAATTCTGAAAAATGGCTATTAAATCAAAATTCCTTATTTTTCTTACATTCGCACTTCTTGTAGCTCTAATTATGATTTTTTTTCCTAACATGTTTCCATACTGATCTTTGGGCTGCCATAGAATTCACTGTTCAAACAAATGTTCTCCACCACTATCTTCCTGAGCTGGATAATTCGATCCAAGAAATAAGCTCCAATTCATAAAAGACTGCAGTTGCTGTATTTCTTCCTTTATGATTCTCCCCACCCTCTTACCACGCCTCCGATTTGCCTTAGACTCAAAATTCCATGACTTAGAAATTACAAAAAATGTTCAAGCTTAGACTCTAAATTCCCCAAATTCCTCAAGCATATACTCTCCAGGCACAGGCTTTTCCTGTGTGTACCCTTCCACAAGAGTTGCCTCACTTACGAACTTGCCATTAACTGAATATTTTCCAATTTTTGAACATGTAGAAGAATTCAGTGTCCCGATAATTTATTCTCTGAGGAAGGAAAATCAACCTGAGACAGTCTGACAGAGTTGACCATTATAAGGACTTTTAGTTCTTTGTAGGAGACTTTTGTGATAAATTAAAACAGGGACATTAAAAATAAAGGAAATGCACGGCTGGCCTGGTGGCATAGTGGTTAAGTTCGCACACTCTGCTTCAGCGGCCCAGGGTTCACGGGTTCAGATCCTGGGTGCGGACCTACACGCTGCTCATCATGCCATGCTGTGGTGGCATCCCACATACAAAATAGAGGAAGATTGGCATAGATGTTAGCTTGGGGACAATCTTACTCAGACAAAAAGAGGAAGACTGGCAACAGATGTTAGCTCAGGGCCAATATTCCTCATCAAAAAAATAAAGGAATAAAGGAAATGAGAAATAAAGCACTTGTTAACTTTAGGGAATTCTAGATTTGTTCAAGAAAGTAAATATAGTTGTGTTTTGATTTGTAACCCAGCTATACAAAACTGTTACTTATGAAAATTCAGTTTTAGGGTTTTTTTTTTTTTTTCCTCTACTTCACTTCAGTCATTCTTACCCTTGACCAAACATGATCATTTCCAAAATCTGTCTTATCTCTAAACTCTTAAACTCTAAAGTTCTACTTTTTATCCACAGGCTCTTTCATGGTTTCTCACTCTTATTCTTACTTTACATAATTCTGACTTCCTTAAGACTCCAGTTTCTTGACCCCTACATTTTCTCTCAATTAATTAGTCCTCTCATAGCTTTTCATTTTTTATCTCTTCATCCTTCACCTGTGATACATAATTTCAACTACCTTTTAGATCCTTTTGTGAACAGCAACTTTTATACATTGTTCTTCTCCCACACTATCTTAACTCCAACCACAGAGAATTTCTCAATGCTCAGTACTTCTATTTCTATCTTAGGCTTCTGCACACTGATGGAAAACAAAACAGAACAAAATTAAACTGTGCAGAAAGGTGTCAATAAAAATCCATGTCCTATAACTATGTATGTCAAGGTTACCCAGTATTCCTATGAATTCCCAGTAACTTCCTTGCCTACTTCCTACTATAACTATTTCAAACTTTGTATTCTGTCAACCATCCACCTCCAACGCTATCTAGAACAAATGAACTCAACCCTTCACCACAGTGCCTCTCCATCTACAGGTTCACTGCACTGACTTCCAGGTCTAGCCATTTATGTCTTATCTCAGGGAAAGACTTGGCCATTCTTTTATTTACCTATTGCTAAATTTGCCAATTCACCTGCCTGCTTTTCCACAATCTCTCCTTTTCTTTCTGTAACAGAAAAAGTGTCCCTGAGCCTCCCAAAGACTAACTCCTTTCTTTGTGATCCGGATCCCATCATATCCTGCCTTCTATATATTTTATTTCTGCACCTCATCTCTCTATTTTACAATAGTGATTTCTTCCTCTCCACTGGATCATTCTTATAAGACTACAAATCTGACCTATGAGCTCCCATCTTAAAACAACATGCCCTGTCTAGCCCCATCTTCCTGTGATGTTTTGTCTTCTTCATTTCTCTGTTCCATTGAATTATCCATTTCTTTGCTACCTGTTATAGAAAGAAACACCATAAAATAGTCATTTATAATCCCTGCCCCTGCTTCTTCACCTCCTTTTTTTTGAGCTCATTTCAATCTATTACTCCAGCCAGGGCTGGCTACATGATTTGTAGGTCCCAGTGCAAAATGAAAAGACAGGACCTGTTGTTCAAGAAGGATAATTTTTTAAATTCCATTAAAGCTAGTAAAATATAAAGCTTTTCCTTAAAAATATAGTATTATTTATAAGATAGAGGTAATAGAGATACATGTACAACGTAAACTTGCTAATTAATTAATTAAAAAATAATAATAATTTTGGTGTTATAATTTTGTATAATAAATAATAACACTTTATTAATGTGATACTTGATTAAGCATAAGATTTTTCTGGCTCACTTTTCTGCAAATCATGTCATCAAAACTTATACATTTAGCAATTTAATTTTCAACTCATATAATTCACAGTGACGTCAGTTGTTCTTGGGAAATGGAAAATGGCAAATAATATTTGATATTTTTTTACTTTGAGACGGATCTTCCTGCTGATGCAACTGTTACTAGAGTTGTTAAGAATATTTTATATGTGGTGACAACATTCCATAGGTAAATAAATTCTGATAAATTATTTTGAAATATAAATTTTAGTATGTCTCGAGATGATGATTCTTGTGGAACAATTCTTCTAAAAAGAATTCATTCTTCATACATACCAGTTTCATGACAATCTGAGTTTAATTTTAAATGTAAATTTATAGAAAGGCATTTTAATGTTTCCTCTGACACTTCCTGTAAACTGTGGAGGTTGTACAAGAAACCAAAAGTGACTTCGTGATTTGTGTTTAATTCAAAATGCCAGTTAATGTATTTCATCATTGTATGTTCAATCACAAAGAGAAATTAATTTCAAAACTGCCTTCTTCTTTAGTTATCTGTTCATCCAAAGTATCTTATGAAAATAGTGTTCTTTTCTATTTAACTTGATGATCTTTAAATGTAATTTCTATCTCTAAGCCGGTAGACATTTGTTTTGCGATGTTGCAACAGTTTCCAAACCCAGAGTTTCTAAATTTGTTAAAGAAATCTAATAACTACCTCATATGCTTTTTGGCGTTGTCCTATGAATGGTTTAATTTTGTGAAGAATGAACTGACAATATTTACTGTTTGAGCACAGCAGTCCCTGTTTTTGCACTTAGGCCAGAGTTAATATTTGTGTAGACACTGCATGGATGGCTTCAGAAGACAGAGGGTCCCAGCGCTGTCTGCTTGCAGCACCTCTCCTTTCTCCAGCAGCCACTGCCACCAATCTGGACTCCAAAGACACCCCAGCAACCATAGAGTTCTAGGTGCCTCAGGCTGCCTGGGCCTCCAGGCCAGTTGCTCTCTACTCCCACAGACCACTGGCCTGCCAGCCTGAGTCGCTCCCAGCGTATTTCAGCTGCTCACACTCATCCTGCATTTTCCCATCATACTTTATATTATAGACTGAATTGTGCTCCCTCAAAATCCATATGTTGAAGTCCCAACCCCCAGTACCTCAGACTGTGACTCTGTTTGGAGACAGAGCCTTTAGAGAGGTGATTAAGGTAAAACAAGGTCATATGGGTGGCCCCTCTTCCACTCTGACTGATGTCCTTATAAGAAGAGGAAATTTGGACACACAAGGAGACACCAGAGGCACGCACAGAGGAAAAACCATGTGAGGACACAGCAGGGAGGTGACCATCTGCAAGTCAAGGAGAAAAGCCTCAGGGGAAACCAAACCTGCCAACACCTCAACCTTGGACTTCCAGCCTCCAGAACTGTGAGAAAATAAATTTCTGTTGTTTAAGCCACCCAGTCTGTGGTATTTTGATATGGGGTATTTGTTTGAACTACCAAACTAATACACTTCACTTACAAAACACATGTTCAAAGATAAAATTATTAAGAATTTTAAGACATTGACAGCACAGCAATAAACCAAATGAGCATAAAACCAAACTGTCTGTGAGCTGGGCGCCATGAGACCGCACAGGTTGTGTTTACCTGTGAAGCCAGTCCTGACTCCACCAAAGCTGTTCTTGACAAATGGCCATGTAACTCCTTATCTCAACCCTAATGGGCATGTTTATTTCTTATCTTAAATGTTGGTGTTCTGAGAGTTGAGTCCTTGTCCCTGTCTTCTGATTTTACATCTTCCTGCAAGTTCTAAACTAGTCTTGTTGCTTTGATTACCCTTTATTTGCTAATTTGATTCAAGCTATAGCTCTTCATATTCATATGCATATTAAGCATCTCAACTTTATCTTAACCCACTTTAACCTAAAATCTCTAAAAATGAGCATGTTATTCAAAACAGTGGCATTTTGCCTCTGTTTGCATAAAAATAACTAACTTCTAAATATTATCTACCTCTTACACAAAAGGACTGATTGTTTGACATGCATTATTCCATTTAATCTTCACAACAACCCTGTAAGTAAAGTACTAATGATATCCCCATTTTAAAGATCATGTAACTATAGATCAGAGATACTAGAAATCAGCTCAAGTTTTTATTAACTGACAAAATCTTGAAATCTGGACCCAGAAGTAATATGTATTCAGTACACAGGGTCTTTGTCACTATATCTTTCTTTTTCCATAAATAGGGAAGGGGACACAGTATGCCCAACTACCCTAGCTAGAAAACTAAGGCAACACCCTTTCTTCATTCTTCCACATCCAATGGGGCACCAACTCCCATTTTCTACCTTCTGCATAAGTCTTAAATCCAACCCCTTCCTACATCCACTTCTACTACTTACAGCTCCTCATCCTTTCTTGTCTCAATTACTGCAAAAACCTAACCACTTGTCCTCTTCAGTTATAAAACCACTTCTAGATTTATATTAATAAAAGACAAGTACAGATCAGATCCAAGTGAGCCAAGATTTCTGCACAGCATACAAGGCATTTTGTGATCTGCTTTCTACTGACATGTCCAGCTCATCCTTAGCATAACCTCCCCATGCCTCAACCTGGCTTTATGCTCCTGTGACACCTTTGTGTCTCTTTAACTCTGCAGAAGCTGCCTAGTTCCTCAGTGGGCCTCATTTCCTGTCTCTCTCTGTTGGCTAGCTTATATGTCACCTTCAAAACAATCTTCCTTAATTCTCCTCCCTCCCAACTCTGAGTTGGTGTCCATCCTTTATTATGTACAATATATAGAGAGTATCAGAATCTTAACAGGAATATTTTTTTTCCTCTAATGGTTTAGTCGTCTCTGATATCTTTAGGGAAAAGGTTTTTGTCTGTTTGTTTAACTTTGGAAATAGCATATTCAAATGCTGAAGTCACCAGCTTTGGAACCAGAGTGTGTGTGTGTGTGTTCAGATCTTAACTATGACCCCTAATACCTGTGTATTGACATTAGACAAGTTATTTTAATATCTCTGTACCTTAGCTTCCTCATATGTATGATAGGGATACACACTTCACAGGGATATTGTGAGGATTCAATTACTGAGTGCCTATAGAGGACTTTAGAACAGTATCTTAAACAATCTAAGCCCCCAGTAAGTGATATCTTTATTTTTACATATCTCCAGTGCATGGCATAGTATATATAGTGTACAGAAGGACGTAGGTACTCTGTAAACTCTTGCTGATTAAATGAACATGCAAACACACTTAAAGAAAATGATTCTTTTGTTTACCTTATCATTCCTTTTAGGTATAACAACATAAACTGGGTTGTTACCAGACTGCTGGTAAAATACTCAAGGAGTTAAACAGATATAACAAAACAATTAGGATTATTCATTTGGCTCTGGGCAGTAGAAACCAAAATGTGGAGATATCGTTGCTCAATGACAGGAAAATATCATTAGCAAGCAACAGAAAGTACCTGTGGAACAAAATTTTTGTAGTGGATTCTTGATTACCATATTTTTTCCCTTCTCTCCTAGATTATTTTCTTGTCATACCTTTGCAAAATGGGAAGTCTCAAGTAACCTCAAACAACTTTGAATTTTTAAGCCATATAATAAATGTTACATTCAAATTTAGTTTTAATTATTTTAAAAATATATAGTTTGCCACCTATGGCATCAGTATATGCTTGTTAGAATTACACTAATATCAATTAAGAGGATTGATATTGGCTAGCTATAACCATAATAATAACAAAAAAACCAAAATCTCAAAATTTAGTATTGTGAAAGGATGGCTAATGAAAGATGACCTATAGTCTTCAGCTGCCCAAGTGGTCCTTAAATCCTTTAAAGTAGACAAGTCTAAACTTGTTGACATGGCAACAGGGCAATTTTCCAAGAGATTGAGCAGAAGTGCCCAAGGCCTTCTGACGCTTAGGCTTGGAATTGGCAGACCACCTCTATCATCAGATTCTATTGGCTAAAACAAATGACATAGTCAGTGAAGATTTAAGAGACGGGAAAAAATTCTACCTTTTAGTAGGAGTTTCTTCAAAGTCATATTTCAAAGGTCATCAGTACAGAGAGTGGTGAAAATTAGGGGACATTTTTGCAATCAATCTTCCTCATCAGACAATACTAGTCCAGAATGTAACAATAGAAGACTCAGCTTGCGAAGCCACTTATCTTTTGGGAACTGAGCAAGACAGTAAGACAAACAACAATAGATGATGTTTCAATTATTCAGGATTTGGACTATTTGGATATTTTCTGTATCACCATATTTAATAAATACTCACATGATGTCTATGGTTCTTTACGTTAGAAGAAAGTTTTTTGAGGGACAAATACAATTTCAAATTTAATTTAAATCTGTATATTAACAGTCCTCAAAAGCAGTAAGAATTATGACCATAAAAATAAAATGATTTTAATACGTGCATCTGCATCTAGCCTAGAGTGATTGGTTTTACTTTGTTACCAAACTATTAATTTTGGTTCTACATACCTGTTTTTCAAGATGAAATTAAATATATTTAGGTACATTGAAATGTCATTATTAATATTATTTGCTTTTTGGTGAGGAAGATTGGCCCTGAGGCAACATCTGTTGCCAATCTTCCTCTTTTTTTGCTTGATGAAGATTGTCTCTGAGTTAACATCTGTGCCAGTCTTCCCCTATTTTTTGTATGTGGGACTTTGCTACAGCATGGCTTGATGAGCGGTGTCTGGGTCTGCACCTGGGATCTGAACCTGCAAACCCTGGTCAGCCAAAGAGGAGCATGTGAATCTAACCACTGCACCACCTGGCCTGCCCCCAAAATATTATTTTTTAACTACTCCATTCAATCATTAGATAGAATTTATTTAAGAACCATGATTTGTTTTTCAAAGTCACTCTACAGATAGTGCTTCCACATAGTAGATGACATTCCTTATGCCCTTCTCATATATTTGTTTAATTTTCCCTTGAATACATACAACTTTAATTTATTTAAATTTTAGAACTTTATACCATAGCCTTAATATCTCTTTAAAAGAGTATTCCTTTAAACAGAACTTCTATACACCAGCCTGTACAGATTCTACAGTAACATAGTTAGAAATAGATGTTATTAAGAAAAGATTGTTCTGTATAATACTATTTGGAATTCCTCACCTTAGAAATTTTTCAGTTAATCATTAACAAGATCTAGTTTTATATGGTCCAATTTATTAACAAATAAGTGAAATACATGAAGAAATTCACTAAGTCATTTTCTCTAGTTGGTAGGTAACATGGGGCTGCCTTTGTGATAGTCACTGAGGAGTTACATGTGTTTCCCATTGCAAAGAGTGCTGGCAAACTCATCCATGCTAAATCACTCTTGTGTGAGAAAGGAAGACACAGAGAGAAAACTAGAAAATAGGATAAAGAAAGGGAAAAAACTGAATTGAACAGCAGTGCGGTATTAGCCTCTCCCTTCCTTTCCTGTGCATCTTACAATTTGTCAATGGCCCAATACGCCTCAGAACACTTTGCCCATTTCCAACACTGGACCTTCACTCCCAAGGGCATAGACCCCAGGAGTCACACACTCTGCACAATCCAGCTGTATGTAATCAAATTCAGGGGTCCTTGTGGACTGCGTAAGAGGAATATCCAAAGTGGAATGCCGTTAAGATGTGTCATTAATTGGTTCTAAAAATTGAACTATACTATATTTTATCTTAAAATCATGAGCATTTGAAGTCAGTAAACATGTTTTAATAATTTCCAGGTCCTAATATACATGTCCTATGACACACAAAGTAGGTGGTCAGTAAACATTTGCTAAATGAATGAATATATTTATGAGGAGCTGATCCCCCCATAAATTCAAATGACAGTGCTTTTCTATATGAAAATTTGTTCATCTCCCTGACAAAAACAGATAAAGAAGAATGTCAAACAGAGGAACAATATGAACTCCCACCTATCTGCTCCCCGGGTGGAAATAATCATTCTCTCCTTTATAAAGACCTCTCGGTTTACTCAGTTCATGTCACCCTGCTAATAATATTTTACTGCACTTATTTATTTACAAGTCTGTCTTTACCTTTTGGGCCATGAGTTCCTTGAAAACAAGAATCTTTTGGACTTCTGTAGTATCTACTACAACTGCTGAGTACAGAGTGGATGATTAATAAACCTGCATGGTTGGGACTTTTAGGCCACATAAACTGCTGTTGCCTAAACTCTTATTAATGTACTCAAATCTGGAAGAAACTGCTGATCAAAAATCGTTGATCCCTCGGGTTGAATTAGTAAGTCTCAGACATCTACATTTTGGCATCTTCTTTGAATTATTTTGGCAAAATCATATCTTACTCAAATATGTGTCCCATATATCTTAAGCCCATTGTCAGTTGCATAGAAGCCTGATCCCCAAACTAAGACACAGACACTATTCATTTAATTATTTTACTTCTAGTCACTGATCAAAAATGACAGAGGACAACATGTCTGAACATGGGTCTTAAGTATCCTTGAATCTTGCAAAGTTTTATAGTCCCTCTGACCACCCACCCCGAAAGAGAAAAGCATTTTAAAATCTGACACCATAAAACATCAATCTGCCAGGATATAATGGTATTTTTGCAATGTATTGAAAATCACTTTCTTTCTGGTTCAAGACTTTGCCATCGGGATTCCTCATTTTGGACGCCATCGTCTCTTTTCCTTTCCCACGGAAGTTTCTGCTTTTACAAATTCCTTGTTTCCTCTAACTTGGTCTTTAGTCTTCCAGATTAAAATCTAAGGTTGTGATGTTTGTGTTTGTGTCTGCTGCTCAAGGATACAATTCCCAGAATACTGCACTCTACTTCGTACTGTGTTGCATAAGGGGTTCGATGTTTGCTGAGTGAATGAGAAGTTGAAATGCATCATATCTTGTAGATCTTCATCTCAAGTGCCCAATCCTATTTCAAATGAAGCAGAAACCTGCTCTGGAGTTCTAAGAATGGAGGTATAACAGAGCCACCCCTGGGACCTCTGGATCTTAGGTCAGTTATTATATTTTCTTGTAGAATATTCCCATCATTTAGACTTTTATATGAGAATCATTTTCAGTCAATTACCTTTTTATTAATATATTGCTTCAAACACACAGTCAGGAAAGAATTCAAGTTATGATGAATGAAGGAAACTACTAATGGAAGCATCCAAAACTTTAGAAAGAGATGCTAAGAACTGAATTACATCTTATTGCTACATAAAAGAAGAACACAAATATAAAAAGAAAGGCAACGCACACACATAAAATCTATAAAAATTTCTCTTCCCTGGTGAAAGAAGTAAACTATTTTTTTACTGTCAGAATAGAAATATGGAAAGACATTTTGTGTATGTTGAACAAAAAAAAAAACACAGTTTACCAAGAATAATTGAACATTTTTCTATTGAACTTACAAAACTTTCCTCCTGGGTACCATTAATATTAAATTTGATAAAATCTTGAAGAGTTCTTTGGGGACTCATTATTGGATAGAAAGGAGCAAATGTGTACAGTTTCCAAATGGTTATACTAGTTGCTTTATGAATGATGTAATATAATTTTAAGCCTCTTTAACAGGAACAGTGTTCTCAGCAAATGTTTTATTTGAAGTACAATGAATCAGTGTGAAGTTACTTGAAAAGTAGTCGTTATCTAATAACCCCCTGTCAAAAACTCAGATTGAAATTTTCTTGTAGAGAAATGAAAAGTATGGCATTTTTATGATCTATTTTCTAAACCTTAAGAAAATTACTCTGTCTGATAAGAAAATATTTTGTAATTAAGAATATGTGATAAGAGAGAATTAATTACTTTAAGAGCACATATAAGTTGTGGAGAAAGAAAAAAGTTGGAATATTTGGCATAATTTCATTTTAAGTCAAATTATTAAAGAAGATTCTAATGGGAACACTAAAAATCAGGAGCATATAAATCTGTTTTTTAAGAAGCAAAATATTCTTTCTTAAGTGTCATCAAGAATAGTGATGCCAGAAAGACTGGTTACTTAAAAAATGTTATTGAAGATAAAAAGTTCAGAAGATTATTGAGATTCATAGGGAAAAAAATAAGGACTTAGTACTGAGAGCTGAGATGACACTGACAACACAAATATAAGTCCTTGAACGAGGGACAAATTGGATTTTCTGAGATTGCAAATTCTTAATACTTTCATGTACGCATTTAAAACCCAGGAAAAATAAAACATACTGGCATAAGAATGTAGGACTTTGATACATCGTGATAATTATATTTTCAAATATAACAATAGTCAGCATAATAAATGATCAAAAATGTTTCAGGAACTTATTCTCATGGTACAATGAGGCTAAGAGTGGCTAGATGCCCTCCAATCCCATTTATTCTATTTGTTCTCACAGGAAATGTAGGAAAACTACATTTCCCAAGATCCCTTGCAGTGAAGTTCGAGACTGATTACTTCCAGCCATTTAGACATACGTAGAGGTTTGTACTCCAATGCCAGCTAAATCTAACCTTGATCCCTAGAGATCATCTAAGGATTCCTAAAATCTCCCTAGAGAGCGTCTCCCCAGTCTTCATGGCTTAAAGGAAGGACTAGAGTATTGCACAGCCACACAATTAAAGAAGCAGATATCCTGGAGTTACCACCTCTCCAGGAGAGACATCTGAAATGATCTGATTGACGGCTGAACGAGAAATAGACAAGCTGTTTATGCTTCTGAGATTTCAGATTATTTGTTGAAACAGCAGATAAGTGTTACCCTAACGGACAAGCATTATCTTCACCATTTAGCAACAGTGATTGCATAATGTGTCCTAGAACCTGTAATGTGTCCTAGCACGGAAAACGAAAAACCTGGCATGGCCTCCATATCTTTTCTGTCCAATAGTAACCGTCAGGCTATTTTCATATTTCTCTTTTCCAACATTAATTTAATTTTTCCTGGGAGCGTATGTTAAGAAATGATTGATTCTGTGGTCATAGTTAGATAATCAGTTTTTAATCACAATTTCATTGCCAAGGTGAAAGAGAAGGGTTTTCTCTTTTCTCCCTTTTAACCAAATGATTAAAAACCATCACTGTCATAATCTGCAAGTAACAGAGTCATCAGAATATACCCTGACAGTGCATCAATTTCAGTGTCATATTTCATCACGTTAAGTTATGACTGAAAGTCATTAGAAAATTCATATTGTGCTTCCAACTAATAATTATGTGAACTGCATAAAGACTTCATTAGGCAATTCTGTTTCAAGAAGTATCTTAGGTATTGAGATATGGATTCCTCAGTGGGCCTAACTATGTAAGTAGATGTTAAATATGAACATTTAAGTCCAATGTCAAGGGAGGTATTATCCGTAAAAATAACTCAGTTCTGCTTAATCTTTGTAAATAGTGTGATATTATTTGATATTATTTGAAGCATCAATAATATTGTACTTATAAAAGAAATTATATAAAATTATAAAATAATCAAAATAAACATGTCTTTTAGATTATTTCTGCTTAAAAAAAATTGGTTATATTCTTAGCTTTTCTGCCCTAGCATAAACAAAGGTTATGATTCCCTGGCAATATGATATACATATGTACACAAACTCAAACACACAAACATATGTATGTGCATAAATGTACACATACATATAAACACACATTCTCTCTTTCACTATGTTAGACACACACACATTTTACAGATATGAGTTAGTTAGATATGAATATACATTCTATAAATGAGAAAACCAAAGATCTCATACAACTGTCTGTCAGAACAAGATTTCAACCCAAGATGTCTGAGTCCTGAGTTCTTCATTACTGTGCTAATGTTTTGTTTATCCTAAGATATAATACTGTCTTTCCATCTGTAAAATCAGGAAACCTAAATCCTAGTGGCTATTCCACTAACTATATGACTTTCTTCCTGGTTCAATTCCTCAAAGAAAGCATTTAGATAGTTGTTCAAGGGGAAATGTAATGAATTGATTACCTATCAATGTATTTGTCTATTTAAATAATAAATTAGCTTATTTTCAAGGTAAAATACCTGGAATCTCAACAGAGAAAATAGAGAGAAGCAAAAGTTATATATATGTATGTGTGTGTATGTATGTATGTGTATATATGTCTGTATATATATATTATATGTGTGTGTGTATATATATACACACACACACACACACACATACATACATATAATGTTTTTTGGTAGGAAACATGGAGTTCTACCAAATTGGTATCTCTCTTGCACCCTGGCCCTACACTGAGGCTTAGGGGACCCAATAAACTCTAATACTAAATAGTTGCATAGTACTTTCCATGTGCTAGACTTTTTCCTGTGTGCTAGATGGATGGATAGAAAGAGATAGAGAGAGACAGATAAATTTAATCCTAACAAAATTCTATAAAGAAAAATTATCACATTTTACAAATAAAAAACTTGAGGTTATGTGATTTGCCTAAGGTGGCATACTCAATAAAAGGTCAAGCTAGGATTAGAAGCTGGAAAATATATCTCCAGAGTCCACTCTCTTAACTGTTATATATTATAAGTTGTATTGCATCTTAAGTAAGACTAGTTTATTTTTTCCTTGCCTGAAATTGCAATCAGTTGGGAGAGTTAAAGGAATAGCAATAGAGATGAAATACTCATGTTTATTATTAAAAGGGTTGTTAGTGGAGAAATTGACTTTGGTGCACAGCAGAAATGGGGGCTTTCATTATTATGTTGGTTTGAACCCCATAATAGACAAACATTCATTCTATCACAGGCAGCACTAGATCACCTCAGGCCTCGCCACGTGGGGCATGCCACATAAATCTTACAGCATAAGAAACAGTGTACAGTGCACACTTATTGAGGACAGTGGGTACCCAAAGGTAAAAAGAAAAGAGAAGGACTGAGCTATTCATGCTTAGATTCCACCCCCAAATATGTCAAATGGAGGGAGAAAGACCAGGATTGAAGCTCTGGTGGAGATCACACCACATGGAAATTAGATGTCATAGAAAGAACTGACCCTTTCTAAAACACAAGGGATTAGACCAATAGAGGTTGAAAAATCACTGACCAAGAGCATAATAAAAATCCCTGCTGATTTTTTCATAATATATATTATAAATTTTTGAAATAATTTGAGACTTACAGAGTATTACAAAAATAGTTCAAGGATTCTGGATACCTCACTCAACTTCCCTTAATGTTAAAATCTTAACTGACCACAGTGCAGTTGTCCCAACTGAGGAATTAAGAATTACAGTGTCATTAACTAAACTACAGACTTCATTTGGGTTCACTAGTTTTTTCCACTAATGGCCTTTTACTGTTCCAGGATCCAACTCAGGACCCTTTTAGTATTTAATTGTGACACCTTAGATTCCTCCCATCTGTTACAGTACCTCACTCTTTCTTTGCCTCCCACAATCTTGACACTGCGATTCAGGTAATACATAATGTGATATAATAGATATGCCCTACGAATACCATACACTGGAAGGATTAAACTGGATAGTACATTAAATACAACTAGTATATAATGCATAGTAATTGGTATAATGCTCAAATAATGGTTAATATCAGTATTATTACTTAAAATGTAAATGTAAACTTTAAATTTGCTGAAATCTTTTATATGATTTTCTTTCAATCTTCCCTTATCTATAATGCACTTCATCCTGTTCGTTTTTTGCAAATCATGTTGATGTCTTTTTGTCTTTCTATGCTCTTTATTTCCCAACTTTCTTATTACTGCCACCACATCTTCTAGATATCATTAGACCTAGCATACAGTTTCCTGAATTTTTAAATTTCTACTCTGTGGTTACTTATATTAAACGGTATGCTTTTTTTCATTATGTATCTGCAAAAGCAATGAACAACAATAAATAAGATTACTACAAGGATATGGTGGCAAATAAAGATTAATCTCAAGAGTAAAGACTAAAACATTAACAAGCATTGAAGAAAATGAGGAAACAATAAAGGATTCTTATAAAATTAGGCTTATCTTAAATTATTTCTATGGAAGATTAAACAGTAGATGACAAAGAATCATTGTTTAAAGTATCTTAGAAAAATATCTGTAGCTTAAAGCTATGTAGACAAATTGTTTTCCATGTCAAAGAAGAAGCAAAAGAAAAATATGTTTAAATATGCAATGTCTCATATTCCCTTCTTGAAAATCTGCTTAAAAATTTAGTCCAGTAAAATGAGAGGTGAAATCAAGAATTGAAGAATGGGAAAATTATATCGTTTGTGAGCTTTGAAATCTGTTAGATAGATGGAATCATGATGGAATGATTTGTGGAAAAATGTTGTAAAATTTAACAGCAAATCAAAATACTGTTGAAAATGTTTATTTGGTATAACATTACTATTATAATAGTATAGTAGATCTATAACCAGATTAGTTAGACTATATGAAAAAACCCAGAGTCAGAGGCTGAGAAAAACATAATACTGATTTCCTACTAAACCAGAAACCAAAATATTGGTTTGTTTATTAACTTTAATGGAACTGGCAGATAATTTAAATTAGCAACATCAATAAAGAAAAGTAATCAGAATTTAATAAATTGAATAATATTGGAAGCATTCAATCAATGAGGAAAAATGAAAATGTATAAATATTTGAATAATTCAATAAACCAATTATACATAATTATAAATATGTAGTATATATATGCAGTACATAAACATATATACTTATATAACTATGTCTATAGTTACAGTTAATTTAACATATTTGTGTCACACAAACATACAATCTGCATATATTATGGATGTGTGTGTGTGTGCGCACACGTGTGTGTCTGCGTGTGTGAGATAGGATATTTATTTAGGTCATCGTGGTAATCTAAGCATTTTGGCATGAGTAAGAGTAAAAGTAATCCTGGATTTATATCTTTCTCCATCTCCCCTCTTTCTTCCATGTGCCACAATTTACAAAAAGAGAGAGCAAGATAGGGACAGGGAGTAGGGAAAAGACAAGCACAGTTTTCATCAATATTCAAAGAATCAAAACATGTTTTGTTAAAATAGACACAAAATGAAGCGTAATACATGTTCGGAATCATATATCAATATGAACATTTTGTTTTCCAGTATTATAAAAAATCCCCACCCCAAATAAGTATTGAACTAGAGTACATGAAATTTACACAATCCCAAAGTCAAATTGCCTGGTTCTGTAGTAATAGTCCTGTGAAATGAACCATGATAAACCGGCCATGCTCTGCCAAGAGCTGGAAAAATAACAAAAAGTAAAATTCTTGAACCTCAATCCCAGTGGTTTACATTCTTCTGATTCTCATGATGCTTTTTGACCACCATGTCTTGACTTAGAGCAACGTAACATTCAGATCCGTTGCAAACCACATCCAAGGAAGATAACTTGAAGAAGATAGCAACACCATGAGATTCTTCTACCCTGGGATGAGAGACAAGAGATTAGAATGAAAGCAAGTGGTGCAAACATTATCTTTATCCTTATTCCCTCCCCCACAACCTCAGCTTAATGAGCTTTATTCTTTTTACTTCTTGTTTAGCATGTGGTGTTAAAGGGTATTTATTTCATATGCTACACAGTTTGGCAGGAAGTACATTATCTATGATACATATAAGTTAATCTACAAACAAAGCCAATTTGTAATAATATAAAAATGTGAAATCTCTTTCATAGAGTTTTTTTTTTAATTCTCATGTTACTGTATATGTGAAGAACTGAAATTTAAAACCTTTACAAAGAACTTGATAAAAATTCATTTTTCTGTCTGTTCATTACAGATATTCCAGACAAAACAAAATACAAAATACTATAATAATAATTGCTAAAGATGACAGTGCACATAGATAAAATGTATACATTTTAAGTGTTAAATATATACTTTAAGTGTTACTGAAAAGTTTATGCACACATAGAGAAACAAAAAATAAGAATATTAATACTAAGAATAAACTAAGCCATAAAACAAACTCAGAAATAACCAAATGTAAAAATTTTGGTATTGACCTATTAAAAAAATCTTAGTCATTTAAAGAAAAATTTTATATAAACCTTAAAAATCAATAATATCTATATGTATGCATATTGAGCACTATTGCATATTGCACTAAATTACATATTTACATGTATATGTAAACATATACATTATATATGTATCCTTTTTTTTTTTGCTGAAGAAGATTGGCCCTGAGCTAATATCTGTTGCCAATCATCCTCTTCTTGCTTGAGGAAGATTCATCCTGAGCTAACATTTGTGCCAATCTTCCTCTATTTTGTATGTGGGTCACTGCCACATCATGGCTGATGAGTGGTGTAGGTCTGCACCCGGGGTCCTAACCCACAAGCCCAGGCTGCTGAAGTGCAGGGTGCTGAACTCAAACACTATGCCATGGGGCCAGCCCCCATATATATATATATATATATTTTTTTTTTTGTGGGGAAGACCAGCCCTGAGCTAACATCCATCACCAATCCTCCCCTTTTTGCTGAGGAAGACCGGCCCTGGGCTAACATCGTGCTCATCTCCCTCTACTTTACATGGGAAGCCGCCACGGCATGGCTGACAGGCAGTGCGTCGGCGGGCGCCCGGGATCCGAACCCACGAACCCCGGGCTGCCAAGCGCGGACTAAACCGCTGCGCCACCGGGAGGCCCCATATAAATGTATATACACAGAATTCAATAATACATCAGAATGTTAACAGTTTCCTTTCTTCAGCCTCTCTAGGCAACTCATTACAATTTGATCAATCTCTGCAGAAACAACAGTGAATGGGAAGATCAATGTTTTTATTTCTGTACCTTTAATGGCTGCATTTCTACAGCCTATAAGAAGTCTTTCAATCATGTTGACAAATGCAAGTAGATTAGCCTATGTATATTCCCCTACTGAAAACTTCTTTATAGTTCTAATATAATATTGTATGTCAGTTACATTTCAATTTAAAAAAAACTTTACAGTTCAAACACAAAGAAAATGCTTTTTTATATTAAAAAAACTAAATAAAAAGCAAGAACTAGTTAGAATGATTGAATATAATCACAAAGTGTTCAGTATCTCTCCAAGAGAACATATAAAATGTGCTTTGTCAAGAAACAAATCTTCAGCAGCCGGCCCGGTGGCGCAGCGGTTTCGTCCGCGCTTGGCAGCCCAGGGTTCGCGAGTTCGGATCCCAGGCGCCCGCCGACGCACTGCCTGTCAGCCAAGCCGTGGCGGGGTCCCATATAAAGTAGAGGAAAATGGGCAGGGATGTTAGCCCAGGGCCAGTCTTCCTCAGCAAAAAGAGGAGGATTGGCAACGGATGTTAGCTCAGGGCTGGTCTTCCTCACAAAAAATAAAAAAGAAACAAATCTTCAAATGTATGTGACTTTTATTCTTTAAAATTCCTAGCATTCGTTTCTTTCTAATAGCCTTGAACTCAAGGGCAGAGAAGACCACAGAAAGATCATTTTTGTATTTCACCAGATTATTTTTCAAATTAAAAAACTAAACAAAACAAAGCATGCTTACTATAATCAATCAAGACATAGACATATGAAAGTTAATTTTCTCTTACTATACAATTCTACTTCCTGTTGATTTAACCCATGACAGGAACTCAATGTGTAACCTATCAATTCTTTTTTATGTTTTATGTAGAAACTTACAAACATATATAGGGTGTTCTTTGTTGATTTTGTTGTTTTGTTGTTGATGTTTATTTCCAAACCAATTTATCTTGTATAATTGCACTGCAACTTGAATTTTTTGACTGCATATAGAGGTAATTTATAATAGCATAAGATAAACATATGATAATTAATCAACTGGTCCACTATAGATGGACATTAAAGTTGTTTCCATTGCTTCAATACAGCAAAAATTTTAGTAGTAAGCTTTTATATATCCTTATGACTGATTTTCATTTCTGTGGGATAGTTCTCTAGGTGAAATTTCCAAATCAAAAGAAAATAGGTTCATAAATATCTTTAACATAAAAAACTAGAGAAAGAGTGGTAGGAAATGAGTGTTAGGAAGGTGTTGGCAGGCCCAAATCTAGTAGGGCTTTGTAACTCAATGTAGGAAATTTGCTTGATTATAAGTAGACTGGGAAGTCTTGGGGTGTTAGGCAATGAGGTGACATGAATGAATATCTTTAAAAGATCATCATGGTTGTTGCAATGAGAATTCTAAAAAGCTAATAATCCCTTCATCGTTGTAAGGAACATTTCTCTACTGAATCGAAAACTTGTTTTTGTTTGCTTGTTTTGGGGGGAGGTGGTTGTGTGTATGTGATTCCTTGCACTGATTGTAGCACATCTATCATATCAACAATAATATTCTATTCCCTTTATTTATCTGACTGATTCTACTTACAAGATTTCTCGAATCACTGAATCCTTGCATAGAGCAGCACACAGTGTGGTGTCCAGTACAGATCAGCATGGTAAATGTTGATCTGAGAACATCTACATAATAATCAATCAGAATACTGGTACCACATAGTTAAAGGGATATTTGAACTTCAATGTTGACTAAGTGAGATTTGGTGGAAGGTAGACCTTTCCAAGAAACTTACATTTTATCTAAGATTTTTATGACCAGAAGGAGACAGACATTGAAAAATGGGGAATGAGGTTTTTAGGCTTAGAGCAGACCTAGTACACCAGATTTAAAGAGGCCAGAGGCACGGCACAGAAAGAAGGATAAGCACATTTGTAAGAGCCACAGATGTTGCTAGATGGTGTAACAGAAGCAGAATTATTTATCTTACTCTGCAAATCTCTTATTCCCTCAATCTTAGTAAACAGCACCACAATATACCAAAATATTCAAACCAAATTTATGGGATTTATCATTTCTTTTTTCATTATTTCAGGTCACATATGAATAGGCAATGTTAACTCATTCTCTTTTTGGTGACCCTATATTTACCCAAGTAACACAGATCCTCACCATCTCCCACTTGGCCTAATTCAATATCCACACTTGAGGCTTCCTGCAGCCGCCCTTGCCCCTCCAATCCATTCTGTATACTAACTTCTTCCCCTTTGTCCACTGACTTTGAGTCAACCTCACTGACTTTCATACGAGCTGGAATTTGTTCCTCTTATCTATCATTTTACTTGTAACTTAGTTTAAGGCATCATTTGTAATACAGTTTTATTTAATTTCAGTAGCCAAATCCATCAACCCTTTTATTTATGGCTTTGAGCTTTTAACTATTGCTTAGGGTAGGCATTCCGCATCACCAAATAAAAAAAAAATTAGACTCCTAAGATTTTAAACCCTTTATGGTTTACTTTTTTCAAACAATTTATATACCATAAATTTCACTTGTTTTGAATGTATAATTCAATAGTTTTTAGTATATTTATAGATTTTTGCCACCATCACCACAATCTGATATTAGAATATTTCCATCACCCGAAAACATACCTCATGCACATTTCTACTCAATCCCAGTTTCCATCCCTAGTCCCCACCAATCTGGATTCAGTTGCTGTAGATTTTCCTTTAGGGATATTTCATATAAATGGAGTAATAAAATGTATAATCTTTGTATTTAACATAATGTTTCTGAGATCCAAATCAGTAGTTAGTTCTTTTTTATTGTTGAATACTATTCCATTAGATGGATACACTACATTTTTATTTGCTCACTAGCTGTTGTGAATAGTGCTCCTATGAACAGTTGCATACAAGTCTCTTCCATTTTTCTTGAGTAAATATCTAATAGTAGAATTACTAGGTCAATGGTAAGTTTATGTTTAACTTCTTTAGAAACTCCCAACTTTTCCCAAAGGGTTGCATCATTTTACATGCCCACTATTAGTCTGTGAGGGTTCCAGTTTCTCTACATCCTTGCTTACATTTGTTATTTTCTTTCTTTTTGATTAAAGCCATTCTAGTAGGTAGGTGTGAAGCAATACCTTATTGTAGTTTTATTTTACATTTCCCTAATGACTGATGATGTTGAGTGTCTTTTCATGTGCTTATCGGCCATTCTTATATTATTTTGAGAAATGTCTACTCAAATATTTCACTCATTTTTAATTGGATATTACGTTTTTATTGAATTGTATGAGTTCCTTTTCATATTCTGAATACAAGCCCTTCTTCAGGTATGTGATTTACAAATATTTTCTCCTACTCTGTGGCTTATCTTTTCATTTTATTACTTATGTATTTTGATGCACAAAGATTTTAATATTTATGAAGTACAATTTGTCTATGTGGTTGTGGCTGTTATTTTATGGATCCCACTTTTGGTATCATATCTAAGAATTCTTCACCTAACACAAGGCCTCAAATATTTTCTTTTATGTTTTCTTCTAGAAGTTTTAGAGTTTCAGCTCTTACATTTAGCTTTACTATCCATTTTGAGTAAATTTTGGTGTATAATGTGAGGTGAGGGTATAAATTAATTTTGCATGTGGATATTCAGGTGTCCCAACACTATTTGATGAAAAGTCTACTCTTTTTCCATTGATTTGCCTTGACATCCATGTCAAAAATTAATTGATCATACACATAAGGATTTGTTTCTGGACTATCAGTTCTGTTACATTGATCTGTATGTCTATCTTTATCCCAGTAACATATTGTCTTGGTCCTACAATAGCTTTATAGTAAATTTTAAAATTGAGAAGTGTAAGTCTTCCAACCTGATTTTCTTTTTCCAAACATTTTTGCATTTAATAGATCTTTTGCATGGCCATATATAGTTTAGGATAAGATTGTTAATTTCTGCAAAAACCTACGCTGGGAATGTGATAGAGATTGTGTTGTATTTATAGATTGATTCGGAGAAAATTGCCATTTTAACAATAGTGAATTTTCAGTCCATACATATGAAACTTATACTTCATTTACTTAGACTTCCTTTAATTTCTCTCAGCAGTAGTTTGCAATTTTGAGTGTAAAAGATTGGTACTTTTTGATAAATATATTCCTAAGTGGGTCTTTTTTGGAACCTATATCGAATGGAATTATTTTCTTAATTCTAAGTTCATTGTTTGTTCATAGAAAAACAAAATTCCTTTTTCAAACTTGTTATATCTTTTCCTGTATAAATAATTATCTAGAAAGTAGTGTGTTATAGGAAGGAACAGATTTTCTGGTCAACCAAACATTCTGTCATTACTGTCTATGGAACATGGATTAAGTTATAGCATTTGGACCACTTATAGTATTTCCATTACAGTATAAAAAAAAAGCAAATCTCTACCTTATAAGGATTGAGTAATTACGATTTGGGACAAACTTTGTAAAGCATCTTGCTTCCTTGCTAATAGGCAGTTAGTTAAATACTGTTAAAATTATTTCCTATGTATTTCTGATGAGAGATAAATTCTTATTTTAAATAATAGAATGAATATTCATATTCTTGAGCATGTATCTCATTCCAACTGTTGATATGATAAATTATATATTTTATAATAAATTATATATGTATATATAATATAAAATTTTTACATTAATATAAATATATAAAATATCTATCCATATATAAATTGTATAAATCTGTGTGTGTATATATATATATGTGTGTGTGTGTATATAGATCTATGTGTGTATGTGTGTATACGACAGGAACTCAGAAATAGACAATGGATATGAATTCTGATAAACAAATCTACTCTGTTGAACTGAACACAGAGTCGAGGATTTATACAGGGAGAGGACAAGACAAAGTCATCGTGGCAGTGTCATTACAGATGGTAAAAATAGTCCCAGTTGCAATTAACTAGTCTGGAAAAAAGAAAGACTTTTTAATGTAACTGACATTCACACATTGAGTATTCCCAAATTCAACTTTGCCTTTTCAAGGTTTGCCTTTACTTTTCATGCTTACCTTTATTTCTTATGTATATTAACATGATTTTGTGCATTAAACTGACCCTTGCACTCTCTCGATTTAACTGTTTTTTTCAGCTGGACAGAAAATCAAAATAAAATTGACACATAATTTAAAAAGAAATAAGGTGACATTTCTTTTTCTCTGCCGTTTTAGACATCATAGGTAGAAAGAAACAGTGATTGTTGTTTTTCCTTAAAGTGGAACTATCCCATAGTCTTACTTATGAATATTTATTTTATACCATCTCTGTAATTGTTATGTTAATTAGCTTACTTAGATCTAATCAGCTACTTTGTTCAGATAAAAATTTGCCGTAGTATCATGTTTTTCATTAGTACCTTTTTTTTCCAAAAATTTTCTCAGGAGGCATTTCAAAGGCTATATTTTGTTGAAAAAACACTAGCCTTCTTGATACAGTTTTGTCCATTTCAGCTAAGGCATGAAATAACATTTTGACCTATTTGCTACTATAAAACCTTTGAGAATCCATCCACGAAAGAATCAAGTGCTCTGTGTTCCCAGGAATTTGAGCTTGGTGGAGCTCATGCATCTACACTCATCCTCTTGTGTGAAGGAAGTAATTGCAAGTGTTCGAGCCAAATCCATAAATCATGATGTGGTGAGAACTCTGGTTTCCTCTAATGCCCGTCTTAAGTGAATGCCATCTCAATGGCAGTTGATATCCCCTAAACTGCTCTTCCAAACGATTATTACATTTGAACTTTGAAGACTTTGAAGCAATTTGTATTCTCTGATGGGCTTTTCTCTTTGAGATGCCCTTCCTCTTGTGATCCAAATAGAATGTCAATGCTGGACCTTTGGTTCAGTCACATTCATGAAAGTAGCAAAAATAATCACATATTTTAAAGCTCTACAATAGTGCATTTTAAAAATACCTGTACACACACGCACACAAGTCACATATGTTTGTTCAAGTATATAGTACATAAATCAGTTTTGGAAATGTTTTTTAATCTCTCCTTTCGCTTAGTTTGCTGCCAAGTATTAACTTTCTCTCTTTCATGCCCTTTATTTATAGCTACTTATTCCTCCTAATTCTTTTTCCTTTGTCAATCTAAATAAAGAGGTAAACAGAGGCAAAGTAAAAATTATCAAAAAGATGAGTTTATTCAGGAATAGCAGAAGAATTGCAATTCGGGACACACAAGCTGTAGCTACAGGTGAGTCCATTGAGGGTTCGGGGAGATTATATTTATGGGCAGGGAATTGGTCAGTGGTTACCTCATATCAATTTGGGGGAGTAGTTCAAGTTTTGCTTATGATTTCCAGAGGCATAAGTAAGAAATGATCCTGGTCAAGTCAGTCTTGCAAAATAAGCTAAATTAAACTTTGCATGACTCAACTGGTTTGTCTCCTCAGGGACTTTTCAAGGATGGTTTCTGCTTGCTTTTGATTTTAACACCTTCATATCTCTAAGAGCAAAATTCTGGACATAAACTGGACCATCTGCAGAAATAAATTCATGAGAGATAGTATAGTTTAGTTAGAGGCATTATAGGTTGTATGAACTACAAAGTAAAATATACTTATGCTCAAAACTCAGTTCTACCATTGAGTAGGTGTATGGGCTTATCTTTCAAAATCTCAACAAATGTTTATTGTAGCTTGTGTATGAAATGAATGATGAGGCATCCTTTTTATTTCTAGACAGAACAATATAATGTTTGACTAATTGGGAGCAATGAAAAACTACATACTGAACTTAATTTGCATCTGTCATTTACCACTGCTCCCTAAAAAGAATCACCTGTTGGAAACATTTTTATAAGAAAAGCAATCTTTCCCCTCCTCTTGAAAAACATTAAATGTGTATACCTCAATGATGTATTCCACTGAACTGACCTGAACTTTTTTTACTAAAATTAAGTTTATAAATCACAATATAATCTCCTGCTCTAAGCTCAAATACTCGTATTTGCGTTAAAGATGTAGATAGAAATAGATAGTATTAAACACTCTCTGCCTCAATGTTTCCCATGGTGTGATGACCAAAAAACATGTTGACCACATTCCTTGAAACACAAATAAAGGGGGTAATTATAAGTCACACATTCCTTTAATTGCATGCCTTTTCCACAAACTGTCCTTGGGAATTTGTGCTCCATCAAGGCTAAAAAGTAGGGCTTTAATCAGTAACTTCTCTGAGATATTTATATTTTAAATAGAAAAACATAAGAAATCAAATTGTCTTTAAGACTGTAAGAAGTGAAACAATAATGACAAAATCATAATTATAGGAACTCCTTTTTATTACTAATATTTCATGGGCACCATGCTGTTTATACATTGCCCTATTTAAACAATAGCCAATGAGCTATCTAATCATCATATTGCAGATTAGAAAAAGGAAGGTCAGGTATGTTAAAAAATTTGCTGGGAATCATATGAGAAATTAATGTCAAAGCTGGACTGTGAACTCGTGTTTGCTTTATTACCATGCTTGTTAATTGACACTTTATATGGTTCTTAACCCTTAAAATACATTAACTTCTTGTCTTCTCAACTGCAGTAATACAAAATGAGGACTCACAATACAGATGCTTAATCTGTTACTAACATAATTAGGAGGTAGGTACATAAGCAAACATTCAGGCGAGGCAGGGAAATCTAGGTAGTGAAGATGGGAAAAAATGAAGAAAGTGAAGACCAAGCAAGTAGGGACATTGTGTTAAGATGTAGAGGTGTCAGTAAAGTGGAAAGAAGCAAACAGGTTTCAAGTACAAAATATAAAAATCCATAAACATTACACAACAGATTAACTTCCTATTCTGTCATATTTTAAACTTAGAAACAAATTGCCAAGCTTTATTGATCCTACAAATGGATTATATATTAAAATAGAGTTTTTATTTGAGTTGGCAGGAATTAGAGGCCCAGGTCCCAAAATTTAGGTAGAATTTTGTAGGATTACTTTGTTACTGTTCCCTATTTACTAAAAAGGAAATAACATTGCAAAAATCAAGATTATGAACTAGAGTAAAGAAATTATGATACATATATTTTTAAAATAATAACTTTGAAAAATTCAGTCACCAGTTATAACATACTGTAGGAAAATATCTATCATGCTGTGAAATATGCTATGAATTTTGTTAAATTAGGAAGGTAATAATAATAATTATAAAAAATAGAATTGTGTAATTCATAATTCTTTTGCTTGCACAGAAATAATTGGTGATTAATTGCACATCGGCATTATTTACTGAGCAATGATTACCTCCATCTCTATAAGAGTTAATTCTTCTCCAAAGTGCTGAAAATATTCCCAGGGAGTAAATTATCATCAGCATATTCTAAATATTGTCTAAATTGGAAGTTGCCTAGAAAATTGTCAGGTCTTTCTTTTTTACTGTTTGTCACTGACAAGTTTTTAAATGCATTAGGATGGAAAAGGAGGCAAGCAAGTCATACAGCCATGGGGTGTTATTTACCTTCTTTCCACTTGTCTGGCCAGATTCATCTTGCTCACCAAGCAAGGAGTACTTTGTAAAAGTCCACCAAAACTCTAGTGCCCTAGAAGGCTTGATTTGTTTGACTTCTTTATTTGTTCTACAAATAAAATGGTTGAGTACCTACATGGTATCTGGTATTTGGTCTATGAGTTTGTAATTAAATGTGTCTTAGAAATAAGGATTTGGGGTTCATTGATTCTGAAATGGATATTAGTTAAGCATCTTCCATACTTCAGAAGGATTTTGATGAATGTGTATTCTTAGAGTCTGCTTATTTCCAGCACGTTAGAAGAGAAAATTAGTTTACAACTTTACAAATATTTTGCAACAATTAGTGTTAAAATTAAACCAAATGGTCTGGTCAAGTTAAAGCAGTACTCTACTAAGAACCATGAGTATCTTAAGAACAGTTTTGAAGATTAGATGAACTCTCAGGAGTATAATTAAGGAATACTAATAGACAAGGGGAAGAAATAAAAGTCAAGAAATAATTTCTACCCTCAACTCTGCAACATCCTACTATGTAACAGTGAGTAAATGATGTGGTTATTTAGAAATTTAGTTTATATTTTATAATCTGTGAATTATAGTATCTATTTATCTTATTTTCACAGCTTACTGTGCTTAATACACAGAATTTCTACCTAGGCTATTTATGTGAAAAGATACATTTATTTATTAAATAAATATTGTACAACATACTGGAGAAATGAAGATTAATAAGACCCAAATCCTGCCTTTAAAAGAATCTTTAAAGGTCTCCTTAAGGCCTTCATAGTTTAAGGGGGGCAAAAAAATAGATGAGTCAATTATTATACCATGTGCTTAGAGGAACAATAGAGAAGATCATGGAAGGATTTAAGAGAATGTGGGAGGAATACCTAAACCTTGGCTTCAACTTTACAGCTAAGGAATGATGACTATCAAATATACAACTTAAGCCTAGATCTTGCTATTTTTTCCCCTGAACTGCAGACCTAAATATCCAACTTCTTACAGTGTTTATTCTTTTGGAATTTTCACAAGCATCTGAAATGAACAGGTCTATAATTGAAATAATCTATCCTCCCAACTACAACTAGTGACTCCTGAAGTTTTCCTTATCACCGTAAATAGTGTTAACTTCCAACCAGGTGCTCAATCCTTGTCTGGTTTTCCAGCTGCTTCTAAAGCTAATCTTTCTTTTACTTTCTAAACTCCAGCCATATTGGACTTCTTTTAGCCCTCTAACGTGCTCTCCCTCACCCCATTTCTTACTCTCAGGCTATTGCCTCCTAGGGAATAATTATTTAGAAATAGGAAAGGGTTTCATTTACCATGAGACATGCTGCAGTGGCAGCAGAATTTCAAGGGATTTAACAAAGACAAAGTGGAAGACGTCAATGAAGAAGGAGAGGTTGAAAGGACTACTTAAAGAAAGGAAGGTCTATGTTTAGAGAGATTAATAGAAGCATTTAGCCTTATAATAGTAAGAGGATATATCATTCTTTTTACCATGATACCATGGAAGTTAGAGATGGAGAATAGTGGTTTTAGTGCATTTCCTTTTCCTTTCCTCTTCACATTTAAATCCGTCAAAAGTTGAGTCTATCTCCTTAATGTTTCCATATCAATTCTTTTTACATCACTCTCGGAGTGGTTATCACGGTTCAGATCTTATCTTATATACTTGTCTTACCTAAAGAAAGGTTGCTCTGTGTGTGTGTCTGTGTGTGTGTGTGTGTGTGTGTGTGTGTGTGTAATCACTTCCTTACTTTTGGTTTCTACAAGATGGTCCAGGCCGCTTTGTGTATTTTCATGCCCAGTCTTAGAGTTAGCCAATTCTCCATGGAGCCTTGGTTCCTTTCTTAGAGAATGGTATTGGAAGGCAAGATCTGGCGTGCTGGGTGTGCTCATTGCTACTGGGATGTCATTGCTTCTAGGCCCTCTCAGCTGACCTCAAGTAATATATGTGTGAATATCAACCCATGTATATACACAAACCTATAAATTTGTCTATAGGTAACCATCTGAATCTACATTAATGTAAGCATCCATTAATAATGATATATTCAATTCTAATTCATTGCTATAAGGTTTTTTTCTAGCCTTGTCCTCTTGCTTATCTGTCTCCACCCACTCCAACTACGAGAAATAGCTCCCACCATACATCACCTGCTTAACTAATTGGTAAATTCCCCTGTAAATACATAGTGATGTCTTAATCCGTTCAGGCTGCTATAACAAAATACCACAGACTGGGTAGCTTAAAACAACATAAATTTATTTCTCACAATTCTAGAAGTTGGAAAGTCCAAAACCAAGGTGCCAGCATTGAAGGAGCTGGGGATCTCTCTGTAGCCTGCCTTTTTTAAGGCACTAATTCCAATTCATAAGGGCTCCACCCTCATAACCTAATCACCTCCCAAAGGCCCTACCTGTTATTATATCATCTGGGGGTTTAAAATTTCAACATATGAATTTTAGGGGGTCACAAATATTCAGACCATAGTAATTGGTATTAGAATTATTAACCAGCATGTCTATGGGAAACGGCTTTATCAAACTGAATACAGTGCTTATATATAGTTTCCTTAACTTTTAATCTTCCAGTTCCCCTCATTTCCAAAGGTCAGTGAACTTGTTTTATATACTGTAATATAGTTAGTTATTTTTACATTTTGTGATCTCCTGACCTCCTAAATGATTTTTTTAAAATTTTTGTGTATTTAGGTTCATTCTTTGTGCTATAAAGGTTTATGAATTTTAAAAATGCATCATTTCATGTTTTTACAATTATAGTATTATGCAAAATAGTTTCATCATCCAAAACAATCCCCTGTGCCTTACCCTCAATCTTCCCTTTCTTCTCTCAAACACTTGGCAACCACTGATCTTTTTACTGTGTCTATAGTGTCTTTTCCAGAATGTGGTATAATTGGAATCACGGAGTATGTAGCCTTTTCTGATCATCTTCTTTCACTTAGCAATATGCATTTAAGATTCATCCGTGTCGTTTCATGGCTTGATAGCTCATTATCTATGTATGCTTGTACCACAGTTTGCTTATCCATTCACCTTTTGAAGGATATTTTGGTTATTTCCACTTTTTGATAAGTATGAATGAGTGCTATAAACGTTCATGCACAGGTATTTTATGAACATACATTTTCAATCAGTTGGATGAACACTGAGGAACACAGTTGCTGATTTATATTATGAGACTATGTTTAAAAGCTTTATAAGAAACTGCCAAACTGTCTTCCTAAGTGAGTATACCATTTTGCATTCCCAACAGCAATGAATGAGTTTTCCTGTTTCTCTACATCCTAGCCAGCATTTCCTATTGTCAATTTTTTGGATTATTATAGGTTTGTAATGATGTCTCATGTTTGTTTTAATTCTTTGGTGGCAAAATATGTTGAGCATCTTTGCATATGTTTATTTTCCAACTATATGTCTTCTTTGGTGAGGTATCAGTTCAGAAATTTTGCCAGTTTTTCAATTGTGTTGTTTGTTTTCTTTTTCTTGAGTTTTGAGAGTTCTTTGTATATTTTGGATATACAAAGAACTTTGTGTATTTGGATAAAGATCACGTATATATTTTGCAAACACTTTCTCCCCAGTTTGTGGTTTATTCTTTTATTCCCTTTGTAGTCCAATGGGAGCCCAGTCCAAGAATGTGGGCCCCATGAGTTATTTGCTTTCATGTCAGTCCATAGTCAACCTCCAGAAATTCATCAAAATTACCATCTAAGTGTTTCTACCAGTTTATGGTTCCAACAACTTCTGCTGGTGAAGGTAGATGGTCTTCTCTATCATTAATTTGCCTGGCAGCTTGAAGTTACTTTTTTTCCTTGATCTATTCAATATATAAACTCTGACTTATACGTATGCCTTGGTTAGCTAAATATTGAGTGTCTCTTTATGGATCATACTCAAGAGCTTCTTATCTCTGTACATTTAGTAATAGCTCAAAATGTATTTTCATTGCCTAAAAATATGATAAGTAGTATTGGAATATGAATCAAAGTATAAAATATTCATGAGTCCATACTGATATATATGTCCTCAGTCTAATCATCAGACAAATCCCAATTAAGGGGCATTCTGTAAAATATCTGACCAATACTCCCCAAACAGTCAATATCATCAAAAACAAAGAAAATGTGATAAACTATGACAGCCAAGAGAAGTGTAAGGACACATGATGACTAAATGTAATGTAATATTATGGATGGAATCTTGGAACAGAAAAAGGACGTTGGTTAAAAACTAAGAAATCTGAATAAAGTATAGACTTTAAATAACAATGTACCAGTTTTGGGTTCATTTATTTTGACAAATGCAGTATACTTTTTCTAAAATATTAATAATAAAATAAACTGGATCTAACATATATGGAAACTCTATACACTGTTGTTGCCATTTTTCAGTAAATCTAAAACTGTCATAAAATAAAAAAGTTTATTTTGAAAAAGCAATCACACATAAGTTAGAGCTCAGGGGAAGGGAAAACAAGGACAGGCAATAAAATGGAGCCAAGTTTCTGTCTGGCACACATAACTCATGTTATGCAGTTGAACATGTCTGCTAGAGTTGGAAAACAATATTTAGTCGATTACGTCTGGCAATGAGAAATACGTGATCAGTTACTACATTGAGTGCCTCAAAGGAAAACTAAACAGAACAAAACAAAATTCTTTAGAAAAAGAACAAAAATACCCTCTATTAAAACCTTATTGAAAGTGATCAACTTAAGTTTCTTACAGAGAGGAAATAAAATAATGTAATAAACATCATAATCATCACATCTCTATAGTAAATAAATACACATTTCTTTCTATTACAATTTGACTCTTTTTTTAAATTAACGCTGGCATGTGCATTTAAATAATCACAATTAAGAATATTTCTTTCACTTTCAAAATGGAAATATCTTGATATTATTTTCTGATTATAAATATAAAATGTCATATGATACAAAACACTGTAAAAGAGAATGTAAATGTCCAACCACACACCCCCACCCAGACCACCACTCAATCTGTTTCTTAAAAGATCACAAATTTAAGAAGTATGAGCCACCAGAATTTATTTATATGCTTATATTTTAAGTAAAAATAATACTTTGGAAGGCAATCGTTTTACACATAATCTTGCAAGCTGATTTTTTTCTCTTATATCTAATGGGTTTCTTTCGCTGTCCATGCATAGACACCTCTTTCATCTCTCATTCTAATATTTTTGTTTTAATCATTTATTTCTTTCATTACATGAATATACTATAATTTATTTGACTCCCTGAAAAAGAATGTTTAGGTTGGTTTCAATATATCATTAGTTATATCCAATTAGAATGAATACTGATTAATATACATTTTGTACTTTATGAATGTTTCTGGGGGAAAAAAAGACTCAAAACAATAATTTCTTATTTGAAGAAGAAGTATTTTTTTTGTTTGTTTGTTTGTTGAAGAAGATTCACCGTGAGCTAACGTTTGTGCCAATCTTCCTCTATTGTGTATGTGGGTTGTTGCCACAGCATGGCCACCAGTGAGTGGTGTAGGTCTGCACCTGAGAACTGAATCTGGGCTGCCAAAGTAGAGCCCACTGGACTTAACCACTAGGCCGCAGGGCCAGCCCCTGAAGAGGAAGCATTTTTGTACATACCTGCAAATTTCCCTCTAAAAACTGCCTATTTCCCCAACAGTGGCAAACACTATATCTTTACTATTTATTTAATGTTACTAATTGTTTCCAATGAAAAATGATAATCAGCGTTGTGTATGTTTTCTCTTTTACAGGTAAACTTAAGAATAACCATGTTCCTCCAGTGTGTGTATATATATATATATATATATATTCATTATATATATATGAATTTTTTTCCTTGGATGGAGGCTAGAAATAATTAGAAGATATTAATTCTTTGAATAGAAAAATATTAAAATATTTGTAATTTATATTATTATTCAAAATTAATTATAATACCTGGAGAAATAGGCTGTGTGTTAGTGGTGGAAATATGGCTTTTAAAATGTTACATTACTATAGATTTTTTTAGGTACAGGCAGATTTGAAGGGCCTGAAATCTCTTATGGATTGTAAACACAAATCACAGGCTCTGGCCAAGGGTACAAGTAGTAAAATCTGTGACGGTTGATCCATTGATTCTGCCCACTCAGGTGGAAATCAATTCTTTGTAAGTGAACCTGGCTCTGAATTTATATAGGAGACTGAAGCATGCAGTGAGCAGATCGAGCCACTCTGCAGCTAAGGCCTGTTTGAGGGTAATATTATCTGACAGGCAAGTTTGTGAATATGGTTAAAAAAAAAGATGATACAGTAGTTAGTTCATTTGGGCTCTATTCCTTTTTTCTCAAAATATATGTTTTTAAATTATCTGCAAAACAGGAAAAAATGCATGGCCAAAGAAATCATACATTGATCTATGGATTAATCGAACATAGTAATCCAAATGTGTGCAAAGGAAATGTGTGAAGTATTTTCAAGAATTATAAAGTAACATTAAAATTAAGTCAAATGGAAAAGTGCAGCAAAAATGCCAACTAGGGATCACATGTTATCCAAAACATAAAAAAAAGAACCCAAACCAAAAACTGAAACCAAACCAAAACAAACAAACAAACAAAGTTCCTACTTTAGGAGGGAAAAAAGCAGCAACAGAATTATTTTTACATCATAAATTCGTATACATACTACTCCTTTTCATACTCTTCATTTCATATTTGATTTATTTTCATACTATTTTAGATATCTAATCTATTTCAAAAGATACAAATTTATGGTACATATTTACTCCATTTTTATATGTTATATAATGGAATATGGTTTATCTTGTATTTATAGATTCAAAATAGAAAATTGTCTTTTAAAATTATCTTAACGCAATTATTATTGCATTCTTTTTTAACATAGCCGTATTTTTTACTAAATTCAACAAATCACCTTTATTTTTTACAGACTAAAAATATGATGATTAAGTCACCTTGTTATTTAATTTAAACTATTCATTCAGCTTGGACCCATCATGCTGATTCCTTACCTCATTCATATTAAAATTTATATCTTTCTGACTAAGCAACCACCTCTTCACATAAAATGCATTTCCCAATTTGCTTCTGCCAATAACATCTCATTCTCCTCAAACTAAACATGTGTGTCCTAGTCTCCAAAAAAAGGAAGAAAAAATTCTCAGCAGAGTGGAAAATTAGTTATTGGGCTTTGCATCAAGTGCAAAAACTGCTGAGTACTAGACGTATGTCAGCTCCTGTGTAGCTGTTCTAGAGAACTCTTGGGCAATGCTCCCACATCGCTTCTTTCACTTCAAAACAGGTGGGCTTGAAAATTTTTCGTTAGTCAGGCAAAGACTGGGCAATTCCCTTCCTAATAGTGTATTTTGATAAATTTCAAACAGAGGAGAGACTGAAACAAAGAGATATCCTTCAGGATTTATATCTTGGTCAATGTCGTAAAGACATGTAAATTTGCCATGGCGTAATATTTCTATAGAACAATAAACAAAGCTGGTCCCAAATAAGAAGGGAAAAGATGTATTTGGATATTATCAATGACACTTAGAAATAAAGGAAGGTCACCATGCTGAGAGAAGCAATGTCCAGTCCTGCCTAGAAGACGTGGTTATGAATAGACATTTTTATTTTCTTCTAATATCAAATGTGGAATGTTGGGAGTAAAGCTTCATTTCTGTTTGGTGTATGAAAATATTCAAGAAAAGGTATCAGATAGATAGAAAGAGTTGAAACGAATGACATTACTCTCTGGTTGGTGCTTTAAATTATTGTAAGAATATATAAGGATATGCTTTAATTATGAAGCTTTCATTTGAAGCAATATAAAAATAACCTGTTAATTAATTTTGCTCTTGACACATTTCATAGAAGAGGATCATATGAAAATAAAAATATATGTATGTCAATGAAATGCTGAATCCCTCTAACACAGCACAAAAAGGCATGTTGTATTTATATCTTTAAAATACATATTTTATAGGTTAAAATTTTTTTCTTTACAAATTATTCCTTGCTTCTTCTCACCTCCCTTTCTCTTTCTTCATTGTATTTTAACCTTTAGTATTGTTTTTCACTAGAGAACTAAGAGATTTAAATATTAAAAGAGGTTAGATTAAAAAAATATTTTGGTTCCAAAATATTAAAAAACAATTTAATTTGCATCTGTTACATAGTAGCCAATCCTAATATCATCATAAGGTCAAATTAAATGGAGATTGCCTGACTTTATGAACATCAGTGTACTTACTGAAAGGATAAAATTTTCAGAGGTCACCCACTTCTTGTTTAGGATCATTTCTTATTGATTGACCAGAAAATGAAACAGTTTGTGGCTTTCCTCTAATTATTTAAAGCCATCTCACTTATTAGAAATTTATAATGTTTCAAATTAATGATGATAGCTATATCTTCATAAACATTACTATAGAAGATTAAGCCTTTTCCAAATAAAACCACTGTATTTTCTTGAAAGTATTAAAATAATACAAGTAGAAAATACAGTCACTAACTCGAAAAACCAACAAACAAATACAGAGTCATCTGTGAATAATTTTAGTAAAACATGAAAATAAGAATTTAGAACAGCTTGTTTATTTAAGCTTATTTGTTTAAAAGATGTACTTGGATATCCTCAGTGTCACTCATATCAGAAATAAAGGAAGGTTACAATACCTAGATTTCTATAATCCATGTATAATATTTTTAATTTGGTTAATTTTGTGCATTTAAAACATGCAATATAAAAGTAAAGATGTTACTGTTATACAAATGTAATAGTAAAGCCTTTATTCAAGGGGTTTACGATTCCCATAGTTGCTAGTGTACTTACGTATTAGCATTTCAGTCTGTTTTGGGAATTGCACAAATCATATTAAAGAAGTGATGTCCAATAAATTTTTATTTGCAGTTAGACTTTTTGCAAATAAAATTTTATGAGTAATACAAAATCAAACTACTACCGAAGAAAATGGAGCTGTTTCTTTTTAAGTGGGAAAACCCCCAATCAACCTGCTCTGGTGGCTCCTAATGCATTTCAGCTGGACCCCCAGGGCTCTTTGGAATGCAGGTTTAGAGATCATTCAAATAAAATTGCATCCACAAACATATGTAAAAGCATTTTGCCTAATCGTAAAGTATTATAAAATATTGTTAAAGTATTATTAAAAGAAATCTATTTCTGGACAAATAAGAATTTCAGTAAAATGAATAACACATATACTGCTTGTTTATTTTTTCTATATTATACTCAATACACTCGGAGATTGTATTTTAAATAGAATGCATGTAAAATTTTGTTCCTTAGTTAAATATTTGGAAGTCAATGTTAAGCCTATTTTTTAACCATGTACAACTTTTTTCCATGTGATTCTATTATTATTTATTGTTCTGAAATTGTCGGAAAGGGAAGGTACTATGGGTAAAAGTGTAACTTCTATGACCATGAAATGAATTTTTGTTTTATGACAGTTTTTATTTAATATGACTAAAGCTAATGAAATATTAATAGAACTATAGGTTTGGGAAAGACCTTGAGATTGCTGTTAGTCTATCTCCTTTCCCAAACACTTTAAGACACTTTATTATTCTATTTCATTCTCAGAACTCCAGGGAAGACAATTTCATAATTTCTTTCAGTAATAATATATTTCAAATCTTTTAAATCAATAATGCAATTCTCTTTCTTCAGAGGTCTGCTGCTTCAAAGTATGTTTATTCTCTTACAAGTAGTTTAAGATCATATTTTATACCTAACGTGGCATTTTCTGCTAGCCCCTCAGTATTTACCCTTGACTTTTCTTATTTGCGGTCAAATATCATTCAGAAGTGATTTCTTTTCTTGAATATATTTCTCTGTGTCTTAATATCAGTGACATCATCTCTCAAGTGATTCTTCCACTACTAAACAGATAATTTTTTGATTTTTCTAAAGTCAGACTCTTCTGCAAAACTCTGTGATGTCTTCCAGCTGGAATAGGAACTGGGTTCTAATTATTATTCTAAGTTTCAAAGTCTGTGCAGAGAGTGCTGTGTTAAAGGTAATATCACAAGGAAAATTTATGGGGTCCAAGAGTTGATGCAAAAGGACAAGCAGTTATTTAAGCCATATTGTTTATAGAAACCCAACTGTTATCTAATGATCTGTAGACAATCTGTAATTGTTAATACTAGCAGCTCAAATTCCAACAAAAAGGCTGACACATGATGTCCGTGTCTATAATTTTTGTTAAGACCGAAATCCAAAGATGCCATGCCTATATTTAAAAGAGGCTGCAATAAAAAACTTTCTCCCCATATGCAAAAGAAACTCTTTCTGACTCCATATCACTATTAAAAGTGCAATTTCCAACATATACTTACTTGAAACCTCTAAAATCCTATTTGGTTCCCAATTCTTTGCCACTCTATGCCCATATTCTATCAATCATTATGTGCTGGTAATGTTTTCATGGCAGTTTTTATAATTTTAGGACATATCCTTAGATTTAACTTTCAATTTTAATGTTTAATTTACAAACATTGAAAAAAATCTTTTCCACTTATTATCACGAAGACAAATGGGAAAAGTAGTCTGCATAATTTTTTACAGATAAGTGACTTTTAACCTTTTTTTAAAATTACCAGTCTCAGTGTGTGGTGATTAACCATTTGATGTCAATTTCAAAAGACAAAGTCTCTAGGAGCTGGATCATGAAAGCTCTGCTTTGGTTTTATTCTCTTGATTGAATCAATAAATGATTCAGAGTTGTTCAGAGCATGGTGTTTTGCTGAGTCCTTAACTCAACAATAATATGAAAGTTTTGGAAATTGCCGAAAGATAGGAAAAATTGTGTTTCCTGACCAGAGATAAAGGATAAAGTTGGAATTATATAGCCTTCTCCAGAGGTTGTTTGATTCAAAACATTAATTCTAATGTTATTATCCTTCTCAAATTAATTCAGAGCATGAAAACTGTTACTGCCCACGTAGTTCCCTTTCACTTTATTCTACCAACTCTACTTTGGGTACATAAAAGAAAATAACATCAAGGATCTTAATTTCTTATCATGTTACTTTATTAGAATTTCTAGAGCTTGATATCCAGTTATAAATTCTAACAAATTGCTTTTACAGATATAAGCTGTATTTGTACTGTCAACATTAGAATGTAAGAGCCCAAAATTCTTTTTCATGATCATTCATACTTGAAATAGAAATCCTATATTTTAAAATGTTACAAAGTAAATACAAGTACATTGGTCTCAGGCCTTACATTTGTTTTCATTGATAGATTACCATTAAGATTTAATTTTTAATTTGTAGTTGAGTGATGTTAATTCCTATTTAACATTTCACTCCACCATGCATAACATAATTATATTCCTAGGGACAATTAGTGCAATCCTGGGTAAAATATCATCAAAAATGGGTATTAGTACTAATTTTAATAACTCATTCATTTGTTCCTATTGTTCTAGGGAAGGGCAAGCTGATACAAGCATAGACATATCCCTTTCTTCTTTTGTATTGTTATTCAGGCATGTGTCAAAAATCTTTCCACGTATTTCAAATTCAAGAGTTTAACTTATCCAAATCTTCATTATATTTTTGTTAACTACAAGATATAGTGATAGGTTAATTTCTCCACTGAGCCAATACTGAGATCTACTAGGTTCTATACATTGTGGGGAAGGAGCCACGAAGAAGTTAGAGTCCATGCTCATATGGACATTACAATCTATCCAGGAATGCAGATATTAAACATATGATTGAGTGCTATAGAGTCAAGCAAGATATTAGGGACGTGTATAACTGAGACACTTAGCTAGACTGGGAACCAGGGAAGTCTTTCCAAAAAACATGAAAGCTCTGACCTCAGGATGAATAAGGATTTAAGTGAGATAGCTTATGTGTATGGAGCAGGGGCGGTGGGGGTTGGGCAGGCAGATGAATGTGGAGAGGAAGTGTGCGCCAGGTGGAAAATACCTGGTAAATGTATGAAGCAGGAGAAGAACACAGGTTCTTTGAGGAACTGAAAGTAAGCTACAACTGGAGCATAGAAAACAAGGAAGAAACAAGTCGATATAAGACTGGAAAGAATGCATGTCATAGAGTTTCCAGAAAACATGTAAAGATTGCACTTTATATGAAGGAAAGGAGACAACCTCTACGATGTTTTAAGCAAGGATGTGACATGATTATACTTGAATTTTAAAGTTCACTCACACTGCATTACAGGAAAAAAGTATGAATTGTTGTTCAAGAGTGATCCTGTGAAACAGGTTAGGAGTGATGATGGAGACCTCGATTCAGGGCTTGGCATTTTGGAGAAGGTGAAAAGTGGAGGATTTGAGATATTTAGATGCTAGAATTATCCTGTCTTGATGAGTGGGGCAGGGAGTCAAAGACAAGTCCCAAATATCTGGCTAGAGTGATTCAGAGATGGTGGTGCCCTTTAATGAGTCAGGAAACCATTGAAGAGAGAGTAGTGGGAAGTGGAAAATGCCAAGTTTGCCTAGTTGAGGCCTTTGAGAATCCAAATACATAAATTTAATATACAGATATATATCTGAAGGAAATCAAAAGACAATTTTGAATAGAGATGCACTTTTGGGAATGGATAACTTGGAAGGAAAATGTTAAGTGAGAGGGGAGCCCAAAGCAGAACGTTCAAAATCTCCCACCCCCTGAAGAATTGGTTAGAAGAGGAGGAACTGAAAAATAATGAAAAAGATGAAAGTCACATAGAGATAAACGAAAAATCATGAGTTGGATGTGACGGAAGCAAAGGAAAAGTCAACCATGCCTAATGCTGCCCATTTTTCAAGTAAGATGAAAATTAGAAATTAAGCATGAAATTTGGAAAATAGTGAGTGAAAATTTTGTGTCCCTGAATGTTGCTATATTACAATAGTTTCCTTTGACATTTTTTTCTTTATGGAATACTACCAGGCTGCGTTTTCTACTTTCCCAGTTTCTTGAGGGGTATTTGAAGCCAGGAAAAATAGCTCATGACCACAAATTGTATGAGTAGAGTCAATTGAGGCAAATGTATTATATTATAGATATATTGAGCTTTAAATCAGGGTATGCATTTTGATCTTGAGTATTCCCAGGAAATCTCAATATTACAAAATCTTCATCTCAAGAATTTATCCTCATTTCTTTTCCTGAGCACTCCTGGAAAATCTAGAAGTCAACATGTACTTGCATATTCAGCCACTCAACAAGATGTTACTTTTTTACACATGTTGAGTATTGGATGTGGAGTGAAATCATCTTTCAATTTCTGTCTTGAAAAATGAACAAACTATTATGAATCAAAGGTTTAAGAGCTAGACAGCAGCAGGATTAAATTTTAGTTTTGTTGTGTGAAATTTACTTAACCTACTCTCAGTTCGTTTATAAAATGAGAATCACACAACCTCTTAGGTATGCTACAAAGAGTAATTGAGATAAATCCATAAAAAGTTTCTCACTGAATCTGGAAAAATCAGTTTCAGTAAAAAAAAAAAATTTAGTTATCATCAAGATTACCATCATCATCATCTACTTTCCTTGCATTTATTGGATTAACTGGTCATGATAGACTATGATTCCTTTATTTGCTACTGACTAGGATTGCACATCCTACTTTCTAACAAAGATACATTAAGAAAATAAAATTAAAATCCTTTGTTTCATCATATGGTGTTATTACATTTTATCAAAAAGGTATTTTCTTTGTCTAATGAGAATTGCAGGAGATTATTCATACTTTAGTCTTCTAACATCTTAGTTTCTGGAAGTTTGGAGTCAAGTAAAGAATGTAAAATAGGAGTAAATATCTGTAACACATAAGATAGAAGAAGATGTGTCTTAAGAAAAGAAAAAAACAGGCAAAATGCTATAGGAGTTCACAAAAAGTAATCATTTTTAAGTGTAGAGAATTGAAGAAACCTAAATGGAAAAAAGGATCATTCAGTTTAATCTAAAAGGATGCTTGGAAATGTGAAAAGAGTTGGGGGAAAGCTATTTCATTTTGAAAAAAGTATATTTTCAAAGGCATGGAATCTGAAAATAGCCCAATTTCATGGAGTACATAATAGTTCAATTTGATTGGAGAATAGGAGACAAGAGGTGGGCTAGTGAAAAATAGGCTGGGTCAACTTCCCCCAAACCTTAAACTTCAGGAATTATTTGTAAGTCATTATGTCAATAATGCAATATGTTTATATTTTGATTATACGCCTGGAATAATCAGGATAAGAAAGATAAATCTGGTGCAATACACAGAATGGATTGTGGACATCTGGACAATAGTCTGGGCTAGAGGAATGCTGAAGGAGTTGAAAAGAAGGGAGAGAGGTGGAAATTCGCATCCCTCCAATCCTCTTGTCTTAAAAAGGAGAAGCTACTGTGCCTATCCCAGCCTGGGTCTTTCTATCCTTTCTGGGCATGAGTGTCCAAATACGTCCAAAGGAACATTTATAAAGACAAATCTTTGGAAGAAGTAAAAATCAAAAAGACAAATAAACTGTTGTCATTTGTAACGTAAGTTCATTAAGATTAAGACTAGATGCTTCTTGTTCACTACAGTGTTCCCAAATATCTAGAATAACATAGCATTGTTCAAAAATTTCTTAAATGAATGTTTATGAATGATAGAAAGAAAAAAATGTTGATATGAAGCAATGGGGTATAATTGTTGAAACAAAACAAAACAAAAACAGAATCAGAATTGGAAGATGTGAGACAGAAAAGAAAGTTATCTGAGCTAAATAAAGGTGCTATTTGAGCTGATTTTATAGGATATCTACAATCTTTGGGGAGGGGGGAAGGAAACTGACAGAGACAATAAGTCATCCAATGAACCACTGATGTAGTCAGCTACACTATAACTGCTCAGTTTCTTTGTAGCACTAAACCCCTTTTCCAAGGAAGGCATGGGCATATCTGGAATTCTAAGTTAAGAACCAATTCAAGGCAAATGCATAAACTAGGGATCAGTTTTGGGGCTTGCTTGCTGGGCTTGTGTCAGATGACCTCATCTGATCAACTCCGCATGCCGTCAGTAGTGAATGAGAGTACTTCTCATACCTAACCAATCAGAATCGCAGGTTAGTATATACTATCTCCATCTAGGTGAAACAGATTAGGACTGAAGTTGAGCCCCCTAGGTCAGCAGGCTGCTACTGGATGTAGAAGCAATCTATTTCAAACATGGAGCTAAATTATGAGAAAATACAGAGAACCCCAAGTTAAGGTAAATCCAAGAGTGCTGGTTCTTTGAGCTCTTGGGTGTGAAATCAAGTAAATTTAGCTACTCTCTAATATAAATCTAAAATTTCTCACCAATTATATTTAAAGGATGCTTGAGGGTACTCAAAGATGTATACGTCTGTATTTTTATCCTGGAAAATATTCAGATTTTTTTCAGGGGCAAAGAATATACATCAGTATTTTTTAATATTTTGTAACAATGATAGGGTTAAAATTATTCAATGGTTTAAGACTTTTTAAAATATTTAAATTTGAAATCTCCACAAATATAAACAAAGTATCTAAACAAACACTGGAAAAAAAAAGAAAGAAAGAAAGACATGGACCATCAATTCCTGCCGCCTTTGATTACTTCTCTGTTATCTGACTTTGGGGAACTTTAGAAAAATGTGGCAATTTGAGAATACTGTTGGCATCATGTATGGGATCTGTAAGGACAAAGTTCCAAATTTTCATCAGATTTCACAGCTTTCTGTAATAACCCACAGTAAGTTTGTCCTCTGCTTATTCTTGATATAATTATTTTCTTTTTTTTAACTTTTGCTGACTCGAAGTGACCCCAGGGAAATCCAGTTCACGAAACAATCTTAGTTAAGTATTTGGCTTTTGCATTAAATGATCATTCCATGAAAACACACACCCACTGGAGTCAGTGGAACCCTTTGTGCTGCCCGAATGTGACATGGCCTCTCACTTGATCCGTTCTGGGGGCAGGGCCCTGCAGGCTGTAGGCTCCTGAGACGTGATTACTGAGGTGAAATTGATTACTCAGATAAGAAAGAAGGTGACATGTTTGGCATTCCTGAGGGCACAGTGCATTCCCATGGCTCCAAAATTATTGGATATTAAAAATAAATGTGATTAAAAATAAAATAAAAAATTTGGTAGCAGATATCATCTCCCCAAAATACCCTAATATGATGTAGTTTAGTTAATCGTTGGAAAGCCATTAATGGCTTACACACACACACACACACACACACAGACACACACACACACACATGCAATACTTCAAAGAGGTATAGATCATGTAATCAGAAAAAGTAATAAATGTGATGTTCTCAACCTTCCCCAAGGGGGATCTCTACCCAAATTTTTAGCAACCACTGATTTTTTAATGTCTCCAGGGTTTTTCCTTTTCCAGAATGTCGTATAAGTGGAACCATACAGTATGTAGTCTTTTTTTTGATTGACATTTCACGTAGAAAAATGCATGTAAGTTTCCTCCATGTCCTTTCATGGCTTAATACTTCATTTCCTTTTATCACTGAGTAATATTTTAGTCTCTGTATGTACCACAGTTTGATTATTCTTTTACCTATTGAAGCACAACTTAGCTGCTTCTAATTTTTGACAATTATGCATAAGGCTGTTATAAACATTTGTATGAAGGTTTTGGGCAGTTGTCATGTCCAACTTATTTGGATAAATACCCCAAAGGGTAATTTCTGAATCACATAACAAGAGTACGTTTAGCTTTGTAAGAAATTGGCAAATTGTCATTCAAAGTGGCTGTACCATTTTGCATTCCCGCCATCAATCAATGAGTGTTCCTTTTTCTCCACATCCTCGTCAGCCTGCAGTGAATTGTCAGTGTTTGGGCTTTAGCCATTCTATAGGTGTGTGGTGGTATCTCACTTTTGTTTTAATTTGCAACTCTCTAATGACATATGATGTGGAGCATCTTCTCATATGCTTATTTTCCATCTGTATCTTCTTTGATGAGGTGTCCATTCAGATCTTTTCCTCATTTTTTAATTGGGTTGTTTGTATTTGTTGCTGTCATTGTTGAGTTTTAAGCGTTCTTTGTATATTTTGGTTACCAGTCCTTTATCTGATATGTGTTTTGCAAAGAGCTTATCCCCTTCTGTGGCATGTCTTTTCATTCTCTTAGCAGCGGTTTTCACATAGCAGAAGTCTTTCATTTTAATAAAGTTCACCTTATCAATTTCCTCTTTCAAGGATGGTGCTTTTGTATCTAAAAAGTCATCCCAAACCCAAGGTCACCTAGATTTTCCCTTATGTTATCTTCCAGGAGTTTTATAGTTTTATATCTTACATTTAGGTCTATGATCCATTTTGGGTTAACTTTTGTGAAAGTTGTAAGATTTGTTTAGATTTTTTTTTTGCATGTGCATGTCCACTTGTTCCAGCAACATTTGTTGAAAAGACTGTCTTTTCTCCATTAAACTGCCTTTACTCCATTGTCCAAGACAACTTGTTTATATTTGTGGTCTGTTTGGGTTCTCTATTCTATTCCACTGAACTATCTGTCTGTTCTTTTATCAATACCACACTGTTTTGATTACTTTATAATAAATAATAATCAGTATAATGAATAGCTTTTTAATAGGTCCTGAAGTTAAGTACTGTCAGTTATTCAACTTTGTTTCTTTCCTTCAATATTGTTGGCTGTTCTGAGTCTTTTGTGTTTCTATTATATATCTCTTTGTGTTCTTTTTTACTGGTAAATATTTTTATTTTTTTATCACATGACTTCATTTCTCATAGTTGTCCTACTTATCATCCATAGAAAATATTTTTTCATGACATAACTTCATTTCTCATAGTTGTCCTACTTATCATCCATAAAATATATTTGTGTGTGTGTGTGAGGAAGACCAGCCCTGAGCTAACATCCATTGCTAATCCTCCTCTTTTTGCTGAGGAGGACTGGCCCTGGGCTAACATCCGTGCCCATCTTCCTCTACTTTATATGGGACGCCACCACAGCATGGCTGACAGGCAGTGTGTCGGCAGGTGCCCAGGATCCAAACCCGCGAACCCTGGGCTGCCAAGCGCTAACTAAACCGCTGCGCCACTGGGCCGGCCCCCATGGAATATTTTAAATGGTAAGATTTGCCCAAAACTCATAGGTATAGTATATCTGTATAGAAGAAGGAAGAATCATTATATCATGTTTTATATACACTAATTAATAGAGTGCAAGATGCACATATTTTTGTATTTTTTGAGAGATCCATTACATCATTAACTTATGATGAACTTGTCTAGCACACACATTCTTTTCTCACATAAGCTCCGTGAGAGTTACTAAGCAGATATTAGAATTTGATTATTATTAGCTCTTTTTGGTATATTTTTCAGAACTCCATCTTGAATATTCATCTCAAATCTTAATCATCTTATCGATGATAAAACAACACCAGCAACAAAACTGACTTGATGAAGTTGGGATAGGTTTCAGCCAGCTGAAGACCACAACCAACTCTAAACTACTCTGCCCCATTTAGCACAAGTAATAGAACCACAGGACCATAGGAAAAAGGGAACAATAAGGTGAGTAGTTGGGGTGCCCCTATACCTGTCTTAGAAAATGGTAGCAACTGGTTCCACTGAGCTATCCCCCTTGATCACATTCTCCCCGTTCATTTGTTTTACAAAGGCCAAGAGCAGATGGAGCCTTAGCCATTTAAGGTGGTTGAGGGAACAGAGTACAAGTGATATTTCAATTTTTGCTTTGTCATTATTGTAGCCAAAAGGTAGTATTTCCTTTGCAAAATTAAAAGACCAAGCAATCGATAGTAGATAAAAAATCCATTTAATTGTACACTAAAGGAATGCTGCTAAATAAACATGAAGCTCAAATGTTACCTTTGGTTTGAAGCCCTCTTATGTGGCTTTATTCTAGTCATCTTCTGTGATCTTAGCTTTTTGTTCACTCGTTTCTTGTTGCATGTACTGCATTGTACCATAAGTTATCTTCGTACATAGGTTTCCCTTTTATTAGGTATTTAGTTCCTCTAGGATGTCAACTATATCACCATCTAGTGCATAAGAGGTAACCAGTACATATTTATCAGTTCATACAGAAATAGTAAATGTATGTGCTAAGGGGGACATCTCCAGTTCTAATCATTGACATTATCATTTTTCTTCCAGTTGTGGCTCATTATATGCATCAATGTGGTCGACTTCTTAATTATATAAGTCTGATTTTATTGGTGATAACTGCTTTCTGTTTCATCATTTCACATATGTGGACCTCCAAGGGGAGAATTAATAGCATCAATTTTATATCATTAAGTTATGGATAACTGAGATTCAGTGTTATGTTTTCTAGAAGAGACTTTTAAGAAAAGGTATATATACTCATATATCCTTTTGAAATCACTTGATGAAATGAGAGAGGATTCATTTTGAGAATTTCCAAAACTAACAATTAGTGAAAGATAATGGATGAGAGTATATCTATATGCTACAAATATTTGCTATGGTCTATGATTTTGATGTTCTTAGTATCACTCTTCATTACAAAGTAAGCTCCATGTTTAAGTATATTTTTACATCTTATTGAAATTTTCATTTTTCTATTTTATGTCAGGTGCCAAACCAGTGTTTGTGATTCCTGTGTACAGCTATATTTCCTAATGCTTTGCACTTGTCTATGACAGGCTCTCAATAATGAAAGTGTTTACTGTAAAACTGCCAGGACCTAAAAAAAAATAAAAATAAGGTAGAAAAGCCACTCTTGTGATTTGGGAGAAGAAACAGAAATGAATTGACACCGGATAGTTCATATGCTGTAACATTAAGGGAAGCTGGGACTTGAATCTAAGAAGACAAATATAGCGTATATCACTGCTTTTGGAAACAGAAATAGAATATTATCTACATCTACTGCTTGCCATATGCCACCACATTTCCCTTGGTTTTTCAATAGTAAGTTAAATCTAATGAGAAAAGCACAAAGAGGTAAGTGATAAAGGCACGCTAAAGCATTTGGCAGCATTTAAACAACATATTACAGGCTGCACATACAGATGCCTTTGTAAGGATGAAAGGAGATCATATGGGAAAAAATATTCTGATTTTAATAGCTGTCACTACAATATTGCATACAAATGTTTTGGAAATAGATTCATGCTGTTCTGGGGGCAACCGTGTCTTAAGGAACTGATTCTCTCTTTTGCTTTGACTTTAGATTCAGAATCATAATTGCTACAACTTTATGTGGCATTTACAACATCAGAATCTCCTGATTAACCCTCAGTGGTTGAGATCCTATTCATTCTATTTTATTTTTCTCTCTGGATACATCAAAATTTATCATTAAAGTGTAGAGAAAATGTGGCTTATAAACTGTTAGAGTGTAGACTTTAATGCAAGTGTTGTTACAAGTAGATTTTATAATTAAGTGATGACTACCTATGCTCCATACTTCATAAATAAGTGTACCTGGCTGTTAACACTTTTCCACCCAGGCTAAAGTAAAACTCATGTATTCCTTTACTATTCATAACATATAAAACAAATTCAGGAAAGTGTGATACACTGAAATCATACAAGTATTCCTTGAGTAAAAAAAGATAGGGATTGACTATCCTTCAAAAGAAACCACAGCAAGATTTTTAGTTATTGCTTTTCCAAATATCAATGGTTTAGAATTTAACTATTTCCCAAATGAGTCTGAAGAGTGAGATATAACTTCTGTTCCTTGATAACTTTATGCATCTTTTAACTTCAAAGTTTCGTGTATATACATACTATATGCATATATATTATTTTGTATATAATTTAGCAATAATGTAGTTATTAAGTTTGTAGTAAGAAGAGGCTAATATATTTTAAAATAAATGGAATCATTGGTAGATACGCCTACAGATTCTCAAATAACGCAAATACCTTTTGATAGCTATTCCAGGTAAGTGATTGCATTGTACAGTATGGATGTAAAAATCAGTGTTGTACACTCAACATAATAAAGGCCACATATGATAAACCCACAGTCAACATCATACTTAATGATGGAAAACTGAAAGCCATCCCTCTGAGAACAGGAACAAGACAAGGGTGCTCACTCTCCACTACTACTCACATAGTACTAGAGGTTTGGGCCAGAGCAATTAGGCAAGAAAAAGAAATAAAAGGAGTCCAAATTGGTAAAGAAGAAGTGAAACTGTCCCTGTTTGCAGATGACATGATCCTATATATAGAAAACCCTAAAGAATCCGTCAGAAACCTATTAGAAATAATCAGCAACTACTGCAAAGTTGCAGGGTACAAAATCAACTTAGAAAAATCAGTTGCATTTCTATACACTAAAAATGAACTAGCAAAAAGAGAAATCAAGAGTAGAATCCCATTTACAGTTGCAACAAAAAGAATAAAGTATTTAGGAATAAACTTAACCAAAGAGATGAAAGACTTATACACTGAAAATTGTAAGACATTATTGAAAGAAATTGAAGAAGACACAAAGAAATGGAAAAATATTCCATGCTCATGGGTCGGAAGAATCAACATAATTAAAATGTCCATACTACTTAAAGCAATCTACAGATTCAACACAATCCCAATTAGAATTCCAATGACATTCTTCACAGAAATTGAGCAAAGAATCCAAAAATTTATATGGAACAACAAAAGACCCAGAAGAGCAAAAGCAATCCTGAGAAAAAAAACAAAGCTGGAGACATCACAATCTGGACTTCAAAATATAATACAAAGCTATGGTAATCAAAGCAGCACAGTACTGGCACAGAAACAGACGCACAGATCAATGGAACAGAATTGAAAGCCCAGAAATAAAACCACATATTTGTGGACAGTTCACCTTTGATGAAGAAGCCAAGAACATACAATGGAGAAAGGAAAGTCTCTTCAATAAATGATCTTGGGAAAACTGGACAGCCACATGCAAAAGAATGAAAGTAGACCATCTTCTATCGCCATACACAAAAATGAACTCAAAATGGATTAAAGACTCGAATGTTAGACCTGAAACTGTAAAACTCCTAGAAGAAAATATAGGCAGTATACTGTTTGACATTGATCTTAGCAGCATCTTTTCAAATACCATGTCTGACCAGGCAAGGGAATCAAAAGAAAAAGTTAACAAATGGGACTACATCAGACTAAAAATCTTCTGCAAAGCAAAGGAAACCATGAACAAAACAAAAAGACACCACAACAAATGGGAGAAAGTATTTGCAAATCACTTATCTGACAAGGGGTTGATCTCCAAAATGTATAAAGAACTCATACAACTCAACAACAAAAAAACAAACAACCCAATCAAAAAATGGGCAGAGGATATGAACAGGCGTTTTTTCCAAGGAAGACATACAGATGGCCAACAGACACGTGAAACAATGTTCAACATCACTAATTATTAGGGAAATGCAAATCAAAACAACAATGAAATATCACCTTATACCAGTCAGAATGGTTATAATTACCAAGACAAAAAACAACAAGTGTTTGAGAGGGTATGGAGAAAAAGGAACCCTCATGCCCTGCTGGTGGGAATGCAGACTGGTGCAGCCACTATGGAAAACAGTATGGAGGCTTCTCAAAAAGTTAAAAATAGAAATACCATAAGGTATAGGTATCCCACTATTGGGCATTTACCCAAAGAACTTGAAATCAATGACCCGAAGAGATTTATGCACCCCTATGTTCATTGCAGCATTATTCACAATAGCCAATGCGGAAGCAACCCAAGTGCCCATCAACTGATGATTGGATAAAGATGATGTGGTATATATATATACAAAGGAATACTACTTAACCATAAAAAAAGACAAAATCGTCCCATTTGCAACAACATGGATGGACCTTGAGGTTATGATGTTAAGTGAAATCAGACAGGGAAAGACAAATATTGCATGACTTCACTTATATGTGGAGTATAACAAATACGTGTATAAAGAGAACAGATTGGTGGTTATCAGTTGAGAAGAGGGTGGGAGGTGGGTGAAAGGGGTAAAGGGACACATATGTACAGTGACATACAATAATGAGACTACTTGGGGTGACCAGGATGAAGTCTACTTAGAAACTGATAAACAATAATGTCTACCCGAAATTACACAATGTTATAAACCATTATGATCTCAATAAAGTTACTGGAAAAAAAATCAATGTGGTACAAAATAGAAAGAATAAATTATAATACTGGATATATATTTCACTGCTGGGATAAAAGTTATACTCTGAACTTGCTAATATGTAGTATATTACAGAAGTTACATAATTGTACATCTACATCACTGAGACTAGTATGTTTTAAGTATTTCCATTATTAAACAATATTCCGAAGTCAGAGTAAAGTAATTTATACCAATCCTATAAATACCAAATAAATAGTAGTAAATATTAAGTAAAGCTTATAAAATCAATATTCTTCTCTAGAGTTGAACAATCAAAAGAACATGAACATATTTCAAATGTTAAAGTTCAATTTTGTTGCCTTCAAATTTCCAATTTATGAGATTTTAATGTTGAAAATGCACAGCTTGTCCTTTAAATTTTATGTTGGAGGGTATCCAAGTTTAATACATGATAGTACTAAAGTAGTCACAAATATTATCTTGAATAAGAAGCAGAATACCAGATGACTAAAGATTTAACATAAGCTTGATTGATTAGTCTTTATTAATTCATTTCTAATAGACTTAAATCCAAAGAAACGATACTGCGAGTTTTAGGTCTGTTAATCGGTTATGCTACCAGAAAGTAGTAACTGGCTTAATAATTTATGGAAGTAATCTTTGGAAGATATTATTTAATTTCATAATTTTTTCTGGATATCACTGGTCTATATGATATTATAGTTGGCATTTCTATACAATCAAGGATAATTCATTTATGTTCGCAATATGTCATAGAATATGTTGCAAACCTCACAGAAAAAAGAAAAAAGTTATAATAAATAAATAACAAATGGCCTTGTTGTTATGTTGGGACATTGCATCATCATTTCTCCTCTCCTTTGCCTCTGTCTTCAGCCTTTCTTTACTGACATGCACCCTTAGTATTTGAAAATGTTCAAATCTTCCCATGAAAGCTCACCATGGTCCCTGCCTCCTCTCCAAGAACTCCATGTCTCTCTCCTTCTATGAATTGTCAAGTTCTTATAGGACTAATCTCCGTACATTGTACCTACTTACTGTCATATGCTGATAAGTAGGAAAGTAAATTTAGATGTAATAGTTTTGGAATCCTGATTGGCTGCATCTGCTAAAGCTGAGCATATGCATATCCATTGACTCAGTAATTTTACTCATACATGTATTGTTTCTGTTCATTCCCTTTCTTATATTTTTTTCCTAGCTTGGATTGCAAGTTCATTTTTGAGTGGGACTTCTTATTACTAGGATTTGATCCCAGTATTTATATTAATAACACAGCACATAATGAGAACTGAAGAAATGTATTTCTCTTTTTTATTCTGGCTCATAATGTTGTTTAAATAAGCAGGAAAAAACAAGAGTTGATTTTTTAAAAGCAGTTGTATAGTTTTGCTTTTATGGTGGTTTTCATGCAGAATAAAATGGAATTTATCTCCTGCTCAGAATTGGTCTTCTTTGGGCAAGTTTCACATTAGTTGATCACTTTTGTAGTCACTGTTCCTGTACAAAATTTCAACGGATACTATGGTTGTCCCTCCAGCCTCCTTTTATCCACAGCCTAAACTTTATCTAGTTAATTCCATTCTCAAATCCAGAATTGGCCTGTGATTGGCCAAAGCCAATCAGAAAAATTCTATTATCCCCAATACAATGTAATTATTTCAGATGAAATCAGTTTATTAAATAAGAATGAAGTTTTTGAACTTTCAATTAATGGTTGTGGACAATCAGCTCTCTGTTCTTTCAAAGTTATGATATAATAATATGAAGCCTGGACCATTGTTTGTATCACTAACTTGAGTGAAACCTACCTAAGAAATAAACAGGCCGAAAAAACAAGAAGATTGTGCACAAATAGAGTGAGAATCTTGATAAAATTTAACTTGAAACTCGTACTTCTTCTGAGATTTTCAGCCGACCAGTTATGGTAGTTTCTTATTTTCATTTATTGGTTCAGGACTGTGCATGTGAGTTAGGCTGGCTAAATCAGAGGCTATTCCAAACCTCTTATTTTCCTTTGGGGAGAAGATCCCTCTTTTTATTCTCCATGATTATGGGTACATATGTGAACCCAGGACTGTTGAAAAAATTTTGCTAAAATAAAGGATAAAAAAAATATGAAGGATGGGGAGCTCAGAGAATCACAGAGAAAAAGCCCTAATTTCTTATTAAATTTAACTGAAATCTAGCCAATCTATTAACTTTTTATTTATTTAATATAACAAATTCCCTTTATATATTTAGTCAGTTTGGTATTTTTTAAACAATCATGTCTCCTTGCCTGTGAAGGCTGATTCATGTTCTATTATATGTTTGATGTCTCATAATACGTGAAAGAGCATGCTTCCTTCAAACAACTCTAAGTTACTGTTATAATTTTCATTTCTTATGTGAGAAAACTCAGCCTTTGAGTAGTTATATGAGTTTCCCCAAAGTCAGACAATGAATCATGTATAACTGTTGGATACAGAATTTGAGCCAAAACTTTTTCATTTCAATCTTGTGTAGGTTCAATCTTTTATAAAACGGGCAGTCTTATAAAAACCACATATCTGCACCTTCTTCATTATGACACTGAAGTGATGCATTCATTTCTGGATGCTGTAATTTGCTTATCAATTTGTCTATTTCTTGGCCAATTTTAGATAAGATTGTTACTTCATAAAGTGATTTAATATCAGATCTAGATCTTCCTCATAACTGCAAAATGTTTTTTTAAATTTTTATTTTGCTTTATTTGTCCATCTATATCCATTTTTCCATTCAAAAATATCCTCAGTTGAAATTTTAGCTAAAATTTCAACATTTTAAAAGATTAATTTGGCAAAAACTGTTTTCTTACAAACATTGCCTCAAGCTCCCGAGTCTGAACTGGATCAGGAGTTAAGAGTCTGAACCCAGGACACTGTCAGAGAGGAGATGGGGTGAATGGGCACTGAGACCCATGGCCAGGCCCCAGTGCGCACTGTTCTTGCATACTGCCAGGGGGATATTGACAGGCTTGATAAGAACGAGTACACAAAGACAGAAGGCAGCGGTGGCTGCTGCATCAGTAAAGCTCTGGGCTTACTATTAGTCTGCCAGTTGTTAAACTGTTTTTTGGAACTCTCAACTCAATGATCTATGTCCTACTTTGTGATGCCGGGGAAGGGAATCTGCAAACTACATTTTCGTTTTTGCCAGCTGGCTTCTTCATGACGTTACGCTAATAGAGGATAATAGAAGGAGATTGGAAGTCAGGAAGAGGGACAAGTACTTGCTCTTTCCTCTTTGCTTGCTGTTTCTGTCAGTGGCTCCCAGTAGCACTCTTCACTGGTAGTAGTAAATAGGTTTTAATTTCTAGCTTATTTTGGTCCTTTCATCATCAGCCTCACCACACTCCTTTGGAAGTCAAGGTAGAATCCACCAGCTCAAAAGTGTGAGCCCCATATACAGAACCACTCTCCATGGTGCTGACATCCAGCAACATGCTGGACAAAGGCAGACATAGTTAATTGATATGTTTTATTCCTGGATATATTCCATCAAGTCTTAATCTTATATTCTCATTGAATGTATGTGTGTGTGTGTGTGTGTGTGTGTAATATTTATTTGAATATATTTTGTAACATTTGGACCCTGTATCATATTTAGGCTAGGGTTAAGAGTCAATGTTTTCAGTTTTAATTTGTTTTAATTTTAACTATACGATTTACCAAGCAAGAATTTTGAACCATAGAAGAACCTGATGTGTTTTCAGAAACTTTCAAAGTATAAGACAGATAACATGATGAAACTTAGTAAATGAAACCAAAGGAAAGTCCCTTAAACACTGTACTCCAAAGCATGAAAGAACATAATTTTTAAAGATGATATACGTTATTCAGAGAACGACTAGAATAAAATTCAAACTATCTGAATACCATGCACTTCCTAACCTTTTATTTTGGAAATTGCAATGTTATGTAAACCGGTGCCAAGGAAAATGGAATTACATGTAATTTATTAGGTGTAATAATAGGAGTTTTATTTAGCCTTTTCTTTACAATGGGAATAATGCAATGATTTTGTAACTTGTAATCTTTTCTCAACCTAAGTAATAAAACCATTAATCTTCTTGAGGAGGGAGAATCATTTTATAAACAGAATTTATTTGTAGCATTATAGACAAATAAATTAAGCTAATGATAAAGCATCAAACTGATGAGGACAATTAGATGCAAGAATCAAAACCATAGAATTAATATGCAAAGATGCTTTCTACTTGAAATGTCTAAGAATAGGATTTGTGTTTTCTTCATATTCCATACAATAGTCTTATATGTATGAAAGAAAACAATGATTTCCTCTATCCAACAGAGGTGTATATACCCACTGATCTTATGAAAGAGATTGGCTTATCATCAAAATTCCTATCCTGATTCATGAAAGAGAGAAAGAAAGTGAGCAAATGATTTAAAAAATGGAAAAGTGGCTTAAGGTAAAGGTAAAATTTTACGTCAGGATTAAGGGAATGATGTGGCCCAGAGAAGTGAAGTACCAATCATTTTTCCCAGTATATTGGACACTAAATTCAGAACTAAATAAATTTCTGATCAGGTAATGTGCTAGTTGCTCAATGGTTTTACCTTCATTCGTTACTGTCTTCAGAAGACACATGGATGTGGCAGAGATAAATATGGATTCACACACATAGGCAGTGATCAAACTCCAGAGTTTATTGAACATAATAATTCAGCCACACAATTCTGTCAACAATTACATCCAACAAAGACAAAAGTAATTTTGTTGGAGCCATAAAGAATTGAACAGACTGTAAGGAAAAAAAATAGAAGTTTCCAACCACAAAAAAAGGTTCTAACATCACAAGCCTTCAAGTAGAACTAGGCAGCGATTTCCTGATTAATGGGCTGTGTAATGAAAGAGATGCTTGAGCATGACCTTTTTCAATCTATATAACATTAGTAGTAGTCATTTAGGTGCCCCAAGAGGTGTTTTTCAGGGCAAAATATCTTCAGAAGGAAAAGAAAAGGCATCCTCTATGAGAGAATTAGACTATTGTTTCTGCATTTTCTAAGTTCTAATATAGTAGTTCATTGTAAAAAAACATTTTAAAATAAATACTAAAATTGTGCTATGTTATTTGAACTTAAAAAAGTAACATAACCCTCATTTGTATAAAGCTTCAAATACAAACAAAAAAAACCACAACAATAAAAATATACAGAGTGGAATCTTTTAATTGAGGTTTTATTTGTTTTTCTTTCAGGTAGAGAACATAATTAAGTTTTAAATTTCAGAAGATGTAGAAAGAAAGGGGTGTTGACTGCAAAACAGTGGAAAGTAATCAGAACTATCTAAAACATTTTAACAATAACAAGAAGTTTCAACAATAAAATTATTTTGTAACAAAAGCAATTAGAGTACTTTGACATATGTAGATAATTTTCAAACTCCTTTCTCATCAATTGTCTGTGCTGTCCCTAATGCCATGGTCTTCCCATTGCTCCCCGGTGCCACCTTTAGGGTGCAAGAAGCAGGCCTAAGAAGGATATTAAGGAATTAATAGCATTAGGAGTCATTTTTATCATAAAATTTTTGTTTTCTTAATGGTTTTATATGAGGGAAAATAATCAAACCTGTGTCATAAGTTGGTTAAAACCTCAGACATTTTATAAACAATTTCTGAGGATGCCAGGAGAGAATGTGGCTTTGCATCTCTAGAATAAATCAAGTGCTGCAGCCTACTTTCTGGAGGTGTGTTATGGATTGAATTGTGTCCTCCCAAAATTCATATGGACGTAAGGGAGAACGCCATATGAACATGAAGGCAGAGATTGGGGCAACATGTTTACAAGCCAAGGAGTGCCAAAGTTTGCCAGCAAACCACTAGGAGCTGGGAGAGAAACCTGGAACAGATCCTCTCCTAGCGCCTTTAGAAGGAGCATGGCCCAGTGAACACCTTGATCTATGAGACAATACATTTCTGTTTTTTAAGTCACTCCTTTTGTGCTAGTTTGTTACAGCAGCGCTAGAAAACTAATACAAGCTGTGTTATCAAAGAAGTCACCTGCCTCTGCCAGGTATAGGTGGCAGGGGTCTCTTTTGATGACACACCACCTCTGGGCCACGCATATACAATATACTGAAGGACCAGAAAACTAAGCAACCTTAACATAGTAAGATTAAATCCAATATTCCATACCATTGAATTTTATTAAGAATGATAAAGAGCAAATCCAGAACATAAATATGAATTAAATCAATAAGATTAAATTAATTCATGTAAGGTAAAAAAATACAGATATAATGCATAAGTGAAGCATAGTATATTAATATTTTGAGCCTAAAGTTATATTATTAACTAAAGAGGGTTTGTTTTTAATTTTAAATTTATAATGTTTAATAAAAATAAAAACAATAAAATTAATAGGAATATTATTTGTATTCCAAACCCAGGCAGACACCCATCCCAAAACCAATTCCTTCGTGGTAAAATTGTGTTTAGACTCTGGCATCTGAACATATACTAAAAAATAAATTGACAGCTTTTAATTGGTTTTTGAGTGAATACAAGGCTTTCTTTTAAACCTCTTTATTAATGTGTCAAAGGAAAGAAAAATTGGGGACAAAAAGAATAAAAGAGAACATAGCAAATATAGGAAAGGATTTGCTCTTTTTGAATAAAGAACTCAGACAAAGCACCTTGCAAAGTCATTATAGTGACTAGCCAGCCTCCTGCGCTGTGAGTGTATCACAGTAGTAAATGGAGACACCATTTTTAATCTGCGGTGGTGTGGAAAACACTGCAAATCACACTTGAGGGTTTTAATTTATGCGTATGTCAGTATTGACAATGCAGTCATTTTATAACACGATTATGAATGCTATCTAAATATTCTATTACTTACTCATCAACATTAATAGAACAGATTATAAGCCAAATAGTTATTTTCAAGATAGGAAGAAGAACCATTGACATAATAAAAACTTAAGTGGAAAATAAAGTGTATTGTACATACTCATTGATCTAAGCCATCAATGTGATTTCAGAAATGTTAAATGTGAAAAAAATGTGCATTTTAGAATTAAGAAAATATGGCAATAAGAAAAAGAAATGTGTTTTTTCATTACAAATTAAGAGAAGTCAAATCAAATCAAATCAAACTTGAGGAAAATCTCCAAGAAAAAGTATTTGGCAAACTATTTCTCTTTTCTTGGTCCTCACCACATATACTTTGATTTTATTTATTTTTTCCAACAAATTCCCACCATGAGGCAACAAATAAACTACAGGATTATGAAGGAAGCAAACACAATTGGTTAAAGGGGCAATAGTGAAGTATTTAGCGTTTTAACAGGAAACTGTGGAAGGACCCAATCTACTTGTTTTGAGATGTTGGATCATTTTCATCATTGAAGCTGGGGCACCTGCAACTCCACCTGTTTCAGCCAGGCTTCAAATTCTGAGTTATTTTCTGTTGTAAGTCAGGGTAGATATAAGGAACCCATAGCTACTCTCCAATACTCAGGGATGAGTCAATAACATGTTAGTTTATTTCTGATCTTACCAACCTCTTCTCACCCAAACACATCTTTATCCATCCTTTTTGAAAGAGAAAGTAAAAATTTCCCCAAACTTATACCTTCATATTTACATGGGCCCACATGGTCTTAGTCAAATTCTTTTAACTAAGAAATATAATTGCATTTGCCTAGTTTAATTCAAAAACCAATTTATTAAAGGATATTGGGTAGTTTATCAAATTTTTAGGAGGCACAAACCACTGGCCTTGAAATATTGCTTGTATGTGTTTTCTCACTGTGTCACTGGTCACTACCACTCCTGAGTCTTCACCTCACTCACCCAAAGACTAAATTACAAACAGGAATGGAATCTTCAACTTTCTCTCTGCTGAACTGGAATATTTAATGGGTCATTCTGATTCACAGCACTTAGAGCAGATGCCTAAAACCTAGACACAAGGTAAGGCCTGCCATAGGCAACTCTGGTTCTACCTTGAGAAGTGAGACCACAAATTATGGACACCTATTCAAATACTGCAATGGCATTCAAAAGAAACTAGGCTTCCAAAAACGTCTGCTAGCTATGTCTTTATATATGCATAAATAGCTATGTCTTCCTTCCAATGACCAGCCTTTTTGGTTGTTAATTCCAAACTGTCCAGATCTCTACTATCTCAAACACTATTTGTGTTTGACCTGCCTTTCTATTCTGCTTCTGTAGGTGTCCCTGGTGTCTCAGTCTTTGAGCACTGTTGGGCAGGTCTTGCAAAAGACCATGCAGTGATTATGTCGACTGTCACCCAGCTCTGTAGAGCTTCCCAAAGACAGTGACTTTGAAGGGAAGACTGGCACGAAACCACATATGGAAAAAATATTATCCTGAGAGTACTGGGAAAATTATCTAATTAAGATTTATTTTATACGACTACAGAATGTGCTGTCCTATCCTAGAGTATTCTAACTCCAAGAGAAACAACAGAGTAAGATTAGACTGATAAAAATGAGCAGAAACTATACAAAATGATCATGACTATTTTGGTAAAGGATTCTATGGAGTCTAGTAAATAGTAATCTAATGAATAGTTTATAGCTTTTAATCTTGTATTTAATATATTTTATCGTCTATATTTCTGCTGCTTTAACAAGTAGTGCAGCTTTAGCATCGCTAAACACTCATCCACCATCTACCTAATATGTTCAAAGGTCCCTTGTAGAACATTCTTTACCAAGTAGATACATTCTGGAGGTCTCTTAAGCCATATATTTCATTATATTGTTAACTTCAAATGATTTCGTAGCACTATAGAAACATGAGTTTAAAGAGAAAAAAAATTATAGGCTCTTAAATATTATTTATATAATTTTGTTATATTTTCAAAAAGTATTAGTCCTTGTAATTCATAGAAGTCGTATGTTTTAAATAGCTATAGAAATGGTTTATGCTTTCTGTACTTGTTGACCACGTGCCTTTAGCTGCATAACCTAGAAATACTTTTATTGATTTTTTTTTAAAAAGTAATTCACCATGATCTGTTGTTCATAAATTTGGTTATACAAGGGAGCATTAGTCTCAGGAAACGAAGTTTAACATTTTGGTGTTTAAATTGGCACAGTTTATAATAGGCTGCTTTGAAAACCAAAGGTCCATTTTGAATGCATTGCTCCCTGAGGAATGCATGGCTTTGCATTAGGATGACTTTGCACAGGATCATGGAGTAACTAAAGCCTTTACACAACTTCTTGTTTTCCTTTACTGACTTCTGGCATTAAAGGAATTCAATATACATAAGGAACTTTCTGGTACTTGTATCATCTCTCTGTATTCAGAATTTTAGCAAATCTTCTTCAACAAAATATAGCTGACCCTACACTTTAATGACTTTTATTGATTGATGTAATGCCTTCCCCACAATAGTTTTCAAGACTATAAAAAATGGTTTAAATGTGAGGAATTGGGATCAGGGAGTAGTAAAAATATTATTTTGCTATTAAAGCAAGCACTGATAGAATCATTCTTCCAGCTGCATGCCCGTGTCTTAAAATAGATCTGGGTACACATTTACTTACACTCACTCATACTCTTAACACACACACACACACACAAAACATTCATATCAGATGAAAACTATGTGTAAAATGAAGTAAACCAGTCATAATTAAGCATGGTTAAGTCAATTATGTTAGAAGGAGACTCTTGCTAGGAAAGCCTGTGACATGCTTTGTGGTTGCTCATACTGTCAATAAAACAGGAATATTTGGCAGCCCATTGATAATTAACACAACATGAGCCTATATGTATGTGCATTAACTATGATTTTCATGCCATCATACCAATCTTCTGCTCATTTGGCATATATAATAGTATGCTATGAGGAAGTAAAAAACACATTGTGTTTTTTGTTGAACCTACCACAGAGTCATGACACATACTAGCAATTTTATGAATTTGTTAGTTCAAATTCTGCCAATTCAGTGCTCATATCTGAACTTTATGTCCTTCACTCTTTGTAACCTAGACTATATTTTACACAAGAAACTTTTTTCAGCATATTTGACAAATTTCTCCCATCAGTAAACATGGAAGTGTAGTCATAATAATACTGCACACAGATTGCCATTTCAAAGATATATTGTACTAGGAAATATTTAACCAAGAAGAATATTTAGCTTCTCAAATAGCTCAGAAAAAGCTATCTAAAAAAGTCAAGAAGCAATAAGATGAACAAACATGTTATATTTTTAATAGTAGCAAAGAAATTGTGCTGTTAAGAAAATCACCTATAAAAGTATGTGAGTTGTAACAATTTGTACCACCAAACGCAAATTTTCATTATTTAACATATTGATCTAGTAAAATATATTTTTATCTTTACTCCTTCATTATTTTTACACAATAAAAAATATTGCAAATCACTTATAATTGTCTTAAATGTAGTATACTTTCAAAAGCAAAAAGGATGTCTTGATGATTAGACAATTCTAATTTATTTCTATTTGGTTTTCCTGCAGGTAAGCTTTGTTTTACTTATCCTGATATACTGGTCGATTTGAATGCATTCTGTTCTATCAATCATGTCACTGAAAGTAGTCATTTTCTTTTTTCAGTTGCTTCTGAAAATCATTTTTCATAAAAACTCAAAGGTATATATTTCACATGAGTATTGCTGGTAAAATATTGGTTTAATAACCTTGTCAATTAGGTAAGCTCTAGTGATTTGGTTGGCATGAAAACAAACAGGAAGTTCAGGTGAAGCGGAAACCACCATTGGCTGTTTTACTTGACTGTTGTTTTATTTCTCTCTGTCACTAAATGACTACCATTCTTTCACCATTCTCCATTTCATTATTCAAGTCCCTGTTCTCTAGTCTCCCCTTCCAGTAACTGGATAACAGAGAACACTATGTTGGAAAAACCAGCACTGCTTTTGGTCTATATATCCTACTGAACAGTGGCTGGTAGAGTATTTTGAAGAAGCAGGAGCTGTAATAAATCATGGCATCTACCAATGACAGTTTCAAATGAACATGTTTATTGGGCCAGACAAGTACATCACTAAGAGTGTTATTTACCTCAGGTGCTGACATGTAGTGCCAGATGTTGGATTTAAACCCTGACTCAGTGATCGCAGCTGAAAACTGCCTTGGCATTTTAAAAAGCATCTGTTATAAACACTGATCTGAGTAAAACACGAACCACAGAGCTTAATGTACACAATACCGAACGAGAGTTTCAAGTGATGACCTGGGCAAGTTCAGAAAGCATGAAGGCTGAGTTTCAGAGTACTGATTATGTCCCTGTTAAAAGGAGCTTGCGCAGGGTCACTTTTTAAAACATTTTCACACAAAAGTTTGCAAAATGTGTGAACAACTTCTAACGCAGCATTAAAATGCTAATATTTTATGAATTTGTCATATTTTTGCATATATTAGATTTTAAAAGGTACCCTGATAAGTACTTCAGTTGGACCCAGCTAGAGGAACTTATGAATTAGTGCACCGTTCATAAGAGTTGCACATTGCAAGTAAGGAATATTTTCAATATGGTAAAATACATATTACTCGAAGTTGTCCATGGAATTCTAGAAATAACACATAAAGCATGATACTATTTCTTTACATTAGCAACTAGATAGACAAATGTTAAAAATATTGCAATAGTTTTGTTTTTAGAAAATATGTAATTTGAGTTAATAAATTAAATCATTAAGCTTTACTTAAATAAATGTGATTTAATATTTTGATAGTCATTCATAATTGGTATTTTGCTTTTAATTTTAATTTATAACTATGAATATTTTACAAAAAATGATGTTAACTAAATCATTTTTTGCCCTTTATGTTTATCATAGTTTGTATTTTGATAAAAATGTATTCAGATTTTATATAACTTGAATAAAATTCCATTTTATTTTGTAACTCATTAATTCATTACTTTCAACAGAATAGAAAATTGGATTAACATAAACTAATTATTACTTTTGTCCAATTGAAAGCAATAAAATAAATTTAATGGATCAACTATTACATAAGTTATGGGTGTTTTTATTTTATTGTTCATTCAAATATTAACGGCCCATCAACAGAATGGTCTGATATCTACAATAAAAATAAGTAAGCCATCATTGTTACTTTTACTAATACAAAATCAATTTATTTAAATTTTTTGTTGTTTTTCTTAAATATAAAAGAATATTTTTTCAAGGTAGCAGAATGGAACTTGTGTTACTTAATAGTTTGTTAGATTGATTTATTAATTTTCAATATTTACATTCATCCTCTATGATCCGCCATGCTCTTGTCCTGTGACCTGAAAATTTTAAGGGAATCTGACCCTAACTAGACTATTCAACTTGTAAAAAAATATAGCACATTCTGTTTCATCATGATCAGGGAACACAAATTACCTTGCTCTTCATATTTTTGTTAAAACTTATGCTTTAATGAAAGTGGTTTAAAATAGGGATTTGAAAGACTGTAACTTAATACTCAATTTTAAATAACAGTATTGCAATTTACTGTACTTTCAAGACCATAGCTTCTGGAACGGGTGTGTGCTTATAACTGACTAGTTACCACATTATATTTCCTCTCTTCAGAGATTAGTTCAAGGTGCCCAAGCGAGCCAATCACAGCCAAGGAAATGCAAGGAGATTTTGCTAGGACTTTGAAAGAGTGGCTATCTTCTTCCAAACGTGACACTAGAACTGTGGCTAGTGAAAGTAGCTTACAGGGACACCATAAGGAATGTACCAGAGCAGCCAACAGGAAAAGAAGTGCTGAGTTAAGAGACAAAGGGAAACGGAGTCATTTTCTTATTTGTGATATTGAGTCTGAAGCTAATTCTGTCTGTGGACTTGACAGTCACGTTAGGCCATATATTCTGTTTTGTTTTTGTATGTCTGTATTAGATTTTCCTAACAGTGCCAATTAATACAATCTCACAGGAGATAACTGCCTAGGAGAGACTTCTGCAACACCCCTCCAATCCCCTTCCTCATTCATTCCTCTCCCCAGGAGCACTAGTGACTTATCCAAGGGGATATTTGGGTAAAGGTCATGGATGATGTTTAGCAGAATCACTTGGTTCTGGCTCCCTCTCTCTCTTTCTATGTTGGCCATTCGGATAAGTAGGAAGGACTGGACTTCAAAAAGTAATAATATGAATCTTGGCCTGATGCAGTGGCCCTGCAGTTTTCCAGAAGCTATATCTGCAAGTAAGTGGACAATTCAGTCTACAATGCCGAAGGACAGTTTCGGCACTGGAGTCAAGCCATAGTCTCGAACAGCTCTTTATCTGAGATGCTTTATTTAATAATCCATTGCAAGATTTTTATCAACCACCATTTGTGGTTTAGTCCTGTGGTGTTATGACATTATTATAATGTGGATATAGTAGTGAACGTTCAGATAGGGTGAATCTTGATTTTATGAAGCTGAGTCAATAAATAAAGTATACAATTAGTAAAGTAAATAATTTCAGAGAATGATAAATAATAAGAAAAATAATAAAGTCATTTAAAGGAATTTTAAATAACTGGAGGGCACTGTAGAAAGGTGGGGAGGAAGGGAATCTCTGGGTTAACATTTGCTTTAAGCCTTGTATGGTCAAAATTAGCAGCCATACAACAATGAGGCATAAGAGTACTCCAACCACTTGGAAATAGTGCCAAACTCTGAGGTTGAAATGACCTTGGCAAGCTTGAACAAGAGAGAGAATGCCACCATGGCTGGAATAGTAGATAAGGGGAGAGGATGAGATTAGAAAAATTGATCGAGAGCAGACTTTTTTTTTCCATTGACTATCAACCTCCGCATGGACCAACTTCATCAGCCAGTAGCCTGGAGGAAGGAAAGGATGAGAGGCATTCTGAACTGTATCTGCAATGGGAATATTTCTCCTCAATGGATATCAAAGGAAAAGCACTACTTGGCAGTCAGTGGGGGTCCCAAATAATAGTATATACTTGGTTGCATGAGCTTACAAAAATGTTACAAGAAGGTGGATGCTCACATAAGAAAGATGTGAGCATGTACACATGATTCTTCCTGTTGACGGAAGTAAATGTTTTGTTGTAAACACTCCGGTCATAAGCTTCTTTCCTGTCCAAGATACAGATGTAACTGACCAGAATACAGGACACTCAGATTACTGAGCTAGAACAGAGTAGAAGTGTTAAGTAACCACCCAACACCTACTTGCTCAGACAGATAATCTATGAAATCTATTGGTTTAACTCAATAGAGGTTTAGTTCTTTCTCATATGAAATCTAAATACTTCTTTCTGATGGGCAGGAAGTGTTTCTCCAAGCAGTAATTCAAGCACTGCGGCTCTTCTTATCTGGGTTTCAAGAACGCTGTGCTTCTCCACATCAGGCCAGAAGGAGAAAGAGGTTTGCTGGTGGGAAGTTTCTGTGAGCCAGGCCTTGAGGTGGCACATGGTGCCTCAGTGCACATCCTTTGTCCTTACATAACTGACGGAGGCTGGACATGTGATATGGCTCTGTGTCTAGAAAGAGGTGGTAATGAGTCTGGGGTGAACAATTTTAGTCCACCACAGTCTACTTTTCTGGTCATCCAGTATCCTTGCAAAAGAGGCTGAAACTGAAAATTTTCCACTGACTTTAGCAACTATTCCTCTTCACTCCTCTTGTTAAACTCAAATTGACCAACTAAATCTGCTAAAACTGTGGCACTGTCTCGCGGTTACTGAATCCCCCCACACGTCTGATGTAACCTAAGTTTCTCACACCTGCCAAGAATTTGAAAGTGAGAAATTCTGGAAATAAAACTGACTACATTTGACCTTTCTCAATTGGACATGTAGATTCTTTAGTCTACCTCCTGCAGAACAGTCCTCTCGGACTATCTTCACATTGCAGTGTTTTAATAAAAGTTTAGTGGCTTATTTTCACTCATAGATCTTGCTATTTTGGGCCATTTCCATCTCTGACTATACCTGCGGTGGGTGTTTTGGAGCCTAAGGGCCAAATGGATGTATAGTTTAAATCTGTGTAGTTTTTGGACATGTACTTCTTTGATTATTAGTAGCATTCTGCTTCTTGATTCTCAGTTCCATGTACCAATAATATACCTAAAATTTTTCTTAGATATAATTTTCAAGCCTGCTTTATTTCTTAAATCACATCTCATGGACTCTCATTTTAATGACGGCTAACTTAAGGCTACCTGGGATATTAGTTTTCGGACAGGCACATTATTAATCTGTTCTGTGTCACAGAGCTATGTATTAATGGTCCTTTCCTCCTTTAGTTCTCTTTCAGCATTGTCTCTTACTGTTTGTTATCTAAGAGCATTCCTTTTTCCCAATATTTCATTGCTAAAGATTTCGGGATGGTCTTCATGCCTTTCTCATTTATGCCAGCAAACTGGCCAATTATTTTTTGAACTCATCTCTCCTATATTATAACACCTTCCTAAAATAAGTACAAATTAAACACCTTCCTAAAATAAACACAAATTAAAAAGCAACATAATCACTCTTTTGTAAGCTATTTCCCTTAGCTCTAAAGAATCCAATGTCAGTTTTCTCTGTGTCCTAATGCCAAACAATGCCCCATATATTAGGGCTTTATTGCAGCATGGCTACCTGTGGAACCGATTTCCATATGAGGTGTATAACTGTTACAGCTGAAAAGATAACTCATAAGAAACCTCAGTGGCTCATTCACGTATAGTTCACATGGGAATTCTTGATCAACAGTTCAGAGATCCAGGTCTTGCTATCTTGTGTCAGTTACATCTTAAGGCCCCAAGTTCATCCATACAAATTAGATACAAAGAACGTGACAGATAACCCTGCCAGGTAATTGGGCATGGACATGCATAAGAAAATTAAATTTAAAAGGGAGGCTGGGAATTCTGGTCCAACTGTGAGTCCAAAAAGTGCAAATAGGTTTTGGTAAATACAAGGCAGCTTCTGCACATTGACTATTGGAAATCTTGAGCATGTACATAATCATAGACTAAGAAGTTGCTACAAATAGTCCTAAATGCTCTCAAACAGAGAACCAACATCCCAGAGCAGGGGGTTATTAGACAAGTACTGCATCTACACAGATTAAATATGTTTGAACTTAAAATAGCAGTTATAGAGGTCAGAGAGTTATCTAGAGTAATGACTCTTTACTTCATGTCTGGAGATGTCCAGAATTCAGTGAGATGAATAGGAAAGGTATGCTTAAGTTAACTGTAGCACACAATGTATACTGATGGGGGAGGGGCTATTTTCAAATAAGCCTACATTTGTCTTCAAGTTCTAAGTTAAAGAACCAGCACTACCATCACTATAGTAAAAACATAGACACTAGTTACATCCTATTATTTTCAGGATTCTTTTCTCTTTTTACCTTTAAAAATTCTTGAAAGTGGCTTATTTTCATCTGAGTGAGCAACACACATTCCAATTATATTTAATGACACAGCATATAAGAATGGCAAGTGCAGCACTCTGCGCTTGGCAGAGGATTTTGCTCAAAAAAAGTCCCATGAGTTGCTAACGCAGTAGCATTTCCATTCAATACATTTCAACTGTAACAGTGCGCAAAAGGTTAGGGTGCAAAGCTCTGAAGAAGCTGCAAGCGCCCAGTGGTCAGGGTTAACAGAAGCCACTGTGTCAGAAATCAGATTTGCTAGTAGGCCTGGGAAGTTTGATGTAGGAAATGGCTTTTAAGTAATAAGGAAAAAATATTTCAGATAACACTCAACATTCCGTTGTTCTCATATTACATAATCAAGGAGGATTTTTATATTAGCTGCATCAGAAATTCAGTAATGGTCACTTTTAGAAGACAATGATATACTGACGAGTGAACCACCAAAACTCCATTATTGTCCTGATGTGGGTTGTAGGAAATATGAACAAGACTATAGAGTTGTGAAAGTATAATTCATAAACAGAATGTGGAGCATCTTAGACAGACAAAACTCCCTATAACTGTAACTAGTATAGTATGACAAGGGCTGATATGAAATACAGACATGGATCCATTAGAAACAGCATAAAGAAGAAAGAAGAGATATCAGATCAGACATAGGACACATATTTCTTTCAGGGGAAAAGATTGGTAGAGATAATCCACATTGTACTTTGGAGAATCCCTACAAACTATTTGTAGTTTGTGTGTATATTTCATTCATCCTTTGGTTTCTGTCATTCCTGATATATAAAACTGTCTTTTAATTGCAGACTGAAAAGAACCATTGTATATAATTTAAAGAGAACAGAGATACCCAGTTATGTTTGTTACTGAAACATTGTGGCCCCAAGTAGAAAGACCAGTTAATGCAACATCCTTGTTTAATGGAGCCTCTACAGGACTTTCTTCCTTTTGGTGATGCCACATATTCTGCTCTAACTTGTCCTAAGTTACAGAGGTCACAATAGCTCACTTCCTCTGTTTCCTTACTAGAAAAGAAATACTACCTCATACTACAGAGATTATTGTAACTAACATTATTTTTTTAAATCAGCAAACACATGTAAATATTAATAAGCATATTGCATATAAGAGGCAGTGAAATACTGAGCTATTTAAAGCAGTATATTTTAAATCCATGAAAACTATTATTTTAAATTATTATGCCAAGCATCATCATGCCATTTAACCAATACTGATGTATAACCTCAACAAAGACAGACAAAATCATAGTAGAATAAGAATATTAGAAATGATTATGTGTCTTTCTTGTGATGGAAAGCAAGTTCTCATTAGATATTCACAGTATTCTAGGGCCTGTTGACATTATTACTTGTTATTATTGCAGAAAAATGTCAGAAATCGACATGCTTTATTTTCTTAGCAGTAGCAAAACATATTCATAGAGGATGTAATAGATTTATTTCCTTCTCCAAGTGGCTTCATCTCAATTGAGTGTCCTGGAAATGTGACTGTGATGTGCCTCTCCCTAAAACACACATAGCCTCTTCCTTATCTTTGTAATCGATTCCTTTAAATTTCTTAAGTTTTCACTCTAGGACAAGATGATTAAGGGTAAAGTGATATTAAGTGCTTCTTGGCAACAATTGTATCATTTTCCCTGACCTTCAAATTACAGATAACATTCGTCTTGGACAAAGCTGTATGCTTGCTCAGTGTTGTGAACAGCAAGATTCATCTGGCATTGTTAACATGATCAGCAGTGAAATAAAAAGTTAACTGAGCTTACATTTTTTTATAACCCCAGGAGAACTTCTAAAACCATGTTAGGAGCTTTCATATAGTTGATGACAGAAAATCTGTGCTGCAGCATAAATGATATAGCAAGTCAAACAAAACATCCCATTGAAAAGACTACATTAACTCGGCAATCTTTTTATTGCATTTTGAATACATTTTGTACCAAAAGATGAATAAATTGGAATCACAAGAAATAATGACAAAGGTTTGGAAAGCTCAAGTCAAAATGTGTTATACGTAAAATACAGTCTGAATGATTTGAGCATTTTCTATTAATGACATTTATTCAACTCTATTTTGCAACCAAGATATAATTGGCAATACCTCAAGTTACAGATAGATTGGTAAAATGGCCAATGTTCCTCAAAAATCTTAAGAATAAGTTTTCAGAGTCTCTGGGACAAGGTCACTTAATTTCAGAAAGTAGCAGTCAAGGAAGAAATAGTCTAATTTAACAAAACAAAACAATAAGCTCAATATATGGAGATGCAGATTGGGTGTTATTGTATTTCTTATCAAACACTAAAAAATTTTTTTTGAAAAAACTGTAAATGTCGAATAAGATAATTTTTGAGTTAAATACATCCTAGAGAAGACTGGTAGGTATTTCTATACAGATAATGTGGTTGATTAAAATGGCAGGGAACCATCCACTCTAGACATTGATTTGTATGGGATTTATGGAAACTGTCGTTTCTTTTTGGAAAGTCAACAATCTTATTACATTAGTTTATAAAATTTCATTTTTGCTTACTAATTTTGAACTCCTTATACATTGAAATGACTTTTTTTTGATTCGTGGTTCTTCATTCTTCATCAAGTGATTTTTAACATATTTTCAAGTAAAAATCTGAGACTAAGAAAGAAAAGAATTTAAACACAATGTTAAAAGTAATCCAGAGAACTTTCAAAGAATAAACTTCTAGCTTTATTTCCTTCAAATAAATTTGTTGTTTTCCAAATTATGTTACAAACTTATCTATTTCATTTCAAAAATATACTATTGTTTTTGAACTGTAATATTTCAATGTCTTCCAACACATTTGTAGGACAAGTTTATTAGAAATATATAGAAATATGTATAGGAGTAACTGGAAATATTCAAATAAAAACTAAAGTATTCTTTAAAAATTATATTTTAATTCTTAAATTTTATGTTAACTCTGAATTTTGATGTATACTTTTTCCTCCTTCAGCTTTTTTGAGAAGGTTCTTAAAAATCTTTTCTGCATAATTTTTGGCAACATTCTTTTTCTGCTCTGTAATAGCAAACATTGTGGTAGGAGTGGAATTCAGCATTAATTAGTTTCACAACTGCAGGCAAAGAAATTTCCTGAAGGAATAAATTTCCAATGAGGAAAATATGTTTTGTACTGGCAGGACATTAACAGAAATAAAATATTTAATGACCATCTTCTGTGTGTAAGACATTTGAACAAACCATAACTTATTAAAACATAAAATAACATGCCAAGTAAATACTTCTATCTATAAAAATTACAAAGTTATAAAAATTTCATTCTTTCTGTAAAGTTTTGCTCAGATCATATAAAATAATCTGTTTCTTCCAACAGTTTTGTGAATAGTGCCTATTTAATGCAAAAACTGTCAAAAATTAAAGACAACTATCATATATCCATTGTTATAGCAACTCAAAGGTGATTATGTAATTCTTTCTGAAATTGCTTATCAATCTTTTGTATCTTTTGATCTGGGTAATAAGAATTCTTATATCTTTTGATTTGGGTAATAAGAATTCATTAAAAAAATCCTTTGCACAACTTTACCACATTATGGTTCTGTGAAGTATTTCAAGATTTTGTAGTTATAGTATGAATATGATAAAGTGGGAGAAGAAATATTCTCATGTGCTCTCCTTTCCACATTTTGTTTACTGCGTTGATCTCACAGGTGGTTCCATACTCATGCCCTTGGATATTGATGAGCACATATCTTGATATCTACTACCACCAGTAATACTTGATTATCAACAAGGACTCTAAACAAATATCTAGACATCATTTGTCTGGAAGCAATTCTGTATTACATTTTACCCACTAATTTTGTCCAATTAGGAAAGAAATATATATTCATGGTAAAAACAAATAAATAGCACAGAAAATATATACCTCTAAGCAATTTTTATAAGAACTTGGGATTTAGTTTTATGAAGTATTTACACAGCTGAGATAATGTTATATATAATATTATATCTGTGTTACTTTATCTAATTTTATATTAGAAGCAGTTTCCCACAGTGATAAATTTAAATGCTTTCAAATGATCTATGATACCTACTCTGTAATTTTTATATGAATAAATCTAATTTAGGTAAGCATTATCCTGTGGTTGGGCATTTTGTTTCTTTCTAAATTTTCTACAGTAAATACATCTGTATATTGATCTGTGTTCATATTTCTTAGAATTTGGTAGGATTGGTTTCCCTGGAGGATAATGACTAAATTAATTTATTTAAATAATTTAAAAGTTCTTAATATATGTTGTTGGCACACTGTCCAGAAAATTATGTCAATTTACTCCCACATCAATATGAAGGTTTATAATATTCTTATCGTGGTTGGATATTTTATTAAAAATACAAAATACGTGCTCAGACTTTTATTTCTGACACTCCAGCATTACAGCTAATTTGAAATGCTAGTATATTATAGATCTACATCTATATCTATATATCTGGCCATCTACATCGAATCTCATTATTTGTAAATTCCATATTTGTGAATTCGTCTACTTATTAGAATTTATTTGTAATTCCCAAATCAATATTCCCCAGTGCTTTTCCTGTCGTTTGTGGGCATGCATACAGTGAAAAATTTAATTTTCCCATTGTGCACATTCCCAGTCGAGGTCAAAGAAGGTGACACTCATTATTTCTTTTTATTTCAGCTTTCATACTGTGATCAAGTGTCCTTTTGCAATCTATTTAGTCCCAGATTTTTCTCATTTTCGTGCTTCTTATTAGTCATTTTGCTGTAAATCCCCCTTCACCAATAGTGCCGAAGTGCTGTCCATTGTTCCAAAGCACAAGAATGCTGTGATGTGCCTTACAGAGAAAATGCAAGCATTAGAGCAGCTTAGTTCAGGCATGAGTTATACCACTGTTGATCATGAGTTCAGTGGTGATGAATCAGCAACATATTTTAAATACTGTGTTTTTAAACAGAAACACACTTAAAGCAAGGTTACATAGCGATCAGTTGATAAAAATATTGTGACCAGAGGACCAGAGCAATCCAACCTTGTATTTCCCCTACAAGCAATGGTTCAGTATTTGCTAATTCAGTGTTTGTGGGGACATTATAGAATACAAAACAACTGCACATAACAAGAATTGACTGTATCTATTTACCCATATACATACATATAAACCTAGTCTTCAAAGTAAAGGAGATAGTACTCAGGACTTACAAGGAAGAGAAACCTGGAAACCACAATGGTAAGCAGTTAATGAAGCTTTGCCTACCATGGATCTAGTAGGATCAAGGAGATATGTGTTTTAGCAGCTGTGTGATAGGAGATGGACCTTGGGCTCTGAGCAGCAGTGGGCTGTAAATGAGACTCCTGGATAAAACCAGGACTCTATTTTACACAGGAAAGAGTGGCTAGAATGATTCCAACCACTAGCAAGTATGGAGGATAGAGAAACAGGCCTTTTGCAAACTCGATTGAAAATTACATAATAATAATAACAATAACGATAATAGTAATAGTAGAAGTAAGGCCCTGTCTTAGTCCTTTTGGACTGCTATAACAAAAATACCATAGACTGGATGACTTAACCGACAGATATTTATTCCTCACAGTTCTGGAGGGTGGGAAGTCCAAGATCACTATGCTGGCAGATCTGGCACCTGGTGAGACCCATCTTCCTGGTTCATAGCCATCTTTCTCCTGTGTCCTGACATGGCTGAGGGGGTATGGGAGCTTTCTAGGGTCTCTTTGATAAGGGTGCTAACCCCATCATAAGGGCTCCATGCTCATGACTTAATCACCTCCCAAAGGCCCCAACTCCAAATGCCATCACATTGAGAGTTAGGTCTCAATATGTGAATTTTGGGGGGACACAAACATTCAGTCTATAGCAGGCCCAATGCTAATTCACTAACTTTGGGTTACCATAAACCAGGATTGAATTTCAAATTCACACTGCCTTCATAGATTGGCCCTAGACACTCAAGCCTAGACATTTATATTAATATGGCCCCAATATGGTAACTCTCTTGAAGTATCTGGTAGTAGTAAAGGCAAACCACTTTGGTGAGACACACCCATGATTCAGGCTTCAAAACATTCCCACAAGTAAAGCCATATCAAGATAAACTTCAATTTTTAAACATATTGAAAAGAGCTTAAAGTAACAATTCATCATGGCTAAGAAGAAGAAGAAACATAAGTAGTGGAAGTATATTCAAAATGACTTTTATAACAAAATTATTTTATATCTAAATTTTAAAATAAGTGTTAAAGGAACAATTTAATATATGACCAAGTACAAGTGTGGTTTATTTAAAAAAAAAGCAAAATCTTAAAAAAAAAAAAACTATAGGATTGAAATTGAAAATGCAGTGGAAAAAAATAATACTCAGTAGATGGACTCAGTAGAAACTACATACAGTGGAAGAATTATTATTGACCTGTAAAATAGATTTGAAGAAATTGTCCAGAGAAAAAGAAATGGAAAATAAGAAACAAAGTTTGAAAAACATGGAGGCTACTAACATCTATCATTTGTCCAATAAGAACTCTGAAAAAGGAAAGAAAACAAATATAGACATGCTTAAGCGGAAATATTGCAAAAGATAATTATTTTGAATATTCCAGAATTTGTGAAAGGCATTGATTCTCATATTTATTTATAAGCACAGCAAGTCTGAGCATGATTAAAACAAAACAATCCTACTTCACTCTAAAACCACATCTTTATACTTATTAATAAAACTATAGAACACTAAAGAAAAAGAAAGTTTCTTAAAAGCCACCAGAGATAAAAGACTTAATAATAAAAGAGATGATATATATACTGAAAGATAGATTCCAAGAACAACAGTACAAGTAAGAAGCTCACGGAGGCTAATTACTATCACACACAATGGAAATACTGTGAAAATGTGTAAAAAAATAAAGATCACTGTACAATAACAACTTATCAAGAAAACACAGGCCAAATAATTTTGAACTTACATATAAGGTGTGGGGACCAGAATTGGCCACCTCAAGCACTGAAGGAGACTTTGACCTTCACCCCCCCCCAACCGTCTAAAGGAATTTGGGATGGAAGGCCTGTCTCTGGGACAGGCCATCATCTTGGATAACTCTGGGTACCAATAGACTGAGACAGTCTTTGCTACACCCATTCTTATCAAAGTTCTGTTTACATTTGTAAGGGAAATCTCCATTTGTAAAGGTATCTCCTTCTCTGTACTGGGAAGAGGGGTGGATGACCTCATCTCTAGAAATTTGTCAGTGTGGAAGGTGAGGCCTTAAATCTGCATAATAACCTTACTGTGCCTTTCTGGTAATCTCCCATAGCTGACCCAGCCCCCCAGAAAAATTCTCGTTTGTCTATATAAGAGGAGAATCTCCACCATTTTGTCAAGAGATACTCATTTTCCCTGGGGCTCTCCCATGTATACATGTTATAAAGCTTTGTTTGATTTTCTCCTGCTTTTTGGTCTCATGTCAATTTAATTTGTAGTCCAGCCAGAAAGGACCCAGAATGGGTAGAGAATGCTCTTTCTCCCCTTCAAAGGTCTCAAAAATATTTTTAAAATATGAATGTAAAATATTAATTTACATATTAGAAAAATTGACAAAGCCACTATATCTCTGGGATATTTCAACACACTTGCTCAGTCAGATCTACATTAAGCCAAAAAAAGTCGGTAAGAGTAGAGATTATTCAGAAATCAAAATTCACAACTTGATATCATGTATATGGATAAAACTTTGCACCCAAACAGTTAAACTTTTAAAGTTATTGTGAGTAGTTTAGAGAAGCTGTAAGCAGGTAGAAAGTCAGGCATGGGGATCAGCCCACTTGCTGCTGTGATCCCTGCGTACAGTGGGTACTGAGCGGGGGACACCGATAATAGGAGCCCTAACCCTGTAGCCTCTAAAAGCTGGAGATCCCCCTCCAAATCTCTGCCCACTGTACCAGGAATCGATTTTGAACAGCATCTAATTCTTCGTGTTTCTTTCTTCCCAAATAAAATATCATTCAGGTGACTGGTTAGCAGAGCCTCGGTCATAGTCTGTGCCTTAGCTAAAATTAGGTTCTGGCTTCTGCCTGTAGGAGGCAGGTTTCTGTTGAAAGGCAATTCTTTCTGGATGTTTTGATGTTTCTGCAGGGTTCCAGCATCCTGAGCGACAAAATTGGTAAAATTGTACAAAATGTCTCCTTTTTTTCCCCCAGAATCATTTGCTCTTCAAATTTCACAGCTGTTAGAGCTGGAGTCCTGTCTCTTTTCTGGTAGAGCCATCTGATCCCATTCTAAAGGGACGAAACTTTCTCATCTCATCTGGTGCCAAATGGTCACATTCTGGGGTAGAGACAATGCCCCTCTTCTCCAAGAGATGATTTGTTGACATTCCAGAGCAAAAGATAAGCTCTCTCTGTCTTTCTTCAGAGGGGAGGAGAGGCAAGTGTGTCAACTCCTCTACAATCTCTGAGATTCATAATCTCAAATTTGCTATCCTTGCACTGGCATCCCATTGTATATGCAGGTATAACCATTTGGATCTCGTGGTGTCACTCTGTGCAATACTGGGTGTGTGGAAATGACATTACAATTCACTCCGGATGCTGTTATTGTGACGAGTTATAAAGGTTTGATCTGATTCAGAGACTACACACACACACACGCATATGTACATACATTGTGAGATTGATAACACTTCAGACATTTCTCAGTTTCTAGCTGAACAGTTTCAATTTCATAACCAGTACATTTTCTCAGATTATGGCAAATTCTTTAAAATTTGTTTTCTCCTAAAAACAGGGTTTAGTGTTAGAAAATATAATAGATTAAAAATAGTTAATTGCAGAAGAAAATTTGGTACAATTCAATAACCCTTATAATAAAAAATGCTTACCAAAGTACGAATAAAGGACGACTTCTGAAATGGATACTATGTATACACCAAATCCTAGAACAATCTAACTCTTAACTTTGAAACACTAGAAGTATTTCCTTTAAAATAGGAACAAATGCTTATATTCAACAATCCACTGTTGCCCTTATTCAAGAGAAATAAATGTGTGAGGATTTGAAAGAAAGAAGCGAAACTGGTATTATTCACAGATAATGAGATATGTACGTACATAATTCAATGTAAACTACAGATAAAATGTTGGAATCAATAAGAGTTTATTAATTTTACAGCATGTAAAATCAATATACAAAAGCCAATTACATTTTCACATACTAGAAGCAATTATAAAATAAAAATTTTAAGAGACCATTTATAATATTAACCAAACTATAATATATCCAGCAATACATCTAACTAAAGTGTGTAAGACCACTGGGTGAAAATATAAAAATTATTTATAGATATTTAGAAAGACTATAATAATTTAAGTTAACATGACCATAGAGAGAAGAAAATAATTATCCTCAAATTAATTTATGAAATTTCAGTTAAAGCTCAACAAGGTGAAACTTGCCAAGTTAATTTGAAAAGTCATAGGGAAAAGCAAAGGTCTAGTAATAGACATGAATATTTTGAGTCAGAAAAATTGGGTGGGAGAATTTATCTAGATTGCAGATCTCTAATAAAGCTCTAGTAATTTAAAAAAGTGTAATATTAGTGCATAATAAACAATAGGTCTATTTTAACAGAAAATACAGCTGAGACATGTAAGTATGAACACAAGAAAACTAGATATATGACAGAGGTGATATTGCAAAGTAGTGAGAAAACAATGGACTTTGTGCTGGGATAACTGGTTATTCATATGGAGAAAAAGATCACCCAATCTGTACGTGCACTGTGCACAGAAAGCAATTCCAGTTAACTTAACGCTTGTATTTGTGTTCATGTCCCATGCCAGTTGGAACACTTTTGAGAATGAGAAGGTGTGTTTACTGGACAGAACTTCACAACAAGCCGTGTAAGCTGAGGCCCGCTTGGGCAAATGGGGCTATAAGTGTGCATTTAGTCTTGAGTGTGAGAAGTGTGAAAAGTTTCTGCATCTAAAAGAAAAACTTGATTGAAGTCTGTGTGTTTATTCCCTCGTTTAATCTCTGTGAAACCCTATCATCTAGATATTGCTATTATCTTTATTTTACCAAGTAGAAAGGGTATGTTTTTATCTGAGACTGAAAGGAAGAAAGAACACCATAGATCCATAAACATTTTAGAGAAGAATAAAATTCAGAGTTCTAAGATTTTTTGGCTTTGATCTTGCTTACAAACTAAGAGGCAAATGTTTCCACAGAGTATAAAAAGAACTACTTTCACGGAACTGAAAGCATATAGAATAGTCCTATAAAAGGAGTAACCAATAGTAAATTGAGAATAAGAAACAAAATTTTGAGCAAAATCAAAATCTTAGCTGAGCTTGGCCTGTTTATATATATTTTTAAGCAATAGCAAAATTATCAGTTGAGATAGTTTTTGTTTCAGCAGTACTGAAAAAATGCTGTAACTTTCTTTTTTGTTTGTGTTTGGAAACATGTTGAAGACAGCTAAATGAACTTATATAAGTTAGCTTTCTATTATGTTTTCATATCTAATCAGAAATTCGTAGAAAATTAGAAGTAGAGCTACCACTTTTTGAATGAAAGGCCCTGTTTCTAGAAACACTCATTTCTAGATAAAATATTAATTTCTACAACCCATGTTTGTCTATGTGCATGACTTGGGAAAAATTCCTAATTTTTCATATGACCCATTGTTATTATTATTATCAGGTTAATTTAATGTCTATGTTAGACTGGGTCTTTCTAATTAAATGAATGAATATTTTTCAAGAATCTAGTATTTCCAGGCACTGTTTGGGGCACTGAGGTAAGGCTGTGAAGAAAATAGACCAAAAATCCTTATCTTTATCAAATGTTGGATAGAAATTTCTAGTTAAGAAAAACAGATTGCCTTCTTGATGATTGAAAGGATAAAATCCAAATTATTTACAATATAAAATTAAACTTATGTTTTATGTAAAGTGCATAAAGTCCCAAAAAATCTGATGTTAACTGTCCTCTGCCTCAGTCCCTTGGAGGGAATAACATGATTAGATAGTTTACTTATTTTTTAGTATATCATAAAACTATTAAAGTATGATGTGTCTCCTATTTATACGTATATTAACTGATACTCTTATAATAAACTAAGGAAAGTATCTTCTTAAAAGCATGTGATCCAGTTGGAGGCAGAATACCCAGAGACTTCTTGGGTCCAATTAAAGACACTGGTATATACTGAGCATATTTTATGCTAGCTGTTAGAGAATGTAAATGGAGACCTGATTATCATTTCAACCGAGAACATTACATAATCGCTCCATTGACTGCACTTACTTTCTGGATGTTCATGTTCAATTTAAGGCATGCATTATCCTCACATAAAGTTCTTTGTGGCTTCTATCCTGGCGTTGTAATGGACTTTCTCTTACAAATGATTAAATTGCTCATATTTTTCAGTGAGCATTTCAGGTCACTAGAGTGAATTGGAGATATATTCTAATTCAAATATCCCAGTGACTCACTTTTAAAAAAGAACAATTCATTCATTTATGACTATCAACCTGGATCCAATGCACTGAAATTTTTAAGAAGACCAATATTAATTATTAAAGAGTATATTTCATACGAATCAACAATTCCTTAATATACCCTTAGAGAGTGGTTATAGTAAGTCCAATTCTGATTAAGACCACCTGTGCTTTTTCTCTTGTCCCATAATGTAGAATAATTGACTTAAATAGTTATATATTTAAAAAAGAATAAAGCCAGCATATGAGAAAACCACCTAGAAAAATAGTGGTTATTTTCAAATGGGTTTTGGCATTTTGAAGGATGCTGTTGCTTTCAGAACTAGAAAAGGAAACCAAAGAAGCAGATATTATTTCAAGACAATATGAATTGTGACAGACAAAGTGTTGACATTTTAAAATCTGTAGAAAAAGCCATCCCCTTTATCAACCTAAACAACATCTATTTTAATTACATATATGCTACTTTCTGCATTCTCTTCCCTCCTTACTGTACCAAGATATCTCAAAATTTGATGTAAGGGGCACAGAAAATGCATGAAACTCGACATAAAGATGAAGGTTGACAGCAGAGCTCTGTTGTCTCCATTTCAACTCTGCTGACATGGTAATCCAAGACCAGAAATGTTCATTCTTAATATGGTACTTGATGAAAATCCTTCTCAATAACAAGAAGACAAAACCTGCAAATGCAGGTGCACTGAAAAGGCCATTTAGATAACTCTGGTATAAATAAATGAGTTTTAAATTTGAGGGACAAATTTTTAAAATTTACATTTAATTTTATATTAAACAATGGAAATGCATATTTCTTCTAATTAATATATTTCTTGTGATTTCTCTAGTACTGTGAGTAATATTTTCCCTCTTAAAGAGGCGCAAAATGATTCAGCTCCAATTTAGCTTCTAAATTTAGCTTCTAATTACCCCTTGAGTAAGTAGGGGTCTGCTAGTCTGAGTGGCATCTCATGGAAAGAATTGGAAATTGTAAAATGAGTTATATACAAGGTTTTAACCATGTCAATGTGAGAAATAAAAGGTCGTATTATCCCCCTTCCTTTGGAGGAAAAACACTATATTTAAATTATTGTGTGTATTATTCTGCATTCATCACATAAAACTATATAATAGACAATATGCAAAATGTGTCTTAAACTGCATAGTTTTTCTACTTTCTGTTCCTTTTCTTTGCTACTACTTTACTCTTTGCTGCTTTCTGTTAAGATGATCAAGTTTTTGTGACTGCATTTTTCTTTATTAGTTTGTAAGATATACATTTATTTCTAATCTAGAAAATGTTAATATGCATCTTATGTTTAAAATATAAAGCTACTCTTCCACAAGAAACATACAAGAACATTACCCTACTTAAATTGTGTTCATCCCTCTAACATACTTGATGTTAGTTGTTAGATGTATTAATTTAAGATTGTTTTTGACTTGCTGCAAATTAGTAGTTATTTCTTTTGTTTTCTCTGGCCATTCTTATGTATATTTATCCACATGGTTACCAAGTTCTTTGCTTACCGTTGATTCCTGCATCCTGTTTCTTCCCTTTAAGATTATATTACCTCTTTGCTGAAGTTCGTCTTTAGGTGGTTCTTTTGTCAAGTGTGCTTAGTGGTAAACCTTTGATTGCTATTGGTGTAAAGTATTTTTCATTCTAGTGCTGTTAGGATTACTATTTGAGTTTACCAACATGGACTTACTGTTCCCCTCTCCTTGACTAAACTTTCAAGTTTCTTTCTGACCTTAGGCCCCTGACCTCTCTTTTCTTAGAACATTTACTTACGAAAACTTGGAATTGTAAATTATTTCTCTGCCTTTTTGAGATGTAAATCTTTTCCTAGCCTCTTGGTAGTTTTATAACCCAGGAATGTCTTTCTCAAGGACCTGGCAGCCATCCCTTTGAAATGTAATCATCCAGAAAGATAGCGCACCGATTTCCCAGTCTCTGTGGGAGGGTAGGAGCCTAACTTTAATGAGCTATAATTAGCAAACACAGATAGCCTAATCATATAAACCAACTTCACCCCTAAATTCTCCTCTAACTCACCTCAATGCTTAAAAATTCTCCTGTCTTTGTTTCAGTGGAGTTGAGTTTAATCTCTCTTGTATATTACAAGTCTTAATCTCTGTTGCAGTAGTCTTGAATAAAACCTCCTTTGCATGTTTAACTTACCCAGTACAATTATTCCTTGACAGAACTTGTTACTCTGCAGTTTTCCATGCTTGTATTGTTGCATTTAATTTTATGAAAAGTGTTTCTTCAATATGAGAAGTTATGTTTTCTATTAATTCTCGAAAATTATCAGCAATATTTCTCAGCTATTACTTTTCCCCCACTTTTTTCTATTTTTTCTTTTCCTTCCTATTAACACATGTTGCCCTTCCCAATTCAGCTTCTAGGTAGCTTCACTTACCTTTTAAACACATTTTATCATATTATTAATTCCAAATCTTTATTAGACCTTAAGACAAATTTCATTGGAAATGAATTCACATCCCAACTATGGATTGTATTGGCTCTTTCCTACCTTCCTTCTTTTCTTCTTTCCTTCCTTCTTTCTTTTATTTATTGTGTGTGTGTGTGTGTGTGTGTGTGTGTGTGTTAGATTCCTTTCTATATCCAAGCCCCAATCCAGTAGATGATATGGCTAAATTCCTCTTTGAAAGGTTGTGAGGTAAAGTCTCTATTCCTTGATTCTCATGGAATTTGGCAGCATTTTTTTCAACCACCTTTCAAGATCAGGATGTCCGGCTTCAGTTGATAAGACAAGCTCAGGCCCTTTGTCTCTTTGGATCCATTTTTATTCCCCTTTACCCACTTCTTGCATTAGGAAGTGTAGTCTAGCTCATATAAGACAACATGTTTCTGCAACCACCACCACTTTATGTTACTATTCCATTTCTGGAACACAGAGAAATTTATATTGTTTCAGGACCCATCAATGCTTGTTTACTATCTTCCTATTTGTCTCCAGTGCTGTTCGTTTGGAGGAAAGGATGCATCAAAATGTGAATTCTCTGTAGTGTGGTGACAGGGAGCCTGTGAATTGAGTTTACATATTTATACTTCTATGTTGACTGAAGATTTAGATATTTATACTTTCAGTGAGTCTGAATTCTAGACTTACTGCCAATTGCCTTGTTGGTAACTCATTTAAATATTTAATGGACATCTTCAAGTTAAAAATATTCAAGTCAGAACTCCTCATAATGTTCTCCATTTTAATAAATAAAATGGTGCTACATTCCTGGAAACCCACAAGCCAAAAACCTATCTCAGACTTCCTTTTCCTACATCAACTACATCAGCTCTAACACCTAGTCCTAACCAATCCACCCTTTTTCATCTCCTCTGCTACTTTGTGAAACTAAACAACCATTATTCAGTTACTCTTATTCGTATCACGTTGTTTCCTTCATAGCACTTAACTCACTCCGAAATTGACTTGCATTTATTTATGCATTATTTGCCTATTAACATGTAAGTTTCTTAAATCTAGGTCATTATGAATCTTGTACATTGCTCTCTTCTCTATGTGCAGAGCTGTGCCTGGAGCATTGTACAAACTCAATGAGTCTTGAGTAAATAAGAGAAAAATATCCATCAGGATCAGAGAGCTCAATTAGACTTTGAACCCAGGTTTCCTGGTGCCAAAACTTGCTCTTGTTTCTGTATAATTCATAGTATGAAAAAAACTTAAGTGCTTAATTTATATTTTCAAGTTTTATTTATACTTGATTTTATATTTAAAGGGAAAATCAATTAAAAAACATTTTCCATTGCTATTTCATATAAATTGAAACTATGAGTTTAATCTCTTAATAATCTTGTTTATTCGTTGCAATATATTATAATGTTTAACTGTGCAGGTTTGCATCACATGCCACCTTCGAATAACATGACTTTCAAAGTCAGTTGCTCTCAAACTTTGGTATACATGGGAAATGTTCATGAAGCTTACTAAAATTCTATATGATCTGGCAACTTCCTCCAGTCTATTGAATCAGATTCTCAATCGGCTTTTATTTGCTGAACACTTCTGTTTCTTTACTTGTAAAATGGAAAAATACCTACCAGCTGGGATTCTTAAGAGTATTAAATAAGATGATATATGCAAGTCCGTTGTACAGTGTGTGGTGCATATACGTGCTGGAAACTCTGCTGTACTCACAAGTTCCAACAGAAGTTTTCAGTTTACCATATATAAGTCACTTGATGTCTAGTATCTAGAAATTGATTCAAGCATAAGCAATAAAAATTAAACTATGAATTTAAGGTTAGTTATTAATCAGAATTTTTTTAAAAACCTTTAGGTTACACAAGGGTCCCATTTGGATAATAGATTTCATTTCACATTTGAACTTGACTGACATAAATCTTGAAAGGTGATTGTGAGTTGTTGATGAGGTACAATGTAACTCAAAAAATGAATTACAGCTTTTTCTTGGGTTTATTGATATTTAAATGTGGATGCAAAATGTGTCTTTACTTCATAAATTTTTAAATAGTGGCCACATTGGAAAATGCTGATAAAAAATTCATAACTAATTCTATTCATCACCTCATTTTCACACTTCAAATCTTTGATGACAAATGTTTATGTGTGTGTGTGTGTGTAATTTTGCCTCTTGTCTGTCCACTGAATGAGCAATGAACAAGCACACACGCTGGCCAAAATTTAGCTTCTAAATATTATTCTCACATAAAATAAACCAAAACTACTTGGAGAAGTGGCTGATTCCTATTCTGGGGCATGGACATTACATAGTGAGCCTGGGACTTTTCCTTGTGCCAAGAAAGAAATGTTCATCTACCAACATGGTCATATTATAGTGACACAAGGACCAGTTTAATGGGACACACAGTTGCCAAATTTCAGAAAATTGAAGCGTCAATATTTGCTTTAAAAAACGTATAAGCAAAATAAACAAATAAATAATGTCAAATTTTAACTTTAAGAAATTTTTCTCTATTCTTAATATTGTACTTCTGGGAAGGCCCAATTTCAGCTATGATGTAACACTTCTATTTTCATAAAACTGTTTAATAAAATTATTTTTCTAAAAACTTAGTAACAACTCAATATTATTTATTTGTGTTTATACTTAATGTATAAAAATAAATTTAGCGATCAATAAATCTCAGAGTATTTTTGATAGTTCTACATCTCAGTAACATAAAAAAGGGAATTAGTATTAACTTCAGAAACGTACCAATTATTTAAAATAAATACTATAAACATTATTTTATTCTTAAAGATATTTTATGTTGCCCATTTTTTTTCTCTCTGCCATAGTTTGGCAAATAAAAACTAAAATTTAAAAATATATATATTTGCAACAGAAAATTACCATTGTTAAATATATATTTCAATATACATAAGCCTTTATTATGACTTTCACCCTTTCCATATCTTTTGAATGCCAGATACAATGAAAAATTAGGCCCTTTCTTATACATTATCACATGCATAATGCTAATAAGTTTCTATTTCTTTAGAGAATGCTCAATATTAAAGTCTTTCAATTTTTTAAATTATGAGTAAAATCACATTATCTCCAGAATGTTTTGTCAGCTGTAAAGATAGAAATGCATAATGCTTTGTCCAAAATTTTTATTAGGTTGAGTGTAAATGCAGTCTTCAACTTCTGGCCAACTAAGTTCTAAAGGTCAGAGATTTCTTTAAATGCAGGATGATTGCTCATATCTGAGTACATTCTATGCTGTGGTTTAGTGCATATTTTGGATGAACATTTGAAAATGGAGCTCTCTTCAGAGATCTCTAATTATGGCTGCTACACTTTAAGCAGATATGTCCTTTAAAATATCGAGCATTCACAATATTCTAGATGATAATTTTTGAAAGTCTTGTTATGTGTAGCAGATACTACTGGTTTAGTGTTGGCTTTCTTGGGAGTTGGTATTAGAAAAGAATGGAAAAAGAAAAGTAAACAGCTGCCATGAGTAATGGATTATTTTGATATTGTAAGTGAAACAAGGCCCTTCCTTTTTTGCCTTCTCCAGGGAAGATTAGTAAACAAATTTGGTTCCTCTTGGGGATTAATACAAAAAAAGAGAAGAGAACCGAGGCTCTTAAGCTCAGTTAAATGACAAGTTAAATGTGAAAAATCGTTTAAGAAGATGGAAAAATTATAGAATATTCAAACTAGAAGAAAGCAAGGTGCATAAAAAAACAGATTATAAAGAAACAAACATTTTCATCAGGTTATTGACTGTCTGAGACAAGCCTGTATTTGTTTTCAATTTTACTCTGCCATATTTTCTTTAGATATTTTGTAGTATTTTTATTTACATATGAAAGAGAAATACTTTTCAATATTTAAAATACATCTGAAAGTGAAAAAAATCATGTTTTCAAGAAAACTTCTTTCTACTGTTATTCAATTTCATTGATAATTCTTGGGATTACAGTTGGTCAAGTTATAAACTGAAGCGTGTTTTCATAAAGAATCAATTTATTTTTTTTTGCTGAGGAAGATTCTCCCTGAGCTAACGTATGCTGCCAATCTTCCTCTTTTTGTATGTGAGCCACCGCCACAGTGTGGCCACTGACAGACAAGTGGTATAGGTCTGCACCAGGGAACCCAACCCAGGCTGCCAAAGCAGAGCAAGCTGAACTTAACCACCAGGCCACCAGGACTTGCCCAATATTTTATTTTTTGATGGATGTTAGTTAGGAAAACAATGGCTGAACAGTGACATATTTAGGGTAGAACTGCTATTCTACACATTTCATATGTAAATGTTTATGAAATGATATATAATATCTTGAGGTTAAAATTTTGTAACTAGATCAATAGAGATTCTTTTTAATTAAGTGCAAAGTGTACTCTTTTACCATATGTTCTAAAATATTAATGACCTGAACTAGAATCTACATTAAAAGAGAGGTCATGATTTGTATTCACTGCAGTCTCCAATAAAAGAAAATACATAGTATCACTAATTCACAGGAACAGAGACATACAAATTTGCTTAATTCCCCGATACACTTGATTGTCTTCTAAATGTGCTTTTTCATTAAGTAGCCCCAAAATGCAGGATTCAATTAATTTATAGTTCTTAAAATGACAAATTGTTGAACATTGGTGGTTACGTAAACTACCATGTGGAACTTCTAAAGAGGTAAATTTCTTAATTGTGTGAAGGAACATCAGTTTTTTTAGAGAATTGTAACTAGTTTGATATGGTTAGAAGGTGGAAAAGAGGAGACTAGAAGGAAAAATTATAGGAACTGAGGCTGGAAAAGAAGTCAGGGATTTTTCAGGGAGCCTTTACATACTACATTAAGAAAATCTGAGTTTATTCTGGAAGTAATGGAGACAAATCAAAAGGGTGAAAGTGGTTGAAAGAGGGGTTGAGAACAGTGGGTTATAAAAGTAATTTTTTTTAATCAGAAAACTGATAGAATCAGGTGCGTCATAAGTAGGGAATCCAGGGAAGGAAAAGTGAATGCCTGAACTAAAATCAGTAGCTGTGAGAACATGTGTGCTGGAGTTCAACTGGGGATGTATGTGACATTCAGAGGATGACGTCTAATAAGAACCGCTTTTGTGATGTCAGCGCTGCAGACGTAAATTTCGGAATTGTTCCTGGATTGATTGTAATGGAAGACCAGGACAATATTACCTAGAAATTATGTAGGGTGAGCAGAGAAGTAGAGTAATTGAGGAAAACTAACTTGATAGGCTTGGTGAAAGAACAGGCAATGACAAAGAAAGAAAAGCATTTTGAGATGTAAATGAATGATTTTATGTTAACCAAGCAAATTTACAATTTTGAGAAGAGAGAGAATGATCCCCAGAGTCAAATGGCACAGTTTCAAGTGAGGAATGTGCTGGATATTGACAATAACAGAAGCCCTAACAATTGTAGCAAAGCTTTTCTATTTCTTTCTTTCTCTCTCTTTCTTCCTTCCTTCCTTCTTTCCAAATGTTCTATTTGTTCGCTTATTTGTTGGTTTTCTATATGCATTCATTAACTGGCCTTTCTTCCCCACATTATATCTATGTTCCCCTTCCTCTTTTCTTATTCGATAAAAATATAAAATTAAAGTCAATCTTCTTTTGTCGTAGGAAGTAGCACTTTTGATTCAAGGTTCTTAAAAATAGGTTGTGTTTAATATTTAACATTTGCTCATAAAGAAAAACTCTAGTATATTATCTTACATAATTCTGGATCATTTTTTATTGCCAGCACATAGAAAATTTATCTGCTCAAGAGATAGAGAGCAATTTCTTTAAAAATAAAATAAGATTGATAATTTAAAAAGTATAATTTTAGAAAATAAAAAGTAAATTCTGTTCATAGCATTGGCAAGAAATATAACAGCTGCAATGGAAGGAATAGAGGAGAGAAAATGTGTATTATAAGAATTTAATTAGTAAACATCATCTGAATATATTTTATCTTCCTTTTGGCCTTAGGAGAAAGTGTTGGAAAAAATATATTTAATGAGTAATTGTCTAAGTTCTTCTACCATTTAATGTTTTCCAGGATAAATTTCTGAAGCTAACTAGAAACAAAACCCCAGTCAGGATATTAAGCTTTATAACCTGCATGGAAATAATGCTTCTTTAAGAATTTCAGTTAGGAATGATTCTTGGGAGTAACTGTCAACAGACCAAATTATAATCAGCTCCTTTAAAAGATATGCCATTCAAAGTTGAATGTAAATCAAGACTGAAGTTAACACAGAAGTGCTATAAAGAGGGTTTTTTTCCAGTGATGGTTACTGTTTTCTCATTTCTCACAGTTTGTATCCAATGCATGTCCCTGGCCTTGCGCTCTGCAGATTCTCATCATGCAGAATTTTTCTGGGTCTGCAGAATTCTCCTGCCTTTTAAACCTGAACTAAAGTGAGGGTTAAAAAGAAACATAGAGGACAAATATTATGCAAAACTGAGTTTAAGTCGATGTGATTATCTTTCTAACAAAGTTTCTTGTTTTTAATCCTTCAATTCTCAACAAACACTAATTAAGTACTTACCATGAACTAGCCACAGTCTTGCCTCAGAAAATAAGGACAAACCAAAAACAATGTTTGTCCCTGACTTCATTCGATATCATTCTAGTGTGTGTGTGTGTGTGTGTGTGTGTGTGAGGGGGAGGGGACAAATAAAACAATATTAATAATATGATATGGAAAATCATATGATCATTAGGCATACGTAACGTGTGTGCCCAAAGAACGACAAGTAAAGCTGACACTGGATATGCACCTGCTCGTTGCTCCAATAACATCACTATCATCTAAATCCATCCACAGGATGTTAACTTAATGAGGACAGGGCTGTTTCATTTGTTTTCTTTACTGTTCTACTCCAAGTACCCCAAATTAACAAGCACTCAATAAATATCAGCTGAATTCATGAATGAATTACTCCTAAGTTTTTGAACAAAAATCATGTTCTTAGTAAACTCAATTTCCTTATTAGAAGACTTTTAATGAAGGCAAACAAAACTATGATCATTTATATAATTACCAGCAATACTCCTCACTTCTTGAAACCTTCAACTTTTAAATTAAAACCATACAGAAAAAAAACACTCTAACATTTTTTACAAAGGTACTTTTAATGTAGACAAATTTTGGGACCTGTAGACTTCATATTTATTGGGATTTTTACCCAAGGATTACCCCAGTTTTTGTAAGACTTTCTCATGTGCTTTTTTGGCCTCAACTCTTTCATTCACAACAAATTTCTGGAGAAAGTCTTGAAAGAATATTATCTGGCTAGTGTTTTCGCTTTGATAAGCATAGTTGTAGTTTTGAGCTCTAAGAGGTTTGAAGTGGAATAAAATAAATGAATAGCTAGGCAGAAGGTTCAGATGAGTAATAATCTGAACTTCTAAAAGGGAAGGGGAAGAAGAGGAGGAGGTAAAGTGACCTTTCTCACACATTTTCTATTAGATGGTCAGCAGGTGAAGTGGGAGCCACACTCCCTGGCACCCACAGAGAAATAGACTGTTCTGTCTCTGAATAAGGAAAGACAAGCATATTTGCAAATGTGAAACTAACAATTTTAATTCCTTTGAACTTACATCCTAAGAACTTTCATTTCTCCCCTTAGGACATCCTCATAAAAAGATCAAAATATTTCAACTTCCCAAGAGTTTCTATATGAAAAGCTAGGTGGGGGAGGTTGAAAAGTTCCCCCACCTCCCAGCTGACTGGCTGTCCAATAACTGAGAGTTACTTTCTGAGTGCGCTTTTACACAGCTGTGCTCATTCCACTAAAGATACTAATACAGAAAAAAATACAAAAGGAAATGTATTAAAGGGAGTCCTGAATACTCAAATAAATAAATAAATACATGCTAGAAAAGAAGTCATTACAAAAGATTAATCAGAGTGTTGGGGCTGACTGATCACAACTTAGAGTTAAATACACATGAGCAAAGCTGATGTATAGGATAAGAAGATAGGTTAGTTCTGCTTCCGAATGATTAATTTTAATAGTATTTTGGTTTTATAAAAACTTAGTAAAACTTATGTATTTATTTGTTTATTTTGTTGTTGTTTGATTATTTGTTTAAAACGTTATGGAGTTACAGCTTTCCCTACATACTACTTTCTTTGTACAACCAGGTTGAATGGACCCTGGTTCTTAGGGAACCTATGGATCCTGAATTATTATGGAAATTATTATGAATTATTATGTCGTTACATGTGAGAATCAAAGAATTTTCTATATGCATGCAATTAAAAAGAGCCAACATATTTTTTCTAATTAGTTCTTTCATTATGATGACTATACAAGTGCATTGTAGAATAAAAATGCAGAAAAAACCTCTCATATTCTATTTCCTAAAGGGAAAAAATCAATTTTAATATTATATATATTATATATGTCAGCTTTCATGTTGTTATATTATGTTTTGACTTTTCCCATTCTTAATATTATATTGTGAATATTTTCCAAGTTGTTATTCTTTGAAAATTTGATGCTTCATGCCTTTATGTTAACTTACCCAATGAATATACCATAATTAAAAAATATATATTTTACATTCTAACTCCTAGTTAACCAATTTCATATTTAACAATGTGATAGATATCACTGTTTAACACTGATTATAACATTTATATCGTGTTTTGTGTTCAAAAAAAGAAAAAATAGGAGCCGCCTGGTGGCGCAGCGGTTTCGTCCGCGCTTGGCAACCCGGGGTTCGCAGGTTCGGATCCCGGGCGCCCGCCGACGCACTGCCTGTCAGCCATGCCGTGACGGCGTCCCATATAAAGTAGAGGAAGATGGGCACGGATGTTAGCCCGGGGCCAGTCTTCCTCAGCAAAAAGAGGAGGATTAGCAACGGATGTTAGCTCAGGGCTGGTCTTCCTCACCAAAAAAAAAAAAGAAAAAATAATAATAATCAGAATCATGACATAAATAAAACTCATTTGACTCAAGATGTATGACAAAGCCAAAAATTATACTCCAAACCACATTCAAAATCCTAAAAGCAAAAGGAAAACTTCATTTAAAAAATGACAAGCACAGTGTTGATTTTAAAAGAAAAAAAATTCTCCAGGAGCTGGAAATATAATGGAAATCCACAAGACAGTAAGAATTATTAGTTTAGACTTGTTTACTCCTGGGAGGTAACAGCCTCAGATCAACCGCCTTGGTGCCTGTGATTTGCAATCCCCAAGGGACATGATATAAATCCACAGGCACTCTCGATAGAAAAATGGAACTGGACTCCCTGCATTATGCTAGGAACTGGCAAGGGCTGCATGTCGGAACACAGCAGGGGAGCGACTCCTTTTCCTCTGTCAGGCATGATGGAGAACTTTGGGGGCAGCAAAGTGACATGGTGAACTCAGGTTCTCAAAGGAGCCCATGAAGTAAAGCTTGCTCACCAGCTTGGAGTGGCTAGACTGGAATGTGATAGAGAAATGAATTTTTATCTTATATAATCTACTCTATTTTTAGACTCTTTGTTAGAATAGCCTTCTTTTTATCCTAATACACTTACTGTGTAAATGATCTTTCTTAACATTTGTTTGCAACTGTCCACAGTATTGGGGTACAGATTCAGCATTATTGTGTGGCAAAATTTGGTTATATTTTCTGTTCCGTTTTTAGCAAGCTTCTTATTAAACCTGTTGTTTGGCTGACATTTTCGCTCATGTAAGTAGCACATAACGATTTGCATAAAGACAAAAAAATACTGTTTTAAGTACGTTTTGTGGGTTTTGCCTGATTGTTTAATTTTTTAAATTATTTGTGAGAATGTTAGATTTTATAACCTCGATGAATATGTTTAATATAACCTAGATGTGAAGGGACCTCATGACTTCAATTTACCGAGTCCATACACAGTTGATCACACACATGTGAAAAAGATTCAATCCAAATTTTTTACTGAAATATAGCTATTATAAGTGAACTAGTGTATGGGATTTCTACTATTCATCAATCAGCAAACCTCCCCTTTGGATATCTTCAATTTGATCACAAAATTCTTTTGGTTCCTGACTTCTGAAATCAATTTCTTCTTTTGCCACAGCCTGTGCAATCTCTTTCATTTTTCACAAAAATTCGACTCTGGTCCTTAATTACTATTATCCAGCAAAACAAGAAGCCAGGCAGTTAGCCTAGGCGATCACCTTCTCTTAGAAAGCAGTTCAACAACCATTTAGGATCACTCAAGCATATCACCTCTGGTTCTCACTGCTCATACTTAAGCACTTCACCCATTTGTCATATGCAAATGTGAGATTTCACAGTGATCTCCTTTGTCATAGTTTTAAAGTATGTTTACTAATCCTTCACAACTCCTTCCTCAAAAAGTGCAACCTAATTTCTTCACTTTTGATTATGGACTGGACTTAATGACTTGCTTATATACAACAGAATATGTCAGAAGTAATAGTGTGTGACATCCTAATGTGGGTCATAAAAGACCTCGACACTTCTCTCTTGCTCTCTCTCTGGGATAACTCACTCTGGAGGAAGCCAGCTGCCATGTTCTAAAGACACTCCAGTAGCCCTGCATGGAAAGGAACTGAGGCCTTCTGCTAAAAGCCATGTGAGTGAGCCATGTTGGAAGCAGACCCTACAGCCCTAGCAGGGCTTTCAAATGACTATTGACATTTTGACCACAAACACATGACATACCCTGAGATGAGGGACCCAGTTAACCTGCTCTTAAATTCCTAACCCCCGACAGTTGTTAAATTGTTTGCTGTTTAAGCCTGTAGGTATTAGGGTAATTTGTTATACTGCAATATATTATTAACATATTATCTTTAAAGATAATTTTAAAATAAGATTATTAATATTGAATTTGAAGAGCTGACATACAAAATGTTTAGATTTATACAGGAGGTGAGCATAATCACTTTTCCTTTTTTGGAATCAGTTGGAGAGCTATTATTTGTTCAAGTTTAGGGAACTGATTTCTAGTCAAAGAATGTAATTTTGTTTTATATATATAGATATAGTTATTTGTTTTAAGGCAAGCCTTTTTCCTAGTCAATAAAATGTAGTATATCTCACCAAATACAAATTTCCACATAAAATCACTTTATTCAACTTGACTTATTCATAATAAGGATAAAATTTGTCTTCTTTTGACAAGGAAGTAAAAGAAATAGAATTCTACTCAACTTTTAAAATGATCTAGCTCTCATGCACTGCTCTCAATTCTTACTTTTTCTCCAGAGTCATCATTTCATTTCATTTAGGTTTATATCACGTTGAGGGTGAATCTATAAAATCATTTGTTGTCTCTAAACTCTTGACACTAAAATAGACTGTAATGCCTTTACATTGGTTGCTCCTGTCTGATTTGTGTCTGTTTTAAGATATACTTTTCATAGTTACACTTTTGTTGCAATTTGAAGTACTGTAGAGGATATTAAAATTATGCTTCATACTATTGAATAATTTGCAGAATTGAGTCTGATGATAACAATACCATTTAAAATAGTTACTAGAAATTCTAATAGTGGAAGAAAAGATATGGTCTTTCTAGCCATGTGTCCAAGGACAAAACTGCATGATTACATTAAATCATTCAAATATTTCTGTAAAAAGTGGCTTTTTGGCCCTTACCAATAGGAAAAATATATTGTATTGGCAAAAACAGTAAATACCAACAGGCTCATGTTCACTTTTATAAATCAGTTTTTCAAAAACAATATACAGTGATTTTTCAAAAGATCACAGAAAGGATAATCTTAACTTCGAAAGGGTAAACACGGATATGATAAAGATATCTAGGGGAAAAGTTTGAGGTATGGTGATATTTCCATATGTGTAGAAAAAAAGTCTCTTTTGTTCTTTGATGTAGCTGTATTTTTCTTTTCTGGACTGTTACTTGTTAACATATTTATATAAATTTATATACCTAAACTTTGGTTTCTCTTGTTTTTAAAATACGTAAAAATCAGCACGTTTACCCAGTGAATCATGTCTATAATCTATTTCTTCTGGAGTATTTTCTGTTTTATATGAAAAATAATATTTTAGATATTATCTTTCCCAAAATTAAATAATAAAAAAAGATAATTTCCTTAACTTACTATTCTGAGCAGTATGCCTATAAACTACTTGATATCTGTTCAGTCAAGAACTCTCTCTTCACCACCTCTATGTGAATAGCAATAAGCTTAGAATGAAATTTAGATACTGTCTTTTAGGGAAAAAACAATTCCTTAAATAACTGAAAATATCTTAGTTAATACTTATCTTTTTCTTGAATTAAATATTTATGTTCAATTTGCCCATCTAAGACAAAATTTCAACCAAAGTCATTGACTATGTTTCATAATTAATAAAGAAGGCAGGCAAAATTTGGATGAGAGGTAAGAGAAGAAAGAGCATTTTAAATGATCCAGTTACTGAGTAAATGGGACCAGAGAAGAAATGGGCATGACAGAGTGAAGAGCCTGAGAAGGCAAATAAAAGTGAACATTGTAAAATTGGAAGTTTTGTTGGCTGCATTTCCTAGTCAGACAGGGAATTTATGGATTATGAAAGAACAGAGCTGTATGTATGAGGTGGAAGTGAAGTGTTACAAATGATCCTTTAAGAGTTTAGCCTCTCAGCCCTTTGGATGGGGCTGACACTGGAGCTAGAGCGAGGAGCAAGGAAGCTAGAACAGCAATTGCAAAATGAGGGAAGGATAACCTTGTTTACTGCAAACGTGATTTTGATATAATGTGTTTATACTACTTGTTCTGCTTCAGGAACTTTAGTTAAGCTAAGCTGCAGATAGCTTGATATTTTCCAAAACTTCCATATGGTAGACCAACTACATATTTCTTGGATGAAATTAATTTCAGATTGAGCCAGGTAATCAGAGCTCAGTGAGAGTATATGTATATTTGTTGTAAAACTAAATAATAAAATAATTTGAAAAAACTCATATTCATAACTGAAAGGTAATCTATGATTTAATACTCATATTTCTCATTTTTGTAAACAAATATTGTTTTCTATTTTTCATCAATATTTTAAAGATCGCACTATTGTCAATTATTTCCTACCTAAATTTTGAAAGCACCCTCCTACGTTTTTGTCACTCATATTTTCCCCAGGATTGTATTGAAATGGTGCCTATAATTGGTTATCATCCTAAATATCCATAATTAGAACATTGCTTTCAAAATTTTCTTCCAAACAAAATTCCTACTTGAGCCCATACATTAAACTTAGAGAATAAAGAGATATGGGACATGATGAAAAGGTCTAACATCCAGAAGGAGAGCATAAGAGATGGAGACAGAAATATGTGAAGAAATGATGGGTAAGAATTATCCAAATCTGATATTAAAAATCCAGATATTCAAGAATCTCAAAGAACACTAAGCAGGAAATTTCAAGGAAAAACACATTTAAGCGTATTAGAAGAAAATAAAATTACATGCCAATAACTTCTATGAACATAGGCCCAAAATCCTAAGCAAAATATTAGCCCATTGAATCCAACAATATATAAAAAGATAGTAAATACATAGTGCCCAAGAATGCTTATCCTGGAGATGCAGTTTGTTTAACATTTGAAAATCAATTGATTTTGTTCATGATAATCACAGAATAAAGTAGAAAAAATGTGATCATTCCAATATTTGGAAGAAAAAGTTTGTGATAAAAGTTAACACTGCTTCCTGTATGATATAAGCTTATAGCAAATTAGGAATAAAAGTGCATTTACAAGAAGCTCACAACTAGCATCGTTCTAAATGTTGAAATATTGAACAGCAGTTCTTCAACAAGAAGTACAACACAAAATAGAGGTAAGGAAGTCCACTATCATCACTTCTATTTAATGTTGTATTGGAGGTGCTAGCTAGTGGTACAATCAAAGAAAAGAAATAAAAGACACAAAAATTTAAAGAAACTGTAAATTATCTTCATTCACAGATACAGTAACTGAGTATGTAGACCATCCAAGGGACTATACAAAGAAACAAAACTAATATTTGAAGTTGTTAATATACAAGATTAAATACAAAAATTAATTGTATTTCCATATACTAGCAGGATGATATGCAAAAGGCCAAGGGTAAGTGCATTAAATGCTGCCTAAAATCATTACTAGTCAAGGAAATGCAAATCAGTCCTGCAGTGAAATACTACTGCACCTGCACCAGAAAAGCTAAAAATAATAATATAGCAAAAAAAATCTGACAAGTGTTAGGTTGTGAGCAAAGGTGACTCTCATATATTGTAGTAAGAATGAAAATGGCACAACCACTTTGGAAAAATAAGCCCAAAACTGTTTGGAAGTTTCTAATAAAAAACTTGTGAAAAGAAGCACATATTCATTGGTATCGGGAAAATGCAACAGTAATGTAACACCATTTCACAACCTTTAACTAAAATTAAATAGTCTGGTAATATGGAACACTTTTAATGACCTAGAAGATGAACAAATATAAAGTGGATAGAGTCACGTTGAAGAGAAAGTGGACAGTATGAAGAAATTTGAAGATATTTTCACTCTAAAACAAAACAAAAATTCTACTTTTAAGTATAAGCCATAGAAAAGATCTAACATGTATGTAGATTTGTAGTAAGTAGACTTAGTCTAAAAAACATGTACTGAGGATACATCTAATAAAAACTACAAAATCTTTTGGTAGTGCTTTTGACCATTTGTGTTTGCCTGTTATAAAATTGTCTTCCCTTTGGTGTCTTTAGGCTTACAGATATTAAAAAAACGTATAGTCGAATTTATCTTTTTCTATTTTATGCTTGCCACTTTTGAATCTAGTTTGGATATAATTCTTTGTATTTTAGCACAGACTAGGTTAATAATCCAATTTTATGTTTGTTCTTTTCCCAATGTTGAGAATCAATTGTTCCAAAATCATTTGTTAAAAGATCCATTATTTCTCAGTAGATTTTTAGAGCTGCTTCTGTCACATTCAAGGTTTCCATACAGACAGTGTAGGGCTTCCTTCTAAAGATTATTTCCATGGATTATTAAGCCAGTTACCACTCTGGTGAGCACTATCTATTAACTGTCCTAAAAATCTCAGTAGCATTTATCTGTAATCAAGTCTATTAGAAATGAATTAATATAAACTAAGCAATCAAGCATGCATTAAATCTTCAGTCATCTTGGATAATTTTCATCATTCAAGATAATATTTATGACTGATTTGTACTTTCTTTTGTTAAACTTGGAAACCTTCACCATAAAGCCTAAATGCCAAATTTGACATATTTTCATCATCAAATTTTAATCATTTGGATATTTGAATGCATCAAGATGAGTACTTATTAATATTTTAAATGTTTTTTTATTTTTCAATTCTAGAGAAAAATATTGATTATAATATCCTTCTTCTTAATATGTGCTATTTTATGTTTGGTATTTATAGGATTCATATAAAAACCTCAAAGTCACTTAACTTTGGAATGATGTTGAAAAAAATATTTAAAACATCATAGATACAGTTACAGTGATGGACATGTGCAATTGTGTAACTGCCATAATGTATTAAATATTAGCAATTTTTGACTACAATTTTTCTCCCTACAATGAAACCTATATCTAATCCATAGTCTCTGCCTTGTATGTTCTATGACACTTATGTTTGTATCTATGTGTTACAATATCGTTACTTACTTGCCAACCCCTGATTTATTGAGTAGATATGATTGTTTGTTTTTACTAGACTCTTAAGAAGGTGAATTAAATTAACTAATTCTAATGTTAAATAATAATTTTTTTTTCTGCGATAAGCACTGTCCATCCATAACTAATCTTTCACACACAATTGGGTTTGGTTTGTCATAGTTTCATTAGCTGTTTTTGCCTATATGACCACAAGTAAGGCAGCCTCAGAGTTTACCATTCCCAAACTGTTATTGTCTATTTTTTAAATATCTATGTCTATATGATAGATATAATACATCTATACCTATATTATACCAATTCCTATTTATATCTATATCTGTGTTATCTATATTATATCTATATCTGTATTATATCTCTATTAGATCGCAAATTCAATGTTAAAAGTGTCTGGAATTCTGCTCATTTATGACTATTTTCTTCCTATTACTTCAGTTTCTTCAATAGCTGTTAGTATATTTATGTGTAACTTTTCTGTTGTCCTTTTTTTCCTCTCAAAATTTGTCAATTTTCTCTAAGTTAGCAGTCAGCAAATTTTTTCTGTAAGGGGGCAGATAGAAATATTTTTGGCTTTGTGAATCCCATGGTCTCTGTCACAACTATTCAAGTTTGCCATTATAGCCCCAAATCAGCCAGAGAGAATAAACAAACAATGGCTGTGTTCTAATAAAACCATATTTAAAAAACAGATATAGGGCCAGACTTGATTACATAGGCTATTCTTTGCCAAAGCCTCTTCTAGATTTTCACACTTACTGTTACCTCTCTTATCTTCCTTTCTTTTGCTTTGTCATATTTAATCTCGTTTGTGTGTAGATCTGTTCCATAAATTTTTGTGATCAAGTTTGAAAGATGTTTATATATTCTATTCATCTTTTATAACATTAGCATTTGGTTTGATAATATTCTTGAGTATTGAATCTTTTCAAATTTATAATTTTGCAGATTTTTAAAATTATTTTTATAGTTTCTTTTTATATTCCAATATTCTAATAAATACATTTAAGATTAGATATTACTTTACAATACTTTCCTTATTACATTGCTCAAATTTTGATTTGTAGTTTTTTATTTTTTTATCATTCAATAATGCTTACAACAGAAAAACTGGACTCTATATTTCCATAAGGACAATAAAGGGAGATTGGTTTCTATATTTATGGTAATGTGATTTTTTTCTGTTTTTAAGGCTGCATAGTTTTGATATTTCACTAAGGCTTCCTTAATCCTAGGCGTGTCACTGTGGGCTGTGTTGAAGCCCTGTAGGTTGGCTTTATGCTTATTTAAAAAGGTGATTGAAATGTACTGTCATCTAGGGTCAGGTCTTCTCTAATTAGGCAGGAACATCTGGTCTCCCTCAAGGGTCTATGTTAAATGGTTTATTATTAATTTTGTATGTTAATGATTTGGAACCCTTTAATTTTATGAAGCCAGCAGGGTTATTATTTTTGCCAATGACCCATATTACATGAAAAATTCTCTATAAATTAAATGTTTTTTCAGTAATATAACATTGACATGATACAAGTCTAGCTTGAAGTTGGCTATCAAAGTTTTAAAAATTATTTCAATGATTATTGTTTAAATTTATAGAGAATATTCTGGATTGGAAATCCAACCAATTAATTGTATGATTTGAATCAGGAATACCAGGATAGTTATTTTATCAAGACAAATTTAAAATTTTATTTAAGAAAGAAATTTGAAAAAATAGATATTCTGCAGCAATAAACCAGTATATTTGGATTGTTTCCAAAATACTTAATGTTGGCCATTTAATTACACTGATGAGTTTTTTTAAGCCAGTATTTTGGAATGGCTATTGATGATTCAGAGTATGCTTTAACCTTTAAGCAACTATGGCAAGATAATTACCAGGCTAAACAATAAATTGTGCTTTGGAATATTTATTCTTGAATAAACACTGCTTTGGGATTATTTTATATTTGTCAATGAAATTTGCTTAGAAACTTTCAAGATGACCTTGAGAATATGACATAGAAGTCTATAGTTTGTGTAAATAGATGTATATAACTCTGCCTTATGTTCTTGGAACCATGATTAAGTTTAGTATAGTGACTCTAGCACCTGTGCATCCTATGAATCATTTACATATTCAAAATGATAATTTGCTTGAATTCATTTTTCTGTGTTTTCTTAAAATTTTTTTCTGTTAAGTATAATTTATTACATGCTGAATCTCTAAGTCTCCTTAAGATCAAGACCAGAGATATTTCACATCTGTTATGCCACATCTGGCACAGTTTTAAGTTTTCAGGTCATCTTTCCTTTTTCTCCTTTGACTTTTCTCTCATTTGTATATAACCAATATGTTTTCATGATTCAATGTAATGCAGTGGCTGCTGAGGAGAAGTTGAATATCTCTTATCTAGCGTTCTGTTAGATTCTGAAACTTGAGGTGTTGTTGCTTTTGTTACTGAAATTTTTCTTTATATAATGTCTCACGTTATTTAGCAACTCTAATCTTATTATAGATGCAGCCAATATAGAGTACAGAGATAAAGTAAAGCAATAATGTGTATTCTTCTTATATATAAACGTGTCACACATCAGAGATGCTGCCAACCCTTACTCATTTCCAACCTTAAATTAAACCCAGAACCTGGCACAATATGTCTTAAATGCCACATTCTCAAAATCTTAGTAGATGTTCTAGTCCATTGTGTATATATAGGTATCCATCTGGTACATGATTGTTTTTAACATCTAACCTTAGCATTTAGACTATATATTTTTTTTCCAAAATAGCTATGACAAACTCATGATAACCTCAGACCAACATTGTCATATAATTCTAAATTTTCAGAACTATGCTCCTGAATATTAGAGGAAAAAAATCAGAATTGTCACACTCTGTATAGCTCTCTTGTGGAAAACAGGTTAAGTATATAATCTAGGAGTAAATGTAATTTTACAGCAAATCTAAAGATAATTAAAATTAGGTTTTCATGGATTTCCACAGGTACTTCTATTTTTAGAAGTATAATTAAGGAATATATTTACTGCAAAAAGACTTCTTGAAAAAGAGTAACTGAGGCAAAATCTTGTGAGTTAGAGTTTTATCGGGGAGTGTAACGCCATTGAAGCTGGAGTGAAGAAAGAGAAAAAAGGCCACAAAGGAGAGAGAACCAATACCAGAAAGTGCATTACCCAGCTAGCCATTGGTCTCAAAAACACAGCTGGCTGCTCCATCTTTGGGACTTCTGAAGATAGTCCAAGCGGAACTATCACATCGTGGAATCTTCCTTTTGGGTGCTGGCAGGGGGATTGCAACAGATTGTAAGGCATTTACTTATTGATCCTCCTTTTCTCCTCCCTCTCACTGGTCAAAGTTGGCTGCACAATCTTTATCACTCCTGCAGTTCTGACTTCCGGTAACTGACTTGCCCGGCTACCTCAGGAGGAAGCCAGAACCTTAGCCAGTTCATCCGGCATGTGTGAAGGATGGTGGCCTCTCTGGTTGTCAGTCATTAGTATATGGGTGTATTAGTTATCTCCTGAGTTGTAAATTATCCCTTATCTTATAGGCTTAAAACAGAAAATATTTATTATCTCAGCTTCTGAGGCCAGGAGTCTGTGGACAGCACAGCTGAGTGCCTCTGGGTCAGGGTCACTCACAAGTTTTTAGTCTGTCTGTTGGCTGGAGCTACATTCATCTCAGCTGGGGGGATCCATTTCCAAGCTCATTCATGGGACTCTTGGTATGTCATAGGTCCTTGCTGACTGGTGGCCAGAGATATCAGTTTCTGGCCACATGGAACTCTCCACGGAACAGCTCACAACCTGACAGGTAGCTTTTCTCAAAGTGACCCCAACAAAACCACAGCCTTTCTTTAACCTAATCTTGAAAATGACATCCCCTCACTTTTGCCATGTTCTGTTCATTAGAAGTGAGTCACAGATCCTGTCCACACTCAAGGGGAGATGAATGCACAGGACATGTTACCAGATGTGGGGATCATTGCAGCTATTGAAGAGGCTATTTTATAATATATTTTTATCAATACTAATAATTATTTATGAGTAATTCTTAAAGCAACATTTGAATTTATTCATCGACCTTCATCAAATGTGTATGTTGTTTCTCTTTGTATGTTTTCTTCCCTGTGGCTTTAGTAACAAGAGGTTCTAATAATGAAGGAAAACAGATTAAGGTCACATTCTGGAGGTTCTTAAATTCATATAAGAAGCCCGTGCACTAATCTATAAAGGGTAGAAATGCAGTGACAATTTTGCAATGGAGGAAGGTATGAATTGTTTTGCATGTACAGGGAGGTGATGGCATGGCACCAGAGATGTGGAAAAGTCTAATGTTTCATTTGGCAGCTAGTGAAAGTTACAGTTATGGCAAAACTTTTCCTCAAGCAGGTTGTTTTTAAATATTCAAATTTCCTGGTTTTTAAATTTTTAATTTTTCAGTGGATTTGCATATGATTAACACATCCTTTTTAATATGAAAGACATTGAGATTTTGAATGGGTATTTCCATAATGTAAAAAAACAGATTTAAGTTACCTCATTCTTTAAAAGTCTCCTCATAGCTGAAATTCATCAATAATTCTGTTCATACTGTTCAGTTACTTTGTTTGTCATTGAGTACCTAAAAGATAGAGAAAATTGCACAAAAATATGCTACCATGTTTATTTCATGTTGCATTTTTTGAGTTAAAAAATGGCTCAGTTTCCTCAAATTTCATGATATCTTCCTTTTTTCCTAGTTTAGTAAGTTATTTGTGTTTACTCGATCATTAAACTTTGCTGTTAGTGATTATATTTGTTAATTTTTGAAGGAGGCCAATAAAAAACACTTTCTTCCCCACTCAAGTGGTGATCCAATTAAGAAATAAGTGAAAATTTAAGGAGATAGACAACAAAATATCACCTTTGTTGCTCAAAATATTGGTAAGATAGAATGTAACTTGTATTCACGGCCTTGTGGGTTTCCTACTTTCTCTAAAATTAGGCAATCACGATGATCTATTCATCAGCAAAGCTGTAAGACCATAGACTCATGTAGTTGAACTTACTCGTAGCTGAAAGAAATTTAAGATATAGATTTTTGTGCAACTAGGACAGACCCCATTCCGAAAAGTAAGGAACTGAAATATGCAAGCTCAGTTACTTCCTCACCCCAAATCCAGCAATTAGCTAGATCACTCTTCCAGCAGGTGGGATGGTGGGGGGGCATTGTGGTTGCTACCAATGGCCAAAGACTGTAGCAGCACAGGGAAGGAAATATAGGAAGAAAAACAATACATGCATTTAATGAATGCAAATGAATACATTTAAATGTTGCATTAAGTTTGGCTCATAAACAATTCTAAATTTTGACAAAATATATAACAAAATAGCTATTGATTTTGAGGAAATCAGAATTCCACCTAAATAAAAAGGTCCTGAGTGTTTATTAAGGTACACTTTTGGAAAAATCTCTATGAAAGGAATAAATTTATATTACATTATTCTAACACTCTATGCATCTCTCATTTGGCCTCTTTCAACTGTTGGCATCTACGAATTAGTCAAACTGATAAAATGGAAAAATAATTGTGCTTACTAATGGAGAAGGAATTATATGCAATAAATTAGTATTATTTGGTTCACCAAGTCTTTACAAAGCTGAGTAATTAATAACAACTTACAATATAGAAATAGAAGTTAGCTTTAAAAAGTATTAGATTACTTTCTATTAAATTTAACTACTCACATACAGCCAGTTGTGTTACTTTGTTGTGAAATATAAGCCCCAACAACCTTATATTTTTAAAATATTAAATCATTTTAACAATTGTCCTTTTCCTGCATTAATATAACCACCTGGTGGCACTGTTGATTAAACTTGGAAAAAAAAGCTAAATTTTGATAAGTCCTTTTAAAGAGTATTTTCTACATTAAAATTGCAAATTATATATGATTCCAGTTGTTATTGCATTATTTGAATATATCAACTCTAAATGGCTGGTGCTAGAATAATGTATTGAAAATTATTTGCAAAAATTTTAAATGTAAAAAAAATCTTATTGAATATTTATGTCTGTAAAATTCAAGGACTTCCAAATGGATGTGTCTAATATTAAAAAGTGAACTGAAGACATTTATAAAGGTAAAGATTGTGTACATATGGTTTCTACATTTAATAGGAGAAATCCTTTCAAATGAAATTAATTTTTAAAAAGACAAAAAGTATATGTCATTCTCATTTGTAGTCATTTTCATGATTCAATTTCAGGTAATTTGACAAGAACACCACTACTCTCTGAGAGAAAGATACCTGCCTCTCAAACATAATCTTGCATATAATTCATTTATCTCAAAGGTTATATTGCAAATTCATTCACAACTTGGTTGTATGCCTGCTGTGGATTTAAAGGACTATGATGAACTACAATAGCACTTAACCTTTTTGGCTCATTATTTTAAGTCTCAAATTATGGAATCTTTGAAAAATGTGAAAATTATAGGCAGGATACATTATAAATATCAGGAAATTTTCAATCAAACTATTCTTTGTGAAAGCAGAGAGACAGGATTTCAGTTTACTGAGACATCTTGGAACTCATTTGAGATACAAAGTGGAAAAATTATCCTAAAACACTGAGAAAAAACCTTTTATAAATATGGTTGGAAAGTAACTAAATTCCTAGTAGGAGACAAGATACGATTGTTAATAAAAACTAAAACATGTTGGTCATTTCTACTGCCAGGGTTATCCCAAATCAATAAATTCCTAATTTCAGAACTAAATTTCAGAATTTCTCTATGTATTCAAAATCTATTAATTTAATCTATTTAATCTCATATTCGTTCTAACAGAACTGATATAGACTATTCAAATGATTACTATTCAGATACTTTAAAGGATTAATATTTGAAATTTAAATTTATATAATCAATGATTTTTTGAAAGGATGTATTAATTAATTTATATGTAATGTATACAAATGTTTTATAAATATTAATCATTTTATAATGTTTTATAAATATTAATCATTTGAGTCATATATTCTTAATAATGGTAAAGAAAAAATCTTTGCTAAGATGTTGTGTGATGGAAAATGCTATCAAATATTCTGAGAAGAATTATAGCAAGTGAAAATAGGGGACTTTACCTACAAAAAGATATGGGATAATTTAATGTATGTTCATGTAGTGCTACTATAGACAGCTAATGTCAGAATGAAATATTTAGGTTATATTTGCCTGGGCTTTGGGTCCTGAAGAAATTCTGAAGACATAGAGAAGGAAGAGATGTTATATTATGAATATTTATTCTGTACAAATTCTTATAATGATATACCAAAGTAGTGTGAATCAATCCAAGGAAAATTAGAGTCGTGGTTGGAATTCCTAAATCTCCTTACACACACCAACACTCACACACCTATACGCACACACAAACCTCCCACAAAAGTCATTACAAGAAACATGTATGATGATTCTGAACATATTTCTATTCCTTCTGCAGTTCATAAACATCTATATGTAGTTTTCTGGGTTTTTTTTACTTTAAAATAAGGTTACTATTGTAAGTTTATTGTACACTTAGGTCTGTATGGTTATTCCTTGAGCCACAGAATCTTAGATGTTTGTTCCACTATGACAATCACTGTACAATTGTGCTTGCCTTCAGTGGCTGTTCATTTGGACACATATCCTGGCCTCCTTGGGATATATGTCCATATGTTAAGGAAGGTCATTCTTCTATGTTAACTACTTTACAGTAATCAGCTTCTGGAAACCCATTTATAAAATCACCAGTAAATCATAACTCTAATAGGATCCAGTTATAATAACAGGTGAAGCCTTTCTTTGCAGAAAAACCTACAGCTTAGTCAAATACTGCCTGGTGAACATATAACAAAGCAAAGATAGTTCAACAATTTGTATGTTATTGCTTTTATTCAAGATAGTTTGATGCATTCATCTCACACTAAAAACAGCTTTGCCAATGGTTCACCCTATTCAAAGTCTGTTAGACAAAGATTTGTCACATTGAAAAAGGACATAGATGGGCAATGAAAACATCTTCTGATTCTTATTTTCCCAACTTCAAATTCTGCACTGATACCTTCTTCCTCAATGTATGAAAATACTATTACTTAAGTCATTGTGGATGTCTGTGGATCCAGTCTTTTTCTTCTTTCTGATTTGACCTATTACTGATCTGATGTCTTGTGCAGTATAACGTAGGGAAATCATATTTCACATTTTGATATCCCCTTAAGAGTTATGCCCATACATTGGCTACACTATGAATAGTATGCAATATTGCACAAGGTACACAAAATCCGGTTTATACGGAAAGACAAACAACTGAGATACATCATACTCAACTGGAATTTTTTTTTCACCAATGATTTTGTTAGTATTGAGAAATTTATTCTGTAACAATTAACAGTGGGAAGTGTTTGCTGATGAAATCAATAGATTTATAGTTTATCAATTATAGGCTCACTTAAACCACTCCAATAGACCTTTATAATTATTCTTGCTTCTTATTCTTCCATATTCCAGATTAATAGAAAATAAGTACTGTATCAGCCATGACTCTCTCCTGCTCCCTAAATTTCAATAGGCTATTGAATTAACCATCAGCCTCTCTACCTTCTACCTTAGTATTTATCCTGCTTGCCTCCAACACAATTCTTCCTACAATTACTCTTCATATAGATAACTGCAGTCAATTTTGACTAGTACTTTTTCTGTGCATTTGACCCTGTTTTTCTATCTCCAAGCTTTTCTCTTTCAACTGTTCCATTTTGGAATGCCTTATTTTTTCTTCTCTCTGTTGAAATCAATGATTGTAGGAGACAATGACTGGTTTTGAATCTTATGCAATTTTAGAAAGAAATGCTTTCGACTAGATCTGATGATAATATGATGATTGTAATGGATAAAATACCTCTGCCAACTTTATTTTTTACAAAGAAATCTTAGTTTCCTAAATTATCTACTATTCAAATTTCCTTGACAAATTTTATAAAAGTAAGCAGCAAAAGAATATAATCTTACCGAGGAAAAAAATATCCAAATCACATAAGCAGGATATATTGAAACTTCCACTCATATTTCACAACCACTCTGTCCTCTGTTTGGCAAACTTTCCCAACATAATTTTATCATGTTGTGATTTTTCAAAATTCAATTTTTTACTACATCTAAGTAGATGTATGCCAACTCTGGTGGTCTAATGGTTAAGATTCGGTGCTCTCACCACTGCAGGCTGGGTTCCTTTCCTGGTGGGCAGCTACGAGCCACATTACCCACCTGTTGGTTGTCATACTGTGGTGGCTCCATGTTGCTGTGATGCTGAAAACTATGTGGCTGAGATTTCAAATGCCAGCAGGGTCACCCCTGGTGGACAGGTTTCAGTGGAGCTTCGAGACTAAGACAGACTAGGAAGAAGGACCTGGACACCCACTTCGAAAAAATTGGCCATGAAAACCCTGTGAACAGCAGCAAAGCTTTGTCTGATACAGCGCCAGAAGGTGAGAGGATGGCCCAAAAAGATCGGGCAGGGTTCCTCTCTGCTGGTCACAGGGTGGCTAGGAATCTAAATTGACTCCATGGCACTAACAAGTATACATATGTTTTTATACCTTTAAATAACATTATTTCCTAGTGATCTTATAATAAACCATCAGTAAATATTACCAAATAAGCGTGAATAAATGCAAAACCTCTTTATGTGTATTTGGTTGAGTCTCTCTACAGTTCTTGCATTTGTTCATTTAATTAACAAACGTTATTTCACGCCTACTCTGTTCCAGCCAAGTTTTAGGTGCTGGGGAAACAGTAATGGTGCTTACACTTACAGTGGAGAGAAGCATGTGGGTTTTAGGACATGCGTTTCTGTAGATATATTCGGCATACTATGAATATTATCGTGCTCAATAATGCTAATATTTTATTCTTTTCAAAATTTAAAATATGTTTAGCTTGAGCCAAAGAAATAGCATAACTCATGCAGCTATTAAATGTTAATCCTAAATCAAACTCACTGCATTCTGTACCTAAATTCATGAAATCTTTTATTTTTCTAGATATTTTATCTTTAAGTTAATGCTCAGGCAAGGAAATGCTGTGGTTTCATGGATATCAACCCCCTCAAGCAATACAGACTCAGGAGATTTCCCTGCTGAAGAGCTCCACAGCTGTGACTTTATTAAATTAAACATGGTTCATGGCAATTAGCCATGGAAATTTCCTTCAGGCCACTCTTCTGATCACAGAGAAACACGACATAAACGGCTGGAATCCCACCAATGGAACTGCCACTTCCCTGCAAAGTTTCTTCTCTTCAGGGCTCTCCTGCTCTCCCTCTAGTTTCTGGGGCTATGTTCTCTCTCAGATTTGTATCACTGTTTCTACTCTTTCAGTTTTATATAAGCAAAACATCCATTAAGTGCACTTTGTATTTTATTTTTGCTATTGCTTTCACTATTTGTCATGGTTTCCTTGCAATGGCCATATCTGCCCAAGTGTAAATGAAAATCTAAGCCATAAGGTATAACTTTTTCGGGAAATATGAACTGTCAGACTTGTTAGTAATTATTATTTGCTCTTTTCTATTTCACACTGCCTAGAAACTCTTTTTCCTTTCTTTCTTCCTTCCTTCCTTTCCTTTGTATTGTTCAATCTAACTTCAATAAAACACTTACATTGGATTTTGGTAATGCCAGTGATTGGTTTCACAGTTGCTACCAAAATGACAGAATCTCTCCATGCTGCATCCACACTGAATCTTTTTCTTCTTCCAGTCTCTGTACATTTGTGCCTGTAGTTTTCTCTCCCTGTTACTTCCTTCAAGAGGCACTTCTAAGCTGTGAATAGAGCCTGTGCTTACTCTACGTGATTCTATCTTGTTACCCGTTTTTTTTTTTTTTTTTTTTAATTATTGTACTTATCAGCCCAAGGAACAATTCTCATTTACTGGAATCATCTGTCTCCCACTGAACATAAAGTGAATGAGAACAAATCCTTATCTGTCATGTTCCCCAGGGAAGAGAACCTGGCACAAAGTGGACTACACATAAATACTTATTTAATAAATACAGAAAAACATTTTTACAGATGCTAAAATAAATTCACTGAGAATTTTTTTTTAATTTTTGAATATTTAATAGTACAAAAAATAGTTGCAAATTACTGATACTATTACACTGCAGTCCTCTTTCTTACGATCTATAGTTTTTAAGATTCTTAAGTTTAGAAAGCCAGGAATTTGGGGAGTTATATGGAGACATTACAGGAAAGCACTTGTATTTACATATCATATAAAGAAAAAGTCAATACTATTCTGTGTAGGAAGTGTGCTCTCTTTGAATGTTTACAAAACTTCGAGAAATATGTGTATGAAAGTTTGAGGACAATTAGAAACCTTCACCTTACCAACCATATCAAAATCTTTACCCTGGTGATCAGGGGTGATAGAAGATGCTCAGAACACCCTTCCATCGAATATCAAATAAATCTTCCTTTGTGTTATTGTTCACTTCTCTGTTCTTGTTTTTGTTTTTATTTTTTGCATTTTTAAAAATAAAATATTTTAGAACAGTTTTGGATTTACAGAAAAATAATAAAGACAGTATAGACAGTCCCCATATACCCTGCACCCAGTCTTCCCTCTTATTAATATCTTACATTAACATGGTGCATTTGTTACAACTAATGAAGCATTATTGATACATTATTGTTAACTAAAGTCCCCACTTCATTCAGATTTCCTACTTGTTACCAAACGTCCTTTTTTTGTTCCTGGATCACATCCATGATCCCACATTACATTTGACTGTTATGTCTCCTTAGGCTCATCTTGGTTGTGACAGTTTCTCAGACTTCTCTTGTTTAGATGACCTTGACGGTTTTGAGGAGTACTAGGTGTTATGAATGTCCCTCAAATGGAATTTCTCTGATGTTTTTCTCGTGATTAAACTGGGGCTATGGATTTTGGAGAGGAACAAACACAGACAAAGATTTCATCAGATCATATCAAGAGTACATACTATCGACATGACATCACTGTTATGGTTCTCAATCACGTGGCTGAGGAAGGTGGGCCAGGTTCAGTTGTGGGAAGCTGTGTTCCACCTTCTTGAGGGCTGGGTATCCACATAAATTATTTGCAATTCTTCTGCCTGGGAGATTTCAATTCTCCCACATTAATTTATTTAATCATTTACTTATATCAGTATGGACTCATGAATATTTATTCTATAGTTTGGGTTATAATTCAAAAAATTGACTTTTTTATTTTTTTGCTCAAATTTTTCCAGCGTTGGTCATTGTGACTCTTTCAGTTGGTTCCTGTGCTCCTTTGACATATTTTCTTCACTTTTCTGGAGCACTTCCTAGCACTATAAAATGTTCCAAGGCTTATGTTGTATGTTTTCTGTCCCTATCCTAGTATCAGTCATTTCTCCAATAAACTCTGCTTCCTTTTACTGAAGAATGGTATTAGAGACCACTGGGCACTGGATGTGCTTGTTGATACTGGGATGTCATTGTTTTTAGGTCTTCTTAGCTGACAGAAAAAGGAAATATATGCATATATACTAACACATGCCTATAAATGTCTATATGTAACCATATGTACCTATATTAAGGTAAACGTGAGTTCATATTGATGTTTCCAACACTAATTGATTACTATATGGGTCATTTTAGTCTTTCTCTTTGGTTGTCTTTAAACTACCACCCCAATAGTGAGAAACCTGGCTGCCTCCATCTACCATCAATTTTCTTAAGTGTGCAATTCCAGTACACATGTTTAGTGATATCAGAATTGTTAACTCTTACCTCCATGAAATTAATATAGATACCCCAGCTTTATTTTGATTAATGTTAGCATTAATTTCTCCAAACTTTTATTTTTAAAACCTGAGTCTTTATATTTAATGTGGGCTTCTTCTGGATAGCACACAGTAGGCTCTTTAGTTATTTACTGCAAATTTCTGTCTTTTAATTAGTGTATTTAGACCATTCACATTTAAAGTGATTGTTGATATATTTGAAATGTCTACCTTGATGTTACTGTTTTCTATTTTTGTTTTTTTAATTAGGATTTTATTTTTTTAAAGCATTGTGGGGTTCATAGCAAAATTGAGGGGAAGGTACAGAGATTTTCCATATATCACCTGCTCACACACTTGCATAGTCTCTCCCATTATCAACATCCCTCACCAGAGTGGTAAATTTGTTATAATTTATGGACCAACATTGATCCATAATAATCCCACAAACTCCATAGATTACATTACAATTCATTCTTGGTCTTGTACATTCTATGGATTTGAGCAACTATTTAATGCCATGTATCCCTCCTTATGGTATCACTATGGTCACTGCCCTAAAAGTCCTCAGTGATCCACCTATTCATCTCTCACCCCCTCAACTGCTGGCAACCACTAATCTTTCTATTATCTCCATAGTGTTGTTTCTGCACACCTCCCATTTCTGCCTTCTCTGGTGTAAATTGAGAATTTTATATGCTTCCATTTATGTCATCTCTTAGCATACGAAAATATGTTCTATATTTTTTAGAGATTTCCTTTGAGTTTGCAATATAAGTTTTTAAATAATGAAAATCACCTTCAGATAATATTATACCATTTCACATATAGTGTATCTAACAAATGAGTATTCCCAATTCTTTCTTTCTGTCCACTATGACATAAATATCATTCATTTCCCTTTTCCATGTGCTATTGTCAGCCAGTACATTGTTACTATTATTCCTTTATACAAACAGGTATTTTTAGGTGAATTAAGAATTTAAAAAATCAAAGATTTTATCTTATCCTCATTAATTGCTTTTCCAGCATTCTTCCTTTCTTTATGTGGATTAAAGTTTCCGACCTAAATCACTTTCAATTTTATTATAGACTAAATGTTTGTTTCCCCCTCAAAATCTGTGTGTTGTAACCTAATCCACTATGCAACGGTTTTGGAGGTGGGGCCTTTGGGAGGTGATCAGGTCATGAGGGGAGAGCCCTTATGAATGCAATTAGTGCCTTTATAAAAGATAGCCCAGAGATCCCTTTCCCCTTCTACCTTGTGAGGACAGAGTGAGACGTCTGTCTATGAACTAGGAAGTGGGCCCTCATTAGACACCAAATCTATGGAGACTTGGTCTTAGACTTACCAGCCTCTAGAACTGTGAGAAATAAATTTCTGTTGTTTATAAGTCACGTAGTCTATGCTAGTCTGAGAAATAGGTACTGAGAAGTGGGGTGCTGCTGTAACGAATACCTAAAAATGTGGAAGTAACTTTGCAACTGGGTCATGGATAGCAGTAGGAAGAGTTTTTAGGTGCATGCTAGAAAAAGCATACATTGTCATGAATGGACTATTAAGGGTTATTCTGGTGAGAGCCCAGAAGGAGAAGAGGAGAGCTCCAGGAAGAGCCTCAATCTTCTTAGTGAATATCTACATAGTTGTGAACAGAATGTTGGTAGAAATATGGGTAGTGAAGGCTGCTCTGATGAGGTCTCAGATGAAAATAAGGATCACATTATTGGAAACTCAGGGAGAAAGAAAGTCCTTTTCATAAAGTGTCAGAAAACTTGGTAGAATTTTGTTCACGTGCTAGTGTTTTATGGAAGGTAGAACTTGCAAGTGATGAAATTGGATATTTGGCTGAAGAAATTTCTAAACACAGTGTTAAAGGAGCAGTTTGGTTTCTCTTGACTGCTTATTAGTAAAATGTGAGAAAAAAGAAATGATTTAAAGACAGAATTGTTAATCAAAGAGGAAGTAGAACTTAAAGATTTGGAAAGTTCTCAGCCTATCCATATTGTGAAGAATGAGAAACTCTGCTCAGGAGAGAGCAGACTCAGGGTGTAGCCAAGCTACCATTTGATAAGGACCTAAGTACCAATCACCCATCTCAATGGAAGTCAGGGGCTATAGCTCAAAGCAATAAAAGAATGACCCTGAAGGCAATTCAGAAATCATTAGGGCTGCCCCTCACATCACATACCCAGAGTGCAATGTCCCTAGGAGCAGAGACATTTCAAAGGAGGGGCTGCCATAGTTTGTGGGATTTCAGGGTATTTGGCCCAGAGTCTCTTCACATCACAGGCTCTGCTCCCTGCACTCTGGCACCATGCTCCTTGGCCATCCCAGGTGTGGCTCCGTTGGCCCTGGTGGGTGTGTCCTGGGCTTTGCCTAGCAGAGCCATGTGGTGAATGGCTGCCTCCACTCAGATTTCAATGGACAGGGACTCCCTGCAGAGATGAAGGCTCGAGACTCCAGCCCCCAAGAGTCATGGGGCCCAGGCAGAGAACTGAACTGGGGGCAAGTTATCCAAAGTTGTGGGGACAAGACTGCCACCCTAGTGTGTCCAGAAGGCAGGAATTCGGAAGTCAGAGTATTGTTACCTCACAAAATGGGATTCTCTTACCTGATGAACATGAAAAAGCCAATTAGTTACTGCATCAGCTTTTGGGGAAAGAAATCCGCTTTACTCTGCAAGATCAATCTGCAGGGAGACAGGGTCACACGCCCTCAGATCCTTCTCTCTCATCCAGGGCTTGGGGCACAATTTGTGGAATGAAGGGCCGGATGGTCTGAAGTGTGGAGATAGATGATTGGAGGTAAGAAGTGAGGTAATTGATGATCCGTGCAAGCGTAGTCAAGCTTCATGCCTCTTCACAGGACACATTTTCACAAAATGGCGGCATTACCATGATCTGAGGGTGGAGTTTTTAGCTCCTCGACATCAAAAAGGTCTCTTGTCGAGCATTTGCGCAGGCGCAGTTGATGGGTTGGGGGTCTCAACCAGCCTGAACTGGATAAAGGATCTCAGTTTCTGAAAAACCACTCTTAATTACGCCTTTGATAAGATGGGGTCAGTTGAACTGGTCCTAGAGGGCAGGTGGTTACAGTATTAAGCCAAAGAGGATTATTCTCAAGCCTTAAGGTCTAATGGAATTTGCCCCATTTGGTTTTGGACTTTCTTGGGACCTGTCACTTCTTTCTTCTTTACTATTTCTTCTTTTGGAATGGAAATGTCTATCCTATGCCTATCTCACCATTGTATTTTGGAAGCACATTAAATATGTCCTGGTACCAATTTCAACATGTGGAAGGGGATTCCTCCACACTAACAAACAATTCTTGAAGATCAGCTGGGAGTCCTACAATTCAACTCAATTTAATTCACTTCTGACACTTTCTGCCTGGAGATAGCATCAGATTCCACAGGTTAAGGGCTCAGTCTCACAAGACTGCCCTCCTCCCCCTACTTCAGATGCCAGTTGCAAGCCCAGGCTGTTACCTGTGCTTCCGACCATTGACTATAAATCAGAGGTTCCCATGACGTCCTCCTTGGGTTCTGTTAATTTGCTAGTGTAGCTCACGGAACTCAAAGAAATATTTTATTTACTAAATTATCAGTTTATTATAAAAGGATATAACTCGGGAACAGCCAGATGGAAGAGATGCATAGGTAAGGTATGGAGAAAGGAAGTGGAGCATCCATGCTCTCTCTGAGCTTGTCACTCCCCCTGCATGTCTACGTGTTCACCAACCCAGAAGCTCTTCAAACACTGTCCTTTTGGGTTTTAATGGAGGCTTCATTACTAGTCATGATTAATTAAATCATTGGCCATTGGCAATTGATTCAATCTCTAAGCCCTCTCCCCGCCCTCGATTTTGGGGCGGTGGGACTGAAAGTTACAACCCTCTAATCATATGGTTGGTTCTCCTGGCAATCAGCCCTCTTCCTTAGGTGTGGTCCAAAAGTCATCTTATTAGCATAATAAAAGACACCCTCTCCTTCAGCTAAGGAATCCCAAGGGTTTTAGGAATGCTGTGCCAGCAACAGAGATGAATGTGTATTATAAATCACGATATCACACACAGACATGTTTGATTTCACAGGTTCACAGCTGAAGAGAAATTTCTCTGAATAAATTATACCTCGAGTCTCACCCATATCTGATTTAGATATTTAGATCAGATTTTGGACTTTAAACTTTTGAATTAATGCTGAAATGAGTTAAGACTTTTGGGCTGTTGGGATAGAATGAATGCATTTTGCATGTGAGAAGGACATGAATTTTGGGGTGCCAGGGGCAGAATACTATAATGTGTATGTCTCCTCAAAATTCACATATTGGGGCCTAATCCCCAATGTGATGTTATTTGGGGGTGATGTGTGTGGGAAGTGATTATGTCCTCATGAATGAAATTAGTGCCCTTATAACAAAGACCTCAGAAAGCTCCCTACCTCCTTCTGCCATTGTGAGATTCCAGCAAAAATATGGTCACGTATGAACCAGGAATCAGGCTCTCGCCAGACATTGGATGTTCTGAGGCCTTGACCTTGGACTTTCCAGTCTCCAGAACAGTGGGAAATAAATTTCTGCTGTTTATAAGCCACTCAGTCTATTCTGTTATAGCAGCCTGAACAGACTAAAACACCTCTCAAAGAAGATTTCCTTTTAACATTTATTGCAGGTAACATTTGCTGGTTGTGAATTCCCCCAACTTTTGTTTGTCTGAAAGTGTCTTTATTTCTACTCCACTTTGGAAGGATAATTTCATTGGATATAGAATTCTAGGTTGGTGTTCTTTTTGTTTCAAAAATTTAAATATTTTACTCTAATTCTTGCTTGGATGGTTTCTGAAGAAGTGTCTACTATAATTTTAGCCTTGGTCTTCTAAAGGAAGGCTTCTCTTCTCCAGTTTCTTTTAAGTTTTCTATTTGCCTTTGATTTTCTGTAGTTTGAATATGATATATCTAGGTATAGTTTTTTATTTTTATCTTGCTTGATGGTCTCTGGGCTACCTAGATCTCTAGTTTGGTGACTTCTCCGTGATGATTACTTCAAATATTTCTTCTCTTCCTTTCTCTCTTTTTTTTTTTTCTCCTTCTGGTATTCCAATATGTATATGTAATACCTTTCAAAGTGCCACACAGATATTGAATATTCTGGGGGTTTTTGTTTTTGTTTTTAGTTCCTCTTTCTCTTCTTTTTCTTCTTCTTCTTCTCCTCCTTCTCCTTCTCTTCCTCTTCTTCTTTGGCATTTCATTTCAGTTTGAGAAGTTTTATTGACCTATCTTCAAGCTCACTAATTCCTTTCATGGCCATGCCTTGTCTACCAACAAGCCTATTAAAGGTATTCTTCACTTTTGTTGCAGAGTTTTTGATGATGTCTAACATTTCTTTTTGATTCTTTCTTAGAGTTTCCATTTCTCTGCTTACATTAGCCATCTGTTCTTGCATGTTGTCCACTTTTTTGTTGGCATCTTTAACATATTAAACATAGGTATTTTAAAATTTCTGTCTGATAATTCCAAAATCTGTGTGATACCTGAGTCTTGTTCTGATATTTGCTTTGTCCTTTTAGATTGTATTTTTGCTTGCCTATTATCATGCTTTGTAATTTTTGTTGAAAGCCATAATGATGTATTTCTGGTAGTGGGAAAGGAGGTAAATAGGCCACTGGTGTAAGGTTTTACATTGACCTGGCTAGGGGTGAGGTTGTGTTTAATGTTTGCTACAGCTGTAGGTGCCAGAGACCTCAGATTTCTCCTCTTCTTCTTGTTTCCCTTGTTGAATTTGGACTTCCCTGGGTGTTGCTCTCAGAGACAGCCTGTGTCTTCCAGTCTTTCAGCTGTAACTCCTGTCATTATACCAGAGCCCTCTTGGAGCAGTGGTGAATTGTGCAGTAGGGGAAACTTGCTCTAATCTTATGATTAAATCTCAGTCTTTTAGTGGGCCTTTGTCTTTGGTCTGTGACCTTTACAAGTGTTTCTTTTTCTTTTCTTTTTCTTCGAGATAGGAAATCAAAAAGAAATTGGAATGGGAGAGAAATGCCTCTTTCTTAGGCAGGGTAAGACTCTTGTTAAATCTTCTCCTCAGAATCATTGGCCTTGTTATGGGCCACATTTTGGGGTCAATTCTCAATGGTTATTCTTCTCCTTCCCTGCCAGAGCAACAGGGTATCTTTCTCAGCTCTCCCCGGGGAGAACCTGATGGGGTTTCTAAAGGTAAAACCCATGAAAGTATAGCACCCTTTTAAGTTGAGGCTCTGAGGCATTTTGCACAGCATGTTAGTCCATATTCAACCTCCAGCAACTTGTCAAAATTACCATTTTAGCAGATCTTGGGTATGACCCTTTGGATTCATCTGTCTCTCCAGATTTCAGAGTATCAGTTTTCCCTGTCACCCCAGTTCTCTGATGAGTCCAAGAAGTCATTTATTTTTCTTCGCTTTAGTTTTTTAATATTGTAAGAACAGGAGTGATGATTTCTAAGTTCTTTACATGTTGAAACTGAAGTCATAAATCTACGGTACTCTTTTGACATCACACCACTGTTTCTCATCATTCTTCTTCACATTAATAATACTGAATGAGTATATGGTGATAAATGTACATTCTGAAAAAAATCAAATGTTTTCTTGATGATTGAGATTAACTTAGTAGGAAGGACAGAGAAAGAAGGTTTCCCTTCCAATAAGCACACATTTACATCTGAAGACATAACTTAACATGTAAATTGATGCTTAGACAGCCCCCATTGTAGTAGAGAGGTCATAAACTACAACCTCTAACATAATTAAAGACAGCAAATTTATGAATCAATTTAAAAAGGTAGAAGGAGTTGCTGCTAAGATATATATGCACACTTAAATGACAGTTACAGAAGGAGTTGAATTAAGCGTATGATTAGGTGATTATTATGTCGATTTGATTTGCTCAATTTGTGTCCTGAAAGACAAGACACAAATTAAGTCATAAAGAAAAATTCTACAGGGCACAACAAGTCATTTTTAAAAGTCTATCCTGATGTTTCTCGTTCAACTTAAAGAGCCTCTTTTTAATATAGCATACTAAATTATCATTAAAATTAACCAATAATCTGCTTTCAATCAACAGCAGATGCTGTCTGTCTCTAGACATTATTCATGTATACATTAAATAATTTAGCAAATATTTTATTTCCATTATCTTTAGCATGGACAAAGAACAAGGAAACATCTATTATGTGATTGATAAATGAATATGAATTTTGTAGTGTGGAGAAGAGTAGGAATAGGTAAGAAAAAAAAGAGATGGGACATTTCAGCAATGTATTTGTTAAAGCTCCAAGGGGATTGTTCAATCCTCTCTTTTAAATAAATAAGACAAAAACAACAAGGAATGAGTTGATTGGCAATTCAGCAGGACCTATGGCTAAAGACTGACCAATACAAATCTTATATAATATTTTTGAGAATGATAGTATGATTTATAAGACATCATTCATTCATAGATTGATGGGTATAAGCATATTCTTTTAACTACAGAAGTATTTCCGCCATATTTGTTAAAGCCTTGCAAATCCTCCATGACAAAATATTTTAATTTCAAGAGTAGAATTAAAAATTCCACCTTAGTTAATACATCTTCCAATGGCTGTACAGATCACACACCATGTGGAAAACATACTAGCTCCTGACACCAATTATTATAGTCAGATATTACATCTGATTACATTTAATTATTCAGAATCTCTGTAGCATGTAATAAGATAACTTCCAGTATAATTAGAAACACAGCAACATCTGAAGAAAACTATTTATAGAATCTCAACAGCAATTACAATATCCTATAGGCTTTTCTACACTTTAAGGCAGGATTTTTCTAACCATTTACTGATTGCCATTTGGGATAGATGAATTTTCTGCTTATGTAAATTCCATATGTAAAGGAATCACCATCCTTCACCAAAAAACATTTTCCTGCTATAGAATTAATTGCAAATATTTGCCATAACTCATAATAATAAGCTTTATAATGCCAGTTAGTTTAGACACAACTCACCTCTCCTGTACATGAACACTATACACAGTCTTAAACCCAAACTTGCAACATGACATATTATCCTTTGTTTCCTTTAATAACACTCTATTTATCGCACCTGACACAATGTGCCCTTTCTGAAAATGAAACACAAGCACTATGTAAAGAATATAATACTCTATACAGTAAACACTAAGATTGCATTTTTAATTTTATAGTATTAACGAACTTACATTTTTATAGGTTGGAAGAAACTTATGAGTATAAAGTTTATGGTATTGATTCATTATTTTTCTATTGAGGAGCAAGTTTACTTCTAGCAATAAAGTAACTTTTCATTTATTCAACACCTATGTTGTATTATACATATCATAATATATAGTTTAGACCAAGATTTTACCTTATGTTCTGAATTCCAGATAATGACTTGAACTCCCTTTTCTTTGGCATGCCTAAAAACTGCTACTTTGATGTTAATTGATCTCCTTGTCTTCACTTTACCAAAGGAATGCATAACAGTAACAAACTGTAGTACTTTTAAGCCCTGTTTTTGTGTTAATTCTCATTACATAATCTTGCTTTGTGAAAAGAAAACCAGATTTTACTGATGTCAATCTCTTAAATTAGGCAAAAAGCTAACAGATAAAATTTAGAATATAAAAGAAGACAGCAATGAATTTATTTGTGATTTCAATATTGAAATCTTTGCCATTCATTTGACTACTACACAGATTTCTTGTAAGGAGAGCACATCCAACCATTTTATAAATATAATGTGGCATCTTCTCTATCTGGAGATTCCAATCAACAGAAGGCAGGTTATAACCTCTGTCTTCTCAATACAAACTCGCCATTCATTTTACTCTCCCACTCTGCCCCTCCAAAAGGAGGAAAGTTCCTTTTGGAAAACTCTTTTGAGTTTTAAAATGTGCTTTAAATATATCTCACAGGTTTGTGCACTTTACAAATGAGCATGTAGAGGCCCAGAGACTGTGAGTTATGTTCTACGATATCACATGGTTAGAAAATTACTATATGGGGGCCCAATATTTTACTTGGAATATGAGAAATCTTAGCAAGTAAATAATATATTTTGGTTCTGTTTGCCTGGTTTGGAAAAACAAGTTTTGTTAGATCATTAGAGTTTTGTTCTTAAGAAAAAGGTAAATATTGATTTTTTTTGTCTATTTTTTAATATTGATAATAAATATTGATTCTTCTAAAGCCATGGCAAAAAACTCCACAAATCTAATAAAATATTTAGGAGCAGGTTTTTGGATGTCCTGTTTCTTTAATCATTGGGGGTAAAACTTAATACCCAGGCATTTCCTGGACAATTTATGGCAATTCTAGGAGCATTGTGGCATATGTTCTCATTCTGTTCAATTTCAAATGTACTATTGTTACAGACTTCAATTAAATTTGGTTGATGTTGCAAGGGCGATGTCAAATGTTCTATTAAATTAGTTAGACAATCGCCCACAGTATTTATTTCTTGAATTCAGGATACATTATTATGGAATCACAGGTGCATTACCAACTGTGTGATCTTTGATAGAAATTAAGGAAACATTAAAGGTTTGTTTCAATTATCATAACAAAAACTTTCCCATAAAGCACTGACACAGCTGTGATGAGGTGTCAATACAGCAGCAAAAATAAAAGGAAAATAAAACCTGACCTTTTTTTCTCATTTCCCCCCTCAATTCTTATAAGTTACACATGAGAAACGTTAATAGGGTTATTCGGAAATATTATGGAGCTGTCAGTATTTCACTTCTTAAGAACATGAAATGAGTATTTTTAAAAGTTGAATATTCAACTCCCTTCATGGGGGGAAGAATGCAGTTTCATGATTAATGGAGCATTCAGATCATGAATAATACAGACAAATGAAGGATGTTTCTCTTCTCTTTCCACCCATTTTCTCTACAAAAGTAGTTCTAACCTTAAAATAGTGCTCCTATAAATCTATCACTGAATCAATATGTTTTATTGAAGGCGAGACGGGACAGGTTAATTTGATAATCTAATGGGTCTTTAATTATCTTTGAGTTTCTTACTATTGTCATCAAATTATGCCAACAATTTAAATATCATCTTTGCTTAGGATAAAATAAACACCATCCATGCAAATTAAATAATTCTAATTATAGTCTTATATTTAGATCTGTTAAACATCTATAAACACAGAAATTTGCTTGCCCTCCAGTTGAAAGTTGAATACTATTTTAAGATAGACTGACATGACAAGCTGAGTTTTCTTCTTCTTTTCCCCAAAAAAGCATACTGATTAAATGAAATTGAAAATGCTTCCATATTAGAGAATTTAACGTTTTCATTTGTAACAGTTTAAACCCTCAAATGGTAGCCACTGAAAGCTCATTAATGGCACTGACTTACAAACCTCCACAACTCACCCAGGTACGTATGTCTGAGCACACAAGCACGGCACTAATCTCCTGAAATGCATCAGGGACAAAAACATTTGCAAACAAAATAACTGGGAAGTCACTCAAACTTTTGTGGTGTTGGCATGTTTGCTTGTTTATTTAATTTGACTCAGTCCTTTTAATGTTGCTGTTAAATCAAAGTATCAGACTCCTTTTAGCCTCAACTCTAATGATTTCAGTGTAGTGGACAAGCTGCCCTTATCAGCCTGTTATTCCATTCTGCTGACTTGGATGCCTGTGCTCATGAGGTTATCCTGCCTTATTTGAATCCATTGATAAGGTCTCATTGTAACTGCCACACATCTATTTCTCACAATGCCTCCACAGTCTGCACTGTTGGTGCAATTCTTCATTGCTCCAAATGTGAAGGACCATTGACTTCCGTAATGATAGTTACCTTTTTCTAAGTGTGTAAATATCTCTTCAAAGGCAGGTTTATTTGTGTCGCTTCTGAAAACCTTAAATTGCACGTTGCAACGTCCATTATGTGAGCTGCAAAATGTTGTCTTTGTGTGGATTTTAATACAAGGCGAGATTCCTTAAAAATTGAATTCTTTTAATAATCAAATGATATGGAATAAATGACATTAAATCTTTTTATGTAATCATCAGGAAATTGGCTTTAGTTCATCTGAAAGTTTGTTTCTATGACAACCTGAGATATTTGATGGGAGTTTGGAAAAGGCAGTTAGTATCTCAATCTCGAATAGATTCCAACAATTTAACATTATTTCCTTCCCTTAATTATCAAGATTTACTCTTTCTTCTTAGTGTCACTGATAGTAGTAGTATATTTGTGATAGGGCGGCAAATAACTAAACAGAAATTACTGCTTGTTGCATTGCACTTCTGTTCGTTATCTAGAAGAAATGAGAAATAAGCTCCCACAGCTGATTCATACACATAATGGGTTTGTCGGTATATAGTTATTGAATAGTAATTATTGACAATTTGACATATACTTAAGTTCTTATTCTGGTCGTAGTACTTTTACTGAATGTTGTTTAGGCTACATAGAACAGTTCCCATTACTTGCCTGCATCTATCAACATTTCTTTTGTGAAATTCCAGTGCCTATATAGAACTCTACCATTTACCTCAAAGGGCTCATCTATTTTGCTTTAGTGCAACTTTGCTTCCAAACACAGATTTCTAAATGGTGGAATTCAATGTTAAATAGTTTGAGCATAACCTTGAAGTAAATTCTTTCTTCCCTTGTACTCAATTACCCTCTTTGAGTTTTTCATAAAGTAAAGGACTGCAAAATGCACCACCAGTGAAGCCAAGACCAAAATGATAGAAGAAATGCTCTGGGGAATACTGCAAATGCAATTTCTGCTTCTTGCTTGGAAGTTGAAAACCAGCGACAGTCTAATAGAAACCCTTTGCCTTCTGGATGATCCATTTACACTGGGATAAGCACTGCCATGCAGTTAATATCATTTCTCAGAAGCAGACCTTTTCGTGCAGTTAACTATGTGTAAAATTGTCTTTCTTTTCTTTCTTATTTGACATATATCCCAAATTTATAACCAATCTGCCATGTACTTCCACTAAACAGTCCAGCCTTCCTTTTAGTATGTGATTTATGATCACTTGAAAAAGAGATATGACTAGAATGTCTGATTGCATATATCTTCTTGATACATTTTTGCTGCTTTCTAATTCTGATGAGCTTTCTAGTTTTAAAATCATTTTTCTTAACATTTGTTTCATTCTAAAATGTAAAGTGATTTATCTGTTTTTTTTTTTTTTTTTTTCCGTGCAGATACTCTTTGAGAGTTCATGTACTCTGTTCTGTAGAGCACCATTTTTATTATTCACGTAGAGGAGTGTACTGTTAATGACAACACATTGGAATGACCAGCACCTTATACACAAAGTCTGAGCGATCCTCCCCATGTTTCCCTTCAGTTGGTTATATCAACTCTGTTATCCATAAATCTACTTTGGGAATCTTACTACACTACAGAGTAAATAACCTTGTTATTCACATAATAGAAGATTGCTATCAAAATTATTCCTTTTAAATATTATATTTTAAATAAGTCCTCTATACCCAGTCTAGCCAAGGATAAAAACTGTATCTGTATTATGCTAAAAATGGAGATAGTTAAAAATTATTAATATTGATAAGTTGGTTTGGTTTTGATATTGGTATCCATTTAATGGAATAACTAGGTGATACTTCTACAAACGTATGAGACATGCTATTTTTGTTTATGTCTTTTGTGATTATGCTTAGAAAAGCAGAGATTATTGCATTGGAATTAGTGCAGCCACTCGCCAGTTTGCTGAGATACCTCACACACTTTATTGTGCCATGGAAAAACAATGGTTTTGGAGTGAGAGACTTGGATTTGAATTCTTGTTCTGCTGTTTGTCTAAATAGATAGTTTACTTAAACTCTGGACTGCATAGTCCCCACATATAAAATGTGGGTAAAAATAATGTAATTAATTTTGCCTTCATTGGCCAAATAAAAAAAAAGGAAAAGAAAATTATTGTAATTATTGTCATATGTTATAAGAACATCTGAGATAAGTGTGACTCCAGAGTTTAATTCTGTGACTTGTTTGCTTTATCAGGGGCCCAGTTTGCTTTCATTTTTTTGTTCCATTATTGTAGTATTTCAGCTGGTGTAGTAATCTTTATTCCTTTGAGATGGTATAGCAGTTCTAGGAGTCAGTCTTTTACTTCATTGCTTTATTTATTTTTTTATTTCAGGTGTATATCATTATATTTTGATTTCTGTGTAGACTACATCATGTTCATCACCCAAAGACTAATTACCATCCATCACGAGTAACCACCAATATAATCTCTATATCTATGTGTTTGTTTGTTGTTGTTATTGTTGTTTTTATCTCCCACATATGAGTGGAATCATATGGTATTTGTGTTTCTCTGTCTGATCATTTCACTTAGCATAATACCCTCAAGGTCCATTTGTATTCTCCCAAATGGCAAGATTTCACCTTTTTATGGCCCAGTAATATTCCACTGTATGCACTACATTTTCTTTATCCATTCATCCATTGATGGGCACTTAGGTTGTTTCCAAGTCTTGGCTATTGTGAATAATGCTGCAGTGACCATACTTCATTGCTTTATAAGGTCAAAGAAGCCCTTCCCAGAAGCCCTGCAAGAAGCTTCTACGGATCATTTTTTGTACAGAATTGCATCACACATCTCACATTTAACCCATTCTCTGGCAATGGTACTGAAAAACAATGCTTATCTAACGTCAGTAAGGACTTAGTGTGGTGGATATCCAAACAAACTCGGATCTCTGGTGGCAAAAAGGAAGCAGGGATAGATGATAGGCAGATAATGAAAATATATTCTACAGGTTTACTGGGTTTGTGGTAGAAGATAATATGACAACATATGTAAGTCACCCAGCACTGTGGCTGACACAAATTTGGTGCTCAGAAAAGGAAAATTTAAACCACTGCATTCTATCCAAGTATATTGAGCTTCTACTGTGTTTCAGGACCGGCGAGCCACTTAGAATATAAAGGTATTTAATACATTTGCTGAAATCAAATATCTGATTATGAGAGAGCCAGGAAACCCAGCATACAAATAAAACATACAAACAAGTGAACAGTCTTACAAATTAACATTCTCTAACAGAGGGAAACACATATTGAAATGAAAGCAAATAAAAGAGCATTAGTCACAGATTTGGATGGAAGAGTGGGAGGCAAGCTGGACTCACACTGAACTGAACACAATGGTGAAGTCCTTGTCTTAAAATGAGTTGTCATTAACTAGGGGAGAAACATAGACTGGATTTTCCTGAGAAAAGATATAAATAGGAACATACAGGGAGAGAGAAGCCATTACAGAGGTACAGGTCTCTGTTTCCCATTGCGTACTTGGGTAACAGAGAAGGACTTCAGTGTCTAGGGAAGAGATTCTTACTTCAGACCATAGGGTTTAAGCTGCATGATTGGCGAAACACCAGCCATTTCACTGTCATTATCTGGGGCTAGTTCCAATAGCATAATGAAACGAGAGAACTTTGGCTTCGGCCCTATTTTACCAGCTAAATATTCATAGTTGAAGAACCATTGGTCCCTCTTTTGGCATGGTCAGGCACCAAGGCCTAAGCCTTGGCTTGTAGCTAATGTAGTAAGAGAGATGAGTCACTTGATTTGCTACCTTAGCTCTCCAGTGAATTGAATGCTTTACGAGTTGGTTGTAGCAATTTTTCATGGAGCTCTTCAGGAGGCCAAACAGGTCTTGGGCAAGTAGACGCTCAACTCTCAAAGGGGTACAGCCATGATGTGTTAATTTCTCTAATCATTGCTTTTGATCATGCTTTTTAAAATCTCCTTTCCTGTTTCTTGGACAGGCTCTATAACTTTCTGGAAACTTTTAGTTTCAAAAAATTACATCAAATTTAATCGATTTAAAATTGAAATTGCTCACTCAATTCAATACTCATCTCCTCTTCTCTTTCCCCGAAGTTCAGGGAGGTCTCAAACCTTAGGAAACACCCAGTGAAAGGGTGTGTGACATTCACTTTCCTTTCACCACAATTTCCTCTTTAGGATGCTTTCAACCTTTGGAGCATTTAGGATTCGGGGGACGGATTATGAAAACAGTAAAATTCTTACCTAATTAGTGGTAAAGTTGTCCCTTTTGGCTGTTATTGCTTACTTGATGACACACTCTATGCATCACATGGCTAAATGTTTGGATTCTTCTTGCACATATACATGAGTTTTTTGAAAAATCTCACATGAAGGACTTCTCCATTTCATAGGTTCTTAATTACTTTAACTTCACCTTTTCACCTCCTGCTTTTTGTGGTCTAGCTGCGGCAGAGACACTTCTCTTAATAGGCAGATCTCTTAATGGTTTGCCTTAATAACTAACTTCTGTAGTGGCCAATATATTTGTATTATTTGGGGTTCCCTTGAGAAACTATATATACATATATAGATAGATATTCTGAATATATTTATGTATAGAAAATATATATTTATATTATGATTTTATATAATATTATTACACATATAAATTTCTTTTTATATATATAAAGAGATTTATTATAAGGAATTGACTCACACAATTATGGAGGCTAAAAAGTCCCAACATCTGCATTGGCAAGCTGGAGATCCCGGAGAGCTGATGGTGTCGTTCCAATCCAAGCCCGAGTCTGAAGGCAGAAGAAAACCAATGTTCCAGCTAGAAGACAGCCAAGCAGAGAGAAGTTCCCTCTTATTGAGCCTTCTGAAGGTCTTCAATTGATTAGATGAGGGCGACCCAAGTTAGGGAGGGTAGTCAGCTTTACTTAGTCTACTGATTCAAATGCTAATCTCATCCAAAAACACTCTCAAGGACACACTTAGAATAATGTTTTTGACCAAATTTCTGGGCACCCTGTGGCCCAGTCAAATTGACATAAAATTAACCACCACAGCATTTTTTTCTTACTAAATGGTGGTATACTGGCTGACAAATAAGAGTGTCTTCTCTCTCACCTGCCATCTCCTGCAATATTTCTTTCCTTTTTCAAATAATTACAAAAAGAGCACAATCAATACCACTATATAAACCAAAGAACGAAACCAGACAATGAGATACCAGTCTCCCCTTTGTATAATCATCCTCCTCTTTATCAGGGATTCCCCTGGAGTCTTTCTCATATGTATTCATAGGGATCCTACTAATTTGTATGTGACAACAACCCGGTAGCTCTACCTAGAATAACAGACAAACATATCTACTATCTAGTTATGTTTTGAGATTTGAGGTATATAATATAGTACAATGAGTATTATTTCAACATTCTACCCTTCAGTAGCAGGATCACACATTTACATACTTTGCCATGCTACTTGGGTGGGACATATTTCCCCACCCCTAGACTCAAAGTTCAGCTATGAAACTCATTTTGGTGATGATTATTCAAGAAGCAAGCCCAGTCGAGGTGAAGTGCCTGAGTTTGTATTACTCCCTGTGCTGGCTATGTTTCATCATAAATTCTGTTAATGCCTTGCACAGTGCCAGGTAAACACTCAAAAAAAAAAAAAAAAGAAGAAGAAAAGCAAGCCCAGGCCTGAAAAATGTTTGCACTGTTGTACCTATTTCCGAACATCTGAAATTGCCATGAGAAAAACATACCTGGTCTAGTCTGTTTTTCTCAGGAAGGGAAGAAGGACTCATGGAACAGAATCATACTGCTCCACCTGAGCAGTATCTAGATCAGCGGAACCCTGACTAGTCCGCCTGATAAATCACCAGGCACATGTGGGGGCACCGCAAAGCTTGGCAGAGCCACCAAAGTAAACCCAATCTAGCCCACAGCTGGTCTGGAAATCCATGAGAGTAAACAATTATTGTTTTAAGTAGTGACTTTTGGAACGGTTAGTTTTTTTACTGTTTTTTTGTTTTTGTCACAGCATTTCTGTGACTATAGCAAACTAATACAAGAATTTAGTCTTAATCATCAGGTCACAGGAAAAATCTAGTTCAGCATGCTATTATACTCAGTAACGGGGGGGGCAAAGATGAATATTTAACATTATTTCCTTTTAATTTCTCACAATATGCTTATTTAAGAAGCAGAAAAATAATGACAATAACTGGTTGAGTGTTTCATTTTTCTTAGTCAAACATGTTTTGTCATCAAATAAATATGCCCTTTTACTGAATTTGATTTTATTATGGAATTCCATCAAACTTCTTTTTATACGGACATGGACTTGTGTCTATCCACTGCTTAGATTTCCAATCGCTAAGCAAAAAGCTCTGTAGTTAGAAAATTCATCTTTGAGTAAATTACTTAGCATTCCAGCATTACAATTTTTGTCTGTTTTGATTTCATTTAAATGTTACATTTCTTTTTCAAATCTAACAACTTGGCACTGAATGTAAAATTGAAAATATTTGGATAGACGTTTTTTTCCTATTTGTAAATTTCAGTTTAAAAAACTCAGTAAAATTTTCTAAGCAACATTGAGAGACACAGGATGAATATTTAACACTAAGTTAAAATGAAGGTATTAAAGAGACAAATACACTTTAAACAGGAAAACAACACTATATTCAAAGAAAAAAAAGATCTTTCTGTTTTGTTTTATCCATTTTGTAGTTTCTCTTGGTGGCAAAGTTTTTCTGATTTTTCAAGTTATTGTGCAGAAATTGGGATAAATACCATAGAGGAATTTTGGCTTCATAAAGTAAATCAACTTCCATTTATGGTTCCTGTTTCATTTTTGTACTTCCCAGCCATTTTAAAAAGAACAAACATGCCTTGGGGTTTTTCTTGAAATCATTTTGAAAGTGCGTGTCTGTTATGACCCATCAGTATAAAATACAGTTTTCTGATAATATGATGGCTAAAATAAGCTTTTGGTTTTTTTCATACGTGGATAGCAAGTTGGATATGTGAAGTCTCTATATCGGATGAATTCAGACTCTCTGTTGCAAATTGATGCTTCAAAATGCAAACATACAATATAGATTCAAAAATATGTTTACCATGAAAGGTTATGGAATTATATTTGGCAATTAAAGAGAAACTAAAGTTCAAATGAAACAGAAATCTATTCAAGTGGTAACATATAAATTCTACCATTGAGATAACAAAAATCAATTTCTTAAAAAGTGCAATCATCTTGGGGCTAGCCTGGTGGCATAGCGGTTATGTTTGTGTGCTCCACTTTGGCAGCCTGGGATCTGCAGGTTTAGATCCCAGGCTCAGACCACCATACCACTTATTGAGCCATGCTGTGGTGGCATCCCACATAAAGTCGGGGAAGATGGGCACGGCTGTTAGCCCAGGGCCCATCTTCCTCAGCAAAAAGATGAGGATTGGCAACAGACGTTAGCTCAGGGCTAATCTTCCTCACACACAAAGAAAGCACAAACTACCAAAATTGAACCAATATTAAATTGCCTGTATCTATTAAATAAATTGAATTTGTAGTTGGAAAATTCTCCCCCAAATAAATCCTCACAGACAGATGGTTGCACCAGAGAATTCTACTAAAAGTTTACAAAATAAACACTAATTCTAAATAAACTCTTTTAGAAAATAGAAGAGGAGGGAATACTTCCCAACTCATTTTATAAATCCAGTATTGCCCTGATTCCAAAATGAGACAAGGTCAGTTCAAAAAAAGAAAACTTCAGACCAGTATCCCTCATGAACACTGGTGCAAAAATCCTCAAGATAATGTATAGTAACTCAAATCCAGCAATTCAATTATTAATTGAAAAATTAATAATACAATTTACCATATTATTAAGCTAAAGTAGCAAAATCACATGATTATATCAATTGAAACAAAAAAAGTATTTGACAAAATCAATAACCCCCAGTGATAAAAATTCTAAGTTAGAAATAGAGAAAAACTTTCTCAACTTGATAAAGGACATCTACAAAAAAACTAGAGCTAACATATTTAATGACATTTTATCACTGAATCTTTTCTTCTTACATCAAGAACAAGGAAAGGAGGGGGTGTAGTGGTTGGGTTTGCTCACTCCACTTCAGTGGACCAGATTTCGCAGGTTCGGATCCCATGCTCAGATCTATGCACCACTTATCAAGCCATGCTATGGCAGGCGTCCCACATATGAAAAATAGAGGAAGATGGGCACGGATGTTAGCTCAGGGCCAATCTTCCTCAGCAAAATGAAGAGGAGGCTTGACAATGGATGTTAGCTCAGGTCTAATCTTCCTCACAAAAGAAAAAAAAAAAAGAACAAGGAAAGGACATCCATTGTGACCTCTCTTACTCTACATAGTCCTGGAAGTCCTGGCCAAGGTAATAAGGAAAAAAGGAAACAAAAGACATGTAGATTAGAAGGGGAAAAAACTGTCCCTATTTGCAGATAACATGATTGTGTAGGTCAAAAATCCCAAGGAATGGGCACAAAAACTTCAAAAACTAATAGGTAAGATGTGATCAACATACAAAATTCAGCATATTTCTATCTACTAGCAATGAGTATGGAATCCTAAATTAAAATCACAACAACAGTTACAGTTGCTCAAAAGATGAAATGCTTATGTATAAATATAACAAAAAATGTACAGGACTTGTATGCTGAAAACTACAAAATGCTAACGAAAGAAATTAAAGAAGATCTAAATAATTGTAGCGATGGGGCCGCCCGGTGGCGCAGTGGTTTAGTCCGCGCTTGGCAGCCCGGGGTTTGCGAGTTTGGATCCTGGGCGCCCGCCGACGCCTGCCTGTCAGCCATGCCGTGGTGGCGTCCCATATAAAGTGGAGGAAGATGGGCACGGATGTTAGCCCAGGGCCAGTCGTCCTCAGCAAAAAGGGGAGGATTGGCAACAGATGTTAGCTCAGGGCTGGTCTTCCCCACAAAAAAACAAAAATAAATAATTGTAGCGATATGATATACCATGTTCAGGGATTAGAAGATGCTACAGAGTAAAGATTCCATTCTTTCCAAGTTGATCTACAAATAAATAATAAAGGGAAACATATCAGCATACATCAACATTCCCATACTTAAATAAATAAAAACATCAAACAGTTTTATTTTAGAATTGAGTAGAATTGGTAGTTTCTTAAAAATCTAAGCACGAATCTACCATATAACCCAGCAATTGTACTCTTGGCATTTAACCTACAGAAATGAAAACATATGTTCACACAAAAATACTGTACATGAAGGTTCACACTAGATTTATTCATAACAGCCCCAAACTGTAATCTGTCCAGATGTTCTTCAACAAATTAATGGTTAAATAAACTGATACATCCATATTGTGTAACATTACTGTCCTTACACAAAACAACTTGAATGGATCTCTAGAGAATTATACTAAGTGAAAAAAGCCAATCCTGGGCCAGCCCCAGTGGCCTAGTGGTTACGTTCAGTGCATTCCACTTTGGCAGCCCGGGTTCCGTTCTTGGGCATGGACCTACACCACTGTCAATGACCATGCTGTGGCAGCAGCTCACATAAAAACTAGAGAAAGACTGGCCACAGATGTTAGCTCAGGGCAAATCTTCCTCAATAACAACAACAAAAAAAGTCAATCCCAAAATATTACTTTATGAACTTATTTCTATCATATTCTCCACCCCACACATCTTGGCCTTAATGTATGGATGGTTTTTGTCTTCTCTCTTGGAAGAGGGAGAGGTGAGCTTTCCCACTGCATGCTAATCTAAGGGATGGGTGGATATGCTCCAGAAGATGGGACTGGAAGAGCAAGGTGCTCATTCCTGGCCCTCCACTGTAGTCACTTCACTTTGGTGGCAGCTCTTGCCTCAGTGGATGGAGGTATCTGCTGGTGTTCAGGAATAGGAAGGGGAAACAGTAGACTGAGAGAGTGAGGAGAGTGTTGGGTGGCCAACCCTGCATCGATGCCTGCCCAATAGGATTACTTTCGTAAGGCCTGGGATGTGACTCTTCTCAATTCAATGGCTGGTTCTTTAGATGTCCATCTCAAACTGTGACTCTTCACTACCCAGCAGTTTATCTTCTGGGATCTTGCCTACGTGTCTCTGGCTGGCTTCCATGGAAGGCTCATCACTAGCAGGGCTGGTGAGCCAGGGAATGTTGCACAGGTCCTGTGATGGGGGGTGGTGGGTGGGGGCCAAAGAGAAGTTTGTATCCACCATCAGGAATTTCTAGTTATACATGACCTCTCAAGGTGGTGCTGCAGGGGGTGGTTCTGCAGTTCCAGGATGGCAGCTGCACACATCACTGAAGACCTCCTGACAAATGATGGGGAAGGCCCAGCTCTGGGTCTGGCTGCAGCTCCTGCCCCTGGGCATTGTTCCCCCAGCCCTGTGTTTGCAACTCAAGCCCATATAATATTCTTGAAATAGCAAAATTATACAGGCACAGTACAGATTGGTAGTTGCCAGGGTTTAGGGACACAGCAGGGGGAGGATGAGTGCAATTATAAAAAGATAACAGAGGGAAGATCTTTATGGTGATTGACCAGTTCTGTACCTTGACTGTACTAGTTACATGTATTTATTCGTGTAATAAAATTTCATAGAAACAAAGACGACACATGCATACAAATAATAGTCAATATATTCTATGGATTATGCCAACACCAATTTCCTGGTTTTGATCTTATTCTATGGTTGTGTGAGATGTTCCAATTGGAAACTGGGTGAAGGGCATGTGGGACCTCTCTGTATTATTTTTGCAACTTTTTCAAAATCTACAACTATTTCAAAATAAAAACGTTTTGAAAATTGTTGTAGTTGTAAGACATTTAATTTAGAATAAGCATTCATGAATATCCGTTATCCATGAAGACAATGCTATATTGCTGAGAATAAAATGACTCCTAATAACGGCAATCACAGGATATCACCATATCAAGCACAGGAGACACTTTACAGCATAAGATTGATCATTTTCATTAAACAGAAGCAAAGATGATACAATTTAAAATTGAATAGTATATAAAGCATTTTTTCTCAAAAAGATTTGACACTTAAAAAACCTATTTTCAGGGACCAGCCTGGTGGTGTAGTGGTTAAGTTCACATGTTCTGCTTCAGTGGCCTGGGGTTTGCAGGTTTGGATCCCGGGCACGGAGCTGCACACCACTCATCAAGCCATGCTGTGGCAGCATCCCATTTACAGAATAGAGGAAGATGGGCACAAATGTCAGCTCAGGGCAGATCTTCCTCACCAAAAAAAATAAAAAAAACTAATTTCAATTTCCTAAAAATATTTACTCAAAACTGTTTCTTATATCTGGGTATTTCTGTGTACACCTGAGACTATGTAGTAATATAGCAGGATTAGGCAAAGTCTTATGGTAAACACAGTGATTTTTCCCAGATTAGTAAGTGTATTTTAGGATTTACAAGTAAACATTTTGAATGTTTGTACTCTCAAAAAATAATGTTGAGAGTTTGTGCAAGCATAGTCAATAGAATACCACTTTCATGTGAGATTTTCATGTATTTATGTGAGAAAGCTTGCAAAGTAGAAAAAGTTTATTTACCCAATGGATTAAATGATCTGATGTTTTTGATTCTCAAAGAATCTAGTAGAATTTATTGTGTAGTCATGTCAAAATAAAAACAGCAAGTTATGGTAGCTCAAAAAGTATTTTATTGTTGGTAACTAGTGCTGAGGGGATGAGTTGAAATGTAATGTCTTTTTGAGGCTGTTCACCTTGATTTCAAGCCAAATGTTTGTCATTTAATTTTTTTCAATGCTATCTAAAAAAAGCTGTTCCATAAATTTGTTTGGCTTTCTATTGCTATTGTCACCATCAATTTTTTGTTTGCTTCATATGTTTCTACGATGTTAAATTACTTAATATTACTTAAATTATTTAATATTATTTCACAGTATATATTAAGTATGTTTAAGAATAGGAATTTTTAAGGAGGTCAAAAACAGTGAAAATATACAAGAAAATAAAAGATTAAAAATTCATGAAATGATAAAGTGCTGAAGCAGACATGGTATTTTTACTTACACAGCTCAAAATGAACTTTGTAGCAAAGGAAAAAAAAACTAACTCAATTAGAACTAAAAGACTGAATCATTATTAAAATGCAATGGTCACTCTAATGATAGTTGTTGCAGATAAGCTCCCCTAGTGGATGTTAGAATCAATGGGACAAAGTTTAGGGGCAAACAGAATATTTGCATAGTCTCAAAGTGTAGTGTCATAATGTTTATCAATTACAAAGGAAGACTATTGATGTTACAACGGAAAAACTCACAAGATCAAGTGATCAAGGGCAACATCATGAGTAATAAGACAGATCCACAACAAGGACCCTCTGATAAGATGCACTGAGAAGGAGATGGCATCATTCTGTGGTATTCTTGGCAAAAATGTATAACTTGAATCTCATCATGAGAAAATATCAAAAAAACTAAAATTGAGAGACATTCTGAAGAAAAAACTTACCAGTATTTTTTAAAATAGTCAAGATCATGAAAGTCAAAGAAAGACTGAGGAACTGGTACAGATTGGAGGAAACTACGGAGACACAATGACTAAATGCAATGTGCAGTTCTGGAACAAAAGAACAATAGAAAAGAGGAGAATTGAAATTTGAATAAGGTCTTATGCTTAGTTAATATCACTGCCATAATGCTAATTTTTGTTTTATCTGATAATTGTACTGTGGTTGTGTTAACTTTAGGAAAGGCTAGGTGAATGGTGTAAATGAACTCTTTACTCTTTTTTTTTTTTCAATTTTCCATAAGTCTAAAATTGTTTCAAAATAAAAAGGTTTGGTCTATTCACAGGAGCTAGTAATTCTCAACCAAACTATCATATTCAATTTTACTTTTACAAAATAAGATAAAATAATAAAATAAAGCAATAGTTAGATTCTGTGCATGACTAGATGATTGTGATGGAATTGCTATTTAATCTCACCAAATTTCCTCATGAACATTGTCAGAGCAACCATATAGCAAGTGTAAAAAGAAAGAAAGAAAACTGGAGCCATGATTATATTGTCAATCAAATTTATTAAGTTATCCCCATATCTCTTGATCTAGAATAAGAACATGCGGGATCGAGATACTGACACCAGTAAGACCTGGTCAAGATGAACAGCAGCATAGGAGAGCAGACAGGGAAAGAAAGAGCTAGTCTGATGGTTCTAAACTTAAGATAGAGAATGCAGAAATTGCCTACATGTATTTATTCATTCCCCCCAAAAAATTAGAAGTGGAAGATTCAGCAAGTGAATTTGAAAAAGACAATCAAAACTGGGAAAAAGATTGCACAGCTTCTGATCTATAAATGATGGTAACATTACTGTGGAAAATCTGAAGAGCAGTAGGGTTGGGGCGTGGCTAAAAACCTCAAAAGACTCAACAAAAACTCTTTCCCAAGAGGGCAGACACTCACACTAGAAAAAAACCTGCAAAGAGTAGACTGTAAATTGAACTGAGTAGAAATACTAGAAGTAAGGAAGAAAAGAGAGAGAAGATGCAGAGAAGTCATCACTCCCATTCTTACAACAAGAAAAAGCAAAGCAAACTGAAAATCAGTGACTTTTCTTGAAGCCATCCAAGAACTGGCCTTGCACGGCCAATCATCACCCTTAAATCATACGAGGGAGATGAATCCAGAGTTACAGCCAAGATCTACTTCCCTGAAGCAAAGCTGCTGGAGCCACCAACTGGTCGGAACACTTAAATGGTAATTTTTACAAATTGCTGGAGTCTAGCTGTGGACCAGCTTGAGAAGGATGGAGTAGCATAGAAACTCTCTGTGTAAAAGCTGAAAGGTGCTTCAGGAACTTGAAAATGTACCCTGATGGCTTCCCAAGTCCTCGTTTCATTTCAATTTTTAGGTCCTACTGCATGCCTCCTCTTGGATTCTATGATATTCCTTTGTGGAATCTTGTGGAAACTTCTTTAAGTTTTACTTAAAGTAATTCAAGTTGATTTGTAAATAAAGGAAGAACTAAGACACAGCTAAGCAGCAAAGACATTTTAAAAAGATTCATCTTGAAGCTTATCTTCATTTTTTTTTCTTATAATCACCAGAGAATATGAGTGGGTTTCAGCTATCTAGCATCACCAAATGCTCATATTATTTTTCTTAAAAAATAACCTCAGATAGAAAGTAGGAACTTAGATTTGGATGCATATATCATTTCTATGAGCTTTTTTATTAAAAGGACAATATGGATCAAATTTGCTTTTGTGAGATTTATTATGAGATAACCATTAACTAATACAGTGGTATTCAGAAAAAAGTTCCACTGGAATTTCAGAGGTCTGCACTGAAGATAAAATGCTCTCCATTGTGTATGCAAGAGGTGGTTTTACAGCACTAAGTAGTTTCAACTTATTTCCTGGTGCTGATAATTGACTAATATTTATTTATTTATTTATTGGAGAGGAAGAGTGGCCCTGAGCTAACATCTGTGCCCGTCTTCCCCTATTTTGTATATGGGATGCCGCCACAGCATGGCTTGATGAGTGGTATAGGTCCGTGCCTGGGATCCAAACCCGCAAACCCAGGCCACTGAAGTGGAGCGCCAAACTTAACCACTATGCCACCAGGCCAGCCCCAATTAATACTTACTGTTGCATGTGATTGTCAAATCACACATATCAATGTATGAATAAATAAATACATATGTCCACACAGATGTTCATATATAATGATTATTTTTCTACTCTGTGATTTTTAACTTAAAGGCCTTTGCACCTTCTGAAACTCTAAAGTTGAAATCTTTTGAATAAAATCTTTAGAAGTGTACACAGGTATTATTGTGAAAGATAAGTACAAAGTACAATGCAGGCTAAGGACAACCTATATCTTGAAATAACACCTTTGACTTAGTGAACAGAGATTTCAGAACCTTATAATAAAAGTCATTAGCATGATTACTTTTTTTAAAAAAGCTTGAGAGTATCCCACTTAGTGTTTTGGCCAACTCTTTTGATTAGCTTGGAGTTAATCAATTCTATCTTCATTCTTTTACCAAGGTAAATGTGTTTTAAAGTTCCCTTTCTATAGAGGGCATTGGTATCAATGGCAGCTCATTTTCTCTTGGGATACTCTTGCAATTTTGCTGTGCTAAATGCTTCCACTAAGCACTTAGTGAAGGCTGAGGTCACCTCTCTTGTTAAAGAAGAAAAATTGCAACCCTTTAACTCAAAGTTTCCCAAAGTGCAGTGTAAATCATAATTAAAGAATGAAATTAATTTTTTAAATGACATAGAAGTTTTACCCTTGCTATCTATTCCTGCTGTTTAGTTAGGTAAATATTCATTTGAAACTGTATATTATAACCCAAAGGACATTCATTTTATTCTGTAATGTCATGTCTTATAAAACATAGTGATACAGTAAGAGAAATCATATTTCTTTCTGGGGTCTGGAGACAATGCCATGTTCCTTGTAAAAATATCTTCTGTGAAAGTAATGACACACTCATTGCCAGTGTGAGTTTTCAGTAACTGGTATTTTATTACTAAGTAGGAAAGCTCATTTCATTGTTAAGAACTCTGACTATCAGTGTTGCCATCATAGATGTCTAAAATGTTCTTTTAAACATGAAATTGCAACCACAGGACCAGGAACAGAATTTGCCACCCCAAAATATGCCTCTTTGGCATAATGGTTATTTTGAGGCAATGATTATTTAAAAAAACAGCAGATTTAGGAAAAGCTCTGAAAACCTAGTAGAAGTTATGCAGTTGTGAGGGAAATTTACATTTATAAGAGAAATCTCCATTTGTAAGGGTACCTCCCTTTCTGTGCCAGGAAGGGGAGGACACCTCTAACTGTCTAGAAACTCTTATCAATAGATATAGCAATGACTTAAACCGGCAAATTTACCCTTATTTACTATGCTTTTCCTGGTAACCTCCCATAATTGATATCATCTTACCAAAAGGATGTTAAGGCTATTTTTCAGTGGTGGCAAGTCAGGCGAGCCAGCCAGGAGCACGCTTGCACAGAAGAGAAAATTTTGATCTGCCAATTGAAACTCATCCTGCCAGCACTTCTGCATAACAGCCTGCCCTCCCTGATCCCTTAAACCTTGCCCCATACCCTGGATCAGGGAGACAGAGTTGAGAGCCCATCCTTCTATCTCCTTACCAATCAATTGCATAATAAATTGCTTCTTCTCTCAAAGGATGGTATACCACAGTATCAGCCTGTGCACTGGGAGGTGAGCCCTTGCTTGGTAACAAAGTCTACAACCTGCTCTGTGTTCCACTCACATGAGTTACATTAAAGTGCTACATTCCTAAATTCATATGTTGATTTGATCACATGACACTTTTGCCTTTTGGGGAATGACCTCTAATTTCTAAAATAAATATCATAAATGAAACTTCATGCCATAGTAATGATTAAATAAGATACTGATAAATAAAATGGCAATCAATAGGATATATTGGAGTGTATGAGGAAGCCATTTGGTGTAAAACTAATTTGGCCTGACCTTGTTTTTCCAAAAGGGCCTGACTGGCCTTTGAACATACATTGTATATCTGCTTTGAGCATTTACAATGTCTTAGAGACAAGAACAAATGCCCTTAAGACAAGGATGCAACTTCCCCCACATTGGCATTTCCTTAAGGGTAAGCATTTACCCCTAGGCTAGGATTTGATTGCTGTGCTCATCCGTGACCACCCAACCTGAGACAGCAGACCTGCTACCTGCTGTGCCCATCAATGGCTGTGCAGACAGGGCATCTCATGACTATTGCAAAAAGAACATTGCAATCATATGTGATATATGCTCTTTGACAGTATATAACCACTCTGTATGCCCCACTTCTTTGGTGCCCTTCCTTCCTTGGGGAAGGAATGCCCCGGGCTATATGGTCCTCAAATTTGGCTCATAATAAACTTGCCCTAATTTTGATTTATAGATTGGCTATGGATTATTTGCATTAAGAATACTATGAACAACTTTGCTATTGTAGGGAAGACAATTCCTCTACCCTCTAGGTCCTTCTGGTTGGTCTACGAATTAAATTGATGTGAGACAGAATAACAGGAGAAAATCAAACAAGGCTTTGTAACATGTGTACATGGAAGAAACCCAGGAAAACTGAGCAACTCACCAGAATGCTGAGGTCACCACCTTAAATACAATTTTCAGCTAAAGACAAAGGAGGATGTTGGGGGTGGGGGGAGATTACCAGAAAAGCACAGTAAACAAGAGTAAAGTTATCATGCAGATTTAAGTCCTTGCCTTCTGCATTGATAAGAAATTCTAGAGATTTCTTATTTCTTAGAGTCATCCCCCTCTTCCTGGTAGAGAGAAGGAGGCATCTTTACAAGTGGAGATTTTCCTTACAAATGTAAATGTTTCTTACAAAGGGTAACTTCTACTTGGTTTTCAGAGCTTCTCACTGTCTGCAGTTTCTTGAAAGTAACCAACCCAAAATAATCTTCATGCCAAAGAGACACATCTTGAGGTGTAAAATTCTGCTCCCCTACACTATGCAGTAAATAGCAAGTATTTAATTTGTTCTAGTTACCTCTCCTTCAGCTTCTACACACCATAAGAAATGCAAAGATTAAGACTGCTCCTTTCTGGCAAAAAAAAAAAAAAAGATTCTTTAATGGTGAAAAATGTCAAAAACAGAAAAGAAAAGCTGGGATAACTGATGTGTAGGCATTTAAGGAGAGTAATATTAGTTGTGGCTATTTGATGGCAAGACCAGTGGAAGACATGTATTTTAAAATACTTTTAAGAGACATACAATTTTCTACTTTCAAATTATTCAAATCTGCAAAGAAAGCTAATAAAGCGATGTAATAAAGAAAAAAAAGATTTTTTATAAGGTATATTCTCTAGAATTAGAAAAAAAATAAGAATGTCTTCTGAGAGTTGAACTTTCGAATCAATATAATTACATCACTTTAAAAATATATATGTTTTAAAATAAAACATCTCTCAGGCAACTGGCTTGCATTCTTACCTGTTTGAAATAATTAACATGTATAAAAAATAAATGTTCCATGGAGAGGGGAACTCATTCAATCATGAAAACATAGAAGAAGAGAAACATCGAAGCAAATAAGAACTATTAAAAAGAGAATTTGACATATAGACTTCAGCAACTTTGTCTTATTAGATGGCCCAACCCTATTGAGGAAATATATGCATTTGCACGACTTCACATCTTGACATTAAATACAGAAATAATCTAATTCAATTTGCTTACATCTGTATGTGCCAAGAAAGGTATTGCTTCCTCCAGAGAGAGAATGGGTTAGTCATATGCATGTATTTTTGTACTTGTGAGAATTGCTTCTCATTTTTAAGTGACATTTTTATTTTACAGAGCTTCCTCTTGAAATTTATTAATTTGATTTTCTTTCTTTATAAAGAGAGTAACATTTTTGATCCTCTAAAAATGTTGGGATTGATGGCAAGAATGCGGACTTTGGTAAATTTGCCAAAATAATGGATATTACATGTGAGGCTTCCTTAGAATCATATCACTAATGTGAACAAAGTCAATCATTATTGTTGGGAAAGGGAGTCTCTTGCGTGCAGTCTTCTGCTCCTCACTACATAAGAATGGGCCTTGGACCTGGAGCACCTCCTTTCTGAGAGAAAGTGAGGCCTCCCAGCCTGTGCTGGGCTTATCATCTGTGTGGGACTATCTTTCCCTGTTTCAGACTCAATGTGTACACCTCTGTTCTGCTTGTAGCCCTCAGGCACATATTCAGCTTTCCATATTTCAGACCCCACAGGAGAGGAGCTGGGGTACTTCCACTGCAGCACAAAGTGGGGTGTGTGCAGCTACATCGCCCACATCAGCTGTGCAGTGGATCCACTGGCCATGGGAGACTGATGAGTTGCAAGGGGCTGAATTTTGTGCAATCTTTCTCCTCTCTTGCTGTAAGTAAACACTGTACCACTTGAACCTGGTCTATGTGTTATCTGTTCTTAGGGACCCTGTATCATGCAGGGGTCTCTTCCTTGGCTGGCAATTATCTGCCTTTTAACTTTGGCTGCACAGCTTGACCGTCCAGTGAACGATGAAACAATTATGCACCTATATACACTATATACACTTATAATCTCTCTTATAGACATACAATGGCAAGCATCACAGAAAAATCTCATCAAAACAAAAATAGGGGGTGGCCCCATGGCATAGTGGTTAATTTCAGCACGCTCTGCTTTGGCTGCCCAGGTTTGTAGGTTTGGATCTGGGCACAGACCTATACCACTTGTCATCCATGCTTGGCAGCAACTGATATACAAAGTGGGAGAAGATTGGCACAGATGTTAGCTCAGGGCTAATCTTCCTCAAGCAGAAAAAAGAGTAAGATTGGCAACAGTTGTTAGCTCAGGGTGAATCTTCCTCAGGAAAGAAAAAGAGAAAGAAAAAAGAAAAAAAGTAAGTTAGTAAAATGGTAAGCAGATATTGGTACCTTACTAGCTCTAATATCATTTGCTAATCTCCACAATCAAGTGTATTAAGTATCAATGGCTTGGTGTCTTAGAAAAAAGGCCTGGCTTTCACAGACACTTATGCAATGGAAATAACACATGTGACTAAAACCTGGGAACTTGAAATCCATCCTGGGTCATCCAACACTGGGAGACAACAGAGACAATATCCACAAAATGTCACTCAAAAGCAATTTTTAAGGGATGTTCTTTTCTTTTTTGGTGAGGAAGATTAGCCCTGAGCTAACATCTGTTGCCAACACTCCTCTTTTTTGGTGAGGAAGACTGGCCCTGGGCTAACCTTTGTGCCTGCCTTCCTCTACTTTATATGGGACGCTGTCGCAGCATGACTTGACAAATGATGTGTCTGTCCGCGCCCGGGATCCAAGCCTGTGAGTCGCAGGCCACCAAAGTGGAGCACGTGAACTTAACCACTATGCCACCTGGCCAACCCATTAAAGGATGTTCTTTAATAAGAAAAAGCATTATCTCAAAAGGATGACCCAAAATTAAACAATAAACACTACCGAGGAAAGAAATTGAAAAACATGTGTATGAGTCCAGACAGACATTAACTGTTCCAAGGATTATTTTTCATTTATTTTTTAAATTTTATTCTTCAAAATTATTATTGTTTTTAATAATTATTATTATCAAACAAGGAAGGGGAAAATAAAATGGAAATAAAACTCAGAAAACACTGACATGAAGTTGGTAACATGGTGCTTGGTATTAGATTTTTGGAAAGCATTTTTTGTTTTTCTTTTTATTATTTGAGAAATGGCTACAGATATGCTTTAATCCTAGACTTTGTCAGATTAGGCATTCAATTTAATATTTTAGGTAACCATTTATAGATGAGCGCACATAATTTCCAAACCAGTAGAATGAAAACAAAATAAGGCAAACAACAACAATAACAAACAATAAATTAAAAAGTCACCCTCAATCAATCAGAAAGAAGGCAGGCAAGGAGGGAATAAAGGGAACATAAGTGACCATCTAAGGTCTTGTTCCACAGAAGCATAGCCTGTGATGCATGTTCCTTTGTAAGTGATATATATATGTATGTATATACATCCATATTTTTTTTTGCTGAGGAAGATTAGCCCTGAGCTAACATCTGTGCCAATCATCCTCTATTTTGTATGTGGGTCATTGCCATAGCACAGCTGACAAGTGGTGTAGGTCTGTGCCCAGGACCCAAACCCGTGAACCTGGGCCACTGAAGCGGAGTGCACTGAACTTAACCACTATGCCACAGGGAAGCCCCAGTATGTACATATATATTTTTTTAATCAAGATACAAGGAAGGAGATGGACCCAAACAAGGATGTGAATTCAAACAAAGTCTTGCAAAGGGTGTCTTCAGCCTAATCCTTCCTGAGAGCTCCGGGGTGTAAGTTATGTTTGGACATGTTCAGACTTAAAGGAAAGGGCTTTTATACCACTACATCATGAGGCTTTGGTTAAAGGTTGCCCCAGAGGAATGTGAATTCCCAGCTGCTCCAAGCTCTGCCTCAGAAAGGCAGACTATGGCCCAGTAACTTGAGCACAGCCCTCCAAGCATGAGCTGCAGAAGCGGGCTGTGGCCAAATCCAAGGGCAGACAGAAATGTTAAAATGATCTAAAGAAGTCTGGCTGAGGTTTCAACATCATCTGCTACAGAGACATTTAAGGAAAATCTAAAATAAGATTATTTAAATACTTTCAAATATACCACTAATCATAAAAATGCAAATGACCTGAATTATCCAGTAAAAAACAGAAGTTGCCCAGTTGGGTTTAAAGCAAAATGTAATTATAATCTATTTAAAAGAGGTACACATAAAACATAAGGATGCAGGAAGATTGAAAGTAAAATATTAAAAAAAAAATGCATGCTGATATACCAGGCAAGTATTAACCAATTAGAAGTTAATATAGCTGTTAATATCAACAAAATTTACTTAAACCCAGATGTAGTATTGAAGATGAATGGGATCATTAGATAATGATAATTCCATTTACTAAAAGTATACAAGAAAAAATTATTTGTCCTTGTTAGATGGTCAAAAATATAGGGAGCAAATGACAGAACTATATTAAAATTTACATACCCTCCTCAGTGGCAGATTTTTTTCATAAATTTTTAATGATGTAAGATATGCATACTAAAAAGTACATAAATTTTGACTTTGCAATGCAATGAATTAGCACAAAGTGAACACTGCCGTACTCAACATCAAAGTCAAGAAACAGAACATTAGAAATACCTCAGAGGTACTCTCCTTTCCCTCCCAGCATTATCCCCATCAATTTAACTGCTGTAATGACATAGCACCATCAATTCACATCACTTACTTTACAATTTTCCATACATGGAATCATACATTATATACTTTTATTTTGTTTGGTTTATTTTAGTCAATTTGTGAGATTTATCCCTGTTGTAGATTGTAGGAGTTTTATTGCCCATTCTCATTGTAGTATTCTATTATATGAATATAAGAGAACATTTATCCATTCTCCTATTAATGAGCATTTGGATCTTTCCAATTTTTGCCTATTAATCTATTATGAATAGAGCTGCCACAATCATTTCTGTACCTGACTGTTAAGTCTATACACAGGCATGGAATTACTGGTTCATAGGAGATGGTTCACTTCTAGTGGATATTGTAAAACAATTTTTCATTATAATTTGTGAAAATTCAAATTTCCACCAGCATTGTATGAGTGTTTCTCTTCCTCCCCCATTCCCTCGTCAACACCTAGCATTGTCAATCTTTTTACATTTAATCATTCTAGTTGGTATATAGTTATATCTCATTGAGGGGTTTTTGCATTTCCTTAGTGGTTAATGAGATTGAGAATTTTCCATGTTTATTGTCCCTTTAGATCTCTTTGTTTTGGGTGAGGGGGGATAAAAGTCCTCTCAAGACTTTTATCCATTTTTCTTTTTATTTTGTGAGGAAGATTAGCCCTGAGTGAACATACATTGCCAATCCTCTTTTTGCTGAGGAAGATTGGCCCTGGGCTAATATCCATGCCATCTTCCTCTACTTTATTTGTGGGATGCCTGCCACAGCATGGCTTGATAAGTGGTGCATAGGTCCACGCCCAGGTTCTGAACCTGTGAACCCGGGGCCACTGAAGCAGAGAGTGTGGACCTAACCACTACATCACCAGGCTGGCCCCAAGACTTTTAGCCATTTTTCTATTTATCTTAGTGATTTTAAGAGTTGTTATATGTTCTGAATACTAGACAATTGATTGTATACATTGCAGGTATCTTCTCCCACTTTATAGATGCCTTTTCATGCCCTTAAAAAAATGTCATTGATGAACAAGCATTCTTAAATTTAACGCAGTTCCGTTTATCAGTTTCCTTCTTTATGGTAACTGATATTTGTCGCTTGCTTAAAATTTCTTTCACTTTTCTGTTTTCTTCCAGAAAATTTATTATTTTAATTTTCATACTTGAATATTTATTTAACCTGTCCTGAGTGACCATTCTTTTTTTTTTCTATTTGGACTATTCAATTGCCTCTTTCTCCACTGATCTGCAAGGCCAATTTTGTTATAAATCAAGTGTCCATGCATGTGTGGTTCTATTTCTGAACTCTATTCTGTTCCATTGGCTTAATAGTCCACACTTGAATCAATACTACACTTTTGTAATCACTATAGTTATACACTGTTATTATCTAGTATTGTAAATCTTCTAACCTTGTTCTTCTACTTCAAAATTTTCTTGGCTATTATGTCTCTTTGCATTTCTATATCCACATATGATCAGCTTGTACTTTTCCACAAAATAACAGCTGCAGTTTTGAATGAGATTAAATTAAATCTATATATCTATTTGAAAAAATAATTTTACAAAATTGAGTATCCTCAGTTTGTGAGTATTTTATGTTTCTCTATTATTTAGTTCTATTTTAATTTTTTGAATATTCTTATATCTTCTTAGTAGAAATATTGCACAATTTTCATTAGATTTATGCCTATGGCTTTTCCTACTATTTCAAAGAGCATCATTTTTACATTTTAATATAAATTTTTACTGGTATATAGAAATAGAATTGATCTTTCTATGTGGATTTTATATCTAGTAACCTTATTAAATTCAACCATTTTAATTGTTTAGATCTTTTTTTGCATTTAGACATTCGCAATCATGTTGCCTTAAATCATAGTAGTTTTACCTCACCCTTTCTGAACCTTGTATTTTTATTTATTTTATGGCCTTATTCTACTTAGTAAAATCTAGAGTACATATTGAATAAAGGTGGCAATCACAAGTATTTTATTTTGTTTCCAACATTAGGAGTAATATTGTCAATAATTCATAATTAAGCATGATATTTTTGTAAGATTTTGTGTGTTTACTTTATATGAGATTAAGGAAATTCATAAATTCTTTTTATTCCTTGTCCACATTCGTTTTTTTATCTTGAGTGGATGTTGAATTTTACAAAATATATGTTTTACATCTGCTATCATCAGAATATTGTCCTTAATTTACTTCTTAATTTCATTCTTATGATTTCTATCCATTATTCTGATCATGTAGTGAATCGTAATGATGAAATTTCGATTGTTAAATGGCCCTTACATTCTTGAAATAAGCCCAAGATTACCATTAATTAATGACACTGAGTTTGTTCTGCTAATCTTTCGTTTATCATTTTGGACCTACATTCGTAAGAGAAATCAGGCTCTAAAGTTTGTTGTTATACATAATATTCTTCTGTATTATATTTTGCTGGCTTCATGAAAACAGTTGGTAAGTTTTCTTGCTTTTCCTCCCTCTTAATATTTTTTTAATATTACGGTAATTGTTTCATTCCATGTTTGAAAGAATTCACCTATCTAGGCCCTGGACATTACTTTGCAAGTTTTTAAATTAGAGTTTTAATTTATTTAATAGTGCACATCTATTTGGATTTTGTATTTCTTTTCATATCAGTTAAGTTTCGTTTTTCTAAACATTTGTCATTTGCATCTACATATTCGTAATTCCATATTTCTTCAATTCTTAAATATTATTTCAGCTTGCTTTTTGCCCACAATGTAAAATATTTTGGTTAATATCCCATGTCATGGGCAATGTTCAATATAGATCAATACGTTTATTCTGTCATTCATGTTCATTTTTTATGTATAAATACTTAATGAATTTTGTTTCTTTGCCTACCAGTTATTGTGAGAAGTGTGTTAAATATTCCTTACCTACTATTCCCAATTTATCTATTTCTTCTTGTTTTGGTTAATTTTGCTTCATGTATTTGAAAGCTATGCTATTAGGTGGATGCAGATTTAAATTTGTGTATCTCCCTGGTGGATTGATTTATTCATGTTAAAGAAATGTTTGTATATCTAGTAATTCTTCTAATTCTAAAGTCTATTCTGCCTTCTACTACTATAGTAACTCCCACTTTCTTTTGATTAGTGTATTAGTTTTCTATTTCTGATGGAACAAATTGCCATACACTCAGTGACTTAAAACAACACAAATTTATTCGCCGTATAGTTTTAGGGTTTGGATGTCCAAAATCAGTTTCACTGGATTAAAATTAAGGTATCGATAGGAGTGTCTAAGAGGACTACCATCCCCTTGCCTTTTTAAGACTCTACTAGCCACCTGGAGCCCTTGCCTCATGGTCCCTTCTTGACATCACTACACCCTCTTGCTTCTGTCTATACATCTCCTATTGTCCCTCTGGTCCTTCTGACTCTCTTATATAAAGATGCCTTTGATTATATCAGGGCCACCTGGAAAATCCAGCATAATGTTCCCATCTCAAAATCTTTTTATTTTTTATTTTTTGTGAGGAAGATTAGCCCAGAGCTAACATCCATCGCCAATCCTCCTCTTTTTGCTGAGGAAGATTGGCCCTGGGCTAACATCCGTGCCCATCTTACTCTACTTGATATGGGACGCTGCCACAGCATGGCTCGACAAGCAGTGCATCGGTCTGTGCCTGGGATCTGAACCTGTGAACCCCAGGCCTCCAAAGCGGATTGCATGAACTTAACCACTATACCACTGGGCCGGCCCCCTCAAAATCTTTAACTTAATCACATCTGCAAAGTCCCTTTTGCCATATAAGGTGACATTTACATGTTTCAGGGATTAGGACATGAACATTTTGAGGAGGGGCATTATTCAGCTTACCATTCAGTGTCTGAATGGTTATATGATATCTTTTCCCATTCTATTCCTTTCAACATTTCTGGGTCCTTACATTTATGGTGTTCATCTTAATTAGATTACCATTGGCCCTCCCTATGTGCAGGTTTCACATCCTGGGATTCAACACACCCTGGATCAAAAGATCAAAAGATCTACGAAGGTTGCTTCTGTACTGAACTCATACAGACTTTTTTTGCTTGTCATTATCCCCAAACAATACAGTATAATAACTATTTAGATAGCATTTACTTTGTGTTATAAGATTATAAGTAATCTAGAGATGATTTAAAGTATATAGGAGGGTGTGTGTGGGTTATATGCAAATACTATGCCATTTGATGCTGGGAACTTTAGCATCCTCAGATTTTCGTATCTGCAGGGGTTTGGAGAACCAATTCCCCAGGGACACCAAGGGAGCACTGTATTTATTCTGTTATTTTTGTTGTGATATTATTGTGACATGTGTTTTTAATATGCAACTTCACATTTTGTTTTCTGTTTTTCTACTTGTTCTATGTTATCTTCTTCTCTTCCTTTCCTTCTTTGGGATTACTTGTTTTTATTATTCGTTTTTCCTTCTATAGCATGTTAATTAACACAATCTTTATGGCTCATTTAGTGATTATCTAGAAATTATGGCATGCCCCATTTACTTACTAAAGTCTAATATCAATTAGTACTCCTACCATTTACTGAAAAGTACATGATCTTAGAAAACTTTGACTCCATTTTGCCCTAAACCTGCATGCTATTTTATGTATATTTTATTTCTATACATATTTTAACCTCTACAAAATCTTATTTTATATAGTCTGCAATAACTTATATTTTCCATATATCCACTCCATATCTTTATATTCATTGCTCTCTGTATTTCTATCCCTTCCATCTGATATCATTTTCCTTTATCTGTTTGCTTAACTGCAGACCAGCTACTGACTAATTCTCTCCATTTTGGATTGAAAAGATATTTTTAATTTTCCTTCATCTCTGAAAGACTTTTTTTTGTTTTGCTCTTGGGGTTCCAGGTGAGTAGTTATTTTCTTTCAGCAGTTTGATAATATTGCATCATTATCTTCTGCCTTTAGTTCTATATTTGAGTAATCAATCATCAGTTTTATTATTTCTTCTTTGAAAATAATATGACTATTTTCTGGCTTGCTTATAAATATTGCTTTCATTAGGTTTACTATTGTGTGCCTTGGGGTGGTTTTTCTGTGTATTTATTCAGCTTAGTTTTAAAAAGAGCTCCTAATACCAGTTCCTTATTGTCTTTCATCAGTTTTTGAAAATTATTAGTCTTTATCTCTTCCGCTATTCTTCTTCTGTGAGATTCTCTATCTTCTTTTCTTCCTGATCTCCAATTGTATGTATAATCCTTAATACAGTGGTTAAAAATAGGGACTTGCCAGTCACATTTACTGAATTTGAACCTGGGTTTTTTTCACTTACTTGTTCTGATATTAGGTAATCATTCACCTGTCAGTTTCCTCATTTGTAAAATGATAATAATTGCACTCACACTATGTGACTGAAATGAATGTTACGTGAGACATATGTATAAAGTATTTAGCACACACGTTTTACTTCGTGGATAGCATACTTTCCTATAGCATTCTGGATACCAAATAGGCTGAGAAAAAAATAAATTGTTCTGACAAGAAGCTTCAATCAGTCCATGCTCATTGCCCTTCGTTTTGTGAAATGTAGTCAAATTGTCATTGCACTTTGTCTGCACTGCGGGGCAAACACTTCAATATTAAACTTGCTTCTGAGAGGTGAGCTTATAAACTTTGATTATACTTTGCAGACTTTATTCATCAGAGTAATAAGTTAAGGAAGGAAATCAAGGAAGTACTGGGAGATTGTGAGAAGGGGGCAGGTGAGTGCACTTTGCGATGGTCCAGTGCATTTTTTTCTGACTGCTAGACTTTGCTGATGGGTGGTCTGAAGATCTGTTGTCATTCAATAGACAATGTCAACCAACCACCACTATCAAGATAAAGTCTTTTATAGGATAAAACTATTATTGACCACTCCTATAAAAATCTGACATTGAACAAAACAACGAATACAAATAGTTAAGCATATTGTTGATGTCTGTATTCACAAAAAATAATTCATTGTAAAGAATGTTGTAGGTTTGCTAAAGCCAATTAAAAATTAATATCTTCAATTAATCTAAATGTTTAATCATCTCTCAAAGACTAGCCGCGGGGCTGGCCCGGTGGCATAGTGGTTAAGTTCGCACGCTCCATTTCGGTAGCCCAGGGTTCAGAGGTTTGAATTCCAGGTGTGGACCGATGTACTGCTCATCAAACCATGCAGTACTGGCGTCCCACATACAAAATAGAGGAAGATGGGCTCAGATGTTAGCTCAGGGACAATCTTCCCCATTGAAAAAAAAAACCCAAAACTAGCATTGAGTTATTCTCTTAATTATATGATTGCTATTTTAGTCGTTAAACTATATATTCATTATACACGCCTGTGAATAAAAACCAGTGGAGAGTTTCTATTTCCCGTTTGTGATGATAATTGGGGTTTAATTGAAAGACAAAGATATAGAAATTATCCAGCAATTCCCTACAGATTTTTGCTTAATCTTTTTTTCTTCCCTTTCTGTGTTTAAGTACAAAGAAAATAAGGAAATGTTGAGATAGAGTAAGTTAGTTAGATTAACTTCGGAAAATAATTTTCTATGTGATTTTTTTTTCTACTGAACATTAACAAATTTTTTTTAAAAAGACAAATTTTCAAATTTGTCTGCACTGTGGGTACTATACATTAAACATACAACTGTGGGAGCAAGCTCCCTAAGTATTTTCCTTTAAGAACACAAGAGAAAATTTAAGCAGTTTTTGTCCAAATATTTTATGTTTTGATTAAAATATTTTCTTCTGTCTTTTGTCTAAATCCAAGGAAGGGAGTTGAAAGACAAAGAAAATTACATCAATACGTCAAGGCATCAAGTGTAAAGAAAATGATCTCTGTAGAAATTAAATTTTTTTAACTAAGACATGATACATTTGTAAGTTTTAGATGCTCTGTCAGAAATATGGTTTTGTGGTATTGATTTTTCTAAATGAGTAATCTCTTCTTGATTTAACTTTATCATCATTCCTACTTTCTTACATAATGACCTGTAGACATTCTAAATAGGATTCTTCATAAACAAGCTATATATTTATATTTTTAGTTGAATTTGCAATCTTATAAAATTTGCAGTCCTTTCTAAATCACATTTATGTCACTGGCAGTTCTCATTTAGTTATCAGGAAACCTGATAATGTTTTTAAATGTAAATGAGAGTATGAGTGTATGTTTGTGTGTGCATTTTTATTAATATGAGACAGTGGGCAAGAAAGTAAATACAAGCTTGAAATCAATATGCATATGCTTAAGTAATGATGAATATATGGCTATTTAACTTCCTGTGATTGTTATTATCTACTTCTATCTAGTATTCACAATTTTCTGCTTAGGCTTGCTATGATTTTATCAAATTGACAAGTAATACATTTAGTTTTGCAAATTACGGTTACACCTATCCACTTGTAAATTTCATTTTTGTTAGTTGATTTATATTTCAGCCTATTTCTGAGAAGGAAATGAGAAGGAAACTGTTAAATATACTGTCTATTGTAATAGTAGATTTAGATAAAACAAACAAATAAGAAATCACAAGGCTAGAAAAGTTTATCTAGTAAAACTCCTCCTTCATATGCTTTTAGATTGTATTCTTATTGTCTCCTTTAAGTGAACTGCTAAGTCATAGTCTTGCATAGGCCAACACCTTCTCTCCAGTGGCAAAACTGAGGAACAAATACAACTATTGATTTTTCCAAAATGGTAGAAGAATCACTTCTTAGCCATGGTTTTTATACTTTATTCCAACGTCACAAAGAACTCTGTTTTAACATTGTTCACGTACTATTTCTGTTAGTGGTTCTTTTGTGGAATTAAAGATAAGGACATTTGGCATCACGATGCAAAGAATACAAGTTTTGAAGGTAGGTAGAGTCTACACATTTATCTCCTCTGAGCCTCTCTTTACTCATGTATTGAAGGGTGGAGTAATATATATCTTGGTGTGATTAAATTGCGTGAGGTAATAAAAGATATTGTATGTTAAGCTCCTTGTGTGTGGCTCACTATATAGCTACATTCCTTCTCACTTGGTCATTCACAATTTACAACTATATCTTATCATTTAGTGGATTTATTTATGTTATCATTGATTCTACATTGTTGCTGAACTGGGCACAAAGACCAGGTCTTAGTTTTATTAAATTCAACAGATTCTTGGCCCTGTCCTCATGGTTTCCTTTTTTTTAATCCATAATTAATTTCTTCAAATAAGCAGTACCTCAAGTGACTACATCAATCTTTACCTGACTTTAGAGTTGTTTTAGCTTTAAAAAATATATTTTAAATCTGATTTTCCTGGAATCTCTCCCTGTTTTTGCTATTGTTAAAGAAAATTCCTCACCTTTAATAGATTCAAAAGAAAATAATTTATTCAATCCAACTGCCTTAAACAAGATGCACAAATGGGGTGTGTATACAAATTAAAACAGATACACAAAATGGGGTGTAGCTCCAACGTTGGTGCTCTGAATACATTAAAGTCTGTTACTGTAAGTCACGTGGCCACATCTTATGCCTATGGTCTGTGGATATAAATTTCCACCACAGGGAGGGGCAGTAAATATATTGACTAGTTACACAATCTAGGTGGAAAAAGGGAATAATATAAACATAGTTAATTACATAGAGTGTGAATAAGGAGTACTGGAGATTCTGAGGGGTATCAAGATGTATATGTAACATCTGGGGAAGAAGTGGCAGTGATGGGAATAGTGGAAGAAGAGACAGTATAGATGAGCAGACGATTTAGAATGAATAAGGACTGGTTTCTTTTCTCATCTCACCTTAAAGAGAACAACCATGTATTGATAACTTTCAAGTAATAAAACATTTTTTTTCAGATAAATAACTGAGTAATGGAAGACTGGTATTTTTCACTTCCAATTCAAATCCAATTTCTTTTGCATTTTTGCAATTTCTTGGTTGTAGAAGATGAGAAACTTCTGAAGAATAATGCAACATTTTTGTTAAGGTTAAATATGTTTTTACTTCTTAAGTAGCTATATATACCTTTGCATTTTTCATAAGTAGGCAAGAGATTTATAGAATTAAAAAGCTTTTTGATACTCTGGCTAATCATATTTCTTTGGATACAATTTAATATGTATGTCTCTTTCAAACAGTTTGAACATGAGGGCATCACTTTTCGCCATTCTTTATTCCCTGTGGAGTCTATCTGAATGTGTATCTATCTTTAAAGTTTATCCTCTGATCAACTCAGTTAGACACTTATAAAGATGAGAATGTAGCACACATTAATGTCAAGATTTCAGAATTCCCAGCCTGCATCAAGGGACTGAATTTTGGATTCATTCTGCAATTCCTAAACTATCTTCATTGGATCTCATTCTATTGACTTTAATTTCTTGTTTGCATTTTCAAAAGTAATTACAAATGTGAAGTCCTTGGATTTAATTGAATGAAAACAATGTATTAAATTGTCAAAATGTGCAAAAATATTTATACATCTGACTATTTAGCAGTATATAAAGCTGAAAACATAATTGAAATAGGCAAATAATTTCATGAAGGACTTCTTTTTAAGCTAACAAAATGCTTGTCAAGTCCAAACCAACATTAGTAGGTAAAATTTTACACTTAAAAATAAATTATTTTTCCGTATTAAACTAGAATGTATTCTAAACATTTGGTTTCTTTAAAAAACAAGCTCAAGATTATTGCATATAAGAATTATATATATAATGGAGAAGGCATCACAAAGATAAACACTATCTATAATATGTTGCTAAGATATTTATTGTCATTGAGTAATGCTCATGTTAAGTTTGATGTCATTAAAATTACCTCCAAATAGGGAGCACACTTATCAGAAGTGTATGAGAGTAATTTTCTTTCCTACATCATGCATTATTGACTTTTTTTTGAGTAATATGGCAGTGAAATATTTCTTTCATGCAGATTCCTTGACGAGCAATTTATCCCACTCACATTCATGTTGCTGTTAGCCCTTGTACGTGGGGTAAATCTAATTAGCAAACATTCTCATGCATTTCTATGTATTCCTTTGGTGGGCCAAGTAGGAAACTTGAGTAGATTTGCCTACAATGTAGACTCACATCTCTCAAGAAGGACCTGTCCCAAGGATTCCATGGAGGAGAGAGGAGCTAGCGAGTCTATTTGATTTTTACTCCAACTTAACAATATTCAACTTTACTCAGCAGTAATAAAGTTAATATGTTTTAAACCATAACTTTTCTATTTTATTCATCAAAAGTTTAGAAATGGCAAGTAGAGTAGGGGTACTCTTTATTCAAGGTGATCTTGAAACTCTTAGTACCTCTTATTTCATTGTAATTTGAATTCAATAATTGGCAAATTACTAGTGAGGATGGGTATGTATTTATATATTTAATTATTCCCGTCTTTCTTTTTTTGTGAAAAAATGGCTTCTGGGCTTTTTTCTATTTTTTATTTGGATTATTGGTCTTTTATTAACCTAAATTTTATTTTTGTTGTTATTAAATAAATTAGCTCTTTTATAATTTTATAACTTGAAAATGTTTCATATGCTGGTATTTAATTTTTTTTTGAGAAAGAATGGCCCTGAGCAAGCATCTGTTGCCAATCTTCCTCTTTTTTTGCTTTTTTTCTCTCCAAAGCCCCCATAGATAGTTGTACGTCATAGCTGTGCATCCTTCTTGTTGCTCTATGTAGGATGCCGCCTCAGCATGGCTTGATGAGCAGTGCTTTGGTCCGCGCCCAGGATCTGAACCCCTGGCTGCCAAAGCGGACCATGCAAAGTTAATCACTATGTGACCGGGCCAGCGCCTGTTGGTATTTGGTTTTATAATTTTTTTTTTGGTGAGGGAGATTGGCCATAAGCTAACATCTGTTGCCAGTATTCCTCTTTTTGCTGAGAACGACTGACCCTGAGCTAACATCTGTGCCTGTCTTCCTCTACTTTATGTATGGAACACTGCCACAGCATGGCTTGGTGAGTGGTGAGTTGGTCCAGGCCCAGAATCTGAACCCTGGGCCACTGCAGCAGAGCATGCGAATCTAACCACTACACCACCAGGCCAGCCCTGATTTTATAATATTCTATTAAGCATTTTATAACACTATTTAACTTTAAAATTGTGAATAAAAGGGATAGGGAAATCTCTCAGATAATATCATAACATTTTCACATTACATTCTATATTTTTAGTTTCAGAACAAACTCATTAAGTTCATGAAGCTGCTGAACATTTCTTAAATTAGAGCCTTCTGTCCTATCATTGCTATTTTGGACTTTAGCATATTAGATACATTTTCCCAAGAAAATTATTTTGTAACATTTATAGATTTCATTAAATTATTGCACTACACTTTATAGAAATGGAATGTGAAATGTTGGCAGCCATCCATGAGGTACTTTAATATATAATCTACTCAACATTTTTTCTTCCATCATTTTTATCAGTAAGCTTTTTATAATGAGTAACATATAGCTCTGTAACCTAACAACTGTTTAGGCTATCATTGGAAAAAGTTTAGATGATGCTAATAATTCACTGTGGTTCAGAATGCAACAAATACATTTGAGAGAATTTTTAAGGTAAAAATTGTGTTGACTCCTTGAAAAATTATTTCATTTTCCAAAAAACAAAAAATTCTGATGATTCCTTATCCAAACTGTTTGAAATGACTTTCATTAAAGTTCTGATTAGTATATCCATGAATTAATCCCTGTTATATGAAAAAAGGCAAAAGAAACCGCCCCCTCCCTGAGAAAACAAATCCAAAAAAACTATGGCATTATTTAATCAGTTGTTTAAGATATCCTAGTTGAGTCACATGTAAGGTATAGTAATTTTTACTCAACAAATTTTGTTAGGCAAAAGGCAATGTAAAGCTACTATTTACTTCTGGAAAAGTAAAAACGAAAAATTCTTGAGTTTTTTTTCATCTTTATTAAGATATAATTGACATATAACATTATGTAACTTTAAGGTATGCAGTGTATTGATTTGATACACTTATATATTGCAAAATGATTACCACTGTAGGGTTAGGTAACACCTCCATCACCTCACACAATTATCATTTCTTTTTTGTGGTGAGAACACTTAACCACCATTCTACTCTGTTTCTATGAGTTCAGCTTCCACATGTAAGTGATATCATATAGTATTTGTCCTTCTCTATCTGACTTATTTTGCTTAGCATAATGTCCTCGAGGTCCATCCATGTTGTAGCAAATGGCAGGATAAGAAAGAGATTTTCTAATGTTTGTAACACTTGCATCTAGCCTATTGTAAGCCCAGAACTATTTGTTGGAGTAATGAATGAATATTAACTTACTTCAAGTGACTTTTGTATTATAGTTCTATAATCCCTCTTAAGAAAAGAAGATTCCCTATCTTCTTAGGAAAATATATTAAAAAGTTAGAAGATAGATCGATATTCAAGTAGATAGATAGATAGACAGACAGATAGATAGACAGATATAGACGAATATAAGAAACAAACACCCTTGTGATCCATAAAGGGAAAGCACATGAGAAGTGGAGCGTAAAATATTACAGCCCACAGAGTAGAGAGTTATTGTAGTCCAAACTCAATAACTGATAAACAGAGGCTATAGGCCTATTTCAAACATGGCTGGGAAAATTCTACTTGCCACTGTTTGAATTTGGAAATGAGCTGGCCTGTAATTTTAGGTAAAACAGTTACTACAGGATCCAAGACTGAATGTTGGCCCCTTCGTGGTACAAGCCTAGAAATGAAACTGTGTGATTCACAGCCTGGACCTTAGCTGCTGTGAGACCAACTTAAGAGCTGTGAACAGTGAAAAGCCAATTCATGGATATTTACACCATCTCATGGGCAAACTGCCCTGGAAGAGAATCTTAGAAGAAAGTGAACTGTCACATAAAAATTTCAAAATTCACAAGGAAGACAAGCACCCCCCCAAAAGCATAAACAGGTCAAACAAAATGGGAGATGTAAAGGGGGGATTCTCTTAGAAAAATGAAAACAAACATATTCTAAATTCCATAATGAAGTGTAAAGGGTCAAGGAGAGTTGAGACAATTCTAAAAAGGAAGAATTGAGGAAGTAGTTGTGTTAATGGGCTTTGTATTCCAGATATCCAGCCATTAAGTGTGGGGATAATTTGCTACACAGCAATAGATAAATTATGCAGCAAGATTCCAGTCCTTGTTCTAGATTCTAGTCCACTGGTAGCTCAGTGTTCCTGGATGAGTTGTTTATTTGATTTAGGTTTTATTTCTCTTTATACAATTGTTACATTTACAGTGACTTCCAAATATGACAATGGAATGTATTAACGTAACTATATACTTTATTGTGACCAAAAAGTATTTTGTAGAGACCGGCCCAGTGGCATAGTGGTTAAGTTCAGTGTACTCTGCTTTGGCAGCAAGGATTCAGAGGTTCGTATCCATACACCACTCATCAAGCCATGCTGTGGTGGCAACCCACATACAAAATAGAGGAGGATGGGCACAGATGTTAGCTCAGGACCACTCTTCCTCAAGCAAAAAGAGGAGTATTGGCAACAGGTGTTAGCACAGGTCCAATCTTTCTTACCAAAGAAATAAAAAATATTTTGTAAAGATTTAATGAAGTCTAACTTGAATATAATTGACATTTTGAAATAACTACATGAAATGCTAACTATATCATAAGTCATCTGGTTGTAATTATTTCTAAAGAAACAGTCCAGTCTCATACTGAAAAGAACAGTTTTCCCATCAACTGGTTTCCATTTATACAAATCACAATTTCTAAAAAATAAATGATTTATCTAAATCATAAAATGCAACACCATCTTGCCAGTAGTGGTATCAATGTCTTTTCAGATTCTGCATATGAAAGAAGTAGATTTCTCATCTTTGTTTCTTTTTCTGTTGATATCTACCACAGTTAATAATGTATCAATTTAAATTGAAAATAATTTTGAATTAATAAAGAGTAAAGAGAGAGTAATTCAATATCAAGACATACATATGTATATGTTTGTCTTTTCCTGTGTTATTTACTGATAGTTGTTTATCAGTGATTTTTAAAATCCCATTCCCCATATTTTGTAGCATCTGAAACATTACATTTTGTTATAATTCTCACAACTAAATAATATACACTAAACTATAAAAAAGCCCCAACGCTTTATCAATCTGCACCATGATTTTTCATTTGTTCTTATTTTAATAATTATGACAGTGATGTGATTTATCAATATTTTCTTAGTCTCTGTTGATAGCAATGGCATGAATTTTTGAGGTTGACATATCCAAGTAGCACAAAAATGGAAACAACTTTTGTGTAAGTTAAATTTTTCTCCTGGCAAGACTGGCATGGAGAGCTTACCAAAGAATTAGACACCAATAGTCTTTGTAATGATCACCCACCTTCAATAATCTATACTAAAATAGATAGGAATACTGGGGAGGAAACCTACATCAATTTTAAATTTATATCCCATTTAATATATGAAAATAATGCAAATTCTTAAAAGCTCTTTTTAATATATTTTTTCTAATTATCTTAACTATTTTTTTAAATCTACTGCTCAGCTACTAGAGACCAAAAATTCAAGCTGCTTGTCAGAAAAGAGAAACAAAAACACAAATTGTGTTTGTTTTCATGGAGCATACAGTCTATGAACATAGAAATAACTGCAAAGAAACCTCGGAAAAAAGTGCTTGGATAATCAATCACCTAAATAAATGATTTCCTAAATTTGATATTAAAATATTTTGTTTTTAATTAATGCCACTCCTTGCTGGTGATAGTACATTTTCCATGCTGCTAGAAGTACGCAAATTAAGTTTCCATTTCATGGAAATAAACTGCTTGGTATTATAAACATATAAAGTATAAGTAGCCTAAAACTGTCTTTAGTTTTGTTTTGTTTTTTCCATTGGGTAGATAGGTATACAATCAGGGCATCTGTATAATTTATCAAGTACAAGAAAATATTACTTTTTAAAATCTCTCAGACCATTTTTATTTTTTTAAGTCTAAAATTGTGTGAATCAGATGGCAGCCTGTGGTGAGAACTGGTCTTCTTTGAATAGCCATAGCATTTCGACGAGGAGAAAAAACTTTGCCAAAAATAGGAAGAAGTGGCCCTTCAAACTTTCCTTCTCCATCCCAGGACAAACTGGGAACATTCATTTGACACTACTGTCGTTTTGTTCTCTATAATGCTGGTTACAATTTACTTCAGAAAGACATGAAGGACTTTTCTTCACAATAGCTGCAGTGAGAGAGGACCGTGCCTTTTATCTCTCTTTTTTTTGCAGGATAAATGGAGCAGGTGTAGAGGAATTAATGAAGCAACTGCCAAATTGCAGGGGTCATTGGTGTGTTGAAAGCTATAAATTAGCCAGGTCCTGTGGGAAATTACCCTCTACCTCTATTGAGATTCTGCCATTTCTAAATTCAAGTTCAAGACAAGAGAAAAAGCAATTTGAAAGTGGAAAAGAAATGTGCTAGTCAACTTCCATTATTTGAGGTGATTCTAAGTGAAAAACATGTCCTAGAATATATCTAAATATTAACGGTACAGAGAATTCCACCAATACAAATATAGTTAAAATTGTATTTATTCTACAGAAGAAAATATAGTTTGTGCTTTATTAAAACCATTTTTCTATTGGTAGGAGAAGTTTAAAACTACAAGAAAGACAATATAAACTTGTGTTCACAAAGATATTGATTTGTTGAATTCACATTAAATCTACTGTTTTTCAGGGAATAGTTACAATACAAGACTAAGGATTTAAAGAAATCAGATTTTAAATACGAAATCACAGAATGCACTTCTCTTACTTTCTGCCTAGACATTCACTTTCTCATTGTTAAATGAAACATCAAGAGGAAAGAGCTTTAATTTTAAAACCCATTTGAGATAATAGGATAAAAGCTAGAAGGAGAGAATACTAGAAAATCTTTTGAATTAGTGTTACAATTTTATTCATATTAATTTGTTTTAAAGTTACAAAGGAGCCAAACAAGAAATCTAATGTAGTTGTGATACAAGGAAAATAATTTGCTTGCACAACAGGCAAACCTGTAAATTAGGTCACTTCTTATAAATATCCTGCTCTTAAAAATATTTACAATTTTAGTTCAAAGGTACATAAATCCTTGTAAAATAATTTCAAAGTAAAACATCCTACAACTGAGGCAAGGACAGAAAATATAGTTTTGTCTGGAAAATTAAGAAAAAAGTAGTAAAAATTATGTATATATTGTCTATGTCTTTATTCAGATGTCAGATGAGTACAGTTTGTTAATCATTTTTCTCAATTCATGTCATACTACCATTTTCTGCATAAGTCCACTCTAATTTTCTTCTCTTTTTTATTTCTTTACTCTTATCCACATTATCATTTCTCTCTTCTCCAAAGTACATACTTCAATATGTTTGATAAACATCTTAGAATATATCTATGTCATTAAAAAATGTATCATAGGATTTTTTGTGTATGCTTTTAATTTTAGTTTATGATGTAGGAAAACATTTCTCATTCTGTTTCTATTTTTTTTCCACTTAGCATTGTGATACAGCATTATATAATCTATCCAGCACTAGGTAATGTATGCACCAGTATGTACTCCAGCCATGTTGCACTTCTTATAAATTCATTGCTTATGATTGCTGAGCAAGTTGTTTTCTGTGCAATCACCACATTTTACCTGTACTTCCCCCAACTGAGGGGATGCATATTGTTCCCAATAACCAATTACACAAAAAACACTGAAAGGAAAATCTCCATAAATGTTCCTTATGGACCAGGGCAAGTGTTTCCGTTTGTATATAAGCAGGATGGATTGCTGGATCCTAGGGTGTATTTTTGCCTAATTTCCTTATATTCTTCTGGAGGTAACCACTAAAATGGTTACATAGACCCAAAATGTGTAGAGCACAAATGTGTAGCTCCAGTTTTTTCTAAATGGTAACTTTTTTCCCCAAATGATTCATTAAAAATTCATTCTTTTCCCACTGATATGTGGTATCATTTTTATCACATTACAGTTTTTGATATGTACATGCACCTAGTACTGAGCTTTCAATACCGTTTCATTCTTTGTTAGTTTCACTGTCAAGACTATATTCTTTTTACTATGATTTTGTTATAATCAGTTACTCATGGACTTTTATACATCCATAAAATTTATGAGGTAAGTTGTTTAAAGTCATCAGTAAAGTCCTGCTATCATTGTCATAGAGATTACATTTAATCCATTGATCAATGTGGAAAGAAAGAAAATACTATAATGTCAAATAATTTCACCAATGAAGAAAGTGTAATTTTTTACTTACTCATATAGCAATGAAGGTTTAAACTCTATCAATCCTATCAACTATTTAGTGCCCTGTACATCCATTCTTTCAACACCCTAATTCTCTACTTAGCAGTTTAGATCCTTCGACATCTAAATTGTCTTCTTACTGCTTAGATGCCACATTTCATCATTATAAAACCTCACTTACTTACAACCACAACTACCTTGCCACAAACCACTGTTTTCATGTTGCAAGCCTGAGGAAGCCTAATTCATGTCCCCAGTAGGGCAGCCACATGTGGGTGGTAAAGAAAACATAAAACCTTGTTGATTAACCTTACCTTGAATCTAGAAACTCTAACTTCAATTATGCCCCTGCTGATGCCTGTCAATCCTACTGTATTTCTGCAAGTCCACTTCCTCTTTCATTTTCCTAGTTCATGCTCTTCACTCCTCTTTGACTCTCCCTCTCAACTAGTGACCTTGCTTATTTCACTGACAAAATTAAAAAGAATGAAAATAAACAACTTGCACATGATCTCATCAACCTTCCATTATCACAGACTTTTTTGTTGATTTACCCTCATTTTCCTGGACTCAAACATTGGAGGCTATCACGGTGTCATCCTCAGTCCCCGTCCCTTTCAATACTCACACTATAGGCGATTTTAAGTATGTTTTATGTGCTGGCTACTCCCCAGATTAATGAGCTGCCAAGGTTTCTCCCTGACCTGCAGATACATACATCCAAGTGCCTTATCAACATTTCTGCTTAGATATCTAAAATGTTTCTACAGCTTCACATGTCCAAAATGGAAGCCCTGATTTTTTTTTTCCCCACAAAAGCCAGCTCCATCTGCATTCTTCTTCTCAGTAAATTGCACTTTCGTTATATCAGCTATGTAGGCTGTGGTAGAAACTTGCCTAACTGACTGACTAAACTCATTCCCTGTTCTAGATAATATGTCCGAACTTCCACTGTGGTAGATGAGATATGTTACTAATTCTAGTCATTAGAATGCATGTAGAAATGATGTATATCACTTTAACTCCTAGTTTGAAACTAAATATCACTTACAATCCTCTTTACTCCTTTGGGTTCTGATGGCTGGGGAGGAGACAATCCCAGACCATGTGTAAAGAGGGCAGAGTTATATAATGGAAGGAGCTGGGATTCCTACTTTACTGCTTGGATGAGATTCTCCTAAGCAAGAAAATACATAGCAGATTGACATGTGTGCAGGCCACGTACAAATGAAAAGTCCTTGATATTTCAAGAGTTTATTTGTTTCAGAAAATAGAATCATAAGAGGCCCAAATATCTTGAATCATCTGAACTCTCCATCTTGCATATTCATTCAGCTATGTTCATGATTTGACCATCTTTTCAACTTTTTCTTAAGCTATTACCCTGTTCTAAGTCCCTGTTATCTCCAATATGATTATTGCAATAGCTGCAGAAATATTTCCCTTGGCAACACGTTACATCCTTCACTATAATTTTGTTTTGAAATGATCCTATTAAAACTTAAATCAAATAATGCAACATTCCTGATCAAAACTGTACAGTGGATTCTCTCCTCAGAACAGCCACATAGATTTATATGAAGTTTCTCTCCCTCATTGCCTCTCTGACATGCCCTTCTACCTCTTTGCCTCTCCCATTCTGCTGACATTCTCTGGTTATGTTGTAGGTCCTCAAACATGCCAAGTGCAATTGCACTTTTGTGTCTTTGTTTTAGCTGTTCCTTCTGCTTGAAAGGCTTTTATCTCAAGATAGATGCAAAGCTTTCTCATTCTGTTCATTGAGGCACCTGTTCAAATTTGTTGGAGAGCATATAACAGTGCATTTATCTCTTTTATTTTTGTCATTTCCATTTCAAGACATATGAACTGTTTTTAGTTTTACATCTTTATAAACAATGCATGGCTGTGAGCCTATTTGAAAATCTTCCAGTACACTATTTATCTAACTTATATATCTTGTGTTATATTTAAATTGCTACGCTATGAGATATGGGACGGTTAAAATATGCCAGGTAGTGCCAATTTATACTCCTACCAACAATGGATAAATACTCCAGGAGTTCAAAATCTTTACTAAAACCCAAAGTTATCCATTTTTAAAAGTTTTTAAATTTTAAAATTTTTTCTGATTAATTGATGGGTTTTAATTTTTAGTGCCCCGATGACTGACACATTTGAACAACTTCTGATATGTTTATGGACCATTTGCACAACCTGTTTTGTCAGATGTCTGTTCAATTGTTTAGACTATGTTCTTCTGCGGTTTTCCATCTTTTTTATTGACTGTATGAGCTACTTCTTTTTGTTAGTTCTTTAAGTGTTATGTTAGTTGGCAATATTTTCTTTCAAACTGTGACTGGTCTTTTCCACTTTTTCCTCTTTCTTTTAGCAATGCATGTTAATGATCATAAGCACTTAGGTTAACAATTTTTATATTTTTCAGTTTTTGTGCTCTCATTAAAATTTTTTAGATATGCCATTTTGATCTGAGAGTTGTGTGGAAAATAACAAAAATAATAGTGGAATAAGAAACAAAAATCTTGTCAAAAACCACATAAGAGTTAGTTTCCAGTACCTTCTTTTTATTTTTTTATATTTATTTATTTATTTATATTTTTGTAAGGAAGACTAGCCCTTAGCTAACATCCATTGCCAATCCTCCTCTTTTTTGCTGAGGAAGATGGGCCCTGGATTAACATCCGTGCCCATCTTCCTCTACTTTATATGGGACACCAGCATAGCATGGCTTGACAAGCGGTGCATCGGTCTGCACCAGGGATCCAAATCCGCTAAACCTGGAGTACACAAACTTAACTGGTATGCCACTGGACCAGCCCAACTTCTTTTTATTTTTGAAGAGTCTCATGAAGGGTTTATTACATTTATACATATATTACATTTATAATATCTTTTATGTTTAAAATGTCTTCAACAACTTTAAATGTGCCATTTTCACTCCCCAAGTTTAAGAATATTATTTCATTGTCTCTTGCCTTCTCATTGTTTCTCTTCAGAAGTCAGCCATCAGTCTTATTGTTGCTTATTTGAGAGTAACAGGTCTTTTACTTTTAGCTATTTTTATGATTTAAAAAAATCCTTGATTTTCAGGAATTTTGCCATGATATATCTAAGTATGGTTTTCCTTGTATTTATCCTGCAGTAGGTTCACTCACCTTGAATGTGTTGTTTTTCATGCGTGTTCTTATCTATCGCCTCTTTGAATTCTCTCTTTCATCTCTATCTGGTTCTTTTTTTTTTATATTATATTTTTTTCTCTTTCTTCTTCAGCTTGAGTATTTTTTGTGTGTGTGTGAGGAAGACTATCCCTGAGCTAACATCTGTTGCCAATCCTCCTCTCTCTGCTGAGGAAGATTGACCCTGGGTTAACATTCATGCCCATCTTCCTCTACTTTACATGTGGGATGCCTGCCACAGCATGACTTGATAAGTGGTGCATAAGTCCACGTCTGGGATCCAAACCTGCAAACCCTGGGCTGCTGAAGCAGAGTGCACGAACTTAACTGCTGTGCCACCAGGCTGGCCCCCAGCTTGAGTATTTTTGATTATTATTATGTTTTTTTGGCCTGTTAATTTCTTTATTTTTGTGTCTTACCCTGGTGTTAATTCTCTACCTTTAGCTAATTTTAGATATTGGATTTTTTCATTCTGAAATATGGTTATATTATTCAAAAGATGTCAAATTTCTGGTAAAATTCTCCTTCCTTTTATCTATTTCAGCAATCATTTCATCTATTTTTTTACCATTGTTAGTCAAATTTTATCCATTTTTTCCACTAACTTCAAATTCTTGACAATTTGCAAAAATGCATTTGCTGCTAATTTTCTTTAAAATATCTGTCATATTTTGGTCTTGAATGTCTAGTAATATTTATGTATGCTAAACTGTATATATAAAGTTACTGTAGAGAATCCAGATATTGTTTTCCTTCACCAAAGAAGATTCTCTTGTTCCTCTGCTCTGCAGATACAGTGAGAGTATCATCATTTCAATCCAAACATGGACGTTGTTGGGTCAGTGCTGGACTGAATTTGAGGATACTTGGCATACCTCTGCTTCCTTCCTGTTCCTTGAGCTTGGACTCGGGTTTTCATTGAGACTATATCAGATTTCTGTGGCCTCACCCCTAAAGGACTACAGAATATTCATTGCTACCCTTAAACAGTTTCCCAGTGTGTATCTCCAATCTCCTATCCCTGTGCAGAACAAATATCTGGGATGTACTGATAGGCAAAGACTAGTCATATGCTTTGTTACCTGAGCACAGTGACAATGCAGGGAGTTTTACTCTACGTTCAAAAAGACTGTAACTCTAGGTCTCTGGCCTCTTGAGCAGACCCAGAACTCAGATGATATTCTGTGGTGGGAGCTGGGCATGTGGTTGATAATCCTCAACTCTTGAAATTTTGATTACTGAAAGCTTTATTGTTTTTTCTTTCCCCCAGCATAGTTTGTCTGCCTATGCTGATCCCAACCCTATGTCCAAGCCCAGAATTGGAAAAGGCACCAGCTCAACAAACAAAACAAAAACAGTGTTGGTGAATGGCGGTATAACTCAGACAGCTTCTAATGTCTCTTGAGTGAGGTAAAAACTCTAAAATAAAATCTATTAATATGTTGTGGAGACTATAGTAATTTAATTAAATTAGATAAATAAAAATTATTATTAACTCCTTTTCAGTTCAGCTCAGAATTTGGCATTAAATGAGCTGATACTAATTTTTAAAAAATATGTTTTCAGAGCTTTTTTAGTTTACTACTTGTGGACGAGTGACTGTGGGTCTGCTAGTATCCCTACTCATCTTCTGATTAACAAATAAAAAACAAAACACTTATATACCATTCACCCCTTGTCAATGCATATGTTATTATTGTATATTTTAATTTGTTTAAAATTCTTTAAACCTCAAAATCATTATCATTTTCAATTTACAAAGCGTTTATTTATGTTTCCCTATACAATCTTTTTCTCTTTATTTCTTCTTCAATCCGACCTTTCATCTAAAATAATTTTCCTTGTTTTATTTTATTTGATTATTTCATTAATTAATTATTTATGTTTAGTGAGATTTTGCAGGGAGCAAACTCTTACTGTTTTTATTTGGTAAAAAAGGTCTATCTAATATTATTAAAATATGTTTGCATTGACTACAGAATTCTAGCTAGAAATTTACATACTTTTATCACAGAAGACAAAATCTCATTGTTTTCTGGATTTTACTTTTGATTTTGAGAAGTTAGTATAACTTATCTTTAAAGGTAAACTATTTTTTTTTCTCTTTAACACCTTTATGTAGTGTTTTATAGTCTCTTTTAAACTTTACATAGGTACCTTTGATTATTCTACTCGGGACTTATAGATATTCTTATGTATTTGAATTGAAGTTTTTCATCTGCTCTGAAATATTTTTTCTTCTAGCATTGCCTCTGTCTCGTTCTCTCACTCTTCGTTCTGTTGGTCCAAGTAGACAGATGTTAGACTCTTCCACTATCTGTCATTCCTTGTAAGCTCGCATTCATATTTCCATCTCTTTGTCTCTTGGAAACAATTTGGGTAATGTCTTTATTTTTATCTTTGAATTCTCTAATGACCTCTATCAATTCTGATATGAAATTGAGTTTATTTTTTTAACTTTTCTATTTTATTCATATAAAATTTACATATGGTAGATGTACAAATCTCAAGTCTATAATTAGATGAGTTGAAGTAAATCTATGCATCCATGTACCCATAACCATAATCAAGATACAGAAGTTTTCTATCACCTGAAAATCCCCTTATTTTCTTGTCAGTCTTTGCTTACATCCATAAACAAACATAATTCTGTTCGTTGTTTTGGGGGTTTTTTGCTAAGGAAGATTTACTGGCACATTCGTGCCAGTCTTCCTCTTTTTTTTAGTATGTGGGCCACTAGTGCAGCATGGCCACTAGCAGAGTGCTATAGGTCCATGCCCAGGAACCAAACCCAGGCCACTAAAGAAGAGCACACTAAACTAAACCACTAGGTCACTGGGGCTGGCCCCACAATTCTGTTTTTATGACTATGAATTACCTTGATTGATTTATAAATTATCTAATAATTTATTTAACTTTAATTTTCTATTGTTTATTTAAATTAATTTATTCCATTAATAAATTTAAAATTTACTACAAGTATGGTCACATAAGACGCCCTTCAGCTGTAATTGTTTTGTCATTACTTTGTCTATTATATTTGTAAAACAATTCACATTTTTTATGTTTAGTATTTTGTGATTCATATTATGTATATCTCTGTGAGCATCTTAAATCATAACTACTTTCTACTTTTATTCTGTTTGGTTTGTTAATTTTCTTTGTCTCTTGTAGGTAGCCTGTGTATATGTCTAGCAATATTTCTCAAAGAAGTTACATTACCATGGAGTTATTAACTGGCCATATGTGCCCAAGAGCAGACGGTAAAATCTAGACCATAGCTTACGGTCCTTCCCTTCCTTCTGAATGTGGGACATCGAGGTGGTAGAGCAAGCAGTTCACAGTATGGAGCCTCTGATGTCAGTCTGGGCTTCACACTCTTTTTTTTGTGACCAGTCATTCAGGACTATTGTCCTTTAAGGTCTCTGCTGGTAGCTCTGCCTAAGATCCTTTTCCTTTCCAAAATTTTTCTCCTTCAAATGTAATACTCTAAACTTTAAGATTTGAAGTGAGAGACAGGAGAAGAGAGGCTTTAGTTCTATCAGAAGTTGCTAAACCTCTTGTGCGTCCTTCACCCTAGCCAGGCTCCAGGTCCCTAGAACTCTGTTGGTGTTTATTTGTCCCTTAAAGTAGGCTTACGGCAGACAAGTATCTTTACAATCCGTACTTGCTTCCTGGATCTCAACTCTTCTCAGCCCCACAGTCCTTGTGACCCACCTTGTAACCCACCAGCCCAGTGCTATTTGTATTCAGTTGTAAGAAAGTCATTAGAAGTCTTTCAATTATTTTTCAGATTTCTGCCCCTATTTTGATTTTTCAGACTTAGGTTAAAGACGGGACTTAGGTTAAAGACTAGAAGCTAGAAACCCATGTTAGTCTGCCATATTGTCAGAAACTATTTAAATCATAGTTGTGGAGCAAATTATATGCTACTTTCTATGGAAAATGAAGAACAATAAGTCAGATATGGTTCTATAAATGCGTTCGTTATAATTCCAGCTCTTGAAGAATCAATAGGAGAAAAATTTCATTTTAGAAGCTTATTTATCCTATATCATTCTTGAAATAGGTAGCACAAATCAGTTATGAAAAGTCTTACATCTTCAATAAATTCAGATGCAGACAGGGATAATTACTATCTAAATGTTCTAAGAATGTATGATATCCATTTTACAACTTCTGTACTCTTTTTGTAAATGATTAGTAATTCCAAAATATATGTCATTAGAGATTATATTTCAACATGGTCCTTTATATACTTACTTCATGGTAACTTTTCATGTACTTTTACACTAATTGCATTATTAAATAGTGATTTAACTTTAGTGAATTATATGTGGCAAGACACTTGATTTGAAAGAGTTGTCTGAATTAATAAATATCAAAAATAACTTTTGCTATTATTCTCCAAATGTGAGAAAATTTAGTGAAATAGTAACACTACAAAATGATGACAGACTTCTCCATGTCTTAAAATAAATGTTTAAATAGGTCCCTTATTAATTTAGAGTTATTCTGGAGATTTAAATGTGGCCTCTGAATATTCTGAGATTTACTTGTTTAAGATTTTTAGCAGTGTCTATAGATTACTTCATGGTTTTGTTTTTCCAAATTCAAATACAATTTCTCTATTATTTTTATCAGAAATTGGAAGTACCAAGCATCAATACTCTTTATAGGGAATGATTCCTGAGAGAATCTTACTGATGGGTTTTGTCTTAAAAAGATGAGATATACTAAGATTTCAGTTCTGTATTATTTTCTTGATGAAGAAATTGTCCTTATTCAATGATGCAGAAAATATTTAGTTTCCTCTTAAATTGATAGATTTCTGTTGAAATATGGATGAATTGGATCTAGTCTTAGAAGATTAACATTTTTGTTTTTTTATAAATTTGCCTTTCCCCTATTAATCTTTCCTTGTTTCTCAGCAGATATCTGCATGAATACTAATTCGATAACTTTGGTTTTAGTATTTATAGCTGCTAATGACAGATAAGTTAAGATAGAGTATCTCTAATAAAATAACCTAATTAAAGAATTCTCAAAGTGTGTGACTCAAACACTAACAAGTATTTCAAAAAAAGGAGGTGCTGTTGAATGAAAAAAATAGTGTAGGGAACACTGTGTTGAAATTGAGAAGATATCCATTACAAGAGAGTGAAAATATTCTAATTTATTAATGGATATTGTACATTTCCAATTGAAAATATATTTTTTATTTTCTAAACATATTTGCAACATCTCATAGGACTAACTAGAGTACACACTTAGAGAAATGCTAAAGCAATTGCAAACAAAATTTTCAGGAAAATGTGGTCTTTAGTGATAATAAAGAAAATAGTAAAGACAAATATACCAATATATTTTAATGTAAAGAGCAATTCTTTTCTGCTATAGAATGTGGACTGAAGACAGGAGGCCCTAATTCTAGTGTCATTTGTATCATTTTTTATGGAAGAAATTTTGAGCTGGACTGATAACATAATTTGCACTGTCAGAAATGTAAATATAATAAATAAACTATGGATTGGCCTATTCTGGACATTTCTTATAAATGGGATGATACAGTATGTATACTTTTAGGATTGGCTTCTTTCAATTAGTGTAATGTTTTCAAGGTTCATCCATGTTGTAGAATATATCAATATTTCATTTCTTTTTATTATTAAATAATATTCCATTGTGTGATATGCTACATATTGTCTATCCATTTATCAGTTGATGGTCATTTGGCTTGTTCCCACTTTTTGGGTATTTTAAATAGTGCAACTATAAACATTCATGTACAACCTTTTGTGTGGACATACGTTTTCAATTTGGGGGATATATATATTATATTATATAATTGTTGAATCACCTGGTAACTCTATATTTAACATTTTGAGAAACTGCCAAACTATTTTCCAAAGTGGCTGCACCATTTTACAATTTCATCCACAATGTATTAGGATCCCAATTTTCTACACTGTCCTCAACACTTGTTATTGTCTGTGTTTTTTAGTTTTGCCATCCTAGTGGATATGAAGTGATAGTTCATGATCTTGATTTACATTTAAATAATGACCAATGGTCTTGAGCATTTTTTTCACATGCTTATTGGCCATTTGCAATATCTTCTTTGTAGAAGTGTTTATCCAAATCTTTTGCCCATTTTTAAATTGACTTTTATTTCTTTTTTATTTTTAGTTGTTTATATATTCTGAATACAGAGCTTTATCAAACACATAATTTTCCAATATTTTCTCCCATCTGTGAGTTGTCTTTTACTTTCTTGATTGTGTCCTTTGTGGATAAAACCTTTCATTTTGATGAAGTCTAATTTATCTGTTTCTTGATTTGTCTCATGCTTTTGGCATCATATTTGAGAAACCATTGTTTAATTCTAGGCCACAAAGCTTTACTCCTACATTTTCTTCTAAGATTTTTATACTTTTGGCTCTTACATTTAGTTCCATGATACATTTTAAGTTAATTTTGTTCGTGGTATGAGATAAAGGTCAAGCTTCATTTTTTTTTTTTTGGTGAGGAAGACCAGCCCTGAGCTAACATGTGTTGCCAATCCTCCCCTTTTTTGCCTAGGAAGATTGGCCCTGGGCTAACATCCATGCTCATCTTCCTCTACTTTTTATATGTGGGACGCCTCCACAGCATGGCTTGATAAACAGTGAGTAGGTCCACCCCCAGGATCCGAACCTGTGAACCCCCAGCCGCCAAAGCAGAGCATGCGAACTTAACCACTATGCCACTGGGCCCACCCCCAGCTTCATTTTTTCACATACACATATCCAGTTTTCCCAGCACCATTTGTGTCCTAGATCCTTTTTAAGGTACTATATAACTACCACCTGAGGCTGTTATATTTCAATGATGATGAAAACCTTTGTATGTAGACATATTTTCTTACCTAGTATAAATAGTAGTCTTCAATCTAGGTAACTGAGTCAGAAATATCACATAGTTGAGTCACAACTGATAATGCACAATCAAATTTTTCCTGTGACAAACTAGTCTGGAAGTTTCTTTGCTGTGACTAATCTAAGCAAACCAAAAAAAAAAAAAAAAAACAGGTAAGAAGGAATATATCAAAGTTATTGCATTTATATATGTGGAAGTTATATGGCACAGTAGGAATGCCTAAAAGTGTGGCAGCTATTGTGCATGTGTTAAGAGTAAACTTCAGCTTCTCTTAGAGAAAATAATAGAACTCCAGAGCAAACAACAAACTGAAGGAGTTCTATTCTAGCAAGAAAATATAGTACATGATGTAAGCTATTTAATTGTTGTCATGTTCTTATTCTTTCTTTTGACTCCTCACAAATAATTTGATATGTTTCTGCAGCAGATCACTTTTACCTATTTGAAATGTCTTGTTACCGCTTGTGGTTCATTAGTGAGTTTATATTCTATACAAACTTATTACGTTTTAGCTTTTCCTAGATTAACTCAATAGTTTAATTATTGAATACAACCCCATCACAGCACCAAGCTTAGTGATTTGAATTGTAGCTTATATAAAAGGAATTTAAGAGGTTTTATTTGCTGTTTAATACCATGCCTTATATTATTTTCTCCACATGCTAAGAGTTTACATAGTTTATTAAGTATCTAAAAAAGGATTGTTGCAATCTCACTGTGTGAAATTGTGTTTTGAAAGAAATATTTGAAAGTATCACTAAATATGAATGTTAGTTTGCTACAATTTCTCTTATACTAATTAATCACTCATTGTTCTGTTAAAATAATTACTTAAATTTAATGATTCCATTTTATGTATCATGACAACAAGGGATAAATAAATGTAATAATTCTCAAAATAAGCTAGTGAAGTATTAATGTATTAATTATAATGAGCAAAGTATGTCATATGTCCAAGATTGCAGGGTAAAAGGGGGAATCTGGATGTGAGCTGAGGCTGTCAGATTCTAAATTCTCAGTTGCTACAACAGAAGGTGATGGTGAAAACTTAAAAACTAAAATTTATTTAACCAGAGAGAGCTAATTTATTTTGTACTCTACATATCAAGGATTTTAAAAGTGTTTTTTTTCTATTTTATTTTCCAGTCTACTAAAACACACACCTGAACCTTAATTTAATCACAGTCCTCAACTGTTTCTGGAGCGTGATCTCTCCATGGTCTTTGTGACTGTATTTAAACTTTAGAATAAACTTAATGCCAGAATATGTCATCACCCAAAATATATACCAAATCAAAGCTGTAGGAGAGGAACAGGGCCAGAGTCTGAGCTCAGAGACAATGCCGTGGGAATTATTATTTAGATTCTCATTCATGCCAAAGCAGCCACAAAGAACATGAAACAAGTGAGGAATTAAAGGACTCTCTGTCATTGATGTCTGGCCAAATATCATTTGGGCAAAATGCAAATTAGCAATGCATAAAAAACAACTTCTGAAATTCTAAATAGGTTTGAAAGAGGGGCAAATCAATAGAAGATCATTTAAAAAGAGGAAAATTAAAATAAATGGAAGGAAACTCACTAAGGGAAAAATACCACTTCTCATGTTTTACCTTTCAAGTATCACTAAAAATGATCCCAAAACATCTCAACAGAATAAATATCATTGCTGAAAATTTTCAAGTAGTGTAAAAGAATAATCTTCACCCCCAGTTTTCGTCTAACAAGTCATTACTTTTAGCACAAGTGGTTGTGCAATATTCTAGTCCTCTTTCTGTGCATCAGCTATGCAAATGCTTGTGGAGATGTGTATAGACAGATCCACATACTTGTGTACGTTAATGTCTAGCAATTCCACTATTGATAGTTCATTCATTTCTTTTCTGTTGTTTCATCACTTAAAAACTGTAATGAATATTTTATCCATATATGTGCAGTGACACTGTTTCTATTAGGTAGATTCTTTAAAAGGGAATATCTTAGAAAGGGATTTCTGTGTTCTCACTGTCATTAAATCAATTGCAAAATCTATCTCTCATAGGATTTTTGGAGTGTTTCATATATCTTGCTCTAGAAAATTGAGGTGCCTAAATGAAAAGAGAAACACTATTTGAAAAGTACAATAACCTCCTTGATTAACAGAGCAAAACGTGATTCTACTTTTCAAAACTGAAATACATATCAAGGAATGATGTGGAACCCAAATGTGAAATAATCTGTGTTCTCTTTGTGATTACGACACGACGGGTGTGTATGTGTGTGTGTGTGTGTGTGTGTCTGTATGAAAAGAGAAAATCATTTTGAAAAATTGGGGGCGCATAATTCTTTCTTCAGAGACTTACTATTTCATCTATTCTCAAATATTATTTTTATTCTATTGTAGAAAGTGCTTCCTACAAAATGAAATGTCACACACTTTGATACATGAAATAAAAGCTAATTTGGAATCAAAGCAATAGAATAATGACTTTGACCAAATACCTTTTCAGAATTAGCATATGGCAAGAACAAATTTCATCTTTCCCAAGAAGAAGAAAATTTCTACCTTCTGTTCTTGTCTTTTTTTTTTTGGATCAAGTATCCATGACAAATAGACATTTATCTGTGTTGAGATGATAAATATAGCATAATTATCTATTCTGCTTTGTCTGGGATTAACTGGAGGAGCTATTGCTAAAGCTATACCACATCCAGCTTTCGCTAAGCGATTGTCTGTGTTACTTAATGTTTGATTTAGTTAAACAATTCCAATTGTTTTCTATTGACGTTCTTTTCTGGATAATGGCATTAAAATTTGAGGAAATTATTTTATAGAGGTTTATAAAATGAATCTAAAACTTCTTAAATTCAATTTCAAGGAAATGAAAAGATTAAAAACATGCTTTATTTATTTGTCTCAGCATGTTTAAAAATAAAATTAACAAATTAATATTTGCGTTTGGATACTTGACTTGACTTTCCAAAAAAAGACATTGTGCTTAAAATTAGGGTAAAGAGTAGCAATCTGTGGAAATAGAAACTCCTAATGTACAATTAATCATAGTGCCTTCACACGGCCTCACAAGAACAAGTCTCAGTGATAAGGACTGAGGAGCTCAAGGCAAGACACTCAGTTGTGAGGTGTGGTCCCCCTCCAGAGATACACGTTCGAAGAAGGTGACTCCTTCTCCAGTCATCAGCGTAGGAATAGGCATGTGGCTCCCAGATTCAGACTAACGGAAGTCAGTTAGAGGAATTATGGACAAGATTTCTTCACTAACTAAAAGTAAAAAGTGGACAAATCTTTACCCTTTTGCTTTTCTCTTTGCTTTCTTATGCAATTTTGTGAGCACACGACGACTGGAAATACAGAGCCACCTTATAACAATTATGTGCGGGACGTAAGAGGGTAAAGTCAAAAGAATGTGGCATTTTCTCCTTCCGTGCCTCACGCCCAACTTACACATTTTACTTTCCTAGCTAAAAAGAATCTCATCTATTCACGGAGGTGGTTGTATTCGAGGGCTTCACAAGTAACCAAGCTGGATACAACTTGGTAATGCCAGCATTTGTCATACAGCCAAACAGTGACAAGGGTGTGAAGCGTGACTGTTTTCTAAACCTTTTGCCTTTTCATATGGAGAGGCAAAAGTTATGCAAAGAGGGAAAACATGATGAGAGATAATAAGAACAATATAATTTTACAAATTGAGAAACAGATAGAAATCCTTAAAGTAGAAAAATCTTTCATAGGAACATGTAACTATTTCTAAGAATATGTTCTATTATGAAATACTAATTGATTCAATTATTAATTTATATGAATCCCTGTTGAAGAGCTTTTTAAAAGGATGTCTAATACCCATAAGTCATATTCAGTTCTTGAATCGTTTGTTCTAGATTTGGCTGTTGTACTTGGAGAATTATGAATAAGAAGTACAATTGACACATTTTTAGTATATATTGAATTGAAAAGTGCCAATCTATCCTAGATAGTGAAGGGGAGAAAGAGCATTCTCTGCCCACTCTGGGTCCTTCCTGGCTGGGCTACAAATTAAATTGACATGAGGCCGAATAGCAGGAGAAAATCAAACAAAGCTTTATATCATGTATACATGGGAGATACCTGGGGAAACAGAGTATCTGTTGACAAAATGGCGGACGTTCTCCTCTTAAATATACACAGGAGGATATTGAGGGTGGGTCAGTTATGGGAGATTACCAGAAAGGCACAGTAAGGTTATTATTGCGGATTTAAGGCCTCGCCTTCCACATTGACAAGTTTCTAGAGATGAGGTCATCTGCTTCTCTTCCCAGTACAGAGAAGGAGACACCTTTACAAATGGAGATTTCCCTCACAAATGTAAATGTCTGGTAAACAGAACCTTGATAAGAATAGGCATAGCAAAGATTCTCCCAGTCTATTGATACCCAGAGTTATCCAAGGTGATGGCCCGTCTCAGGGACAAGCCTTCTATCCCAAATCCCTTTAGACAGTTGGGGGGGTGAAGGTCAAAGCCCCCTTCAGAGCAAGGTAAAGAGCCACATCTTCAGGTGGCCAATTCTGATCCCCCACAATAGTAGTTAGCAGATTTTTCTCAATTTTATTATCACCATAAATGTTAAGTGCTGACTACCTTGATTTATGGAGGACAGAGCACTCTATAATAGCATTTTCAAGATCTGAGAAATCAAATAAAAAGTTAATTCTTGTTTGAATATTAAAGAATGTCCTGCATAGCACATCAGTATTAGTATTGACAGGGTATTTATTGCATATTTAATGGATACCTGGCTTTGGATGTTTTTTCTAACATATCAGTTCTCTACAAACTAGTCAATAAAATTTTGGGAAGTGCTATAACAATTGAATAATTTTCCAATAAAGAAAACTATCTATGTCAATAATAAAAATATGTTATATTTCTTTTGATAAGTGAATATTTGGACTCTTTTAAAATTATGAGCACATTAATAATTACTATTTTCTTACACATATGAAGAATAATCCATATATATTTTAAAAGATGCATAAAAATGAAATGGAAAAAATTGGCATAGTTGATCATTTTCTTCTCCGAAATATGTCCTTCAATTGGCTTCTAGTACACTACATTTTCCTCAGTTTACTGTGACTTCATTACCTGGCTACTCCTTCTCAATCTCTTTTGATGGCTCTTTCTTACATCCCTGACCTTGTAACACCCAAGTGCTCTGAGGAACCATCCGCCTACCTCTCCCACTTCTATCTACTCTCACTCTGTTGATGATTTTACCACTTCTAGAAGCTTTAACTACTCTCCATACATTGACAATTCCCAAATTTATCTCTACTGTGCAGACGTTGCCATTGTATTCCACTCATGTATCTCACTGCCTACTCAATATCTCCATTTCAATACATAATAGCTAACTCCACAAGTCTAACGCTTTTTCTCACAACAATTACCTCTTTTCCCAAAGTTTTCCTCATCTGAGTTAATCAAAATTCCATTGTTCCAGTTTCTTAGGCCAAAAATATTTGAGTCATTGACTCCCTTCTCTCCCACCAAATGCAAATGGCTCCATAAATCCTGTTGATGCTATCTGTTATGAACAGAGTTGTGTCCCCCAAAATTAATATGTTGAGGTCCCAACCCTCAATGTAACTATATTTGTGAAAAGGGACATTAGGGAGGTAATTAAGGTTAAATGAGGTGACAAGTATGAGGTCCTAATCTGATAGGGCTGGTGTCATATGAGAAGATAAAGAGACACTAGAGATATGAGCAACTGAGTGACTTCCACTTAAAAGGTTCACTGTGGAGAGCTCTCTATCTCTCTGTGCAGGCATGGAGAAGAAGCCAAGTGAGGACACACCTTGAAGGCTACTACTACTATTAGCTAGGAAGAGAGTCTCAACAGAAACCACCTCTGGTCCCTTGATCTTGGGCATCCATCCTCCAGAAATGTGAGAAAACAAATGTCCATTGTTGAAGCCACCCCGTCTGATGTTTTGTTATGGCAGCTCGAGCAGACTAACACACAATCTTTCACAGAATATCAACACTTATTGCCTCTTTGTCTGTCTCCAGCCTGCTCCAAGCCACCATTATTTCTTGTAATTATTACAATTACCTCACCACTGGTGTCCTTTCTGTCTTTCTCCCCTTCAGTTAGTCTCACCATTGCATCCACAGCGAGCCTTTAAAGTGGAAGTCACTCTTGCTTCTGATCCTCTGCTCTCCTCAAAGCAGAGTATAAACCAAGTGCTTAAACTGATCTGGCTTCTTTTTACTTCTTGGAACTCAAATCCCACTACTGACTCCATCATTCATGCTATTTTACTCACACCGACCTCATAATAGACCCTTAAATATGCCAACTGTCCTCCTATATCAGGGCTTTGCACCAGCTGTCCCTTTTCAGGAAATCTTCCAGAAGATATCTACATGAGCTTTTCCTCCTTCCCCCATTCTTTGCTCAAATTTCCCTTTCTACCTGAGCTCTTTCCTGACACTCTACTTCAATTTGACCTCTCCCCATACTCACTGTTACTCCCCCTATTTTTTCCTGTTTTTTTTCTTCATAGCTCTTACTCCCATCTAAGTGACTATATGTATTACTTATTTACTTCTTTTTTCTTAGGTTGTGTGTTTTCCCCCTCTCCCATTAGAATGTAAGGTCTATCAGGTATATTAGTTTTTCTATTGCTGCCATAACAGATTACCACAAAATTATCAATTTAAGACAATGCAAATTTATTATCTCAGTTTTTGGGTTAGAAGTCCAGGTAGAACATGGCTCAGCTGGGTTCTCTGTTTAGAGTTGACAGCAAGGTGCCAGCAGTACTGCACTCCTTGTTGCAGTCTCTGGGGATGAATCTGCTTCTAAACACGTTCAAGCTGTTGACAGATTTCAATTTCATGCGATTGTCAGGCTGAGGTTCTTTTGTGTTGTTGATTGTCAGCTGAGGTGATTCTCCACTTCTAGAATCCACCCCTATACTCTGGCTAATGGCCACTTTCATGTTCAATGCCAGCAATGGTTGGTTGAGTTTCCATCATTTTTCTAATCTTTCTGACTTATCCTTCTGCTCCCTATCTCCTACTTCCAACCAGAGAAAATTCTCTGCTTTTAAGAGCTCATGTGATTAGATAGGACCCATCCCAATAATCCAGGAAAATCTCCTTATTTTAAGGCCCATAACCTTAATTACATCTGCAAAGTCCCTTTTGACATATATTTTAACATATTTAGAAGTTCTAGATATCAGACCTCGACATGTTGGGAGAGCCATTCTTCTGCCTATCACAAAAATTATATAGATATTTAAGTGTGTTCATGTATTTTTTTTCACAATGCCTGGTTGAAATTCAATGTAAATTAATGTGTATTTAATAAATTGTTGAATAGTCAACTTTTGAAAAATCCTGTTTAACATTAAAATATTCTAGTAGTGCTTTCCAAATAACATTGCAAATTAAACAGCTGCATTCTTTCTAACTTACTGCCCAAATAGTTTAGATTCATCTTAGTACTATCATTTATCTGAGATGCTCCAAGAATTATAACCAAATTTAGTGGTTGGCATTGTTACCAAGGGATTTATAATCTACTAAAAGGCGTAAAGAAAGGTCAGAAATTACTATGAAACAGTAAGTGATATTATATGTCTCATAATTTTGAATGTTATGAGAACATGTTTTCACAATGGTCGGAAGAATCATGGAAAGTTTTATCAAGAAATGTGACTTGAAGAATTAAAATAATTTCAATAAGATGTGATGCCAGGGGAAGTCACCCCTAAATAGAGTAAAATATAGCAAAAATGTAGAAGTAAGAAAGTGCAGGGCTTGTTTGAATGAGAACAAGCAGCATCTGTGATTTTTTTCAAAATAAATGGTATGAATAGAGACAGAAAAGAAAAATCTGGAAACAATAACATTAACAACATCTATTTATTGAGCAGCCATGAAGACCATGCACTCTCCAGTGGGAAGATAACACAATGGAAAACAGAAAGCAAAGTTCCAATCAGTGGACACAAAAATAAACAAATACAAAATATATAATCTCTCAGTTAATAACGAGTGTTCTATAGAAAAATAAAACCCTGGCAGGAAAGCTTGGGAGTCTCAGAGGGGTCATGCCACTTTGCATAAGGTGGTCAGAGAAAATCTTTCAGAGAACAAAACATTTAAGGACATATCTAAAGCAATGTGAAAAACTGAGCCAGCCTGGTTTCTGAAGGAATAATCTTCCAGGGGAAGAAAGAGAATGTGCAAGGATCAGAGATGAGATAGGCCAGGAGCAGGTTTAATTTATTAGAGAAACAGGAAGACTCATAAATCAGGAACAGAAAGATCATGTGTTAGCAAGAACAGTGGTAGGAGGTATGGTCATAAAGGCATTTACAGCCTTGTGATGGAGGGCCTTGACTGAAAGAGTCAAGACTTCTGACTAGCTTCATAAACTGTGGGTCACCACTGAGTTACTCGGAGGTGATTTGGAGCTGTTTGTTAAGAAGATGACTCTGGAAACAATATACAGTGTGAAGTCAAATTGGAATAGATTAGCTGTTGAGACATGTTAGGGGGCTATTACAATAATCTGGTGGAGAAGCAGAACATTTGTACTTGCAGACGTGGTGATGGTGTTGAAGCTGAATAGGAAGTGAGACACTGTGAAAGAACAATTGAGAAGAGACAGAAAGGAAGAAATGGAAATAAAACTTGGTATAGCATTTCCAAACTTAAGTAAATGGAAGTAACTTAAGATGGAACACTCCTTTTGGGAGCGACAAAACATCCTATCATTAAAAATATTTTATGAGTTGTTGCTTGCATACTGCATCTGACACCACTTGTGGGATGCCTCAGATTCTTGCCTGTACCCAGCTTCTCCTCGGCTTGATTCAGACAGAAGAAGCTGCAGGAACTAACTCACATTAGCACTTGCAAAATTCCACCAACTGGAGCTGTTGCCCAACGTCTTGAACTTCTCTTCCTCAAGACTCCCATCATGAGATGGGAATTTCAATTATCTCATACTCTCATGTTTAAATGAATTAAAAAGTAAATTAACCAATGTCTACTCCAATTTTATGCCACAAATGATTTGAAGAGTTTGTGTAGGAAAAAACAAAATGAATGAAGAGCAGAACAAGGAACAAAGCACAGATTGGAATAGAGGTTACACACCTGAAGAGATAGAGATGGGGATTCGGATGCCCATGGCTGAGCTGCATATTTGAATCTTAGCTTACTGGCAGCCTAAATGAAAAGGTGAAGAAAAGCAGTAACAATTCCGTCGTTGCTCCTAGAGTAAGAGCATTATGTTCCTCTGGGGAAGGTAACTTTCCTGGAATTATTTATGATTTTTTTTTTCTTTTGTGGGCCTTTACCTCAGTGACAATGAATGGCATAATGTGCAATGGCCTCAACCACATTTCCCCAACAAATTGTGGGTTTTAAAATCTGATCTTCATAGGTCCTTTGAAGAAAGATGAGACTATGATACAAAAGTGAAACTCAGATAAATTTGGGCGATGGAACTCACGGAAAATAAGAAAATAATCTACCACTATTCTTGTCGAAAATCCAAAATCAAATCACACATAACATGCAAAATTACAGCTTTCTGATTGTCCAGCTTTTTCTCTCTAGTGGAATGGATGGACTATTGTGGAATAATATGTCCTCTGTTACTGGCAGATTAGGCATACAGTTTTTGGTTTAATTTTTTTTGGGGGGGGGGGGTTGTTGGGAGGATGTCAGAGATTCCACAAATCCTTGGCTACCATCATATCTCTTTTATGTAGGATAGATAACCAACACTATTCAACCACTTCTGCTTTCATGCTGATAAATATGTCATGACCCAACATTATCAGGCAACCTTGGTCTAGGCCACTTAAAATCGATTCCCACCGATATTTCTTATATGTGTAGATACAAATTAGCGAGATTGATAATTCATTTATCCATTTCTATGCTGATCATTTTTCTTGCTTTGTAATCCTCTGGGTTCACTTTTCTTCTTACTGATATACAACCTTCAGAAGTTCATCCATTGAGTGTTGTGGATGGTAGCATTTTTTCACTGTTTGTATATTGAGATTCATTTTAAGTAATATGTTTTTTATCATTGTCAAGTTTTGATGTTTTCTCATTATTAATGTCAATTAGTATTCCTACAACATATCTAGAGTTGAACTTATGTTTTATAATTTTATTTTGAGAATGCATGTTTTTCTCTAGGACTCTGCTTCTAGACCAATTTTAATTCTTTTAAACTAGCATTTAAATTAGAATAATATTTGAACCATAAATCCAGCAGGTCAGTAGCTTAAGCTCCCAATTTTTGCTTCTTGTTTTAAAAGAAGTCTAAATTTTGATTTTCCAGACAAATATTTTTTCTCTTTTGTCTATCATTGCAATATATTTGGAGATGGGGATGAGGTTAAAAGCATGAACTTACAGAATTCTTCTGAACTGTAAATGCATTGATAATATGCTAATTTTCTTGTGACCTCTCCAACACGATTTTGATAAAAGGAGCTCAATATTTTTTGAGATATTTTATCCTTTTATTCAATACCAAAAAATAATATTTTGAAATGATAGAAAAATAAACATATTTTAAGGCGAAGATTTCAAATGCAAATATATTAGGGGAATGTTTTGTTTGGGACAGGGATTTGCCACCATGCAATTCCACTCAGTATTAATGCTCAAGCTGGCCCTTCTACTCTACCTTTGCTCTTTTGTGTGTCACGTGTCTAAGCATTTAATTGGTAAGTGTGAGGATTTGAGTGACTGGGTTATTAAAAATGTATATCTACTTATGGCAGTTCAGCCAGGTTCTGGGGCACAGACAGACATTATTCCAGAAGAAAATTTAAAGTCAAATTACAGGAAGCTATCATCCGAAGGCACAGCTAACAGGGGTTCTAATGATAGCCCATTACTTATATTTTAGGGCACTGTCCATACAAGGTGCTCATAGTGTTTCTAGATAGTCTTCTTGTCTCTGGCTCCAAGCCACAGGGTCAACCCCCATCCCCTCCTCTCTACCTGTACCGAAGGAGCCCTTCACTTATCTCCCTGGAACCAGAAAGTCTAGCTTCTTTTATATTTTAATTTTAATTCTACTGCTATGACATGAGCTCACTGCTTGTTTCCTTCAGGTCTTCCCTTTTGATTCTCAGTAGTTTCTTTTGCAACCCAAAATTCTAAACAGTGATTTTTATTTCTCTCTTACTTCCGGCTTGAATGATTTTCCTCATGCAGGAACGTGAACATCGTTAATTAATTTGATCTAATGTAAGAATCCATATTCTTCCCACCATGCCAAACTCCCTTCTGTTTGGCCTCAGCCTGTAGTGAATCAGGAAGAGGTTGCCTATAAGGCTATGTGGTCTGCAAAAGAAGAAAGTTTAATATTTCAAGTTATTATCTCTCTTCACAATTATCTTGAATATAGATATTGACAACATATTCATAACCTGCAGCTTCTATATGATATGTGAAATATATGGATAATCAAGAAGTTTTTACATGCTTCTCATCCTCCTAGTCAGGATGAAACTTTCATCAGTTTCATCCTTTCATCATTTTCAAACTTGCATCATTTTCATAGATGGAAATTCTGAAAAGAGTATAAGTATGCATTTTACAAACAATGGAACAAATTTCAAAATTCAAAGGAAGAATGTTGTTACATAGTCATTTAATTCATGACTCAGTTTAGTAGAACTATGCCTAAAACATAGATATAGAACATCTTTTCTTAAAAATTAGATCAAATGTATCAGCATTTTTGCAGATTCAGCAAAGATGTTAGCATTTACCAGACTCAGCTTATGAGCCACATACAGCTATTTTACATTTTGGAGGATTTCCAATATCACTACTTACCTAAATGACATTTGAGGTGGTGGCACTTAATGAGGTACATGCAATACAGTACTTAACTCGTGACATCTACCAGGCAGAAAATACTTTATTAGCTGATCCTGTTCTATGAATACAAATTGATTTTTCCCCATGGTTAGGAACATTGGCTCTTCAACTATACTTAAAGATAGAGTTAACTGGGTCCATCTAGCAAATTAGAGTAGGTTTCCTTGCATAAATGACGGCATAAATGGGAAAGGGCACTTAAGTCTAGAGATCTTTGTCCCTAGGCATCATGTTTATCGATTGCCCTACATTTAGGTCAGAAAGAAAGGTCTTACCTTACAGTTCGTAGAGACCTTGGAGTTTAATCACTTTGCTTCAAAGCATGAGGTAATTCTTTTTTGTTTGAGAAATGAATTTCTTAAATGTCAGGGTTTAAGCACTAATAGACTAGGACCTTGAAAAAATATCTTTTTCTTCCAAGTTCCTTGTTTCTGAATCACACTCTCTTTGATCTATAAATGCAAACAGTTTTCAGTTATTAGTATAGTTACTGATGTTGTTGGGCATGCACTGGAGACCTAGGGCTATATCATTCAAAATGGGGATGGTAAAAGAAGCATGAGCTTGCTCCTTTTATCAAAAATCTTCCAGCAAAAGAAGAGAGACAGAGGTAGAGGTAAAGGGAGAGAGAGAAAGAGACAGAAAGACAGAGACAGAGACAGAAAGACAGAGAGAGACAGAGGAGAAAGGGGAGAGATGGAGAGAGATAAAAAGAGAAAGAAATATTGAATGTGGATAATAAATATTCTGTAATCCAGCCTTAAGAGCAATAGGTCTTCAGAAAAGGGAAATTTTCATGTACATAAAGAGGAAATGTTAATAGAAGAAATATGACTTAAGTTCAGTGTTTAAGGATTTAGAGGATTACTTGATTGGAGAGGGAAGAGAAAGTGCTTCTAGTCTAATAAAATGTATAAGTAAACTTTCTGAGGTGGAAAAAAAAATTAAGAAACAGAAATGAAAGTTAAGTGACTGATGTGAAAGCCAGTCTAAGACATGGTACCACTAAGCTGTCATTGGTCAACTGTATTATTCTTCTTTTAACTTCATATTTGAAGCTTTACATAAGAAATGTAAACTCCTATATTTTGTACAAAAAGCGGTAACAAAGGCCTAGAAATTCTGTAATAGGAGGAATGAATAGGAAATGAGATGAAGCTTGTGAAAAGTATTTTTAAGATTATATTTGCCAGTTGTTTCTATACATTAATTTTTAATTATACTATTGACTGTTCTCCTGGAAAGAGAAGATTAAGAAGAAATATAAAACTGGCTTGTTAACATGTGAAGGGCTGTCCTTTAAGAGAAAGATTGGGTACATGATACCAAAGGGCAGAGCTGAAACAACTAAAGAGGGAATACAAGTAATTTGGGGTTTAGTAAAATAATAAATAGTTCTCATAGAGTCAAACATTACAAATAGTGTAATAATAAGGAAATAATATCTCATTACTGAACATATTTAAACAAAAGGTTAATGATCTTTAGAGAATGGGTGCTATAGAAGTAATCATGATTATTTTAAAGAGCATCCAGGGTTCTTCCTCTAAAAAACCTGATATTTTATAAGTAGATCCACTAGATTAGATGAAGTCAAACTGTTGAATTCTTGGGAATAAAAATTGAGGATTTTATTGTTGATGCTATAGCCGCAAGGGAAAGAATCTAAATTTTGTTGAAAAGATAAACACAATGGGTTTACAGTGATTAAGGGAATATTAATCCAGGAGTAACATGAGAAGTTGAAAAGAAATAAAACTTCTTTTGAAAAATTTTATTAAATTCTTTTGAAAGATGCATTGATTATATAGCTCTAATTATAGGGTATCTTGCTTTAGAGCTAAGGACAAAGTAAAAGATAAATCACAAAAGACTATCTTGATTGTTGGTACTAACAGCATGGGTTTGTTCAATAATCCTTTAGTTATTTTAGGACCAAAAAAAGTCGTAAAGCAAACTATATATGAATTTTTTCTCATTTATAAAAAGACATATTTTTCATGATTGTATTTTGAATAATGTTTCTTCTGGATGATTTTAGTTATTATTAAGAAAGAACATAAAGAAGGGTAGAGAATGAATCTGTAGAGGCAAACAGAAGATATGTGGCATAGTATGTGAACTGTACACACATGTGCACACAAACATTTAGGCACACTTAAGAGACATTTCAAAAGGAGGCATTCATCTGCATGTAGCAGAAAGTGGAAATTAAAGTGGTTTAAAATGTGACAATACTCATCCTTGCACATAACAAGAAGTTCTAAGGTATTTATAGTATTCAGTTTATTCTTAGGCATCTTGTCAACATCATGCCATCACCAGAAATGCTTTTCATCTTTCTAGAATCTCATACTCAGTGTATTGGTTTGATCCTCAAACTATTTTCCCTTGTGTTTGCAAGAAGTCACAACAAGACATGACAATTTCTGGGGGAAGATAAAAGATTGTATGTTCCTTGTGTTTTTTTAAGAGCTAGGACATCTTTTTTAGAAGACCTCCATCACATCTCATTGGAGAGAAATTGATAACATGCCCATCCCATAAACCTGTTTTCTTCAAGGGAATAGGACTACCAAGATTGATTTAAGTAATGAGGATTTACCCATGAATCACGTGTGTATAATGCAGATACTGGAACAAATTTGACCTTTATCAGTAAGACAGAAGAAGGAAATGGCTGCCACACACAAAAAAAATATGATGATAATTCATCTCTAACTAATGAGTAAATCACATAAATTTCTTTTGCATTCTATTGCTTTAGTTTCTTGCTGAGCCAAACCTCTTGGAATAAAAAATACAAGACTTATGAAAGAAACAACACAAATTTATTACTGCTATAATCAAAGCAATTTGCTTTGTCAAGTGAAAACTAAAAATAAACACAGTGTAATGCGCTCATGACTTTGCCCTCTTTTTAAATGTTAGCTAGAGATAAATTCCATAATTCTCTAGGTATCTGCACAAATCATAAAGTGTACACAACTCGCATGCATAAGTGTGCACACCCACACACAGATTTGTGAAGATTTAATTATCCACTGAGTGGTGTGCCTGTTTATATTTGGCATCTGGGGTATGAAGAAAAAGTAAATATAATTGACTGAAGATGCTGTAGTTAAATGTATACTACCACAGCACGTGCTTACGTCTGCAATTTATACTTTCTTAATGATGAAATTTGCAAAAGTAGGGAAAAGGTTTTTTGCTCATTAAGGAGTCTGATGTGCTGAATCTACTAAGAAAACTACAAATTTACTATGTTCTTATTGTTTTTTTTTTTTTTTTTTGGTGAGGAAGATTGTCCCTGAGCTAACATCTGTTGCTGATATTCTTCTTTTGGCTTGAGGAAGATTGGCCCTGAGCTAACATCTGTGCCCATCTTCCTCTATTTTTTGTATGTGGGACTCCACTACAGCATGGCTTGATGAGCAGTGTGTAGGTCCGTGCCCAGGATCCGAATCTGCAAACCCCAGGCTGCCAAAGTGGAGCACGCAAACTTAACGACTACCCCACCAAGCTGGCCCCACCATGCTCTTATTTTACATGTGTTCCAGTGTGGTGCAAGTGATAGATTTTTAGCATTGCACATGTATCATTAATGTTTTACTTTTAAGTTGATGATATTTATTAAAATATGTAGTTATGTCACTTTCAATGGCAAGTTACAGTGCAATTTTGTTTAAATAGAATTCCTTATCTGATTACTACAAATTGTCCTATGATTGCTTCCCTAGTGTACATAAATTTCCTTTGATTATAATTCTAATATTTGATAATCTCACATTTTTATTTTAGACAAATCTATGAAAAGCTGAATTAAATTTTTATGGTTGTGTTATGTATTTTTTTTTAGTTGACTATGTGAATTCATCATAGTTCCCAACATGTCTATACCTATTATATTTTCATATGTACTACAGATATTTATATTCACAATGATGACCAAGTGGTATGGAAAGTTTTAAAATATTTAATGAATAATTATAGAGAATTAAATTTTGTTTGCTAGTTGAGGAATTTGAGTATAAAATATTTTCCAATCAATTTTTTTTTCTCTGAAGGTATCAGATAATCTTGTTCAAGTGAAGTCTGAAGTTTATATACTTTTTATATACTGAAGTTTTATATACTTTATATACTTTGAGGAGACTTTCTTTAAGGAAAAAGGGTGCAAGATTATAAAAATAAAATTGGTATGAAAGTGAAATATTTATTTACATTAGAAATAATATATTAATTTCTGAAATGAAAACTATAACAAATTACTACAATCTACCAAATGCTTTCTGACTGCAAACAACTTTCCTTCCCCATCTAGAATATTCTACAACTACAAACAAAACCTCACAGTACTCATAGAGACCTGTTCACATAAGAGACTGAAACTTAACTTCATTTGCTTCTTGTTATATCCTCCTCTGATGATAAGTTTAAAATAATCAGCATCTTTGATTTAAAAAGAGAAAACTAGTTCCACTCCATTTTGGATAAATGAGAATTTACCATATTTTCAAATGGAAATGTACTTAAGCAAACATATTAAGGGAACGGAGTTACTGAAATCCTTCCCCCTTTTCATCTTTCTTATTTGCATTTGATGATGTTCACAGTCTTTTCAATTTTTTCATTTCTGTAACTATGACTTAAAAAATGACATTGAGCATATATGTATTCTCTAATTCTTATTCAGCCTATTGTCAAATAATCCAATAAAGTATTAAATAAATATTAAAGAATAAAGCATTATTAAATAATAGTTTAAGATTTTTCCTATGGCTCTTATCATAATGAAATTAAAGACTGAAAGTGGCTGCTATCTCTAAGACCAGGGCCAGTGATACTGATGAGAAATGAAATTTCTCAATAGATGGCTAAATGAATAACTTCATTTTTTTCTATTTATGAAGAATTTTAATGATATAATACATGTGCACATTTTAGTTTTGAATGATATTACAATATGCAAAAATTCTTCAACTCATGCTGTGAAAATGCTGGAACATTAATTCAAGAAGTCTGCTAAAATAATTATATATTAAAAGTTGACATTTATGACAAGAATACTTGAATGATAAGAATTTATGAGACATAATTTCACTTTGGTGCAATTTTATTTAGAGAAATTTTCTTTTCTTTAGTTTGTTCACTAAGCTATAGTTCTATATTATCACCAGGCCAAGTATGATAGGTTAGTGTTCCAGCAATGAAGGAGCAGTCCAAAAGAACTAAGAAAAAACTTAGTATTTAGTTTTTAAAGCATGTTAAGCATTCTAACTATCACTGTAGAATAATCACAACTGGGTGAGGATTCTTTTCATCTGTAGTATACATTAATATATTTTTTAAAGTTTTGAAATAAAGGTGGAGAACCACAAAAATATTTAAAATATTTAGACTCTGTGAACTCTGCCCTGTTCAGACATCATATTCGATTCTACCATTCAGTAAAATGTAAGAGAAATATAAAGATATAATTCGTTACATACTCAAGATTGTAGATATATACCACATCCTAGAAAAAGTGCTTATCCTAAAATATAATAGTCAACTTTTACTTGTGAAAATAATTAATTTTTTTTCTTTTACCATAAGGGTAATTATTATTCAAAAATTTGTCTTAATATATCGAAGAAGAAAAACTGGTTGGTTCTTAAATTTTCATCATGTATTAAATTTTAATTTACCTAGCAAATCTTGACTGTGTTTTCATAATGACCTAATCAACAGCAGATATTTAAGAGTATACTTTCTAGGGGGAAAAAAAAAGAATTGAGAAAACTCTACTCTTCACTAAGTACAATTAAAGTCCCCAGGGGATCATTTTGCCCCCCAAATAAAGCAACTCAGGCCATTTTTACAAATACAACATGTGTTTTATGTTTAACTTCTTTTAAACTTCTTGCTGAATAATAAAATAGTATAAATAAACTGATTTGATACACATGCAATAATTATTAGAAGATAGCTGTTGTATTTTTAATGTAGGTCGAAAGTCTCACAGAGAATCCAAATGTAAAAAAAGGGAAAAATGGATGTTTCTTTTTAAGTTTCTGTATTAGTTTGCTAGTTTTGCCATATCAAAGTGATACAAAAAGAGTGGCCTAAAGAACAGAAATTTATTGTCTCACAGCTCTGGAGGCTAGAAATCCAAAATCAAGGTTTTGGCAGGATTGGTTCCTTCTGAGGGCAGCTGGGGAAGGATCTGTTCCAGGCCTTTCTTCTTGGCTCGCCCATGTCTTCTGCCCATGTCTCTACACATTGTCCTCCCTCTGTGCATGTCTGTCCATGTCCAGATCCCTTTTTATAAGGACCCCAATCTTATTGGAGTAGGGGCCACCCTAATGACCTCATTTCAACTTGATTACTTCTGTAAATACTCTCTCTCCAAATCAGGTCACATTCTGAAGTACTGGGGAATAGGACTCTAACCTTCTTTGTGGGGCTGGCGGGGGGACACATAACAGTTTCCTTTGCCTAAATACAATATATACCAAAATAGCTAAATATTTATGTTTATGTGTATGCATGGTAAAACATAAAATCTGTCATAACATTTATTTTAGATATTTTGACCTAATGGTGCATACACATATGCACACACACATACTTATGTCATTAATTTATACACTTGACTGTGTACATTTGTATGAGTAATCAAAGACTTGTCAAGAAAACATGGTTTATGAAAAGAATAAGCTAAAGCATCTAGTGAAATAAATGCTGTTCAGAAGTTAAAAGTATTACTGAAATGAACATTATATTAGGATGACACAGGCTAATAGATTTCAGTGGAAAGCTTCCAGTTTTAGCAACTATATTATATTAAAAAATAATCCTGTTAAATCTAAAATCTATTAGATTTATTACTGTAGGTGATTTTTAAAAGTTTTACCACAATGAACTTGGCAACTGTACAGACTGGAATTATTAGAAATATAAAACAGCATTATATCTGACCTGTTCAATTTATCTACATCATATGCCATTTGATTTTAGTAGTAATATTTCAAAGATATTTCAGGCAAAGTCATTTTTTAATTAATTTGTAATTCTTTGACTCATAAATTAGAGAATTAAATAGTCTGCTTTATTTCTTTGAGGTGAAAAGAAGTGAATATCTCTATAAGATGGGAAAGTCTAAAGTTATTTTATTTGGAAGCATTATGAAAACAAAATAATTTTTATTGAAATTGTAATATGCATGAGCTAAATAAAAATATGGTTTCAGATTGTTCATTGTCCTGCACACACATACACATATATTTACAAGAATTACACAATTTTCATTTCCCTTTTGAGTTCCTACTACTTGAATTAAAATACTACCACTTTGTAAATATACAACCTAAAACATTGATGTTATTTATCACAATGATTTGTTAGTAATATAAATATGTTAACTGTAATTAGGTTTTTCATAAATTCAATTCTTCCCTTTTCCACTAATCAGTACATTCTCTTCTGTTTCTCTAAACTTCTAAGTCCAGAACTGTGACGTCCAAGAAAAGTTGATTATAGACATACCCTCCCTTTCTCTTGAGCCATCAAGTCCAGGCCTGGGTATAAAATAGCAGCGTTATTCCCAGTAGCAGATGAGAACCACTAGGGCCCCGAAACAGGGTACAGTGATCCCAGGTTATGTTCTTGGGTGTTAACATGTAGTCAGAGCTACAGTCTTCTGTTTAACCCCAAATTCAAGAATCCATTTCCTCCTGTGCACTTGTATAGTGCACCTGCCAAGAAATCTCTGTGTTAAATATGGACATGAGGAAACAATCAGAAAAATGCAGAGTCCAGACAGCTCTCCTGGACCCTTCAAAACTCCAAGGTCATGGAAAATACAGAAGCATATAACTGTTCCAGATTTAGAGAGAAAAATGCCTAAGCGAACTATTGTAATGCAAGAATCTGATTTGCATCCTTGAAAGAAAATTGAAAAGTAAGATATTTTGTGGCAATTTGGAAATAAGGCTTATATAATTGATGATTTTATTAACTCAGTGTTAAATATGTAATTTTTTTGTATATTAAAAAATGTCATTTTTCTTAGGAAACACATGCTGAAGTATTTCTGGATGAAGGGTTAGATGTCTTTAATTTCCCTTAAATGCTTCAGGAAAAAAAGGAAACCTATTTACAGATAAAGAGAGATGAAAAATGTGATAAACAGTAACAATTAATCTAAGTCAAGATCTGGTTGTACATAGTCAAGATCTATGCCAGATCTGGTTGTACTATTCTTTAAACTCTTCATCACTTTAAACATTTGAAAATACAATAATTTCCATGGAATGATCATGTTTATGTATGAAAATTGGGACACTCTAGCTTTTGCAGGAACTTAGATACAGAAACATATACTTTATATACTTTATTTGTACTTCTTTTTATACTTTGATTTATACTAGATTTACCAATGACATAACAGAGAATAATAAAAATACAATTATTTTATAACAAGAAATATTCCTCTTTTTATTTATTTGAAAAGCAAGGCTTAATACATAGTTTTAAGAAAAATAATGTTTTTACATTAATATATTTGCCTATTATTTTGATTGTTTCCTTCTTTTATTTTATGTTTTATTTCTTCTAGTCCTATGAACGTTGAAAATATTTATAAGTTTCAAATATTTACAAATCATTACCAAAGAAGACAAATAGTTTGCTCCTATCCAGGCTTGAGAAACTTACAAAGATTATTAGTACACTTTTAAATGAACTATTAAGTAAATTCCAGGGTGAAATTAGAAACTCTTAAAAGTTACCTAATCAAAATTCAATTAAATCTTAGTTGAAATGACACATCTTACTAGTGATATTAAGTACTGGTGTTATTTTAACTTCATTATCCGTAATATTGCACACTAAGTAGTTATGAACAAAAATATTCAATTGTATATTTGGTTATGTTTAACTGAAGAAATAGGTGGATAGATGTTGAAAATTTATACCAGTTGCTATATGACAGCAATAAAATATTATACTAAAATTATAAAATTAAACATAGATATTGGAAGCTAAGAAATCTTTTCAAAAATTCCTGATTTCTTAATTACAATTTCTCCATATGTACTCAAACATCGTACTGAGTTGGTTGACAATTTAACTTTACAATTATGGGTTTTAAAATGACATCTAGTTTGCACTGGAGTTCCAAGTGGATGAAGGGAAAATGGGAAATAAATGAATGCTTACATTTTTAGGCTATAATGGTAATTCTATTTCAATTGCCATACAAATAACAGAAGTTAAATTCAACCTAAAATTTGGGATGGAGATGTTAAACATCATTTGGAAAATGGTACACAAAGATCATGTTTCTCTGTCTCTCTCTCCTACACACTCATGCACACACACCCTAGAATCGATGTAATTATTATAGCGCATAGAACATAAAGAAACGTAGTTTACATAGTTCTGTCAATTTTTGCATTTCAATTTACAATATGTTTTCTGAATACTGTATATCTCTTTCAAGCATATTTCATTATTTGTCTATTGAATTTATAATTTGGTAACCTTCCATCCTATTTCAGAGCGTGCATATGCATATTGAGTTTTCATTCATGCAACTTAGTATTCCCTAGTTCTTTCAAACATCAAAAACAGTAGAAAAGTAAGTGTCTTATCACACAATTCCTTATAATATCCTCTATTAACCCTAGGTGGCTTTTTGACTAATTTCTTTTTCTATTTACCACAGTCTCAAAGAAGCCATAAATTTGAGAATTCTTGTTATTAGAGTGCTACGTGATACAGAATTATTTAAAGCACAGCCTGAAAGTATTCTGCATTCTCCAGCTATCTATTTGAGTTTGGTGTAAATATTGTTAAATAGCAGCCTCAGTTGCTTTGTAAAAGTTGCTCTCTATAGATGGGGAAGCCAGCAGAATAATTATACACACGGAGACTTCATTATGCTTTATTTCAACTTCTGGTCAAGCAAATCCCATGAAACCTCCATTAAAGCCTACATTCTTTTCCTTACTATCAGGCAAGGTCACAAAGTAGAAGAAGTTTTCTGAAAATCCAAGTTACGAGACTCAGTTTAGGAAACAAATCATAAAGCAGAAAATTCCAGAGTAACACAAGATGGCCACGTTATCACATACTAATCCTCCATGTCCTTAGAGAATAACTGATTGCTAAACAGTGAGATATTGAGGGTGAGATCACATAAGAAAGATCACCAGCAATTCCCAGAGTAAGTGAAATTTGAGAAGAGTCTTGGTGAAGTAGTAAAATTTTTACAGCAGAGATGAGCAAATGGATCTACCAGGTTGAGAAACAAATGAGCAAAGTCCAGAGAGTAGGGATGAGTATGACATAAAGAGAGAACAGTAAGATCTCTTCCTGACAAAACTGGAGTGTCTTATTGTGTAGGAATATTGGAAATTAATATGAAAGATGTAATGTGACACTAACATGAAAAGTGTACCTATTTTATGAGTGATGATGATCAAAAAGTGAGCTTTGCATAAATTAGTTATTTATTTGTAGTTTTCCTCACTGAACTGAGGTATCTTTGAGGATAAGTAACCTCTTTTTGCCTTCATATACCCAGAAAAAGCATCATGCCTGGAGCAAAATAAACTGTCAGTAAATAGCATGGACTAAACAAATGAAAGGGTGAATGAAGAAATAAAAGAAGAGGTGGGTAAATGTATAAAATAAAATACTTTAGCGTATTTATTCTGGCAGTGGAATTTTTTTTAATTCTGAAAACTGCCTAAATATATGAAAAAAATGTGCAAATTTAAACTGTTCTTGGAAATTAGACATACATGAGTCAACAAGATCACCACTTCATAAAAACCATAAGAGATGAACCATTGTCATTTCTAAACTTTCAAGGTTTAGAGAGTGGGTAACAGAATTCCAAATTTATTTAGCATTTGGTTTTCTATTGTGGTTTAGCAGGCTATACAGTCATGCATCGCTTAACGACAGGATATGTTCTGAGAAATGTGTCACTAGGTGATTTCGTCGTTGAGTGAATACATAGAGTGTCCTTTCACAAACCTAGATGGTATAGCCTACTACACACCTAGGCTATATGGTACTGATCTTATGGGACCACAATCGTATACGCGGTCCCTCATTGACGGAAATGTTGTTATGTGGTGCCTGATTGTACTTTATCTTTCTTAAAAGTACCATTTTGAGTACATTCTTAAAACAAAATATTTAAGATAATTATCAATACTCTTTCTGATATTTGAAAATACAATGATGTATAAAATCATAATGAGACAGAATGTTAAACCCAAACACCGAATAAAATAGCACCGGGAATTAAGCCGTCACTGAATGCTTCTTTGTATTTTCTTTGTCCTAAGGGAAGAAATGAAAACTGCATTCAGATTGCTTTACTTAAATCATATTAGAATATAATTATAGTTTTAAAACATTGGGTTTGTTGTTAAAGAATTGCAGAAAAGTAGTAAAAGAAAACAATAATCAGTTCCTTCACTGAACGCAAGATCTATATAAAATGAAACAAACATGACATAAAATTGTCTATTTTCTCTCAGACAAGCAAACAATGTGTGAGATGCCTCCAACGATGAAGACATAAAAAACAATGGATGCTGCAATTTTCTATCACTGTTTATGCTTAATTTTTCAGGCTTGTTACACTAACCCATTAGAAAATGAGTCAAGCATCATATCCTTTACTGATTCTTTGTGAGCAAGAATATATAAATTAAATTTGCAATAAAGTAAATAATAACTATTCAAATTTATAAATATATATTTGAGTGATGTTTAAAGAAAAGTCATAAGTATGAACTAGGTACCTCCACACTGAAATTTGTGTCCTTTGAATCAATGTTTATTATAATTTTCATTTTTCTATCTATCTAAATAAAAATTAACCTAAGTCTTTTGCTAATGATTGCAGAATTTGACTGACACATAGGTGAGATTTCAGAATAGCTGTATATTATATGCAATAATTGTGTAATTGAAGTATCAGCACAGATTTGTGAATACACACACACAGAGATTTAAATTTGTGTGTCCGCATACATGTACACTCATACATATGGTGCCTAGGCATGTCTCTTGAGAGGGTCTAAGAGCTGCAATAGTCCAATAGCATTGAGTTTACTGACTGCCCATATCTTAGCTGCCGTATGCCATTTTCCACTAAAGGGAAGGCTCCTTGGAGGAATGACTGATTCTAAGCCTGGTACAGGAAAAGTACAAGCTGATACTGGAAACATCATTTTCTACCAGAAAGCAAGGATGTGGTAAAAAAAAAAAATGTTGGGGTTGTGTTGAAAGGATACAGAAGCCAGCTTGTAAAAGCTATCACTGGCCAAACTGAGGGCAATTTGAGCCTCAAGATAAATAATTGAGGCAAAATTATAACCTATTGAATAAAATAGAAAGCAATGTGTCCATGAAGAAATAAATGAAAAGTAAAATAAGTAAATTGAAACTTCTGTGACAAAACTAATATTTTTGTAGTTTCAAACTATTTCTATATAGAAATGATTATGATTACAGAAGGAAAAATATAATAATTTCACACTTAAAAATTCTCAGACATTAGTATAATCCAGTGATCTAAGTGAACATTATCAGTAATGGAACAAATTGAAACTATATGCCATCTAATAGAATGCATTCAGAAAAGTCACTTCTAGGATATTCGTGCAAAGATGCATAACCTGGAACTACTCATGAAGCACTACTTAAGGGATATTTTACAAAATCAAATTATTAGACATAAAATAACCAACTTATGTCAAAGTCGTGAAATCAAGATAAGGTTAAGAAACACATAGCTGATCCCTTTTTTATCAAGACATTATTATGACAATTTTCAAACTAGATAGAAGTCTGTGGATTGTATAGTAGTAATGTGTTCATGTTAATTTTTTATCTTTGATGATCATATTGTATAGGTGATTATATTACATAGGTGAATGTCCTTTCATATACAAAATTCATACTAATCTACTTGAGGCATCAAATCTGAAACTTATTTTCAGGTGCTTCAGGGAAAAAGAGTACTTTTTACTGTACCTCTAACTTTTCTGTAAGTCTGTGTTTAATTTAAAAAGACAGAAATACCACAATTCTACCCTTAAATCATTTGCAGGATTTTGAAGCTGTATGATTCAGGAGTACTAAGTGCTACCCAAGAAGCTATGAAAGGTAGAGATCAATTTCCCATTGTCTTTCAAGGATGAGGAAATGATATCCACCAACTGCTCAATGAAAAGCCTGGTCACATACAAGGAACAGGATGAGCTAAAAGCAGACTGAGGCTTACTGAAAGGACAGTGTTCCCCCGACCACGCTCAACACACAGTTGGATGAAGCTGATCAGCCATTCATTCTGTTTGCTTCCCAGAGTAAAAACAAAGCCCTCTCTTGTGCAAGATAAGGAAATTTAGATCCTAGACAGTTCTTTTACACACTATGTCCAGAATATAATAGAAAATTACTAGACATGAGTCAAGAAAATGTGACTAATGAGCAAGAGGAAACAAATAGACAAAAGAAGGATCCATATAGATGATCTGGGTATTGAAGTTAGCAAATAGAGTCATTGAAATAAATATAATTAATATGCAAAAGAAATCAGAAGTGGACAAACAAGAGGAAGAATGATAGATTTAAGTGGATAATTTGAATCTATATAAAAAATCAATAATACAATGGATGATCTAAAAAACACATTTGACCTTGCAGAATATGGGATTAGCAAACTGGAGGACACATCACTAGAAAAATTTTGAAGTGAAAAAAAGAGAAGAATCTATATTAAAAATAAAATTTTAGAGTATAAAAAATGTACAAAATCTGAAAATTCTACAATGGGTACAATAGATTACCAGAAGGAGAAAACAGAGAGAATGAGAAAGCAGCAATATTCAAAGAGATAATGACCAATAACGTCCCAAACTAACAAAACCATCATCCTGCAAAATCAAAAACCTCTGTGAAACTCAGTCATGTGAAAATTTTCATATGTGGAAATTTCTACTTTTATCATGTTTGCACTTTATGCATTTAAAAAGTAAGAAAAACAGTTTCTTTATGAACACAAAGTCCATTTAGAAAAATTAACCAACATAATTCAATTTAACTGAAAATGTATATGACAATAAAATTTTAAACATTTCAACAGTCAATTAATCATGCCCAACCTTTTAAATTGTTTCTTCACTGTTTTTACATGAATCTTTTGTCTTAAATTTTTTAATTCAGCAAAATGTCATTAATTACATTTGATGCACATAATGTGTTCTCCATCACATCACGGCAAAACATTTTTTTCACTTTGAATATAAAACAAATTACCAGAGATTAATTGAATTTTGTAAGAAGAAAGCTGAAGATTCAATATTTTTATACATATTCATGGATTTGAAGCTAAAATGTTTGCCACATTTTTAGTGTAAATCAAAGCTCTAAAATTAGTGTGAATTTATGTTTAATCACATTTTAAAACAATATTTTTTCATTCTTAATAATAAAACATAGTTGTTGTTAATGCTGTTGAGTTGATTCCAACTCCTAGCGACCCTGTATACTGCAGAGTGGAGCCCTGCTCAATCTTTTTGCTGCCATCTTCTCACCTTCTGGTGCTATACAAATGCACCACTGTCAGGGTTTTCATGGCCAATTTTTTCAGAAGTGGGTGGCCAGGTCCTTCTTCCTAGTCTGTCTTAGTCTGGAAGCTCTGCTGAAATCTCTCCACCATGGGTGACCCTGCTGGTATTTGAAATACCGGTGGCATAACTTTCAGCATCACAGCAACACACAGCCACCACAGATTCACAACCAACAGGTGGGTTGTGTGGTTCCCTGCCCAGGAAATGAATCCGAGCCACAGTGGTGAGAGCACCCAACTGTAACCACTAGACCATCGTGATCGGTAATAAACAGAGTAGGTCAAGGAAGAGATGCTGATTGCTGAAAGCTAAATAGGTTCCAGTTTGGCAACATTGGCACTTAAATTCTGTATGAGTTAAATATTGTAATGATATTTTACAGCCCGGGTACCAATACTAGATATTCTTGGCTACTGCTCTATGCTCTAAAATTTGTTGAGGTCTTTAGTAAACAGAACTTTGAGAGGAACTTGTTTAGTAAAAAAAAATCCAATATTAAATTTTCTAAAACAGAGTTTCTCAATCTATTGACTTTGGGGGGTGGACAGTCTTTGTTGTGGGGGCCCATCCTGTTCATTGTAGAATGTTTAGAAGCATCCCCAGCCTCTACCTTTTATATACTAGTGTCACTTGCCCCCTAACCTAAGTTCTGACAATCCAAAATGTCCCCCAACTTTGTCAAATGTCCCTTAGAGAAAAAAATCATGCCAGATTTGAGAACCGCTGTTAGAAAACAAGGGTTTTTCTAAAAATAAAAGTGTTGGTATATCCTAAAGATCTTGTAATAGGTGCAGAGTTCTCACAGATTTGGGCCCTTTTATCATTAATTACTTGGTTAACACAGTTATCTGCCCTTTAAGTATTATTAATTAGAACTAATCTACTGAGAGATACACAGTCACATCCAAACCAAGATTCTAATTTCTTTGATAATTTGTAACTTTGTGGCTAGTGAAAGTATGTTTCCACTTCATAAGTAATGTTTGACTTTAATGTTGAAAAGATTGTGCAGGGCTCATAGAATGAAAGATGTAATGATTTAAGCAGATATTGACAAAACAGCATTATAGACTTTTCAACAGTAATTTTTATGAGCTTAGATCCCATTGCATCTTTCTGATTTTGAGATTTCTTTCTACTGTTTTCTTAATTTTGTAAATAGATGGGTAAAGAATTTCCAGAAGAAATCACTTTTATTTTTAAGTAAATTATTTGAATAAAATGTATTTATTAACAATTATATTCTAAGATTATACCCTAGATATTTGATATGCAGAAATGAATATCTATCTTTCATTTATCTATTTATTGCTTTCTACTCACATAGAGCATACAGATTTGTTTTTTATGAATCTCTCAACAAAAAGTAGATTTTTGCATGGGAATGAAATTGTAAAATCACAAAATAGTACTTTAAACTGTGGTTATTTATAGGCAAAAGGGTCACCATAAAATTTAATTAGATAACCATATACTTTGTTTTGTAAAAACTTGAGAAGTCTCAACATTCCAGCAAGGGTAATCAATGTCTTTCATAAAAAGCAAATAAAAGCAAGTCTGAATTCCTAAACTGAAGTACAAACTTTAACACGTCGTTTTTAGGACTAAGAAAATACCTCAAAGCTTCTTTAAATATAATACAATACATAAGATTAAGTCATAGATGGCTACATTTAGAAAAAGAGAGAAAGTTTACCCCATATTTTCTCCTTTATTTTCAGTTCAATTCCTTCATATGGTTAGGTACACATTATAACAATTATGAAAGTAGAGAGACATTTTTCAGAAATATTTGTCATAGTGAATTACAAACACGTATATATCCTACAATTTTTAAGCTGTAATTTCTGACAAGTGGAACAACACCTAATAGAACAGGATTTGGTAAACGTGTTCTATAAAGGACCAAGTAGGGAATATTTTTGGCTTTGCTAGCCATACCTCACTATTGTGACTACCCAACTCTGACATTTTAGCAGAAAATCTGCCATGGACAGCATATAAACAAATAGGTGTGGCAATGTTTCAATAAAAGTTTATAAAAAGAGGCTGTAGCCTGGATTTGTCCAGTGGGTTGTACATTGTACATCACTGCAACAAATTCTTGTGCATGTCTTAATTGAAACACATTTTTGCTGGTAATGGGGAGATGTTCCCCTTTGTTGGGTGATGAGTAAGTAATTTCCTATGTCCTGTACAATAAGGAATATATATTCCAGTTAATTACTTAAACAGTATCATCATTTCTTTTAGAATATATCCAATTTATCTTTATGAAACTCTCTTTTCTTTTAGTGAATTATTTCAACTTTAACATAGCTAAAACCTGCATAAATATAAACTTTTTCTTTTATAAAACATATCATTTGTTATAGAAATGTGTACTGATTACTACCAGTTATAATTTAAAGGGTAATTAGAAAATGTACTATAGATACAAATAGCAACAAAACATTTGGTTAAGCCAAGAAGAATACAAGTTGCTGAATGTTGATACATGTTGTCCTCCCATGAATATGGACCTCAAAGATAAATTAGCTAAGAGGAAAGGTCTTTTGGCACCAAGAGTTACAGGTGCTTCAGGGCTTAGGCATAAAGAAATACACTTTCATAATATACCTCAGAAAATAAAACTGTTTCCCATTGAGGAGACAAAGATTTTTCTATTTTTTAATAACAAAAGGAAAATATTCATAAAAATCTTATTTATGTTTTTACATATCACAACATTTTTCTTCATCTCTTTATAAATTTGAAATGCAAATGTTGGTTTGCTTTTTGCTTTTTCTAATCCACTAGGGAGCAAATTAAAAAATTATCTGTTTTATGTCTGGCTTGAACATACCACTTATTGAAAATAAACTTATTCTGTTAACAGAGCAAATAAATGTCAATCCTACTAAAAATTTGAAGGGCTGTGGGTGGTAAAGACAGGTCTTTTCCTGTCCCCCTTGCTCACACTGATCACCACCTACACACCATCCTTGGGATCACATGCAATTTATCTTTCCTCTTTTCTTTCTGACTTTCAGTCTTATAGCACTGAAAAATATCTACCTTGAAAAAGTTTCGAAACTTCATAAATCAGTCTTATTTTTTGCTGCCTGAAATGTCATTATTTTAAAAGGTCCACAGAGAGAAGAGATTAGAATTCATTCACATTCTCAACCCTCCCACCTCAACTAGAAAAATGAACAGTTACTCTTTAACATAAAACGCTATAGTCCTATCATTTAAAAAGCTCAGTTTTCACAGTATACAGTAATTTGTCAAATCATTTTTCCATATTTGTGTACAACATACCTCTTTTTCACCTTTTCCATAATATGTTGAAATTACTTGTGACTTTAGGGATCTCGGTTTTATTTTCTTTATACTCTTTCAGTACAGAGCTCTGTAAAATTCAACAAAGATCTTACCACTCTCCCTTTAAAACATTGACTGAAATTCATGAAGCTTTACGTTTAGTATACATGCGCTGTACCATAGGCACCTTATCCTTCAATAACTGTTTTAAAAATTTATCATGACGGTAGTTTAGGGCTAGCTGAAAATTATCCCCTAGAATATGGAAAGAATTGACACTGTTCATCATAAGTGTTGTACAGTTGTCCAAATTTAACCATTTTATGAATGCTATGGATGGGCTACAGAGGCATATCCCATCACTTACCATTGATGATTATGCAGGTATCAATTAATATTTAATTAATATCACTCACAAAATCAAAAGTATACCGAGGACATTGCTGCTTATTTTACACAGTTGAGTTACTTATCTCAACATTTAAGTTTAAGAAATTCCATAGCTAGCATGTAAAGATAGCTTTGTGGAGTGCACACAGAAACTTTGATTGATTTGGTTCCTTGTGACTAAACAATCAAAGGGAGTTATTATAATTTTTCAAAATCAGGGAAACAGATCCCAGGTAAATAACAGTGCACTCATCAACTAGAACAACTGAAAACATGAGATGACAGCTGCATGAACTACTTTATTATAACATAAATACTTGTATGTAATAAAAAAGAAATATTACAAAAGTCTTATGTCACCTTCATTCCCAGTGACACTGCCCAGAAGCAATAAATTTTAACTTTCTCGGTTTATTGGTCCATCTATCGATTTCCTGCATCACATTATATTATATATATATCAACTCCATTTCTTGATTTGTCAACTTAGGTCCAATTAACTCCCCTCTATGAAACAAGAGAATTATAAATAAACCCTCTTTTCTCTCCTTGAACATCTCTGTAAGATTTTTCTTAATTTCCCCTATTAATTACTTGAATCTTTTACATGAAATATTTATGGTTCTTTTTCTTGTTAAATTACTGCAAGCAATGTATCTTGGCTTCTTTTTCAGTAAGATGAAGAAATTTCCACTCTTAAACTTCTCTTAGTCTCTGCTATGTGCCTTTACTTTTCAAATTCTTCTAGATTTTTTTCTTTGCTTTTTCCTTGGTAAGATGTACAACTTTTAAATAAAAAGTGTAACATATTAGCCCCATGCTGTGTTTATAGGTTAAGTCAAGACATTACAAACAAGGGGAACATAAAATTATTATGAACATCCTCTGCCTTACAGAAACAACTAGCGTGATTGGACCTATAAGAAGCAAACATAATGTAATCCCTTGTCATTCAAATGTGCTCTTTGATGCAAATAGGAATAGTTTCCAAATGTCAGGGACAGATCCCTCTCCCCCATTGTTGCATTCCATATATTGTTAAAAATTAGTCTATATTCCAGTTTGATTTATATTTGCACCAAAGTTCTTGCACATTTTTTCCTGAAATTTCTAATTGTTTTTGTTGTTGGCAGAAGAGTCACATTATTGTATGTCATTATCCTATATTAATATCCAGTTTCTTAACAATATTATGTAGTTATGATGCAAGTTTAGCTGCTGCAACAATGATCAAAATAACAGTAATTTATAGAGGTATAAATTTTTTTCTAATTAATAGTCTACTTAATAATAATCTAATTAATAGTCTACCTTTAAGGGAACAAAGGCTAATATGTCACCTCCATGTTTTAGGGCAAGTTCTTTTTGTCTTGATTTTCTTCCATCCTCATCATTAGGTTTGCATCTTGCAATCTAGGAGACTTGTAACAACTGCTAGTATAATATCTACATTCTAGGCAGTGGGAGGGGAAGAGCAAGGGAGAGGCCGGTAACAGCCTTGCCTTTCAAGTGTAGCACCAAGAAGTTGCACATATATGTAGCTTCAGTAATTGTGTTAACTTTCGCAAGATACTAAAGCTCTTCTCATCTGCAAAGTTTAAATCAATATAGTACCTCCCTCATACGGATGCTGTGGGAATTAAATGAGTTACCATTTATAAAGCACTGGGAATTGTACTTGACACAGTAAAACAATAAGCACAGTGAAATTCTTGAATACTATTATTTTCACCTCTTTTGTCATTTATTGGCCAGAAATTAATTATATGACCACAGTTTGTTGCAAGGAAGCTAACATAATTTTTTGCTTCACCATCAGGTGCTGAGGTAAAACTTCTATTACTATAAGAGAAAAAGAAAAGACATTAGGAGGGACAACAGCAAGGTCTGTGACACATTCTATTAATTAAAAACAAGACAGCTATTCTTTTCTTGACAATATTTTTGTCTAGACTTGGAATTCTTTGTTTTGATGTAGAGCCTTCCTTTCCTTATACTCTTGTATTATATTACCTTTTATAGTCTTCTTTCTTGGATTTGTTTTCAATTTGATGGAATATATTCTTTTCTTTGTCCTGATCTCTTTCTTCTTTTTGTCTGATAGGACTAATAGTACGTTGTCTTAGTCCATTCAGGCTGATATAACAAAATACTACAGACTAGGTGGTTTATAAACAACAGACATTCATTTCTCACAGTTCTGGTGGCTGGAAAGTCCAAGATCAAGGTGCTATCATGGTCATGTTTTGGTAAGGGCCCTCTTCCTGGGTCATAGTTGGCACCTTCTCGTTGTATCTTCACATGGTGGAAGGAGCTAGGAATCTCTGTATCTCTTTTATAAAAACATTAATCCCATTCATTAGGGCGCCACCCTCATGACTGAAGCATCTCCCAAAGGCCCCACTTCCTAATACCATCTTTGGGGGTTAGGATTTCTACCTATACATTGGGAGGGGGCACACATATTCAGCTCACAGCATACATCAATTTTCTAATTGCTTATATCTGCAAATATCTTTCTTTAGTTCTCAATTTTGAATAATTGCTTTGTAGGATATTGATTTTAGTTCAATATCATGTTTTCACCAAAAATTTAAAGATGTCATTCCAATGTTTTCTAAAAGCTAGTGGTGCTGATGAAAAGTCTGATAGAATACTTGAGTTTTATCTTTTGCAGATAAACTATAACTTTTTTTAAAATTTTGATCTTTGGTATTCTAAATTTTCAGAAAAATATGTTAAAATGGCCATCACTTTTTATGACTCATGCTGTTTAGAGTTCAGTGAGATCTTTCAATCTAAATATTTTTGCTTTTTTTTACTCTGGGAAATTTTTTATTGTTTCTTTGATTATTTCTTCCATTTTTCTTTTGTTCTCTCTTTCTGGATTATCTTTTTAAAAATTTGCCAACTTCATAAGTATTTCTTCACGTAAATTCATTTTTTAATTTTTTTTCAAATGTTGTCAAGTGTTTTTGTTTTTGTTTTTGTTTTTCATTCCCTCCCTTTACTTTACCTGGTGAGAAACTTCCTAGGGTTTTTCTTCTAGATTTTCAGTTAGATATTTTCCTATAAAAATCCTATTTTAACTTCTAAAAATGTCTCTATCCTCTTCCCAGAGTAGACTTTTTATTTTATAGATGTTATCTTTGTCTAAAATGCTAATTAAAATTATCTAATTTTATCTGTTCCCTGGAGTATTTTAGGTTCCTTTAAAATCAGTTATATATCTTTCGTGTTGCTGAATTTCCTCATATGGATGAAATTTCTTATTTATCTTTTCATATTCAAAAATGAAAAATAATGGCTTGCTTATTCTAAGTGCTTGGTTGGATTGCTTTTTCACTGTGAAATTATGTTACCCACTTGGCCTCTCCCCTGAATGTACAGCTTGACTTTTTCCTCTGTGAGACATGCTAACTGACGGGTTTCACTTGGGGATGTATGGCTTGGGAACACAGAGTCATGCTGTCTCCACTTCCCACCCTGTGTTCCCCAAGTAAACATGGCCTAACTCTAAAGTGCCCATCCCCACACTAGGAGTTCAATTATGCCCAATTTCTTTAGCAAGAAAATACCTGCTTTAACCTTAGGCTAAAGTCATTGCTGCCACTCTTTCTGTTATTACTGAGAAATTTTATCAGCCCATTCCCACTGACTAGATTCGCTGACTTCAAGATTGGAGTGTTTCCAGGGTTCACCAAGGAAGAAATAATTCCACCTTCATTGACTTCTCCAATTCCTGGTTCCTGTTGTGGCTAATTATACTCTGGTGTATCACCCAATATGAACCCAACTGCCTTAGACCTTTCAGGAATGAGTCAAAATCACTGGTCCATTTTTGTCCCATTTGTCACAAAAGTCTAAGAACTGCTTTTGATTAATTTTGCCCACTTTGGCTTTTAGGGGGGGAAAGAAGTAAAAGTATGTCTTCAGTTTTCCATATCAAACTGTAGAGACAATTTTAAATCTATGGAGATCTTCGATAGTGGTATAGGAATAAAAAGAGTAGTATTCAACATTATAATGTGAATAAAATCAATGGCCCTGGAAGCAGATGTTCCAGATTGTCTTTGAAATACAGTGGCATAAAATCCTCTGGGGAAGGAAATTTATTTATCCAATGGGAATTCTTGCCAAAAATATTTATATTGTTTAACTCGACAAAATATCAAGTTTTTTAAACCTTTGGAGGAGAATGGAGTTAAACATCAAGTCATTTGTTTGGTTCAAGAGATTACATAATTTACTAGAAGTAGATGTGAGTCTTCTGTGTTCTCAAGAGTTTAAAGTTCTCAAATAAATCTCATGTACCTAGTGGGTGATAGCATTCATTGCTATGAAAAGCCCCAAATCAATCACATATACCCAGTAGGTGATAACATACGTTGCTATGAAAAGAACAAAGTTGGATAAGGTACAGAGTCTGAAAAACATGAGGTTAGATTGAGGTTTTCTCCAGAGTAGCTGCGTGAACTTAAACCAGTTACTTAAACTCTGAATTTCTGTGTCTTCATCTAAAAAGGGAAGGACAAAATACTTTCCCTGAAGGATTTTTAAAAGGATGAGAAGGAGTGTTAAATATAGTTGATATTTTATACACAATAGGTACTCAGTAATGTTGAAAACACTTGCAACGATAAGAAAAGGTATTGAAAATACTGATTAGAATTATCTAAATTTTATCTGGATGATCTCTCCTTCCTCCAAGATCAGCTATTTATCTCGGTGTTTATGTCATTTATATTATATATCATATAACTTCTAAACTTAATCTAAGTTGTTAAAATGAGGTTAATTTACACAAAAGTATTTGTGCATTGACAAAAATATGTAAAGAATTGCAGAAAATTATTTTTAACAAATGAACACAAAACTAGTTCTCTCTGAAAATACATGTAGTAATTTTAAAGGAAAGACCAATAAGGAAATCTCGCAAGAGCTCTTAAATAAAATCATTTATTATTTAAATGACTTTACCAATTCTAATGTTTGATCTTCAGACTTACAGAATCAAATAAGTGATTTGTCAACATTGAAAATAAATTCCTTTTTAACAGGAAGGCTTATATTAACCAAGCTTCTAAGAAATTGGAAGAAATCCAGTATTATGTTAGAATGTCAATATATTAATTTACAGGAAGAATAATTGCTACAGAGATTAAAAATTATTTGAAGTTCATATAAATGGGATGTTTTCTTTCTAAAGGTAAAACAAAAATATAAAGAGAATCATTATCAGCCAATTAATCACTTACAATGAGAAATCAGTGTCAATGACACACTGGGGTACCCAAAGATTTCAATGTCTCCATTAGTCTCCACATTAGGGGTAGCTCTTGATATAGGTCCTGAAGACTCAAATGCTCATATCACTAAGTTTCTGTCCCCCATAGGAGAAAGCTTGCATGAACATCAGCAAATTTGTTTATGTAGTTGTACTTTCTTTATTTTTTAAGACTGTGCAAACTCTATTTTGAAGGAAACTTTGTTTTTCAGGTCATATGAATATCAAAAAGAATAAATAATATTAAACATTTATAATGGTAAGCACTTTAAATTGAATCTCTCTCTAGGGAATATTTACATATCTCTATTCAAATACATTAAGCGTATGAAACAAAGTAACTTATTAATCTACTTAGTTTTTATTTACTGAATACCTAAGTGGTACACACCATATCAGGTGTTCTAATCATAATGGTAGACAAGATGGATTTAATATCTGATTCTATGGTGATCACAACCTAGTGACTATATATCAATCCAGAATCAGCACTTCTCAGTAATGTGGAAATCCTGATAAAAAGACACAGTAAAGGGAAAACAAATGAGCATAAATATACCAACAGTTCATGGTAAAGTAACCCTACTTCACGGTATCTGGACCCTCATTAGTATTATTCCGGTTAAAGCTACCATTTCGCTAAAACGTGCACCCATCTGAAAAAGGTGCATCTCTCTAACATCTATGACTACTTAATATATTTCAAGTACTTTACAAAGTGGTTTATGTTTTATCATTTCCTCCTTACAACATGCTATCACTTTCTACTTATTTCAAATATGTACATAATGAAACTGAGGATCGAGGAGATGAAGTAACTTGTCTAGTGTCACATAGCTCTTTAATTGTGAAGCCAGAAGTTTATTGCAGTATTACAAGCTGAATTGTGTCCCCCCAAATTCATGTGTTGAAGTCCTGACCTCCAGGACCTTAGAATGTGACTGTATTTGGAGACAGGGTCTTTAAAGAGGTAATTAAGTTAAAATGAGGTCATTAGAGTGGGCCCTAATCCAATATGACTGGGGTCCTCATCAGAAGAGGAAGTTAGGACACGGACACAGACAGAGGGAAGCTCATATAAAGGCAATGTCAAAAGACAGCCATCTACAAGTCAATGAGAAAGGTCTCAGAGTAAATACACTGCTGACACCTTGATCTTGGTCTTCTAGCCTCCAGAATTGCGAGAAAATAAATTTCTACTGTTTAAGCCACCGAGTCTGTGATGCTTTGTTATGGCAGCCCTGGCAAACTAACATACCCAGATTGGACTGGGTGTTCATAAATAACCTGAGTGCTCATAACTTGCTCATAAGCAAAATTTATGGAAACTTATAAGGAATTTATAAGGAAATACAGATAATTTGCAGATTATTAATCAATAGTTTTCTCCACACATAAAATGGATTAATTGTATGTGTTACAAATAAACATAAGTAGATACTGTGATGGTTAATTTTATATGTCCAATTAACACATAGGGATTCCCAGATAGCTTATAAAACATTATTTCTAGGGGTGTTTTTGAGGATGTTTGAGAATGAGATTAGCATTTGAATATGTAGACAGAGTAAAGAAGATTCCCCTCACCAATGTAGGAGGGCATCAACCAAGCCACTGAGGGACTGAATGAAACCAAAAGACACAGGAAGGGCAAATTTTCTCTTTGCTTGAGTGGGGATGTACATTTTCTCCTGCCCTCAGACATCCTGTCTCCTGGTTCTCAAGCCTTCGGACTCAGATGGGGACTTACACTATTGGCCCCATCCTTTGAACTGGAACTGAATTACACCACCAGCTTTCCTGGTTCTCCCATTTGCAGATGGCGGACCTTGGGAATTCTTGGCCTCCATAATTGCAAGAACCAATTCCTATAGTAAGTCTCCTCTTGTATACATCTATATATATTCTGTTGGTTCTGTTTCTTTGGAGAATCCTGATGAATACAGACAGAAATTCTCCTATCTCAGGTAGAGTCCTTAAATAAAAGTAAAATGAATAAAATGATGCCAGCAATATAGGAACTATTAGCAGGAGTTATTATTTGGTGATGAAATAGATGATTTTACTATCATTACCATGTTTTCTATATTATCCAGTGTTTTTCAATTAAGATCCATTTCTGTTTAAAATGCATATTAAAATTATCTTGAGTATTTAATTCAATAATTATTGAGTCCATTACAGGAAATGTTAGGTGCTGTATGGAGAAAGTGGGAGTAGAATACACAGTCTGATAAAGCGCAATCATCTTAAATATATTCAATATGATTTGCTTCATTAAATCTTTAATGGTCACTTTTCTATTATTACTTATTTTTCTCATTAAGCACTGCTGGCAAATTTCCCACCTCTATTACAATCAAAATTTCCTATTAGGAGAATTCTGGAATTTCCCTCTTGAAGTCTACTTCCAGTTCCACGTGGGTGGGGGTGGGGATGCTATTCAAGTGCTATGGAGAAGTTCAGATGAATAGGAGAGTCTAACATTTCATGTCGCTATTCCTTGTGGTTCTGGAATGTTCAAGGGCTGGATGGTTGTCTCTGCAGTGATACTCTTGACATGTGAACTTCTGAGGCTGAGTTACCTAATGGTGTTCCATGTTTGAGCTCCAATGGTAATGTGCATTTAGATGACATGCTCAGTTATTTGGGCTTTACCTTGGGTTCATGGGTCAGGAAAAGCTTCCCAGGGAAGACATAAGTCATACCCCAAATAACCACTATCCCTGAAGACTCGGACTCTTATTCTGAGCCTAGGTAAAGACCAAACTTTTCCATCTCTCCTGGTGACTACTCCTTTTGGGTCATTTTCCCCTCATGCTACTGATACGCTGCCTTTTTAGAATGGAGTTCTGATATCTGTAATCTCAGAAAATTTTTAGTATGCTCTTTCCCTTCTTTCCTCAGAGCACTGAGATGCCTTCTGGCCAAACAGACACATCAACAAAGAAGGATTACTCAAGTCTTTCTTTACAGAGCACACACTCTGTTCTAAATTGGTGGTTGTTTTGAGTGACATCAGAGAGATTAGCTTTTTGTAAGTAAATACTTTTGAATGAACAATCACCTTAATTTCTACCTTAAGAGATATTCTGTTACAAGGAGATAAATAACTGGCCTAAGGTTAACTATTGGGAGTGAGTTTACGTTTAAGACTTAGCATTCCGCACTCCAGTACTTTTCCTTTTTTCCCCGTCAACCCTCTTTATTCATCCTTTGTTCTTTTGTGTATAATTCTTTGTGCTCCTCTCATTTCATCATAATTTTCTTTATAATTAGGACTGTATGATTTATTCTTTCCCCACCAGTTCCTCTCTCATATCATAACACAATAATATAGCAAAATTAGTGATAATTTTTTATTGGTGTTGCTTTTATAAGTGCTAATTGTAAAAAAAAAAAAAAAGAAGAAAAAGAAAAATTTAACATCTATCCAACTAGCTACAGGAAACTACTTTAGAACTACCACATTTTCCTTGTCCTTTAATCCTATTTCTTCTCCCCTATGTCTCTATTTGTTTGCATATGTTTGTAGCAGGAAAAAAAGGTTGATATATCTTCATTGTTTTCCTTTCTTCTCCTTTTCATTATTACAGCAGACTGTTCACTGAATCAATAGATAAACAGAAATTCTGTCTTTTGAACAAAAGGCCTTGGTCCCAGAGGAAGAAGTGAGAGCAGATACATAGAATAAGTGACTGGGAAAAAAGGAGAAAAGAGGAAGATTTGTACACCCTAACAGCAGAGGCAAGCCACACCCTACTTCTAGGCATCTCTATGAAGAAGGCAGCCAGACTCATGAAGAATAAACTCTACTATCTGGGCTTCACAAAAAACAGAGCCTGAGGCAGAGAGCCTATTTGCTAACAATTATTTGGCAGGGTGCACTCTCAGGGCAATAAGAATGAAGAACAAAGGGAGTGAGATAAAGAAGGAGGGAGAGCAAATACAATGTGACCTATCACCAAGCTGGTGACAGTTTAGTATCAAAACACAACTGATTCCTGTAATACTTGGGGACATCTCCCAAGAGGTTACTTGGAGCTACTGCATTTCAAAACAGTCCATTTCTGGTAAGGGAGAGCAAAGGAAGATTGACCAATTAATCTGCTGTCTCTTTCCTGTCTTTTACCTCATTGTACTTCTGGGTTGTAACTCTATTGGCCCCCACACTCACACAGTTCTGGGTTATGTTTTCCAGCCCTTTTAAGCAGCCATTAGGGAAAAGTAGAGCCATCACAGGCCATGCTTGTTGGTCTCTCCTTATCAGTGAGAGCAAGGAGGGGTGAGAGTGTTCTTGAATAGTGGTGGAGACAACAGCCATGGCACCCTGAGCTTTAAGACTGTAAGTACAAGGTATTGAAGGGGAGAAAGAGCATTCTTTGTCCACTCTGTGTCCTTTCTGGCTGGGCTACAAATTAAATTGACATGTGGCCGAATAGGGGAAAATCAAACAAAGCTTTATAACATGTTTACATGAGAGAGACCCAGGGAAACTGAGTCTCTCTCTGCAAAATGGCCGAGGTTCTCCTCTTAAATAGAAAGACAATGGAGGATGTTGAGGGTGAGTTAGCTATGAGAGATTACCAGAAAAGCACAGTAAGGTTATTATGCAGATTTAAGGCCTCGGCTTCCACATTGACAAGTTTCTAGAGGTGAGGTCATCTGCCCCTCTTCCCAGTACAGAGAAGGAGATGCCTTTACAAATGGAAATTTCCCCTACAAATGTAAATATTTGGTAGACAGAACTTTGAGAAGAAGGGGTGTAGCAAAGACCCTCCCAGTCTATCAATACCCAGTTATCCCAGGTGATGGCCCATGGAGGCACAGGACTTCCAACCCAAATCCCTTCAGACAGTGGGGGCAGAGAAGATCAAAGCCTCCTTCGGTGAAAATAAGGTAAAGAGACACAACTTAAGGTGGCCAATTCTGACCCCCCACGGTATCAACAGAACAGATCCAGCAAGGAAGCAAGGCAAATGACCAAAACCCAGACCTATGGCATCATTTGGAGAGGATCCAAGATGATCAGAAGCAAACTTTTCTACTAGTCTGGCAGTATGTCTTTGAGTGAGAAATTATTACTTGTGTTTCCAGTTTTCAAATGTCCTGCCTGCTATAGAAAAGAGTCTTATCTGGGATTGTGCAAAACAAATCCACCATCAAGGAATGATGATAAAGGTGATAATTGATGCCCAATACATATTTACAGTGCTCATAATTTTGTTGCATAATTGATATGGAGACATGAAATGGACTCTCAGAAATCACAGCTCAGCAATGTCAGAGGACCTTGATGAGACAGATTTCACAGTACTACAGAACACTGTTAAAACAAAGCAAAAAAAAAAAAAAAAAAAAAAACCTTGAGGGACGGCAGAGGCAATAAAGAGAAGGTCAGTGAAGTTTTTTGTTTTGAAGAGAGTTTTTTGATGAGATTTATTTCTCTGAATTTCCAGAATACCTAGGGAAGAAATTGTGTGTGCAATTATCTTTAAGGACTCTGTCTTACATTCTACATTTCTAAAAGAAATACATAATCAAAAAGAAAATAAGATTTTTGATAGTTAAATAAAAGTGCAACCTGGTAGAGGACAATCTCACCTCTTGATCCTTTCCAACACCTAAAGTTGGAGAAAGTCATAGAGATGGAGTTGTGGGCTCATCTCTCAAGTGAGAAAACAGAGTCAGAGTCCACATCAACGTAGTTGGACATTTGGAGACATTGCAGTATGTCAGCCCTCAACCATACGTCAACTCTACTCCCGTACCCCGCCCCCCCCATTCTGCCTCTGCACTGTCGAAGTCTGCCAGATATGTGGCATGACCTTAGAGGGATTCATAAGAAGAATTGAGGTGAAGATTAATGTCAGTGTAAAATACAGAATTTAGAAATAGAAATGAAGTTGAATGAAATAAAAATTAAATTAGAATTTTGCACAACTGAGTTTGTTGACTGACATTCTCTTTCTCTCTACATATATATACATATTTTTTAAGTATATGCAAACTTTAGAATATTGAAAACACATCACAAAAATATAAATAGTCATATCTCATTTTTTAAACTTTGCTTTATTTAGTAAACATTTACCAATATCACTAATGACATAAAAAGTGCATTTAATTACTGTATTAAGATATATAGATGTGACATCTTGTGCTTATTTGTACTTCTGTCAGTGAGCATTTTATTATATAAACTCTGAGCAAACCTCTGATTACTCCCTGAAGGAGCGTTTCTAGAAGAACTGTTACTTGTAAAATTTTTAAAGACTCGTGGTATTGGAAAATTTCCCTCCACAAAATTCATTTCAACTTACAATCACTCTAGCAATGTGTTAGAGGTGTTGCTTTACTGTGACTCATCACTAGACTTATTATTAAAATGTGTGGTAGGGAAAACAAGATATGGTGTTGTTATTAATTCCTGTTAATTCTATTTTTTGATTACTAGTGATAGTGAACATGTCAACACACATAATGGTTATTTGCATTTATTCTCTTTGAAATATCTGCTCATTCAGTGTGAATTTTTTTTTTTAATCCTAGTGCATCCCTTTTACTTTCTGATTTTCAAATGTACTTCATAGCATAAAAGAAAGAATTATTTGGTTTAGCAATATCACAGTAAACTATGTGGATTTGGAGCACAGACTTTGTGGTCAGTTCAGAAGATTATGCTTCTTAATTTACTGCTGATTAGTTTGATGAGTTTGGATAAGTTACTTATCATCTTTAAACTTAGTTTCCTCATCTATAAAAATGGAAATAACAAAAATATATAATTCCTAGTGTTGTGTGATTTAAATGACAATATGTCCAAAATAATTAACATGTACTGCCGCATTATATATGTTGAATAGAGGTTAACGGATATAATTAGAGGAACTGATTGTTGTTGTTTTTGTTATTTCTTCATGTTTGTAGTCTGTTGACTAAGAAAGTGAATAGGGCTTTAAAAACATTCTAGGCTTTTAAAACATGTTTTACAAATACGGATGTGAAAGTTGTGTCCATTAAGCTGCACGTGAAGCAACTAATGGAAACATGCAACAGAGAGTGAATGTAACAGTGTCCTACCTCAAACCACAGGACACGGATAATTCACTTCACAAGACATCCAGCGGTGAGCCCTCCTGCTGTTGTCTTGGTGGCTCAACAATGTCATCAAGGACTCAGGCCTTTCATCCTGCTTCTCTGCTGTCCTTAGAGACTTGCCTCTCATGATTGCAAGAGATCTGCAGCGATTCCACGCTTTGGGTCTTCATTGAATAGTAGCCAAAGCAAGAAAGAAAGCAAAGGGAATTAGGAGTCTTCTCTCCCTTTAAGTCTCTCTTTTACAAGGGAGAATATTGTTTTCCCATAATTCCTCCTGTTACTCTTTCTCTCACATTCCCTTGCCAGTACTAGATCACACATCAACTCTTAGACTATTAAGGAGAATGAATTTACTGTAAGGGGCTTAAAGTAATCATAATCCATATCCTGGGGCCATACACATTGCTTCTTGAACAAAGCTGAGCAAAATAAGATAAAAAGAGGGCCTAACTGTTGGGTAAGTGTCTCTGTTCCATCTGCAGCATTTTAATTTACAGCGGTGATTGAGTGACAACACAGAGACATCAATTTCACTGAAAGAAGAGTGTATACATTTGACAAGAGCAGGCAGCATGTCATACTATGCAGGGCCACATGGGGAAGCACCAGTTTCCAGCAGGAGACAGAGGCAGGGAGGCAAAAACATGGTCAGGAGCCTTTATTGTGTTTTCCATGGGAAAGGCCAGGCAGGGCAGGGAAATGGTATAGCATCGCTCCTTTGAATAATGTGGGTGGTGTTTCAGCTATATGGGTGGTCTCTAGTTGTCTGCTACATGGCCCTGGGTTGATTTAGGGCAGAGGAAATATTGGCTTGGTGTGTGAGAGTTGGATGAAGGAGGTGGTTGGGATCATAGACTCAAGGTTGGTTGGTTTGCATGTGAAAGGTGTGTTTATAGGCAAGTTGTTTATTACTTTAAGAATTAGCTAGCCCTGGAAGGAACAGTGTCTCCCAGGCCAGGTGGACCCCTAAGATGTCAAAGCATCATAAAGTAAAAGAAATAAGAAAGCATGAGTAAGCAACCAAACATCACCAACCAAAATAATTGCTAACAGTTAAAATGTATCAAATACATAGGCTAATCACATGTGTTTGCTCATTTAATTCCTGTACAGCACTGGGATAAAAACCCCATTTTTATATCGACATTTTCATACAAGTTAAGTAACATGTTCAAAATCAGGTAATGATCGATGGAGCTTGGATTTCAATTTATTCTGACTCCTCAGATCAAGTTCTTAATTAGGACTCTATTCATTATTTTCCAAGAGTTTTAATTCAGACACTTCAACTTTTAATTCAGACACTTCTAAAATCATAGAGGAAAATGGTCCAACAATGAAGTATATTATCTCAATGATAGTTTACCAAAAAAACAACTCTTGGTCTTTTTTAAAAACATTTTTGCACTGAAAATTTAGGTCTGTAGAAATGTGAAGAAGACACAATCAATGTAGTTAGGGGAAGATAGTTTGAAGCACTAGAAATTAAGTGATTATTTCTTTGCCCCAGCCTGGATGGAAAATCAACTTTTAAAATAGAAAGCGTGCTTTAATGCCGAATGATACATTTTTACTACAGACCATATATATACTTTCTATTATATACTATGGTGAGAGGTATGGAGATTTTTAAATTACAGAAAAAAAATCATTATTGCTGTGTATTCACCTCTGAGGCTCTCCCCTGCTCCAGTGCATTACTGAATGTCCTTTGCAGCAATATCATGACCAGACCAAGAAGTACAGTAGAAGGCTCAGGTGCTGAGATATTCTACTTTTGCACCAGAACATGGCATATTTTTTTTTCTAACAATAAGGCAGCTGACCTAGGGCATATAAGTAGACTTTGCCCAGATTTTTTTTCATACTCCCTGTGGGTATTAGCTTTGAAACTTACTTGAAGTCACCAAAGCTGAGTGCTGTAGTGGAAAGAAGATGATCGTTGAAGTCACCTTAAACTGCATTTGAGGACTTGCTCTGTTTTTTGACCCAGAGTCATTGGGACTGGTTATTCAATGTAGCTGAGCCTGTGTTTCCACAGCTGTAAAGTGCATGTGTACGGGGAGTGGAGACAGGAAGAAGAACATCACTGATGAGAAAATTGGGTGCTTTAAAGAGTTAACCTATATAAACTAGGTGGCACGTAGTAAGGACCCCATAAAATATTAACTTCCTGTTGGAATCTCTCCAACAGGTCAGGTCATGCTTCAAGCCTCAAGTCCCATCCCCTGGCTGATCATTCTCTGAATTAACAAAACGCACGCTGTCTCATGTTCTCACAGCAGCGTTCCTTCTCGTCTCCTCCTCTCCCCTTTCTTTCCACTTCCAACTTATTTGTATGATTTCAAGCCTTCACTACCCCCTGGAAACTTATAAAAAAAATAAACACAGAGATTGGATCTTCATGATTATTATTTCCTGAAGGAAATCACTCAGTCCATCAGGGCATTTTAGAAATTTACAGCTCACGACATAGGCAACCTCTGCCTGCTTGTTCAGTTTCTTCTCCTAGCCCGATCCCTCATCTTCCCCAGCTTCTTTTCTCTATGCCTTCCTGCAAATGTAGCCCTTTGGACTCTGCTGGAATAATAAAAATGACCTCAGGGTATTCACATTTTCTATTGCTCATCTAAAGGTCATCTTGAGAACTTGGTTATCTAAAAAATTATTTTAATTGTGTATTTAATCATTGCAAACCAACTCCATTTGATATACTGTAAATGTTAATTCTGAAAATAAATATTTAAGTTACAATAGATGTATACAACTTACAATAATTTCAGTAACTTAAGCCATTGAATGTGCATGTAACTACAAAGATTATGCAGATAGATGATAGATGATAGATGAGAGAGAGAGAGAAAACTTTTTGTTCACTATAAAGATCCTTATATAATGCTCATGATTAATTAAAGCATATTTGATGACAATAATTTTTCAGGCGTACTTTTTCACTTTTCTTAGTCTCATACAAGTGAATAATTATGAAGGTTGGCACTTTATCCTGAATAAGTGCTCAGAACTTTCAAATAATTCATTATTAAATGATAAGATGTATAGAGAAAAGTATACAAATCATAAATATATAACTAGATGTATTTTCAAAAACTGAGCATACCTGCATAACAAACACGCTGATCAAGAAACAAACTTGACTGGTGCCTCTGACAGTGATCAATCAGATATATTGTGATTCATTATAGGGAATTGACATTTCCCAATAATTTGAGCTAATTAAACAGTCTCTGTAAAGCTCTTGTCTTCATGTCTGATGTGCTTGAAGTCCACATGGCACGTGGTCAGGAAGGGAAGATGGATAGAAAGTGGGTGAGAGCTATGACAGGCTGGAACTGACAAGAGGTGCACAAGCATCTATGTCAATTCTGTCTCTCCCACCTTCATCCTGTGGATGTCTTGCAGGGGAAGCTGACACCCTTCCTCTTGGAAGCTAGCTCAGGACTTGGGAAGCTGAAGAGGAACACAAGAAGGTGGAGCAGTTGCAGGCCCAGCTGCTGCCCCCCAGCAATCAGCTGAGCCAACAGATAAACAATAATATGGGTGAGATGCAAAAATGCCTGCCTTAATTTCTTCGAGTAAAAAACAAAATAACTGCTGCTTCACTTCTGCCTCTAAATACCTCTTGTGGTCCACCATAACCAGACACATAGAGAGAAGGGAATTCTGAGAAACATAGTCCAGCCTAGCTTAACTGACCTTTCACAAAGCCACAAGAACCAGCATCCCCAAAGCACTCCTTGGGCATGCTTCTATTCTCTATCCCACCCAAAGGCAATAATATCCTAACTTCTAATGCCATAAATTAATATTGCCTATTTTTGGATTTTATATACAGTGGTCCCCCCTTTTCTGTGGGGGATACATTTCAACACCCCCAATGGATGCCTGAAACCACAGAGAGTTCCTAACCCTATATATATACTATGTTTTTTCCCATACATACATACCTATGATAAAGTTTAATTTATAAATTAGGCACAGTAAGAGATTAACAACAATAATTAATAATAAAATAGAACAGTTATAACAATATATTATAATAAAAGTTACTATAGATCTTAGCAACCTCAGCATATGATTTTTTTTCTTTCCTTATTAAGTCAAGAACTTTCACCTTTTCACTTAAAGGAAGCACTTCATGTCTTCTCTTCAGCATATATGAATTGCCAGCATCACTACTCTTGCACTCTGGGGCCATTATTAACTAAAATAAGGGTTACTTGAACACAAGCACTGCGATACTGTGACAGTCGATCTGATAACCAAGACAGCTACTATGTGACTAATGGGGCAGGTAGTACATACAGAGTGGAAATGCTGGACAAAGAGATGATTCATGTCCCAGGTGGACCAGAGTGGGATGGTGAGATTTCATCATGCTACTCAGAACGGTGTGAAATTTAAAAATTATGATATGTTTATTTCTGGAATTTTCCATTTAATATTTTGGGATTGCAGTTGACAGCAGGTAACTGAAATCACAAAAAGCAAAACCATGGATAAGGGGGAAATACTATAAATAGAATCATGCGGTATAAACTCTCTTGTATCTAGTTTCTTTTACTTAGTGTTACATTTGTTAGATTCATACATATTATTGCCATTAGTTGATGACAGTTCTTTCTCACTGCTATGTAGAATCGCATTGTCTGAATATGCCACAGCTGATTTGTTCTTTCTACTGTTGATGGGCATTTGGGTAAGCTCCAGTTTTGGCCTATTTTGAATAATGACTCGGTTAACATGTTTTTTAGTGAGCACGTATGTGCATTTCTGTTGAGTTAATACCTAGAAGAGGGGATGCAAGATCACATGGTATGCATACACACAGCTGTAGTAGATACTGCCAAATAATTTCCAAAAGTAATGTACAAATACAAATTAGGGTCCCAATTGATCCATATCCTTGCCAAGATTTAGTGGTATCTGTCTTCTTTTTAGTCATTTTTGTGGATGTGTAATGATGGTATATCCTTGCAGTTTTAATTTTTATTTTCATGATTACATTGGATATATTTTCGTATTTCATTGACCATTCTGATATTCTATTTTCTGAAGTGCCTGTTCAAATATTTTGCCTTTTTCAGGGGAAGTATCTTGGTCTATCTTTCTCTTATGGACTTGTAGTTTTTTATATATACCTCTGATATGAGTCATTTGTGGAATATATTAGTATGACACATATCTTCCACCACTCTGGGTTGTCCATTTGTCCTCAAAAAACATGCATGACTTTTTGATTTATATAACAAGAACCTCTAAGTGAAAGATCAAACACTTAGACCATAATTAACAGGAAAGTAGTTCAAAATGCCATTAAGGATAATTAAAGAAATTATTATTATAATTAAAGAAATATAATTAAAATATTTGTTAATCTAGATAGACACATTTAAATTTATATGTACAAGAAATTAATATAGCTTGTATAATTTTAATATACTTTATAAACAATCATTTGGAATATTTTTAAATGTGTCTAATATTACAGTTAAATGATTGCTTTAATGTACAGAGTAAAAGTAGAGCCTTAAATTATTTAGAAAAAAGTGGTCATGTTTTTGATGAAAACTATTAGGTAACTTTATAAAATAAAAATATACCATTATGAGTGGAGCATGATTATAAAATACACAGTGTCACATGGGATTAAAATAAAAAATCACAGATGCAGCTAGCATTTTACAACACAGATAAAGCCACTCTAGGTTATTGATGGGAAAACCAAAGTAACACTTCAATCTGCCTCCATTCATGCAAGCTTTTACTTTTCTTACTCATGAATTTTACAATCCTATTCTCCCTCTTTTCCCATTCTTCATCACCCTTCCTACTATTAGGTAAAAGTACCTTGGGATTTCTCCAGGCCTAAAGGAAAATCCATTACTTAAACAAGCTTCATCAGGCACTTAGTGTAAAACTCTGTTAACTTTAACACAACACACAGCAATTAGCCCAGGGCAGTTTCCTCCAATTCAGTGCCTATGAATGTCCAGTGGCTCAACATCAGCATCCCAAAGACACCAAAGCACTTTCCCACTCCACCAATAGAATAGAGCTGACAGCTCATAAAGCCATCTTTTGCTCTTTCTAGTTATTTTCCTATTTAAAAATGATCTCCATAATCTAAGTGTCATTCCCTTGCATTCTCCTCTAGACTTTAAGACAAGAATGAGAATGTAGATTGTTTCTTATGACTACTTTCCTATAGGTTGAGTGTTTTAAATATGTTTTAAGCATGAATCTAATGCATTTCCTCAAGGACTTCATTCCTCTTTATTGTGGTTTATGGGTTTAGACTAAAAGAATTGCTTTAGAAAAAATTATCATTCTAAAATAAAACAATAATATTAGAATGTCTTATCCACATTGGCACCAGTGGAGAAATATCAAAATTGTCCTCTTGGAGAAGGAGACCATATCCATCAATGAAACTCCTCTATCAATGATCCCATTTGCATGATTAGGAAAATCCACAGTGACTTGAGTAACAAAGTTTATTAAAAAGAGTTCAATTGCATAAATTCAGCAATCTGCCCAAGTTGTGTATAACCTAGAGGAGTCACTGCTGATTAAGCCAGAACATATATTGCTGCCAGGTTAGGATGTCACTTACATTCTTAACCTGAGTACAATTTGAGTATGTTGTTTGCTCCCCAAAGTATGATTTGTCCAATGAAGCTATCAATCCATATGTTCTACCTCCAAATATAGCTCAGTCTTAGAGTGCCACAAGACTTCAAAGAAGTAGCACCCTCCAAACCCCAAGGATATGTGACCCTTCAGCACCACCCTTCCCAAACTCCTTAAGCCTACTCCAGTTCCTTTCCACTTAGAGTCAGTGCATCCACATTTTCATTTGTCTTAGTCAAAAGAGCAAAGCAATATTTAATGTACTGGCTGGAGAGAGCAATCTGCTTCCCATAATACCTAGGTAACTGTATTGGCATTGGAAGACCTTTATTCACAGCTACACCTCCATCAGTGCGGTAACATCCGTCCTGTGAGATTCGAAGGTAATAAATAAAAATTATTAATCATGAAAAAAATGATAGCTCCAACCCTTTAAGTCAGAAACGGGAGCTGTTTCACAGCTATTCTCCAGATTATCCAGATGTAGTCTTTAGGCAGAGCCGAAAATGAGCAAGAACCTAATTTCCCTTCTCCAGACAAGATAAGTCAGGTGGCCCCTCCCAGTATCAGCTGTTTGTTGGTTCTGCATCTTAGATAAATACCTGATTATTGTTATTTTTTTCCTACATACTCTTGGGGATAAGAGCTACTACTTCTTTCCCTGGCATCATGATCCAGTTGTGCATCCTCTTTCCATTTTTCCATCATATTCCCTTTATTTCACATTCTAGCTATTTTAATCTGTATCTTTCTTCCCCCCAGTGAGGTACTTGGTTCAGATACATTCAGCAGGCAGTGACATTGCTCATACCAAGACATTTTCCTTCACCCAATTTCCAGGATGATGTCATAAAATTTGATAGGTGAAAATTACAAGAATATTCCTGACACTTGGTAGTGGGGCCAGTTCACAATTAGCCTTACTTTACCAATATGGTGTATGGTTAGATCCACTTCCATGCTTCTATTTAAAGTACGTGCAGTCAAATTTAGTGATGTAGTTATCACATCATATAAAGTGATGCCTCCACTACCAGCACAAGAAAGTAAAGCCCTTGCCCTGCAACAACCAGATAGGGGGAAATGAAAGAAAAAACATAGTGAGATGAGAAAGATGTGGATGTGTTTCATCATATCCCACTCTGTCATTCCTTCCTTCCAATTTTAGTAACAGCTCCAGTAGAGTCTCCCTACAGCACCCCTCATATGCAACCTGAGACAAACTGATTCTTTCAGGCATCCTTTTAAGCCCCTTTCCTCTTCTGTTTTAAGTAACAGATGTTTTATTTGCATATTCCAATTTTTAACAAAATGTGGCTCTATTGGTGAGAAGAAATGTGATATGTCCTTATATGACATGTTATGCCCAATTTCCTTGTTAATGGCAAGAAAGAACTGTCAACCTAGAATATATAATCAATAAGTAAAGACATTTCCAGAGAGACAAAACTGAGACATGTCATCTCTAGTAAACTGGCATAAGAACTGCTTTTACAAAGTTCCATAGGCTTAAAAAAATATCAGATAGAAACCCAGGAATAAACACCAGAAAGAGTAAATAAGTTAGTAACTATAAATGATCTATATTCTTTATCAGTGGTTTTCAGCCAAGGATGAGGGTTATTTTGTCTCCTTCCGCCAAGAGGACATTTGACATGTCTGGAAACATTTTTATTGTCACAGCTGGGCAGGGAAGATGAGTGCTACTGACACCTAGTGAGTGGAGACCAGCGATGATGCTAAGCATCGTACAATGTACAGGATAGTCCTTCTCCCCAATAAAGAATCATCCAGCCCAAAATGTCCATAGTGCTGAGGTTGAGAAACCCTGACCTATATAGAAAATTGAAACTGCTTAAAGATTATTAGTTGTTGAAAGCAAATAAATGTGCATTTTATAGCATTTGTAAAGCTAAAAATTATATACTAATGAGAACACAAATGGTAAAAAGGCAACAATAAGTAATAGATTGTCATAAAGCAGTTAAAATAATCATGAAGTAGTAGAATTATTTTAAACACAGACCCAATACATTATAGAGGCATATTGAAATCCTTAAAAGAAACCTCAAAAAATGCAAAAAGGCTTAACTTTAAAAATCACTAGAGAAGATAAAATGAACAATAAACAATATTTGATTCAAATTAAAAAGGCAAGAGAGAAGTAAAGAAGAAACAAAGAGCAAATGGGACACATAGAAATCAAATAACAAGCAACGTCCTAAAATCAATAAGGACATTGAATGTGAATAAACTAAAACCCCAGTTAAAAGGCAGACTTGATAAAAAAGTAAGGCTGTTTGTATTATTTATAAAAAAAGAAGAAACCACAAGTGACTCCTAAAGACATAAACAGCCTGAGAGTAAAAACAGGAAAAAAATATTTACATGCAAAAACTATGTATAAGAATACTGATGTGGCCACACTAATATTGGAGAAAATAGATCTCAAGACAAACAAATTTGCTAGAGATAAAAAAGGGCATTTCATGATGCAAAAGGTCAATTGATCAAAAGAATACAAAAATACTACATATGTACATAGCCAGTAACAAAGCTCCCAAATACATAAAACAAAATTGACAGACTTTAGCACTCCCTCTCCACAATGAATTAATAAACACAAAGTAGGTAAGGATGTGGAAGATCAACCAATTTGACTTAATGAACATATATAGAAGACTGCATCCAACAAAAATACAAATCCTTCTTAAGTGGGAGAACATAGGGTAGATATGGAGTAATAGAGGACTACAGAAAGAATGAGGATAAGTCTGTGTTATGAAAATCTAGAAGTCATGAGATTTTCAAATATTCTCTTGGTAAAGATATATCTTTCAAATCTGTTGGAAGAATGAAGTTTAATTCTTGGAGTCATATTAAAGAATTCACATCAGTGAAGTAGGGAATAAAGTGAACTGATATAAATTAGTGAAGTAGATGGGAGAACATGTACAAGATATTTAGAAAATATTTAGAAAAGTTGATGAGAATGTGTAATAATACATTAACAAAAGTTGACTTAAATGATCTCTAACAATAAGGGCTGAGAAGTACCATGAATTTACGGCTAAAGTGATCAGCACTATTTTTATGTTAAATGATTGTCAAAGCCCAGCTTCTCAGATTGACATAACATGCATATTTAAAAACAACAACCAGGGAACCAGTAAAAGTGGGTATACAAAGCATGAATAAAAATGCACAAATTCATGAATTAATGAATGAATGACTTTTATTTTTAAATCAAAATTTTGACTCCAGAATTTTATCATGCTTCTTTTTATTATCCCAGGCCTTTGAAAATAAAATCATTATATATTACTTTCGAATACCTTGGTTAGTACAAAGTAATTTTTTTCTTAGTATATAGTCTTATAGGTGCTCAGTAAGCATTTGTTGATTGTATGAATGTGTTTGATCAATTTTTATGTTAAAAATTTAGAATGGATAATTTTATTAGAGCCAACCATCATTAAAATAATTATGATACTGTTAATTTAAGAAGACAGCATTTTATATATTTAATCAGTTTTGAACAAATGCATAAACTATTTGAAAAACACATATAAACAAACTCTCTAAAAATGTGTTTTTAACAAAAAGACAACCTATCAATTGGGAGAAGATATTTGCAAACGATATATCTGATAAGCGGTTAATATCCAAAATATATAAAGAACTCATACATCTCAACAACAAAAAAACTAACAACCCAATCAAAACATGGGCAAAAGACCTGAACAGACATTCCTCCAGAGAAGATATACAGGTGGTCAACAAGCACATGAAAAGATGTTCAACATCATTAACTATCAGGGAAATGCAAATCAAAATCATAATGAGATATCAGCTCACGCCGGTCAGAATGGCTATAATTAACAACACAGGAAACAACAAGTGTTGGAGAGGATGTGGAGAAAAGGGAACTCTTGTACACTGCTGGTAGGATTGCAAACTGGTGCAGCCACTATGGAAAACAGTATGGAGATTCCTTAAAAAGTTAAGACTAGAACTACCATACAATCCAGCTATTCCGCTGCTGCGTATTTAACCAAAGAACAAGAAAATGCCAATACGTAAAGATACACGCACCCTTGTGTTCATTGCAGCATTGTGCACAATAGCCAAGACTTGGAAGCAACCTAAGTGCCCATCAAGGGATGAATGGATAAAGAAGATGTGGTCTATACACAGTGGAACACTACTCAGCTATAAGAAACAATGAAATCCAGCCATTTGTGACAACATGGATGGACAGTGAGAGTATTACGCTAAGTGAAATAAGTCAAAGGGAGAAGGTCAAAAACCATATGATCTCATTCATAAGTAGAAGATAAAAACAACAGACACACACAAAGAGACAGAGATTGGATTGGTGGTTACCAGAGGGGAAAGAGGGAGGGAGGAGGGTGAAGGGGATGACTGGGCACATGTGGGTGGAGATGGATTGTAATTAGTATTTGGGTGGTGAACATGATGTAATCTATGCAGAAACAGAAGTATAATGATGTACACCTGAAATTTATACAATGTTATAAACCAGGTTAAAAAATAAATAAATATAAAAAATGTAAGCATTTATAAATAAGGAATCATGGTGGAGTGCCAACATTTAATTTTATTAATTGCATTATACCATGGAAAATTAAATTACAGTATCTGTGGAGTATTACATTTTCCACTCTTTGATATCAGAGATAAATCAGATCTTAAAACTTAATTAGTGGCAATAAGATAAGAGAATTTTTTGAGGTCAATTATTTTTTAATTAAAATGAATATTTGAAGAAACAGTAACGACAGAGCAAATTTCCTCATTGTTCTTTATTGAAAACATATCTGTCAATAATAAAAAGAGATATTTTATCACACATTGTGCCATGCATAAATCTCCCAATGACTGTAATCTGTAATCCTCAAAATCACCACTTATACAAAGTTGCCTTATAAACCCTCGAGATCAGTAGTAAAGTAAACACATTCCCGTCTAATATTGACACATATAAAGTATGTCTATTTTATGTCTGCTTTATAGCATGCTTCTGAAAGATGTCTTTGTCCAGTCATAGAAGCAGCATAATAAACATGGAAGAAACTTTAGAGATTATACAATCTAATCCTCTCAGGTTAACTTTTTGAACAGAGAAAACTGAGTTTCTAGAGAAAATGAGTGACTTGCCCAAGGTCAGGAAGAGAATCAGGGGCAGAGCAAGGAATCACAAGCCAACGTTAAAAAAACGACTAACCTCTTTCGTGTTGGGCAAAGAGGTGTGTAAATTTTGTGTGCATGCACAACTGATTTTCAGTCTGGTAACTTTGTCATAAAATTCAACAACATTGTCAGCAACGAATTGTTAGAGATTTCACACAGCATGTTCATCACAATTCATTAATAATTACTTTCCATTATGAATTTAAAATATTGAAACATTGATAGTCATTGTTAGGACTAAACACAGGGTATACGCATTTCTGCTGGTAAAGTCAGCATCTGAGCTGCACTGATGATAAAAGGGGAAAGAACAAACAGAGTGAAGAGCTGACATCCATGTGCTGCTGAAAATATTATATTATAGAGCTGGCTGGCTATCTGAAAGTTACAGAACTAGAATTCTGCTTCTGAGTAAAAGCAGCAGCTGGCTGAGGAACAGTGGGCAGAGAGAAGGATGAATGAAATCAGGGTTTGATGTGTAGTGAAATATGGGGAACAAACATTTTAGTTCTTTTGTGGAAGGCTTTATTTCCTTCCACTTTTTTAAAGAGAGTAAAAATCTGCTTTGGAATACTATGTACACTTTTCTTTCCCATCCACTAAATTGCCTTCTTTACTCTTTTCTCTCATTTATTTCCTGTGAGATTCAGCTCCACCTCGTAGTTCTTAGGACGGTGCCCAAGCAGGTGCATTTAGTTAATCTGAAAAGAAAATTTGTAGGAAATGAGGAAAAGATACCATTTCCTTTGCTTTTCTTATTTTTACCTGCAAAGCACAAAGAAAATATTTGGTAAATATTACTTAATTCATTCAAAATACATTTTTTCTAAGAAATTGTATATAATCATTTTATAATTGCAATTATTTTGTGTGTAATTATTTTGTGATAATTTTTAAGGTATGTGATAATGCAAAAAATATAGAATTAGTGTCAAGATGCTTGAATTTGATTCATACATCAGTCATTATCTTAGATGGAAATCGAGATGAAGAACTAGAAAATGTGAGGTCCCTAACTATTCTATTATTTAACAATTTCTAATAAATCTTTCTGTAAAAGGAAAGTGTTCATTACGTGAAAGGATACTAGCAAATTTGTTTTATATGTATCCATTTTCCTTGGACTTCAAAGGTAATTGTCAAAAATTTTATTTAATAAAGGGCATAAAATAATCTGAAGATATCAAAGTTGGTCACTGCTTTTACTTCAGAAAACAGTTTGATTACCCTATTTTAGGCTACATGATATATTATCAGCCCTGTACTCCAAAAATTACAATCTGATTTTGAGCACAATATGACAAAATATCTTAGCAAAACAGAGGTTCCAGATAAAGTGCAAGAAAGATCAAGTTCACATATATATGAACTTGTTCAAAGAGCAGTCACCATCAGTAGGCCTGGATTTTGACAGCATTAAGCAAGTCATATTCAGAAAGGACATTAACATAATGCTAAGTCAATGGAATGCAATTCACATCCCATTCAAATATTAAAATTTTATCAAGTATTGTTTTATCACCTGAAACATAGATGACTAGAAATATTTAATTATTCAGTGATCTGTATTTTAAAAGTATTTATTATACTGAGATTTAAGCTTTATTTCAAAGTGCCGTGAAATTTATTATCTAATATTGGAGCCATTGTCTACCAAAAAAACACAGATTGATGGAAAGCTGCAAGTTAGATGTATTACTATTACTTAAGTACTTATAACGTTAAAACAAACATCTTTTACATCCATTCTAAGAAAAGTTTTCTAAAATTATGTTTGTTCGTTTTATCTCAAAATTTCATGAATGTTCCAGAAACAACTATAGATATGGATAAGAAACAATGTAATAGTGTATAGGTAAAAGAAAGAAAATAACACTACACTAGTTTGAATGTATGTACAGACAGATGGCAAATCAAAGGGAAGTGACTATCCTTAGGAAAATCCCTCATGATGAAAACTGAAGCATTTCAGGAAGTTGTGTCTGTATAAATATTATCTCCAGGGCACACATGCCATCAAAACCTTACCAGAAAGGGGCAGGGAGTTCTGGTCTACTAATTTACCCAATGATTACCCCATTTTTAATCTTCTCTACTCTTTTAAGAAAGAAAAACATTTTAAATGGTAGGAGATTGGAGAGTCAGGCTACATTTGAAAAAGTGGTGAAGTGGGTATTTTCCTCATAAATCTTTCGTAACAACTGTCAAAGTAGTTTTGCTGTTAGTTTTATATATACATACTATTACTTTATAGATATTGTGTTTTCTTGTACAAAAGTAGGTTGTCAGTCTTTCCAACCTGATAATTGTGTTAACCAGGAAAGACGTTTGTTTTCATTGCCAGCCTCCACTTTTCCTGTGGCACAAAAGATGAATGACTTATTTGAATAACAGTTAAAGTTGAAAAGTTTTCGACCGGCATTATATAGAAATAGCAAATTTTTAGATCTGTGACTGTTTCCAAAATACAGGTTAATTTCACCATAACCAAGAAGACAAAAAGAATTTTTGTAAATGATATTATTTTTTAATTGGAACTCATATTATCAATTCTATTGCTCATAAATTTTCTTTAATCCATCTTGCAAGAAGACCATTTATCATTTGTCACTAGAATGCAGAAGGGCAGGGTAGTTTGTTATTGATAAATATACAGCACTTAGCACAGTGCGTATATATTGTATGTGTTCAATAAATATTTGATAAATGAAAGAAAAAATTAATTTCTGATATTTTAATTATTTTATTAATTTTCTAAATCAATTTTGGGAATTAAATGTATCTGTCATATAACAACTAATGTTCTGGGGGCCAGCCTGATGACATAGCAGTTAAGTTCACGCACTCTGCTTCTGGCGGCCAGGGTTTGCAGGTTCCAATCCTGGGCATGGACTGACGCACCACTTGTCAAGCCATGCTGTGGTGGCATTCCCATGTAAAGTAGAGAAAGATGGGCACAGGTGTTAGCCCAGGGCCAATCTTCATCAGCAAAAAGAGGAGGATTGGCAATGTGTTAGCTCAGGGGTGATTTTCCCCACACACAAAATAAATAAATAAATAAAAATAATAATGTTCTGTTTTTCTGTATGATACAAGCATGCTGTCTTCAGGTTTAATTTGCTTTCAGCCATGCTTTCCTGAAAATGTAATCTGAGATGGATGCTCCATCCAAGTCATTATAATGTTTATGACTACTCAATAGACTTGACATTTTAAAAGAAAATAATTAAACATAGACTTTTTAAAAAACACCAAATGTGGGGCCAGCCCCCGTGGCCTAGTGGTTAAGTTCAGTGCGCTCCACTTCAGCGGCCTGGGTTTGGTTCCCAGCCATGAATCTATGGCACTTATCTGTCAGTGGCCAAGCTGTGGTGGCAGCCCACATATCGAAAAAAAAAAAGAGGAAGATCGGCAATAGATATTAACTCAGGGTGAATCTTCCTCAACAACAACAAAAACCACCAAATGTGTATGTGTGTGTATATACATGTGTGTATTTGTATAAATACAAGCATAATATTAAAAAATATATACATATATATATAAATCAACATGTTAACCTTTTTTCCTGTTAAGATATTCAAGAATCTAATCAAGGAATTTAAAGGCCAGCATGGATATTTTTGTTAACATGAAAAGTTTTGGTTTTGGGTTTTTTTTTAGCTAAGCATTTGTTCAGCAATAAGCAAGTTGATGTTGAACACCAGCAAGATCAATTGCCTAAAACTCAGATAGCAGCATTTTCAATATGGCATGTTGTAGTAATACTACGTGTTTGACATTGGAACCACAGAGCTGAATTTCACTTTATATCCAAATTCCAATCTAACTAGAGTGATAATTATGAAACCCAGCGTCTAGAATTAGAATATTTACTCAAAGTTACCCAATACCGTGTATGTATACATACATATGTGTGCGAGTGTGTACATATTTCAACTCCATCCAAAATCGGATTTCTCATTTATCATAATTTTCAGAGAGTATACATCTTAAAAATTAAAAATAACTTCAACATTGACTAACAAGTGGGAGCATTAAAAATAAACAAGCTCAAGTAATAATTCCAGGAAGCAGAAAATAGCCAATAGAAATATATACAAAGTAGTAAACACAATGAACATACACTCTGGGGTCAAATAGGTCTGAGTTAGTTTTGATTATGACATGCCCAAATATGTGATTTTGTGTGAGTTACTTAACCTCCTGAAGTCTCACTTTCCTCTTTTAAAAATATAGATAATAAAAGCATCTTTCAGGGTTGTTGAAAGAATGTAAATCATAGATGATAGATAGATAATAGATAGATATAGATGTTTATGTTTATGTCCCTTAGCAAGGAATTCAGAACATAATAAGTGTTTATTACATGGTTGCTATGTTTATTATTACTGAAATTCTTACTTTTGTTTTTTAGAATTAAGTCATTAACTAGTGTTGATTGTGCAACATTTATTAAATATCTACTACATTTGCCAGAGAATCAGCTTGTTACTATAGCTATAAAGTCAATAGGTCACAGTGCTCAAACTCCAAATGCTCCCAGTTCAGTTTATCTACCATACTTGACTATGTTCTATCAATTGAATGTTCTAATTGAGAGAACATCTGTAGCACACATAATTTTAAATAATTAAAATGCAAATATATTGCATTTATAAATAAATACATCATTTCCTCTCTCTATGAGTATTTAGAAGATACTGGATTATGATTATGGACTTCTATTTTTTCATTTTGTTATGAAAATAAACAAAGGGTCATGGATGAATGTGTTTTGACTTAGAAATACCTTCTGCAATTTGCTATTTGAGTAAGTCACTGTTATTAACTGTTTGAAGTTTCATTGGCTCTTTCTATAGGATGTTTGAGTCTTTCTGATTAATGAGACAGGATCTAGTGTTGCCAAATGAGATAATTCAATCAATTATAAAATTTGAATTAAAAGGTGAATGAATTAAAAATTCATTTTATTTTAATTTTCTTTCAAGTTAATTCTGAGTTATAATTTTCTTTTCTTCTATAATTTGTTCAAGCAGCTTTTGTCGAACACTTGTCTAATTATAGTAATCAATCACCAAACTTTAATAGAAGAAATTGTACAATTATGTTCTGGAATGACAGTTTTTATGTCAAATTAATTATGTTTATATGCATTGCGTATGCATACTTTAATAATAACAGAAATTGGAAAATTTTAATTTATGTGTACTGATTTTAGATTCCTGAGTTCCTATGAATTAGGATTGACATTTAAATCTGGAGTCTACCACATGGAATGCTCAATAATTTAGAAATGATACATTTATTTTTAGTCTTTTTGTAAAAACTCTATCCTTAGGATAGATAGGTAAACTCAATAATAAGAACTATAATTCTTCCTTTTATACATGTTCATTAAAAGTAGGCAGTTTATCCCTAGTCACTAGTTATCATGGGTATTGTGGTTAGTTTGTGTTTTAGTTTTATTCTTTTCTTAATCTCAAAAATGATACATGGATTTGCAAGTAAAGTCACATGAATGATGCAAAGTAAAATTAAAAGAAAAAATGACCACCCCAAAACCAACAACTTTAATGTGGATAAAATAAAAAGCTGTGGTAAGAGGATAAAGGAGAAAGAAATCTTGAATGTCTATTACAAAAGACTGCTAATATGCACACCATTAAAATGGGATCTAGCACTGAGTTGAAAAGATTCTGAGTATTCATTACTATCCTCAAATCTATTGCTGACATCTGGGAGCATTTTTTAAATATCTTTTCCCTCTCTTGATAACTGAGGGGAAGAAACAACTGCCGTAAAGAGACAGGCAGAGCAAGTAAATATTTGGCATGGACTCTGTGAAAAGAGCAAACACAACAGGACTTCATATTGTTCGGGAAAAATCTGAAGCCAGAGGAAAAGGATTCAAATCATTTTCTGTTATCTGGAAAAAAATGTTTTGTGCAGGGAATTGAACAAATCACTAGAGAAAGAACAGAAGCAAAATAAAGATCAACACAAATTTAGTTGAGTTACTCACCGATTTCAGGCTACAGAAAAGTGAATAGAAATCTCAAACCATGACTAAAGGAATCAAATTGCATTAAATATGGTGGGATGGGGGTAAAGGAAAATTAATTCAAGAATAATAGTCAATCTGGTAAAATTTGGTGATGTCAAGCATAATAAAGGTTTTTAAAAATACACAACAAATATGAAATTTAAAAATCACCCTGCATATAAAAAGAATGCAAAGAATCTAGTCTAGGGGAAAAAGGAAGACAATAAAATTCTTTGTAAATGCTTTAAACCTGTAAACATTTTAAATTAAACAAAAATTCCAATAAATGACTTGAAGATTAGATAATAAACAAATTGATTGACATGAAAGAGACACTGGTGATTTTAGCAAACAAATTGAGAATCCAGACACTATCATTACATGAAATTAAATAAATGAGAATGAAAGGCTTAAGATAATCTCAATAAATTTAAAGGAAACATAAAAGTGGGAAGAACTCAACAAATAGAAAAGTATCCTAAGGTTTAACATATGAACTTTCATGGAATGAAGGGAACCACAGGTACAGATGAAAATAACATTCAACATTTGTATACATGATAGGTAGATAGATGATAGATAGATAGATGATAGATAGATAGATAGATAGATAACTTTCAACAGCAAGACTTATACAGAGTTCAAATAAGAAGTATAATGCTGATAAAGAAAGGAAGATTTTATGTGGGTTGATGGTTGGTAGAAGAAGAAATAAGCATGGCCTCAAATTTCTTCTTAGCAGCTTTCAAACTCCCAAGATAACAGAACAATGTTCACAAAAATCTGAAGGAGGAAAAAAAAACACGAAACAAGAATATTATTCTCAATGTTTAAATAATAAGCAAACATCCTCAAGTACAGAATAACTCAAACATGGGGAGAGGGAACTATTGGACAAGATTTAACCAACGAAGAGAGGTATTGAAATTTAAAATTCTCTGAGTTATCCTTCCAAAAATTATGTATCAGTGTAATTCTTATCCATTGTTGCATAACAAATTACTCTACAGTTTAACAGCTTAAAAATATCACATATGTGTGTTCTTACAATATCTGTATGTCAAGAAATCGGGGATAGCTGATCTGGGTCCTCTGTTTCAGGGTTTCTCACAGGCTGAAATCAAGGTATTGGCTACCGTTGTCATCTCAATCCTTGACTGGGGATGGATCCACTTCCAAGCTCACTCACATGGGTTTGGCAAGATTCAATTTCTTGTGGATTGTTGGACCAACGTCCTTAGTTCCTTACTGACTATTGGCTGTAGTCCATTTTCAAGTCCTTGCCACATGTGCCTCTCCAATATGGCAGCTTGCTTCACCAGAGTGGCCAAGCATAGAGAGCATAAGAGAGACTGTCAGCAAGAAAGAAAGAGTAGTCACTTTTTATAACCTAATCTCAGAAGTTACATCCTATCCCTTTTGATGTATTCTATTTATTTGGAGCAAGTCACTAGGTCCCACAAAGTAAAGATATTACTCAAAGAAGAGAATACCATAAGTTCTGAATCATGGGGGATATTTTATAAGCAGCCTCCCACAATGTTTGTTTCAGGTTAACCATTCCATTGAGAACTGTTAGAAATGCTCGTTAAAATATTAAAAACAAAATCTTTTTGAAGACATTGGAGAACTTTCAAAGCATCAAAGAATCATAGGACTTAAGATTCCAAAGGTGAAGGGATGTTCCAGAGAGTTGAGCTCAATATTTGACACCATGTTTACCCTCAAGTTATTTCTCTACTCAAGAGGGACAGCTGGGAAAATAAAAGTGGAGATTTTAACCAACTGAAAGAGTTGGGGCAAAAATATTGGATTTTAGGTACTACCTAGGAAGAAGGGTTCTGTTACATACCCCAGGCTTTTAGTTTGAACCCACAGAACTACATTCTAGGAATAAGAGAAAACTACAAGTAAGAATGACTCAATGTCATAAAATTATAGGACATTTAATGGAATACTAATTCAAGTGAAGTAGAAGTTTTGAAAGAAAAGTAAAAGCAAACTTTCACGATGAAAATATAATTGAAAACAAACAGGTGAAAGCATTTTGGTTACAGCACAAGATACTTTGCTTCAGTCAAAATATTTAACTGCCATGAAGAAGACCTTAAACTTATTCTAAAAATTATATGGTGAAATATATGTCAACTCAACTCTTAGGTGTAAGAAATGTAATATAAAAATATAATGTAATATAAAAATATAGAACTAATGCTTCATATAAAAAGAAATTTCTGAATTATAGTGAACACTGCAATACAATTCTAATAAACCAAAAAACATACATCACCAGTGTAGTTCATTACGATAAAAGTTCACTTACTTGATATTTCACAGTAAATTTCTGTTTAAATAATTTTCTTCCATAAAGTTCTAATCTTTTTTGAATTCTGCTTTGTACATTCATGTAGTTTGCTTAAATATTTGAACTGTAAATGCTTCAGTGTGTAGACCTGTTTTTATTGCATGCATAAACAAAGTGAAAACACATTATAAAATATGTAATTTTGTTATAATATCTTCATAAAATACATCTAACATATCCAAAGAAGGAGGCAAGTATATAATTCAGTATGCCACTAAACACTTGATATAATTCAAAACTATCTGAAAATTGCAAAATTAAACCTATAATTATGCCATTCAGGGCCATTCAACATTCATCTTATCATCTACACTGATGGGAGAGAAGAGGAATAAGTTCTGTTCAAATGAAAACCAGTTTCTTAATTTTGTCATTAAAGCTAATTCTCAATGATGTCTCACAAATATTTCTGAATTACCAGTTTACATTTCTTCCACTTATAATGTCATGTATATAAAATTTGCATATATGAGGAACCTAGCAGCAAACATCCATCCATTTTCACAGGAAGTCCAGTCTTTTCCCCATACCTTCTCCAGTGATTTCTTGGCTTCTAGAAAGGATGCTTGCCTATTTCATATTATTTAATCTATTTCATATTATTCTTATTGATTCACATCAACTGAGCTGCAGTGTACTCCACACTAGAGCTATTCTTATCTTCTACTTAATCACTTCTTGCTGTGTTTTAAATTCTCAAGTCTGCACCATTTTCCTCTATGATGCTTTTCTCCAAGACTGGATATAAACTACCGCTTTCCATCTCTTAATCCCTGAAAACTCGGCCAGCACTGGATTGTAATTTAAAAACAGATGAACAAACAGCCAAAGAAAAAATTAGGACTGAATGATAAATTGTCATCTTAAGGGAATAAAAAGTAGTTATTGTTAGAACTATTGAATCATAACCGATATCAGAGCCACTCGCTAAATTCCATATTGTGAAGGAACATTGATCCCCACAAAGCAACTTGGTCCAACCCATCTGCCTTTTGTCTTGAGAGACAGGAGAAAAATCCCTTCCTCCTTCAACCCAAAGCCTGCTGCCTTCCTCTCTCTGAAGTCTGAATCATTGGTGGAGGGAACGTCCATTTTCTCAAGTAAAATCAAAATCCACTCTCCCCTACCCCTGCTACCTCAGAATGAGCCTGATTCCTGTGTATCAGACATAGCAATTCCCTAGACTGGAGGGCGCCTTCCACAGGCTAGAACCCACAATCTAATCCCACACCCCTCTCATGCTCTATTGCCGTGTTTCCTCTCATGTCATGGGGAGAAATATTCAGGCTTGCAGACCCTTCTGACATTGTGTGAACTCTCAATTTTCAGTGGGCAACACAGATCCTCTACAGATCTTCTACAACACAGATCTTCTACAACAACACAGATCCTTCCCAATAAATATGATGCTGAGGAATGTATCAGTCTACATCCTCAATTGGAAGCAATTGGCAAAAAAACAACCACCTTTTTCTCTAACTCATGAAGGAAGGAAGTAGTTTTGACAATATATCTAATTTAAAATAAAAGCAGATGAGATTGGGTGCATTCAGAGTGGTATGGCCATGGACTAAAAACAAAAAAATATATATCTTTTGATTAATCATTGGATCTTTTGACCTACATTAAACCCTCTTGGTCCTTAATGTCTGATGAAGATTGTATAAGTTAGGAGGGTGCCTCAGCAAACCACTAGGGCATAATTGTCCAGGTATACATTAGTAATTCTTTCCAAGAAAAGGCAAGCCAGTATTAAATAACTTTCATTTAAGGAATACTAAAGAAGGCAGAATATATACACTGTAAAACAAGTAGCCTCATGAAACACTGAAAAGAAGAGAATTTGGGTTTCATACTAAAGGGAAAGAGAAAATAACTATTCTATTAATAGGCCTGAAGTCCTGAACATATCTATATCCACATTCATTGGGTTTTTGACTGAAAGAATCAGAATATAATAAGAACTTATCCAAGGTGTGACGAGTCTTTACCTATTAGTCTATATGGTTTAAGAGGACATTGTGCATGTTTGGAACCATCAGTATCTTTACGGGTTTAATCCCAATAATTCCACCAATATTAGTAGAACTTTTGTGAACAAGAACCCAGGAACTCCTTGAAATCTTTATTTTCAGCATGATTTAGGAACAAAGGTACCGGTAAGTCAATATCCCAATTGACTGTGATCTCATCTTGAATAGGAACTCCTCAGGGACTTGAGGGACATGGTCGTCAGTGGAGACTTAATGTGTGAATTTTTCTATGCACAGTTTCACAGTAGATTCCTTCCTACTAAATTATCCCTTCTGTTGTCACAAAAGGAAAAGAATGTTCCCTAGGTAAAGATTTGAATGAGGAAGAGAGAGATAAGGAATGCTGGGGATTTTGGGAGATTCTCATGATTCCAATAACTTGTTGACTCCAATAACTTGTTGACTCCAAGGAGGAAGTTGTGACAGTGGGGAAGGGTTAATTTTAAACATGACTGCATCAGTCAAAATTTTCAAGACTGTCCCTTAATTTTTAGTAAAACTATGCTCCTTGTGAATTTAAAGGTAAAATGGGGGAATTGAGTGCTTTCTTTCCACTCAGAGGACCCTCATTTTTCATATTTTTTTTCTTCAGTTTCTTGGCTAATGGAGGATAGCTGTTTAGCTCAATAACCATTTAGTTTACAGTATCTCCAAGTATCTTTGTGAAGAGATTCCCCACGCTGGTGTTCAAGGACTGGAGTAGGAATATCTGGTTATTTTATCTATAAGGCTATCAGTTTACTTTGTATCTTATTTTTCTTTTGTTCTGAGGTTTTTTCAAAATGTTCAGCCAGGGCTTGGAAATCTAGCCATGGGACTGTTTTCCATTCCAGTGTTTGCTTGCCTATTAAATCCCCTATTGCTTCAAAAAGTCCACTTATAAAAACTGAGGGGAGAGTAGACCATATCTCCTTCAGTATCTTCTTCTGAATGCTTTCTACTCAGCCTATCCCTGAAGTCTCCAATGGGCCCATCCTTCATTTGCTTAGAACAGGGGTCTTCCAACTATACCTGTGCCTTTTTTTGTAAACAAGTTTTTACTGAAATACAGCCATGCCCATTCATTTTGTCTGTGTTTGCTTTCTGTCTACAACAGTAGAGTTTAGTAGTTGTAACAAAGACCATATGGTCCACAAAGCCTAAATTATTTACTATCTGGCCCCTTACAGAAAAAGTTTGCTGACTGCTGACTTATAGAACTGAATTATAGACTAATCTAGTTTCACAGGAAAGATGTAAGAGCCTCCAAAAAAACCTTGTCTAATTCTATAACTTTTCCAAACTCTGGTTTTCGATTCCATGCAGTGTGAGGTCTCGTACCACATGATCAGTTCTTCCTTTTCTTGTCTTTCCCATCTAATTCTTTGCATCTGAGGTTCCCATGGACATAAAAACTAATAGATATAGAACTGGGAGACCTTGTATTACATCCCTAGAACTATTCTAAATTTCTGTCATTTTTAGGCTTTGAGAAGTCTGTCACAAGGGCTATCAGTTGAGACCAAGGATTATAATAACTTCTGAGGGACTTTTCCTGTTCTGATGGGGTTTTGCTTCAATAGGTAATTGAGATTTGAGGTTTTCTGGCCACCCAGGAAGGAATGGAAGCAGGTAAAAATGAAGAGTAGAAGCAGAGGGAAATAAAGAGTATGAGGTGGGGAAAGAGGAATAGTAAAATGAAGGCTGTAAGTTTTTCACATTTTTTATTTGTTTTGGCTAATGAATCTCTTAACAAAGCAATTTTGGAATCTGTATTTTTTTTTTTTTTTGGAATCTTCTTCATACCAAGGCAAATACAAGAACAATTGCATGTTTTGCCCCCTTTTTGTTCTAAAATGCCTTTCAAATGGGAAAAAAAATGTTCATATCAAAAATTGCTCAAAATAGTCACTAGGAGCTTAAATTACCTGCTGAAAAATTCATACAAAAATGTGTGTTACAATGTGAATATATATAGTGAACCCGTCTAGTCGACAGGTGATGCACACTTAGGCTGAATCAAAACTCTAAGAGTTTGGCAATGGTTGACTCAAATTTTGTTTGTGACCTCATATCTTGGGCCCCTAAACTAAGGGCTGGCTGTCTTAAATCCCAAACACAACAATCTGTGAATCCCAGAAGATGGAAAATGTATAGAAGAGATCTCTGCCAGAACTAGACTTCCAGCAACAAAATAAGACAAGATGAGGAAGGTTCTCATAAGCCTTTGATATGGGATTCAGAGCAAAATGCTATAGGGATGCTGATCTGAGGAGACCCCTGAAGAAACTGGCCCTCAGAGCTGTATTGAAGATGGATTTCTCATTGCCTGCACCCATCCCACTCCTATAAACTTTTTCTTATGGATTCACAACAAAGTTGGTGAGGACAGATGAGCACAAAATGTAAGGTTGTTAGTTAATGAGGCAGGATTCCACCAAGAATAAAAAAATTCAGATTTGTTTAGATAATCAAATAACTCTTTAAGAAGTATTCTTTATTCCTAAAAGTAAAAATGAACTTCACCTTGGAGGATATCAATGAAAATAAACTAGAGAAAAGAGCCAATGCAAGACACACTCCCCTGCTGTGATTGGGGAGATCCCCGAGCAGCAGGTTCAAAAACCTCAGGGAAGTGTGGTGCTTCTGAGGTAAAGCTCTCAGGCCAGGATGACAGGGAGGTCTTTGTTGGATCTCACTGGACATCCAGATTGTTGAGTGTTGACTCCCTGAAAAGAACCCCTCACTCCTGTCCTCTCAGAAAACAAAAAAATTAAAAAACCTACTAGCCAAGGAAAGTCAACTTTATTACTAATTATAGAAAATGAGACCATTACCTTGACAGTTTCTTAGTAGGGTCTTGGAAGGCAGAGGTCAAAATTGGGATATTCGTAAAGTTTACAGGATCCTCTTTAAAGTGGAGCTTCCAAAATAGAGGCCTGGGTTGGGTTTGGGCAAACAAGAGATTTAATAGCTTAAAATGGGCAAACATGGCAAGATGAGCATTTTGAAGTAAGACTTGAAGAATGAACAGTCATTTGATAAGGGTGGATAGACACTCAGTTTTTTGAAGAAGGTGGATATAACCTATATGAGAGCTCGGTGATAGTCTGTTCAGATAAAAGAGTTTCAGAAATTTCTTGAAAAAACAATAATTATTTGCAACTTCAACTTCTTGGGCAAGAAAGGCATATAAAGGCTGACAGTTGAATAGTACTCCTGTTAATTTGAATGGTCTTAGTTTTTAATACGATTATGCTGTATGGCTATATATGACTAGTTCTCATACATCACCTGGACATACATGATTTATGGAAGTGAATGCTTGGAAAACATACTTGAAAGATACATACCCAGACAACAAGGGTGGGTCCAGCTGCTGTGGAGATTGGTAACAAAGATGCTGGTCAAAAGAAACTGTCTTTATCTTTATTTTTTGAAACTTGTATTTCAATGGTATTTATATTTTGTCTGTGTAATTAAATATATATTTTTTAAATTTGATTTTTCTGAGATATTATTCCTTTGCACTGTCCTATAGGAAGCTGTAATTCAACTATATATTTAGTAAACTTTTTAATGAAAAAATTTAGTACTTCATAAAAGTGATTATTTCCCACCAATCATTTAACATTAATATTTAAACTTAATTGTAGGCATCTATGTGATTAAGTAAAAGTGAAAAGAAAAATAAAGCGCATTCAAAATCCAGAAGCAACACAAATGCTAATGAACCATAATCAGGATAGATTTACTATAAACTTATTCAAAGAACAAACTCTATAAAACTAAGTTTTAAGAATGGCACAGTTCATGTCATTTCGGGTGGACTGACTTTGCAGCGCTCTCAGCAACAGCTCCTAATGACACTGCTCTATCAGCACACATCACTTAATCTCTCTCACTCCTTTTCAGTAATGTCTCTTTTTCTTCTCCCTTATGACTTCCTCTGCAATATTTCCTCAATGCTTGCTGGGTGCCATGCATGGTCTTGGCACTAATGTTTGTATTTTCTTTTAGGATAGATCTCAGCTTTGCCTTACTCTGCCATTTTTGTGTAGGTCTCAGATTCAGCCTTCCTTTAAGAGAAAATCTAAATCATTCTGCCAGTTACCAACTAGCCTACAATTTCCCTTAGGGGGAGAATTTTCAACCCTTTTCACTTCACAATTACCAAATAGCTAAAAGTGGCTACCTGTGGTGTAGGCACCTTCTTTCTTTCTTCAGATAAACTGTTTTTAAATTTACAGTTAAAATGGCATAGAACATATTGCCCGCTATCTGGCATGTTGAGGATTATGCCAAACATATAGAATGGTGTAAAGAACACTATGACAAACTCTCACGTATCCACCATCCAGATTTCACAAGTTCAAAAATATATAGTTTTTTACTTATTTACTTCAGATATATCTCATTTAATGTAACAAAAACAAAAAGCAGATACAGCCAAATCCCTAACATCTCATTCCATTCCTTTCCTCCCTGAATATGCTAAATAATCTAAAGGTTGTAAATATCCATCTGGTGGAAATAAAGGTGTAGAAGAAGGCCTACTAGAGAAGTCCACCTGTCAAAGATGATAGGAACCGTCTTGTAGGTGAACTAAATTACATTTATTTAACTTGCTGCATTAGAGGCTAGCACACAGCAGGGGAACCCTGGAACTTCTCTGAAAAGATGACTAGAGAGAAGACCTTTGTAGAGTTTGCATACAGGTTGGACGATTCTAGGGAAGAATCAAGAACTTAGAGGCTATTCTAGATGCTGTCAAGAAGGATGAAGAGTTGAAGCCAGCCAGGTGGTGGAGCAATTAAGTGGATGCGCTCCGCTTCGGCTGCCTGGGGTTCGCAGGTTCGGATCCTGGGCGCAGACAGATGCACCACTCATCAGCCATACGGTGGCGGCGTCCCATATAAAGTGGAGGAAGATGGGCACGGATGTTAGCCCAGGGCCAGTCTTCCTCAGCAAAAAGAGGAGGATTGGCAATGGACGTTAGCTGAGGGCTGGTCTTCTTCACAAAAAAAAAAAAAGGATGAAGAGTTAACAGTTGATTGTCTCTTATTTTTGTTAAGGAGGTGGGCAGAATAAAGCAGGGCTTTGAACATCCTTGGTAAGAAATCAGCAACAACTACGGAGAAAGGATTGATAATCATTTTGCAGCTATGATGTCATCTTGAGCATATTCTGTAAGCATTGTTGTTGATATTCTACTAGGACCATCACCGTTTTATTATGAGCAGAATTGATTTTCATTTCCTTACTACAGTATAAACTTTATGGAGGTTAAATAAAATAATGCTGTGCATTGCACCTTTAAAAATCTTTGTATATTCTTGTTTCAATTTGCATTTCACTTATTACCAAGAACGTTTTTCTTTTTGTTAGTTATTTGCATTTTAATGTGTGTATGCCTGTAGAGTGTGTGTGTGCGCATGCATTATCCATTAATGATTTTGGCCTATTTGAAAAAAAAATACTTATACACTACCTTGTTGTTACTCAATGGATTTAAGACAATTCATTTATCTATGGGATTACTGGTATTTTCTTATTGATTTCCATAAGTTTCTAAGAAGTAAATTTATTAACTTTTGGTGATCATGGTTATGGCACATTATATACTATTTGTTTTTCTTTTAATTTTGTTTATGATATTTTCACATCAGTATGTTTTTATGTAGTCATGTGGATTTTTTATCTACATTTTTCCTTTTTTTGATAAATGAAATAATCACTATATTTTCTCCTGTTCCATTATTAATATTTTGCATTGTTCTTTAATACTTTTAGAAAAAAATATGTTGGGGCTGGCCCAATGGTGAGGTGGTTAAGTTCCTGTGCTCTGCTGCAGCAGCCCAGGGTTTGCAGGTTCGAATCTTGGGCATGGACCTATGCACTGATTACCCAGCCATGCTGTGGCAGGCATCCCACATAAAGTAGAGGAAGATGGGCACAGATGTTATCTCAGGGCCAACATTCCTCAGTAAAAAGAGGGGAGTTGGCAGCAGATGTTAGCTACGGGCTAATCTTCCTCACACACACACACAGAAAATATGTTGTATAATATATAACTTGATTTTTTTTCACAATGAATTATCAATTTCCCCAGGAAAGTTTATGATTCCTTGATTCTTTTGGCAATATTGTACTGTTTTCATTCTTGTGGCTTTATAGTATCAGGAAGACATGCAATAGATTTTGCAAAAAAAGGAGAAGGAACTGATAAAGAAACTGAGAATTTATACTCTAATTTATCCAGGATACTTTGCTCATCTCTCTCTTTTTCTTTTTCCTTCCTATTGCATTAGAGTGAGCTTTATGAAATTGTCAATATTCAATTGTCTTTGACTTATGGAAAAAAACCCCATATCATGTAGTTTAACCTATGGTTTAAAATAATATTACAGGGGGCAGCCTGGTGGCATAGTGGTTAAGTTGAAGCATTCTGCTTTGGTAGCCTGGGGTTTGCAGGTTAAGATCCCAGAGCTACCACACTGCTCATCAAGCCATGATGTGACGGCATCCCACATACAAAATAGAGCAAGATTGGCACAGATGATAGCTCAGGGACAATCTTCCCCACCAAAAAAAAAAAACAAACAAAGTTAATATTACATAGTCTTAAATGATTTTAGGTTATTTTGTCTCTTCAGTTAGAGGTAAAGTTTTTGAAAACACTACTTGCTATAGACTAAAGGTTTGTGTCTTCCCAAAGTTCATATTTTTTTTCTGTCATAAATTTTTATTTATTTATTTTTTATTGGTCAATAGTTTGTGAAATAGTTGTGAAATTTTAGTTGTAGATTATTGTTTGTCAGTCACCATATAGATGCATCCCTTCACCCCTTGTGCCCAGCCCCATCTCCCTTGCCCCTGGTAACCACCAAATAGTTCTGTTTGTCAGAGTGTTAGTTTACATTCCACATATGAGTGAACTCATGCAGTGTTTGTCTTTCTCTCTCTGGCTTATTTCACTTAACATAATACCCTCCACATCCATCCATGTTGTTGCAAATGGGATGATTTTGTCATTTTTTATGGCTGAGTAGTATCCATTGTGTCTGTGTATATATATATATATATACACATACATAGATACATACCACATCATCTTTATCCAATCATCAGTCGAGGGACACTTGGGTTGCTCACACTTCTTGGCTATAGTGAATAATTCCGCAGTGAACATAGGGATGCATAAGCCTCTATGGATTGTTGATTTCCAGTTCGTTGGGTAGATACCCAATAGTGGAATAGCTGGATCATAAGGTATTTCTATTTTTAATTTTTTGAGGAATCTCCATACTGTTGTCCATAAAGGCTGCACCAGTTTGCATTCCCACCAGCAGTGAATTAAGGTTCCTGTTTCTCCACAACCTTTCCAACATTTGTTTTTTATTGTCTTAGCGATTATAGCCATTCTAACGGGTGTAAGGTGATATCTTAGTGTAGTTTTGATTTGCTTTTCCCTGATGATTAGTGATGTTGAACATCTTTTCATGTGCCTATTGGCCATCAGTTTATCTTCCCTGGAAAAGTATCTGTTCATATTCTCTACCTATTTTTTCGTCGAATTGTTTGTTTTTTTGTTGTTCCGTTGTGTGAGTTTTTTGTATATTATGGATATTAACCCCTTGTCGGATATATGATTTTCAAATATTTTCTCCCAGCTGGAGGGTTGTCTATTCATTTTGATCCTGGTTTCGTTTGCCTTGTAGAAGGTCTTTAATCTGATAAAGTCCCACTTGTTTATTTTTTCTTTCATTTTCCTTGTCCTAGTAGACATGGAATTCAAAAAGATCCCTTTATGACTGATGTCAAAATAGTGTACTGCCTATATCTTCTTCCAAGAGTTTTATAGTTTCGAGTCTCACTTTCAGGTCTTTGGTCCATTTTGGGTTAGTTTTCATGTATGGTGAAAGAAGATGGTCTACTTTCATTCTTTTGCATGTGGGTGTCCAATTTTCCCAGCACCCTTTATTGAAGAGACTTTCCTTTCTCCATTTTATGTTCTTAGCTCCTTTGTTAGATATTAGCTGCCATAAATGTGTGGTTTTATTCCTGGGCTTTCAATTCTGTTCCATTGATCCGTGTGTCTGTTTTTGTACGAGTATCATGCTGTTTTGATTACTTTGGCTTTGTAGTATATTGTGAAGTCAGGGATCGTGATGCCTCCAGCTTTGTTCTTTTTTTTCTCAGGATTACTTTAGCTATTTGGAGTCTTTTTTTGTCCCATATGAATTTTTATTCTTTGTTCTATTTCCATGAAGAATGTCATTGGGATTCTGATTGGGATTGCATTGAATCTGAAGGTTGATTTAGGTAGTATGGACATTTTAACCATGTTTATTCTTCCAGTCCACATGCATGGGGTATCATTCCATTTCTTTGTCATCATCAATTTCTTTCAATAATGTCTTATAGTTTTCATTGTAGAGGTCTTTCACCTCCTTGGTTAAATTTATTCCTGGATATTTTATTCTTTTTGTTGCAATTGCAAATGGGATTATCTTTGTGAGTTCCCTTTCTGTTAGTTGGTTATTAGCATATAGAAATGCAACTGATTTTTCTAAGTTGATATTGTACCCTGCAACTTTGCTGTCATTGTTATTTCTAATAGTTTTCCAATGGAATCTTTAGGGTTTTCTAAATAAAAATCATGTCATCTGGAAATAGTGAAAGTTTCACTTTTTCGTTGCCTATTTGGAGTCCTTTTATTCTTTTTTCTTGCCTAATTGCTCTGGCCAATACCTCTAGTACGATGTTGAATAAGAGTGGTGAGAGTGGGCACCCTTCTCTTGTTCCTGTTCTCAGAGGAATGGCTTTCAGCTTTTCCCATTGAGTATGATGTTGGCTGTGGGTCTGTCATATATGGCCTTTAGTTTGTTGAGGTACTTTCCTTTGATACCCATTTTGTTAAGAGTTTTTATCATAAATCAATGTTGTATCTTGTCAAATGCCTTCTCTGAATCCATTGAGATGATCATGTGGTTTTTATTCTTCCTTTTGTTAATATGGTGTATCATGTTGATTGACTTGTGGGTGTTGAACCATCCTTGCATCCCTGGGATAAATCCAACTTGATCATGGTGTATGATCTTTTTGATGTATTGCAGTATTCAGCTTGCCAATATTTTGTTGAGGATTTTTGAATCTATGTTCATCAGTGATACTGGGCTGCAGTTTTCCTTCTTTCTGTTGTCTTTGTCTTGCTTTGGTAACAGCATGATGTTGACCTCATAAAATGTATTAAGAAGTGTTCCATCTTCCTGTATTTTTTGGAAAAGTTTGAGAAGGATAGCTATTAGATCTTCTTTGAATGTTTGGTAAAATTCTCCAGAGAAGCCATCTGGTCCTGGACTTTTTATTTTGGGGGAGGTTTTTGATTACTGTTTCAATCTCTATACTTGTGATTAGTCTATTCAGGTTCTCTATTTCTTCTTGATTCAGTTTTGGAAGATTGTATGAGTCTAAGAATTTATCCATTTCTTCATTTATCCAATTTGTTGGCATATAGTTTTTCATAGTATTGTCTTATAATCCTTTGTATTTCTGTGATTTCTGTTGTAATTTCTCCTCTTTCCTTTCTAATTTTGTTTATTTGAACTGCCTCTCTTTTTTCTTAGTGAGTTGGCTAAGGGTTTGTCAATTTTGTTTTGCTCAGAGAACCAACTCTTTGTTTCATTGATCCTTTCTACTGTTTTTTGGGGTTTTTTTGGTTTCAATTTCATTTATTTCTGCTCTAATTTTTATTATTTCCCTCCTGCTGACTTTGGGCTTTGTTTGTTCTTCTTTTTCTAGTTCTGTTAGATGTACTTTAAGTTGCTTATTTGGGATTTTTCTTGTTTGTTAAGGTGGGCCTGTATTGCTATGAATTTCCCTCTCAGGACTACTTTTTCTGGATCCCATATGAGTTGATATGGTGTATTTTCATTTTTGTTTGTCTCCAGGTATTTTTTGATTTCTCCTTTAATTTCATCAATGATCTGTTCAGTAGCATGTTGTTTAGTCTCCACACCTTTGTCACTTTTCCAGTTTTTTTTTCTTGTAGCTGATTTCTAGTTTCATAGCATTGTGGTAGGGAATGATGCTTGCTATGATTTCAATCTTCTTAAATTTATAGAGCCTTGCCTGTTTCCCATCATATGATCTACCCTTGAGTATGTTCAATGCATGCTTGAGAAACTGTCTAATCTGCTGTTTTGGGGTGCAGTGCTCTATACATATCTATTAAGTCCATCTCATCTAGCTTTTCTCTTGTCTGCTATTTCCTTATGGACTTTTTCCCTGGATGATCTATCCATTGGTGTAAGTGGGGTGTTAAGATCCCCTACTATTATTGTGTTGTTGTTGATGTCTCCTTTTAGGTTTGTTAATAGTTTCTTTATGTACTTTGGTGCTCTTCCGTTGGGTGCATATATATTTATAAGTGATATGTCTTCTTGGTGGAATGTCCCTTTTATCATTGTATATTGCCCCTCCTTGTCTCTCATTAACTCTTTTATCTTGAAGTCTAGTTTGTCTAATATAAGTGTGGCAACACCTGCTTTCCTTAGTTTGCCATTAGCTTGAAGTATTGCCTTTCATCCTTTCACTCTGTGTTTGTCTTCAGAGCTGAGATGTGTTTCCTGGAGGCAGCATATTGTTGGGTCTTGTTATTTAATCCATCCTGCCACTCTGTGTCTTTTGATCAGAGAATTCAATCCATTTACATTTAGAGTGATTATTGATACATGAGGGGTTAATGTTCCTATTTTCTTGCTCATTTTCCAGTTCTTTTGCATTTCCTTTGTTTCTCATCCCATGTGTTTCAGACTTCCAATACAGTTTGGTAGTTCTGTGTGATGATTCTCTTAGTTTTCTCCTTATTTTTCATATATGACTCTGTTCTGATTATTTGTTTAGTGGTTACCATGAGGTTTACATAAAAACATCTCGTGGATGAGATAGTCCATTTTCTGATGGTCTCTTATTTCCTTAGACTAAGTTGATTCAATCCCTTTCCTCTTCCCCTTCTAAGTTATTATTGTCACAACTTATTCCATCTTGTGTTGTGAGTGTGTGTTTATAGTGGTAAGGTTATATTTATTTTTGGTGTTTCCTTCCTTTTATCTTGATGTTTATAATTAAGTGTTTGCTAACCTATTCTGATAGACAGCTGTGATTTTTCAGTTTTGTCTACCTATTTTTCTCCTTGCTCAAAGATTTGTATCCCCCTTTTATTATTCTTTTTTCAGGCATGAGGGCCTTCTTGAGTATTTTTTGCACTGGGGGTCTTGTGGCAATGAATTCCCGCAGCTTTTGCTTATCTGGGAAAGTTATTATTTCTCCATCTTATCTGAAGGATATTTTCACTAGAGTATTCTTGCTTGAAAGATATGTCTTTCAGAATTTTGAATGTATCATTCCAGTCTCTCCTAGCCTACAGAGTTTCTGTCAAGAAATCTGCTGAAAGTCTGATGGGAATTCCTTTGAAAGTTATTTTAATTTTTTGTCTAGATGCCCATAATATATTTTCTTTGTCATTGACTTTTGCCAGCTTTCCAACTATATGCCTTGGAAAGGGACTTTTCATGTTGATATTTAGGAGATCTATTGACTTTATTCACTGGTATTTCCAACTCCTTCCCCAGGCTTGGGAAGTTCTCAGCTATTATTTCCTTGAACAAGCTCTCTGCTCCTTTTTCCCTCTCTTCTCCCTCTGGAATACCTAATCCTTATGTTGCATTTCCTAATTGAGTTAGATATTTCTTGGAGGATTTCTTCATTTTCTCTTTAGTCTTAGTTCTCTCTCATCCTCGATCTGGAGCATTTCTGCATTCCTATCCTCAGTATTGCTAATTCTTTCCTCCATGTTGTCAGCTCTGTTCTTTAAAGATTCCAGATTTTCCTTTATCTCTTCCATTGTGTTCTTCATCTCCAATATTTCTGACTGGTTTTTCTTTATGGTCTCAATCTCTTTTGTGAAGAAATTCCCAATATCATTGAATTGTTTATCTGTATTTTCTTGTAATTCATTGGACTTTTTATGATAGCTATTTTGAGTTCTCTGTCATTTAGGTTATATATTTCTGTGTCTTTGGAATTGATTTGTGGGTGCTTGTCATTTTCCTGGAGATTTAATATATTTTTGCATAGCACCTGCTGATGTTGGCTTATTTTTTCTCATGCTGAAGATATCCTGTTGCAGTGTCCACTTACTGCCACAGGTTTGGGGTCAAGCTCTATGTATTCTGTCCCCACTGTGATCCATGGGAGCTCTGGCTGACCAGTTGTGCTGAGATGCCAGGTGTGCAGGGGAAGGGGCTCTCTCACCTGCCAGATCCTGGGAGGTTCTCATTCTTCTCTCACTATCTGCTCTGCTGGGGTACTTGGATGATGGCAGCACCCCTGCAACCGTTCAGCCTCCTCCCTGTGGGAATTCCCCACAGGCTGTGAGAGATCTTTGAGAGCAAAGTTTTTCCCACAGAGGGCCATGTGGTCCCAGAGTTGCTGATCAAATGGGGAGGGGGAGGATTTCTCCTTACCTCTCTCCACTTCCTCTGAGGGTTCCAGTACCTCCATCTTCAGATGTAATGCTGTGTGGGTCTCTCATACATCCTTTGTGTTGTGTGAGTGTCCTCTGTTGGTATGCAAGTGTCCTTTTTGTTCTATCTTAGTGGGGGGAGAATTTAAAGGGGAAAGCTCACTCCACCATGATGCTGATGTCACTGTGTGAAATTCATATGTTGAACCCTAAATCCTTAATAGGATTTGGAGGTAGTATTTGGAGGTGGAGGCTTTGGGAGTTAATTAGGTCATGAGGATGGAGCCCTCATGAATGAGATTAGTGCCATCATAAGAAGAGACACAAGAGAGATGATCACTCTCTCAGGTTTCCACCATCTGAGGACACAGAAGAAGACAGCCATCTGCAAAACAGGTAGAGTGCTCTCCCCAAACACTGGATCTGCCTGAACCTTGAGCTTGGACTTTCTAGCACCAGAACTATGAGAAATAAATGTTTGTTGTTGAAGCCATCCAGTCTAAGGTATTTTTTTTTTAATAGCAGCCTGAACTTACCAAGACTGTATTTGTTTATAATACAGTCTTAAGAACAGTGATACCTGAAGCTGGACTGACATGACTAGAATTATAGTTTCAGCAGAAACTGTTAGAGTTTCTCCTTTTATTTTCGTTTTTTAAACACTTTCAAGTAAGGTCATAAGATTAACAGATTTTTAGTCTCACTTTATTTTAAAATAAAATATAGAATTGTTATATTTGCCACTATATAATTAAATATGATTTATATTCAAATGAGCCATAATTATTTTGATTAAATTCCTTATTCCTTTAGAAAATGTGATTTTCCATAACCAGTTTATTGCTAGTAGTAAGAGAAAAATAAGCCAATATGTTTTTCTTATTTCAAATAAATAATGGATTTGAGGAACTATATTTGATTTTGAATTCTAGCATAAATATTGTTGCTTGAGAGTCAGTATATAAAAGTAAACATTTCCCATAAGAACATCTAAAGGTACTGCCAATGGTGAATGTCTTGGGAAAAAGCTTAACAGCTTATTTTTCTTTTCTGAACCACTTCAAACAGTAACTGAATAATACTACTGCTCTCTTACAGTTAGGTAAAGGTAATCCCATCTCTTATTTACATAAAATATATGTGACTTTGTAAAACACATATACTACAATTGCATAAAATATCTGTATTTAAGCATGTAGTTATGCTTCTAATATTTCCATTGACTAGCAGAAATATTTGGAAGGAAATTTATCTAAATTTGCATTAGTGGTATTACATGGTAGGCTGCATAATGGCCCCTCAAAGATGTCCACGTCTGAATCCCCAGAACCAATGAATATGTTACCTTATATAAAAAAAGGAATTTTGTAATGTGTTGCATTAAATGTCTTGAGATGGGAGATTATCTAGGATTATCTGAATGGGTTGACATAATCACAAGTGTTCTTATAAAAGAGAGGCAGGAGAGTTAGAATCAGAAACAGAGACTTGATGACAGAAGCACAGGTCAGAGTGATGCAAATGCTGAAGGGACCATGAACTAAGGAATGTCAGCAGCCTCTAGAAGCTGGAAAGAACATGGAAAGGGATTCTCCTCTAGGGCCTCAGAAAGGAATGTAATTGAGTTCTTGATTTTAGCCCACTGGGACTGATTTTGGACTTCTGACCTCCAAAACTTGTAAGAAAAGTGTATGTTGCTTTAAGACACTAAGTTTGTGGTAATTTGTTACATCAGCAATGGGAAACTAATTCAATAGTATTTTAGTTTTCCATTCCCTCAAGTATCTGAATATTATGTTCTTCTCTAACATAAGCATGAGCACACACATGAAAAAATGAAATACAAAGATTCATTGCTTATGTGTTCTTTTCTTTTATGCCATTTTTAACACGAGTCTCTAACTCTTTGAAATACTACTTTCAAGAACATGGAGCTAGTGACGTCAGCGTCATGGCGGAGTGAGATTCCCTCTTTGAATCTCTGCCCCCTATGACACAATGAAAACATCATTCACATTCCAACAGAGCTTAATCAAACACTACGAAGGACTTCTGAGAAACCCCTGCTGCCATACATCGCATGGTGGAGGCACGGGAAGCCCAGGAGGATGGGAGGAGAGGTAGGAGATTGTACTCCCCCTCCCCAATCGATCAGCAAAGACAGCGTGGTTTGCAGACAGAGGGGGGAGGGGTGGCCCACAGCGGGAAAAACTATCACCATCCAGGTGCTCTCACAGACTGTCACGAGATCCCCACTGGGAAGCAATGACGGACTGTTTAGGGGGTGCAGCAAACACCCTAAGAGAGCCAGAAAGGAAACCCCAGGGTCAAGCAGGAGAAAGAGAGGACCCCACCCCCCACACACCCGGCATTTCAGCATAATCCCTCCAGGGGCTGCAGCCGCCTCAGAGCAAACCGCTCGTGATCTCCATCTAGTGGCAGCAGGGGGAAACATCAGGACCAAATTATGAGGGGAAAAAATAAGGATGTCCCCGTCGGATCCTTGCAACAATTTGCCAGGGCTACAGACCAAAAGGAAAATGACAAACACCCAGAAACCAACCCTGAAGGCACAGAACTTGATAACATGAATGACAGAGAATTCAAAATAGCTATCATAAACAAACTCAACGAAATACAAGAGAACACACAGAAACAAATCAACGAATTCAGGGATTATGTCACAAAAGAGATTGAAACCCTAAAGAAAAACCAGTCAGAATTATTGGAGATGAAAAACAAAATCAAATTGAAACCAAAAAAACAGTAGAAAGGATCAATGAAACAAAGAGCTGGTTCTTTGAGAAGATAAATAAAATTGACAAACCCTTAGCCAGACTCACTAAAAAAAAAAGGGAGAAGACTCAAATAAATAAAATTAGAAATGAAAGAGGAGAAATTACAACAGACACCACAGAAATACAAGGGATTATTAGGGAATACTATGAAAAACTTTACGCCAACAAATTGGACAACCTAAAGGAAATGGACAAATTCTTGGACGCGTACAACCTCCCAAAACCGAATCAAGAAGAAATAGAGAATCTGAACAGACCAATCACAAGTAAAGAGATTGAAACAGTAATCAAAAACCTCCCCAAAAATAAAAGCCCAGGACCAGATGGCTTCCCTGGAGAATTTTATCAAACGTTCAAAGAAGATTTAACACCTATCCTTCTCAAACTATTCCAAAAAATAGAGGAAGATGGAATACTTCCCAACACATTCTATGAGGCCGACATCATGCTGATACCAAAGCCAGGCAAGGACAATGCAAAGAAGGAAAACTACAGGCCAATATCACTGATGAACATAGATGCAAAAATCCTCAACAAAATATTGGCAAACCGAATACAGCAATACATCAAAAAGATCATACACCACGATCAAGTGGGATTTATACCAGGGACACAGGGATGGTTCAACATCCACAAATCAATCAACGTGATACACCACATTAACAAAATGAAGAATAAAAACCACATGATCATCTCAATCGATGCAGAGAAGGCACTCGACAAGATCCAGCATCCATTTATGATAAAAACTCTCAACAAAATGGGTATAGAAGGAAAGTACCTCAACATAATAAGGGCCATATATGACAAACGTACAGCAAACATCCTACTCAATGGGGAAAAACTGAAAGCCATTCCTTTGAGGACAGGAACAAGACAAGGGTGCCCACTCTCACCGCTCTTATTCAACATAGTACTGGAAGTTCTGGCCAGAGCAATTAGGCAAGAAAAAGGAATAAAAGGACTCCAAATAGGCAATGAAGAAGTGAACCTCTCACTATTTGCAGATGACATGATCCTATACATAGAAAACCCAAAAAATTCCATCGGAAAACTACTAGAAACAATCAACAACTACAGTAAAGTGGCAGGGTATAAAATCAACTTACAAAAATCAATTGCGGGGCCACCCGGTGGCGCAGCGGTTTGGTTCGCGCTTGGCAGCCTGGGGTTCGTGAGTTCGGATCCCGGGCGGCCGCCGACGCACTGCCTGTCAGCCACGCTGTGGCGGCATCCCATATAAAGTGGAGAAAGATGGGCACGGATGTTAGCCCAGGGCCAATCTTCCTCAGCAAAAAGGGGAGGATTGGCGACGGATGTTAGCTCAGGGCTGGTCTTCCCCACAAAAAAAAAAAAAAAATAATAATCAATTGCATTTCTATACACTAACGATGAAACAACAGAAAGAGAACTCAAAAAGACAATCCCATTTACAATTGCAACAAAGAGAATAAAATATCTGGGAATAAATTTAACCAAGGAGGTCAAAGACCTATACAATGAAAACTATAAGACACTATTGAAAGAAATCGAGGAGGACATAAAGAAATGGAAAAATATTCCATGCACATGGATTGGAAGAATAAATATAGTTAAAATGTCCATCCTACCTAAAGCAATCTACAGATTCAATGCAATCCCAATCAGAATCCCAATGTCATTCTTCACGGTAATAGAACAAAAACTACTGAAATTTGTATGGGGCAACAAAAGAGCCCGAATAGCTAAAGCAATTCTGAAAAAAAAGAACAAAGCTGGAGGCATCACAATCCCTGATTTCAAAATATACTATAAAGCTACAGTAATCAAAACAGCATGGTACTGGTACAAGAATAGACACACAGATCAATGGAACAGAATTGAAAGCCCAGAAATAAAACCACACACCTATGGACAGCTAATCTTTGACAAAGGAGCAAAGAACATACAATGGAGAGTGGGAAGTCTCTTCAATAAATGGTGCTGGGAAAATTGGACAGCAATATGCAAAAGAATGAAAGTAGACCATCTCCTATCACCATATACAAAAATCAATTCAAAATGGGTCAAAGACCTGAAAGTGAGACCTGAAACTATAAAATTCCTGGAAGAAAATATAGGCAGTACACTAATTGAGATTGGACATAAAGGGATCCTTTCAGATTCCATGTCTACCCAGACAAGGGAAACAAAAGAAAAAATAAACAAGTGGGACCTCATCAGACTAAAGAGCTTCTACAAGGCAAATGAAACCAGGATCAAAATGAACAAACAACCCACCAGCTGGAAGAAAATATTTGCAAATCGTTTGTCTGACAAGGGATTAATCTCAGTAATATATAAAGATCTCATACAACTGAGCAACTAAAAAACAAACAACCCGATCAAAAAATGGGCAGAGGATCTGAACAGACATTTTTCCAAGGAAGAGATACAGATGGCCAATAGACACATGAAAAGATGTTCAACATCACTAATTATCAGGGAAATGCAAATCAAAACTACACTGAGATATCACCTTACACCGGTTAGAATGGCTATAATCACAAAGACAAATAACAACAAATGCTGGAGAGGTTGTGGAGAAACGGGGACCCTCATTCACTGCTGGTGGGAATGCAAACTGGTGCAGCCTCTATGGAAAACAGTATGGAGAGTCCTCAAAAAATTAAAAATAGAAATACCGTATGATCCAGCAATACCACTCTTGGGCATCTACCCAATGGACGTGAAATCAACCATCACAAGAGGCATATGCACCCCTATGTTCATTGCAGCATTATTCACTATAGCCAAGAAGTGGAAGCAGCCCAGGTGTCCCTCAACTGATGATTGGTTAAATAAGATGTGGTATATACATACAATGGAATACTACTCAGCCATAAGAAAAGATACAATTGTCCCATTTGCAACAACATGGAAGGACCTAGAGGGTATTATGTTAAGTGAAATAAGCCAGAGAGAGAAGGACAGACACTGCATGAACTCACTCATATATGGAATATAAGTGAACACATGGACAGAGAGAACTGATTGGTGTTTACCAAGGGGAAGGGGGGTGGGGGGGCACAAGGGGTGAAGGGTTACATCCACAAGGTGACAGACAAACAAAAATGTACAACTAAAACCCCACAGTGTTATAAACTAAGATATTGATAAAAAAAAAAAAAAAAGAACATGGAGCTAAGATTGACACTTTATTAATACTTCACTAAATATATATTGGGACAATATTCTCTCGCTTATAATTTATTTTATAAATTTTCCACCACATTCCTGAAAGTCAGGAACATTTTTTTTTTATATTTTTGATGAAAGTCATGTGTATAGGCACATTGCAGATGCAGAGATTAAAACAAGGCATTTAGCTGAAATTTAGAAACTGAGAAGTACAATGATTTAGGGTATAACTATTATTGAAAAGGATTTTGTTTTCTTTGAAATAGGGAGAAAAAAATTACAACTAGATCCTGCTTAAAGCTTAAGTTGGAAAGTTAATAATGTCTTTCTTTTTAAATAAAGTTCTTACTTTTTAACTGAGAAAAGGAACAGTAAATTTTATACTTGGCTTTACAACACTTTTTCAATTAAAAGTTTTCTCCTCTAATTTAAATTATCCTTCCAGTATTATAAAATAAATTTGTGACAAAGTTTCTAGATTTAATTAATTTTTGACTACAGGATTCCTAAATATAGAAAAAATTGACTTGATTGGTTGCTTTACGTTTGTTAAATATAAAGAAAATCAGCCTTTATTCCCACCCTATTTAAAATAATACCTCCTCAGCTCCCACTTACCTTCCATCACTCTCTGTATCCTGTACACTGTTTTATTTTTCTTTATGATATTTCTCACCATTTTGCTTTTTATTTGTTTCTACAATTAGAACAAAATCCACAAGGCTAGGGACTGGCTCTTTTTTGGTTACTGGTGTATTTCCAACATGTAGAATAGAAGTAACTTCCCAGGAATGGATGGATTGTTGATGAATATTTGCCAAAAGAATGGAATGAAAAATGTAGAGCAAATTCCATAAGAAGTGAGTTATTGAAAATAATATCTTATTTTCCCAGAGAAGTTAATTGGTCACATGTACTAATTCTTTTACCCAATAATTACATATTAAGTGCATAACATAAAATTAGCAGGCTTGTTCTGATCTATCTATAAATTCAAAGTCTCTTCTTCCAACCATCCCATAAATATGAGTAAACATCATTTATCCTTTGCCTATGACAGACACACGGGAGCTATCCTAGACTTTACCATTCTTATCCTCCACAGTAATTTAATGACCTTTTAAATATCTCTTAAATCTATTCTTTTCTCATTCTTCATCATTGTTGAAAAGTGAAAGAAGATAATTTATAAGTCAAAGACATCTTGTCAATGAATGTCAAAGGTATAAATGATATTCTGTTCAGGTTTCATAAATATTCCACTTCCTCAATCTTTTGGTCCACTGAAAAATCACTAAGAAAATTATATTTTATGCTACTAAATACAATTTAGTTAAGGGTTTTCATATTTTCAGTTAATATTTTTCATCATTACTGATAAATTGACACACAATACATAGTGAAAAGTGGCACTGGAACTTAAATTAAGATCACATTCAACACTATGGATGCATTACAGCTTATATTGAGGAGGTATTTCCAAATATGATGGACACATTTAGTGAAGTAAAACTAACTTTATGAAACTCTATCACAGGAAAACAGCAGGATACCTTTTTAGCATATTTGAAGGTTATGTTTAGAGAAATCTGACTTAAAATATGGGCCATGTGGCATCCAGCAGACAGCACATAAGAAGAATGTTTTAGCTTTGTTTGTTATAAACATATAATTTGGATTATATTCTCTGTTATCTAGAGGGGGTTCTGGAATTTCTAGACTGTACAAGAAATCCCTAGTAACTCAAAGCCCAAGTCCATGTTGCTTTATCACAGTAGCCACTTAGAGTCATTTGTTAAGTTCACTCCAACACCCTCGTGAGATTGTTGACAGGAAATCTAGTTTTTTCTCTTATATTCCAGTAATATTGAAACTGTGGTTTGCAGGGTGTTGCACACAAGGGAATAAAGGAAAGTGATCCCTCTAGATATGAAATAAATGACATGAGTCTTTTCATTGGCCCAGCTTCCTGCTGTGGGAGTTTGCAGACTATAGTACAGAGATGGAAACAAACCCATGTTGTGCCCAATGGTCTCTGTGAGTTGAAGAGATGGAGCTGAGAATCCGGAGGCCAAAGCAGGTAGAGTTCACAGGACTGAATATTGGAGAGGAGAGAGTTCTGCAGAAAGAGAAACCAGAAATCTACAGATGTTCTGCCTTGAGAATTAGAGCACAAATTAGCTTATACATATGAGGAACAAATGTACCCTAGCTCATGGAACAAATTAGCCTGAAAGATCAGAGGAAAAGGCAACTCAACCTTTAGACAGGGCCAAGGAAACTACCTGTTTACACCATCAAGACCACAAAAAGACGCCTAATCTGTGGCATATTGGATGGAGTACACAGAAGGAGCTTGCCTTGGTAGTGGGGAATATTCAGCCTGAGACTCAACACTGCTCTGGTCCCACCTAATAAAACTGAAAAGCAAGACCTGAAAGGATCAAACTTTCCAAGTAACTTAATTAGGTCCCAGAACAAAGATCAAGAATACTTGCAGGAGGGGGCTGGCCCCATGGCCTAGTGGTTAATATCAGCACATTCTGCTTCAGCAGCCTAGGTTTGGTTCCTGGGTGAGGACCTACACCACTCATCAGCAACCATGCTGTGGTGGCAACCCACATACAAATCCTCTAGCAAAAAGAGGAATATTGGCAATGGATGTTAGCTCAGGGCCAATCTTCCTCAGCCAACAACAACAAAAAAGAATACTTGTAGAAATAAAAATTTACTCTGCACATATCTAGGCAGAATTTTCAGTGTCAGGTATCCAATCAAAACTTAAATGGCTTGCAATGAAGCAGGGAAATATAACCATCCTATAACTGACAAAGATGTTAAAAATAGTATAAAAATAAAAACAGTTATTATAACCATATTTTATATTTTCAAAAATTAAATAGATACATGGAAGATATAAAAAAGACCTATCTTAAATTTTTAGAGATAAAATGAGTGAAATGACAAATACACCAAAAAGAATTGAGCGGCAGATTAAACATTGCAGAAGAAAAGTTTGCAGAAGAAAAGTTTAGTGAACTTGAATACATAGCAATGGGAAATATCAAAAAAACAAAAATGAAGGAAAAAAAACATTAATGAACCTTAGAGCAACCTCGAGCACCTCATGCACCTGTAGTTTTAATTCCCAAATGAGAATGGAAGAGTGGAGGGAGAAATAAAAAATATTGAAAAAAATAATGGCTCAAAATAGTCTAAATATGATAAAAGACAATACAACCACAAATTGATGGTGCTCAATGAAACCCAAGAACAAGAAACATTAAAAAAATTTAAAAACTACACCAAGGCACCTTATCATCAATTTGCTAAAACCCAGTGAAAACGTGAACATCTTAAAAAACAGCTAAAGAAAATAAAAGACATGTTATGTACAGAGAAAAAATCACGAAGAAGACAGCAAGATCATTTGTAGAAATTAACAACCTGATTTTAAAACATATTTGGAAATGCAAAGTACCTTGAAGAGTCAAAACAACTTTGAAATAAAACATACTTAGGACACAAACACTTGGATTTCAAGGAATTAAGATAGTGTGGTATTATCACAAAGATAGGAAAATAGATTTATGAAACAGAATAAAGATTCCTAAAATCAACCCACATATACATGAGCAGTGATTTTTCAACAAAGGTACAGAGACAATTCAGTGAATAAAAAATAGTCTGTTCAACAAATGGTGCTGGAACAATTAGCCACAAGGGAAAAAACGATAAAATTCAAAACTTACACCATATACAAAATCATCACATACTTAAGTATATGATTCTCAGAAGTATATGACTATCAAAAGAATCATATATTAAGTTTAAAACATAAAACTATGAAACTTGGAGAAATAAAATATAGGAGAAAATCTTTGTGATCTTGGGTTAAGCAAAGATTAATTAGATATAATGCCAAAAGCAATATCCACGAAAAAAATGATAAATTGGAATTCATCAAAATTAAAACCTTCCACTTTTGGAAAGATACTATTAAGAGACTGAATACACAAGACAAAGATAATATTTGCAAATTATATATGTGACAAAGAACTTGTATCTGAATATATAAAGAACAATCAAAATTCATTAAGAAAACAAATATCCTAATTTTTTAAAAAGTGAGTAAAATATGTGGACACTTCACCAAAGATGTACAGATAACAAATAAGAACATGAAAAATGTTCAACATCATCAGTCATTAATGAGATGAAATTTAAAACCACAGTGAGATACTACTGCATATTTATTAGAATAACGGAAATTAAAAAGACTGATCACACCAAGCGTTTATGATGATGTAGAGGAAATGGAGCTCTCACACACTGCTGGTGGGAATTAAAGGGGTGTAGCCACTTTGGAAAACACTTTGGCAAATTCTTAAAATGTTAATCATACATATGATATAACCATTCAACTTCCAGGTGTTTATCCAAGAGAATTGAACGCATCTGTCTATGAAAGACTTCTACGCAAATGGTCATAGATGCTTTGCTTGTCACAGACAAACCAATGTCCTTAAAGAGGTAACAGGTGCATGGGCAAACAGAATGAGGTGTATGTATGTAATGCAATACTTTGCAGTAGAAAAAAGGAATTAACTATCATTACACAGACTACATGAATGCATCTCAAAATAATTATGTTGAATGAAAGAACCCAGACTAAAATAGATCATACTTTGTTATTTCATTTACAGAAAAATTCTAGAAAATTCAAACTAATTTATAGTGTCAGAAAGCAGAACAGTGGCTACCTGGGAATGGCAAGACATTGGGAGGGAGGGACTCCCAAGGGATGTAAGGAAACTTTTGGGAGTGATTGACATATGTACTATCTTGGTTACATTGATGATTTCACTGCTGAATATATATGTCAAAATTTATAAAATTGTGCACTTTAAATAAATGCAGCATATTATATGCCAATTACACTCCTATAAAGCTGTTTTTAAAAAGTCAGAGATAAATGAGAGTTGGTTAATTCCTTCAGCTTCCCTACCAAGCGTAAATGAAAGCAGGTCACAGACAAAATCCTGTCTGACAAAATTAAAAACTTCATTAAAAACAAACAAAAATCCTCAAAATTTTTAAGGCAGAATTCAACTACTCTTATTGTCATTATCGGATAGCCAATTAATCTGCGTCTATACATGGACACAGAAATCTTTGGAGATCATGCCCTGTACACCCTCATTGAATTAGAGCATAGAGTGTACTAGATTCTTCTCTTCCTCATGCCAAGGAGGAAACTCTCTGAAATTCATTTATCCAAATCATATATCTTCTTCAACACTGAAGACAACAAATAAGAGCCCATCTCTTACATCCATTATGCTAGCAAGCCACTATTTTCAGCCATGGAAACTGGTTAATAAATTTCATTATAATATTTATCTAATTATCTGATATTAAAGATAAAGGAGAACCAAAAACACTGTGTAGCCACAACAGGAGTATGGCTGTCTTGATTTGAATGTAACCGACATGGCTCTGAAGTAGAAATACTTGATTAGGGTAACTTACTACACAGAGTAAAGCTAACTACATTCACAAGCATATCACACTGTCTAAATGGAGGTGTACTAAAATAAACTAAAAACATCTTAGCAAAGGGTTACTTTTCGGTTATATAACACATGCAATGTTTTAAATAATGAACTGTCTGCTAGGGGATCACAGTACCGGCAATCCTTCCTTCACCAAATATATATTTAGTACCAAAAATATGGCCCTGTGCTTCCAACAACTAAAGGCTGAGTGAGATTTGGTTGTGGATAAGAGGAATAAAAAGGAAAATACACTCTACAGTGTTTCCCAAACTTCGATGACAATAAAAATCATCTGGGGCATTTGACAATGTAATATTTCACAGCACCTCCTTACAAAAATTCCTTTTTAGTAACTTTGAAGAAATTTCTAGGGAATTTTTATTTTTAACAAGACTTGTTGGTGATTCTTACTATTAGGAAAGTTTGGAAAACACTGCAGATGTGATTGATACCACAAATTCCTCTTCAATAGGAAAACTGTAGTCATTATTTTTCATGAGGATGAAATCTCAAACTAGTTACTCATCTTTAGTATTTTAATTTACTACTTATTATTTTAATTTATTATCTATTTTCTCTGTTTTTTACATGTACTGAAAATAAAGAAAAGCCTACAAAGATATTCAGTTTTAACTCTACATTCCTTGTACATCATTTTCATGCCACACTCTACAATGACTCTCAAAGTTATAATTTTCTTAACCATCAGTCTCACTATAACAGGTCTCAAGCCAGTTTTCTAAAAAATCTTCTTTGGAGAAAGTATTAAGAATTGCCTCTCTTAACTTACATTCTACCTTTCCTGTAGTATGGGAATTTAGAAAGATAAAAGCTACCTTTCCTGGGTTCCCTTCCCGTCAATGTTCTGTACCAAAATTAGGGGGTTTTTTGAACATTTAAGGTAAAAGTGAAATAAAAGCAATCTTCCTGCTATTTTTATTGCTATCAAGCAATGTGTGGAATGTGAATATTTGTACAAAATTGGGATAGCCAGACTTAGCATTTCATATTTATGGATGTCAAGAGGCAATAGTTGTAAAGGTGATAATTGAAACAACAGCTTTCTCATCTAGACGTCTGAGCCACCATGAATTAGCAGATTAAATTCTTTGACAATTCTCATATCAAGTGGTGGGGTTTGTATTTCCTCCACTTGAATCTAGGATGGCCTGTGGCTTCTTTAATCAATGTTGCAGAAGTGATTTCAAACCTGTTCTGAAGCTACCCTTTAAGAGGACTGAGAGTTTCTGCTACCTTCCTCTTAGAGCACCAAGTCACAATAGAAAGCTGACTCCCTTGCCATACTGTAAGGAAGCACAACTAGCCATGATGAGGAGCTGTATGGAGAGACAGAAACAGGCACTGGACTGCTTAACTGTTCCAGCTCCTGACCTTTAGAACCATGCCAACAGAGGCCACACACATCATGGAACAGAGATGAGCCATACTTGCCATTGCCTTTTCTAAATTCCTGTCTCATGGGATTGTGAACTATATTATTAATAATAATAATAATAACAACAAATTATTGTTGTAAGCCACGAGGATTTAGGGTAATTTGTTACAAAGTAGTTTACCAGAACAGAATTAGGTACTAGAATTGGTGTGATATCATAACAAAAACCTAAGTCATGTAACATTGGCTTTGGGACTGGGTAGCTGGCACAAGCATAAAGGTCTTGAGGAAATTATCACTAAAAGTTTGGAAACAACTTGAGAAGACTTAATGAGAGCTTGAAGGACACTGAAGAAAATATTACTGGAGGCTGGTTAAAAGTAAACCTTGGTTACATAAGGGCAAAAAGTTTGGCAAAACTATCGCTGGTGGTAATATAAAAAATAGACCTCATACCTAATGAACTCATAGGTTTTCATGGCTATATTTCTAATCAGAATGTAGAAAGTGCCAATTGGCTTCCTCACATTTCCTATGCTAAAACACAAGAAGATAAATACGAACTAAAAAAGAAACTTTTTGAGAAAAATCTGGAAGAAATATTTCCAACTCAAGACTTAACAGGATCAAAACTAAAAGTGTGTCTTATCCCCTATTCACTCTACTTAGAAAAAGACTCTCAAAGAAAAAAGGAGGGGAACCTTCAGGGCAAATATAAATTTTATGGCATTTCAAGATCTCAGTGTAAAAATCCTAAGGGTATAATAGTAAGACACTCTGTTGAGAACTTAGATTTAAGGCAATGCTTTGTTGAAGCTTTTAGCTACACAAAAGGTATCCTAAGGGTTTATGAGCACCTTCACGGACCAGGACTTTCTGGGTACAAAAATAAAACTAGTTCTCATCTCAAGTCTTTCTTAGCAGAGCATTCTCAAAATTACACAGACCTTCAAGATAAAGACAAAACACAAAAAACTGTCAGAAAAATGTCTCAGGCTGAAGACAAAGTCATGGATGTGACTGCAAATTCTTAATTAGGACCTCATAGACAATTTTAAAGAGACAAAAGCCCTTTTAAATATCTTTAGAATGTATCTCACAGGCATCTTTTAAAACAATAGGGCTTCTAAGAACTGAAGGGTATTGTCCCACAGCAGACTCACAGAGGGCCCAAAGTAGAGAGGTACCTGTCTTAGAGATACCTGGGAGTATAGCCATTTCTAATAGAATGTACCCAATAAGTTTCATTAAGAATGTCCCAGGATTTTAAGATAATTGTACAGGTGTAGTCTTCCCTAGTTTGGAATAGGAACAGAGATGGTACAACAAAAAGAGGACTTTGGATCCACAAAATCCAATGGGCAAGAATCAAGCTGAGAAGCCCATTCAGTTGTAAACATGATCCATTTCTTATGGAAAGGGTAGGATGACCCATGACCCAAAGTCAAAAAGAAGAGCGCAGATGGCAGAGCTGGAAACAACAGATAATCATCCCCAGGGAGCAGGATCGGCACTAATCTACAAACTGGTGACATGTGTCTGGCTGGATTTCAGAACTTCTATGGATCAGTTACCGTCAATGTGTATCCTGTTTCCTATACTGTGAAGTGGGAGTGTCTTTTGAAATTATCCTGTGCTGCCTCACCATAGTACATTGGATGTGTGTGAGAGAGGGGCAGAAGCCTTCTGTAACTAGTGGTCTTCAGATTGAGAGGAACTGTAATTCAGAGTTGCACCCATGGAAATGCACCCGAGGAGTCTTATCTGCACTTGGACACGATTGTGATAATGACATGATGGATTAGCTGTAATGAGAGGAGATTTTTGCATGTGAAAAAAAATGTTAATAATTTGTGGCCAGAGGGTGGATTCCGGTGGATGACTGCTGCTACTTATTCAACACTCTTCCCTTTGGAAGGTGGGGTTTATGCATCATCTCTTTGAATCTAGGTTGTCCTACAACATGTTGACCAACAGTGTATGATGAAGTGACGCTATGCTCCTTCCAGACATAGCTTTTAGGAAAACTGACAGTTCTCATTTCTTCTTCTTGAAGCTCAAGCTGCCGTGTAAGATGTCCAATTAACCTCAGGGTTTCATAGTAAGAAATAAAACCCTTATAAAAGGGAACCCAGAGAGCTCCCTTGCCATCTTTCCACCAAATGAGGGTACAGCAAGAAGATAGCAGTCTGCATGCTGGAAGAAGGCTCTTACCAGAACCTGATGGTACTGACAACCAGATATGGAACTTTCAGCCCCCAGAACTGTAAGAAATAAATTTCTGTTACTTATAAACTATCCAATCTATGGTACTTTGTTATAGCAGCCCAATCTAAAACATCTACTAAGTTTTGAGATAGTTTGCTGCACATTAATAGACAACCTTGACTCCTATGCCCACTTCCATTTGAGTACTGAATTTCCTTAATTTAATAAATCCCTTAAAATCCCAATATAATTTCAGTTTCCTGTGCTAAATCCTGACTAAAACAACTTCTCAAACCTTCTCTCACTGAAAATTAAATTCAATTCTAAGTAATAATGATTTCAATGTCTATTCTATAATGAGTGTTATTTATGTATTGGCTGAATATCACCAGACAATCTATGTCATTGACTGAATTGTGTCTCCCTACAAATTCATACACTGAAGCCCTAATCCTCAGTACCTCAAAAGGTGCCTGTATTTGGAGATAAGGCCTTTAAAAAGGTAATTAAGGTAAAGTGAGGTCATATGAGTGGGCCCTAATCCAACATGACTGGTGTCCTCCTAAGAACTGGAGATCAGGACACAAAGACACACAGAGGAAAGACTATGTGAAGATAAAGGGAAAAGAGAGTCATGTACACGGTGAAGAGAGAGGCCTTAGAATAAAAATAAAAACCCTGTCAACACCTCAGTCTCGGACTTCTGGCTTCCTGAATTGCCAGAAAATAAATTTCTGTTGTTTAAGCCACCCACTCTGTGATATTTGTTATGGAAGTCCTAGAAAGCTAATACAGTATATTTCTCCAGAAATGAGTAATGGGTATGAAATTTCACACAACACTTCACGTTGTTTGTTTACTTTACTCCTTAAGAAAATTAAGTATAGCCTAAGACCCAGTAGCCATGATTGATAATCACTCCAAATCTGCTACTTAATTGTACTCCAGCCTCTTTCCTGCAAGCTTATATCTATCTGCGTGTATATTGTAGATGTACGTGTATGTAAATATATATTCACATATTCATATATTTGAGCCAGGAGATGAAGAAGAGAGGGCCCCTATTTCTCAGTCTGCTGTAGTTCCTGTTCCTGTTCTTTCTTTGCCCAGCCGCTTTGAAGGCAGGGAAGTCAGCTTCCTCTCTTCTGATTTAGGACACATTAATCTATGCTGATTCTTCAAAGCTTAGAATCCATACGACACCTGAGGTCAGTCCTCACAGGCACCGAAGAAGCTATTTTCATGACAGCTCTGGAGTGGACTCCATTATCTGTGACCACCAATCTGTCCCTTCACCCAGTTCCTTGGATGAGACCTGGAGTGATGGAGTAGTTGGGGGTGGTGATATGTACAAGGGAACAGGAATGGCTCAGGACAGTCCTCGCTAACTCCTACTCTCAAGGCACCAACATCCTGACTTATTCTGGCAAAATTTAGGTTAGTTCCTTACCTTGACTTAGCCATGGAAAACAAAGGTATCTTGCTTACTTTCAGATTCCAGAGAATTTATGGGTGTTTTTTTTTTTCTACTTGGAAAAGCAAATGATCCTAATCTACACTTGAGAGTAAGAAAAGACATTTTTTTAAATGAAAATGCCTGGCTACCATCTTCACGAAGTGATGATGGAGTAGGTAGAAGAGAAGAATTCACCTCTGACCATCCTGAGGCATCTATAGAAACCAAAACAAATACATGATAATTTTTCAATGTTAGTGCCCTTGAGTTGATTCTGAGCCTTAGTAACCCTGTGGTCAGCAGAGCGGAACCCTGCCCAGTCTTTTTACATCATCCTCTCACCTTTAGGTGCTGTATCAGACAATGCTCCACTGCCATTCAAAGGGTTTTCATCGGCGATTTTTTTCAGAAGTGGGTGGCCAGGTCCTTCTTCCTAGTCTGTCTTAATCCGGAAGCTCCACTGAAACCTGTCCACCATGGTGACCCAGCTGGTATTTGAAATCTTAGTGGCCTAGCTTTCAGCATACAGCAGCAGGCAACTGCCACAGTGTGACAACTGACAGATGGGTGGTGTGGTTCCTTGACCTGGAAATGAACCTGGGCCATGGTGGTCAGAGTGCTGAATCTTAAGCACTAGAACACCAGGGCTGGCTAATTTTTCAATAGGAGTCCAATTATATAAATAAGTAAATTAATCAAATGCATACATACATAAATACATAAAATAAATACACAAATTAACATTGTATTACTCTGGTACATTTATTTTCTTATTTCAGAACTGAATCACTTCCCACTTAATGTCCCCTCTCTATTCTCTCTCTCCATACTGAAAATCTGATAAAATAAAATCACACTTTTGAGAGGTGCTGTTATTTTTTTAGCCACTAAAGGTGAAACAGACATGTAATTTTAGCATGTTTTTATGAACTGTTTAGGGAAATAGACTTGAATTATTTCTGAATATAAACAGTTTAAAATTACAATAAACTTTAAACTTAAGAAGCGGGTATATTAATGTCACAGATAAACCCCATTTAAGATATAATTTATTTCCTCTGATTTACTAGACTTTTGAGTGTTAAGTAATTTTATAGTTGCATATAAATGACTACACAAATATTATATAGTTATTTAAAAGAAAAAAAGTCAAGCACTAACTTTTAAATTTTACCTTCTTTTAATGTGTTCTCTATTTATCAATCAAAGCAATGGCCGAAAAGTAAGCAAGAGAAAGAAAAAGGAGAAGAATCAAGGTGCAAATCTTTCTCCAGCAGTATAGATGATAGACATGTGGCAAATTTGGCCCAACAATCATGGAGTTTTACCCTTCAACCTAAAGTAATGTATCTATTTTATCTCCTTGCTATATCAGCTTAACACAAAACATATTCTCGAAATTACATAACAAAATAATTTGCATGTTTTACAATTTTTTGTATGGTCTTAACTGATTTAAGTGATTCAAACAGCTATCCTACCTCGTAACTATTGACGAATCTAAGCAGAGTTGACTTGAGAATACTCTCAATTTCTCTCATTTTGTATAAATCAAACCAAGTATTTGATCTTCAAGATAGTTAATACCTAGTTTGGTGGATATGCCCACTTAATTCATTGAACTGACCTACAATGTTGTCATTGTGTAAGTGAACATAAGTGAGGCCATCTTGTTACACTAAATGACCCTTTTCTAGTTAAAACCCTTCTAGCATGTGATCATTATAAATTGCTGCATGCTTTCATGACCTCCTGGCCGTGATCCTGTGCACATACCCCTGCTGAGGTACTCTAATAGCTTTGTTCTTAACAATTTTAATGAATTTTCCCAAGGACTAAGAAGGCCTCCAGGAAGAAAGAACACCTGTAGGATATTCATCATCACTGACAGAAGAAAAGAACAATGGGAGATCCTGGAGCCCGTCATGTACATTTCTAAATCCCCTCCGTACTGCCCATTTTCCCTATATAACTGCCTCCAGATTCTGTAATCCTTGAAGATGGGTTTTTTTTTTTTTTTTGAGATATTAGTTACCGTCTTTCAATTTGCCAGCTAAACTAGTCTAGTTAGAACTTCCTCTCTCGATCCCTAACTCGTGATTCATTGGCTGAGATCATGGTGAGCAGAGTGAGCCCGTTGCTCAGTATCAATTGGATAAAATTATCTGGACGTTCTGTATCACCTGTTTTTTCCTATAGGATTTTTCTACTAAAAATGAGTTCTATATACAGATAAAAATGAAATGAAATCTTTAGCAAATTAACAGTAGGCCTACTAAGAAAATAATGGGAAGAATAACACAGCAGACAAAATGGTGGTGCCTTAGCTTGAGCTGCTATAACAAAATACCACAGACTGGATGGCTTAAACCACAGGAATTTATTTCTCCTGGTTCTGGAGGCTGAAAATCCAAGACCAAGGGATGGGCAGATTGGTTTCTTGGCAAGGACCCTCTTCCTGGCTTGCAGATAGCCTCCTTCTAGCTGGATCTTTACATGGCAAAGAGAGGACGTTTTCTTCTTCTTAAAGGGTACTAATCACATTATGGGGGCTCCCCCCCCATGACCTCCTCTAAATCTAATTTTCTCTCAAAGGTCCCACCTCAAATGCCATCACATTAAGGAGGTTAGGGCTACAACATATGAATTTTGGGGATAAACATTCAGTCCATAACAGGTGGTAAGATATAAAACACTATAAAGTGCTAATCAGCCCCATGAGACAAAAGTGAGTTCTAATGGGAAAGAAAATTAATATAACTGGAGTTTCTAGAATCAATATTTCAGGTCATATAAACAAAACTAATACAAAATATAAAACAAAACAAATATATAGAACTCTTGATCAATATATCTCAGATAAGAGGAAAAGTGAGGGCAACCTAAAATGACATGATTATCATTATTTTAATATTATTCAATTCCATCCCTTTTCAATTTAAAAATAAATTTGTATTTGGGGGAAAAAACAGGTATTTTAATACAGCCCAATGAAGCGAATAATGAGGTGAAAGTTCCAATTATGGCTGTTGATTCTGGAGAAGGGCAAGTCCTCCCCAGTAACTACCTTATCTGTCCCTGCTATGTATTCAGACTTCCAGATAGTAGTCAAAAGAGTTAAACAGGATTGGGAGCCATGACTAATCCATAGTCCTTGAGATGAAGCATTATAATAGTCATTCTAAGCCATGGAAAAGTTGACTATCACAATGGTGGGGTTGGGAGCTACTGGTATTAATATTCAGGGTCCTGAAATGGCTTAGCATCCTTCCATTGTGCCATGGTCCTACAAAATGCCAACAACCCACCTACTTAAAAAAAATGTGAGGGGGGCCGCCCGGTGGCGCAGCGGTTTAGTCCGCGCTTGGCAGCCCGGGGTTCGCCGGTTCGGATCCCGGGCGCCCGCTGACGCACTGCTTGTCAGCCCTGCCGTGGTGGTGTCCCATATAAAGTAGAGGAAGATGGGCACGGATGTTAGCCCGGGGCCAGTCTTCCTCAGCAAAAAGAGGAGGATTGGCAACGGATGTTAGCTCAGGGCTGGTCCTTTCAGCAAAAAGGGGAGGATTGGCGATGGATGTTAGCTCAGGGCTGGTCTTCTCCACAAAAAAAAAAAAAAAAAAAACCATTGTGAGGGACCAACTTCTTTCATTCTTTGATTTAGTTTTAAAAGGTCTGGTCAAACAGGAAGCCTGATCTTGAAAACAACCCATCGCCACTTTTTCACTGGTTACATTCAAGCGTATGATGAATTTCTCTTCCAGAGGCTAGGAAGTAAAGAGTGGATGATAAAGCAGGTATTAGATGATATTCAGGAGGAGAAGCAAAGGTCAGGCTGCCATGACTTGCAGTATTGTCTGGCATCCTGCTGATGGAAGTCAGACAGAGCAGAGATCCAGTGGGTAAAGAATCAAATAAAGAAAAGACCTGAGTGCAGTGTTATTCCCTTGATTTTTAATTTTGATGAGACAGTGTCACTATCTTTTTTGTTTTTTCTTTTTAATGGAAAACTAGGGCTGTTTCCTCACTTACAAAATGCAACATCTGGGTGGAAGGAAAAATATTGCTGATCAGTATAGGCACAAGATGTTATATCTGTGATTTTTTAAAAATCATGTTTTTCTTGAGTCTTCTTTCTGAGCTCTTTACCTGTGCATTAAGAAAATGACCTGCCTTAAAATTGACTGTCCACTCCCTTGTGGCTACTTTATCCTGGGTCCACCTGGCAGAACTGCTTTCAAATGTTGTTGCTAACTGGATAAAAGCAGATAGAAGTGGTGCCTGCCCTGTCACAAACTGAGGGTGTTAACTGACATCTACCAGCATGATCTGTTTTACTTATTTCCAATAATTTTATGCTTATTCTAGGAAGAGTTGTAAGTTGACCGTCACTGTTTTCCAAAATTTTTCACATGGGGAAGACATCCTTTCTCCTATTTCACAACAGTCGTGCATGTCTGCCTCTGATTCTACAGTTCTATGGTCATGTCAGTTATAATCAGGTGAAGCAAATAATAATATACTGAACTGAAGTCATAATCTTATCAGGAAGTAAGAAATGATGCATTTTTAGATAATCATAAAGTAATAGAAAAATGGTAAGATGTACCATCGAAGTTAAGCTTTTTAAAAATTTCCTAATATCTACTAATATATTCCTTCTGTCTCCTCTCTCTCTCTATGTCTTTCTCTCTTTTATTCCATTTTGTTTCAAATTTGTAATTTCTTTATACATTTGTATCAGGATAATTCATTGAAGAAACATGGGCCATGGATCCCAGATCCACAGTAACATGTGTCCTATTCTGATGACACGAGAAAGTAGCATTCTCTTAACCATGTAAAAACTCAGTCTAAAATAGAGCAGAGAAGGAGCTATGATAAACTACACATATAATATACACTATATTCTTGGGACACTGTAGCAATTTTAACATCTCTACCGTTACATATTCTAATTGAAAACAAAGGTCAGGCCTTTTCTAGTCCAATTGGTCCCTTAATGCCCTGAAATTGAGGAAACTCAGAAGTTTGCCTGCCATAAATGGGACACAGCTAATTAGATTCTCCCTCTGGACCATTCCCTGTGCTAACTCTGCCCTCTCTCTCCTGCCCAGCTGTACTTGATGACCTACAAAATGAACAGGTTCTTCTAGATATAGCCTTTCTCAACCAGGTTATGGGGGTTATTAAACACTAATGTCCTAAGGCATACATTGTAGGTACTATACTTGAGAGAACGGAGTAAATAATCACTGGAATAGTTTCCAGCAGACATTTAGAAATACAGTGCTTACATCATCTCCACACCTATGTGGAGGCTTCTTATCCTTCAAGTTTCTCGTCTTTCAAGTTTCAGGCTTTAAAACATGAATCATTTGCTGATGAAGAGGACAGGTGAGGACCTTGTCTCTGACTAATCCAAATGATCAATTCTTTCTCTGTTTTCCACTGGGTCCTGTGGGGGTGGGCCTTCCCTGTTTCTGCATAGAAGGAAATTCCCTTTTATCATATCTTGTTTTATCTTTCTTCTAAGCTCCATTGTAAAAGCTCTGTGAAATATACCAAGACTTGTTCTTCACATGTTAATGAAAGCATTAAAAAAATCTGGAAAATTTTCTTTTAAAATTGTTTCAAGTTCAAGACCATCTTCTTTCTCTGGCCTCAACTACTTTGTCACAAAATGAATATTGACTCTTTCTTTCTCTTTACATGTTTGTTCTCCCAATCTTAATCTTTCCTGAGGCAGGTGGATGTTTCAGGCAAAATAGAAATAGGTATACTATAGAAGGATGAGAGATAAAAGTACATTAATATATTTTTAAAAATATGTAAACATAATTATCCCCATTGCAAAAGATGACATGAGTGGAGCCATATTAAAATAGAGCTGAGGCAGCCATTTCAGAGGAATTGCTTTGTACATCCTGTTTTCCATATCTTCCAAATGGACCAAACCGCCAACATTCCGAGAAGTCGGTAAGGACAAGAATATCCTGTCTGTAAGGACTGATGAACCTGGACTTTGCTGAGAATCAAATTGCTACCCAATCAATGAATTACAAGTCTAGCCTTTTGCCTGATGATGGAATCTCAAGCCTATCAATGAAGTGCAAACCTAGCCTTACCTCATCTAGCACCAATGAACTCTTGTTTAATATAACTTATCTCATCTTTATCACTTTTCCCATAAAAACCCTGAGCCCCTCCCCTGTAGTTGGAACACCATTTGGGTTTCTACATGAATCTGTGCTCCCTGAATTGCGATTCTTTGATTCCAAATAAATGCTTTGCCTCTTAAACTGGTTTCTGTTTTTGTATGTTTACACCAGGTAGAAAACTCCTTTGTTTTTGAGCTATTCCTCTGGTAGAAATGTTGACATATGACTCTGTGAATTTGAATTTCTGCTGTTCAAAGTACTCAGTTAAGCTTTGTTTAGTCATCTGCCCAAGACATTAAGGTACTGGTTGCTCTGAGGTCACATACAACCCCTAATGCTTGGGTATGAAGAATTTCTACCAATCATATTGATTTCTTTACATATAAAGCCTACCATTCCTATAGCCATTCAAATATTTTTACTCTAGCCTCTGATCCTGCTCCTGCAAAACTCTTCAAATCTTAGGAACAAGCTTGATTTGTGTCATTCAGGGGCTACTGAGCAATATTTTTACTTATTATAGTAACTTTGGTTTTTAAGCAGAGGAAAAATTAGGAAGCAATTTTGCTTTGCCTACTAAGTTGAGGGCTAGATAAAATAATCAAGAACAACATGCAAATTGTTTAGATTACTGGTTAATTAAAACTAAATAGAATTTAGTATTTTACCAACTTTATGTAGCCATGACTTCAGTTATAAGTCAGAGCAGAGTATTTGTAGGAAAGACTTTCTAGCTATTAAAAATATAAATGAAAATCACAAGCTGTTTTTTATTGTTAGTTACCTTCCTACCTGCATTTGTCTGTTACTTATTTCTATGCAACCACAGCACTTTAATGAATAACAATGAAAATGTCTTTTATTTTTCTCCCAATATGACCTGAAACTGAAAAAGGTGATCTTTTATAAGAAAAATAAATCTATATTTTAGAAACTGCATAAGGATAGTTTATGAGCAATTCTAAATTCTCAATGGGTCATGTAGAGAATTAGAAAAAAAAGCTTAAGGTAGAAAAGTAGAATAATTTAAACTGAAACTATTAATTCATTTAATTATAAATTAATTTTTTGGTCCCCTGATGTATGCTTACATTTCTAATAATGTATGATTTTATAATTCTTATTCATGAAAATATTCCTATTCCAATTAAGATGCAAATAAATTCTTGAATAGGGAATTAGATTTGAGGGTTTGTTGTTATAATAAGTAATTTAAATTCTGCAAATCCATGTGAGTTTCTCTTTTGCCTGGTTCCACATGGGAAAAATTTCATTTTATGACTTGAAATAGGAAATGGGGAAGACTACCACGATTATGTTTACAAGCTGCTGACTTGTCTCTTTTACTCTCTTTAGCAAATGTCCAAATGCAATATTATAATGAAACAGGTCTGCCATCTTAGGTGCCACCAAAGGTGTCCATTATTGATGATAGTCGGATGGAATACCATCTGGTGAAAGTGATTTATTATTGAAGGGATCTTTAATGGCATGCCATACTTTATACACAGTTAAATGTATCGTCCTTTAGGCACTGTATTTTTTTACATGGTTACTCTAACTTAAACAGTTGAGTGTTCTCTCCTAATTTTTACAGCCCCAAAAGATTATAGGTATATAAAAGTATACAAATGGCTAAACTCATGAGGCTATTAATTCACTTTGTAAACTTTGTTTTCTTCAAGACTATGTATTATGTTATTAGTAATCTAATTATAGACAGCTTGTATACAATAAACAAACAGTGTCAAAAAGTGTAGGGGAGAAGATTATTTCTTTCTGGAAGTGGTTTAAAAATGTTATCAAAGACTGTGAAGAAGAAAAAAAGAACAGAGGAATGTAGTTGTTGGTTTGAAGGAATAATTATCCAGGCAAGAAAACACTGGCCTGGTGTTGGAACCTGAAAACTTGAGTTCAAATTTTCTCTCATTTATGTACATATTCCTACCCAATGCATTTTATCCAAATGCATAACATGGATAAACCAATTAACTTGGGCTATAGAGATGCATCCATAGGTGTATTTATACACACACAACACATATATATATATAGGTGTGTGTATATATATATATATATATATATATATATATGTATGTTTCAATGTTGCTTTGAAAACCTCATTTGTTTGTGTGTGTGTGTGTGACCCCAAATCTCCTGAGAATGTAAGAACCCTCAAGTGATTTCATAGGTATATATATATGTATGTGTATCAATACCTAGGATATTTCCCATTGTCTACTTGTATTTTTGTGTGTGTACTTGTGTATTTTGTGTGTGTAAATGCTTACTGAATTTAAATGTATTTAATCTTCTTAAACTGGATGGGGTATTGAAATTTGGATTACATGTTTTGGAGAATTTTCTCCAGGGCTAGATGTACAGCATAAGTAAAATTCAGTTGCTACCTTTGAATATTGTTTATAGTCTTCCTATATAAAGTAAAATTCAAGGGCAGTTTTAAGCAGAATTTTAACATAGACATATTTGGAAACATCATCATTCTTTGGAGTACTTTCCTCTCTTTCCCCATTCTCTTCTCCAGTGCAGGTATCCCTGTTGCTGTTAGACAGGAAGTTCACGGTGCTCTTTTCAAGTGGATGCTAAGTCATAGGATAAATGTGAAACATCTTCCAGAAGCATCCACTAATTTGAATTATGTATATATGTAATATAACTGAATTATATATAGATGTAATTATATTCATATATTTGTAAGTTTAAAATCTATGTTATTTTATGGAATATATATACAAATTTCTACTTTCAATTAGAACACGTTATATGGTTTATTCCACACTTTCAGCCAGCCATATTTCCGTAATCCTCAATGCTTGTTAGGATAGTCATTCATTCGATTGTGGTATTGAGGCTGGTATTTGGTATGTTGAAGAAAAAGTTTAAAAAGTATTTTTTTAATTCCTCTGTAATAAGATCTCTGGAGTTATGACCCAATTCAGTTTTACTCACAACAAATGTATATTGTTTTGTAATTTATTCACTCCTTGTTCCCACGCACAACTTCTGGTTTTTGTGTTGTTGTTTTGCTTTTTATATATTCTCTGAAATCTCTTTGACTGGCTAATTAATACTTGATTAAAACTAGGATGCTATTGGACCATTCCACATCTTAATATATTTGTTACACGTTAATCAACAGTATCCTTATTCAAAACGTCTTCATTTCGCACATAGGCTGTTTCCAAACATCCATCCTTCCTAACTTTGAACCTGAATGCCAATGTTTTCCATCAGTACACGTTTAGAAGACATTTAATCATTTATTCATAAAAATAATGATTAGAGATTTGGAAACAAACTTCAATGTTGCTTTGAAAAGCTCATTTGTGTCTTAGAGTTTGTGTGTGTGTGTGTGTGGCCCTAAAGCTTCAGAGAATGTAAGAACCCTTCAGTGATTTCATCTGATTGATTTTTGACCATTCTGGATTAAGAGTTCCTGGCATCTACCTGATTACTTTTTTTTCTTTTTTCGCTGAGGAAGATTTGCCCTGAGCTAATATCTGTGCCAATCTTCCTCTATTTTGTATGTGGGTCGCCCCCACAGCATGACCATCCATGAGTGGTGTAGGTCTGTGCCTGGGAACTGAGCCTGGGCTGCCAAAGTGGAGCATGCTAAACTTAATCACTAGGCCACAGGGCCAGCCCCTGATTACCTTTTCTGGGGATTCCTATGTTACACCTATATATACTCTGGATTCAGAGAAGGAATTAACTTGATTGATTTGACAAGGTTATTATAAAAATATACAGTTTGCTAAGTGGTCTTTGCTTTTCCAGAATAACAGGTGCTCTGAAAAATTAGTTTGTCCATTCACTTTGATCACTGAACTTAACCCAATTTTTGTAAGAATTTCTGTCTGCAATGTTAGTGAAGATGAGGATTTACCCTAAGCCACTGGAAATTTAACTTAATATTACTTAATACTCTATTTTAACCTGAAGTAACTGTAGTGTATATTCTTTATAAATAAGGACATTTCCTCAGACCCTGATCCTGTTTCTTTTCTCCTTCTATTCCCTGAATACAACTCAAGCTATAAAGCCCTCAAATTGTGTTCAAGTAATATATAGAAAATACTTTATTTGATTGGAAAACTGTTTTGAATTAAACAGTCACCATGGTTCTATTTTACCTACTTGAAGTAATAATTAAATCAATGTATTTAGCTATGTTTGTCCTGGTAGAGACATAATAATTCTTTTGACTCCAGTTTTGCAAAGTTATAAAGGCATTTTAGACCATGCAATTAGGAACAATGGTTGGCACAAATGCAAACTCCTAACATATTATACCCAGTGAATATTCAAACATTAAAAGAAATTTAAATTGAAAAAATTGTATATATCAATACCAAGCTTTTGGATACATGAGTTTTATAATTCGGTCAAATTTCTGCAAATTTTCTCTTATAACACAGTTAGGGACAGTGAAGGAAAAATAATACTGGACATTTCAATAGAGGATATTTAATACACATAATTGTTTACCATCTTCATATACAAATTGGTTACAAAGGGAATATGGTGATCATTCAGAAATAATAACTAAAGACAGTAACTATCCACCCTAGGCCCAGGAAAACAAAACAATTCAGAGTTCCCCAAATACAAGAGCTTTTAGGAGGCACCCCCTGCAGCTGGAGATCAGACTTTTGAACAGGGGATACAATCTGTCTGCTGTCTGTACTGCTAAGTAGGTACAAGGGGACTGGTTTTCAGAGAGCTGGACAAAGCTGGAGGCTGGAATCAAGAGTCACATTGAGGTGCTGTGCCAGTGGAGGAGGTAAAGTATAGCAGGAGTGGTAAAGTGCTGTTGATGGGGTCACAGGAACAACAATACGTAGAAGAAGAAGTCCATATTCCCTTGGCCTACCTTCAATTTTCTCCTAGTGCCCTACTGATAGAATCTAATGTGAGGCAGGCTGGGAAAGGAATTAGGGAAATGCACTTTGCAGAGTCCTCTTCCCAGGATCACAGACCAATGTATAGAGAAGGGTGAATCTGGAGAGAGACCAGCACACTGCTGGTTTCCCATCACAGAAAAAAGCAACAAACTAAACAAAGAGAGATAATAGCAGTATGGCTCTAGTTTCATCTATCTTAATGTATTTTTTACATTAAAGAATTAATATTTATGTATTAATAACATGATTATTTTTACATTTTTCCATCCCAACATTAGTTCTCTCAAACATTTTATCATGATGCATATTTTAGCTTTTATCTTTGTTGCTTTTTAATATTGGGACAAATGGACTTTATGTGTATATTATCTGAATGCCCATAAGCTTTTGCTATATATAACAAAAATAAGGTGATAATAATATTGATATAGAAATTTTGACATCTCCACATCCCACAAGTTCCCATAGGAATTAAATTTTTATGCTCAGACCTCAGACTCCCAAATACTTCTGAGGTTCTGAGAAGTCCTTTTCATGTGCTGACAGGTACTGTCCTCAGCCATTCCAAATTCTTTCTTCACTACATAGTTTTGTAGGGGAAGAAAAAGCTTTTCTTGACCCTCTTAGGGTCTCTGGATGGCTCTGAAAATTAAACTGACAAAGACAGATTAACAGGAGAAAAGCATATAGATTTACTTAACATAAGTTTTACATGACACAGAAGCCTTCATAAGGGAATGAAGACCCAAAGAAACAGACCAGAGTATTTTATGCTAGGTTTGATGAAGGTGTACAATTGTGGAGGACAAGACAGATTAAGGAGCATGAGGTAATTGTAATAAACTGGGGGAAACTTAGCAACTCTTGTCTTTTATGATTCTTCTTGGCATCTCTTTGTCTTCAGAAGTAAGGATGCTCCTTTCCTGTGAGTGCATTTAGGGCACCTCTTACATGAAGGTTTTATAAACTGTTTCAGGGAGAAAGGTGGGAGGTGAGGGAGTAGGGAGATGGGGGGGAAGGTCAGAGTGACCTTCCTGCCTATGTTGCTTTCTCAAACTCTTTCAGCTTAAAATATGTTATATGCGAAGGCGCCATATTTTGGGGTAGTGTGTCCTGAACTTCACCAGTTTCAATCTGTCAGAAAGTCTGTGCAACTCAACATGCATCCAGCATGGGCTTTTGATCAAGGTGCCACTGAGGCTGACAAACTTGCCAAAGGAAGTAAATAAAATATATCCACTTCCATGTTACAGACACTTTTGGGTGAGAGGGTGGGCAGGGAAGACCATAGGTTTTTTAGGACTCTGAAGGATTATAGAATTTAGTGAAATATTTCCTTCTTTTGTCTTAGTTAGCACAAGTTAGAAGGCTGCTGAGTCAGGATGGGGTCACCTAACAACTGCCTCATGATACCATCAACCAATCTCCCTCCAACACACAGATATTTGGCTTATGTAGCTGAATCTGTTTGGTTACACAGACATCTTCCCTATGATAGACTTGACTTTTAGGCTAGAGGAGTTACAGGCATAAAGGGATTAGCTAACCAATACTCTAAGGAAGAATCAGACAAATTAGAAAGTAGAAAATTCCACAGAAAAATAGGATCACGTTCTTCAGTAGGTCAAAGCAACCTGAGAAAAGAGCCCATTGAACTTTGAAAACAAAAAATTAAAGGGCATAAACCAGATGCAAAGTATAACATGGAATTGCAGCCTGGTTTGGACTGACCAGCTGCAAAAGATACATGGGGAGTGACTAGAGGAGAAAAAAATATAAATATAGTCAAATTATTATATTTTACTAAGGAATTACTAATTTAGTTGGTTTTAAAAACACTTTAGCATAGAAACATATTCTTTTTTTAAGGAAATAATTTTGAAGTATTTACTGGAGAAGACTAGTTTGTGATTTATTTTAGAATGTCTCACCCTAGACAATATCGAATATAATATGTCATTAGTTTAAACTACACACTTGGTGTGATGGATTGCCCCTATCAGGAGTCTACATCCCAGGCCTGGTACCCTGCAGGGACTGGCTAAGATAAAAAAACATCTGCTTTCTAAATCTCAGGAAATACAATAGGTTTCCTAATTAGCATTGTGAATTTCAAAAAAAAAATGCGATTTCACTGGTGAATTTTCAGGCTTATTATTCACATAATGGATGTTAGAAATGTGTTCTCAATAGAGAAAACTCAAAGTTTTCATGATATATTGATTGACAGAAATATTCTAGATGCCTTCCTCACTATTTCTTGACAGTCAGTGACTAACCAGTGATTCAGAATATTCGTGTTAAATTATGCAGCTATAAATCACGAATCCTACCACTGGAATATTGCCTTGTGCCTTGAATGAAACTTACTTGTAAGGAAATTCAGATCACCTAAGAGGACAGAGATTTGGGACTTCTGTAAGCTTACCAAACATCATGTAAGAACTACTTGTGCCTGCTTCTAAGTAAATGCTTTACAATAAATGTCTACCCATGTGCCAGATTTTGATCTGAAAGCTGCTTTCTTTATAACTTGGTAGTGAGTTAATCGGGGAGTATCTTAATGATTGGCAGCTGCTTTTATGTGTACAAGGAATGTAAGATCTGCCAGGTGTAACTATCAAATTGACTTTGCTTGTGTCACAACAGGTACCTCATTTAAAATTTACTAACTACTATATCTCAGAGAAGTTTTTGTGTCCTATTACAGATGCTGTGTATTCAATTTAAAACATGAATAAACTATTTAGTAAACGTGTATCCCTTTTTTCCTCTTCTAAGAAAAATTTCTTAGTTCTCTACTTATATTGCCTCAATTTTTGTATCTCAATATATACCTGATTTCTGCTCCTACAACCCTCATGTAACTAAAACCACTAATTGTCACTAATGATATCCTGATTAATGAAGTCAATAACATTCTTTTAGTAGTTGATTTATTCTGCTTTTTAAAAGCCCTAATTATTTGATGTTGTAAACCACAATCAACTTTTTTTTCTGTTTCTTCCCTTAAACATAAATTCCTTGTTTTCTTCCTTGATCTCTGACAAGCTGGAGGTTATTCCTCAACATTTTCTAGTTTTTGTAATGATTTCTCTCTCTCTTTTTTTAATACTCTGTACACACTCCATGGCCAATCTCATCCACTCAGCAGCATCAACTGTTACATAACCACAAATGAATCTCAAATATCTATTATAAGATAGACTCCTTCTAAACCCAGACACATACAGTAAACTATAAACGTCTCAAAGAAGATGACAACAGACACCTTAACCACAGCGTATTTACAACTGAATCTCCCCTTGCTTTGATTCTTATCTATGTTTCTTGTAGTACATCCTATCTTAGGTGTTGATATTGACATCCACCTAGTATTTAAAAAGTGAAATACCTATAGGGTTAAAATACAATGGCATTTGGCTTTCAGTAAGCTTTATAATCTGATTTATCTTCAGTCACATGGATGAATACATAGTTTAGATAGGGAGCTGTGTTCTTCCTTAGACTTACTCAACAATATAGACAAACTTCCAAAGGAAGAACTCAGGAGATACTTCACTTGATAAAGTTTTACCTACATTTCTAATTTTCTATTTTTTTAAATTTTAGACTAATTAGCTTCAGACTATAGACAGATGTTCCTGGACTAAGGCTAGCTAATGAGGTGGCTCATTATAATGCTGTTCCACTCTGGAACTGTGTATTCCAGAGCACAAAGCAATTTTTCCCATATATAAGTGCAAATCACAATATTCACTGTAGTGGATTCTCTAACACATCACCCAGATAGTCAGGACTGAAATAATATTTCCCCTGGCCATAGAGAACACTGCTGGCTGACAGCCCTCAGCTGCCAGGATTCCCTGGAAATTGCCTTAGGCTGAAGACAGTCATTGGGCCAAAGGCAATACCCTTTCCATGGGGGCTGCCGGCATCCTTACCCAAATTCAGAACAACCCTGAGGAGCGATCTCAGTTTCAGAGCTTTCTGTAAGATCACCTGAGGCCTTTGTTGACTACATCAGACGCCAATTTCTCCCTTTCCCAATCCTGCTTCCCCCCTTTCCCCAGAGACATTGATCCCCAAATTCCTCTCTAATAAACTGCATGCGTGCTAAACTTTGTGCGAGATCTGCTGCTTAGGAAACCCTACCAGCAATAACGGATGCTGGGAGTGGCTCAAGAGCAAACTCCCTAAGGTGGGATTTTGGATCTGGAGCTCGATCACCAGGCAGTAACCACTTCCAACTGGAGAACACAGAAAGCTGAAAAAAAGAAAAAGTTATGTAAGTACCTGCTTATTACCTTTGAATTTTCTTCTTGGCTCACAGAGCCCACAATGTTTATTATCTAGCTCTTTGTAGAAAAAAATTTGCAGGAGGCTGTGCTATGCTTATAAGTAGGGTTAAGTCACAGCATAACCCAGTGCTGGACCTGCTCAAGGAGGGGGAAAGGACTATATATACTAAAGGAGCTGCATTGCCTAGACAACATACACTTGCAGAAGCTGAGAGAACACATACAGGGCTGGAAGCTGAAGACACTGGGTCAAAGGAGGCCTCCAAGAACTGAAGAGGGCTACCAGTCCTTGCGCTTCCTTTGTGTTAGTTTTCTCTTGCTGCTGTAACAACTTATCACAGACTCAGAGAGACAAAACAACACAAAATTATTATCTTACACTTCTGTAAGGTCAATAGTCTGACTCAACTCTTACTGGTCTAAAATCGAGGTGTTGGCGGGGCTGCATTACTTTCTGGATGATTAAGGGAGAATGCATTTCTTTGCCTTTTCCAGCTCCTAGAGGCCACTCACATTCCTTGGTTCATGGCCTCTTTCTTTCATCTTCAAAACCAGGCATGTTGCATCTTTCCAACCTTGCTTCCTCGTTATGTCTCTCTCCAGAGCAGGGAAAAGTTCTCTGTACTCATGTGATTAAATTGGGCCCACCAGGATAATTTAAAACAATCTCCCCATCTTAAGGTCCTTAATGACATCTGCACAACCCTTTTTATGACATATAGAAACATATTCACCAATTCCAGGGATTAAAGCATGGACATCTCTGGGGGCCCATTATTCTGCCTACCACATGCTTCCTTGGGTTGGAAGGTGTAAAATGTAATAATTTATCCTTTACTTTACAGGAAATATGCAGACATGACCCAGACTACCAAGAATTTCTCTGATGAGGCAGGCCTCTAAATTTGATTAGACCAAATGAGCAAAATGTATCAAGTGATTTACTGTCCCTGGTAAGATGCATGCACTCTAGACAGTAAGAGGGAAGTACAATCTAGTTTTAGAGCAGGGGGTGCCCTATATGATCCATTGATGAAAGAAAAGAAAGCCCAGATTTTGTTCATTAGTGAGAATGAGTCAGTTCAATATTCACAGCAGAGAAGGAAATAAATGGAGGCTTCTCTACAGTCTCGTTCAGCAGTGGTCATGTAAGAAAGCAGTGAAGGAAAATTCTCTCAACAGGTAGGGCTTTTGGTGGCATACATGGCAATCTAATTTGGATTTAAAGAAAAGTGTCCAGGTTCCAGTCCTGCTATAGCTGGAAAAGCCTGCTGCACTGCAGTCTATGTCTTCTGCTAATTAAAACTAAAACTCTGGCAACAAAATGACAACTCTGAAAAGTTAAAGCAAAATTGAGTAGATTGTGAAAGGGGTGAATTTCTATATATATATTTTTTTCATTTTAGCTTTCACAACTTTGCCCTAAGGGTGGGCTCCAGTCTCATTGGTACTTGGGAGCAGCAGCATACAGGGCTAAAGCACTAATATACCCTATATTTCTGGCTAATATATATATTCTATGTTTCTAGATAAGAATAAGGGCCCCCCATTGGCTGGAGAGAAAAGTCAGGGATCCTAGAGAGGGGCCAGTTGGAGAAGAAGATTCCTTAATTCTGTATATAAGCCCACACAAGTCTCAAGTTCACCCCTGAGTAGTGCATCAGACAGACCTCAAAATAGCACTGCAAATGCTTTGAGAACTGAACTAATGTTTGAATCACTACCCAAGTTTCATACTTAGCCCTGAGTGGTACAATAATGAGATAAACTCAAATCAGGATAGTAAAGGCTTTGAGAACTAAATAAGATGTAAACAATGACCAAAGTCACAGTTAACCCCTGAATAACACACATGCATGACAGAAACAAATCAGTATAGCAAAGGCTCTGAAAATGGAACTGAGATTGGAACCATCACCCACATAAGGCAAGACAAAACTTCTACTCTAAACCTAACTGATATATAGATTTAAAAGAACCATCAAAAACAACAAAATCATTCTTCATGGTATTTTAACAGGACTCAGAATGTACACAAAATAATACTCAAAATATTCTGAGATCAATCCAAAATCATTAGACACACAAAGAACCAGAGAAATTTAATCAAAGCTCAAGGAAATGATAACCAACATATGCCAAACACAGGATGGCTCAGCTATTGGAATGATCAGAAAAATTCTATATTGCAGCTATTACATTATTATGCATAAGCGAAAGTTAAACATACTTAGATTTTTTGGAACTGAAAAAATATAATAGTTGAAATTTCTTTAAAAAATTACTGAATGGGCTCAATAGAAGAAATTAGATGAAAAAGAAAAGAGTGGGTGGTTTAAAATAGATGAATAGTGGGAGTGACATCAGCAATATGGTAGTGTGAGCTGTTCTCTTTGTCTCTTCCCCTCTGAATTACAACTAAGTGGACATTCACTGCCCAATGCAGGATACCCACACAGCACAACAGAACACCCAAGAGACACTTGCAGCTATACAGCTGAAGGTAGATGGACCAGATCCAAGGAAGCAGTGGAGATAGGTGAGCGTAACCCTTCACTTCCCCAGGAGCAGCGAGCCAGATTGCAGAGCCTTACACAGCAGCCAGCATGACTCTAAGAGAAGGTGGGGACAGCCCAGCCTGCACACAATTTCCATCCTGGTCTATAGGAGCATCCTCCATGCCACAGTGGCCCTGCCATAGGAATGCTCCCCACCAAGAGCCTGTGGCTTGACCGCATGAAGGAGTCCCCACTCACTAAGTACAGTGGCCAGTGTGAATGTAAGAGGAAGGAGGGACAACTCAGTGTGCACACAAATGCTACCTCAGCCTGTGGGAGCACCCACTGTGCCACAGTGACCCCCACCTGTGGGTACACTCCCCACCAAGTGGCCATGGCCCAGCTCCTGTGAAGGAGCCTCACCCACCAAGCACAGTGCCTGGCACGACTGTAACAGAAGGTGGAGAAGGCCCAGAATGTACACGAATGCCTTTGAAGGGTTAGTCCAGCCTGCAGGAGTGCCCACCACATCCCAGCAGACCCACCAGTAGGAATGCTCCTCACCAAGGTGCCATGGCTCAGCCCCTGTGAAGTTGTTCCACCCACCAAGCACAGCAGCTCACCCAAACCACCAGTAACCACAGTGACAGCCCATATCTGCATAACCTACCCACAAAGCACAGAGGCCCCACCACCATGAGAGCAACCTACCAAGTAGCTGTGACCAGCCTGTGTGAACCCTGAGCAGCCATACCTGTACAACTTCCAGCAGTTCAGTCAAGATCAGAAACACAGCTCCTGCTTCCCCTCAGCAGTGGCATGTGGATTCTGTGGACTGATACTACCACAAATGCACTGGCAAAGGTTCAGTTCATCAAACACCATGAGAAACCACAGTAACACTTCAGAGTAGAAGGAAAGTGAAAAGTCTCCAGAAACCAATCCTGAAGTCACAGAAATTTACAATTCAAAGGACAGAGAATTCAAAATACTTATCATAAGGAAACTCAGAGCATAACACAAAAACTCAGAAAGACAGTTCAGGAACAAACCTGATGAGCAGAATGAATACTTCACCAAAGAGATTGAAACTCTAAAAACATCCAAACAGAAATCCTGGATATGCAGAACACAATTAATGAGATGAAAAATAATTTAGAATCCTTAAAAAATAGAGCTGATGTTATGGAGGACAGAATTAGTTATTTAGAGGGTAGAAATATAGAAATGCTTCAGGTGGAGGAGAGAGAAGTATGACTTAAAAACATGAAGAAATTCTTTGAGAAATATATGACTTAATTAGGAAAAGCAACATAAGAATTACAGGTATTCCATCCAGAGGGAGAAGAGTGGGAGAAAGGAGCAGAAAGCTTGTTCAAGGAAATAATAGCTGAGAACTTCCCAAAACTGCAGAAAATACTGGACTTAAAGTATGTGAAGCTGATAGAACTCCTAAATACATCAATGCATAAAGACCTTCTCCAAAGCATATAATAGTAAAACTGGCAAAAGTCAATGACAAAGAAAAAACAAAAAGGGCAGGAAGGCAGAAGAAAATAATCTACAGAGGAACCACTATCAGGCTTTCAGCAGATTTCTCAGCAGAATCCTTACAGGCTAGGAGAGAAGGGAATGATACATTCAAATTACTGAACGATGAAAACTTTCAGCCAAGAGTACTCTATCCAGCAAAACTATACTTCAGATATTATGGAGAAATAAAAGCTTTCCCAGATAAACAAATCTGAGGGAATTCATCACCACTAGATCTCCCTTACAAAATTGATGAAGAAAGCCCTCATACCTGAAACAAAAAGGTAATGGTTTACAAAGCCTTGAGCAAGGAAATAAATAGACAGACAAAATCAGAAAACTGCAGCTTTCTACAACAGGTTAGCAGTTAATTATAACATAAAAGAGAAAGGGAAGGAAAGCATCAAAAATAATTATAAACACTTCAATTTAGTCACAAACACAACACAAAACAGAATAATATGTGACAAGATTAACTCAGACAGGGAAGAGGAAAGGGATGGAACCTGCTTAGGCTAATGATGATAAGAGGCTATTAGAAAATGGACTATCTCATCTATGAGATCTTTAAACAAAAATTCATGGTAACCACTAAACAAAAAATCAGAACAGAGCCACAATTTATAAATAAAAAGAAAACAGAAAACCACCAAACTGAAATGGCAGTCAGAAATACAAGGGAAGAGAAACAATGGAAATGTAGAACAACTGGAAAACAAGAAATAAAATGGCAGTATTGAGCCCTCATATATTAATAATCACTCTAAATGTACATGGATTGGACTTGCCAATCAAAAGATGCCAAGTAGGTGGATGGATTAAAAAATAAGACCCAATAATATGCTGCCTCCAGGAAACACATCTCAGCTCTAAAGACAGGCTCAGAGTGAAGGGATGGAAGATGATACCCTAAGCAAATGGCAAACAAAAGAAAGCAGGTGTTGCTTTACTTATATCAGACAAAGCAGACTTCAAGATAAAAAAGACAATGAAAGAAAAAGAGGGTCAGTATGCAATGATAAAAGGGATATTCCACCAAAAGGACATAACACTTATGAATATATATGCACCTAACACAGGAGCAGCAAAGTATATAAAGCAACTATTGACAGATCTAAATTAACAGCCATACAATAATAGTAGGGGATCTCAACACCCCACTTACACCAATGATAGATCATCCAGACAGAAAGTCAACATGGAAATAGTGGAATTAAATGAAACGCTAGATCAGATGGACTTAATAGATATATAGAGAATATTTCATCCCAAAACAGCAGAATACACATTCTTCTCAAGTGCACATCGAACATTCTCAAAGATAGACCATATGCTGGGAAACAAGGCAAGCTTCAATAAATTTAAGAAGACTGAAATCATATCAAGCACCTTTTCTGACCACATGCTTTAAAACTAGAAATCAACCACAAGAAAAAGGCTGGGCAAGTGACAAATATGTGGAGACTAAACAACATGATACTGAACAACTATTGAATTAATGAATAAATCAAAGATGAAATAAAAAAATACCTAAAGACAGATGAAAATACAACATAGCAACTCCTGTGGAATGCAGCAAAAGTGGTTCTAAGGGGGAAATTTATAGCAATATAGGCCCACCTTAACAAACAAGAAAAAACTCAAATAAGTAATCCTAAACTACACCTAATAGAACTAGAAGAACAACAAACAAATCCCAAAGTGATCATAAGGAGGGGAATAATAAAAATTAGAGCAGAAACGAATGAAATATAGACTGAAAAAACAGTAGAAAGGATCAATGAAACTAAGAGCTGGTTCTTTGAGAAGATAAACAAAATTGACAACACTTTAGTTAGACTCACTAAGAAAAAAAGAGAGAAGACTCAGATAAAATTAGAAATGAAAGAAGAGAATTTACAATGGATACTACAGAAATACAAAGCATTATAAGAGAACACTATCAAAACTATATGCTAACAAATTGGATAACTCAGAAGAAATGGATAAATTCTTAGACTCATATAAGCTTCTAAAGCTGAATCAAGAAGAAATAGAGAATCTGACCAATCACAAGTAAAGAGATTGAAACAGTAATCAAAAACCTCCCAAAAAACAAAAGTCCAGGACCAGATGGCCTCTCTGGAGAATTCTACCAAACATTCAAAGAAGATTTAATACCAATCCTTCTTGAACTGTTCCAAAAATTGAAGAAGACAGAACACTTCCTAACTCATTCTATGAGGCCAACATCACCCCGATCCCCAAACCAGACAACAACAACACAAAGAAGCAAAATTGCAGACCCATATTGCTGATGAACATAGATGCAAAAATCCTCAACAAAATATTGGCAAACCAAATACAGCAATACATTAAAAGGATCACACACCAGGATCAAGTGAGACTTATACCATGGAAGCAGGGATGGTTCAACATCTGCAAATTAATTGGTGTGATACACCACATTAACAAAATGAGGCATAAAAACCACATGATCTCAATAGATGCAGAGAAAGCATTTGACAAGATCCAACATCCATTTATGATTAAAAAAATCTCAACAAAATGGGTATAGAAGGAAACTACCTCAACATAATAAAGGCCATATATGACAAACCCACAGCCAACATCACACTTAATGGTGATAAACTGAAAGCCACTCCTCTGAGAACAGGAACAAGACAGGGTGCCCACTCTCGCCACTCTTATTCAACATAGTACTGAAGATTTTGGCCAGAGAAATTAGGCAAGGAAAAGATATAAAAGGTATCAAAATTGGAAAGGAAAATGTAAAACTCTTGCTGTTTGCAGATAACATGATTCTATGTATAGAAAACCCTAAAGAATCCACCAGAAAACCATGAGAAGTAATCAACTACTACAGCAAAGTTGCAGGGTACAAAATCAGCTTTAAAAAGTCAACTGCATTTCTGTACACTAATAGCAAACTTCGACAAAGAGAAGTCAAGAATACAATCTCATTTACAATCACACCAAACAGACTAAAATATCTAGGAATAAATTTATGCAAGGAAGTGAAAGACTTATACATTGGAAACTATAAGACAGTATTGACAGAAATCAAAGAAGACATAAAGAAATCGAAGGATATTCCGTGCACATGGATTGGAAGAATAAACATAGTTAAAATGTCCGTATTACCTAAAGCAATCTACAGATTCAATGCAATCCCAATCAGAATCCCAATGACATTCTTCATGGAAATAAAACAAAGAATCCTAAAATTTATATGGAAGAAAAGACTCCGAATAGCCAAAGCAATCCTGAGAAAAAAAAAAAGAACAAAGCAGGGACACCACAATCCCAGACTTCGAAATATACTACAAAACTAGAGTAATCAAAACAGTACGGGAGCCAACCCTGGTGGCCTAGTTGTTAAGTTCCATGCAATCCACTTCAGCAGTCCAGGTTCAGTTCCCAGGCATGGACTTACACTGTTAGCTCTGTTAGCAGCCATGCTCTGCTGGCAACCCCTATATTAAAAAATAAAGGAAGGTTGGCATGGATGTAACTCAGGACGAATCTTTCTCGGCAAAAAAAAAAAAAAAAAAAAAAACACAAACACAGTGTAGTACTGGCACAAAAACAGACAGACAGATCAATGGAACAGAATTGAAAGCCCAGAAATAAAACCACACATCTATGGACAGCTAATCGTTGACAATGGAGCCACGAACATACAAGGCAGAAAGGAAAGTCTCTTCAATAAATGATAATGGGAAAACTGGACAGCCACATTCAAAAGAATGAAAGTAGACTATTACACCATTCACAAAAATTAACTCAAAATGGATTAAAGACTCGAATGTAAGACACGAAACCACCTAAAAGAAAGTATAGGCAGTATATTTGATATTGTTCTTAGAAGCATCTTTTTGAATGCCATGTCTACTCAGACAAGGGAAACAAAAGAAAAAAAATAAACAAATGGGCCTACATCGGATTAAAAACCTTCTGCAAGGCAAAGGAAACCATGAACAAAATGAAAAGACAACCCACCAACTGGAAGAAAATATTTGCAAATCATATATCCAACCAGGGGTTAATTTCCAAAATATATGAAGAACTCATACAACTCAACACCAAAAAGCAAACAACTCAATCCAAAAATAGGCACAGAATCTAGAGTCCTTTTCCCAAAGAAGATACACAGATGGCTAACAGGTACATGAAAACATGTTCAACATCACTAATTATTTGGGAAATACAAATCAAAACTACAATGAAATATTACCTTACACCTGTCAGAATGGTATAATTAACAAGACAAAAAATAACAGATGTTGGAGAGGGTGTGGAGAAAAGGGAACCCTCATATGGTGCTGGTGGGAATGCAAACTGGTGCAGCCACTACGGAAAACAGTATGGAGATTTATCAAATTATTAAAAATAGAAATAGCATACAACCCAGCTATCCCACTTGAAACCAATTCAAAGAAGTTTATGCACCCCTATGTTCATTGTAGCATCATTCACAATAGCTGAGACCTGGAAGAGACCCAGGTGCCCATCAACTAACTGGTTAATGGATAAAGACGATGTGGTATATATACACAATGGAATACTACTCAGCCATAAAAGCACAGAATCATCCAATTTGCAACATCATGGATGGACCTTGAGGCTATGATGTCAAGCAAAATTAGCCAGACAGAGAAAGACAAACACCACATGATTTCATTCATATGTGGAAGAGTGGATAAAGAGAACAGACTAGTGGTTACCAGAGGGGAAAAGGGTGGGGGAGGTGGGCAAAAAGGGTAAAGGAGCACGTATGTGTGGTGATGGATAAAAAATAGACTATTGGTGGTGAGCATGATGCAGTCCATACAGAAACTGATAAATAATAATGTACACCTGAAATTGCACAATGTTAGAAGCCATTATGACCTGAACAAAATAATTGGGGAAAAAAAAGAAATGCATGCTATTGCAATGAAAATAAGAAAATAACATTGTTTCAAAAGTAGCAATAAAATATAACATACAACAGTCAAAAAATAAAATAAAATTGATGAATATACTATCTAACCTGAAGAAAAAAGATTTTAAAAATTGACATTAAAAAAAAAAAAAACAGAGCCTTAAGGATCTATGGGGCATCATCAAACGTTCTAATATAAGTATGTCATTGGAGACCAGAAGGAGAGAAAAAAGTTATCGGGGAAGGAAAAATATTTGAAAAAATAGTAGCCAAAAACTTGCAAGTTTGGCTTCATGACTGTATCTTCTCATGTAAGTTAGTGATTTAATTAAATAAAAAAGAATCAAAATTACTTGAAACATATTCTTTCTTTAATTATTAGCATGTATTTATGCACTGAATTGAATTGTCTTAACACCCTGGTCAAAATCAATTGTCTGTAAATGTGAGGGTTTATTTCCAGATTCTCAATTCTATTCCATTGATGGACATGTCTGTCCTTATGCCAGTACCACAGTCTCTTTTATATAGTATTGTATTATTTTGCAATCAGAAAGTGTGAGTTCCACTTTGTTATTCTTTTTCAAGGTTGTTTTAGCCATTCTGAGTCCTTTGAATTTTCATATGAATATTGGGATCAGCTCGTCAATTTCTGTAAAGAAGTCAACTGGGATTTTGATAGGGACTCTTTTGACTATAGACCAAATTGGAGAGTACTGCCATCTTAATAGTATTAAGCCTTCTGAGCAATTAACATGGGATGTATTTCCATTTCATTAGGTCATCTTTAATTTCTTCCAACAATGCTTTGCACTTTTCAGAGTATAAATCCTGCACTTCTTTTGCTAAATTTATTCCTAGGTATTTTATTTTTCTTGATGCTACTGAGAATTTCATTTTTGATTTGTTCATTGCTACTGTATAGAAATACAATAGATTTTTGTAAATTAATCATGTATTCTGCTATTTTAGTGAACTTTATTAATTCTAATAGATTTTTAGTGGATTTCTTAGGATTTTATGTGTATAAGAACAGGTCATCTGCAAATAGAGATAGTTCTAATTCTTCCTTTTCAATCTGGAAATTTTTATCTCATTTTCTTGCTTCTCTCACTTATTAATATGCATTTGATTTTCCTCCATGTCTTTTCATGACTTGATAGCTCATTTCTTTTAGCACTGAATAATATTCCATTGTCTGGATGTACCACAATTTATTTATCCATTTGCCTACTGAAGGACATCTTGGTTGCTTCCAATTTTTGGCAATTATGAATAAAGCTTCTATAAACAACCATGTGTAGGTTTTTGTGTGGACATAAGTTTTCAAATCCTTTGAGTAAATACCAAGGAACATGATTGCTGGATTATATGGTAAGAGTATTCTTTTCTTTTGTAAGAAACTGCTGAACTCTCTCTATAATGGCTGCACCACTTTTCATTCCCACCAGCAATGAATGAGAGTACTTGTTGCTTCACACCCTCACCAGCATTTGGTATTATTGGTTTTTGGATTTTGGCCATTCTAATAAGTGTGCAGTGATATCTCATTTTTGTTCGAATTCGCATTTCCCCGATGACATATGATGTGGAGCATTCTTTTTAATGTTTATTTGCCATCTGTATATCTTCTTTGCTGAGGTGACTGTTAAGGTCTTAGGCCCATTTTTAATCTGATCGTTCATTTTCTTATTGTTGTGTTTTAAGAGTTCTTTGTTCTTTTGGAAAAGAGTCCTTGGCCAGGTAGTCTTTTGCAAATGTTTTCTCCCAGTCTGTGATTTGTCTTCTCATTCTCTTGACACTGTCTTTCACAGAACAGGAGTTTTTAATTTTAATGAAGTCCAGCTTATCAATTATTTCTTTCATGGATCATGTCTTTGGTGTTGTATTGAAAAAGGCGTTACCATACTTAAGGTCATCTAGATTTTCTCGTATATCTTCTAAGAGTTGTATAGTTTTGTGTTTTACATTTATATCGGTGATTCATTTTGAGTTAATTTTTGTGAGGGGTGTAATATCTGTGTCTAGTTCTTTTTTTTTTTTTATGTGGATGTCCAGTTTCTCCAGCATCATTTGTTAAATAAACTATCTTTTCTCCATTGTATAGATTTTACTCATTTGTCAGAGATCAGTTGACTAAATTCACGTGGTCTATTTCTGGATTCTCTGTTCTGTTCCACTACTCTAGTTGTTTATTTTCTCACCAATACCATAAAGTCTTGATTACTGTAGTTTTATACTACATTTTGAAGTTGGAAAGTGTCAGTCCCCCAACTTTGTTCTTCTCCTTCAATATTGTGTTGGGTTTTTTGGGTCTTTTGCCTCTCTCTCAACTCTAGAATCAATTTTCAATACCAACAAAATAACTTGCTGGGATTTTGATTGGAATTGCATTTAATCTGTAGATCAATTTGGGAAGAACTGACATCTTGACAATATTGTCTTCTTATCCATGAACATGGACTATCTCCATTTATTTAATTCTTCTATCATTTCATTCATCAGATCTTCATATAGATCTGTATATACAGTTTTCTTCATACAGATCTTGTATATATTTTTGTTAGATTTATACCTAATTAGTTCAATGTGGGGGGGGGCACCAATGTAAATGATATTGTGTTTTAATTTCAAATCCACTTGCTCATTGGTGGTATATAGAAAAGTGATTGACTTTTGTATATTAACCATGTATCTTGAAAACTTACTATAATCATTTATTAGTTCCCAGAGGCTTTTCAGTGATTCTTTCAGGTTTTATACATAGATGATGTCATCTATCAACAAGGAGTTTCATTTCATCCTTCTCAATCTGTATATTTTTTCACTTTCTTTTCTTATTACATTAATTAGCACTTCCATTATGAAGTTGAAAAGAAGTGGTAAGAGGGAACACCCATTCCTGATTTTAATGGGAAAGTTTCAGTTTTCTCACTATTAAATGTGATGTTAGCTATAGGTTTTTTACAGATATTCTTTATCAAGTTGATGAAGTCTCCTAGTCCTAGTTTACTATGGGTATCATGAATGGGTATTGGAGAGAATCACAATCTTTTGGCTGGGCATATTCTTACAGTAAACTTAAACTTAAACTTATTACAATGAAAAAGCAGAAAATGAATGTTGAAAAATCAGCAGACCTTAGTATCTGTCACAGAACTCAGAATTGGTAATAATTTCTGCACTATAATATCTTTTTTGAATATCAAATAAATTTGAGAAATTTTTCCTATGTAAAGATTAAGATAGTGAACCTCACAGAAGACCATGACCCGCACAAGGTCCACATACATGCTCTAGTCATTATACTCTTTAAAATGTGTTACTCTCCTCTTAGTTGATTTGAATACATATTAAGAAATTCCATATATACTACAGAGAAATCAAAAGCAAACAATAAATGTGAAGAACTTAAAGTTCGTTATTTGGCCTTAATGTTGCACAATGTCATGCATTTAGCAATCACTAAGTAAATATTCAGTGAACAACTGGGTTCCCAGTATTATACTGAAGAAAAACAAAAATGAGAATGATTCTAGAGTATGATCATAACCTCTTTGATCTGTGTCTTTTTTATTAGGTATATAATGAAATTCAGGACTCCACTATGGTTTTTAAGAGTAAATGCAGGTAATAATAACAAAGATATACCCTGAGTGGTGTCTCTTGTCTTTGTCAGTCTGTTACAGTTGATTTATTTTCATGAGTCAGTTACTGATGGTTCTGAAATTAAGGTAAAAATATGTTTTTCTTTCCTACAATTTTATATAAAAAATAAATACATATACCTAAGGTATATGAAACCTAATTGATTTTTCTAAGTCTACACAGAAAGTGAGTTTTAGATCTGTAATTAGAATCTTTAATGTGCTATGGTCCACTTGTACTATAGCCCATAAATGTTTTTGAACTTTAGAGATTGAGATAGCTTAATATGAATGGGAAGAAAATAAGGCAGTTATTTATTGGATTGTCTGGAGAATGGGACTGTCTAGATAATCACAAATTTTTAAAGAATAGAAAAAATCCCAAACAGCATGCCTATAATAAGTACTCCTAAAGAATTAGAATTGTATATGTATGCAGCAAATCAAAGAAAATTCAGTCTTTTATGAACAAAAAGTATGTATGGTCTATCAGAGCAGCCCAAAGGAACTCATGGCAATTAATAATAAATACATTTTATTTTGCAGACTTAAAGGTGTTGAAGCCAAAAGAAAGTAAGTTTAAAATACATGGTGAAAGTATGTTACTTTTTCATTTAATGTGTTTCCATTTACTCTAATGTTTGAAAACACTCACCAGCCTCTAATAGCTATAACTGATATTTCCTTTTCTCCCTCTAGAATATGTCTTTGGAAGAAAACTCAGCAATCTTACAAACACTTGACTTGAATGCTTCTCTCCTTACATTGAGAGATGCCCTATTGGGAAAGCAGATTAGAATTGGGATCCTACATGATACATAGATCCTAGAGGATAATTTTGATAATGGTAAAGAAATCACAACACTAAGAAATATCTATTTAATTTTTGTTTAGCCATTCATAAGATCAGACAATTCTGTCTCAGATTGACCTTCAAGTTTATTTCCATGAATTGTTTTAACTTTTTTAACCAAAATCCTTCATTTATAAGCTCTCATAACTAATAAATGGGAAACATGCTAATATTTGGAGGGAGAATGCATATTACATGCTTGTGTTTTGTTTTTGACTTCATTTGATGAAAATTTTTTCAATATTAAATTTTAAATGCCTCACTTTTAGTTTAGGATAATACATTTTAATGGTACCTATGGTTTTTAAATTTATTACTACTTGTTTGATTTGTAGAAGGCATTTTTTTTGAACCTTACAAATATGATCCATAAAATGAACATGATAGAATATATATTCATTTTTATAAAATTGAAACTAAGCCTATGTGATTACACACACAAAAAAATATAGCTCATTAGCAATAATGCTTCATATTTTTTAATCATTTTACTTTTTGGTAAGAAATTTCTTAATTCTTCCAATTTTGCTTCTGGCAGTGAAAAGATGGCCTTTGCTCAGTAATACTCTGTGCAATTTCCAGATAGATATTTTATGAGGAGATGGGGATTTCTGCTAATGCTGATAACCAGACACTAAGCTCTGTGAGAAATAGAGCCGATGGGTGGAAAAGTGTGAAAGTCTGATGTAATTTCATGGAAAATATTGTCATAGAAAGTAGTAAGTTATCCACTCGTGATCAGTTGCCTGGACACTTCCTGGGGGTAGAAGTGAGGAGTGATAAAGAAAGGAGGGCAGTGATAGCAACACAAATATCCTATGGTCATAAGTCCTAAGGACAGAGGGAGAATGTCTATAAAGTACAATTCCCCAAAATCCTCATATAAACACACACATGCACACTCACACACACCACATTGTCTAAAATTACTTTGTTAGTGCGTTTGGATCTGGATTCTGACCCATAAGTCTCCTTGACAGAGTTGACACTTCAACCCAACAAACTTTGGATGGTAATCTAACACCTTGATGAAATAACATTATTCCCTTTGTGTGGACCTATCAACTCAGGAAAGTTTCAAATTAAATCTAGATGTAAGGGGGCTAGTGAAGTAAGAACCCATGGTCTCACAGATTTATGCAAATTTAGAAATTCTCTGTGAATATTTGTTTTTAAAATGTTTGTAATATTTACCAAAATTTAAGATGATATATGATTACATTTTAAATTAAATTCAATAGTTGTTTTTAGATTTGTGATTTTAAGTTGAAAGACATGATAGTTTGTAAAATTACTATATTACCATGTTTAAGAGAATTTACATTTCCTAAATGGGTAAGTTTAGTTGATTACATTGAAAATAGTTGTTTAAATGCTTGACAAAGATTTATTTGTCAATTTCTGGCACTGAAAGTTTTAAGCATATTAAGTTCATTAAATTTAAAAAGCAATTTAAATTACTTAAAGAAACATTTTAATTATGTTTATCATAATTTAGTCTTTTTCCTTAAGTTAATCTTTGAAATTAATTAACTGCTAAAACCAAGGAAGACTAGGGCTTTTTAGTTTTAATACCTTAATTCAATAAATCAATATTAATGTAAACATCCAAATCAGGGCATGAGATTTCTTTTTGAGATGATCAAACATTCTAAAATTTACCTTGATGATAGTTGCACATATCTGTGAACATAACAAAAGATTGAATTGCACACTTTAAATATGTGAATTATATGAATTTTAGGTCAATAAAGACTGCTAAAAAAACAAGTTGACATAGTTTTCTTTCTCAAGATTCATCCCTGTCACTAAACTATCTCATTATGTGACTTACCATTAAATTTTTTTTTTTGAGAAATCATCAACATTAGAAATGGAAGCTGTTCTTACTTCACCTATCTCATTTAATTTCCAAAAAGTTTTAAATGCTTCCTTGTACATAAATTATTGTGCACGTCTCTTGTTATTCCTTAGAATAAATTCTAAGAATTGTTAAAGTGCTTGAAAATTTTTAAGAATCTGATTCAAAATTTTGGTTGCTTTCCTAAATTTCTATAGCAACTTATACTTTTATCTTTAGTGTAGTATAGTCCACATCTTACCTTACTCACCCACGCAAAGGATTTTAATTATTAAAAAATGTACTAATTCCATTGTGAAGATATAATATTTCATGATTACTATTGTTTTAATATAAATTTATTTGAGAACCAGTGAGGATAACATTTTTTTTTCTTCATGCATGTCTATATCAGTCAAGGTTCAATCAGGAAAGAGGAACCACATAGTAATATGATCAGGGAAAATTTGATAAAGAATTATTAACTATAATGGGATTAGAGTAATGAGGGTTTGATTTACATGCTGTAAAGATCATTCTAAATGATATAGGCATAGCAGATATAAGAAGAACCATTACCACTTGGGCTGAGATAGAAACCCCCAGGAAGACACTCCCCCATTCCACGCCCACTCCCAATGCAGGGAGTAGGCCCAGAAGTTATGGTACTGATGGCACTTGCTGGAAATCTATCCTTTAGCATGCCAGGGAGAGCTGTTCCCTGCAGGCATCTCACTGGAGGCACTTTCCTACGATTCTGCCCTAAGGAGTTCTGAAGAAGGCTGTCAGCTGCTGAGTGCTCTGGTCACTGTGAACTGCAGGAATCAGGTCCTAGAAAGCTTGCAGGCGCTGGGCACTGGGGGTGCCACATGCGCTGCAGCATCTGATGAGCAATCACACCTGAACCAGGAAGCACCATGCTTTCTCCTGCAATGTCACTCCATCACCCTCTACTGGCAAAGCTTTAATGCAAGGTGACAAAAGAAAAGTATTTAAAATGACCCAGATCCATTTTCACAGAGCAGGCACAAAGGGTGAATTTGGAGTTGAGAAGCAATAAATGGATTAACAGCACAATGTCTTTAATGTTTTCATGTTAAGAATTGTACACCCGTTTACATTTAAAATGTTCTATCAGAATGTGTTTTTTTGTTTTTTGTTTTTTGGGGTTTTTTGGTGAGAAAGACCAGCCCTGAGCTAACATCTGTTGCCAATCCTCCTCTTTTTGCTGAGGAAGATTGGCCCAGGGCTAACATCTGTGCCCATTTTCCTCGCCACCAGAGCATGGCTTGCCAAGCAGTGTGTTTGTCTGCACCTCGGATGAGAACCTGCGAACCCCAGGCCGCAGAAGTGGGGCATGCAAACATAACCACTATGCCACGGGGCAGGCCCCAGAATGTGAGTTTTGATACTGATTTAAGATACTATGTCACAATTGTTGAAAATGATTAGAGTTTGTAATTTATCTTTTTGTTTAGGTTGCACTTTGATTTACCTCAGATCTTAAAGTTTGTGCAAAAAAGCCTATTCAGGATTATACTCTATGATTCTATGGTTATACTCTTCTCTATGATTATGCTATTAAAACATTTCACCAGATTGGATGGTTTATATATTTATCACTATTTACTTTATAATATTGTAGTTATTTTTATACTCAATATTTTTAACCCCTCTGGAAATTATTTTATCATAACACATGGGGATATGTTATTTTTAGTATCCATTGAGGTCCCAAGACCACTGCATCAGTGTGGGCTGTAATTTGTCCACTAACCGTCCTGTTTTAAATTTCCCTCAGGAAGAGAAATTCATCAAATAGAATCCTTGAAGAGTGGTCCCCAGAGTCACATGAAGAATTGGATCTGGGGAGGAAAACTGAACTATAGAAGACACTGTGAGGTGTAGTGCAAATCCCCCTTCAAGAATGAAGGATTTCCTCCTCCATTCTTGAGCTGCTGAAATGCTGCCCTAGACAGTCATCAGCTGTCAGACCTCTTCAGTAACTGCCTTAGCTTAAGAGAGCCATCTTGCCCAATGTCATGCTCCCTTTTCAGAGATGCCTGTATGGGATGATAATTATGGTTTGGGGTGGGATGGGGTATAATGTCAGATCCTTGGCTGCAACTTTAGACAATACTGAAGAGCCATCTCAGCTTCCTAACTCCCCATGTGGGCAGCTGAGCCCATTACTGAGACTGCATTATAGTTCAACTACTGCTTTTACCATATTTAACTTCTCTTCCAAAATGTTGATCCTGAAATACTCCCAAAACACTTCCTACACTAATCTCCTTCTTGTAGTCGGCTACCTAAAACTATGTGTCAGTGTATTTTTTAAATATATTAATATTGCATCATATTCTGAACTCTGATTCCATTTTCACAAATCATACTTTATAAATAACCATTTGACTGAAGTCAACAGGGGTTTGTTAAATTGTAATCACTGAAGGTTAATCTTAATATTACACCAATACTTTATGCTACTCTCTTTTTCTCCCATTGGTTTGATTTGGTTATATAATCATCCTTCAGGGGCTCTTAGTTGTAGTCACATTTTGCAACATGACTCTCCATTTTTTTTGGAAAAATTATTATATTCACATCATTGTAATTTCATTTTAACACTACCCTACCACTTGAGAGTCGCTGCCCAAGTTTCCATGAATTTACTTATTTTTTATTCATATTTGCCACGGTCTGAGATGTATACTTCATTTCACTTTGGGTTTCTTTCCTTTCTTTATGAATTTTAAGATAAGAAGTATCTGGTTCGTGAGGGTCAGGGAATTCAAAAACAAGGAAAGCAATTCACAGATAGGTGAAAAGGAGCCAATGTTTGGAAAACAAGTGTTTGGCCATAAAGAAGCAGAAGAACACAGAGGGGAACCCAACAAACAGGCTTTTCTAGGTTCCTCTCTGTCTACCACCTAGTTCATGTGATGCTAAGGTGATAGCTCACTTCCTGAGACAGGTTTCTTTAATCTAAATATTTTGGGGCAGTTAAGGGAAGGTAACAAGAAAAACTTTCTGAGTCTTTTGTTTCTTAAAAATAATCCACCTAAAATAAACCTCATGTTAAAGACACAGATTTTGGGGTGGCAAATTTTGTTCCTCTTTAGTTGTGTGAAGTCTGTGATGTTCACACAATAGCAAAATCTCCTAATGATGCATTTCTCAGAGCATATCCTTGTCATTAAGCAACACGTGACTGTATGTTTATAGACTTATGAAGCTAATAAATATAGGGAAAGACAATTAAGTTCACTGGTTATTCAATGTTGATTTTAAAAAGTAAGCTAAAGAGAGGAATATGTTAGCTCAGGGCTAGTCTTTCTCACACACACACACACACACACACACACACACACATACAAAATAGCTAAAGATTTTCTAGTTCCCCTAAATGATGAATGTTTGATAATACACTTAATTAGGGTATGGGGGAGATAGATACTCTCACAAAATACTGCAGAGCTATAAATCAACTTCTGTGTAGACACTGCCATTGCAGACATCATCATAAGCCGTTAGAGGGCAAATTGCCACACATAGTTTCTTTGATATTTTAAAGGTAAAACTGAATGCAGAGTTGACAACAGCATTTACAGCAAAGGCATTTCAACAACCACATTTAGGCGATGTAGAGCAAAGAAACCTTTAGGCCATTGGAAAGTACCTTGATGTGAGCACTTTCTGGCTGTCAAGATCAGATGGGCTATTTTAGGACTATTCTCTGTTTTATTCACTGAAAATCTGCTGTATGACTTTACTATGTAACAGAAATTGACATCTGTCAGAAATCTTGTCAGGACTCCTCTGGTCAATGCAGTCTTAGAAGCAACTGACCAGTACTTATCTTTTGTAGACCCTTGTTACCTTCTCTACTACCTAATAATACAGAATATACTGAAAATAAATAAGCAGAAAAGAATTTTAACTTCACGATTTTCCTGTCAATAACTGCCTAACATATGTATGGAGACATTGGTAAATTTAACCAATATTTCTTAAATTTAAATCCCCTAAAATGTCTATCAGAGAGTCACAATGAAATTCAAAATATTTGTCTACAAATGTCAGAATTGATACATAATGTACTCCACCACTACAAAAATAGTGATGGGGAAAAAGAGCATTCTCTACCCACTCTGGGTCCTTTCTGGCTGGGCTACAAATTAAATTGACATGAGGCCAAATAGCAGGAGAAAATCAAACAAAGCTTTATAAAACATGTATACACGGGAGACACCAGGGAATTTCCCTTGATAAAATGGTGGAGATTCTCCTCTTATATAGACAAACGAGGATTTGGGGGGCTTTGGGAGTGTCAGCCACGAGGAATTACAAGAAAAGCACAGTAAGGTTATTATGCAGATTTAAGGCCTCACCTTCCACATTGACAAGTTTCTAGAGATGAGGTCATCCACCTTTCTTCCCACTACAGAGAAGGAGATACCTTTACAAATGGAGATTTTCCTTACAAGTGTTCTGTTGGTAAACAGAAGTTTGATAGGAATGAGTGTAGCAAAGACCCTCCCAATCTATCGATACCTGGAGTCATCCAAGGTGAAGGCCAATCCCAGGGACAGGCCCTCCATCCCAAATCCCTTTAGACAGTTGGGGAGGGAGGCGAGGGTCGAAGCCTCCTTCAGAGCAAGGTAAAGAGACACATCTTGAGGTGGCCAATTCTGATCCCCCACAATAGGTTTTGTTCATGAAGCCTTATGATTTTTCACCAGCTCATTTGTTTGTTTCTTGGCAAGTGATTCTTTGAAATGTGAAATAGTCCATCACATAATTTCTGCTATGGCAAATTCATGAATGTCATGTTATTTGAGAATACATAACCCAAGAGAAGTTTCTTTAACATGAGGCTACACATTTCATAGGCAGAAGACTCTGATTAGTCAAAGATTAAGTTTATGTTCTACTCACACTTTTCCTTAAATTAACTAGGTCAACTTGAAGCAAACGGTTTTCTTCCTGAGGTTTATTTGCACCTGGAAAATGAGTTAAAATTAATGGGCTGTAAGGTCTCTTCACACTAATCTCAACTATCCCTAAAAACATCCCTCATGCCTTTAAATTGGTGTCTAAGACTATGACTATGAAAAAAGAGTGCTGATGGTTGCTTCTACGTGTGTTAGTCAAGCCAAACAGAAAATGCAGTGGACATCACAATCATTATATTTTAACAAGTTTTCATCAGTTTATTTCTTTATTTTTCTTATAACAGATTGATTTAGAATTCAACATAAAACCAATCAATTTATCAAAATTGAACTCTCTTTTTTAGCTTGCAAAAACTGAGAAATCAGTCTCAGACTACATCAAAAGGAAAAGCTTCTGATCAATAAAGGAAACCATCAACAAAATGAAAAGGCAACCCACGGAATGGGAGAAAATGTTTGCAAACCACAGATTCAATAAGGGATTAATATCCAAAGTATACAAGTAACTCAAACCATTCAATAGCAAAAAACCAAATAACCCTATTTAAAATTTGGGCAAAAGGCCTCAATAGACATTTTTCCAACAAAGATATACAAATGGCCAACAGGTACATGAAAAGATGCTCAACATTACTAATCATAAGGGAAATGCAAATCAAGACCACAATGAGATAACATCTCATACCTGTCAGAATGGCTATTATCAAAAAGACAAGAGATAACAAATGCGGGTGAGAAAGTAAAGAAAAGCTAACCCTCGTATGCTATTGTAGGAATGTAAATTGGTAGAGCCACATGGAAAACAGTATGGAGTGTCCTCAAGAAACTAAAAATAGGACTACCATATGATCCAGCAATTCCACCTCTGAGTATATATCCAAGGAAATGAAATCACTATCTCAAATACATATCTGTACATTTATGTTCATTGCAGCATTATTCACAATAACTAAGGTATAGAAACAACCTAAGTGTCCACCAAGGGATGAATGGATAAAGAAAATGTGATACATATATTTATATATATATATATATGTCTATTTATATATGTACACACACAATGGAATATTATTCAGCCTAAAAAGGAAGGAAATGCTGTTATTTGTAACAATATGGATATACTTGGATTGCATTATGTTAAGTGAAATAAGCCAGACAGAAAAAGACAAGTACTATATGATCTCACTTATATGTGCAATCTAAACAGACTAAACTCATAGAAACAGAGGGTGGGATGATGGTTGCCAGGGGCTGGGAGATGGAGGAAATGGGAAGAGGTTGGTAAAAGGCTCCAAATTTTAAGTTATAAGATAAGTTCTGAGGAGCTAATGTATAACATGGTAACTATAGCTGATAGTGCTGTATTGTACAATCAAAATTTGGTAACAGAGTAGTTCTCACCATGAAAAAAAAGGTAAATATGTGAGGTGATGGATGTGTTAATTAATTCAATGAGGAAAATCCTTTTACAAGGTATACATACATCAAATCACCACGTTGTACACTTTAAATATCTTATAATTTTGTCAATTATACCTCAACAAAGCTGAAAGAAATCAGAGCCTCAGATCTATACCATTTAGAAGGTTCCCTGTTCTCACAGAGACTTCTGGAAACAGTTGTAGTTTGTATTTAAATATCAAGTTGATATCCTTATATTTTCATAGCTACAATGGGCTAGGTCTTGGCACACAGAGAAAGTGAGGTTGTAACATGAAATTTTACAATAAGAAGTTCATATCGCTATGCTAGAAAATAATACTTTGACCTAATAATATTTTGCATTAGCAATAAGCATCGGAATCTTCTGGATAACTATTTCCAAATAAATATACCTGTGACCTTCTTCCCAAAGATTCTGATTTAGTTTACAGGTTCTCTAGAAATTATGAGTTACCCCACCAATTGTGAAGATTGGCTCTTCTAATAAGAAGATCCTTTGGCTATAATTTTTCCTTTAATGTAAATTTTCTGATTATTAGCTACACTGAATATCATTTTATTAGCTAATCATTTGGGGTTGTTAGAACATTTCTGCCTTTGCCCTGTTCCCCTCTTCTTTGAAGTTCTTCTTGGCTTAATAAAGTCCTCCTTATCCTTAATTCCAATTATTATCCTTAATATATATCCCAATATTATTCCAATTGCAATATGTTATCCTTAATATCCAATTATTGCCTTTTCTGAAGACTTCCCTTAGTTTCCTGGAGGTAGCATCCTTCCTCATTGTGTCCAAAGTGCACTACTAACACTTCTATTACAGCACTGAACACATTATGTGGCCATGATCTGTTTATATTATGTCTTACTCACTAGGTTATCAGTTTACAGGGCAGTAATCAAGTTTGTAAGCATGTTACTAAGCAGTAGCAATAAAAATAGCTTTATAAAATTGGTTAAAATAAACATTGGCGATGACATCCCAGCTGCAATAAGATCATAGCAATTCAATGTCATGGCACTGCGATTTTCAGACAATACTGGCTTCCCTTCCTTGTATTGGTTTTTGGCAGCAATAACACTTAAAGGGCAATTTTGAGAAAACTCAGCTAATACTCTTGGCAGATATTTAACCTTATGAAAGGAAATCACTTATCCAGGACTTCAGTATTTTCATTTCAGTGACATTTAAAATGGAAATGAGTCCATTTTCTTTTCAGATTTTTTGAATATGCTTTGGTTCAAAATTAAACCCATTCAGTGAATTATTCAACTAGCACAAAATCGGAATATAAGGGATTTATAAAAGCTGACTTTTTTTTCAACGTGGATCGTATATTTAATACATCCTATGCTGTACATTGATTATACCAACAGGTAAAACATACCAGTTGGTATTCAATAAAAGAGAGTAATTATTTCTAGTATATATATAATGAATTAATGTTTAACTTTGTTGCTTTATGCATACAAATAATTTAGACAACTTCAGCTATATTGTGTACCTTTAATCATCTCAGGAAAATGAGTCATTTAAAAATATGTTTTAATTTTATTTATAGATTTTGATATTGATTAATAGCTTTTAAATTTTGCCTCATTTTTGTATTATTATGACACTACAAAATTTATACGAAAGCATTGAAAACAATGTCAACAGAATTAATCTCTAAAGTATCTGTTGTTACTTTTATTAAAGATTCTTTTTATTGTTTTATAATAAAGAAACAGATTGAAGAATGAATGTATTTTTGACAGCCTAATAGATTTAAGGTGAACGTGACTGAATTACCCGGGTTGTGCCTATTTTTCCAATCCTGGGATGACTCCAGAACTCCTCAGAACACCATATTAAGTCCAAATCCAAAAGCCTTTTGGACAATGTAGATGTTAAGGAGAAGGAGAGGAAACTTACCTTACCCCTTATCTAGCATATTTATCTTCTAAAAATAAACTATCTGTAAGCATTTTTGTCTTTCTTCATGGCTCCTTTCCCTGTATCTCCTGCCTCATCCTTTCATTTGCTATTCATCAACCATCTGTGTCATTTACAAATTTAACCTGGTTCAAGTGACTGTCCCACATTTCCTATGACATTGCCCTGAGCACTCAGCGACCCAAAAGGTGCTGACATTGTCAAGCAAAAGAAACAAAGGGAAGCAGTTCATTTTTCCTTAAGCAATACTCTTTAGGATTTTCAGTTCATCCCTTTATCTCTAGAGAACCCAGTGTGAAGCCCCCAAATGTCTAATTCATACTTCTAGAGTAATAGACAGTAAGCTGGTAAATGTTTAACAATCACCTCTCTGAACAACAACAAAAAGCCCTGATTTTATGTAATATCTGCCCATTTCTGTGGTGTGAATATCCCCACTATGACCACTTTTGAGCTACCAATGTAATGTTAACTGAATGCAAAGCTGGGAAGAGATGTCCTCTAGTACACCATTATTTTTTCCCCCATATAGATTGAATAACCTCAAGAGCATATATGATATAAAATGTAGTAAAATAATTAAGATATAATTAGTTTTTAGCATTTATTAATTTTTAAAAAATAATTCCTGTAAGTTTTAATAATTTAACTTTTAATAATGGCTTTATTTAACAACCAACATGCAAAACCAGCTCTCATCATCCAGCACATGCTGGATCTAGCAGACCACTGATAGGAGATGTCTTTCCTACCTTTTTTCAGTTGACATTAAATATCAAATAACATAGGTTATTATGTGGCTTTAGTGATTGAGAGTTTTGAAAACAAAATGAAAATTGGTTTAAACATTAACTATCATTCTTTAAATTGACCAAAAAAAAAAAAAAGCAGTATCTAAAGGTAATCAAACAACAGACCTAGAAAATTACATGAGCCTTCCTCTACGTTGTCCATTTCATTTATTTTATTTTTATGTAAATCTCTTTATGAATTCCTTTTTAAAAAATGTGTGGGTGCACGAAACGAAAAGATAATAGAGGCAACGGATTACACCACTAATTTTATCCAATAATTTCAGGCTGGATAAACTTTCATTTGCAGTTGCTTCTCACCTGTGTCATTTGAGGATATGGAGATGAAGAGGCCAAAAGTCAGGTGCCTTTCTTGGTGATATGTACACACTGCTAAGCTCAGGACAAAGGACACTGATAAAAGTGCTCAAAGTTTTAAAATCTTGACAGTGGAGTGATATTTCTTGATTCACATAAAATCAAATCCTAAAATTTATTCTAAGATTACACTACAGTTGGGCTGCTTCTTTTTCTGGAAATTTCCTCTGAGGCATTATATTCCACCAAGGCCATCCTTGCTTAGACAGCAATAGACAGCTTCCCAAATTGGTTCGTCGTCCTATATCTCCCTGAATTTATAGTTAGGAACAATTAGCCAGTTCACGAGGCTGGAATAACACATAAGCTCAATATCTATGCAGACAGGTTTATTTTACCACGTGATCTAAAGAAGCAAAGAATGTTCTGGAAGGGAAAATTAATAAAGAGAGATAAATAGTAAAACAGGGATAAAGGCAAAGGCCAAGGACTTTATAGTGGTTGGTTTCAGTTTCTTCCTAAGTTCCCATGCATTCTTGCTTTTGGTTTCTATAAGGCATGTTTAGGTGGTTCTGTTATATATTTTAAATGTATTAAATAACATATAAGGCTTAAGAGTATCTGTATTTCTGGCTCTGTTCATGTCACAATGAGCTACAATATCATGGATTTCTGCAGATCCATTTCACTACTCATACATATGCATTTCAGACTAGTTCCCCAGTCCAGGTACAAGAATTAAAAAAAAAAAAAAAAAAGGAAAGAAACACAAACTTTCCACTACATAGATTAGATGTGTTCTGGAAAGGAGAAGGAAAGGAACAAGAGAGTACTCTGTGGATACCCCTGAAATAAATGATTCCCTGCTCTCAAGGTTTCTCCTTGTGTTCTCCAGTCAGTATTTAACAAGTGAGTCAGTTAATAACACTTATCAATTATAAGCAGACAGCTAACACAGAGCAGTCAGAATGCAAAACATCACCCCTGCCCTGTATGAAATCAGGAAATTCTTGGGAGACAGTCACAAACACATGGGCAAAGAATTTGTAATAATAATTAACATGGCTCTTGACTCTTATTCTCTGTGTGCCATGCTATTCCTTTTCATCTTCAAATCCATTACTCCTCTCCATTTAAGGTATCTGTGCATTAAGACTCATATCCTTGAGGAGACAGCAAGCCAAATGCCAAAGTACATTTGATGACAAGTTACACAGATGGGGATGATTTGATTAGGAATTTGTGCACTGGGCTGTCATCTGTGATCTCTGCAGGACTTCTTTTCTTTCCTGTTGTGTAGTTTGACCAATTGTGTTAAATGATATTATAAAAATATAGTGTGATCAATACTGTAGTGACATACAAGATTTTTAAAATTTAATGTTTATTTTTCTTGTCTTCTCAACAAAATTATTGCTCACTTTCTCTTTCTTTCAAACTTCCATCACAGAATATTTCCCATTTAATAATTTGCAATGATCTAACTTGTTGCCATCTGGCATTGCAGAGGAAAACACTTTAATGCTTATCTGCTGAGAGTTACTGAAATTACCCTGATGATAATGTGTATATCAATCCTTATGGAGAGCTATAAGGGAGAAAGTGAAAAGGAAATGACAAAAAGAACATGATGCATTGCACCTTACAGACATGATATTTTCATAAAGAAATGGGTTAAATTCATAAGAACTTAGTAAGTTAAAAAGCAATATAAAAATTCTTATTTTCATACAATTGCTTACTGAATTCTTAATCTGACTGCAAAAAATTGTATTAGCATACATCTGAGGACATAAAACTGATTCTACAATCTAGAAAATAATTTGTAGACATAATTTCCTTAGAATTTTTAAATGGAACCAGCAATTATTTAAAAATATATTTATAATGGATAAATATATGATGAATTAATGTTCAAATATTCTATATATCCATAGCTTAATTATTATGCTCTACATTTTATTAATTTCCAAACAAGAATTTTCATTGTTAAAATTGTCATAGCTGGCTCTTACCATCAATTCAGTAATCTGACATTAACCACACTTCTGGAACATATTCTTGGTCACATATCTACCTATGTTTCAAGGTGGTGTCCTGTAAAGCTGTGACCTCTGAGCTTCAGGAATAGTGCTTTTTATGTTCCCCAAATATCTTAACATCCTGCAAAGATGTTGCATTCATAGAGTCTCTACAGAGCACAGGAATGCTTCTTAGTATCTTCACCATCCTTGATGTACTATCAAGTTGAACCAATGAGGAAAAATTATTTCCTCCAAGATGTATCCCTATTAAGCTTAATAACTTATATTCTCATTGGTTCATATGGAATTTTTAGCAGTACTACCTTTATGCAAATTAGTTATCGCCATTCCTGAGGGGCCAGAGTTGGACATCTCTGTGTGGCCGTGAACCATTTTGATGGGTCTACATGTGTCTCCTGCAACATTAGTGCCAAGCTTGAGTGCTTTGCCTTTCTTTAGTAACAAGAAACATCTTATAAAGTGTAGAGTGAAAGAATGATTATATTAGCTATGTATTGCCACATAATAATATTGTCACAAATTTAGAAGCTTGAAATAACACCCATTTATTATCTCACAGTCTCTACAGTTTTGGAGTCTGGGCTTTGGTTAGTTGGATCCTCTGCTTCAGGATCTTAAACCTGCAATCAAGGTGTTGGCCAAGGCTGCAGTCTCTGATGATGTCTGGTTGGGGAGAAATCTACTTCCAAACTTGTATGGTTGTTGGCAGAATTCTTTGCAGGCTACTGAACTGAGGTTCTCATTTTCTTGCTGGTTTTTGGCCAGAGGCCACCCTCAGCAACTTGCCCTTTTCAATATGGCAGCGCACAATGTAGCAATTTGCTGCTTGCAGGTCAGCAAGAGAGAAAGAGTTTCTTTCCAAGGTAAGTGTTACAGTTTTATGCAACATAATCAGGTACATGTGATCAGGTATATCCTGTCACCCTTTCCATATTCTATTAGATTGAAGCAAGTCATGGGCTGCCACACTCAAAGAGAAGTAATAACACAAAGATGTGAATACCAGGTGGCAGGAATCATGGGGTCCACCTTAGAATCTGTCTCTCACAAAGAACCTCATTCCTGGAAATCTAGCTGAAAATCTCCTGCCATTTGGCCATATCACCTTCTCCTCAAGTTTCTCAACTTCTTGTTCTTAGGATCGTGGCTGGCTTCATCCTGGGAATTTTTCACACATCCCTGGATAAGATGACATTGCTTCAAAGTCCACCCAGCCGACCTCTGGAACATCTTACAACACGGGATGATTTCTATAAAATTATTATTCTAAAAATGTATGTATTTTTATTTTAGTTACTCTTTCAGTGAACAGATATCAGGACCTACCTAGGGGAACAGAATCAATCTATATCAGCATGTCTTTGTCATCAGGTATTACCTCAGTGACTTACACTTTTCAGTTAAAAAAATTTTTTTTTTCATTTTGAGAACAGATGTGAACCATCTGTTTTTAATCCAAAATCCATATTAAATTACCCCTTTAATTCCAGTGATAAGTAGGAAAACATCTTAAATGTAATTTGACTTGTGTATATGATTTCCTCATTAGATTTACCTCCTTTTAGATATGTCAAAACCTCATTATTTTGAATGCTGATGATGTAATGAAGAGATTAAGAATCTGTACACCATGTAAAACCTGAAGAGCTACAGGAGCAGATCTGAATTGCACAAGCATGTGCTGAGAGGATCATTATGCAACGTGGCCCATTTAACACTACATGCCCACGTGACTCTTCCATATTCTGAAGCAAGAATAAATTTAAGAGAACTTTTGAATTTATTATTCATTTATCTTACTTTAGTCTATGTATCTCCCTCAAAAGTCAAGAATAAAAAATCAGAAGTGTTATGTATCTAATACACATAATCTTTAAATAAAGACCTAAAAAGTAAAGGTAATGTTTTTGGATGAAGTAGAGAATTTTAGATTCTTTCCAATTTTCATGGACAAATTCATGGCCAAAGAGGGAGAATTTACTCTAAATGATTGAAAGCTTTTCTGTCAAAGAGGAAATTTACCCCGTGTTATCAGACCGACTAGACTAGCCTTATCACCAAGGTGGCTTCATCGTTTAAGACATGATAGAGGGAGATTCCTCTCCCCACTCATTAGATGTAGCGTCAGCAGCACAATTCCAGGAGACACAAGACAGAAGAAAGGAAAAAGCAGCTTAGTACAGCCGTGATGATCATCCCTTTGGCAGTTGGGTTCTTCCCTACAGAGAAAACACTGTTGTCCCTTTGTTGCTGCCTCCATATTCTGGCTTTTTGAAGATATCCACAATCTATATCACAGCCCTGACCTTAGTCTCAGACAGTTCTGTCCTTCCAAATCACAGCCAAAGATTTCAAGCAGGGATTTATTCATAATAGATGCAAAATTAAATTCTATCAAAATCGTGTATTTTCTTTTGCTTTCCTATTTTTTATGATGTTAACAACATAAGACATTCCAAAATATTCAAAGCACTGATCCTAGAGAAAAACACAAGTTGAAAGAGGTGGATCTTTAGGATTGGAGCAGAAAAAAAACTAATGGTTTCGGATGTGTAGACAAGAGCCAGCCCAATCTGTTTACGTGCTGTTAGGCATCAGGTGAACACTAAGAGAAAATGCAGGGAGCATGCGGCCCAACCAAGCAGGGGGACCCGGGGCAGGTTCCCTTATAGGCCAGAAACCAGGAGGAGAGAGAACCTTGTACAACTTAGATGCCAGGGACAAAGAATCAGACAGGCAGAAAGACCTCTCCATATTACCTCATGGGGAGAGGGGGAGTAAGAGTGGTGTCAGTTATGGAATCACTGGCTCGCCATGCTGCCCAATGCTGAGAAGAGTTGTGTCAGGCGATGAGCTCTCAGGCACAAAGAAACATCAGCCTTTCAAAACGCCTCCTACTAAATGGATAAAGGCTACTGAAACCTTCTCAAATCTGACTTCTGCTCTTGTCTGGGACAGATAGGAAGGCTGGGGGTAACTCACAAAGAACTGGATCACACATAACTTACTGAAAGACAAGAAATAACAATGCACATGGGGGGAAAACCCAGAAGATAACACTAAAAAAGGAAATTAAAATGAGAACCGTGTTTGTTGCATGTTTATTAAGTAGAAACTATGTGGCAGGACTCCACCACACACTGGGGATGGATTCAAGGCCTGACTTCTCACGCTCAGACGGAAGAAGACAGACCACAACAAAACCACTAAGTCAATTAAGTTTTATTTTAGAAGGAGATGCATTTTACAAAGACAACTAAACAAAGACACTAGCCAGTGAAATTACATTTGTGGGGAATGGGGATAGGACTGAAATTTTAAATAGAGCAGTTGCTACGGCCTCCTTAACATTGGCGCCTTGGTCAAGAAGGCGACAGATTGAGAAATGCAGCTGGCTGTCTGGAAGGAGAGTGTGACAGGCAAAGGGAGCAGCACCTACCAAGGTCCTGAGATGCGAATGTGCCTGGAGAAGGAAAGGCAAGTGTAGAGGCTCTACACTGAGATCCCACCTGGTGCATTCTAGAACAGCCAATGGGCCAGTACGGTTGGCATAGAATGAGCAAGCCAGCGAGTAATAGGGGATGAGATCAGAGATATAAGAGGAAGAGTATAGATCATAGTGACCCTTTTAAACCATTGTCAGAATTGAGAATTTATTATCTGAGAAATGAGAAAAAATTGATGGGCTTGAGAGAAGAGTGAGATCATGCGACATGTTTTAACAATATCATTCCAGCTGCTGTATTGGGTGATTTTTTTTTTACAGCTTCTCTAAACTTTCTATATTTTTCATATTATACTTTTAAAATTAAAATTTCATTGTTTTTCTTAAGACTAATCCCAGGAGCTAGAACAAAAATCTCATCATTTTCTGGGACTCTGGTAGAAAGATCTGGCAACAGTAAGGCATTGTCATTATAGAGTAACACCAGCATACTGAAAATAGGGTCTATGGCAGCAGACAAATAAATGTTACCTAAATTTGGAAAATATTAAAAAAAATTTATATACACACACACCTATGTTTATGTCACTTGCCGGCATCTGTGTGGTAGTAGTTATTCAAATTATAAAGACCCTTTTGCAGAGAAAATAAAGGAAGGCATATGGCCTCAATCTGCTGCCTAAAACGGGAAAACTTTCAGAGACGCTTGTCACACTTCTCCTGGGATCTTGAAAACCACTGAACACTCCTCAAGTAATTGTTTTGCTTTTTTTATTGTTATTCTGTGAAGCAGATGAAAGTCACAGGCTGTGACCACAGCCCATTGTCCTTAAGCAAGATTCCTCAGGAACCTTTGTGTTCCTACCCAGAATGTAGATTATCTATTACAACAGACCAGGAATGCCTGGAATGCTTGCAAATTACCTATGAGAAGTCTCTCCATCTAAAATTATTCTTGCTTCATCTTAATGTTTCCATACTAGCAAAAATAAATCCGGCAGTGCATTGCTGCACAGTGGTAGGTTATAATTGAATATCTGGTCAAAGCAGCAATTCCTGTCCCAGACAAGCTATTGTCATCGTTCTTTTTTTCTCGTTGGGTACTGAGTTCACTGTGGGTCATTATATTACTAAAAATAATTAAACTAACCAAGAAGTAAAAGAGGGCTATTTTTGGATCAATAATGACAGTGTGCCACGAAGTAAAGATCATAATTCTCTTCTGTGTAGCTAAGTTCTACTCAAGGAAAAATGTGAAAAGTTAGTAAAAAACCATTTGACTGGCCTCTCTTATTTTGTATACTGGATCTTCTCCCCCATTGTGGTTAAAATAATCTAAAAGAGCTCACAGCCAGTATTCTCTAATTTTTAAAAAATGACAAAAATTTAACTACAACAAAATTCATTTGGAAAATCAAATTTCTTTTTTATTCTGTAGTTTCATTTACTAAAATGTTTTCAAAGATGGGAGACAGATCCTGAAGAAATGAAAGCAGTCACTTTTTTCAGTGTTATAGTCTCCCTGAATATGTCAATACATTAAATTTAGTCAGGAGTTAAGTAGCAATGCTTTCCAATAAATAAAAAATTGAAACATCAAAGAAATGTAGAAATTGTTAATTAATGCTAATTGACTAGCATTAATTGACTAAATTAAATATGAGCTTTTGAAAATAATAAGACTATACTTTCCCATCTCCACTCCAGTCCTATACGAGTATATTCATAGAGACTAATCAATTTTCATGTGTGACACTGAGTGGAGATTTGTGAAAATTGTATGTCTGTGAAGGTTCTACTTTGCATGATTAAGAATGGAGAATGAGGATCCAGTGTGTGAATTTAAGGCACTATCATGAGAAAGTGAAAGAAACATGCTTCGACTGCTTAGCAAGTAATTCCCTCAAGATTTTTATTTAGCTGCTGGTGTTACTAAACATGTTCTCCTTCAGAAAGCTAAAGTAGTTGAGGGAAAATGAATTCAGCCCTGATTTCAATTGAGAAAGACCCATAAGTAAATCTCATGTGGCCTATTTCTTCTGATTTAATAACTATGGGTGATGAACAGTTTGCCAGGCCTCCTACCTCTGATTGTAAGAACAGAATGGGAAACACTATAAAGAAATCTTGTTTCTTCATTAACTTGCGCTGCTGTGGTATCCAGTTGACATGTTCTAAAGATGCTTTAAGACTTTATTAAAGGATGAATACCTGAAAAAGGAGGCCAATGACCATCCAAATCATGTTCTAGAGAAGTCAGTAATACTTGCTAATTGCCAGCTCCTTTTTTTTTAGTTTTATTGAGGTATAATTTAAAAATAAAATTAGAAGATATTGAGAGTGTACAATGTGTTGATTTGACATATGTGTACATTGTGAAAAGATTCCCCCATAGAGTTAATTAGCACGTCCATCACCTCACATATTTACCTTTTGTGTATGTGTAAGAACATTTAAGTTCTACTTTCATAGCAAATTTCTACTTTCTTAGCAAATTGTTACTACTTAACAATACGGTGTTATCAACTATAGTCACCATGTTAGACATTAGATTCCCAGACCTTTTTCATCTTATAACTGCACGTTTGTGCCCTTTTCCAACCTTTCCCTATTTTCCCCACCCCTAGCCCCTCAGCAACCACTTCTATCCAACCATTCAATCAACATCACAGGAAAAATGCAAAGATTGTAGAGGATGCTTCTTTCAGGAAAAAGGTGGGAGATTTGGTTAATAGAGTAAGTGCCATTATGTTTCTTTGTTTACTGTAAATTTATCTAAAAAAAAACAAAACAGAACTCATTCATTTTATTTTTTTGTGGAAACCCGGTCTTAAGTGTTCATTTAAATTAAACCCATGTGAGAAAGCTGTGGAAGATTGGGATAAATTGTTTCATTTCAGCCTTATTTCTCTATCCATTGTCTCCACAGGAATGGACCATGTACCAATGAGAAGCTATTTTGGTTGGAAAGGTACTGACTTACATCCTCTACGTGTGTACACCACATCTATTCTTCTGGAAAGAGCAATCCTCTCCAAAATCCTGGTGAAAATGTCACAAATCTAAACACACTTTATCCTACTGAAATCCCTGGACTGCTTGGAGAGTAGAGCATGGCTTTTCCTCTAAATTATATAAACCACTTAATTTTATGTTGCTAAAATTTTACTGGGAAGAGAGAAACTCCCTTGGATAGCTTGATTGGTGGAGAAGGGAAAAATGAAAGAAATTCTAGAAACATTCATTATATCTCATTTAGCCCTTAGTAGTTAGATTTTATAAAGGCTTTTCTCATTATTTTTTCATAGTTCATATCTTCCTATCTTCTATATGTTTCTCTTACAATGATCAGGTATTTGTATTTTTATCTTATCTATCTATCTAGCTAGCTAGCTAGCTATCTCCAGAATCTTGCTGAGAGAGAGGGAAGACAGACTCCCTGGAGGCAGAGTAAAAAGGAAAGAGAAAGCTTACTTGCTTACTTATTCATCTGTCAACCTGTGGTCTCAATCTTAATGGGCCATCACTACCCCGAATATTCTTAGCTCACTTTCCAGAGAATCAGTTTCCCCTCAAACCACACACTGCCCAGAAATCCTCTTCTTGAGTTGGTTGTTTTCACCATAAGTCTAAGGAAACACCCTTCTCTTTCCCATGCCCTTGATGGGGAGAAAGAGCATTCTCTACTCACTCTGGGTCCTGTCTGGCTGGGCTACAAATTAAATTGACATGAGGCCAAATAGCAGGAGAAAATCAAACAAAGCTTTATAAAACATGTATACATGGGAGAGGCCAAGGAGTGTCTCTCGACAAAATGGTGGAGATTCTCCTCTTATACAAACAAACGATTTTGGTGGGGGGGAGTTGGGAGTGTCAACCACAAGGAAATACAAGAAAAGCACAGTAAGATTATACAGATTTAAGGCCTCACCTTCCACATTGACAAGTTTCTAGAGATGAGGTCATCCACCCCTCTTCCCAGTACAGAGAAGGAGATACCTTTACAAATGGAGATTTCCCTTACAAATGTAAATGTTTGGTAAACAGAACTTTGATAAGAATGAGTGTAGCAAAGAACCTCCCAGTGTATTGATAACCCGATACCGGGAGTCATCCAAGGTGAGGGCCCATCCCAAGGACAGGCCTTCCATCACAAATCCCTTTAGAGAGTTGGGGGGGTGAAGGTCAAAGCCTCCTTCAGAGCAAGGTAGAGAGAGACACATCTTGAGGTGGCCAATTCTGATCCCCCACACCCTAAAGAAAATTGTCTCTTCTCATGAGTCAGTGAATGATAACTTCCGTTGCTAAGACATAGATGCTATTCAATAGTTAAGTAACATATTCCTAGGTCCCTTTTATTTTAAATTTGAGATAATTAGCTGATATTCACCACCCTAATCTCTTAGCCTTCTGCTACTTACATAACTTTTTTTGAATTCTTTTTTCAGAAATATGCACAGTGAGGAAGACCTTCTTCCCTAGTTCCACCTCCACCTAGTCTTTGAAGAAGCACCCCAGAGAGGGCCACTCATAGTCAAGCACAGAAGACATCACCTAGTTACTGTGTAGCCTCAGGCCTGGTGAACTGCTGCACTCCTGCATACCTTAGATGATTGACACTGAGAATTTCAGCCAACAGCATCATTTATTTCCTTTTCAGAATACTGCTAATCAGCATCTTTTATTTCTCTCTTCAAAATAGCAAGCATGCACAATTTCTCATGACATAGAATAAGATGTAAAAACTGAAAACTTCTCATGATTTTATTTCTTCCTATTGATATAATAGAGTTAAATAGTTTCTTGAGAATGGCCTAGGTATTGAGGTGTCATACTACATGAGGGACAAGTGTTAAGTCCACTGTTTTCCCTGATGAAGGAAGGATCCTCACACTGCAGATGGCAATGCAGCCTTGACCAGCAAAGCCGGGTTTTGTAAAGCCCCCTTACTACTTCCACCCCTTACATCCCCCTTATGCCTCAAATCGTATATTCTCATTCAAACAATTTTCGATTTAAATTTTCATCAGGAAGTCTTAACTCCAATATTAAGTAAGAACAAAGCACAGTTACCCTTTTTTGCCAGTCTTTCTGTCATGATCCCATGAAACTTAATTGTTTTTCTTCAGCCTTAAAAGGGTCACCTCTACTTCCGTTGGTGTGGAACATGGATTTGTTACCATGCCCTAGACTTTTCTTGAGTTATAACTTAGTACTTTTGTGTGACCCCCATATTGGTCTGAATACTTTCTAGATTCTTCAGAATAATGTGAGAAAAAGATCTCACCATTACCTTTCTCATAGGTTTAAACAACTTATAATCTTTCAATGAAGAAATTAGAGACTCTTCTTGGCTATTGTGAAATATTTCTATTGTAATGTTTTTGTGCAATGTAAGGAATATTTAATATTTCTTTTCCTTGTGAAAATCATCCTTATGGATGTTAACAAATATGCATGTCATGTCATCAAGGGAAAGAGTCACAGTTTGGTGCATGTTTCTGTGCTGAAATATTCTTCTTAAAAACCAAATTTCAGATTTCTGGCATCTAGCTGGAGGACTAGATTCAGTTTTCTGAAAACTTTCTGGCATCAGATAATGGCAGAATTGAATCTGCAGTTATAATATATTGGGATCTAGGAAGGCAAGTACCTTATATCCACACACACACACACACACACACACACACACACACACACACTCACTCACATACACACATTCTTCATTGGTTTTTTTAAAACCTTTCTTTAGTGAATGAAATGAAAAATGAGTAGCATCCCATATAGATGTCTCTGCTGTTATTATTTGTGGTTAAAAGAAAACAAAATGCAAACTAGAGAAAAATTCATACAAAGAAAATATTTCTAAGTGTCTTTAATAATTAAAACATATTCCTTAAATAACTAAATTTACCCTGGATTTGCTTAGTGTAAATACATATTATTCAATAGAAATATTGATTAATAGTTTCCCTTTTATTTTCATTCCCAAATCATTGACTCTTTCATCTGAATAATGTAAAGTCTCTAATTTACAATAAATGTATATTTTTTAGAAGAACATTAGCATGGAAAAACAAGTTCTGTAATCTTTGAAGGTAATTTTATAACTATGCTTTAAAATACAGTTTCCAGGGTCTGGCCTGGTGGCACAGTGGTTTAGTTCACAGCCCGGGGTTCACGGGTTTGGATCCCGGGCACTGGCCGACACACTGCTTGTCAGCCATTCTGTGGCGGCATCCCATATAAAGTAGAGGAGGATGGGCACAGATGTTAGCCCAGGGCCAGTCTTCCTCAGCAAAAAGAGGAGGATTGGCAATGGATGTTAGTGCAGGGCTAACCTTCCTCACCAAAAAAAAAAAAAAAATCTTCAGTAAAATGACATTTTTTAGTAATCCAAGAGTAAAAAAAGTGGCTTAAGTGTGTCGTTCAGAACTTTTGTGCTTATAAAACTGAGAGTAGTTTGGTCTAAGACTTCAGATATAACCTATTTCAAAAAGTCAAAATAAAACAAAAAGTGGTATTTCCATGCTTTTTTTTTTTTTTTTTTTTTAGCAGAAGAGTAATTTTTGGACTTTTAGCTATGTATTTGAATTTATAAGTCTTTTAAAAAATGGGTGTTTAATGCACCTGATTTTTCTATTTTTTTGGATCAACCTAATTTCTTGTAGTTTAGCACACATATATTATCATTCTTTTTCAAAACTCTTTAAAATATGTTTTATTATGCACTGCTAATTTGATAAGTAGAGTGACTGAAAAATTAATTTAGAAGTTATGCAAACCTATATGTAACAAGTGGCTGATAATTACTGTCTTCCGCCTGAACTCATTTTTCCTGCATTTTTTATCCACACGTGAATAGAAAGAGAGAACAGGAAAATGACAGGGATTTCCCCTCAGCTTCTTCTGTCCAACACAGAAATCAGTCTTCCATGGTTCCAAGTAGTAGTGTAGTGAAATAAGAAACAGCCTAGATAAGATGCCATTCCAAATGTTTCTTCTTTCTTCTTCCTTTTTAGAATGCTTTCATGTTAAATCAAATACAATTCAAGAAAAGTAACCAAACGAAACAAAAGCATACCCAGCATACAATTAGTTCAAAATCATAATTACGTTCCTGCTATATATAGTCTAGTCAGTTATAATGCAAAGAAATGACTTTTAGGCTAATATGTATGCTGCTGTTTATTAATACTAAACTTTTTGTTTTCGGTACCACTCATATTTGTGAAACTCAGAATACTACATAGACTTTGTTTCAATATCATAACTGTGATATACAAAGGATGAGTATTTCCCCTTTCCTAATCATGAGAAAACAAAGGTACAAAACCGTGATGGTTTGCCCAAGTGACTAAGGAAATAATTGCACAATTAGAAAGTCTCATCGTAACTTGCTCCTTCTGTATACTTCATTTAGATAAAATCATATTTACAAGTACCATTTATGGATTATTTTTTATGTACTCAGCCCTGTACCATGAATCATCTTTTAAACTCTATTTAAACATCTTTTAAACATATTTTAAATCATCTTTTAAACATATTTTAAACTCTCACAAAAATCATATGAAGGAATTTCTGCTCTAATCCCCATTTTACTAATGAGAAACTGAGTACTCAAGAGTGAAATATGTTACCCGGTCAAAAGCAACAGTAAGTGGCAGAGCCATGACTCAAATCAGGCATTTTAATGTCAAAACCCATGAACCTATTTAAGCTCCTTGATGGTTGTTATGGACTGAATTGTGTCCCTCCAAATTCATGTGTTGAAGCCCTAACTCCTAATGTGACTGTATTTAGAGACAGCGTCATTAAGGAGGTGATTAAGGTTAAATGAGGTCTTAAGAGTGGGGCCTTAATCCAATAGGACTGATATCCTGTAAGAAGAGGAAGAGACCCCTGGAGCGCATGTGCACAGAGGGAAGGCTGTGTGAGGACACAATGAAAAGGCATTCCCACCAAAAACTAACCCTTTCAGCACCTTGATTTTGGACTTCCAGCCTCCAGAAATGTGAGAAAATAAATTTGTGTTATTTACGCCACCCAGTCTGTGGTATTTTGTTGGGACAACCTGAGCAGACTAATACAATGGCATCTGGTTTGGTAATTTGATGCCAGGTCTTCTGATTTTGGCCCTCCCCAGGCTGCCTTTAAGATGGATATTCTTATCAGAAAAAGTTGCCTTTACACTCCCTGTTCTTTTTCCTCCTTTTTTTTTTTTGTTTTTTCTTTTATTATTTTAAGCTAAGAAAATACTTGAAAGTTGTTGATTTGTACTGTTGGGAAGAAATTCTTTTACTTTTTGCTCATTGAACCTGAAAGGACTTAAGCTATGAAAGGCATGCCTTCCTTTGGTTATCTGCGTCTCTGCTCGTGTGTTGTACATCAAGTGTCTTCCCAACTGTTGGTCATGCCTCACAGAGCAGTATTAGTAGCAGCAGATGTCACAAGAGACATTTTGACAACGCAACAGGCAGCTAGAATGTAATGGCTAAAACCAAAAAGAGTAGTAGCGGCTCAATTGTTACTATTCATTTTGTGACTATTTCATTTGCCCACAATTTCAAGTAACATGTATATTTCTAGTCCTCTGCCCAGCCATACATGTATATATCTGTGTGTCCTTGCCTTAACATACATGTATGTTTGTGTGCATGAGCATTCTGGATTTACATTACTATCATTAAATATTTCTCTGGGGTGCTGTGAGGGTGGAAATATGGGCTTGATTTCTTTAGACCCTCAGAGGCCATTCTAAATTTTGTATCTCTGAGTGTTCCAATGCACAGTGATAAGATTAATGTGAGGCAGTTCTCAGGATCCTTCTAGCAAAACTGACTCTCTGGATGCATATTATTTATGGATTTTATGTTATCTTCTTAAATGAGAAAGAGAGAAGGAACTTGAGAACTTGTAAACTAAAATCAATACAGATAATAACCTCTCACACAGAGAAGGTTGGGATGTCTCTGTTTTTTTCATGAATGTTCTTGTGCTTACTCCTCACTAAATGACTTCATATTTTCTTTGTGTTTCTTCCCTCTTTTTCTTTTTCTGCTCCACCATATCTCATTTTCTGGCTCTGCTTTTCTATCTCCCACACAGAAAATCATGTTGGATCTCCTATTATTACTTGACTAAATAAAGTCACTGAAACAGGCACAGGAGGAGGCGGGAACCCATTTATTTCACAGTGTGATAGTGATAGCTCAATATTCAGGAAAGAGCAATAACAGTGTACATGGAATACATTTTTTCTTGTACATGACCATTATTTGAAAGATTTCATCCCAAATAGTGTCTTGTTTAGGGTTTTGTAAAATAGTATTAAATGAACTGATGTCTAGAGAGATGTTTGTAAACATAAAAAAACGCTCACTACTCTTATAGAGCAAAATTCAATATAATCAACAATTTTAAGAGACCATCCAAAAGAATTGGGTAACCGAATATATTTCCTTCACTTCATTCCGTGTCTGTGTTGGTCTGAGACTATATTCTTAAATAGAAGATGTATTTAACTACTATAAATGTTCCCTATAAATTATGACTTTGCTTAAAGATGAAGTACAAAAGAAACTTTAATCCTTCTTCCTTTATGGCCTTGGCCATAAAGAACATAAAATTCATTCTGACAATTTTATTAGCCACATATTTTTCCTTCTATCAAACTAAATAGTCTTATTAAATCTATACAGAACCTAAATGTTTTTTATATTTATTTACTCAGACTTTTCCACATCCTTTTAAATTCCTAGGACATTTCCTCCATGTCAGACTCAGAGAAATTCTGTTTTCAGGAAATACTGGAGATTTGTGATTTAACTAATTTCCACTTAATAATGGCCATGGACTGAGGGTAGTAACTAGTGGCAGTTGTGATCTATCATATTAGATAACTCTACCTCAAGATCAATGATATATTCACCCCAGTCCACTTGGTAGAGAAGTTCTAAACATGTTGCTAATTATGCCAATGAACTAGGGAATGGAAACTTTCCCCCACATTCGTATTGGCCTCTATGCTAGTGATAATGAATATCTTTTAATAGGAATGGAAATTTTATTTTATAGCCCCATTCAACATATAGTATATAATGCAAAACAGCATTGATTAGGACAAAGAAATGACTAAATTATTTCATACTATGTAGAAGAAAATGATCATTGTGTTCTTGAATTTTCCACCTTTGCAACTATTAGTATTCGTACAGAATGTTTAACCACCTGTGATCCATTAATTGGACAGATACTGCACAACATGCTGTGCTTTATTGATTCTGGTTATATCAAAGAAAACTACAATGTGAATGTAATTTTAAAATTTTAGGAATGCAGAGATCATCTTCAGTTTCTTCAAAATAATGCTGGTTATATCATTATGAATGAGTTAAGCATTAAATCAGAGGATACAAAATCTCTACCTGTTGCCTTTTCTCTTAACTGTAATTTAGATTTAATTTCTGCATTTCATTTTCACTAGAAGAGAGTTTTATTTGCCTTATTGTTACCATGGGTCTCAGATTAAGTTCATTATGTTTATGAGTTTCATTTTTCATATGCCTTTAGTTAAATATATACTATTTAATAGGTATCATCATACACTTATTTTGGTTACTTTTTCACTTACATGTGGGAAAATAATAATTTCCATCTGTGGCATAAAATACAATGTGAGGCTAAAAATAATTTTATGCTAAATATGAGATATGCCTTTATAGTTTATAGCTATCTTATAAAAGGCCTTTGAATATTTGCCACTGCTTCTTATACCTGAAGTTGTCCCAATGTCTTGGATCAAAATGTGGATGGTGTGGTGTGGGGGATAAATTTGTGCTCACATTCATTGCTAATAATAGTGGCATATAGTTTATTGTTCTAAGAAATTGGAAGGATTCAAATTCTTTCCTAGTTTAACCCGTCAATATATCAAATATTGAGAACTTTCTTATCTTACTTCAGTTTTAGGGATAAAACATGGCTTTCCCCTACATTCATTAGGAACTCTAATTTGCAGCAGAAAGGAAAAAGTTTAATGTGAGTATGTCTCAGGTGACTAACAAAAGAATCGTAGTACCATTAATAAGCAAATTACTGGTGAACCGGTTTCATTAATTTTTTTCCTAAAGTAGCGACTGACACAATGAGGGATAAAAATTGACATGCAAAAGAAAGAGTTCTGCATAGCAATAAAGCCAAGTTGATCGAGGAGAAAAAAGGGCATGTGAAAAATTGCAAGGATCAAGAAAAATATTACAGGATTGTAAATGATAAAAATCAATTAACATAAAGAGATTCCTTTTCCCTATGACACAGTGGAAAAGCTTGAAGTGAAAAGGTAAAAATTATAAGAAATAAAAAACACCTGAAAGACAGAAGGTGTGCTAAACATAAAGTTGCTTCAACTTCAAGCTGTCATTCTATACCCTGTTTTTGGTGCTGAAGCTGGGACCCTTCTGTTGGCATTTCCAGGCTATTTCGCCTGTAGCCTTCCGATTAGTTTCTGCCATGAAGCAGCAGTAGAGGAAGACTGAAGGATAGAGGAAGAAAAGAGTTATTCTTTTCTGTTTGCTTCTCAAGGGCTTCCAGTCTTCCAGAACAGTGGTTCTTGTGAGCTTCACTCCAACAACCCTTCTTCACTCCGGCAGCAGCAGTTCCTTTCCATAATAGCAGCTGAGTCCACTTTGCAGCTTTTCCAGCACTTGCAGAACCATCCTTATCTAGTCCCCTCAGAGACACCAGCACCAGCTGAGCCAGCAGCTTCCCCTCCTCAGAGATCTGAGTCTGAGCGCCCTGGGGCCCCACCCCTCCGTTCTTTAGTGGGAACTGGGATGGGAGAGGCTTAGCGAAGTTGCCACATCTCAGTGTCTTTTACCTTTTCAGTCACCTAGTTAGCAACTGTATACTTAGGAATAAGAATATTTTTATTATTTATTGAGGTATATTTGGCAATTAAGAGTTGTACACATTTAAGGTATACAATTTGATGATTTAACATATATGTACATGAAATAATCACCACATTCAAACAAATTGGCATATCCATCTCTTAGGAGAGTTACCAACTTGTGCGTGTGTATGTGTGTGGTGAGAATATTTCAGATCTGACTTCTTAGTAAATTTCAACTACACAGGAAAGTATTGTTAACTATACTTACATTGTTGTACCTCAGATTTCCAGTATTTATTCATCTTACATAACTGAAACTTTGTACCTTTTAACCAACATCTCCCCATTTCCCCCACCCTCCCAGCCCCTGACGACCACCATTCTGCTCTCTGCTTCTATGTGCTTTAAATTTCACATATAAGTGAGATCGTGCAGTATTTGTCCTTCTGCACCTGGCTTATTGCACTTAGCATAATGTCTTCCAGGTTAGAAATTTTGCCATTTAAGACAACATGGATAAAACTGAAATAAGAATATATTTTACTTTAATTGTACTGTTCAAAATACTAGTTTTATTTTTCGTCTCCTGATTGGACCCTGATTCATACAAAATGTCGAAATAAAAAACCTAGACTTTGAATTCATTGCTGTTGAGCTTTTTTTTTTTTTTTTTGGATAACGTGGAAATATCATGTTCAGATTGAAGATCTTTGCCTAAACTCCATCATATCTTACTTTTATCAATGACTTCCTTACCAGTTAATCTCTACTTGTCTTTCAGGAATTAACTTAGATGTTGACCTTTTTCTGGTGTCTTCCATAACCCCCATAAATGGCTGAGGTAGCTCCACATCCACCTGCCCTGGTACCCAGTGAACACGTTATATAACTTACCATGCGGTTTAGAGGTACCCATTTACTTGCCTTTCTATTCTACTACATAGTAAACTCCTTGAGGAACTGAACCAACTTTATTCATTGGAAGTTGTGTGTACATTAGTATTACTGCCACATACTAGGTGCTCAACAAATAAGTATTGCATAAATAAATAAATGAATCTTTCAGAGATGGATTATTGTTTTCAGAATTATGGTTGCCAGATGTAACAAATAAAAATATAATCTCCATGTTAAATTTGAGTTTCAGTAAAACAATGAATAATTTATTTAGTGTAACTATGCCCCTACTATTACATTGCTAAAATAATATACATTATTTATCTGGGATTCAAATTTAACTGGGTGTCCTGTATTTTTCTGGCAACTGTAGTCTGAATGAAATATTTCTATTTCAAGACTGACTATCAATTAATTGAATTCTGGGGGGGAAATCTTATGCTTCATCTAACTGTTTTTCTCTGTAACTTTTGGTTTGAATATTCAGACATGATTCTTTTCAGTGCAAGGTGTTATGTAAAGATCTGTAATGTGGGTCCATTTAATCATACAATGAGTTATTAATTGAGTGGACAAAAGTGTCAGATGTTTTATAGAACAGTATATACATACTGAAATAATATGTGCACATACAGATGTATTCATTCACATTTGTGCCAGCTAGGAAAATTATAAGACTTTATTTTATTATGTCATTTGATGGATGGAGTGTGCCAATTGCCATATTAGGTAGACCTGATGCCCTAGATTCAAGATTAATGTTTTTCTAATCAGAGTGGAACATACTTCATCTCCCAGCAGGACACGTCTGGATGTCTATTGACAAGCCCTGTGGTGTGACTCACCGAGGCAAATATCAACCTGAAGGTCATCCTTTGAAAATTATACTGTTCCAGGCAGATCCAATAATGTCAATCCATCCTGGACCAGTCATCAGGTTTCTAAGACATTGTGGTCCTGGAATATAAATGTCTCAAGTGCAGTTTTTGACAGCTAATAATTGTTTAATAAACGATGGCTTCCTTTCCTAATGATTCTGAATCCACTTCATGAAAATGAAAAGATTGTTTCAGAGAAGTTTCTGGGCCCTGGAAGGCCAGTATTTTAGAATTATACCCTCTGCAATCGACCTAACATTCAGGATAGTTATGGTGGTTTAGTGGAATGTTGAAGCACATAGTTTTTCTTATAAAAAAATTCAGCTACCTGGAACCCTTAAGATATATTCTGGAAACTTATGGTACATAAGTATTTTTTATTACACTTACTTCAATTAGGCACTGGAATAGTCTATAAATAAAGAATGCTTTGTGTTGTTTACAATTTAAGAGTCATTATTATGGTCATCAATGCTAATATAGTCTAACTTCAAGTTTTGTGGCCTGAGAACCTGAATGAATGGAACCACCATTGAATAAGATAGGCGGGAAAAGGTGGAGATGAAGCAGATTTTGACAGGAGGTAGGGTTGGAAGGAGATTAAGAGTTCAGTTCTGAACATTTTAACTTAGAAAAATCTGTTAGACATCCTAAATGAGATGTCAAATAGGCAGTTGAAAAATGGGTCTGGAATTATAAGAGAAAATAGGACTAGAGTTATGTTTGGGGATCACCTCTATGCAGACGTTATTGAAAACCATGAGACCTGATGAAATCCCCAAGGGAAACAAGTAGATAAAAAAGATGACTGAGCCTTGAGTCATTCACTGAAACTTTTTTTTCCAGCTTTATCGAAGAATAATTGACAAATGTAATTGTATAGATTTAAAATGTGCAACTTGATGATTTGATATATATATATGTGTGTTTATATATATATACATTGTGAAGTGATTACCAAGATCAAGATAATTACATCCATCAGCTCACATCCTTAAAACTTTTTGTTGGATTTTTTTTGTCATTAATTCAAGCTTGAATGTAGGGGAGAAGAAGAGAAAGCAGCAAATGTGACTGAGAAACAGTCAAAGTGAGATAAGAAAACAAAGCGTGGTATTCTAGAATCTAAGAGACTAGTCTAATTATAAGAAAAGCATCAGACATAGCTAATTTGACGGACATACACACAACACCTAACACAATATGCCTCAAAAATCCCAAAGTCATGAAAAATAAGGAGAGATTGAAAAATTCACAGATGGGAAGAGGCTAATGGCACAATACAACCAAATGCAATGTAGTGTCCTGGACTGGATCCTGCAACAGGTAAAGGACATTAATGGAAAATCTGGTGAAATCTGAATAAATTCTAGGGTTTAGTCTAGAAAAATACTTCTTAAATACAAATATTTGAATATTAAAACAATATAGTAAATTGTTGATCTGAATAATATGTCAGTTCTTGGGTTGTTAGGGGAACGTCATTGGGTTCAACTAATTATAAGAATATTGATATAGGACATAACTGTACTACTTGGCAAACATTAGATGAAGAGTTACCAAATTTTTTAACAATGGCTTGGGACAAAGGGCTTTGTTCTAGTTTGAACTTTAATAGTCATTTGTAGAAATATAAACATATCCTGTGGCTGTCACTGTCAAATCAGATGTGTTCTTGCTTTCTCTCTGTATTTTTAATTAGTTTTAATTGCCCTAAGTGATCACAGAAGCAATGAAAGTGTAAATATTATACTGGGTTTCAATTTTACATCTAATTACACCTCAGATGATTTTTTTTCATTTATATATTGTACCTAGAGCCTTGGGTGATTGAAAGATATCTCCTGATTACATGCAGAAAAATTCTGACTTTCCTATACCCTCATTTAGCAATGTAACATATCTTTTGTAATATTTTAGAAATCATAGATATTTAAAGGTCACCCATATTACAAATGTATTTTATGTACTTATACTTACAGAGACACTCTATACATGAATGAAAAAAAAAAAGTGCTTTATCTCTGTTTGTGTGTTCAAACCTTTTTTCAAAAAGTTTTTGTGGTTCAGGGTTAGCATAATATGTGAAATGCTCCAGTGCACTTTTTCACTTCATTCTTCCACGGATTTATTTTTTTATGATAGGATTGTATTAAATAGTTATAAATCTTTTCCCTTTGGCTTGGTTATGGTTGACTGCTCTTTGCCAATCACATGTCCAGAGCCAGCAGTCTGGTTCAAAGGAGCAGTCAAAAGGCAAGAGATTCAAATATATGTAGGTTCAACCAGTGTTTATTAATGATTCCTTCTGAGACCTGAGAAAAGGCATTTGCCTTCTCTTTAAAACACACACACACACACACAGATTCTCCTATGCAAGATGTTGCATTCATACGCAATTGATAAAATGACTTCAGAATTTCATTTTTTCTGCTCTCCCTAACACAAATCTTGGAGGGCATTTGCATTTGAGAATATGAAAGTAATAGCTGTTTTAAGAGAAATTACGGAAGGCTTCTGGATATTGAAACTATCCTGTTGTAAAGTAAAAAGGGACAGAATAAATAAGGCTGAGAAATTTTGTTTTGTTTTGTTTTCAGAACTCTAAATTTTAGACCAAACTGAGTTATTCTAAACCAGCCTTGCATTAGATCATTCTGCTCTGTGGGTATGGCTTTTTAGGTTCCTAACTTCACTCCATCTCCTGAGTAATCATTTTGCTTGTTCAAAAAGCTTATTTATTTATTTTTTACAATGCACGGATGGCCAGACTGTGGCTCGATATGCTGTTTGGTCTACCATATTTTCAGCAGTAAGTCTCCCCCATCAACGTATTCAACTAGTGGTGTTTCCTTTTTTGTATATCCGTTCACACCTGGCGGCTAGACATTCATGTCAAAAGTATTTTGAGCTCTAAAGAGAGGATGTAGAGAGAGTAGTCCCAAGCATGTTAGCTGCCAAGGTGATCTGGTTTCTTTAATAGACTCTTAAAGAAACCTGGGTGTCTAAAATTAGCGCAAAGTAAAAAAGACAGATAAAAGGCAGTCTGTGGCAAAACAAGGTTTGTAATGAAAGATAATAGAGTAATTCAGAGTTAGAACACAGTTAAAAAGAAAATAGCCCAATTCCGTGTTACCTCATTTCAAACTGCAGTCTTGCATCTGCTGCTGCTTAGAAAATAAAACAATCTATAGCTAGTCATTTAGAAAGGTGTGAATCAAACAAATCTGTACTTTGGTGGAGTCCCAGTACCTTGTTAATCACAAAAATAAACAGATACAATATGTTTTGTCTCATTTTGATTAAGAAATAACAAATAGGCTTATGTCTCAACAAACTTGCCTAAAACTGGAAGAGGAAAATCACATCCGAATCTTGCTATTAAATATGGGTTAAGCTCTAAGAAGAATGTATTGACTTAAGAAAAAACGTAAGCTTCTAAAAATTTCAAAATACTCTATATAGATTATCAGATCAGAAAAATTACTACACTACATAGTACAAAAATATAATGTCCAGGCATATAAATGATTTAAATTATAGATATTTTGCATAAATACATTAAGTTATAATATTTAGTCCGCTGACACTTTAAGACCATGGCAGGAATCATTGTGCTAAGTTCTCACACCACTTATCTCTTTTACTCACGCTGAGTGTAAACCAGCTTAGACAACACACTTAGACAACAATCTTCATTAGCATTAAAGCATAGTTGTTAATATAGCAGGATGTTTTTCTGCATAAAGGAAAGTTGAGATGTTTTCTCGGTTGTGGAATATTTAGATTAACAACTGATTTGTAATTATATTAAGTTAAGTGGCTAATTTATCCAAGTGAATTATCGGCATAGATAGCCATGGGAGTTTAAGTAGTAAATTTAGACACAGTTATAATAGTTGCCAGCTGAGATCATTGGATGTGGTGTTCACTACTAATTTTTGTCATTTTGCTGGCTCTTTATATGTAACTACATTACATTGATTACGAATGACCTTGGAAATATATCCATTTAATTATAATGTGTGTTCTTCCAGAATCTTTAAACATTTTCTCAAGTATGACATGTTTGTGGGCAGAGTTTATATTAAAAGTATCACTAATAAGTTGGAGAAGCACTGTGCATCTGCATCCATTGTTTCTTGCTGTTCAGTGCTTAAAACATATAGATAATTGATGATTGATGATTGATGATAGATGGTAGATAGAGAGAGAGAGAGAGAGACGGGCGGATAAATTAATAGCTTTAGTCCATGCTATACTGTGATCTAATTTATTCATTTTAAGGCATCGTTATATTATAGCAGGGTACACAGCTCACCCCCTTACTCCAGTAACTCAGACTTAAACACAGAAATGTTTTAGCCCTCACTAGAAAATATTAGTTATCCATAACATCTTTTAGCAGGGCATTTTGGTAGGCTATTAGAGAGACTCTTTGGCTCAGTGTTTGGAGAAAAGCCAAAAATATGGACAATTCTATCTCTGAAAAGACATGGTACACTAGTATGTGGGTATGTTTTATTTCAATCCTGACTGATTTGACTATAGAATTTGACTCATTGCGTAAAATGCACAAACTTCTCAACCTGTACTTGGCTTAGTTTCTTCACCTATAAGATGAGGATAAAACTACAAAAAAAAAAAAAAAAAGGCTACTGCCAGGGCAGAATGAAATCAAAAAGTCCTTCCTAGAGTATAGACTCAATAAACAGTAATCGTTATTAAATTAATATCTTTAGAACTACTTTGGCACACTGGAAAGCTCTTTAGCCTACATATGAAGCCCCCTCCAGCATTCTTATTTGAATAACTTTAAATAAATCATTGAGGGGCAGCCCGGTGGAGCAGCGGTTTAGTCCGCGCTTGGCAGCCCGGGGTTCGCGAGTTCGGATCCCGGGAGCCCGCCGACGCACTGCCTGTTAGCCATGCCGTGGTGGCGTCCCATATAAAGTGGAGGAAGATGGGCACGGATGTTAGCCCAGGGCCAGTCTTCCTCAGCAAAAAGGGGAGGATTAGCAACAGATGTTAGCTCAGGCTGGTCTTCCTCACAAAAAAATAAATAAATAAATAAATAAATCCTTGAAACTCTTAGAGCCTTGGGTTCTTCATTGAGGAAGTATAATGTTTAAACTTCAGGTTAGACTAGAAGCAAAATAAAGATCAAAATAGTGCCTGTCGTAAATTCTCAGATTTTTGTAGGTAAGAAATAAAGTCAGCATTGAGAAATTCCAATGCAGCCATAGTTTCTTTCATGATCTGAGGTCTGGTGTTTATTTCTTGGATGACCGCTGTTGTAAAGACTGCCGAAAAGTAAAGAGAGAGAGAGGAAGTCTTACAATAGTCCTGTGCCTCACACCCCAAGAAGATGAGGTCCACAGTCTTGTAATTAAGTTAATAACTGGATCTCATTTCCGGTTTATGTCACTGTTGTTAGAAATTTCTGTCTTCTATATTTCATTTTCCACTGGTTTCTTATGCTAGGGTGTTCTCTCCTCACCCTAAATAATTTTAATTAGATAATTCTGGTCCTGACTTTTGCTGGTTGATCTCACATTCCCTGAGTCTCTGGTGAATTGCTTTGAATACTTGTTGATTCATTGATCAATACTCTCAATTCAATCAGCTCGAAATATATTTACTTAGAATTTTATTTGTGTTCTAATTCCCTGAAGTAAACTCTTTCTAATTTCCATTCTCCAGTTAACCTAGCACATTGGGTCACTCAACGTATTTCTGAATATCACTAAATTATGGTAATATGGGCGTATTCAAAAATCCATCATTACATGCAAAATATGATGATTGATAACTACATAGAAGTAGAGATGAAGACAATATGCATTTCATTTAAAAAATGTATACAGACACCAAAAAAACACTATATAGGAGAAGCCTAACACAATGTATATTATACAGATGACAAATATTTGTAAATCCTAATGTTGAAAATACTTGTTAAAATACGGTAGACACTTCTCAGTAATTTACTTGTTAGGTGGAAGAATGGCATAACATTCACACATCCATGGTAAATCTATTTTTCTTTTTTTTTTTTGGTGAGGAAGATTGTCCCTGAGCTAACACCTGTTACTAATCTTCCTTTTTTTGCTTGAGGAAGATTGTCACTGAGCTAATATTTGTGCCAATCTTTCTCTATTTTTTGTATGTGGGATTCCACCACAGCATGGCTTGATGAGCAGTATGTAGTTCAGGGCCCAGGATCTGAACACGTAAACCCTGGGCAGCTGAAGCTGAACATGAGAACTTAACCGCTATGCCACTGGGCGGGCCCTGTAACGTCTACTTTATGAATGGGACTAAACACAATAGATTGGAACAGGGTCTCATTCTCTATGGTACCTCTGGCTTGGTTTCATGTGGCATAAATACACATCTAACTCATCTTAATCTGCCTTACATATGTTAATATGGTGTTTAGCATCTCAGGCAAATGGAAGCATTTGTATCTTTTTTTTCTTTTTTGCTGAGGAAGATTCGCCCTGAGCTAACATCTGTGCCACTCTTCCTCTCTTTTGTATGTGAGCTGCTGCCACAGCATGGCCACTGACAGACAAGTGGTGTAGGTCGGCTCCCAGGAACCGAACCTGGGCAGCCAAAGCAGAGCGCATGGAATACTACCACTAGGCCATGGAGCGGGCCCCTGTATCTTATTTTTTGAAAAATTAATCTCATTCTTTTAGGGCCAAAATGTAATCTCAACACTTCTAATCTTGCTCATGTACTCAATTAAATAAAGTAAAATAAGAAACACTGTGCATTGTCATTGGTTAGAAATTGTTTCATAGCTGAATCACATGTTCATTTAATAAGAAGTGCTTCAATTCCGAGCACATGCTTCTGTGTAGTAAGTATGGGATAAAAGCCAAAGAAAATCTGCATTGTGTGTGCTTATTCCAGCATTGAATATTCTTACAGAGAGTGCGCTATTACGGTTTCTGTTCTCTGATTAGGAAGCCTGGCTTTTCAGTTCAAAAGCCCCCTGTGATTTGAGAGTGCAGGGAAAGTGTACAGTGGTGAAGTGACTTGCCGGACCATTGAAGTTCAATTTAAGCATGGAAGGCAGCTCTGGGGAAAGCACCGCTGCTCTAGTCTGTGAGGATGTCTGTATACCCTAAGCTGGTAGGGGGTACAGGGAAGTGATGGCAGAACCATGGGGCACCTTTGATTCACAATAAGATACTGCCTCTTTTAGAATGAGAAGCCACCTGTTGTTTGTCAAAAGGTACTACTTACTGATTATTGCTTTACATTTAACGCAAAGAACCCTTAGAAGTAGTTTTGTACAGCCAGGAGAGAATGCTTCCTTCTTAAAGAAATCAGAGCCGTCTTCTGGGGGCAGTGAAGGGGTGAGGAGATAGAGAGTATTGAGCTGCTTACTGCCAAGCACAGAAAAATGCTAATAAGATCCACGCTGAGAAAAGCTCTCACTCATCAGGGTGCATCATTGCAGACATTAAGCTGAGACTGTGAATTGCTGTTAGCCCAAACGGGAGAAAGGCTAATGAGAATTGTGCCAAGATGTATCTCCATTCACCCTGTGAATTGCTGTCTGGGGGCATGAGGTTTGCTCTATTATTTCTGAAATGATTTGCATAGCAAAAATTACCTGGTGACCTAGGAAAATCTATTAGTACATGATCAAGGTATACTGATATTGATAAGTTATTTGCCGATAAATATCAAATGCTAAGGAATAACTATATGATTTAATAATCAAAGGCATAAATGCAGGCACATTAATTATATAAATAATAATCTAGTGTTTGCTCTGAGAGGTTCTGAATCTCAATGAACTGAGATTAATATGAGACCAAAGAAAATCTGAACAGGGCCATTTCCTGGCTTTTCAAAAGAAATTTTATATAAGGCCATGAAGATAATCCATTTCCTTCCCTCAGTTTTTGACAATAATGCAACATATACCATCTATAACTGAGGTAATTTGGAAACAGGTAGACCCTCAATCTTTTCTGTTTTATGAGAAACAAAACAGATAATAGCATGGAGTGTCCTATTCCAAAGTAACTGGATTGATGCTGATAATTGCATAATTCCTTTTATTTTAACATTGTCACTTGGCTTCTGCATCTCTCCTCAAGTGCATGTGTATGAGAGCACAAGGTACATGATCAATGAAATGTTAGAGGAAATTGAGTACAGTAGATTTCCCTGGTGTTGCTTAAGATGCATGGGTTAAGCTGTGCTAACGAGCACACTTCATTTTAATTGCCAATAACTCTTGGGATTATCTGATAAACATGAAAAATATTTTTCCCTTTCTATGTAAAATCCTGATTTAAAACATGCCTTCTAGTGCAATCAGGTAGAAATTAATAAAGAGGCAGTTTAAGGTAGTAAAACTTTGGGAAATCTAAATTATACTTTTTGTTCTTTTGCTAATTAGCTTCCCTGGGGGCAATGACTTCACTTGCGTGTGCCTCATTTTTTTATAAAGTAAGGGTCTGCAACATTCATTAAAATTTCAGAACTATAATAAAGTGTGGATTCTACGTATAAGCAGGGAATTAAGTTTCTCCCTCACTCATTTGATAGTTCAGAAATAGGAGTGCTCTAAGATTATTTAGTGTGTGTGTGGTAGTGATCTGGGAATGTCCTATCTGTGGAAATTTCCTGATCATCAGTGTTGGGTTTTCTAGTTCTCAGTTGTATCAGTTTCTTTGATGTTTTCCAAAACAATTAAGAAACCTGTTTAGGAGTCAGATAGAAAATGTGGCTTTGTTCAGAAGCAAATTTTAACTTCCAGTTCTCCACCTTAAATTTAACTTATCTACTCAAAACTACTGGTCTTTATGCTTTTAAAAGAAAAATGCCCTGGGCATGTGTTTAAAATGGTAAGGGAAACTTTATTCAAGACTATTGCAATAGGAGTCAGGACTATTGCCATAGGGTGGAGAGAATGAATTCAACTTTGCTGAAACAAAATGCAGAAGTTTCAAGCCTGGGATGAGTTAGTGGAGAAGTACTGGAGGACTTCATGGGAGAGGCTGGTTAAGATAATTATACCATTAATGTTTGCTCATTGTCATTCATCTAAGTTAGGCTCCTAGACTCCTACAGAGACTGGGAAATAGGAGCTCTGTTTTTCTTGATGGTTACATTTCAAAGGGATGGCTCCCAGGTCATTGTGAAAGATATTCCTGTATTATGGAAGATTTGCGTCTCAAAAGGGTAGAGGAAGAATGTACAATTTCATTTTCCAAAGTAAATGCTCTATGAAAATGGAAGTCAGATGCCTAAAGTCAGGAATTAGCCTGCTAAAATTTAGTCAAGCTGAGGGGAATCATCTTGGTCTTGCCACAGGTGGAAACCTGCCCTTATAGGGCTACTAAATGCAGGCAACAAAGGAAAGATTCCTCTCTCTTCTTTTCCTTCACCCCCCCCCACACACAAATGGGGTGATCCTGATAAGAGAGGGAGACAGAAAGACTACAGCCAGTACATTCGGGGTCCTTCTATCAAATCTCCTAACACAAAAACCACTCTTTCTCTGGTGGAGAGGTCTAAGTGAAGGCATATGAGAAGAAAGAAAGGTCAGAAATGTTCTCTGAAAAACTGCTTCCATTGGAAGAATATGCAAAATCCTCATAACCTTAAAAAGACATGAAAACTTGGACACTATCACTTATTTTTAATTCCTAACCATAATCAAAGAACATATGGGATCTATATAAAATAGATGGTTTAATATCTTTGCTACTAATTATATCATCTCTTGTCATTTCTATGTCTGTTTCTATTGAATTTTCACCTCATTATGGCTAATCTTTTTTTTTTTTTTGTATGTTGGGTGATTTTTTTATTAGATGCTGGACTCTTTTGTACACATGTAAGTATTTTGGTATTTTATCTGGACACGGTTATGTTTCTTGGGAACAGTTCAATCAATTTGAGATTTGCTTTTGAGATTTTATTAGGTGGCATTGGAACAGCCTTGCATTTAAGGCTAATTTGGCCCCATTACTGAAGCAATATCTTTCTGAGGACTCGACTGGCTACCTTGGGTTACATGGTCTCCGATAATATTTGCACCTACTCCTCTGTGGTCCTTCTTATAGTTTCCTCATGCAGACAAAGACTCAAGGGAAACCTCTGGAGATCTAAGTATTCTTCCTCTCTGAGCAACCCTTTCCTCTCTGGTAGTTTGCCTCCCTGTACCTGAATTCTGTCTCCTCAACTCGACAAGATCCCCAGACTCTCTGTTTCCCCTCTTGGCTTGTGGCTGAGAAACTCTCCATACAGTGAACTGGGCACTTGTGTTCACTTGGTTTATTTCTCATTTCTCAGAGACAACTGTCCTAAACTGTCTTTTGTCCAATGGCTAAAAACCATTGTTTCCTGTATTTTATACATTGCTTTAGTTATTTAATGTGGAAGGTTAAATCTTGTCCCTGCTACTTTGTCATGACTATAAATCTCATCATTAGCGTTTCACACAGCATGTGTGAATGTATGTAGAAAGCGGAGTGCCAAAGTAAAGATTGGTAAAAGTGAATCGAAGAGAAGAAATGAAGATTTAGTCTATCATATAATTCCCCTGTGATTTAGCTTAGAATAATGAAATATTGAAATATACAAAACAACTTTAACCACACTTTGTTCCAGAGAACATGTGCTTTGAGAAACATTAGGTGTTTATGTCGGGATGATATTTTCAAAAAAGCCCTGGTAGTGATGTCTTCTAAATTTTATTGTTGAAAAGTCCTCATAAGCATTTGGATATTTACCATCTGTGTGATCTTTGAGCAGTCACTTAACTTCTCTGTATTTCAGTTTTGCTCTTTAAAATAGTGTTGATAATAGTACCTCCCTTATCAAGCAAATTCTAAAGATTAAAACGATTTCATAAAAATAAAGAGGTTATAACTGTACATGGCACATAGTAAGTGCCATATAATGTTAGCGATATTTAGCAGTCTGACAAGTCCTACAGTTAAACTCACACACACACATATTACTGTTTATATTATCTTAACAGTTAAACATACCAGTGTATGAGGAAGAGGCTTTCAGCTCAGAAAGTGTGTTACCAATTGTCATTTGACTCTATCTGTTTGAGAAGCATTGATACAAAGAAAAGGAAAGACTACATGTTCTCCTGATTTTTCTCCGTAAATACTACTTTTCACAGCTACATTTTTGTTAAGTCTTGATACAGGTTTTATTCTCAATGAGGTACCCACGATAGGTTCTCTGAAAGTCTCCGTGAAGTCTGGACAGGGTTCAGATATTTAACACCTCACTCTTGGAGTGTTTTGCAACCTCATATTTAATGGTATCCTGATAGATGGATTTCTATGGGGATGGAAATACTTGATAAAGTGTCACCCTGTTCACAAAAGTCTCTCCCTAAACAAGAGACAGACTTTCAATATCTCTGTGGCAGTTTCAAAGTTGATGGTGGTGCATTAGTTATGTATCCCATAACCTGAAATAAATGTAGAAGTTAGACCCATGCCAGATGGGTTATGGTTAGAAAATTTCTCCTCAACGTGGTGAATTTTGCTGGGCTTTAACTATTAGAAGAAGGCAAGGCTTACAGTTTGAATGTGTCAAGACATCTCTGATCTTTTAATAGTCAGCACACCAGAAGGAATCTGGCCCAATAGAGGCTTGAATTAATTTTATTTAGGATAATTCAGCAGGGGCTTTTGCATCAATTGATCATCATCTGGACAGATGATTGAGAAACTCCTAATTACAAATCTCAGTGAGGACATTCTGCTACTGGGAGAGAGGAGTGATGTGAAGGCGGAACTAATGACCTAACTCTGGTCCATTGTGACTGGGAATAACAGTAATTTCCGCTAACTGCCCTGCATGAGACCTGGAATCATATGGAATTTTGCATTATTGTTTCATGCTGTGCAACACAGCCACCTGACAACTACCAAGAAAAAAAATAGTCTATGAAACGCAGGTTAATATTAATCATTGTATTGGGGTACTTCTTCTCATTTACATTGCACTCCTTTTCATTTAATCCAATAGAGTGAAGTTTCTGTTACTTTCCAGTAATTTGAATTATAATGATCAGTCCATGTTTAAAAAAAAATGATTGTACGTGTTTTAATGGTGAGGAAAACGGTGATTCTATCTTTAATCAAAGAGTGCAAACTTCACACATCACCTCCAAACAAATCTGTATATGTTTGCATTGAGAAATTTAACATATTCACTTAGATTAGTCTGTGTTCTTAAATTATTTCTGACATTGTATATTAATTTTAATCCTCTTCCTTAGTGACTGAAATATAACCTTATGTAATTTTCATGCTTACTAGACCCGTGGGGAAATTTTGTATATGGATTTCAGTCATTTCATTAGTAGCATACACCTAAATATTAGCAGTGAGGTTGTGGCACTACTTTATTTGTTCTTTTCCATGGTCTTAATGAAGAATGTAGTTCTGTTAGAATACTCAGCGTGCAGATAAATTTGTAAGTAACTTCTACTCTGTGTTTGCTGCCATTGACATTAACACAATTTCAAAACTGTCTGTGGTAGGCAGTCAAAAGTAATGTCTTCCAGACTTTTTCGCACAACTCTTAGGTTTCCCCTATCATCTTGCTACAGTGGCCGCTATTTATCTAGTGTAAAATAGAGGGAAAGTGTGGAATGCACTCAACTACTATGAACTGATAACTTAAAATGTGAAAGAAAGGAAAAAAGTAAACCATTATTTTTAATACTATTCGTGAGATTGACGAAAACAAAATTTTGCTCTACTTCTGATACTACAAGGTGGCCACAGTGTCTGGAAATGCAGGTGATTATATATATGTATATTATTTATTTCATAAATATTATGAAATATATAATATAAATTAATAATTTAAATGTATATTACATATAATGGTTTTATATATTATAAATATATATATGAAATATGGTTTATTAATATTTTAACACAATGAATCAATACATTAAATGTTCCATAATATGTTTAATATGTGATTCCTCATAATTCAATCACATATTGCATCTGTGCAATAGGATATATGTATCTACGATGTGTACCCTCAGATGATTTGTGTCTCTGATTATCATTGCATAAACCTGTGCCTGTGGCATGACTCAGAAGAAATAACCATGAGGTTTCAAGTTGATTTAAAAAACCCCTAATATCTATGTTTTTACAATTTAAGTCAATTATTTACTTTAACTTACTGTTTGATAAAACTAAAAAAAAAAATAAGTTAAATGATTACTAGGCCACTATAATATGTGACTTATTAAAAACCTATTTTAAGATATTTTGGTAATTTTCAGCAAAGTACTAAGAGTTCTCTCATAGTTACATCATAAACACCAAATTCATTATGCAATATGAGATTCAGAATGCTGTTCTTGTCAAAAGGAATTCAATGTTAGAATGCTCTTCTCTCAGAGTAGGAACAAAAATATTTATTTGTAATATTTTATGTTACTAATTAGCTAGGTTAGTTATTTTCTGATAAAACAAAGTTTTTCCAGTGTAATGTGCGTTTGTTATTTTTTGGCCACCCAATACATAGACCCCTTACCTCTACTTCTGCTAATAGGAATTTGGAGAACTCCTTTCTCCATATTTGGTCATAAATTTTTGGTGGATCTCATAGTTCCACGTCTACAACAGTTTATCTTATCCCCTTTACCACAGTTTTTGCTTCATGAATTTACTTAATGCAACCAGAGCAAAAGGATTCAATAACGTTTCTGATGAGAATTCTTCATAAGAGCCTCTTATTGTTTTTCCTAATACACTACACATAAAAGTTAAAAGAGCTGAAGTTGAGTCTGCGGTATTTTTACCTGATAATAAAACTACCACAGGGGGAGACAATGCTGAGAGACAGACAAAAACTGACTCATGGTAAAATTGAGCTCTGAAGCCAGCCATGACTTATGTTAGCCTTGCCAGTGGAAGTTTTAATATAAATGTGAAAAGAAATTTCCTTTTTGTCTAGGCCAGTTGATATTAGTTTTCGTTTGGTAAGCAAAAAGCAGAAATTCACACCTTGACTGGATTTACCATCTCTTCACACAGTCTCCTGCTCAGGGAATCATGCCTGGGATAAGCCAATATTGGAAGAAAGGTCAATATCTACTGTCAGTTGGGCCCATAGGTAGGGTGGTCAATAATTATGGGTTGAAAACCAAAGCTAAGACAGTGAGCTTCCATAGAATGTTGCACTTATACTTAAAAGAAAAAAAAAAAAATTCCTACTTGAAGTGTGGGTCAGAGAAAAACAAGCCCATACAGAGATTCTAAGTAACAGTAATTATGGAGTGTGGGAAATTGAGGTCTTTCAACCCAGCATATATGCCAAGTCCTGCTTTGCTGTGATCTGCCCTGTCATGGTTCTTGTTCTTCATAAGGATAGATTTCAGGCTTTTCTCTGAATGACTACATAAACTTCCATTTTAGGAGATAATTTAACCAGTCTGCTTCAGGGGAAAAAATAACCTAATTAAAACATTTCACTTTAATACCATATGGGTTTATATCTTCCAGACATAGTTTTTACTTTAGATCATTGAAATATTTTGAATACCCTTATTTTTTTATCATCTTATTCCAACCTTAAGATTATTTGGGCATGGTGGTGATGTTTACAGGAGTGTTGATTTTTGTCAAAACTCATAAACGTATATACGAAGTAGGGTAAATTAAATTCTAAAGAATGTAAATTATACCTAAATAAAAATATATGTGACTGGGAACATTGCACAGGTGGTCATCATCATCGGTCATCATTGTCATCATCCTCATAATTCCCTTCCAGTGATAGGATGAATTGTGGATGGAGGTATCAATGATGCAAAAATGGCAAAATACTCATAACTGCTAAAGCCGGGTAATAGAGGTTTATTACAATGTTGGTTTAATTTGTATATGTTTCAATTTTTTGGGAAATAAAAGTAAAAATCTTAGCAAACATAGACACACATTGCACACACCAAACAAAAATATTATTTGGACATTGCATGAGCTATTATCAAAACTAGAAAGATGCCAATCCTAAAGCTTTGCTTAACATTCTCTAGATTATTTGCCAAACCTGCAGCTAAAATTGCCTAAAATTCACCCATCTCAGGTAATGTACCTATGAGGGATGAGGCATGCCTTTATTTTAGGCAATGGTACAAAAATATCTAAAAAGACAAGTCGACTACTTTTACGGTGTCTAGGGAAAAACTAGTAACATAATAGAATGGTAAAAGTTCATGAAAATTTAGAATGTAAAATTCTGGGTTTGGGGCCTGATTCTATCACTTACCAGCTGTGTAAGCTTATGGAAGTAATTTAACCTCTCTGAGGCCCAGTTTCATCAGTAAAATGTCAATGAAAGCACATGCATCATAACATTGTATTGAGGAAAAATTGGAATAATGCATCCAAGAGCTATTTGTAAAACTGAAATCGTGGTTATTATTCACTCTTATTTTGTGTCTTAGAAACTTTTTTGAAGAGCAATGCATAACCAGCAACTCGCTCACTTATTCTGCAATTTGTAAAGAATTCAAAATGTTGGGAAGTGTCATTTCTTTTATCTGGTGTTTTTCTTTTTGATTTTGTAGTTCACAGACAGCAGCAGTCAATTACTACCCTAGCTCCAAATGCTTTAATAAAATCATCTGTACACTCAGAACAAATAACAACCTGAATTGAGAAATACATTGTTGATTAAAATATGGCATAGCACAAAGTATTTCATAAAAGTACGTAGACTGCATTGTCCAATACATCAGTCTATTTATTTCACCGAGAATGCATAAGAGAAGAATAGTTTCCTTTATAAAACACGCACATACATCATTGATTTTGTAAATTGTATTTCTCAGTGAGGAATAGATTATAGATAGCTTTGGGGGAGACAGCCGAGATGTTGAAAGACAGATGAACTTGGCACCAGGTCTTTCCTTTACTAGTCTTTAAGTATTTGACCTTGAATATTCACCTACTTGTCAGAGCATTAGGTAATTGGTATTCAGAAGAGTAATTATAGTTGCTACTTCAACTCTTGTTACTCCAAAGGTTGTGATAAACATTTCATTAACTGAGAAATGTATGTATCTCCTCTATAATATATTGTTATTGAATTTAATAAATACTACACGAATTAATGAAAAATTCATTTTTGCTTTTTTCTCCCTCTTTAGAAATGACTTCATTTTAATCTGAAAATAATCAAATATTTTGATAAATTATATCAGGTTTTATCAAAGAGATTTTTCACCATGAAGGATAGATAAATATTCTAATTGTGGTAAGTCTCAATCTTCTGGGATTGTAGAATTTAAAATATTCCCCTACTTTTACGATAATAAAAGTATTTTTCTTCAGCAAAATTTTGTTAAAAAATGACTTTAACTTCTGTTTAATAGACAGCCCATATTTCAACAAACTCCCAGGTATAGCATTTGTAAAATGAATATGCATATAAAGAAGTGTATATATATTAATATACAGAATAGGTATATGTTTCTGCCTTTGCCTATCATTATCATGTAATATCTTAATATCACTTGACTTATGTGATATAGAAAAGGCACCTACAGGAAATATATTCATATTTTCTTTGGTCTTATAATACAGCCATGCACCATATAATGACATTTTGGTCAACAACTGAACTTACACAAATCTAGATTTGTGTAAGTAAACTCTATGATCGCACAACAACAAAATCTCCTAACGATGCATTTTTCAGAACGTACCCCCATTGTTAAGTGACGCATGACTGTAATCTACTACTTTCAATCCTGTTCCGACTTATCCAATTGAAATTTATAATTGTAGTTTTAAGGTGAAATATGTTTTTATTTCAAATTAATAGTAGTATCAGAAATATACAGTCTCGTGTAGTACATAATGTATCTATGAGCAGTGTCATGTTGATAATAAAAATAGAAACAAGTTTCTAATTTTTTCGTAAGTAGCCATGAAGACGCAAGATGGCAGTACTAGTCTTTACGAGTTCTGGAAATATGGCAATGCACCTGAAAACTTTTAATGCATTTCTCCTGTTTTTCTTCTCTGTATTTGTAAAGGACCTTTCATCTCCATGCATAAACTTTCACCAGTTTTGTGGAATTAAAAAAATTGCTAATGGGGGTGTGTTATCTATTTATTTATTGGCAGCCACTGCATTTAGTAAAAGTAATTCATCTTTAAAACAACTTCAATTTCCTCATCCATATAATGAGCACGTTGGTCTAGATAACCTTTAATTTTCTTCCACTGCTGGATATCTATAACATTTATTAAATCAGGAGTTGAACATTTCAAATGAACTTTGCTATATCTTAATGATTAAATGCATTCAAAATTGGACGTAAGAATGGCAGTGGGCTTCCACCTTGTTCAGTGGTTGAATAAAGATCAGTGGTGGCTCTGACAACTCAATCTTCAATAGATTTGGAATATTTAGATGCCTCTAACTTTTATGTAAAAGGCAAATATATTTATCATCATTTAACATTTCTGTGACCACTGGTAGGCAGTCTGTGTCAAGAAATACAGGATATACCATCCTATTTTATTAAAAAGTGTCAAGCATGGGATCTACCCACTTCCCATTTTCCCATGGCCAAATAACTCTTTCTTTCTAATTCTGCTGATTTTAGAGGAATTGAGGACTATTTTCTTTTCCAGAGGTAGTATGGTAGCAGCTTATCCATTTCTGTTTCTGGTTTTTCGGGGTTTTTTTCCTCCTCAGGAAATAAATGTAGGCTCAGGATTTTTTCTTAGTCTCTTTGGGCTTCTATAACAAACTACCATAGACTAGGTTGGCTTATAAACAACAGAAATTTACTTCTCACAGTTCTGGAGATTGGTAGTCTAAGATCAAGGTGCTGGCCGATTTGGTCCCTGGTGAGGGATCACTTTCTAGTTCACAGACAGCTGTCTTTTCACTCTATCCTCACCCGGTGGAAGGGGCAAGGGAACTCCTTGCAGTTTCTTTTATTAGGGCTCTAATCCCACTCAGGAGGGCTCCACCCTTATAACCTTATCACCTTCCAAAGACCCCACTTCCAAATACCATCTCCTTGGGGATTAAGGTTTAACATATGAATTTGGGGAGACACAAACATTCTAGCATTTTCTATTCTGTATTTTTAATCTCAATTTGATTTACTCTCCACCTATTCTCTAATTTAGCAAACTACTATAGGAAAACAGCCCCACCATGGCACCATGACCACAATACATGTGTCCATATAGGCCAAGCAGACAAGTCTCACATGCAGTCTGACCAAGTCTTTGTGTAACACCCTGAAATCCTCCAAGGAGTGTGGCAAGATGGGCAGTCTTGTGAAGAATTGTCACAAGGCTACTTTCCATTCACTTCTCCATCTTGTGGGAGGCTACTACAAAGTGGTTTCTCATTCATCTCCCTGGTTCCAGTGAGCCATGGTGCTTTCCACCGCATCCTCCTTAGGGTACAGCTGCAGGCTATAAAGCTGCTTAGTTGCAGTGTAGAATCTGCTCCTCCGTGACACGGTTGCTTACCTCTCATGTTATCTATATCTGCCCGTTCCAGTTTGGCGTCGTCTTGTGGATATAGGAAGCTGACATCACACAGCTCTTGCTTATTTCTTTTCAATCCATTTGGGCTTATTGTATTCTTATTGGCCAAATCTATGGACTGTGACAAGCCAGCCTAGCAGCTGCAGTATTTTCTGCTCTTTAGGGACAACCTGACTACCTCCAAATGCCATGTCGAGGAATCTAAACACATTAAGGACTCCACAAGATCTTATGTGATAGAAAAAGGAAAAATGTAGCAACATATACTCTTACTTTTATTTTGTCATAAAATCACCCATGATAGTAATTCTGTTGTATTTTTCTCTTTTGAGAAGACACAGTCCATATCATAAGAGAACCTTTACTTGAACTTCCTGTTACTGCTAGATGACATTCTATTTTCTGCCTTCATTTTACCGGAATGCTTTTGAAACTAGTACTAGCACCGCCTTCACTATCTCTTTACCTATTCCTGCCCTTAGACCCAGAAATATAAGTTGTACACTTACCTTCTGATGAAAACGGACTTTTTATAATTTCAGAGATTCTATGGCAAATGAGTTGGTCTCAGTATTTGTCCTACATAGACTCTGGAGCATTCTGTACTTTGACTCGATTTCTAAAAGCTCCTTTTATTTATTTAATGGCATTCTAATCATCATACTGTCTTGTATTTAATAAAATCCTCCTTTACTTTCCACTAGCTTCTGTTCCTTTTTAAATTTTCTCAGTGTTTTCTAAGTTTTAGTTTTCAGCCCTTCACTTTTCTTTTCATGCACATTCCTACCTTCCAGAAAAAAGGAAGGAAAATCACTTCCAGAATTGTGTGGTATATGTCCTACCGTTACATAGTACACCAACTATATGGAATTATTATGCAAGGTGGTCTTAATACTTGATGATAAAGTAAAGTGGGGATTTTTGTTTCTGACCAAGATATAGGAACAGGAACCAAACTTACCTACTTGCTTGAAATAGCAACAACAACAAAGACAAAATATATAAAACGAATGTCTTTGAAACACAAGATATCAAGCAACAATGAACAGTGATACTTGAGAGATGGAGGAAAAAAATAGGTAAGCTGTATGATTGTCCCGGATTACAACTTGAGAGACGTCCCAGGCTATGGTGTGAGGAGAATGAACGGAGGTGGAACCCCAGAGATTAGGCGAGTTGAGAAGATGGAAATCATATTTTGAGGAGAACAAGGAAATTAGAGGTCAGAAGACAGAGTAATGGAGAGAATACACTTTCACAGAAAGTGTTTTCTCTAGAGTTATGTGGAGGTTGCTCCTCAAGAATTCAACTTTCTGATCAATGAATAAGTGGGGAGAAACTACTTGAGGCTAAGAAAATCACCATCAGAAACGACATTCGACACAGGACTGAGAACAAAGTCTTTTCCCAATAGCCTAAGTGGCAAACCTAAAAATTTATGGGTATTTGGGCAGAGTAGTTAGACTAAACACTACATTAGTCCTGTCTTACAACTTTTAAAAGTAATATCTAAATGGACCAAGCTACAAATTATAAAGAAAATTTACTGTAGCCAAAGCTCAAGTAGGAATACAAAACTATCTGGCACCCAACAGTCTACCTTCACAATTTCTAGCATCCAGTAAAAACACCCACCAGACATGAAAAGAAGCAGAAAAGGGCAACTAATAATAAGGAGGAAAATCAAACAATTAAATCCACCATCTGGGCAAGAGGTTAAAATTAGTCAAAAATTATTTAAATCATTACTATAAATGTATTTTATATGTTCAAAAGTTAAGAAGAGACATGGAAAATGCAAAAAAAAAGGGCGGGAAAGAATGAAAGCAAAAACTGTATTTATAGAAATTAAAAACTGTAACATCTGAGATGAAACATGCACTGGATGGGTATAATGGCATACTCTACACTGAAGAAATAAACATTAGTGAACTTGATATCACAGTAATAAACACTATTCAAAATGAAACATATACAAAAATAAATTTTAGGAAATGAAAATCATTAATAAATGTGTGAAAATTTTGAGGGGCCAAATATACATGTAATTGGAGTCACTGAAGGGGATAGGGCAAAAATAATACTTGATGAAATAACGACTGAAAAATTTCCAATTTGATGAGAACTGTACACCCATAGATCTAAGAAATTCAATGAAACCCATGGCGAGTGGCGTAGCAGTTAAGTTTGCATGCTCTACTTATGTGGCCTGGAGTTCACAGGTTCAGATCCCGGGCATGGACCAACACACTGCTTGTCAAGCCACACTGCGGCAGCATCCCATATAAAGTAGAGGAAGATGGGCATGGATGTTAGCCCAGTGCCAATCTTCCTCAGCTAATTGAGGAGGATTGGCAACAGATGTTAGCTCAGGGCTTCCTTCCTCACACATACCCAAAAAATTCAAATACACACATAGAATATGATCCTGGTATTCCATTACTAGGCATTTATCCAAGAGAAATTGAAGCATGTGTTCAAACAAGACTTGTACAAAAATGTTCATGCTCATAACAGCTTTATTTCTAATAGCCTAAAACATAAATAAAACAAATGTATATTATCAGGTAAATGGATAAACAAATTTTGGTGTATTGCTACGATATACTGCTATTCAGTAATAATAAAAAGTAAACTATTGGTTTATTTACAAATATGGATGACTCTAAAAATAATGATTTAGAGTGAAATAAGTCAGATAAAAAAGGGTACACATTGTATGGTTACCTTTAACTAACTTCTAGATAATTTGATTTAATCTAGTGTGCAGAAAGAGATCAGTGGTTGCTTGAGGAGGGCAGGGCGTGGGGGGTAAGAACAGAAGAGAGAAAATGCAAGGGGTATGAGAAAACTTTTGTGGTTGATGGATATGTTCACAATCTTGATTCGTAGCGGTTTCATATGTCAAAATTTATAGATGATAAATTTTGAACATGAGCAGTTCTATTTTATGTCAATTATATCTCAATATAGCTATAAAAAAATGCTTGAAGATCCTCTTTTTGCCCTCTGACTGAAATAATACTTGTAAAATTTTCTGAGGGGTAAATAGATGAAATAACACAAAAACTCATTGCCAGATTTTCTTTCAACTGACAATCACTGGCACTTGACTTCATGTAACCCAAACTATTCACATCATTTTATGAATGCATTTAATCAATCAAAATTTATTAAAAATGTACCATGTGCCATGTAGATAAAAAGATAAAAAAACATAGAAATGCTTATTCTGAGAGAGCTCACAACTTCATGGTTTTCACAAGAGCCAGGTCTGATCTGCTACTCAGAGAGCGTTCTTCCTCCTTCGTCTTCCTTCCTTTCTTTTGCATACCTACTAATATTTCTCCTTTTCCTGCATCTAGGCATGCATTTTTACCTTTTATTTTCTTCTCCTCCTTTTGATTTACACTTGTGGATCCACTGAATCCAGCTAATTTATTCCTGTTACTCCTCTCCTTTCCAGAGTCTAAAGTCAGGACCCCCTAGGAAGGATGGGGTTAGTTAGTGATTATCTGTGATTCTACAAATTCCAGGTTGGTCAAGTCAAATTCAAGTTAGAGAACTAAAGAAACCAAAAACTCCATTTCACTCTCCTCTACTTTAGCCAATGATGCATTCCTAACCATTTGGGTCATTTTGATGTATACTAACTTGTACTTTTAGCCGGCATGAAATAATAGAAAATAATTAATAATTATTGGGTAATTACTATTATAACCCCATTTTACATATGCAGAAATGGAGGCATGGAGAGATTAAGTAACTTGCCCAAAGAGATCCAGCGATCCAGGCAATCTAGCTTCACAGTGTGTGCACGTGTGGAAAGTACTGAGAAGAAAAGAGCTAATAGCCAATATTCCAGTAATTCAGAGAAGCAGGGACAGATCTATAAGATAGTCTTTATTTTCTTATTTCCTGTACCTGAGGACTCAACCTCAAATTATTTTCCAGACCTCCTTGGTATTTGCAATTCCATCACCCACTAAATAGAGGAGAGTGAGCAGACACCGAGTAGCAGAGAGGAAAACAAGCAAATGTTGGTTTGTGAAACTGTTATTTAGTTCCAAATACTAATTCAAAAGAAAATTAAGGATAAAGGGATGAAAAATGTGTGTCTGAGTGCAAATGGCTGCTGCTGTATTCTTCAAACACAAAAGCAAAAGAACAGGGATTTTCAGAAATCCAACAACTAAATGTGGGTGCTAGCCAATGCAGAAACAAACAAAAAAGCATTAATTTGAAAATTCCTTGCCTTCTAGACCTACCACTTCACTTTATCTAGCAAAATAAGAAAATCAACATCCCCACCCAGAACCTGAGAGAAATAATTAAAAATCCTAGCTACCCTGGGTTTCTTTCTTGTGTCAGGGTTCATGTGGGAATGTTAAAGTCAACTGAAAGCAGAGAGTAGACCTAAATGACCCTGATTCGGTGCAAACTTTGAAAAGGTATGGAAGCTTTAAAGAAAGTCATCATAATTCTCTGAATTGCAGGTATTTTCACTTTAGGCAGCCTGCCAAAGCTCTTTCATGCCAGTGAAAGTAAGCTGTGTGTACGACTTTTTGATGGTATTGCCCATGATAAACCTTAAATGGTAAGGGAGTTCATTTCAGATACAGATCTGAAACTAACTTATCAAACTTATCTGGTCAGAAAATCTTGCTGTAAATCTTTCAAAAACAAGATGACTTGTGAGATTTTTGGTAATCCTGGATTGTGTCTGGGGAGAAAATGTGACAGGAGCAGTTGTCTCTATGGTTTCAGCTAAGACTAGGAAATTCATGACCCAGAGAAATATAAATCCACACGTGAGCAAGACTATCAAGACTTCCCAGAGTCCGTAATGTAAGAAGGATTAAAAGGTGTGTGCTTAGTGAAGTTGAAGTTTTATTTACCCCAAGGAGTTTCCACTTTGTTCCAGGAGGTTATCAAGAGGATGTGACCACAGATTGACCCAGGAGCTGGACCCAGGCATTTAGAGGCGCCCACCTCATCCCCTGTCTTTGGAATGTGCATTCCGCTTGCCTTCCCCTCCCCAGAAAGTGTCCCAAGAATACAGCCTTGAGGTAACAACGTGGTAATGAGACTATCCAGACTGGGTATGTGGCTAAACCCAGTTAAACCTTCTATATAAACTTTCAAGATTTGGACAGTTGGGGGGAAAACTGCTCACCTTGCCATCGACTGAGACAAGCCTTGTAAGTTCCCTTGCTGATTAAAACAACCACCTACCAATCTGGAGTGGTCTGCTTTTTTCTTGGGTCTCTCCCTGGCCTCCCCGAGTGGGGGTGGGTTTCAGATTATACCCCAAAGCTCCGAGGCAGGTTGCCTAAGAACAACCATCAAATTCATTGCACCCAATAGTATTAAAATTTAAAGACTAAAATAGAAATAATTCAAATTTATTATGAATTTTTCTTCAAAATCAAGGCCTGACCTACAGTCTTGTTTTGCAGAGATGATGCATAAAAAGGTAGTGCATATCTCAAAAGTGTCATCTGACCTTTCTAGTGATCTAGATGAGCTAACTTGATTGAAAAAAGGGGGACCTAATCTCAAAAGCTAATGCCGAAGCAAGACATTTTCAATAAATTGGACTTATTTTGCACTATTTTTTCTTTTGCATAACAGTTACTGGGCATAACAGACTTTTCAAGAGGATTTCAATGGGGAAATATAGCAAAACTTGAGTGTTTTAGGAATACTGAATAATGTAATAATTGATGATAATATGCATAAATTCTTTGGAGGTAATATTAAATGACATTAAAACACAGTTTTGCTAACGTGGATGGGACTCCCTTACCCAGAAAAAAAGCAGAAATTTTGAAGTCTCATTCTCAACCCTTAGATTTATCACATAATTATGAACAAGTCATCCTCTTCCTGCCACTCTCTTCTTGAGAGGTTTTGGGTAAAACATTAAATCTCCCTTGACCTCAGTTTAGCCATCTATAAAATGAGGGGGGTTGAAGCAGATTATCTCTGTGTCTTATAACTGTAAAATTGTGTGTTCTATATTTCTCCGTTTTTTCTTCCAGTTCCCGTTACTGACATGAAGACCTTAAAAAATGAGCAGTACTTACTATATGCTAGGTTATTTAATATTATTCATAAAAGTGGACAAAATAAAATTCTGAGCTATTTTAAAACTCAATTTTATAGATAAGGATACTGAAGCTCAATAAGTTTAATACTTTGCCCAGCCTCTTGCAGATAATTAAGGATAAAATAGCAATTTAGTTTCAGGCTGATTGGAATAAGAATCTCATATAATTCCACCTACTATACCATAGCCAACTAAGTACATAATGTTCAATATATTTGGAATTTTAAATGTGCTTTTAAAATATTGATTGCATGTGCTTTGTAATTATGTCCTTTTAGTCAAACACACTTAAGAAATTTAAAAGATTTTGTGTATGTCTATTAAAGAATTATAATATTGGCTTAAAGAAAAAAAAATAGAAGACAAAGGAGATTGTGACTCTGATAAGTCAAGAAGAAATAACAGATAACAGCAAGTTAACATAGACTTAGCAGCCCAATCCAATCACACCGTCCAAAGCACTGAGATTTACTTTTGAAAGAAGCTAAATGTCAAGTTCCAAGAAAATGAGGGTGTAAGGGTTAAAGCTATACAGAGCTTACCTGAGAGCATAAACTGGTTAAAGGCTTAGAAGTAAAAGTTCGAAAGTATTGAAATTAAAAAAGGATTGCACAATAATAGTGGCATAATATTGGAGCATAAGAAAATGGTGCTGTTTGTATCATCCTGCTAATAGGAGATGGTCAGATGATGGATTAAAGGAATCAAATGATCACTATCCATATCACTGGCCTTCCTGTGGGGAATCGCTTTAGTGAAATAATGAGAGCAAGATAGCAATGTCATTTTTTTAAGGAAGGAGGGATTAAATCTACGATGTACAAACATTCAACATTAAATAAGATTTCTTAGGGAGTATAAACTCTACCTTGCCTTTCTGTACCTTTGTCTGTCTGTGTGGCATACCCCAACTCATATATACCCTATTTTGTATACACAAATTTTAATAACCATTTAATATTCACTCATGCTCTAATAACTTTTAGAGCATGAGTTTTAGCTATTATTTTTTTGTCCTGAGACCTTAATTTACATCTAGTTTCTACACAGTTAACAAATAATTTAATTTAACAATTATTTCCTTAAGTAAAAATTATGCATGCTCATTGTAGGAAATGCACAATATAAAATAGATTGCAGAAAAGAAGCCACCACTGTTAGTATTTTTCCTTTCCATCCATGTGTATCAGTTACCTACTGAAACAATGGTGTTATGTAAGAAACCATCCTAAATTTCAATGGTTTAAAAAACAAATATTTAATTTGGTCATTTTTCTCTAGGTCAGCTGAGTGTGGCTGCTCTAGACTGACCAGAAATGGACTTGATTATAATAAGCTGTAGGTTGGGTCTGGGTTAGGTTCACATTGTCTCTTTCATCTTGACCTAGCAGGTTACACAATGCATGTCCTTCTCATCATGACGACCGAAGCACAAGAGGGGGCAAGCAGAAACACAGGATTCCTTTTAAGAGAATCACACAGTCATTTCCATCCATATTCTATTCACCAAAGCAAGGCTAAGCTTTCCATATATATTTTTTTCCAATATAAATCTTATAAAGTTAGTTTAGCAAGAACTTTATTTTATCAAGATTATTGCAGCTAGAATTTCTAAACATAATTTTTTAATTCAATTCAAGAAAATATTTTAAAATTTCCATTCATAATCATTTGACTGTAAGATAAACTAGTTTGTATTTATTTTTCCCTTCTCAATAGACACAACTTGATAAATTATTTCAATAAATAGTCTGTCCTCCCACTGGAAAGAGACTGCCTTATACATAGTTAATATAGGAGAATGAGGTATCACCACCTTGTAAAATTTAAAAATTAAATCATCCTTTTATGGAAGCATGTATCATAAATGTTTCAGTTTTATTATTGGTAATGTTAACTTTAAATATGTGAAGTCATTTGTGCTTTTCTTCCACAATGCAAACTATAGTTCTTTTCTTGAGGGTTTTCCACAGTTTATTTCTCTCTCAGCATATATATCCATCCCCAGATTATATAGAACTTGGTTGACTGAAATTAATAACTATTTGATATGACTAGAAATTTATTTCTACATGTTATCAACTCACATTTTTAAAACAGTAGTCTATATTGCAGGAAGAAAAACACTGGCGACAAATAAGAACTTACCTAGAAGGAAATTTCTGTATACTCTAAGTGTGTGTGTGTGTGAGAGAGACAGAGAGAGATTACTCCTTTCTTTTTAAATAAACTGGATGTTATATTCCATGATTAAATATTTTAGTTTGCTTTACTAATTTCTACTAGTGTTCTTCAACTTTTCCCTCCCCTATGCTTGAGTTGAACAACCTATTTGACAACTGGTGGGTTTTATCAGGGAAAGGTCATATATGTATTCAGCCCTGCAGCTCTATCACACTAATGGCAAACATTCCATAATTGCTTTTGTGTGAATTTAGCCTTAATGATGGCTAGATTCACCTTAGAACAACCACCTGAAACTTTAATGTCAACTCACGATCAATAAGCTTTCTTGTGGTGTGCGAGAGTTTTGTTAATATTTATTTTTAATTACACTTTTGCAGGTTTACATATAATGACCTTATATCACCTTTATCTTCATCACCTAAATTTCTTTTAGTTGATGTTCATATATAGATGGCTTTGCATTTGATATTATTCAAAGCTAGTTCTTTAGTGTTTGTTGATGTCTGTTGAAACTAAATATGGTACATACGAGCACAAATGGGCAGACATAAAAGGAGCATGTTACAAAGAACGAGACGAATAAGAAAATTGCAAAGATAAAAGTTTGAAATTACATCAATTGTAAATTCTCAGTTTATTCAAATAAACATCGTATTTTTACTTGTAATTATGAATTAGATATGCAATATATGATATAATGGTATAATATTATAGATCCTTTCTTATTTTAAAAGATTGTCATAATTGAGGCCAAGAGACTTTCAGAAATTTGTTCTCCTGCCAAAATTGAAAACAAGTTTATTTTCCCGTGAAGCAGAAATCAAAAGCAATATTTATCCTCTCTGTGGAAAGCAAATTTTAATACAGCTAATAATGATATCCTAGTTCTCTTTCTTTAAGTGTTCTACTGGACACCTCATAACCTATTAATTTGACAGGTAATTTTATTGAGAGCTTACTGTGTGTTGGTTTTTGACTATAGAATCATGAGGAAACAACCCTGCTCTCATAATTGTGGTTGATGAAGGGAAGGGCACTGTGTTTGCAAAAACTGCAAATAATTTTACAAATTTGCCCTCAAGATTTGTTCCTAGATATCTGGTATTGTTATAAAATATTTCTAGCACCTAGGACACTTTTGAAAAGTCAATCATTTTGTTTTCTACTTTATTTGTGTTTGTACACAGTCAAGTTTTAATTTAATTGAGGATTTAATTTTTTATTTCCTTTTTCATTAATTTCTACTCTTATTTGTAGTATTTTTTCTTCCTACTTCATTTGTCTTTACCCTGTCATTTTTTTCTAAATTGGGCACATAAATTTTCAAATATTCTCATTTTTAACATATGCATTTAAAATTATAACTCTCTCTCATAGTACTACAACTGCTGAACATATAAGCATCGATATATTTTACTTTTGTGTTTTCAATTATAATTATTTCATATTTCAATAAATGTCTTTTCTTTGATTCATGAATATCTTTGAAGAGTGTTTCTTTTGCAATTTTGTGTGTGTGTGTGTGTGTGAGGAAGACTAGCCCTGAGCTAACATCTGTCCAATCCTCCTCTTTTTTGCTGAGGAAGACTGGCCCTGGGTTAATATCCATGCCCATCTTCCTCTACTTTATATGGGATGCCACCACAGCATGACTGACGAGCAGTCTGTCCGTGCCAGGGATCCGAAACTGCGAACCCCGGGCCGCCCAAGTGGAGCACTTATGCCACTGGGCGGGCCCCTCTTTTGCAATTTTAATTTCCAACTCAATGGAAGGTTTTGATTTACAATTGTGTTCTGATTTATAAGTTTTTTGGTTTGTGGTAAAGGATGTATGTATTATACCAATTTATAAGTATTTGGAGACATCCTTTATTGCTCTGGTAAATAGTCAATTTTCATACTTTTTTAAAATGCATGATTGAAAATATGTGAATTGTCTAATTTTGGAGAACGGGATTTTACACACACACAAACAAATACAACCACACATAAATGAGCAATTTGTTAAATGCATTGTCAAATCTTCCATATCTTTTTCTATCAAATTCTAATATGTGTCAAAAATCTCCCACTATGATTGTGGTATAGCCTTACAGATTGTGCTCTGTTAAATGAAATTTATGACTCCAAATGTAATATTTGAGATTTAGTTTGCTCAATTTTTCTATTGCTTCTCTTTGTAACCTTGATCTTTGATTAAACTGTAACTCTCCCGGTAACTTACTTTCACGTAGATTGCATCACTAAATCACTACCCATTCCACAATCCTGTCTTTTCAGATTTATAACCTTAGCTTCACACCCACCTACAATTTCATCTCTCTGTTTTGCCCGAATCTCATTAGGGATGTTCTAGTGTAAAACAAAGCTCCTCTCTCTTCTTAATCCTGTAGTTCCTCTACCACCTCTGCTTCTAGAATTATTCCAGAAGGCAGCCTCAAATACGTTCCACTTTTGCCTAGGGTTTAGGCAATTTAGGTTCTCTAAAAGTATAGAGAAAAAGCAAACAACCATAAAGAAAATTATTTTACCTTAATCTCTTATTAAGCAATATGCATTAAACTCTAAAAAAATGCAATCTAACATTTGATTGACTTTTGAATGCTTACTATCATAATTACCTAATATTCCAAATTATTGTTCACAGAAAAGTAGGCTAGACAGGACACTTCTGTTACAATTTTTTGTCCATTCCTGAGTTTGGAAATTTTCTATTAAGATTCTCTTATTGAAGGAACCAAAGAAGATTATTGTTACTTCTATTCTAGTTGGATTAGTTCTTTAGCTATATCATACATTTAAATGGAAGTTATACAAAGCTTTATTTCAACTGAAATATTCAATGCAAAGATGTACTTTTACTCTCAATTAAGGAGAGAACGTAATCTGTTTCCAATTTCTGTTCCATTTGTTCTGAATGATGAATGTCTTTTTCTGCTTAATTTAATGTCTTTTAGGCAGTGCTTTGCAAAATTTCTTTAAAGGAATCAAAACAATTATCCAAGTCTATATGAATAGTTCCTGAGGCTTTTCTTTTGTCCGTCTGATAGTCTCATTGACACTAATAATTTTGTTTCAAACCACTAAATGATTTCCCCAAAGATATCTTTCATTTTATCTCCTTTTATATGAAAAATTCCTATCCAGGCTAGTATTATCAAATAAAAAAATATTGGCAAGAAAGTAAAATGTCATGAAATTACCTTATTATTCTTTTAACTCTTCTGTTTACTGCCTCAGAGTGGTAAGCAATGTCAGGTAACTCTTTTCTTAGGTGATCCTTGAATTAATCATCAAGGAATTATTCAGTCAATCTTTATTTTTTCCCTTTCTCCTTCCTTATTTACCTTTTCCTTTCCTCTCCCTAAATCAACTTTATCAGTGGTCTGCATTGAGGGTCACTTAACATGGACTCAACTTATATAATGGGATTCTTGGATTCAATTGTTTATTTATTTTTTTCATGCACCTATTGTGAGAAGTGTTGATTAGCAAAGCAGTTTTCAGGTATTCCTCAGCTTTTGTCAAAATAACATACACAATCTCAGACTAGCCTCGGTGGCCTAGTACTTAAGTTCAGCACATTCTGCTTCTGTGGCCCAGGTTCAGTTCCTGGGCATGGACCGACACTACTCGTCTGTCAGTGGCCATGCAGTGGCAGTGGCTCACATACAAAAAGAGGAAGATTTGCAGTGGATTAACTCAGGGTGAATCTTCCTCAGCAAAAATAAAAGCAAGAATATATATGATCTTACCTTTAAGTTTCCTGAGAACTATTTTTAATACTCATTAGAAGTACGATCAGCATTGACATTAATATTTAGAGACATGAAGAGTGGGGAAGATAGATATTTTTAACCTAAAGGTGATGTAGAAAGACACTGGTCCTCAGTCTTCCTCTTTCCAAATTTTAAATTCCTCCCCCCCTTGAAAGTACAATCATTTTCTTAAGTCACATAAACAGTAGTCAATTATGATCTCTCAATAAAATTATGCCTAAATTAAATGTACAAATGTATCCTCCCATAACATAACTTTAAATGACACTAATCTCATACTTATACTTTCCTATTCAAGAACACATGTGTGCTAAGTAAACATATAAGATGTCCCCCGTGGATCCCCACCTCCTAGTATTCATCCCTTTTGTATTCCCTTTCCCTTGAATATGGGCTAAACCTAGTGGTTGGCTTCTAATGAAGACCTCACCGTAGAGGTGAAAGTTTACCACTTCCATAATTAGGTTATAAAAGATTGAATTTCTCTTATACAGTCATGCGTTGCTTAACAATGGGGATATACTCTGAGAAATTCATTGTTAGGCAATTTTGTTGTTGTGTGAACATCACAGAGGGTACTTACACAAACCTAGATGGTATAGGCTACTACAGACTTAGGCTGTATGGTACAGTTTTACAGGACCACTGTCATATATGCGGTCTGTCATTGATCAAAATGTTGTCATGTGGCACATGACTGTATACTATTTGATACCAGGAAGGCATGGTCAAAGATGCTTGTTGGACCATTCCTGTGAACATTCTGTCCCTGATCTATTAAGTTATGATTATATCCCAATCAGCTAGTGAGAATATAAATGACAAGTGACATGTTAGCCATATCTGCTTCATGGTAGGCCCCGTGGGACCTAAAACCAAGCTAAGCCCATGGTTATTTCCTCTAGTCTGGAGAGCATTTGGATAGATAATCCTGCAATTAGGAAAAATCCCCACTGTGGTTTCCTGACATTTGGACCATGGATTTTATGGTGGAAGGCCAAAGCCCATTAAATTCCCTTTCTCTCAAAATAGAGTCAATCAAAACCATTGCCTTCTTCCAGGGAATTACAGAGGTTAGCAATTCAATCAAACACTTGAAAAAAGCACTAGCATAGTTTTCTATTTCCTCTCTCTTTTTTTTAAATTTGCCAGTTTGGTCAAAAGATGTCCACTTCCAGTCCACACCTTATTTGACCTTTCAGTACTTTTTATCACAGTAAGTCTTTCCTCCTTCTTGAAATACTTTCTTCTGATGTCTTCCTGAATCCTGTACTCCTCTGTTTTCCAGCCACTTCTTTCACTGCTCCTTCTCAACTTTCTCTGTTTCCTCACCATTCCCCAGTTCTCTGCTCTTTGTCCAGGCTTTGTAATTCTACTTCTTCCTCCTCCTTCAAAACTCTGTCTTCTGGTGTTTCAACCAGCTTCACGGCTTTAGTTACAATCTATATGTTAATGACTCTCAAATTTATAACTTCAGGCCATTCCTCTTCTCTAAATTCTAAATGTGTATATTCAAATTCCTACTGCACATCTTCACTTAGATGTCTGATTTGCAACTCAAACTTCTCATGTCCTAAAGTGAACTTCTGATGTTCATTATCAGCATTCAAAACCTGCTCTTGGTTTTCTTTTCAGTTAAGGATGACAACTTCCTCCTTCCCTTTACTCATTTACTCACACCAAAACTTTGGAATTACTCTTGACCTCATTCTTTCTCTCACATACTACATCTGAAGTGTCAGTAAGTATGGTTACATCTAACTAGATATAATGAAGTATTTCCAAAATTCAAATGCATCTCTCCACTCCACCACTATCACCGTTATTACCTGTGATCTCGATTTTCTGAGACTCCTAACTTGTTTCACTATTTATTATCTTCACTGCCCCCTCCCTAGCCCCCAAAGTCTATTCTCAACAGAGAAATAGGAAGGAACATTTAAAAGTAACCAGCAGATCTTGTCATGTATCTGCTCATCACTTTCCTGTGGTTTTCCGTTTATTTAAGAATAAATGCTTGACCTCATAGGATAGCCTTCAAGATCCTTCATGATCCAAATTACCACTACTTTTCTGACTCCCCCTCCCAGACTCTTCACCAATACTGGTTTGTTTTAGTCACGTTGTGAGTGCATTGAACATGGCAGCTGATTTCCACTAAAGGTCTTAGTTACTGTCTATTCCCTCAACTTGACTTACTCGTGCACATTCTTCAGTCCTTAGTGAATATATCACCTTCTCTGTGTGGCCACCCTATCTATAATAGCCATTCCCACTCCAATATCACCCATCTTCTTACTCTACTTTCTTTCCTGAGCAATGATTACCATCTGTCACACAATATATTTTATTTATTTACTTTGTTTATTTTAATTTTTTGGCTGAGGAAGATTAGCCCTGAGCTAACATCTGTGCCAATCTTCCTCTGCTTTATATATGGGTCAGTGCCACAACGTGGCTGACGATTGGTGTAGGTCCACACCCAGGATCCGAACCTGCGAATCTGGGCTGCCGAAGTGGAACTTGCCAAACTTAACCACTATACGACAGGGCTGGCCCTTACTTTGTTTATTATTTATGTTCCTCCACTAGAATGAAAACTACCTAAAATGTTAGATTTTTGTTATTTAGCTGTTTCAGACCCCACACTTAGAACTGTGCCTAGCATAGAATACAACAATTTCCTTGAACAAATGATTGAAGTATTTTAAATTAAAAAAAATGAATTTACAATGGTAAATGTTCCCAAAAAAGAGCAGAAATATTGCTGACTTTATTGTAAATCCTTCTTGCTTTCCAAGCAATATGATGAGCATTAGCAAATATCCCATTATAAAATTTTAGTCCATATCTTGTAAAGAAAAAAAATAGAATTTTATGTTAGCAATATAGCTTTTTTTGAAGACTTTATAATGTATAGTTTTCTTTATTTCCTAGTGTTTAACTATCTTCCTTTTATTCCTCTTTGATCAACTCTTACATTTTTTAAGGCAATGTTGAAAACCTGTGTAGTAGTCTTTTTCTCAAGTTAGAGGTAAGAACTCTGTTTTATCAATCAGTGCCAGTCCCAGCTGCTATGAGATATATTTCAAAGCTGATGCAAGAGCCTATGTATACACTAAGTAAAAAAACTGTATTTGCCTTTTTTTCTAATGGACTTTTCCTGAGCTTAAACTGAACTAATTTTAAATATCTTGCCTAGCTACAATTTCAAAGACGCATACTTGTTGTCCTCGTGCAAAAACAGAAAGCAAAAGCATGCAGAGTATACAAAAGTGTTATCTCTTAAACTGCTTCTTTATTCTTCTTTTACCTTTTGAAGGAATGATTCCCTGTGGTAATATAGAAAATATGAATACCCAAACACATGACATTCAGTAACATGCAAAAGCGATTCTATTCATTCCACATCTGTCTCCTTGTAGGCTTTCAAAATAATTATGTAGGTATCTCCAGCATTGCTTTTCAATATTGTAATTTGGTAGGTTTTCTTCAAAGTTGACTACAGTGCACTGAGTTCTTTCCTGGATTGCCATTTGTTAGTGACTTTGTATAATACTGATTTAGAAACATGTTTGTCAATGCATAGTCAATGCTAGAAATATGAATTTCAGTGTTGCATAATGTGATAAACTGAAATTTGTATATGGTAAGAAATTAAAAGTAAACAGCAATGCTCAATTTTCTACTATTTTCTTGGAGAAGTTGAATGTTATATAGACATAAATTAGGATAATTCTGTTACCTAAATGTGAAGTGAATTGGACCTCGTAACTTAGAGGAAGAGTCAAATTATAAATACAAATATCCTATAATCTATATACCTAAATGTCTATAATCTGTATACCCAAGTATCTTATCGTCTAATTGAGTGTAATTACCCATCTTCTGGCCCTAATAGATGTTTGACTTTAGGTTGATGCATTGGTCTAAATTAGCTAGACTTTACTGCAATAATCTCCTGATTTAAATAAGCAAACTTGTTTTTTCTCATGCTGCATGTCCTGTTATGTGTTGTCAGGGAACCTGGATTAATATTTAGCAAATGAAATTAAAAGGCACTGAGTTAAATTTAAATTTCAGATAAACAATGGATACCTTTTTATTTTTCAGTATATCCCATGCAATATTTGGGATATAATTCTACTAATTTTATCTGACAACCCACTTCTGATGTCACTCAGGGAATCAGGCTGACAGGACAGTCATAATCACAGACATCACTGGTCACCATACCAGAGGAAAGGGGAGCCTGGACTTTCCATATTAGAGGGCTAAAGGTCAGGTCCTCAATCTCATAACCTTTTCTTTCCTATGCCATTACAGACTATCCAGGAGAGGGTTAAATTATTTTTCCATCTCCTATTTTACATAAATTAATTCAGCCTGTAGGAATCCTCCACAGGCATATAACCAGTTTGTAATATTACCCCTTGGGAGAGTAAATTGAGGAGAGTATGCCTCAATATAATTATATTTTATTTTTTATTAAAAATGAGATGGGTCGGCCCCATGGCTTAGTGGGCAAGTTCGCACACTCGGCTTTGGAAGCCGGGGGTTTTGCAAGTCTGGATCCCCAGTGCAGACTGACACACCACTTGTCAGCCATGCTGTGGAGGCGTCCCATATAAAGTATAGGAAGATGGACACGGATTTACATGAATTCATGTAAATTCATTTTTCCTCAGCAAAAAGAGGAGGATTGGCAAAGGATGTTAGCTCAGGGCTGGTCTTCCTCACAAAAATAAAAAAGAAAAGAAAAATGAGAGTATATTTTCTACTAGCTCAATAAATATGGTTAAGGAAGATATAAAGCCTTTGGTCATATCTATGTGATCAGACGCTATGTTAGCTAAAGGGAATGTTTGAAATTGTATAATTATACAAAATGTTTATTAAATTTAAGAACAAAATAAAATGTGAAATATGGCAGGTAGACATCTTGGCTAATAAGAATAAACATTGCTGGAATAATCCAATTGTACTGATTTTTTAAACTGTTGCTAAAGACTATTTTTTAACAGACAGCGCCCCTAAGTCTATTTTTATTTAGAACATTCTTGCATTAAAAAGATTTAGATCCATCTGTTGTTCCATATTTCTCTAGCATTTCTTAAGACATAAAGCTTGATATTGACTATATATTTTCAATCTGTCCCATAAGGGAAAAATCAAATTATGGATTTATTATAAGCAGTTACTCAAACCTAATAATTTACATTATCTAGATATTGGAATAGCAAAGACTAGTCAAGAGCAAATTGGGTTAATTTCAATGATGGATATTTTGGTTGAATTGGGGAGAATGTATTAATCTTTTTTTTTTTTAGTATTCAAATCCGACCAAATCTGAATGTGTTATTTAGTTTGGAATGTTAAAATACTGGTGTGCCTAAAGAATACAAACAATTCAGATAAACAAAGATTAGTTAATCAACATTCCAAGGATGATTTAAAGCACATTTTTAATTTGTTCTTATGCTGGGAACATATTCCTTAACGTTTTTATTTGCCTGTTTGTTTGTTTTTGCCTGGAGATGGGGAATTTACCTTATGGCTCAGAGAACTTGCTATCCCTGACTCTGGATTTTCTATAGGTCTCTAGTTTTAAGGATGCTCTAGTATAATTTGAGAGTATGACTAAGTAGGATGATAAGGATTTAACACTTTCTCTTCTGCTTTAGGATCTGAAGATATTTATCTTTGTAATTTTTAGATTATTAATTTTGTTTTCAAAAAGAAGGGATGCAATCAAATGCTCTACCACTGAGCTATTGATAAATAGCAATGTACACCTGAAATTACACAATGTTATAAACCAGTATGATCTCAATAAAATTATTAAAAGAAAATAAGGGGTGACTCTGGATTTTATGCCCCCTTTTGTCTCTTTGTCCATTCACACTGCTATAACAAAATACCATGGACTGGATAGCTTATAAACAACAGAAATTTATTTCTTGCAGTTCTTCTGGAAGCTGGAAAATCCAAGATCCAGGCACTTGAAGATTTGGTGTCTGGTGACAGCCTGCTTCCTGGTTCGTAGACAGCATCTTTTTGATGTGTCCTCAGATGGAAGAAGGGGAGAGGGAATTCTCTGGGGCCTCTTTATAAAGGCATTAATCCCATTCATGAGGGCCCCACCCTTAGGACTAATCATCTCCCACAGGCCCACCTCCAAATGCCATCCATCTGGGGATTAGGTTTCAAGATATGAATTTTGAGGAGACATATTCAGTCTATAGCAATCTCTTACTGTAAATATACCATTCTGTCATTTTAATTTACATTTTAGGGATATATGTGAGCTTTAAAACCTTATTATTAGTATTAAAACATCTGTATATCTACTGCAAGTTTTAATATATATACTCTTTGATTTCTTAACACCACAGTATGCTTATCATAAAATAAACAATTATTTACCAGAAACTGTATGTCTTGATTATATTCCCGTTGTAATATGTAGGTAGGCACCTCTTATTATTATTACTATTGATAGTGTATTGACACTATCAAGGTTATGGGAATCAAGGCTATGGAAAATGGAGAAAAAGTTGTACAATAGAAGTTCTACCAACAGAAGAACTCCTCTTCATCCACATCCACACACCCTACACAAACCATGAACAGTTGTTAAGAATATATTGTTCAATACCAATTAAACATACAGAACCTTAAATAATTACTAATGCTAGTGTTTGTTCCTCTATTTTCTCTGTCCTAGTATTTTTATTGGCAACCGTAAAAAAGGGTCTGTATCATATCAGACTTAAGAAAAGAGGAAGGGTAATTTGCACAAACTTGGGAAAACTATCTAAAATAATTACACCTTCTTTTTGATAACAGAGGATAAAATTATTTAAATAAATATATTTCATCAATTTATTTGTAATTTATATTTGTATGGTAAATAGTTCAATGGATTGGCAACTGATAACAGCTTAAAGGAGCATTCTAGAAAGCCATTCTAGTTTGCATAATTCTTTCATAGATGTTCTTTAATAGCATTCCAGAATGCTCCCCAACAACAAACAAATGGCATTAAAAATTTAAAACTTTACCACCCATAATATTTCCCCCAAATCAGAGAAATACAAATAGTAAAAGGATGTGGTCTCTATTTATAGGTTAGGAAATCAAAGAAGAGAGCTGGGCTAGAAATCTCGTTCAAAGAAAAAACATTATTTCATGAGAGAATGATTGTTAAAACAGTTGTAGTGTAATGTGATTTCCACTTAAATAAATGATGCTTTTTCATGTCTCAGGGAAAGAATAAATCTTTGACTCCAATTTATTTTACCTTCCAGGCACATTTTACAGAAACTCAGTCACTGTGCCTTTCACCAAGTAAGCCGAGATTTGAGGTTCTAAACCCTCAACAGAGATTTAAGGTCTGTGACTAGAGATGACAAAACCTCCCCAAATGCTCAAGTCTTAGCATCCTTAAAGCTATCTTCTGTAATAAAGCCATTATAAATGCTCCTGAAGCTGTGAGAATTGGTTCCAATCACAGAATGGCATTATTGTCAAAGAAACAGTTCAAAAACAAATGCAAATAATACTTCAAAAAAATCTAGTTATGTAAAATAATTATTTATAAAAATATACAATTTACAACATTGAAGAACCAAACCACCTAATATATTTTAACATCTCTTTCCTTTCTTATTCATTTTCTTTACATCTTTTAACTCCTCAAAGCATTTCTCCTGTCTAAATACCCTGAACATACCTCTATTACTACTTAACCATATACCTTCTATCATTCAATGACTCTGTTCTTTCTACCTAAAGTTTTGTTTGCTTTGCTCTGGTCCCCAGATTCTCTTACATTAAAGCCTGCAAATCATAACTGGAAATGACAGATTTACCTTAGAAATTCCTAGGAGCAGCTGCAGAATGAAAATGAGCAAGTAAATATAAACCTCATATAGAGTGCAGAGAGTATGGAGGAGGAAACAGGAACAGTGGGAGGGAAATCTCTGGGATTTTCATGCATTAGTAATTAATAGATTTTTGTTGTGCTCATGATTATTTGTGCTCCTTGACTTTCAAATATATATCTTTAGCTCAGATCACCACTTCCATACCTGGCTGTCAATTTATTTTTTATATTTCCACTGGGATATCTCAAAGGCATTTCACAAATAAAATGTTCAAAATGAACATCATGAAATACTCTTCCAACACCAACCTGATCTTCCTATAACTTTCTATATTTTATGGAAATCCACCAATCATCCTACTGTACAATTCAGAACTTGATATTTCTTTTTGATACCTTGCTAACTCCAACATCAAACTTTATCTCTCATCATGTCCTGTCAATATTATGTCCTATATATTTCTTGAGGACATTCATTTTTCTCGGTATTTACCACTACCACCCAAGTATTGCCATCTCCTTCTTTAAATTACACACTAGCTTCCTAGTGGATTTCCTTTCAATTGCTCTTAGCTCCTCCTAGTGTATTATATACATTTCATCAAGAGGGAATGTTTTTAAAAGCATAAAATCCTTCAGTGGTTTTCCATTTTATTAAGATAAATAACTTTAACACGGTCTCCAATGCCACGTGATCTAAATCTTGTCTACCTCTGCCACATGATTCTGTGCTTCTCTACCTTTTGCTCCTTACAATCCAGTTAGGAGTAAGGATGCTTATAATCACAAGCCCCTTTTTTCCACTTTTCTGGAAGGCATTTTAATTTCTTTTGTTACAGGATCATTATCCACTAGGTTTCCTCTGTCAAGAATGCTCTCACTTATTCATTCTCATAGAAATTAGGAAATGTAAAACCAGATAAGAATTGGTTGAGCTTGATGAAGTAGCTAGACATATACTGAAATTATTAACTAGATGGAACTAGTGGTCTTGAGACTTCCTTAACCTAGAATTATGATAAGAGCAATATTAACAGAAATAGAGAAATGACCATTGTATTTAAGTATATATAATGGATTCTCTATAGAATAATAATTTTTCTGATGCCCTAAAATGAGAAAATGAATAGAGGAAATAGGCTAAAACTGAGATGAAAATATTTAATTTGTAGAAAATGTTTTTAAAAATCATTTCATGTGATAAAGTAAAAAATATCAAATGAACTAACTCATCTGTATAATTTAGGCAATAGTTATTATGTCTCTTATTTTCCTAGAAAATTATTGTAAACTCTCCTCTGGAAAAATAATTATCTGAAATGTAACTTCAGTTTTATTTTAGGGCTCATATGAAATCTCCTGGAGTTATTCTACAAGGACACATTCAAATATAGTTCCAGGGATGAGAACACTAGGTTTCAGTTGTATTTTACAAAAAGAGGATTGGTTAGATGGCCCATGAAGACCCTTCAAGCTCTATAATTTTATGAGTTAGTTTCTTTCTTCTTCCTGGAATTGAGTCAATTTAACATTTAGTTCTAGCCACAGGAATGAGAAACATGAGGTCTAGGATCTTTGGAAAGGACTCTGCTATTGACTAAATCTTTGTTAAGTTCTCCTTTTCTGTTTTCTTTAAATGGCACTGCCCAATGGTACACTTTAAGGCTGTTTGAATATTAATTAGTTAATGTATGAAAGGCGTTATAGTAATGTTAAATGTCTCTGCTAATGAATTAACTGGAAAGCTTATGTGTTTTGGTCTTTTAAAGTAACATTCTTCTTTTGTCTTCATTTTATAAAAGCAGAAGAATATAACTTTAAACAAGATTCCATTCATCCAAGAAGAAGCAACTACTGTCAATATGTGCAAAGCAGTGTACTAGATATGAGGGGTCTTGTTTTGAACAAATATTCAGATTTTCTGTCTTTTGGACTTATGTTCTCAGTGGGAAAAATTAAATTAGGATTCCATAAAGAAGGACAGTGTGAAAGAAGGGCCTGAGGTAGCAGAGAATAGGTTCAAATAACAGAAGACTCTTTGACTAAAACACAAACAGCAGAGAGAGAACAGACATGGGATGAGTAGTGGTCTTCAAACTTCCTTGAATGCACACCTTGTCCTTAAAAATATTGAGTGTTCATACATAGTACATAAACATTCACATACTTCACACTAGTTATTGTCTAAGTACATGCACTAGTAGTATATGTTGTCAAAATACATCAGACAAAAAATTTAAAACAACGAGATAAAGGTGAAGAAAAATATTTTGAATTTATCAATGGAACAATGTTTTATTGATTTTTTTTTTGCTCTTGTTGAAAATATTATTGTAATAATATCAGATGGAAGGAAAGTGTCCTCGGCCAGGCTTACTAAAATCACGAGTACACATTTTCAATCGCATCCTCCAACCTTGCATTTTTTTAAAAAAAACACACTATTCTTGTATCTTCCCTTGGTCACTTGGTTATTGTTGAAATAAGTCAGAGAGCATTGCATTTTTATATTCTAAAATATGGGTTTAAAACCTACTAAAACTTATTTGGAGAACGGTTGAACAGCTTAGCCATCTACGTTGCTTCTTTGTGCACAGTATCATTTACAAATATCCAAAAGCATCATACATACCTAGCATGAAGATTCAAGTTAATATATAAAGGCATTTAAGGTATTTTTTTGCCTAACATTTGGTTATATCTGATTCAATTACCATTGTGTTTCATAATAAGGCTGATAATTTATATTAGAGCAGGGGAAATGTGAGCACTACATTTTCCTTTTCAAGTATAATGATATTAATGGTAATTCTTTGAATCTGAGGGAGGGGGTTCACAGAAAAATTTTAAGTGAGTTTTATATACTATAAAAGTTAGTTTAGTTATAATGGTATAATTTTTAAATCAGGCACAGATAAATTGCAAAATGAAAGAACACTCTAAGGGAAAAGAATAAATTCCTAAATAATTGTTCATTTCTCTGCATTTGAAACCCTTGTTCTCTCTCCAGAAAACTTGTCTGACATATAGATCAAGTAAAGGAGACAATAGGAACTTGTACCTTTATGTAATATTAAATTTAACCTATTTCTCGATTTTAGAAAAAATATAGAAGTTTGATCTTTTTCTTCCAGCCCTTGGTGGATTATCTTTGTTCTCTTTTGGTGTATATACACCACTAGAGAGACCAGTGGGGTAGAGCAAGGAGGAGACAGATCAAGATCTTTTAATTCAAATAAAAATCATGGTTTTATTCCATTTGCAATAGAAACTCCAGTGAAAGTTTTAAAACACCAGAATGAATAAGCTGATTTGCATTTTTAAAGTAATAATGCTGACTCCTGTGCATAATGGACCCAATGAGTTTAAGAATGGAGATAGGCAAATAAGTTTGGCAGATATTGCGGCAGTCTAGTTAAAACAAGATGGAAGCTTGAAGTAGGCTACTGGCCATACAGAAGGAGAGAAGTAAAAAAAGTCATTAATATAGAAGGTGAAGAGTCAGGAATCAATGATTCGTGTGATGTCCATAATATATGGGGAGAACTAAGATAGATTTGAGAATTGCTGAATATTTGTGCTGTCGGTTAAATAAAAAAATAATAACCAGGCCAAAATCAGTTTCCTGAAATGACCTGGAGTGAGGAGGAGAGAATATTAGTTCTGTTTTGCATATGTTAATTTGGGGATGCCAACTAAATATCCTCTTGCAGCTCTTCAGCATAGATGAATACATGGATCTGGGGATATAAATGTGAATCAATAGGGCTTCTGAACCAAGATGGAAATGCAAATCAAAACCAGCACAAGGTAACACCTCACACCTGATAGGATGGCTATTATCACGACAAGAGAAAGTAAATGCTGGCGAGGATGTGGAGGAAGGGGAATCCTTATATGCTGTTGGCGGGAATGCAAACTGGTAAATATCTTTTTCATTTTTACCTGTTTTATAGAAAACTGATTGTTTTTGTTTTCAATTGTGTACATGATTGGATTTAAAAATACGATTGGATTTAGATGAATTTTATGCTTGGATGTCTAAGGAGAAAGCATAAATGTTAAGATCCCAAGAGTTTGGAGGTGCTGCCTTAAATCCAACCCCAAAGGCTCAGAAACTGCAAGGAACATTAAAATCTGTGTCCATAAACTGTTTCTCTCATGCTGACCTAATTTTTCCTCATGCATTCCCTGTGAAAAAGCTTGTATTTAAATTACCCCTTTTTAATTAATATTTTATATTTAATATATGACTTACAATATGAGCTATATAGGGTTAGAGTAAAAAAATAGGAGAATTTGAATGTAACAACAAAAATATTTACAGAAATTAATCCATGATTTTTCCCAGGACTCAGTCCATTAGTTTTTGCATTTATTTGAATAACTGTAGTGAGGGTGTTCTTCCTAGTATCACATCTCAATAATTGATATACCAAAGTTTCACTTGTCAGTCTCTGAGGTAGACCAATATGTGCTTCTCACCAATATCCAGTTCTCCTTTTTTCCTGCGTCTATGTGGAAGACTGTGTGTGACTGGTTTGGCCAATATAATATGAGCATAAGTGATGTGTGACATTTCAGAGCTGAGGCAGTGAAGAAGTCTCTATGATTCACCAGTCTACTCCCTCATGAGGGAGGCATTGTGTTGAGAATACAAAGCCACAATATTAAGGCCACCAAGCTCACTGGGTCACCGCATGCAGGCTAGGTGTCCTGGAGAATTATGCAAACTTGCAGAGGGCCTTCATGAACTAGAAACTAATTTTTTTGTATTAATACAGGTTGGTTGGCAGATTTATGGCTCTTCTGGGGTTGACACGTTTCTGAACCAATATACTTTTCATCTTAGTGATATTTCTCTTTAGCCTCTAATACAACTGAATGAATCTTTATTTCCTTTTTGTAAATTTTTTCTCAGCTTTATTGATGTATAATTGACAAATTAAAAATGTATATCTTTGAAGTGTACAGTGTGATGCTTGATATATGTGTATATTGTGAAATGATTACAATAAAGATAAGCAACATATTCATCACCTCACATAATTATCTTTATGTGTGTGTGTGGTGAGAACATATATAATCTACTCTCTCAGCACATTTCAAATATACAACTCAGTATTATTAAATATAGTCACCATGTTGTACATTAGATCACCAGAACTTATGCATCTTTCCCTCAAACTGTCCCCTTTGACTAACATCTCCTTTCCCCCTCTTTCTAGTCCCTGGCAACCACCATTCTACTCTCTGCTTCTGTGAGTTTGACTTTTTTAGATTCCACTTGTAAGTGAAATCATGCAGTACGCTGGCTTATTTCACTTAGCATAAGGTCCTCCAGGTTCATCCATGTTGTCCCCAATACAGGATTTCCTTATTTTTAAGACTGAATAATCTTCCGTTAAATTAAATTCCATTAAATTACTTCTATTTAATGACAATGTTTTTCTACGGTGAGAGAAAGGAAACACGTATACAGAAGAGGAGTCTCCTGAACTCAGGTTTGCAAAGAACCAACACTGCCCAGATGCTACTGTTTTCTCTGCCACAGCAAGAAAAACATATACAGGTGGCATGCTTCTGGGTAGGCTTCCTTAGCAGTGACATTGGTGGAAAGTGGTGTGAAATTGATTACCTGGTCATGACAGAGGAGGATTTAATGGCTGTGGGTTTACCATTGGATGATGGCAGACAGCAACTGTCTTTCTAGCAGCCCAGGTGATTGGAACAGCAGCCACAGCCATAGTGACAAAAGTATTTCTTCAGCCCATATTACAGCAGGAACAGGAACCAGGGATTTCTCCCTGCAGGGATTTTTTTCACCTGAAATTTGTACATTGGTAGGGGAAATTTAATCTAAAGTATGCACCATTATGAATATGATATTATGTATGAAAAGAAATGACTAGAAGAATGAGAAAACAAAAAATTACAAATTTTGTAAAAGTTACAAATACTGCATCACAACCCATAAAAATAAAACTTTTATTAATTAACTGCCTGAGACAATGCTATATTTTTTTACTTTTCTTGCTGCATATTCTTGGATTTCTACTTCACATAAAAATGTTTAAATATATTCTATAGAGAAGATAGATCTTTCACTCATGGTTGATCAAAATGTATTTCTTATTATTCATTATTTGTAAAACTTAGCTTCAGATTTATTTCTTATTATTCAGATTTTTTTCCTTTCAGATTTATTCATCCAAATTTTAGGATTTTTTTTAATTTGGAAAAAAACCTCAGTCAAGATACTGTTTTATGGGATCTGTAAGATGTCTAAGAATTTTCCAAAGACTAGTTTCTTGCGTCATTCTTTCAAACATTTTTTTCTCCTCTATTGCTCATATTCTAGGGATAGGTTCTGGAAGGTATGTTCACTCTGTGTTATAACCTCTAGCCCTGCACATTTATTTCACAATGTCAGCACAGTGGGCAAAAGAAGTATTCTTGAAGGATATTACAATGGTGTGGCTATAGTGAGAGAAATGAAACATATAAAAAAAAGAAATCTACAGGAAAGTCACTGCAAAACCACAGACATATATCCCACCAAACCCAATTAAATTTTTCTCCAACTCATCTTACCCTCAACCAGATCCCAAAAATTACCTTGGCCAGCACACGCACCATTGCACAGAAGGGGAGATGAGGAGATGAGAGAGGGGAAGTTAGAGAAGAGAAGAAAGTATCAGTCAGGGTTCTCCAGAGAAACAGAACCAATAGAAGATTATATACATAACATGTACGCACTTCTATAAGCATGTGAGTGTGTGTTAAGAGATTTATCTTAAGGAATTGGCTCACATGTTTGTGAGGTTGGCACATCTGAAATTTGTAGGGCACTCCAGCAGGCTGGAAACTCAGGCAGGGATTAATGCTACAATCTTGAGGCAGAATTTCTTCCTCTGGAAACCTCAGTTTCTGTTCTTAAGGCCTTCAACTGATTGAATGAGGCCCACACACATGATGAAGGGTAATCTCCTTTATTTAAAGCCAACTGATTGTAGAGGATAACCATATCAACAGAACAGCTTCACAGTAACACCTAGAATCCTGTTTGATTAAATAAGTGGGTACTATAGCCTAGACAAGTGGACACATTAAATTAACTTATGTGTGCAAAAATCACAAAAACAAATAACACGAACACATTGCTAGGCCCTAATGATAAATCCATGACTGGTTCACATAGATTTTGCAGAGTAGAAAATGCAGAAGAATGGTGGCTAACTACATTGCTGGAAGTCATTGTGCTTTGAGATAAAGTCTCAAAACTTAATGGAAATCCCATGCTGTACTTTTGGGTAGAGGCCCAACACTGGAGCAGCTTATTGCAGAAACAGACAGGTAGGTACCTGTACAGATGATGGTTTTGGCACTTGGCCCTTTATCTTTAGAAATTGAAACTATATTCACCTTATGAGCAGCACTGTAGGGCTTAGAACTGCCTTGGTAGCGGCTTATATCTACTTAGTCAAGGAGTCCCTGTATTTGAAAAAGCTTCTGTAAATAACCATGGAAAAATACAAAAGACATGGCCAGGAGACCCTGAGTCACTGAAAATGACAAGATTCTGATGCTTTACATTATGTCTCACCTTATGTTTGCTCTTTGTATGCCAAACTCATTTTACAGCTTAACCTTTCTATTCAAAATAAAATTCTTTTTAAAAAATGTTAAGATTCTGGAAAGATGAATAACTAGAGAATTACATACATCAACATGATACTGAAATCCGTGGAAGTGCAAAGAGGTAGAGTGAGAAAAAGGAGAGAGAAGCAGTAACATAGCAGGAGTGAAGGAGAAAATACATTTTTTAGTGAAAACAAAATTTATAGTAGGCAAACTTACTTTTGGGCTATTGAAAGAGGAATTGATTTTTTTCTAAGGTGCAAAATCCTCACAGGGATGAGAAAAAGTTAAATATCAATTTACATTAGATAAAAGTTTTGCAATATAGTACAAAAAAGAAATCTGAAGCTTCATTCAATTATTGTAGCTAGCTTATACTTTAGAAGGAAGAAGAGAAATCAAATGTATCTCTTTAATCCTTTTTGTCAGTAATACTCAAGGTGAAGAATTTCATCTGTAGCTTTTTCAGTTCTGACTTAACTCTTAGAGCTTCATATATATTAAAGTAAAATGTAATGCCTTTTGATTCTAAGACTTCAGGATATAGCTCATTTCTATTTACCAAAAAGGAGGGTTTCTGCATAATTAAAATTTCTTGGAAATTATCTGAAAATCTAACAGTATCAAAATGAAGATTTTTACTATTTTTTTTTGTTCATGGAACATATCTATTTAATTTTTTAAATTTTTATGTTATTCACTGTTCCTTTCTCATTGAGTTACACAAAGTGGAGAAGTCCTTACAAGGCTGGTATATTTTTAGAAACACTTAGGAGAATGTATTACAACAGCAAAAGAAAACAGTTTTTGTATTTTCCTTTAAGCTCCAAAGCTGTCGCTGGGCTAATATATACCTTTTAGTCAGACTAGGATCATCTGTGGAATCAAATATATTTTGCCTTTTAAACTTTTCCACTCTTGAAAAGATAGATACATAATATAAAATGGAAGAAAACTCACTGAAAAGACATGGCACATTAAGAATGGCACAACAAAAATTCCAGAAACCTGTATCATTTATGGAAACTCAAAAATGGGGAGAAGGAATATGCTACAATACAGATGAACACTAGGCTAAAGAAAAGACACCAAATGTAAAAGGTTACATATTTTGTGGTTCCCTTTATTTGAAAAGTCCAGAATAGGCAAATCCATAGAGATAGCAAGATTGTTTCCACTATCTCTGTTGGAAAGGAAGAGAGGCTTGAAAAGACTAGCACCAGAAAGTGCATGCTTCTTCATGGAAGTGACATATATCTACTTACATATACACATTATGTCTATTTCATAGGCCAAAGCAAGTAAAACAGACATGCTCACCACTTGAGGAGGTGAGACAGTGCAGATCCCCCGTGTGCTCAGATGGAGTGGAGCCAGACATCTTGAAGAGCAGTACTACGTTCTAAAACAATGTCCTTTTTTGTATGTTACATTTTTAGCTATGATCATGTGTTACTTAATCAAAAAGTTTATTTTATTTAAAAATACAGTTCTATCAAGTAAGAAAGAAAGGTAGATATAATTACTGAAAATAATCAGTTTATAAAACATGTTCACAATAAATTCAATCTTATAAAATCTATCTCTATCCATCTATACTTTTTATCATCTAACTCTGTCACCTTTTTTAGCAGGCAGTGAAGAAGGCTCAAAAATATACAAAAGTATAATCAAATTGGTTATCTCCAAGTTATGAATAACACTTATTCTATTCGTGTACTTTCCCAGAGATTTTTTTCCATAAATTTTCTAATGTAAATATTTAAGCAGTAAAACACTAAATGTAATTCTTTAGGTGAATAGTGTTTTTGAATTACACATCAACTTTTTGGCTCTTTACGACAGTAGTATTTTGATCCCATAAACAATATTTTGTAATCATATTAATGTCTAAATAAAGGACAGAATAATCATAGTCTCTTCTTGTAATAATACACATGAAATTGTAGTGATAATATGGTTAAATATTTTATGGTCAAATAATAATGTGGTCCAGTGTGGATATCTATGCAACCTAATATATGTTTTAATTATTATTGATATTTTTGTTTCTTCATTTAATTTGAAATAGTGTTATTTTTTCGATAAAAAGCAGTAGATAGTAGAGGGTAGAACAGAAATAGGATTAGAGGGGGAAAAGACCTGTACGAGAACCTAAAAGAAGAGACCTATAGATCACCTTGAGAGAAGCAATGGTATTCAGTCCAGAGACACAGCCAGCGCATAGTGTCGGGTCATGGATGGATCCAGAAAAATAAGTACCCTGACATTACATGCTCCATTGTCCTCTCTCCTTCTGCAGTACCCATTGGCTAAAGCTGTCTGGAAGCAAGAAGTCACTGGAGTCTTTTGAAATTGCCATATAGGTCAGGCTTCAACACTTCGATGAAAGGGTGGGATGGGGAAGGGGATCAGGAAGGGAAACAGAAGTTATCTGGAATATGTATGACCACTAACTTATATTTTGAGGAAACCTGTTGCAAACATTTTTTATGAAAATATATATATATTTTTTAATATTTCTTTTTAATTTTATTTATTTATTTATTTTTTTGGTGAGGAAGACCACCCCTGAGCTAACATCCTTTGCTAATCTTCCTCTTTTTGCTGAGGGAGACTGGCCCTGGGCTAACATCCGTGCCCATCTTCCTCTACTTTATATGGGACGCCACCACGGAATGGCTGACAGGCAGTGCGTCGGCGGGCGCCCGGGATCCGAACCTGCGAACCCCGGGCTGCCAAGCGCGGACGAAACTGCTGTGCCACCGGGCTGGCCCCTGTTATTTTTTAATATAGGGAAAGAGCAAAAGAATAAATAATTTTTTAAAAGCAATATTGGTTAGAAAATCAGGTTAAATGTCCATGTATTGGAAAAGAATTATAAATTTTGTCCCGTGAAAAATTATTTTGGAATGAAAAAAATATGGAAAGTGATGAGAGATTCATCACGTATATATATAAATTTACAGAGTAGCTCCATATTTTTTCTCTTTGGCCAGTAAATTCAAAGTGTAGGAAGCACAAAATCTAGTCTGTACATTAAAAAGAGACAGACAAATGTGAAAGAGACAAATAATCCTTTTTCTCTGATAAATTACAAGCAATTAAAACTTTTAGAGATAATTTCTCTATACACTGAAGCTGTGCAAGATTTACTTTGCCCAATTAAATAAGTAGGCACAATTTAAGAGATGACTTTAGAAAAGAACAGAAGAAAAGACATAGATTAAGTAACCATTTAGATAGTTTAAATGTCGAAGCAATGCACTTACTTTGCATGTAGATCGTAATTTGCTTCATTACATGCATTATTTGTGGCAAAGATTGCTTGCTGACCTGCACAGATTTATGCTACCTTTCTGTTGTGCAGAACTGTTTGGAGGAATGGTCCACATGCTAGACACTCCATTTCCCAGCTCCCAGTGGAACCATGATACCATGGCTCCCTGGGAATGGATGGAAGTGGTGTGTGAGTCATTAAGGGGTTAAGGTGGTGATTGCACAGTCCTCCAAAGGTTCTATTTTTCTTGTCAAACCACTGAATGCAGGGAACTCTGAGGACCTGAGCCATTGTGGAGCCACTGGATGAAAAGAATGTGGGCCCCAGAGTCAACACTTAGAGGAGAGCTGTCCAGGAGGACCACTTGATGAGAAATATCAGCATTTTACTTATCATGAGAAAGATATCCTGTCTTAATACACTGAGATCTGGGGGTTGTTTGTTTCAGTAGCTAATGCCAATTGTCCAGTCTAAAACAGTAACTGATATTAATCAAAATAGAAAAGGGAGGAGGAAAAATGAAACAAAAAGTCTACAGCAATTCTAGACATAATCACTGTTATCACTTATATAAACCATATATATATAAAATACATTTTACATACATACATGGTATGTATACTTTGTATATAATAAAGTATATAAATTTTGTCTTCTACTTGTGGTCTGTTGTTAAAATCATTCAACAGGTTTGATTTCTTTCTTTCAGGTGTATTTTACAGTTCTAGGGTGTACATTTAATTTATTTTTATAGATTAAAAATTTCTATTGAAATTTTCATAATTTCATCCATTTTGTCTATCATTTCCTATATTATATGGAGCACATTAATAATAAGTTCTTGTTTATACTCCCTTCACTCTTTGGATTATTACTCTATTTCTATTTATCACTAGTCACCTTTTGCTTGCCTTTTTGCATGTCTGGTTATTTTTTAAAGAACTGTAGAACTCCAGACATTTTTTTTTTCTGCCAACGAGGGCTTTTCCCTTGCCCTGTAGGAAGACAGGGTAAAAAGCTTATCTCCAATTAGATGGGGATTGAACTGGGTTGTCTCTGTGCTGCAATCTTCATCAGATTCAGTCTTCCTCTGATCCATCTCTGTTCCGGGGACATGTTCTTGGGACATTTCAATCTTTGCATTGAAAGCCTGTCAGGTGTCTCCTTTCTCAAACCTGAAAAGCTAGGAGATTCTGACATGCAGGAATTTTTAGTTTAGCTCTCCACTTTCTTACCTCCTACTGCTTCTAAATCTTGCAGATACGGTGGGGAGAAAATTGTGTTTTGAGGCAGCCTCCATTTCTCTAGTGGGACTTGTCCTAGGCATCGCACAATCCTAGATGATATTACTCGGTTTACCAGCAAACAAGGCCATCTGCTGGCAGATTGAGATTCAGAATTTGTCCCTGGGGGACAAACTGGCTGTCTTTGGGCATTCGCAAGTTGTCTGTTTCCCCCATCAGCCCTGTAGAGTTCCAAAAGACATACAGTTTTTTCTTACTTTGAGTCAAATTCCTCAGAATAGGCCAAGTTGGACTCAGAGCCAAGCCACTCCTTGGTCTCAGTTTATAATCAGCCTGTACCACCAAGAAGAAAATAACCACTGATAGAACAGTCAACTCAGCTAAGAAAAGTCTCCCATCTCTGGAATTCCAATTCTGTTCATTATTTCTTCTACTTTCTAAAGTCTTTAAAATTGTATATAAAATATATATATATTGTATATAAAGTATTTAAAATTATAATTTTTGCAAGGGATTGAGCTTTTCTAATTGTTACAGTGGAACTGTTAAAGTTGTCACAATCTCCAGAATACAATATGAATATGAAAATATGGGTCAAATGCATTTTGAAGGTCATATATACGAATTAAATGTATTTCAAAAATCATAAATATATGAATACAAGTTAGACTACTATAAAGCTTCTAGTGTCTCACTACTTCAAATCTTAACACATCCTCACATCAGAGTACATTCTCCCAACAGAAGAAGACATAGTCCTTTAAAATATAAATACATTTGTGATGCTTCTCCAACCTTTCTTGTGGCTACTTTGCACATTTAAATAAACCCATAAAACTTCCCAGGGCTTAAAACATTATATTATCTGATTCCAGAGAGCTATTCTGACTCTTTAATTTCCAGAATTTCCAACAGGAATTGCATATCCATCAAGAATAGGTTCCCATCTTCTGGCTTTTCCATCATGGCATCTATCACCCGAGATTATGATGCACCGCCTAATCTCTCTCCTACTACTTTTACACTTGCCTCACACACACTGACCATTTTTCTTATCTTTGAAAATGCCAAGCTTACTTTCATCTCAATTATTTATCATTTGCTCATGCTTTGCCTAGGACTATTGAGCTGGTAAGCTACTCCTCATAATTTAAGAATCAAATCAAATATTACTTCCACAGAGAAGGCTTCCCAAACATCTTAATTATATTAGCCTCTTCCCATCATCCCCAACTATAACACCATTTTACTTCCTTTGTAATACTCAACCCTGCCTGAAATTCTCTTGCTTACTTGTTCATTCTCTACTGCTTACTTTCAAATTTAGGGAAAGCAACAGTAAACTTTCTTGTACCATTTTCTTTTGCCATTTGTCAAATTATTTCTAGAGTATGTATTTGCAGCAGTTCAACTTTTATATCAAAGTTCATATTGCCTTTCTTTGTCTTTGATTAATTTCGCTATGGGTTAGAGAAAGACTTTACCAATTTACATGTACACCAGCAGTATGTGGAAGTTCAGTAAAGTTAAATACAATACAAAGAAAACACAAAAATATTACACTATTTTTTGTTCTATTTAAATTCCTTGAGCGTTATTATTAGTGATTGAACGTTTTTGGATATTTATATAGACAAAGTTGAATTTCCTCAGTCCCACAACTTTTTATGCCCAAGAAGAATTTTCAACATAATATAGAGAACACTTTCTGTATGTGCACAGAACTATATTTATACACTTCACGACTCAGATTCAAAATGCAGTCTATATGGAGCGAACCATTCAAATTCAAACTTATACACTGAGGTAAAAATGAAAACATTTTTATAGTTTTAAAATGTTTCAGAAATAAATTTAAATTAATTCAAAATAGAAATGCATTATTAATTCCTTAGCTAGATTGGACGGATATCAAGAGTCTATTTTATTTTAATTCCAGAAATTGCATTTATTACCAAGGAATGTTATTTGTTAGTGAGGCCAATAATTGACATATGCAACTTTTATCCAAATGTTGATTTATGAGTGGTATATTCAATGTTTTTTTCCTCATTTTTTTCTCTAGCTTTACCTCATCATTATGACTTCTAATAATTCCATAATGGGGCAGATATTTGTTTGTGTTCTGTCAACATGAAAAGTAGTCATTAGGAAATGAAAAAGGCCTGAACTATCCTCCGTCCCAACGATTGCGTCTTCTAAACAGGAATTTGATGCAGCTGATGTATTTGCGCTAATAACATCTGCTGCTTTCATCATTAAATTCCACCCACTGCTTAACGCCTGGAGCTGCAAAAATAGGAGAATTAGCTGAAAGAGTCTCAAGTTAAAGAAGAAAATTAAAGCTTTGAAAACATATATTACCACCTATAATCTTTCATAGTGGGCAAAATCACAGTTAGCCCCCAGCCATACACGGGATACATCAAATTCCTTGATAATGAGGGAATTTAAATCAAAGGAAACTATTGGAGGAAAGTTTAGTCTATGTTGTGTTGTTGGGTTAAATGATCACTAAGAGAATCAAGTACTGAGTGTTATAAATGTGATCAGTTTATCCAAGGTCTGAATTTGAAATAGAAGACTCACTTCTGAGCAATTGTATGTCTGACTGTGTATAACACTAGATCATTTGTAAGGGAAATTTAAACTAAACTTAAATATTAAATGCATATAATACAATCTGATATATGTTATATATATGAAAGATGAGTCTTTAAACTTATTTATCTTCAGAATGTGAAGATTATAGAACAAAGAAAACACTAAGAGGGACATAAGTAGGTAACCATCGAAATTACATTGTATGGATATCCTTGTGTTTTAAAGCTCTGTTTTATTATACGTAAATATAAATATGAACTGTGTTTTTCCCTTCATGCCATTCACTTAAGGTATGCTTATTGAGTTCATTTGTCCACTGTGTAAGGTATTAAAAGTAGGATGACCCTTGAAATCAAAGTCAAGTTATACACAACTGCCAGGGACCGATCACAGTCACTCCCTCACTTTCTAATGTAGGTCCATATGCATTAGATTAGGAGCCACCTCTATCTACGTCTAAGAGCCTTGGTTTGGGGAATTTCTAAATGAGACTCTTTTGCTATATGCTTGGCTAAATCTCTGTTTTGTTCTTATTTACACACTACTGAGATTCCTTTTGTCCAGTGAGATTACTATCTCCACTTGAAGAATTCATAGGTCCATTCAGTTGAACTGCACATTCCCTCTGCACCATTTTGCTTAGAAGCGTCCTTCACAGTATTAGCAACACTCTCAGTGTATTGGTTCAGTGGCTCATGGCTCCTCTTCGTTAAGAGTTTGAAATATTCTCCAGAATTTGGAGATATATTTAATAAACATACAGTCAATCATAGATTACTTTTCAGAGCTCCAAAGATTGATACAATGTTAAATCTCTAGTTTTCTAACTATAAATTAAAATTATTAGGTGATACATAGTGTCATTAGAATGGACCACAAATATCTATTAAAAAAAACTGTTTCATTGTATTAGGATCCTAATTTCTAACGATGCTACTGATTTTTTAAAAATGACTTTTTATCTGAATACTATGCAATTTAAATTGTATGCTAATACATACAGACTTCATGGAGTATTAAGACACATATCCTGATTCATCAACCAAAATTTTATTCAGGATCTGAAATCAATGGCAAGCTTAATGCTTTTTAAAATAGATAGCACTGTTTTAATTAAAAATGTCAGCAATGTAATTACTCCTTAAGCAAAAGGCCACAGAGAGGAAAATTGGATGATACTTAAATTGAGCATATGAGAAAATTAATTTGCGTTAAAAAAGTAGCAATTAGACATTTCCATGGCAGCATGAGAGATCACAATTTCAAGTCTTTTACTCTTGGAAAGTAGAAGTTATTGAATTTATTTATTTTAAAGGAAAATTGTAAATCTCTAGAAGTATTTCTATACTTCTATATTTTCTAATAGCACTAGTTTCAAAATCTCAAAATACAAGTTATCTTAAAATATTTCTAGGGTATTTCAGATTGTACTTGATCCTTTAAGTCTTTTGTTTCTTCATTCCCGAAATAAATTACTCAGACTAAAATTTTGTCTCATTCAAGATGTAAAATGCTGAAATTTCTATATAATTTTTGTCATTTCTTAGATGATTGCCAAAAAATGTACTGCTTGATATCTGAGCAGACTGATCATTTAAAATTTAGTCAGCAGGACGAAACAGTTGTCTTTCCACTAAATTTTATTATACCCTGTACACAGATTTTTGATTCTCAGTATCCTTCTTTTATCATTTATGAAAAGAAAATCTCAAAATAGGTAATTCATCCATTTATGTACAATGTTGACATAATTTCCTCAAAGGAGAAGTACTGGATTTATTTGATTGAAAGGTACTTTTTTTTTGGTCAATCATAATTTTTGCATTATAATTTTATAAGTACAAGGAACATAAGTCTTACCATCCAGATACATTCCACAATGGGCCTTTAGACTAACTAGGAATGATCCCCGTTTTGTCTTTCCATGCTTACTTTGTTTCTCTCTTCCTTTAAGAATTGCTGCCATAACTGATGGTTGCTGTACATGGTTATCTAGTAGATTAAAAACACTACATCATTTCACAGATCATAGATCATAGTCATGATCATCTTTTCTTACTCTTCATCTGGGCCTGATTTCATATCACAAGACAGTAACAATGTCCATTTTCCATTTATTTAGTTATCATGGATCACTCTTTCTCTCTCTGAAAACTTATTTTGTTCCATTGCTTCTAGAGAAAAGTAAGACTATTGCATATAAACTAAAAGAAATATTAATGTGCCTTTCGTGTTAAATTTTACAAGGATATATACAGAATTACACTGTAAAACACTAAAGTAATGAAATAAAACTTTTCTCTATAAATATGAAATATCCAAATGCTTTTAATGAGATCTGACTGAAGCTATTCTATTCTGGCAAAGTTTAATGCCACTAATAATTTAGGTGTTGTTTTTTTGTTTTCATACTTCAATACATTTCTTGATCGTAGCATCTCTAAATTTTCTACTCTTTCAAATCAATCTAACCTCATTAAACAGCTTTCTTTTTTCTTCTAAAAACTTTCCATTTTTTCCTAAGTATTTATGAGACCAGATTATTTTAAAATTCACCTTTTCTTACAACAAATGTTCTCAGATGATATTACTAAACCTTAATGTTTCCACTTGGAATCAAATGAATCAAAATTCAGGGGGATAACAGTGATGATCTAATGATGTCTTGTTAATATAAGAACATTCCTATATTATATTTCCTTTCCATGGCAGCCCTGTTTGTGGATTTTCCAGGTGACATTCGTCCTCATCCATCGATGATTAAATCTATCTTAAGGGAAACGCAAATACAAATTTTTTCCTCAAATTATTCAATGCTGCTTTTCATTTGAAATACTTTTAAATTCCAACTCTTCACTTATTTACTTAAAAAAAATCTAACTTAATTCCTTTAATTTCTTTTTCTGGAAGAGAAAAACCAAAGTACTGAAATTTTGTATGTCTTTTCTTATTTGTTTTGGTTCATGTTGAATGTGAATGTCTGAAGAATCTTGAGGTGGGACCAGTAAGTATATGGCTGACAAATATGTGTCAGGAACTGATAAATTATCCCTTTTATTTATACCAGTATAAATTAAAGTTTAGATTTGATAATTATAAGAATATATGCAGGAAATGAAAAGAAGCAATTGGGAGTGGATGTGTAGTGTGTTCATTAGAGAAGTTGAAGAGGTACAATTTGATAATAGGATTCTGGGAATCTTCAATAATGAGAGGACAGTCAGAGAAAGAAGATTCAATGAAGACACTTGAGAAAGAATGTTCAGGAAAACGAGTAAAACCTTGATATCTTGGAGTCATAATAAAGAAAAAGAAGACAGAATCACAATGTAGAATGACATGCCAGTGGCATAAAATGCTTCAGAAAGATTAAGTAAAAATTAAAATGAATCCATTTGATTGAGCAATCAGTAGGTTTATGGGGGGTCACATGTACGACTCATTCAGTGGAATGGTAAAAGTGGATGCTTAAATGTAGTAAGTGAAAAAAGCTGATAAGGTGATGAACTGATTATAAATCATGGTTTGGATAACCTCCACTGAGTAGACTGGCAAACTGAACATAAGCAAGGAAACACCAGAGTAAGTACTGGAGGAAAGAAGGATATACTACTGAGTTTTTTTCAGCCTCATGGCATCTATATTTTATCTGTTCAGGAGGAAGCACGATCCCTGACAAAGAAAAAGTAGATGGTAGGAGTTGGCTGTTTAGAAAAAGAAGCATTTAAAGTGAGTAGGTCAAAATTTTGACATAGTTACCTTGAGTAAAATTATGACCTAAAATCAATTACACAAAACCGATACTTAGCAAGAATGAAGGATAAAAGAAGTTATGCACCAGACTTATGTCTGGATCCAAAATCTACTTGCACACTAAATTTTATGGCTGTTTAAGTAAAGTGTAAAGAGCATCAGCTGTGCCCAGAGCCTCCTCAGTGGTTATGCCTGGGTCCTGGTGGCAGCTGTAGTCAAAGATCATACTGGTGAGGTACCATTTTAGCATTCACTCCGGGAGGAGGCAGTGAGTATGTTTGGCTATAGTTACAACATTTGCACTTGGCATTGGATGACCAGTATGGGGACATGACAGTCTATGGTTCTTTGACTACAAAAGACCAAATAAATATTTATTCCAACTCAGGGTAGCCGTGTATGTATTAAAGAACAGTTGCAGAAGGCTACACTGATATCAGTGGGAGCTGGGAGAAAATAAAAACAATGAGATATGAAGCACAAGAAGGAGTCACCATTCCATCACTGAGTTAAAAACGGAGGCAGCCAGAGCCAGCCCTGATGGCCTAGTGGTTAAAGTTCGGCACTCTCACCACTTTAGCAGCCCAGGTTCATTTCCTGATGGGTTGTGGAACCACACCACCCACCTGTCAGTTGTCATGCTGTGGTGGCAGCTCACATAGAAGAACTAGAAGGACTTACAACTAGCATATACAACCATGCACAGGGGCTTTGGGGAGGGAAAAAAAAAAAAAGAGGGAGATTGGCAACAGACGTTAGCTCAGGGCAAATCTTTCCCTGCAAAAATAAATAAATAAATAAATAATGGAGGCAGCCATATAACATGGAACATAGGTGTCCTCTAGATATTGTGGAGATGGCCAACTTTACTGCTTATATTTACAATGGCCATATTAGTGATTACTTTAGAAGCTCTTCATGTCCTAGTGAGTGCTAATTTTCTTCATACTTTCTAAACAAAAGACTAAGTCTTCATGGGAAAATTAGGTATTTGTTAAGCTTCCCTGGATCTCCAATTATGGTCATTCATGATTCAAAAGAAGAGAGGCTAGAGACTTTAATATGATGTCTCACAAGCTAATTGATGTGGGTTTGGGATTTTTTGAATCCTTTGTGGTCATTGTGTCCTTGATATTAATCTTTGTGGTAGGATCTTGCTCTAGACAGACCAACATTTACATAACAATATGCTCTGTAACTAAAGCATTTTCAGTATCCTGTTTTAAAGGCCTGGACATTGTGAGTAAATAACTTCTTGTGGGGAAGTCTGTACTGGACACTCCTTGGCTTGGATTCTTCTGCTGAGTTTTATAGTCTGTGTAAGCACACAGATTATTTATCTAAATAGACCTCAGAGATATTCAACACTTCTATAGTGATTCTGTTATATTAGGTATTCTTTGCAACACCAGTTTTAACCAGTTCAGCTCTTCTTTTAAAGGAGCAACAGATATGCCTGCTGATAGTACTTTGAGCATCTACCTTACAATTTTGTGGGAAAAAAATCTGTAATATTTTTGTTCCTTTAAAGATGTCGGTTTTCATCTACCAAGCTGACCTATGTCTTTTCAAGAAGATGAAAAAGTAATGAATGACAATCTCTCTAACACGTATGCAATTCTTAATGATGAAGAAAATTTAACTGGTGTAATTGAACGGCAAACTGGAGAAAAATCCCCTAGAGAAATGGAAATCTGATAGCTTTATGAGGAAAAATATTTAAAAGGCTAATCTGTAATTCTGCTACCAAATGAATTTGACTAGCAAATGTGTCTGAGAAAGGATTTTCCTCGTGTTAAGTAGAATTTTAAGATGTCCCCGGTGACCTTTATCTCCAGGTGTTAGTGCCATCATTATGTTATGTTACATGGAAAAAGAGATGTTGCAGATGTAGGTAAGATTACTAAGGAGTTGACCATAAAATAGAGAAATTATTCAGGTAGTGCTATCTAATCACTTAAGCCCGTTTAAAGCAGAGAGTTTTCTCACCGTTGGCAGAAGATGAAATCAGAGGGATTTGACGTACAAGAAGGATTTACCATGCCATCGCTGGGTCGAAAATGAAGAGAGCATACAAAAAGGAATGCAGGTGATATCTAGAAACCAAAAGTGGCTCCTGGCTGACAGCCAGAAGGAGAACAGGGACTTCAGTTCTACAATGACAAGAAACTGAATTCAGCCAACAACTTGAAGAATATTGGAAGAGAATTCTTCCCCAGAGCCTCCAGAGAAGAACTCAGCATCTTGACTCACCATCTTGACTTTGGCCTTGTGAGAAACTAAGCAGAAACCCAGCTGAGCCTGTCTACTTCTCACTACAGAAACTGTGAGATAATGAAAGAATGTTCTTTCAAGCCACTAAATTTATGGTAATCTGTTACTCAGCAATAGAAAACTAAAACAGTCCTCAAATAATGTCCTCTAAAGATAATCGTCTTAAGGTTTTCTAACTTAAAACATGAACAATTACCTCTCATAATTACACCATAGTAGGTCAAAAAGATGGCCCCAGCATATGGTTAGTTTCTAATTCTATTAGCATTCTGTTTTTCTAGACATATTTTAAATGTTGTCTCCTTCATCAAGAACTAAATGCACTAATGGCAATTTTAAGAATAAACAAACAAATCCTTCATTTCCTCATTGGTGAAACAAAAATGGCAAAACTTTGAAATGCACTGGTATGCTAAGCCTCTTCTTTGGTGAATTTGCATTTTATTTGGTATTAAAACTTAAGGCAAAAAAATTAATATCCACAGCTGTATGTGATAGCCTGTATTATTTGCCCCAAATTATTTCTATTCTGCCGCCCAACCTCATGTGGCTTCCTTGTGGGTTCATTATACTTTCACACATCTCATTGACTAAACACGAGACTTACTTCAGCAGATGGAATGAAGATGGAAATAAAACTGGGTCAAGTTGTAAAACAAAGCTGTAAGACACATGGCCAGTTTCCCCTTGTCCTTTTGGAGTGTTTACTTCTTGCCATGAAAACGCAAGCCCCAGGTGAATGTGGCAGCTTCAGCCTGATTCCACCTTCAGCCACAGTTTCACAGTGAAGATGCATGGAGGTATCTTAGACTCCGCTCAAGTCTGGAGTCCAGCCTAGCCCAGACGTATCCAGGGGACCCCAGATGGGATCAGCTTAATCTTAACCAACATGTATATTTCTAAGTATGAAATAAGTGCTTGTTTTATAGCCACTGATATTTTGGGAGTTTTCATAATAGAGCATTATCTCAACAAGAATTTGACCAGTACAGTCTAATACCAAATATAATTTATGAAGAGTATGTGGTATAACATCTTAGGTATAGGAGAGGTATTATACATTTTCTCATTGTAACAATAGGAATAATACTGCTTTTACTAATGAGCTTGACTCTGACCTAACAAAAGAGCAATAACAGCTGAAGGCTCCATTTTACTTTCCATTTTGATGTTAATCCCTTTCAATTTAGCTTGCTCTCATAGATGTACAATAGGAATAGAACCTTAAAGATAATTATTACCTAGTACAAAATGTTTTATAACTTTTTATGACACCATTCTTATTCAAAACATAAATATATTTCCTCTTAATTAAGGTTGATGGTCTAGTCATAATCACTTTCTTTAGGGGCAAAAATTATCTGTTTTGGCCTCAAGATGATCATCATAAACAATTACATCACAGAGTAAACTATCCATAAATATTGAATGACGGAAACATACAACAACAACAAAGTCAGTGACACAGTGAATAAATCCAGTTCTTGGCCATTAAATACCATCCTTGAAGACTGAACAGAAGCCTTTTACAATTCGTTGGGAACAAAAGGGAAAGTTTAAAATCCTCACATATTACTGGGAAGGAGAGGATTAAGCAGCTGGACTATAAACTTTTTAATCCTATGAGAGAGGGAGGGGCACTCCAAGGCAGGAAACAAGGCAAGGTATAGGACTCATCTCCTGTCAAGAACATTAAAGGCAAATGTATTGATAAACAAAGGAAATGGTCTTGGCAGCAATAGAGTACTTATCGTTGGGATGTTTTTAGTAGAATACACCTAATTGGCTAGGATTGCTTAAAACAAACAAACCTAGAATCTCTGGATTTATCTGCATATTTCCCTGGAAAAATGTCATTTAAGCTATATGACAATCTGAGTGTAAAATGGGAATGTTTTATGAACTAAATTCCTCCATTGGGGTGTGCACACCTTATGTAGAAACCTCATCTATTAACCTGGGCCAGAGAAGGTCTGAGAAGAAAGGACCTGGGAGATGAACCAAGGCTGGCTTCTCCAAACTCCCCCTCTTCACCTGTGCAGCTCGATCTCTCATATACTTGAAATGATTAGTAAAGCTTGCTGTTGGGTAATATTTCTGATCCATGTAAATCTGATTTGACAGTCCCATTCTTTGTGGTTCTAAATCACTTAAATTAACTAAATTTAATTACAGTATTATAGATTTGTAATGGTTAAGAGATGGGAAATGCACTGGCCCTTTTGTTTGTTTTATTTTTAAATAGATGTCTAAGTTCCGTGTAATTCTTAACAAGTTTTAAAAATCCCATTTTTACAGAGATGAAGCTGTATCTAGATGTACACCGATGAGTATGCCTAATTGTTAAGACATTTCCATCATGTCAATCAATATACTACAGGTCTTTTACATACAAAGATAGGTTTTTAAAATTTAGAATCAATAAAACAGACACCTTCTAACCATTGTAATAAATAATGATGATACGTGAAAATTTTTTATTAATGATACATATATCTGAATTCAAACGACACATGATTTTCCCTATTTTAAGCATGTAGCATTGTGGAAAATAGAAAGTAACTTTATGTAGGAGAGCTACCTTGCACCAGGACAGAGAATTATCTCTGTCAAAGATTAAGCTCTGCCTCATTGCTTGAGTAATCAATTTCACAGTGCGACTATTTAGTCAGCTTTACAGATGAATGAAATACAGGGGCAAGGCTTAGAAATATATTATTATGTCTACTTAAGGAAAATATATTTTAGAGTACAGTACTTAAGCTAAAAGTTTTACAATGCCTAATGGGAAACAAAGTGCACTAAAGACTAAGTGGAAAGAATGGATGTTCAATTTTGGCTATAGGGAAAAATAGATAAGCACATTTAAAGAAAACTAAAACACAGCCAAATAGGCCCTACCTATTTGATACTCAAGTCTTTCCCTGAAACTTTTCTGAAATTGTAAATAAGTCCATGCCATGCTGCTCTTAAACACAGCAAACATGAACATTTTACTGTAATGCTTAAGCTATGCAGTACTAATTGGAAATATTTTGTAATACTGAGTATATACAAATATGCAGGCATAAACCTTTCACATATCATTGAATATAAACCATATAAGAATGCATGAAAAGAGTTGATAATTTTTATAGTATATAAAAATGTAACATATGGCAATGAAACAACAGCTTTTTTCTAGAGACATTTCAGAAGGATATTGTAAATATATTATGTGGTAGATATTAAATTTTTATTAAAATTATATTAAGAAAAAAACAGAGTTTCTTTTAAATAGCATAAAATGTGAATGATCTGTGAATAAACATATTCTGAAACACTAGTTTCTATACAGGTGCATATTAATAAGAAAGGATACAGATTTATGTAAATTATGCAACTTTAAATCTTTAAAATTTTCATACTGTTAGAGAAAATCTCCAAAGGAATTATCTATGGGCAAATATATGTGTGTATAAACAGATATTTATCTATCCAGTTAGAAAATCTTTAAGTATTTTGATCAATATTTTTTAAACAATATAGTATTTTTTCCTGTATAGTAAGTAGAGTCAAAACAAAACATTCTAACATGTAATCAGTTTTCTTTCATCCTTTTGATCCAAAAAATCAAGTTTGACTCCATTTTATTAAATAGAGTCTGGAGAACTCAGGGAGGCAAACAACTTCATAAGAAAACTAAGATTTTTATTTCCAAATTCTGAGTAAAAGTCATTCTCTTTGAGAGGAATTTTCTTGGGTCATAAATAAAGATATGTTCTCAAAACATGAACTATCACCACATTAGTATTTTTCTTACATATATAGAGCAACTTACAACCTACTCTTTTATGTTATTTATTTATTTATGCATTTATTTATTTTTGCCCAGTTAATGGAAAGATTTTAAGTTTAGCTTTGTTTCTTTTTAACCAGATAGTTAAGATATCTTTGGGAAATATTCTCATTTTTTTAATTTGAGAGTGCAAAATTTGTCTTCATCTCCTCTAATCACATTGGACTACTCATAAACTAATTGAATAACCAATATATCATGCCATCTAATAAAAGCTTCAAGTTTCAGAAAAGATGAGAGTAGCATCTTCCAGATGTGTCGTTATTCATGATCTACCAGGAAGCTTGGGGTCTGAACCAGGAATACGGGTTGGCGTACCTCTTCTCTGCCTTCTCTAACAAATATACACAATCCTGTCTGCCAAGTTTTTAGAAAGTGTCAGAAATGATTTTGTTTCATTTACTCACAGATTGTAGAAATCAGTATGATTAAAATTTTTGATCCAAGGATGAGGTAGCTTTAGTTTTAAGGTAGGCTTACCTTAAGAAGGAGCAAGAATTTGTTAAATAGCTCTTTAACTCAACTAATTAACCTCACTTTCATCTAACTGGTCCTTGGTATTCCTTGGATTTTTATGCTTTAAATCAACAAATTTGCTAAATTCTTTTTATGCATATTTTACATTGCAATATGATAAACAAAACAAAAATGTGTTGGAAAACGGCCTGAGATGTTTGTTGTGATGAAATAGACAGACACAGCCAGCTTTAAGTTCTGTGGCAGAATAAGTTCATTTTATTCTGTGTAATTAAAGTAAATAACCTTAGGGGCTTTGAATAGTCATAGTTAATGCTCATCTTAGGGCAAGACAGCGCTTTGCATGTAACTGCATATATCTATACAGCTGTAGGATTCCATTTGGAAAGTCATTTGTAATTAAGAAATGTTTTCTGAGAACTGGAAGAAAACCAGTATTTTTCTAATATGCTAGCACATTCCAGACGATACAACACTTTTGTTTAAAGTTTCATTGGCATTAAGGCATTACCAATGTAACATGGCAAAACAATTAAAAGCAAAATTAAATACCATAAAGTATTAAAGGAAGCAGAGATCATTTTAACCCAAAAAGAGTAGAAGAGTTTTCATATAGAGTACATAAATTGAACTGTACTTTCATAGATGGGTAGGATTTTGGAAAAGTGAAGAAGATAAAGGACATCCTAGATAATATCATACTCTAATATAAATAGGAAAAGAATTTATGTGAATAAAATGGCATAAATAAAAATTTGGAAACCCCAATACCATCAAATCAAAGTAGATACGCTATATATGATAGTAAGTTCTAGTGGAAAGTAGTAGATTTAAAACTGTGTATACTTACCCATTTTTCCTTTTTCTAGTAATAAAACCTCTTTTCTGGTGAGAGTTAATGCATTGTCTTCACCTGAGACAAAGAAGAATAAGTGAGCCAGATCTAGCCAGACATCCCAGTCCTCTGACAAAGTGGTTTGTTGACAGAGAGAAAGTGAACACAAGCACGTTATCAGACTCCCTCTATGATTTTTGATGCTGAGAAAGAAAGAACTTCTGGGATTTCTGGAGAGAGATATAGTCCTGGAAAGATCAATTTGCCATCTGGGTTGGCCTTATGTGGCATCTTAACTTTAATATTTGTATCTAAATTTGTTTAAACCCAGAGCTTTGCATAATAAAGGAGCTAAAATGAAAGAAAATGGAGATCTGAGGTAGACAAAAAGAAAAGGAGAGAACTGACAACATCATTTTAGCATCCAAACTTGTGTTTCCCTGACTTTTCAATTAGATAAGACAAAAAAAATCTCCTTCCTGCTTTTGTTTCTTTAACATGTAATTAAAACAAGTAGGCTTTAAAATTGGAATGGTTATAAATGTAGGCAAAAATTTGGCTACAGAAGCAAAAAGGTGTTAACAGTATTTACTCAGTCAGTAATAATAATAAATCACTTTTTGAATATTTTCCAGTAGAACAGTGTAAATAATCAGGAACTGCCTTATCCTTACACTCAGCAAGGTGCCTGGCTGAGTGCCTTCCTAGAATACAGAAAGTGGAACAAATGAGGAATCAAATGGTCATGCTATGAAAAACAAATTAAATACATCTCTATCCCCTTGTTCAATGAAAGTGTTAATTTGTTCTTTTTCTTCCTTTATTCCATCTACTTTTATTTGGTTATTTCCATCCTAGTACAGAAGATTTAGCTAATTTACTAATATAATTTCAGTGGAAAAATAATACACAAATTCTATATATGACAAGAGAAATATTATCTTAGTGTATGTGATGGACATAAAAACAATAGACCTAACAGAATAGAAAGGCCATCCATTCTCTAGAATTGTGGCAGGCGAAAAAAAATGAACCACTTGTCTGATAGCCTGATATATATCTGAGTGCTTAATTATTAAACCAATGAATAAACCTTTATTTTGTAGAAAACAGAAAGTAACTGCGGGACAGTTAATGACATAATCAAATGAACAGATTAATAACATAATCAAAGCTTTAAGAAGATCAGTCTTGCAGCCTTGGCTGGAGAATAGTATGTGTGTGTGTGTGTGTGTGTGTGTGTGTATGCATGCATGCACGTGTACAACAGTTGAGAATGGGACTTTGTAGGTTTAGGAGAGAGTAGCTTAGAAATACTGCATTGTTATAATTTCTCTGCTAGTTTAGTCTAAATTCAAAAGCTATGTGTTCTTTTTTGAATCTCTTTGGTGCGGTATAAAGTCAGCGTGTAGTTGACAAAGCTGATGGATCCACCTATGAAAGTCTTTGAAAAGTGTATAGATTAGAAGTCTAGTCAGGTTCTGCTGTGTCCTCAGCTAAGGGCCTTATAAGGCCTGAAGAAGGGGTCTACTGTGCTCTTCTCTGGAGGGATTTTCTTCCAAGCTCATTCAGGTTGTCATCAGAATTTACGTCTTTGTGTTTGTAGGATTGAGATCCCAGTTTCCTTTCTGGTTGCTAGCCAGAGACCACTCTCAGATTTTATAGGCCAACTGCATTCTTGGTCACCTGGCCGCCTCCATCTTCCAGCCAGCAATGGTGGACTGAATCTTTTTCATGCTTCAGATCTCTCTGACTTCTTCTGCTACCAGCCTGAGAAAACTCTACTCTGTAAGGATGCGTGGGACTAGGCTAAGCCCGGTCAGACAACATTTCTATCTAAAGGCCGACAAATTAGTAACCTTAACTACATCTGCAAAATCCTCCTTAGCCATTTAATATAAAATAATTACTGGAGTAATGCCAGAGGCAAAGGTTACAAAGATCATTTTTTTTTAAATTGTAGTTAAGAACACTTAAGATCTACCCTCTTAACAAATGTTTAAGTGCACATCACCTTGCATAACTGAAACTTTACACCCATTGAACAACTTTTCATTTCCCCTGGCAACCACCATTCTATTCTCTGCTTCTAAGAATTTGACTATTTTAGATACCTCATATAAGAGAATTCATGCAGTATTTGTCTTTCTGTCACCGGCTTACTTCACTTAACAGAATGTCCTCCAAGTTCATCCATGTTGCTGCATATGGGAAGATCTTATTTTTTAAAGCTGAATAATATTCCAGTGTATTTATATACCACATTTTCTTTATCATTCATCCATAGATGGACATTTAGATTGTTTCCATACCTTGGCTATTATGAATAATGCAGCAACGAACATGGGCATGGTCAAGATCCTGATTTCAATTTTTTTTGGAATATACCCAGAAGTGGGATTGTTGTATTATATGGTAGCTCTATTTTTAAATTTTGAGGAACCTCCATAGTGTTTTCCATAGTGGATGCATTATTTTCCATTCCTACCAATGCACAAGGAATCCAATTTCTCCATATCTTCACAAACACTTGCTATCTTTTGTTTGTTTGATGGTTTGTTTGTTTTTGATAAAATGACTAAACTAACAGGTATGAGGTGATGTCTCATTGTGGTTTTGATTTACATTCCCTTGATGATAAGTAACTTGAGCACCTGTTCATGTACCTGTTGGCCATTTGTATGTGCTCTTTAGAGAAATATCTATTCAATTTAATTGCCTATTTTTTAACCAAGGTTTTTTTTGTTGTTGTTGCTGAGGAAGATTAAGCCCTGAGCTAACATCTGTTGCCATTCCTCTTTTTCTTTTGCTTGAGGAAGATGAGCCCTGAGCTAACATCTGTGCCAATCTTCCTCTATTTTTTTGTACGTGGGTTGCCACCACAGTGTGGCTGATTAGTGGTGTAGGTTCACCCCCGGGATCCGAATCAGCGAACCCAGGCTGCTGAAGCAGAATGCACCAAACCCAACTATGCCACAGGGCCAGCCCCTATTTTTTTTTTTTTTTTTTGAGTTGTGGAACTTCCTTATATGTTTTGGAGATGAAAGTCTTATCAGGTATATAGTTTGCAAATATTTTCTCTTATTTCATAGGTTGCCTTTTCATCTTGTTTCCTTTGCTGTGCAGAAGGTTTTTAGTCTGGTGGAGTCCCATTTGTCTGTTTTTGTTTTTGTTATTTGTACTTTTGGTGTCATATCCAATAAATCATTGCCAAGATCAATGTAATAAACATTTTCCCCTATGCTTTCTTCTGAGTTTTGATTTTCAGATCTTATATTTAAGTCTTTAATCCATGTTGAGTTGATTCTTGTGTAGTATAGAATATAGGTTAAGTTCAACTTTTTGTATGTGGATATCCAGTTTTCCCAACACCATCTGTTGAAGAGACTATCCTTTCCCCATTGTGTAGCTTTGGCAACTTTGGCAAAGATCATTTGATCATAAATACAAGGGTTTATTTCTGGGCTCTCTACTCTGTTCCACTGATTGTATGTCTCTCTTTATGCCAGTACCATACTGTTTTTATTACTGTAGCTTTGTAATATCTCTTGAAGTTAGGAAGTGTGAGGCCTCCAGCTTTGTTTTTCTTTTTCAAGAGTGTTTTGGCTATTTGAGGTCCTTTGTGATTCCATATGAATTTTAGGATTGTTTTTCGTATTTCTGTAAAAATGCCATTTGGATTTTGACAGGCATAGCATTGAACAAAGACCATCTTAAAATTCTGCCTAATACAAGGAAAATGCATTTTCAAACAGATTCTGATGTATTGATTTAATAGGAGAATTACATTTACATATTAGCTTTTTAAATATTTTCCTCAAAAAGCCACCATATTTCCATTTCTTTAGGAGATATGTTTTTATCAGTTTTCTGTTCCATTCCACAGGTTAAATTGTCCTCATTTTCTTAAGGAATTGCATACGTATTAGAAAGAGCTCCATTCATTGGTTTTTATCTCTTATAAAAGACACAGGAAAACTTGCTAGATGACAAGTGACAACTTTAAAAGCATAAAAATATCCTCACAATGAGAGCAAAGAAGCTACTCAAGTATAAACAATCATCAATAGACATAATTGCTAGTCCTTAAAAAATAGCTAAACAAAATAAAATGATGTTACAAAGAATATGTAAAAAATCTTAAGGTCCATATTCCCTCAAAATTTGTTTATAAAATATGAATAAAGTATTGTTTTTAGTTAACCCTATACACATAGTATTTTTCTTTAAATTTACTGTACTTTAGTAAGATTGTAAATAATTAATCTCAGTAGGTATAGGGAGGTTCAAAATTTACAAGTTAGACTATGGAATTTTCTTTCAAAAAGAAATACAAATATTAATATTTTCTTTGAAATGAGACCTGTTACCAAATTAATAAAACTATTATTTTCTTTTTTTTTTTGTGGGGAAGACCAGCCCTGAGCTAACATCTGTTGCCAATCCTCCCCTTTTTGCTGAGGAAGACTGGCCCTGGGCTAACATCTGTGCCCATCTTCCTCCACTTTATATGGGACACCACCACGGCATGGCTGACGAGCAGTGCGTCGGCAGGCGACCGGGATCCGAACCCTCGAACCCCGGGCTGCCAAGCGCGGACTAAACCGCTGCGCCACCGGGTGGCCCCTAAAACTATTATTTTCAACCAAATTTGAATTACCATTAGCTACTCATGTTTACTTTTTAAACTCTTAGAGGGAAAGGGATAATTCAAAGATCTTTTACTAGAAATAGGATTTTAACTATTTTGGAAGATAAGTTCAATAGTGGATATATATTGTTTGAAGATATATATATGAACAGTAATTATAATTTTTGAGTAGTACCAAGTATTTGTGTAGGTCACTGAGCATCTTTATACACTGAAAAATGAAACATCATAGAAAAAATAAATTAATCATACAACACAAATAGTATCATGAAACTTAATACTTGAGTAGTGATTTCAGTTTCAGGTTTCCAAGTTCAATCAAATTTTCAATGCTAGTAAAAATTAGAAGTGGTAAAATATGTAATCATAAACACTGATTAATCCTTAAATACATGATATTTGTAAAATTAATACACACAGGTCATATTTGTCAGGAATAAATTTTGCCCTCAAATTTTTTCTTTTTTTTTTACATTGCATTGCAAAATGTCTAAAGATGTGGATTTGCAATTGATACTTGTTTCCAAGAAAAATGGTAATATACCAATAAAGAAGACCTGAATTGATATTAAAATATTAAATATTATCAAACCAGAGGTATTAAATGAAATATGTTAATTTGATCATTTATTTTAAGCTATATCTTAATTGGTGTGTCTTAGTATGTAAATGAATGCATGCTTACACATATGTTTACATATGTACATATATATTGATAGATTTACATATATATGTGTTTGTGAATAAATTTTGCCCTCAATTTTTTTCTTTTTTTTTTACATTGCATTGCAAAATGTCTAAAGATGTGGATTTGCAATTGATACTTGTTTCCAAGAAAAATGGTAATATACCAATAAAGAAGACCTGAATTGATATTAAAATATTAAATATTATCAAACCAGAGGTATTAAATGAAATATGTTAATTTGATCATTTATTTTAAGCTATATCTTAATTGGTGTGTCTTAGTATGTAAATGAATGCATGCTTACACATATGTTTACATATGTACATATATATTGATAGATTTACATATATATGTGTTTGTTAGAGTGAAAGGAAGTATAGTCCTCTGAAAGATTACAGATAATATTTAAATTACTAATTGGTAGTTTACAGTGAATACAATTGACTATTCCACAGTATTCATTTCTGTGTTAAATCAGTTCAACTGTAAAATTCTGTATGGGCTGTTTCAAAAGTTTATCAGCAAAAACTTACATTCATCCAGCAAAGGAAGGGGTGGAAAGCAACTAACATTAATTTTTATTCTACTCAACAATGTACTATGTTATCAAATTATTCAATTTTTAAGTTAAGAACATAAATTTGTTCAAAATTCCTATTTAAATTTATTCAAAATTCAAAATGGTGGGAGCACCATCACTTTAGCCCTCAATGATTGAATTATGTGGAAGATTTGACAACCCTGTCTCTGCTTGGACATTTCCATGTGGATTATCATGCAGTTACAGGCTTGTCAAAAATTGCCCGCTATTTGGAAAGCAGAATTTTGAACTACTAGATAAATTCAGTTCATATGAAGATTGAACCAAGATGTCAGTCTAAATAGAGAGCCACCATAGTTCCTGAATTATACCCCTTGTCTGTCTTAAGTTAGCAATTTAACAGAATAATTGGCAAGATTTTGAGCTATTAAGGCATAACCTTAAAGAAATAATTTTTATATTTGTAACACAGGTAGACATTCATTAGTAATGAAAGTAGCAAGATCTATTATTGAATTATAGGACAGAATAACAGTGAATTATGGAAAAATTATAATAAAGGTGGTCTATAATTCTCAACTGAAATATGTATTTGCATACTTAAGAAGATCTGAGGAAATATGTTTAACTGAAAATTTTCAGCAAATATTGAAAATTAAAATTGAAAGAATAGAAAAGTTGAAATACATTTGGTCTATTTATTTCTTTACCTTTTTGTATGTATTTACTTAATTAAAATGTCAGCAATCAGAAAATACTACCACCAACAAGAACCTTGATGTGATTTGATTATATCAATTTGAGTGTCTTTTTTATAAATGGTTACATATCTCAACCATTTCAAAGATTGTAAATGCTCTCGTTTCAATATATTTATAATTATGTGCTTAATTCCTTCAAATGAATGACCACTCTCAGTATTAGCTTTGCTTCTCAATTCAGTAAAATGTCTTTTGGGTCCATAGTTTATACCACACTATTTCTGACCATCCTCCTTTCAAAAGATCAGATAAAAATGATGATGACTGAACTGATGAGACTATCAATTTTTGTACTGGTTCAGTTAACTACACGCTACAAATGAGATGTTAGAAGTCATTTTAATTGCCAGTAAAATGGTACAATGGAAAACACAAAAATAGCAAGTAATACCTATTTTATTGTTTCTTGAAAAAGTATGATGACTATATGATTTTAGGGACTTAGGTTTTCTTGGTGAATTTCAAACATGTCAATATGATATAATATATACTACAAAAACTTATTTCCCTTTCTGAATAATACTTAGAAATGGTAAAATAGTGAATGAAGGTTCCTCTTGGTTCATCAAAAGGGAGGGGGTCTGTTACATCTTATTGCCTCTTAAGCATTAGGATGTGCACTCTATGCCCTTTGCTTAATCTCATTGCCTGTCAGCTTTGCTTTTTCCACTTCAGCAATGTAACTCTCAGAATATTAGTTACCCAGGAGGCTTTAGTTCATATCTTAGAAGGTCTCTGATTTATTTAATCACAGAGATTTCCTACTTAAGGTCAGTTATTATGCTATGTGTCACATCTCTTAAAAGTTAAATATAGCCATCTTTATCTTTCTGCTTCACCTGAGGAGCCAATGTGTCATGCTTATTACCCAGCACATAAACTGCTCTTTAAAATGAATTGGATTTATTCAGCTTAAAAAAAAACTTTGATATTTAAATTAAATACAACCTTAATTAAATTTGTACTTTAAGAGGAAAGGCAATGACGCTTCACTATTAGGAGAGGGAAATAGCTGTAATTGTGCCCACAATTTCAGAGATGATCCAATTTTACTTTTATCTATAGTAAGAAATATGTAAATATTCTAGCAACTACTTTACAAGTTATCTATATATCTTTTATGAAATCTCTCTGTTAATTTCTAGTGTAAACACTAACTTTTATTTTTATAATTATGAAACTATTTTATTTTAGACAATTTGATGAAGATTTTTCTAGTTCTTAGCTCATTTTAATGTAATTAAGCTTTTAAAATGCATTTTATTTCCTAACACAAAATTAAAGTTTTTTCAATAAATTAAAATAAAATAAAAATTTTTAACAATTGTGATTATAAGCTTTGGGAGTGGAAATTTAAACCTTGTCTCCGTTCTTTTATAAATATGTGCCCATAGGCTTGTAACTTAATATCAGTTTTTATCTATATCTGGGAATAATACAGTACATATATAAATTAGCACAGAACCTGGACTATTGTAACCAATCAAAATGGTAGCTTTTATTTTAATTGTAAAATATTTTATATAAAAACTGCCTAATATTTCTTTGAAAGTCCAGGTTTGTTTTGTTTTAATTTTGCCCTAATCTATATTTACTGTGTATTTCCAATGATAATTTCTTTTGCAGCTTACCAAAGTATGTGAGTGTTAAAAGTATAAAAGAGTAAGAAATCAGAATTTATACTTATAGAATTTTATTGTGGTTATAGATCTTAAAGATCATCTTATCCAGCAACTTCATTTATGAGACAGAGACTAATTATATAAAGCCCCCAGCTAGTCACTAGCATACTAGTGATTAGAACTAAGTTATAATAACATTAAAGCAATTGATCTAGAATGACAAATTGACCCACAATATATATGACTCAAACTTTCATTGATTTTCTTATAAAAATAAATATAGTACATATATATTTTTGATGAACAGTTGTAAATTATTGAAAAATTCTTATTTTATCAATTTGGTTGAAAACGCATACATGTGTCATCACATTTTTCTTGATCCCTCCCTTTCTTCACTCCCATTGATTCCAGGGCACAAGCAACTAAGTATATTTATTTGCCTAAGTTAGTTTCATCGTATGCGTAGTTGCTAGGCAATTACTGTCTGTTGAATCTGTCATTATAGGAATTCAGAACATAATTTATATAATGCTGTGTTAACTACCAAATGCTGTATAACAAAGTATCCCCAAACTTTGTGGCTTATAGCAACAACATTCATGATCTCAGTCTCTGTGGGTCAGAAAGCTAGGTGCTGCTTAGCTGGGTCTTCTGGGTCTGGTTATTCACATGGCTGCCTTCAAGGCAGCTGAATCCAGCAGTCATCTCAAGACACTAACGAAGAAAGAACTCTCTCAAGCTCACTCATGTGGTTGTTGGCAGGATTCAGTTCTCGGCACCCTATTGGCCAAAATCCTCCATTGGCTCCTTGCTATACCGGCATCTTTATGGGAGACTCACACCATGGCTGTTGGCTTCATTAGAGTGAGCGAGTGAGAAGGCAAGAGTGAGATTGGAAATCACAATCTTTTGTAGCCTAACCTTAGCATTAACATCTCATAACATAACTTCTGCCATTTTATATTTACTGGAAGCAAGTCACTAGTTCTTGCCTATATTCAAATGGAGGGTATTACACAAGGGTGTGAATATCAGGGGGTGGGGACCATTGGGAGCCATTTCAGAAGCTGTCGACCATAGAAATTATTAATGAGGAAGTGGCTTTACCAATGTCTACACTCTCCATAGAATTTTCCCACGTTCATGTGGAAGTGACTTTATTAAAAAAATGACCCAAGGGGTTTTATTCTAAGTACTTCATTTTTTCTCTTGATAAATTTTAAAAAAATTATTCAGTTCCTGCTACTCACTGAAACATTTTTTTTCCATATTTTGAGATAAATGAAAAACTTATAGAAGTCAAGATGATATTGAAGTAGTGATAAGCACTTAGGACTTACTTTCTAGTCTTAATTATAAAGTTAGAAATCTACTTGTATTTTCCATTTTTCTTTGCTTGTTATTTATTTACAGCTATTCACTTCAAATTCCAAGACTCATTTTATCATTTTACAATTTTTTTGTGTGACAAACATATTAAACTCAGCCTAGCACTATGAATGTTGAAGAAAATTTCTTTTGATCTTAGAAGCACAAATCGAAACTTTGATAGACAAAAATCTATGAAATATTCCAGCAGTGTACTTTTTAATTAAACTACACTCTCACTAAATTAGACGGATTCTCTTTTATAATATAGACCAAGTGCATTGCTTTTCTGCTTCCAGATAGTAGACTCATTGATAGAATATTGGAAATGCAGTTCACACAGATGAGAATCTAAGAGAAGAAGGAAAATGGACTTATTAATGTAGAAGCCAAAACACTTAGCAAGTACAATATCTGACATATAAAAATCAGAAAAAAATGTATAATTCAAAAATATTTATGAAGTCAGCAAAAATGTTTAATCAGAAAGCACAATAAAATGTAATATGGATGTCCGAGTAGCATACTTTGATTCAAAACAGAAACAAGTACTTCATTTCACAAATTTTTGGGAAACATTCAATTTTTGTTGGAAGGATAAAAATATAATATGAAGAGTGCAAGTACTTTAAAGTCAGGTGACTTTCACTTTATATTTGTTTTGGATTTAATATTCATTTTATAGCCTGGGGCAAGTAATATCTTGACTGTCAATTTAAAATGCAAATTTGCCTGTTATTTTATCTCAAAATGAGTTTATTTGGGAATAGCTAAAAGAATTGCAATTTGGGTTGTGCATGCTATGGCAAACCATAGGCAAATCCAGCAAACAAAAAAGGGGAGCTGCTTTTATAGCGAAAAATGGGGAGTAGGGAGGGGCTGTTCTAAACAAAAGTCCATTGGGGGAAAGTAATAGTTCAGGGCAACAGCTTCTCATTGGCTGAGCTGTGGTGTTTCTCATTGGCTGGGCTGTTGCTGGTGGGGAGAGAAATCTTCCATCAGTAGTAAAGTAATTTCACTTTTTGTCCAAAATGCAAGCCTGCAGTTTCTTCCTGTTTGGTGTAATTGGTGATATATGATAGAGCACGAGAGCTCCCCCTACAGACCTTCTTGACTCCAATTTAATTAAGGTTTCTTTTATTAATTTGCACAACTGCATTGCTGAATTAATAATTATAGAAATGCTGTTAGGATGAAATGAAACAGTGTAATGAAAACAGTACCCTAGAGCTCTCCTCAGCAAACTCTCAACAAAGGTAGGATACGATATTTGAGGAGCTAATATTTCCATTTGTATTCAGTTTTGTTCCACTATTTTCATTTATAATCAGGTGAGTAATCTATTGTTGGTGTAGAAAAATGAAAAGATCCAAAAAAACAGAAAGAAAAGAATATTTTCAACTTTAAGCTTATGAACAAGAGATTGCCATAATTAACATTTTATTGCATGTACTTTCCGATTGCACTCAGTACAAACATATACTATCTATATACATTTCAAACTAAACTAACTCCTAAATTTACTGCTTTACGATCCTACTTTAAATAAATATATTGATGGGAAAATATTCATATAAGCTGACTCCCTGCCATAGACACATACACAGAAGTTTAAAGTTCATATTTTTCCCTTCCTCATTATTTTCTTAGCTAATTCTCCCACCCACCCTTACCTCAGCAGGGATGGGAAGTAGTGAACTTATGAATTTAAGGACAATGAAAATCTGAACGACCACTAAACATTAAAGTTGGATTTATGTAGTATTAATATGTGGAACTACCCATGTTAAAAATTATACCATAAATAACAAAGAAAATTATTAATTGATTTTGTAAATGTTTAGTATAACAGATGTATCTTTCAGGGAAATACTATATATTAATATATTAGTTTTCTACTTCTCTATAAAAAGTTACCACAAACTTAGCAGTATAAAACAACAAAAAATTATTACCTAACAATTTCTCTCAGTCAGGGAATCTTGCGTGCTATTTTAAAATTCTGTCTACCAAAATTAAAGACCTTTGAAGCACTAGTTTAAGTACTTAAGTACTTAATGTAAGTAATACCTTATTATGATTTAATACATTTTTTAACTGAGATATATTTCTTTAAATAAGATATTACTTATTCCATTGTTTTATTGAGTAAAATAAATTTTAATTATAGAGAACATATCAGCAATAGTATATTTTAATATATATACACACAGAAGTATATATGTGTCTGTGTGTACATACATATATATACATAATTTATATGGAAAGTGAGTTAGACTCCAGACTTTTAAAAATTATTTTTAAAATTAATTCTATCATCTTATTTATCTGGTTATTTTATACTAATGGTATAATGTGTCACACAAAATATAAAATCATTATGATTTTAAATATTAATTACATATTACATCCTATTGAGTACCCATCATATTTAGAAAACAAAGAGAGGTTAGTAAGGAATAACTAATATATCTTTACCTTGGTATGAATAATTGGATTTATTAATGTAATTATAGTCAGAAATTTTCTGATATAAAAAAATCACAGGTTAAACTCTAATATGCTGCTATTCTTAAAGTTGTATATACACAAACACTTTTACTCCACCATGCCGTGAGAGAAATTAAACTGTGAGACTTAACCTCCATAACAGAGCAGGGAAGAAATTGCTCAAATCAACTGTACTTAGAACTACTCTTTCTCATAATAGAATATTCATACTTAAATAGCCATTTCAATCATATTCTATTCTTTTGAGAACTTTTATCATAGATACTTAATTTTATTGTTCATCTAGTGCAACTTCCTAATTATTAGAGGTGGAAACTAGAACCCATCTTAAAAAGGATAAGTAACTTGCAAATTGTTACTTTACTAATATACGTATTGGAAGTAGGATAAATTAGGATCTCCTAATCCCAGGCTGCTCTTTCCTCACATTAAATTGCCATCCTCACTTTTGTTCTAATTCTAATACAAAGGTACTCATTCTCCTTTCGAAAAGCTGTTGGAATTTTGAACACTCATAATATAAAAGGTAACATTGCATCAGAATTGTGTTCTTTCAGAGTCTGCCCCGCCCCCTACACAGACTTTGGTATGAATCTTGTGATAATTTAAGCACACTCTGAGCTTGCTACTCTGAAAATGTCAAACATCAAATTTTTTGTCAAAATAAGTTCTAGAAAAGAGTAAAATAATTAATCAGATTTGCACTTAACACTGGTAAAAATATTGATTATAGCAGTCAAAAATGGAAATAACTGTAGTGTCTTTTAAACAGGTGTTTGAATAATGGGAGATTTATTGAGTGCTTGTGTGCCTGGCTGTCTGATAAGCTTTGAGACAAATTAATGCGCACTCTGTCCTCACTGGGTTGACAATCTGGCACAGACGACTCAATCGAGCAATATCCATTGAATGCAATTGGGTCACCTAACCCTAGAGTAATTGGACTCAAAGAGACTTCCCAGTAGAATTGATACTCATCTGAGATTGGAAAGGAAAGTTCCAGTCTGATAGAAGGACAAGTATGAAGGTCCTCAGCTAGGGAAGAGGTGATGAAAATTTCAGGGTGTCTGTAGGCCATAAAGGGCCTTGGGCCTAAAGTAATGAATACCCTCAGCGCTGTGGCCTGAATGTGTGTGTCCCCTCAAAATTCATATATTGAAATCCTAACCCCCAAAGATGGTGGTATTAGGAGGTGGGCCTTTGGAAGGTGCTTAGGATCATGAGACTTGAATCCTCATAAATGAGATTAGTGCCCTTATAGAAGAGGCCTGAGAGAGCTCCCTTCCCGTTTCCACCATTTGAGGGTACAAGAAGAAGTCAGAGACCGGGAAGAGGGCCCTCATCTGACCGTGCTGGCACCCTTATCTCTGATTTCCAGCCTCCAGAACTGTGAACAATAAATTTCTGCTATTTATAGATACCTTGTCTGTGGCATTTTGTTATAGCAGCCCTGAGGGACTAAGACATTGAGAATCCATATTTGAGGAGTTTGTATTTTATTCTAAAATCAAAGAGAAACAATAAAGGGTGTTAAACAAGAAAGAGTCATGATCAGTTTTTAGAAGAATTTCTCTAGCTGCACAGGGAAGCATAAATTGGAGAGTAGTGGGATGGCACACCAATTCAGGTGTGGTAGTAATTTTAGACAGAAGTCATTTTTGAAAACTCTAATGCCCTTGTGGGTTAAGAAAGGTAATGAAATTCAAGTCCTCTGCTCATTAAAGGAGGGGAAGGGGTCAAGTTCATCTTCCAGGTTTCACCATGAGTTACTACTGGTTGATGGTAGCATTCTTCACTAAGATGAGGAACTCACAATGAACAATAGACTAGAAATGCAAGATGAATTTTCACAGGCAACTCACACCAATTTTTCCCAAACAGAAGTGACTCATATAGATTCTGTAAAAGGATGTTGAGGGAATTCTTGCGTGGTATCATTATTTGAAGAGAAATTATAGATAAAAATGTATTGACCTGGGAAAATGTTAAAGGTACAATAAGATAAAAATATTGTAAATCTGTATCTATAGTACAATGCATAGAAAAAATAATCTGGAAAAATATACAAAGTATTAACAATATTTTGATTGGGTGGTATTTGTTTTATTCTATTTACTTTTATTATATTATTCTCAAATTTTGACTGCTGTATGCTTTCTTAATGAAAAATAAAGTAGGAAAACAGTTTAATTCATCGGATGTTCTGTTCTCATGTACTTAAAACAATAATAGAAAGATCTGCAGCTTATTATTTTTGTCTCGCATATTGCTTTTCACTATTTAAATTTTTATTTTGAAAGCATCATATCTGTATTTTTGAAAGTATTATATACCAATAATTACGCTACTTATTTCTCTGCTAAATATTCTTAACTGTACTTCTGTTTTCTGTTTTATATATTCTCATAACAGCATTTGGTTTCTTGTCAAATAGCATCGCCCTTCCACCAATTCTATTAAATATATAACTTTTAAATGTGCTACACTTTCTTTAGCAATATTTAATGTACATATCCCTCTGCAACAATTCCCAGTGATACTTATGAGGTCATAAATTATTTTCAAAGATAACTTACACATATTTATGAGATAAGTTGCTAAAGTTTTCTACCATGCTCAGAAAAAAAGTTCAATTTTAATATCTAACTGTACGGATAATATATAATAAATTAATCTGCATGGTGACAAGAGCATTGACTGGGGAACCAGGACTAATCATGACTTTTAAAGCAGGTAATGAAAAAGGAAAAAGGTCAGACATACTGAAATAAATCTAGTTCAAAAAATTAGCAAATAGAAGTATTATGTGATCATAATTATGCTTCTTATGGATGTGTAACTCATTTAAGGGAACGTTTCAATAAGTCAGATCCCTTGTATATTAATTCAATAAATTGTTTCATAAATAAAAACCTGAGAAATGTTTTAGAGGCTAAAGTTAAAATACTATGCAGCTACATAAAACTAGAAAATGTATCTTACAGAATGTCTATATGAAATACCAATAAGAATGTGGAGATTATTTCTTTAAAAAACGAGCATCATCAAAATAATTTTAGGCATTCATTGTATGCTCACATAACTAAACCACTGAATAGACAAATGTGGAGTGCACTTCTTGTATTTCCCCCTGTAAGAATAGTTGTATTTAATTATTTTCTCTTATGTCAGTGCTTTAGGTAATGCAAAAATGAATGTCAAGTTTAACAGAGCTATAACCATTGGGGAAGCTTGTCTCAAAATTAGGGTCTTCAGATTAGAAGTACCATATGGATTTTGAGGAAAGGGAAGTTAATGAGGATTGAGAAGTCAGAGAAGACTTTATAGAGTTGGTTTTAAAGGAGTAATGAGTCAAGACAGGTGAGGTCTTCCATGAGGAGAGATTTGGGAGAAGCAAGATGTTGCAACTGAGCCTTACCTCAGGTGTTCAAAGTGAACTAGGGAGAATGTTAAGGTTAATTCAAAGCACAAGTGGTCAGGACGTCATGCAAAAAACTTTAAGTTTGACCCATTAATAGATATGGAGTCTGGATATTTCTAATTCTGATAGTAACATGAAAAATGTGATGCAATAGAAATATTAGTTGGTATGTTAATTTTAATTTGTATATGCACATTGCTAGAGAGTATTTTAATTTACAAATGGACAATAATTTGCATCTTGCTTTTGGTGGATATTGCAATTGCTTCCAATTAGGTATATTATGAACAAATCTGCTATAAACATATGCTTTTGTTACACATATGCACTCATATGACCTTCAGAGTAAGCTAGAGGGTATGGATGGGTTAACAACATCAAGCATTTCATGCCTGGTAAAAAGTCTCCTGTTTATTTTTTAAACGTGTGTATTATTTTTTTCTGAACAATTTGAAAGTAGGTTTCTTACATCATACTCCTTATCCATTAGTACTTTAGTGTTTGTTTCCTAAGAACATACATTAAAGAGTGCAATTTCTGAGCTATAATGAAGATATTACACAGAAGTTTTCCAAATGGAGATTGTATATATATTCCCACCATAAGAATTCCTATTAATCTATGTCTTCTTGGTATATGAGTGTGAGAGTCTGTGTATGTATGTTCTAATCCATTCTGGTTAGTATAATGTAATATCTCATTGTGGTTTTAATTTATATCACTTTGATAATTAATAATGTTGAGCACATTTTAATAAGTTAATTGGATATTATGGTATTCCATTCTGTGAAGTACTTTATCAAATTTTGATTTCCAACAAAAGCAGAATCTGAGATAAGGATTTGAATTTAGGCAGTTTACTTGGAAAGTGATCCAAGGAAAGCTTGTGAAGAAATGGAAAATTATGAGAGGGAGCAAGAGAAGATGATAAAATCTGCGTAAGTGAATGAGTTACTGTTGTGGAAAAATGGGAGTCAATCCACTGGGAATTGAGAACACACTTCAAAATTTTACATTTAGTGCCAAATATGTTGGCATATGGAGTAGGCAAAAGAATGTTCCCCCAAAGTGTCTGTGTTCCAATTTCCAGAATCTATGACTATTTTAGATTATGCAACGAGAGAATTAAGGTTAAAGATGAAATTAAGTTTACTAATGAACTGATCTTAAAATAAGGAGATAATCCTAGACTATCAAGGTGGTTCCAGTGGAATCACAGGGTCCTGAAATGAGGATAAGGGAGGCAGAAGTGTCAGAACCAAAGATGACATCATGAGACTGTGTCAACCAGCCATTGCCAGCTGTGAAGATGGAAGGGAGCTACAAACCACGAAATACAGGCAGTCTGTAGAATCTGGAAAAGCAAAGAAATGGATTTTCCCATAGAACCTCCAGAAGGAGCACAGCCCTGCCAACATCTTGATTTTAGTCTCATAAGATGCATTTTGCACTTCTGACCTACAGAACTGTAAGATAAGAAACTTCTGTTATTTTAAACCACTAAGTTTGTGGTAATGTATTACAGCAGCAATAGGAACTAATACAAGGCATTCGTCCATCACGTTCCATTCCTCATTTGCTGAGGGTCACATCTGTGACATTACCTTTCTGCATCCCTTCCTATGAAAGATGCTGCTGTGAAGGACGCTGCTATGATCCTGTAGCTAGAAAACTTTCAGAGGCAAAGATTGAGGGAGACTTTGGCAAGTACTGAAACTGTCTGCAGGTGCCCTCCAGGGTAAAGTACAGGGTATAGGGAGGGCACTGACAGCATCCATTACTTGCCATTCAGGTTTTCTGCCCCTTTTAAAAATATACATATCCTTTTTTTTTTTCTAAATCATTTGAGAGAAGATCACTTACATAAACCCTTACCTCCTTAATACTTCAGTATGTATTTCCTAAGAAATAGATGAATTCCTTAAGTCACTGTAGTACAGTTATAGTACAGTGTTCAAAATCAGAAAATTCAACATTGATGCAATGCTTTTACCTAATATGATCTCAGGAGGTTTTGTTTCTTCATCTAGGAATATCTACTTCACCTTAATTATCAAAGGATAATTTTTCATGGTATAGAATTTTAGATTGGCTTTTTTTTTTTGTGAGGAAGATTGTCACTGAGCTAACATCTGTGCCAATCTTCTTCCATTTTGTATGTGGGACACCACCACGGCATGGCATGACCAGTGGTGTGTAGGTCTGCACCCAGAATCAAAACCCACGAACCCCGGGCTGCTGAAGCAGAGTGTGTGAACTTAATCACTATACCACCTGGCTGGCCCCCAGATTGGCTTTTTGTTCCTCCAATCTTTAAAATGCTATTCCTTTGTCTTCTTACTTGCATATGCTAAGTTGAAATGTCATCTGTCAGTCCTCTCTTTGCTCCTTGAAGATAATGTACTTGTTTCATCTGGCCTTTTTAAGATTTTCTCTCTAAATTGACAGTTAGATGACATATTGTACTATTCCAAGGCTTTGTTTTCTTTGTAATTGTCCTACTTGCAGTTCACACATTTTCTTAAATTCATAGGTTTTGATCTTTCATCTATTTTGAAACATAATAATCTATATTTTCACAAATTTGCTTCTCTTATTTTTGCTTTCTCTAAATTATTCTTCAGAATATGGAGAGAGAAAAGGTTGAGAAAATAGCTTAATGTGCTTATAATCCATTCCTATATTCTTTTCTTTTTATTTATTTTTTCCTCTTTACATTTCAGTTCTTTGATCCTGGTGTGGGTCTTTTGTTTGTTTTTCTTTTTTTGGCATGTATGGAAATTTTTATTGAAAGCTCTTTAGTTTTATAAAAATATTCACTCATTGATTGATAACCTCTTCCTTCAGAATGGTTTAATTTTCCCCTGACAATTATTTGAAATTAAGACAATAACTTTTAGTCTTTGTGTCTAGTTTCTTTATGGTTTCATTGTAGTCCAAGGATGTCAATTTCACTCCCAGAGGATCACCTTTACTATTGAGCTTAGACCTTGTGTGCTCTCCTAAGAAACCCATCATCACTTTACTATGACATGCCCCATACTTTAGTCTTTGCTCCTCAGGGAAAGAGTATTAAATTCTCTGCTATGTTCTTTTGCATTCCAGTTATTGTTTTCTGCTTCACTCTCAGCTCTTGTTATACATGCTCAGCCTAGAAGTTGACGAATGACTCAAGGAGGACTGTATGCATGCAGAATTTTTGGCTGAACAGGGTTTTTATCTCTTTAGGACTCAGTTGCCTTGCTAACTCTTAAGTTCAACCTGTCTACACCATCAGGTAAGACTACTAACAACCCAAAGCAGTATCTTTCTTCCTGGACTCCTTGCTGGAAATTTGAAAATTCCTTTCAAGAAAAGAAAGTGCTTACGTCAGTGTACTTCCCTTCTCAGATTCTTTCTTGTTTTTCAGTCTCATATTCTTTAAGAATAATTTTGTGTATTTTCTAGCTTTTGTTGTTGTTTTCATCAGAAAGTTTATTTTAATAACAATTATTCAGCCATGACTCAATGTGGAAGTCCTATTTGTAAATATTCTTAAACATTTTTCACAATTATAAATAAGACATTCACACATATATGTGAGAAAACCATGTAGGTTAAATTTCTTATTTGATGGTTTTCAGTTAAAACTATCACTTAAGACTGACACAATAAAGTTAATATCAGTAATATATTTTATCATCATTTGATTTTGCTTGCTTTACAAATACTTTTTTACTTAGTGTCAAAAGAACATAACACACTTCTTCAAATACTACCAATAATAACCACAGTAACAATAATAATTTCATCTATTTATTAATCAATAACCTTTAATAATTTAAAAGTACTTTCAAGTTTAGGGATTTTAAGAGTAAAGGAATAAGTCTTCTATTCCAGTTAACACTATTTTAAAATATAGTCTTCCACAATACATAGCCGAAAGCTTGAACATAGACAAAACACTCCAACAGATGAAACTTCACGCTTTTCAATATCAAATACTTGGAAATATTAGAGGAGGAAAGCCCACTTTTCTTTAGCAAGGTCTCCAAAAGGATTTCAAGAAGATTTATAGAAAATTAAGGACAGTGACACTGGACCACAGAATGTCCTCTTAACCATTTACAAGATTTTATGACTGAAGATTCTATGTTTAAGTATACTAATAAAATGAAAATTATTTTATTTCTTGGCAGAATCTATAAATGTTAAAGAGACTATGACTTGGACCAATCACTTAGAATTGCAATTTGGCTACTCCTACCTAGATAAGTCTTTCCATTCTGACCTTCCTCAGGAAACAGCATTAGGCACTTTCTTAGGTGCTCAACTTAGTTCAACAGTAATCTTTTCATCTTGAAATTTTCATAAATAATTACAATATAAGTTTTCATGCTGTCAGTATCATGATGAATTTCTCTTACTTGAACTATAGAACCTTAAGACAACTTTATTTATTCTGGAAATAATGATAGATTTTTCTCAAAAGCAAACCTACTTTTACTTTTAGCTCTCTTTTTTTGTAATTTCGCTATAATTCAAAGAGTGTTCCCAAACATAAGCTAGTAATCTTACAGTCTAGCATGTTTCAAATGATTAAATTTGTTACTAATTTTTAAAAGAAGCATTTGGTGATTAGCTAGCTACAATGTCTCTGCTTTTCCTTCGCCTTTTTCTCCTTTTTTCTTCCCCTCTCTCTAGCCATATGCACATGTTATTCCTTCAATTCTGATTTCTATTTCAGAATATATTTGTGTTATTGAGTAATCTGAGATATGAAATATATTGTTCCCAAACTCCATGAAGTAGGATGAGATGTTTGCAAAAGATGGAAGATCAAGAGGTGCTATTTGTAAGGGACATCATAGGGATTCAGGAAGACCAATCTGTCGAGTGGCATGATTACAGGTAAGAGGCAAGGAATATATTTCACACAAACAAGAACCAGAGATGTCCAGAATTTAGAAAGCCAAAACTATAGCTGAAATCAAGGAGTCCAGAGGGTTTTCAGCATTAAGTCTGAAAGAGACATATAAGCTAAAAATCTCTTCACCAAATGAACAACAACCCAGAAAGCTTACCCAGAATTTATTACCATTGATTCAATAGGACGTGGTGTTTTATCATTAAAAGACATTTAAAATGAGACATTGCTTTTTAGGAGAGGCTGTAATTTTAAAAGAAAGTGAAAGTAGTATACAAAATAAGAAAAGGAAAATTATTGGCTTTTTTTGCCAGCCTAAAGTGAAAAGCACTTGAATTTTAAGGAGGAGTGATAATGAAAGTAAAGTATGAGGCAAAGTGCTATCTCCAATACAAAAACACAGCAGTCGTCCCATACTATGAAACTCTTAGAGGGTACTCTGACAGATTATATACACTATTTCTTGTAATTCTGACATAAAAACAATTATTATCACCACGTTACAGATAGAAAAACAGATGTTTAGAGTTTGAGTACTTTTTGTAAAGTCACACATCTCACAAGTTGTAGAGCATCTAAGCTGCACATGGAAAGTGATAACAAATGGTACTTTTCTTATTTACTATTTTGATAATAAACTCCCAGATCTTGAAATCACAAAACCCACAAAGCAATGATCAAAATGTTTCGCTATTCAAATATGTAGGAAATACTTTTGGAAGATTATCAAAACAATTAAAAATTATTTTCTTCATTTGAAAAGAACTAAGAGAATTTCCCCCCGAATATATATTATTTTTCTTCTTTTAAACACACAGGTTCTATATTTATATTAATGTAAACAACATAAGACTGAAAGTTTTCACTAATTGTGAAACTGGCAAAGTTATAATTCTTTCAAGCAATAACCCTGAATACATGTAGCACTACAAGATCATATAAAACTTAAATATATGTAGCTCTGAACTTTTAATGTTAAAAAGATATTTTATCGTATCTTTAAGGAAGTTCTCTTTTCACACTAGAGATTGTTATGATGTAAAAACCACATCAAATAATACAAAATAAACCACCAAGAAAACTGCACATAACCTGTCAAACCTTCCCCTGTGAGACATTTTCAGGGTGACATGCAAAGCAAACATGTTTCACCCAAGAGCTTTGCTTGTCAGGAGCGAAACATAGCATAACAGATATCACTGAAAAGATAAATACCTAATAAAAGAAAATTGACATTTCCAGATATGTCCCAGAGAAATCTGCCAATTGCAAAGTTAAATTCAACAATATTTTTGAATGTAAAAACCATAATGCTGAGCCTACTACATTCATAAGTACTGACAGAATACAAATAAAGTAAAATTCCAATTAATGTGTAAATAAATATCAATATATTAGCTAAGGAGGAAATTTCTGGCTTTTTTAGAATTCTGAGACTGTATGGATACATAGTGGATGTTCAATAAATATTTGTTGACGTAATTAATCATTGAACTAATAACTATTTTTTTCAATCTATAATACTTGCACATATGGATTTCCCATGCATATCTGCCTCTATATTTAGATTTACTTTTAAATCTTGACATCTATGGACATGAGTTTGTAACCTTTTTTTTGTTGTTTCTTTTGCTGAAAATAAATTTTGCCATTGCTTTAAGTAGACATTTTTTAAATATACCATTAGTTAGTGCAAATTGCTCCTGTAGCTGTGGTGTTACCTCATCAATGCAGCCATTGAGTGGAAGTGAGACTCTTGTGGTTTGTAGGGCGGCTCACAATACCTCTTTGCATGGCTCTTCCTCCTTCCCTGTTTCACTCGTCTGTCTCTCATTTCTACTCCCTGGCATCACATTCCCAAGCACACTACTCACTTGGAAGTCTTTGCTTTGAGATCTGCTTTGGGGAAACCCAGATTAAGAAACTCTATTCCAGAAGCATTTACTTGACATTCATATTCAATCATTTATATTTAGGAGTTAGTGAATATGGCATTAAATTCCACCACAGAGAACTTGGTGCCTTCACCTGAGCACAGGTTTCTAGCAGTGATGATCTGAGCTAAATTCATATTTGTAATCCCCACAGAGCCTAGTACAATGTCTAAAACACATGATAAATACTGAGTTTTATATACCTAGTAAATGTTTGCTGAAATAATTCTATTAAGTGCTTGGTTTAATTTATATTATCAAGGCTTTGTTACAATAATGTTTCATACAAAGCTTAATAATATAGTACTGACAACAAATCAGAAAAACCTTAAATATGAAAAATATAAATGACATAATTTTTGTGATGTATGAATCTATGTTTATTAACTTAAATGTGAAAGGTATATATTCAAAATTATAAATTTATAAAAAATCGTGTTTCTGTGGGAGTGGAAAGCATTTTCTATTTGCTAATCACACAAAAAGAGCTGTTACAAAATAGAAAGATAAAAGTTATTTCTTTTAATCAATTGGCATCTCTAAATACAGTAGAGTTGATGCAATGCCATTTCTCTAGATGCACTTTTACATTCTTAAAATTATTTACTCAAATGCTTCAAATATTGTGAATGATGTTCTTTCACGTAAACAGCCTGATAATCATCTCCATTGTTATCATAACAATAACAATGCAGTGTTTTATCTAACCACAGAGTAAAATAATATTCTATACATTAAGAAAACTTAGAAAGCTATAAATTATTTTTGTTAATATACTCACTGATTACTTCTGTTACTATCTAAAAGTCTATAATCTTAATCATGAAGCATTACATTCAAAATAAGGTTTGCTGCTGATTAAAATAATTTAGATACAACCAAAAAAACATTTTACATGATTAGTATATGAAATTTCCAGGTCATCAAAATATTAAAATACATTATTTAATTTTTGCTACATCAGGTAGCTTATACAATTTGCAATTCGCCACTACTCAGCCTCTGTGACTTGAAATTAAAAAGAAACATGATGAATTCACAGCTGAGGTTGCCACATTTCAATCACTGTCATTGCAGAAAGAATTCCCAGTTAACTGTGGTAATTGCAAGTCTATCCTCCCACCCACGTGGTCCAGTGAAATCAAGCAGTTTTAATACCAGCCTCCAGGGGCAATGGAAGGGGATACAAACATGAAATACATAAACACAAAAGCTTATTTGCTGGAGGTAGTGGTGAGAAGGAAAGGGGGTAAATAAGAATTAATTACCCATCCTCCTAATTTCCCATCTCTGATCCTAGGACAGATTTATTGTCTAGATATTCTCAGTCAGGAAGAATTTGAGTGACTACAGGTAGGATGTCATGACCTATTTTTGTGTGTATGTGTGTGAGGAAGACCAGCCCTGAGTTAACATCCATTGCCAATCCTCCTCTTTTTGCTGAGGAAAATTGGCCCTGGGATAACATCATGCCCGTCTTCCTCTACTTTATATGGGACACTGCCACAGCATGGCTTGACAAGTGGTGCATCAGTCCATGCCCAGGATTGGAACTTGCGAACCCCGGGCTGCCAAAGCAGAGTGCACGAACTTAACCACTACACCACCAGGCCAGCCCCTATGACCAATTTTTGATAAATACTTGCCTGCTTCGGGACTCTTTTTTTAACTTTTTTCATTTCTTTGCCAACTCAATACAAACAAAGAGTAAAACTCGATCTCAAATTATTGCCTGAATTTGCACTTGTCCATAGCAACAGTCTAATTGCTGATTTGGACTCAGCCATCCCAGCATGGACCCTCCACTGACTTGTGTTTTTTGGAGCAAAGTGAGTTTCTCACACGTTCCTCTCCTTGAAGACAATTACATCAGAAATATGGGAGATTAGGTGGGAGGCAATGCTTAGGTTTTAAGATATGTTATCCTATTTTGGAAAAGAACATTTAGAAATATTATAATTAAAAAAATACTCCAGTCCAGTGGTACTGACCAGTAAGTCTTCGTTCGTCCATTCAATAAATATTTGTCCACTTTCAAATGTGTTCCAAATATTTTGCTGGATGTATAGTGAGGAATATGCACACAATACTTGCCCACACAATGCATACAGTAGAGCAGGAACAGCAGGAAATAAGGAAACAAACAACAAATCATACATAATTACAATATATGAAATGTTAGGAAGTAAAAAAAGACAATAAAGTTGTAGAGAATAACATGGAATATAACTTAATTGAATAATCTGTAAAGTCATCTTTTCTGCTTTTTAGAATGAAGAAAAGGAATCAGATATGTGGAGATAATTTTAGGGAACAGAATCATGATGGACTCAAAACTTTAAGAAACAGAGAGTAACTTGGCAGATTTGGGAAACAGAAGATGGCCAGTCTTCCCGAATCTTCCTGATTAAAGGGGAAAGAGATTTTCGAGAGAGAAACAATGACTGATAACTTGGGAAACAAATAGGTGGTGGTACAGAGCCTAGGAATTGAAAGATTTTAAGCTAAGGAGGGAATAATCTATTTTATTTTTAAAGAAAGCTCTGACAGAATGGATAAAGTGGAAAACAAGAAGATTTGGGAAGTTAGCAGAAGTTGATTACAAATGGAAGAAGATAGATATATTTGCTTGGGCTAGAGGAGGGATCAAAATGATGGAAAAGGTAGGTATATTTATAGAACTTTCTGGAGATATGCCATGATAGAGCAAACGAATTGGTCATGTTCTCCACATCTTTGCCCAAGCATAATCCTGACAAATATTTAGTGCCTTGACATTTCATTTTACTAAAGTTAATTCATGTGCTGTAAGGATATGATGAAGGGGGGGCAGAGAAAACTATCATGTAAAAGAGAAAGAAAGGAGTAGATGATAGTAAAAAGGAAAAAAAGCAAAGGGAGGAACTCATTGAAAAATAAACAAAATATTATATAAACTAAGAAACATTTTATAAATCTAGGGAAAGAAAAACAAGCTTTAGAACACAGAAAAAGTACTTTTGACGCATCAGTTACTCACCTTCTTTTTCTAATTTAAACATAGATTTCAAATCATGAAAATGTTTTGTGGATATATTACGTAGTACTCTTATATTAATGACTGATATATCCCAAACTAACCCCTAAACATAAAAACAAATGTACAGCATGTAAACCTCCCCATAAAATTGTCATACAATGATGAGTAGAGAAAAACAAAGCCAATGAAAAGAAATGTGTATGACAAGGAAATACTGCATTGAAGAAATTTGTATTTCTAATTTATTGAAAACTTTTTCTCATCCTGCTAAATTTATTCCTTGTGTATGACCTGAGAAAAGAGAAGAGCAAGGAGTGACTGATAAGAAACTTTGAGGAGGGAACATATAAATAGTGGGGAGTAGAATTTTTGAGAACTGACAGTCCAGTGATGCCTGAGAGAAGTAGAGAAACAGAATGGCAGATTGTATAGTTGGCCAGGGATGTATGGAAAGGAAGCACAGCAGTAGGAGAAGGTATGTGAGTAGTAGCACAAGAATATATGGTGACTCTGCTGGTGATGGGCAGAGGTAACACTTGAAGAGAAATTCTTCTAAATGGAAATCAGGTACAGTTAGAAACCCACGTGATATGATTCCAGATCCTCAGAACTACTATATTTCACACCATCTCCTTCAACTATTTTTTTCTAGTATTAAAAATCCATCCATTTTTTAAAAATATGAATATGAATAACTTTGGATAACTACTTTATTATTGGTCATTGCTAAATTAGGTTTATTCAGTTCACATTTTTCCCATGATAACTAGCTGAGAGAAGATTTACATAGGAGAACTAAAAAGCAAAAAGTATGCAAGTCTTTCTTGAAAAAAGTACTTGATTAAATGTCTAATTTATTTGATAATGTAAATTTCAGGCTGTATAATAAATGGCCTCCTAAGAAATTTCTTGAAATAGTTTTTATTATTTATTTGTCCTAAGATCATATAGTATTTCCTAATTATTGGAGTTTGACAAATCAAAGTAGAGATTTAGTTTATTTCACTTTATAAGGGAAGATAGCTTTTAAATTTGAGTTTGTAATTATAATGGTGATCTTTTTCTCTCTGATTATTACACCCATTTACATGAAATCTGTCATAAAATTGTAATGAACTAATGCCATCTAATTAAGAGTATTAGAAAAACACAATGAGAATATTTTGCATAACAATAAAAACATGACTTTAGGGCTGCACCTGTGTTGATAAACATTTCCTATGTAATGAGCAGTCATTTACTTTTACATACTCTGGAATATTGTAGAATATTTTGGCCTTTTTTCAGGATGTATCAATTTTACTATCTACTACCTGACTGTGGTATGCAGAATTTAAGATGGATCCCAAAATTGCTTGCCCTGTGGTGTACATGCAGTGTATAAATCTCTCCTCTTGAATGCCCTCCTACTGGTCTGTGCATATGACAGATTTCACAACTGTGATTAGGTTACGTTATATGACAAAGGTGAAAGGATTTTGCTGATGTAATTAAGATCCCAAATTAGTTGATTTTGAGTTCATAGAAAGGGAATTATCTGGGTGGGGCTGAATTAATCAAGTGGGACCCTAAAAAAAGAAGAGATCTAGAGCATGAGAGAAATTCAATTACGTTGCTGGTTAAGATCAGGGTGGGAGGCATAAGGAGGAGCTTTAGGTGGACTCTAGGACCTGAGGGTGGTCCTTGGCCAACAGCTAGAAATAGAACAGGGGCCTGAGGGCTAAAGGCACAAAGACTGAATTCTGTCAAAAACCACTTAAGCCCTAAAAAGGACCCCACGCTCCATAAAGGAAGGCAGCTCAACCAAAACCCTGGTTTCGATCCTGATTAGCTCCTGAGCACAGGATCAAACCAACCCAGATACTCAAACTCCTGACCCATGAAAATTGTGAGATAATAAACGCACGTTATTTTAAGCTAATAAGTTTGTAATAATTTGTTACACAGCAATAGAAAACCAGTGCAGCTGACCAAAGATATTCCCATCTGAACTCTAAATTTTAGAACTAGACCAGAAACCAAAATCATTCAAATTTCATCACATATAGATGAAACTAGTCCCATGTTGCTGCCAGGCTAAGACTATTTTACAGTGAAGGATATGTTTGTTAAAGAAAGGTATGAGCATCAGGAAGAGTATATTAAGAGAATTTGGGAAGCAATTAATTCAATTTTATATCAGGCAGGTTAAAGTAAATCTACTATTGGGATCTAAACCATGAGCAGAACCTTACCCACTCTGGTAACCGCAACATTATACAAACTCCAAATTGCTTCCACAGTCACTCTTTGAGAGACTTTTATATTTTAAAAATAATATATTTAAGTTGTATAGTTCCAGACTGTATACTGACTGATGCTCACATAAATAAAAACAACCATAATAACTTACATAACAATAACTTACAATAACAATTATAAAAACTTAGAATAAGTTTTGTTCTAAACTTCTAATTTCCTCAAATACAATTATTTACTTTAGGAAAACTATTACTTTGATTTTCAAAAAAGCGTGGGAGGAGTGGTAAAAAAGATGGGTAGTAATGGTGGTTCTAATTCTTATAATCATGATAGTGATCACTTTTTGAGTTCTCATCCCTAGCCAGACACTAGGCTAAGTGTTTTATATGCACTTTATGTCATTAAATTTTACCCATACAGCAACTGATGAGATTGCTCCTATTTGTGCCACTCCATCTTATAAATGGAGAAACTGAGGCCTAAAGAAGTTTACTTGCCCAAGGCAACATAGCCAGTGCACAGTAAATTGAGGGAATAAAATTAACCATTCTCTCTCTCTACAGCCCTAGTTTTAACTACTAAATTATTTCAGTCCAAGAGTAAAGATCTATAACTCTTGGTTTTCAAACTGCTCCAAACAAAAGGTTTAATTTCTTCCTCAAAAACTTCTTGATGCAGTCAGTGTGATAGACTGGAACTGCATTTTTTTTTATATTTCTCTAAAACTTTATTCAATTTTTCACCCTGCTGTGTATAAGGTGTGCAGTTAATGCTCTGTGCCAAAATTACTAGGACAATCTATTGCCAGCAATGGACTTTGAGAAAACCCTTTTCCTGACACCCAAAAGTTAAATTACTCTTTTTAAAACATGCAGAACTCCAAATACTTGTGAAAGTATTAAATGCACCATTTTCCCATCAACCTTTAAATCTGAACTTATATTATTAGTCAGGATTGGTGGATGCTAAAATGAACTCATTTTAACAAATTATGACTGTACAAATCAAATTACTACTAGTTAATATCAGAAAAGAATTTTTTACAAACATTACATTACATATTATCTTGCAATTTTAAACAATACATTTCATATTTGTGTAAATTTATTTTAGATAACTGAAACTTCACAGAATTTAACAGCAAATAAAGTTTACAAAATTTAATTCTGTACATTAATTCCAACTATCTCTATTTCACAGTCTATAAGGCTTATGTCGTATAGTTAAGCATCAAAAAGATCTACAAACTATCTAACCACTCTTCTTATTCGTCCCGTGTGATAATTTCTGTTATTTTTTTAAGGTGAAAGTCTGAGAAAAATGCGTTATAAATCCTACTTCCAGAACTTGAAGTGGAATACTATTTTTGGCTTGTTATTCAATGTAACAACTTAGGTTATACCTTTTTATTTTCATTGAACAGACACACAAAAAAAAGGCAAGGAAGAATTACACCATGAATTTAAGTTGTCGCTTTTTAAGTTGCATTTATAACACCGTAAGCCTCAAGTTTCATTCATGTTGTAGAATACAACAAGATTTCATCCTTTTTTAAGGCTAAATAATATTCCATCGTGTTTGTGTGTATAGTATTTTCTATACCCATTCATCTGTCAGTGGATATCAATATTGTTGCATTTCTTGGCAACTGTGAATAATCTACAAAAGCATCAGAGTGCAAATATCTCTTTTGAGATCCTGACTTCATTTTGGATATACACCCAGAAGTGAGAATGCTGGATTATGTGGTGGCTCCATTTTTAATTTTTTCAGTAATCCCCATACTGTTATCCATAAGGACTGTTTTAAATACTGTAGGTGTGTAATATGTTTTGAAGTCAGGAAGTGTGAGACCTCCAGCTTTATTCTTCTTTTGCAAAATTATTTCAGCTATTCAGGGTCATTTATATTTCCATACAACCTTCAGGATTGTTTTTTTCTATTTTTGCAAAAAATGTCTTTGGAATTTTGATAGGGATTGGATTGAATCTGTAGATAGCTTTGGGTAGTAGGGACATTTTAACAATATTAAGTCTTCAATCCATGAATTTAGGATATCTTTCTCTTTAATTGTGTCTTCTTAAATTTCCTTCCGCAATATTTTTAAATTCTTAATGTACAAGTCTTTTGCCTTCTTGGTTAAGTTTATTTCTGAGTATTTTATTCTTTTTTGATGTTATTGTAAATAGGAATGTTTTCTTAATTTCCTTTTCAGTTGGTTAGTTAGTATACGGAAACACAACTGATATTTGTATGGTTTTTGTATCCTGCAACGTTGCTGAATTTGTTTATTCATTTGAATTGTTTTTGGGGAATCCTTAGGACTTTCTACATATGAGATCTTATCATTTGTGAAAGAGATGATTTTACTACTTCCTTTCTTATTTGGATGTCTTTTTGAAAATTTTTCTTGCCTAATCGCTCTAGGTAGTACATCCGGTATTATGTTGAATAGAAGCGGGAAGAGTGGGCATCCTTGTCTTGTTCCTGATTTTAGAGGAAAAGCTTTTAGTCTTTACCATTGACAATGATGTTAACTGTGGGTTCTTCATACGTGGCTTTATCATGCTGAGGTAGTTTCCTTCTATTCCTCATTTATTGAGTGTTTTCATCATGAAAGGGTGTTGAATTTTGTCAAATGCTTTCTTTGCATCTTACTGAGATGATCACGTGATTTTTATCCTTCATTCTGTTAATGTGGTGTATCACACTGATTGATTTTCATATGTTGAACCATCTTTGCCTCACAGGAATAAATCCCACTTGGTCATGGGGTATGATCCTTTTAATGTGCTATTGAACTCCATATGCTAGCATTTTGTTGAGGATTTTTGTATCTATATTAGTCAGGGATATTGGTTTGTAGTTTTCTTTCTTTCTTGCAGCGTTTTTGTCTGCCTTTGGCATCAAGGTAATTCTGGCATCAAAAAATGAGTTTGGAGGGACCGGCCCAGTGGTACAGCGGTTAAGTTCACGTGCTCCGCTTTGGTGGCCTGGGGTTCTCATGCTCGGATCCTGGGTGTGGACTGATCCACCGCTTGTCAAGCCATGCTGTGGCAGTGTCCCATATTAAGTAGAGAAAGATGGGCATGAATATTAGCCCAGGGACAATCTTCTTCACCAAAAAGAGGAGGATTGGCAACAGATGTTAGCTCAGGGTTCGTCTTCCTCACCAAAGTAAAAAAATAAAAAATAAATGACTTTGAAGTGTTCCCTCATCTTCAATTTTTTGCAAGAGTTTGAGAGGGATTGATTATAATTGATGTTAGTTCTTTAAATCTTTAGTAGAATTCACCAGTTAAGTTATCTGATTCTGAGCTTTCCTTTGTTAGGAGGTTTTCGATGTTTGTTTCAACCTCCTTACTAGTTACAGGTCTATTTTGACTTTCTATTTCCTCATGATTCAGTATTGGTTGTATCATGATACATTGTATATTTCTGGGAGTTTATCCATTTTATCTAGGTTACCTAATTTGTTGGTGTGTAATTATTCATATTAGTCTCATAATCCTTTTTATTTCTGTGGTATTATTTGTAATGTCTCCTCTTTCATTTCTGATTTTATTTATTTAAATATTTTTTTCTTGGTCTAGCAAAAGGTCTCTTGATTTTATTAATCTTTTAAAAAAACTAACTCATAATTTTGTGGATTCACTTCTCTTATTTTTCTATTCTCTATTTTGGCTATTTCTGCTCTAATCTTTATTATTTCCTTCTTTCTGCTAACTTTGTTCTTAGTTATGATTTTTCTAGTTCTTTGAAGTGTAAGTTGAAGTTGTTTATTATTTGAGATCTTTCTTCTTTTTCAGTGTTGGCATTTACCTCTATAAACTTCCTTCTTACAACTGTTTTTGCTATATCCCATAAGTTGTGCTATGTTGTGTTTCCATTTTCATTGGTCTCAAGATAATTTCTAATTTTCCTTTTCATTTCTTCTTTGATACATTCATTGTTCAAGAGTGTGTTGTTTAATTTCTACATATTTGTGAATTTTTCAGTTTTCCTTATGCTGTTAATTTCTAGTTTCATTCCATTGTAGTTGGAAAAGATACTTGGTATGATATCAATCTTTTAAAATGTGTTATGACTTGTTTTGTCACCTAATACGTGATTTATTCTAGAAAACATTCCATGTGCATTTGAAAGGAATGTGTATTCTGCTGTTGTTGGGAAAAATATTCTGTATATATCTTTCAAGCAAGTGGCGTCTGCTGCTTATTATCAGGAGAAGTCTGCCCATTGCATCTTGGTTTTGCCATCACCAAGGAAAACACAACAGAGTCAAGCACTGGAGGAAATGATGCTTTACTCATATAGAGAAGAGACAGAGCAAGATCAGCTTCAGTAGTGATCAGTCCCCCATATCCAACAGGTCTCTTTTGGCAGCTAACACAAGGCAGTTGGCCTGCATATATCCCTCTTGTGCTGTAGCGGAAGGACCCCTCTCCCACTATCTGTGGATTCTAAAATGCTGAAAGCTGGGGCATGCCTAAGGGCCATTGACACACATGCTTAAGCAGACAAAGGAGTATACATTGAGCCAGAAAAAGAGGAAGATATTCCCATACAAGGTGATAAGCCTAGCACAGGCTGTGTAGGCTCTTTGTGTCTTCGTAAGGAAGTGTTCCAGGCCCAAGGCCCATTCTTTCATGGCTGAGTGGATGTTGAAAGACTGTACACATGAGACTGCCTTTCCCCACAATGTCTGTTTGGTCCATGTGGTCTATAATGTTGTTCAAGTCCTCTGGTTTCTTATTGATCATCAGTCTGGATGTTTTATCCATTATTGAAAATGGGATATTGAAATCTTTTACTATAATTGAGTTGCTGTCCGTATCTCCCTTTAGTTCTGCAATGTTTGCATCATATATTTGGGTGCTCTAATATTGAGTGCATATATATTTACAATCATTATATTTCCTGGTAAATTAACCCTTTTATCATTATATAATGCCCTTCTTTGTCTCTTGTGACAGTTTTTGACTTAAAGTCTATTTTATAAGTATGACTACCCCTTCTTTTCTTTGGCTATCATTTACATGGAATATCTTTTTCCATTCTTTCACTTTCAGTCTATGTATGTCATTAAATCTACAGTGTGTCTCTTGTAGACAGCATATAGTTGGATCTGTTTTTTTATATTTTTTTAATCTATTCATCTGCTCTGTCTTTTGATTAGGGAGTTTAATCCATTTACACTTAAAGTAATTACTGATAGGGAAGGAATTACTATTACCATTTGTCAGCTTCTGGTCTTCTTTTTCTCTTTTTGCTATCTTCCTTTGTGGTTTATTGGGTTTTTTGTAGTGACGTGCTTAGATTCCTTTTTTGTTTTCTTTGTGTATCTTCTACAGATATTTTCTTTAGGGTCTTTCTGTCTTTGATGTCTACTATTTCTTCATATAAGCTTTCTGCCCCTTTCTCTCTCTCCTCCTTCTAGGACTCCTATAATGTGTATATTGGTCAGCTTGATGATATCTCATAAGTCCTGAAGGCTTTCTTCACTCTTTTTCATTCTTTGTTCTTTTTGTTCCTCTAACTAAAAAATTTTGAACGTCTTTAATTTTGCTGATTCTTTCTTCTGCTTAATCAAGTCTACTTTTGAACACCTCTAGTGAATTTTTCAATTCAGCTTTAGCATTTCTGTTGCATTATTTTTAACGTTTTCTATCTCTGTTAATATTTCATTTTGTTCATGCATTATTTTCCTGACCTTGCATCTATGTAATGGTTATTTTGAGTTCTTTGTGAGGTAATTCGTATACCTCCATGTTTTTAGGATTTGTTTCTGGAGATTTATTTTGTTCCTTTAATGTTCCTTCCATGTTTCACTATTTCTTTTTGCTTCTTAAATTTTGTTGGGATCTGTGCATTTGAGAAAACAGCCAACCCTCCCACCCCCTCAGTGTTTGTGGAAAGACCTTTACCAATCAGCCTGGCTAGAGAATCTGGGGGCCTCTAAAACCTTTTTTGTGGATGTATCTTCTCTGGACTTGTGAATGTAAGTTCCCAGTTAGAGCACATTACCTTTTCTTTTGTCAGGAGCTTGTAATCTCTTGCTCCCTATGGTGCTGCGGTACTGCAGGTTCTCTGGGGTTGCTACAGGCACCCAGCTATCCTTTGTTCTAAACGGCTCCTGGGCTTCTATAGTATTTCAGGTCCCATCACCATTCCAAGTTGAGCAAGACAGAAACCAGTCCCTTGGGCAGCCCGCTGAAAGTCTGGAACGGTAGATGCATGCTCCACTCTTCTCTCCCACCCCTACCCACTGCCAAGGGGGAGGCTACTGAGCTGTATTGGCCTCTGTCTGCTGTACTCTGAATATTCTGGAGCAGCAAGCCACCCAGCTCTCTTTTATTCTCAGTGCCTCCCATGCGTGTAGAATATGCCAAGTCTCATCGGCGCTCCCAGACAGGCAAGACAGAAACAATCCCTTGGGTAGCTTCCTGAAAAGCCAGAATATTGGATATTTACTCTAGCTTTTTCCCTTCTCAGGGAGAAGCCAGAAGTTGGAGGTTTCCTCCCACTTATTCCACATTAAGCCAAGAGGAAGGACTATGGCAAGTGAGTGAATGCTAGTCTAAACCATTGTCTTATTCTCAGCAGACCCCAATTTAGTGCTCTATCTTGTCAGCACTTGTATTCAGGCAACACAGAGTCTAGTCCCTTGAATAACCCCTCTGAAAAGTCAAATCATTGGACGTACAATTCAGTTTTCTCTTTCCCTCCCCTTGAAGAAGCCAGGAGCTGGGAGTTTCCACCCTATGACACTGCACCAAGCCCAGAGGGAGGAACTGTGGTGAGTGAGTGCCAAAGATTTTCCTACTGGATTTGATGTGGCTGGTTTTCACTTTCCTGATGAATAAGTGAAAAGCAATAGCATATATTGGAGTATTTGAGGAAGGCATTTGGTTTAAAACTAATTTGGTCTGACCTTGTTTTTCCAAAAGGGCCTGATGTGGCCTGTTGAGCATGCACTGCACATCTGCTTTAAACGTTTACAATGCCTCCAAGACAAGAATGATTCCCTTAAAGACAGGGATATAACTTGCCCCCATATCAGCATTTCCTTAAGGATAAGCATCTCTTCCTGGAAACTAAGGATTAGCTACTGACCTGCTGTGCTCACTTTGTGACCACTGACTTTCTGTGCTAGCTAAGTGTCTCATGACAATAGTAGAAGGGATATTCCTGTCATATGTAATGTATCCTCTTTGTTCCAAGACAGTATACAACCACTCTGTACACCCCACTTCTTCGGTGTGCTTCGTTCCTCAGGGAAGGATGCCCCCCCCCCAGGCTATAGTCCTCAGACCTGGCTCAAAATAAACTGAACCCAAATTTTGATTTATAGATTGATTATACATTATTTGTGTTGACATATTGTTGAGTCAGTGTCTCTGTGGGCGAAAAGAAGGTCTGAGGCTTTCTATTCTGCCATCTTGCTGGTATTACCTCTCTTAAATTATTTTGACGGTACAATAAACAGATAGCTAATGACAATATTTGGAAATATATATTAAGGAAGTATGTTTTCCATAAAAATAACATTTTTAATGCAATCAATCTTAAGATGTAACATTTTTTTACAATCAATCTAATAGCTATTGCATTTAAAACATGTTACTATCAAGTGACCAATTATAGATCATTACTTTAGCTCAATTGTAACCCATGTATGAAATAATAGAGTACAGAGCAGAGAGAATGAATATACAAATAGACTATGGCCAGGACACATATGACAATAGAATTTTAACCTACATAAGATGCCCATGAAGCCAGTTCACAACCTCTGCACCAATTGGCCCGGAATGTTCAGGAGTTGGTCATGACTATCAATCAATCCATTTTTGTCTCTGCCTCCAACACAGGACCAACCAGAGAAAGTCAAATATGTTCCCCAAGCCAATCACATAAGATGCCCTGCTGTTAGTTAGCTGACCTCAAGCATCCCCAATGACTTCCAATTAGAGCCCACTGAAAGCTTTCCATTCTTCCACTATAAAGCATTCCCCCTGCCCTGCCTGCCTTTGAGTCTCTGCCAAACGTAAGCTTGCCATAGCAAGCTCTGAATAGACTCTGTTTATCTTAATTTGGGTGGTCTTCATTTATTTCCATAAAGCATATTAATAAAAGTATCCTCAAGTATATACTAATCACAATGACAGTTTTCAGGACTGAATGATACTTGAATACATAATTACTGATGATTTCTTTCAATTCTAGTTTGTATGTTATACCGAAAACTTTTATTTTTCGAAGTGCTGGCCATCAGAAAAACCAAGTAGGCATTAAACCAGCTTTTCTGAAATGGAAATTGCTAAATAGCTTTTTCACTTCCTGTATATAAAAGTAAATAATGTGAAATTTTATCACATTAATAGGCTATATCAGTGGGGAGTATCAAGCAGCCAACACTCTGGAGAAATGTGGACAAAATGATAGAAAGGGTAAAAGGGAAGGGGCTCTGACTATTGGGACTTAGTCTGACCTTGTGAATTTAAGCACACAGGAAATTTAAAGCAATGGTATAGTATTTTGGGATTAAGTCTTAAATTATTCTACAAAATCTGAATTTCTTTTCTGTGATGCCACTCTGCCTGTCACCATAATGACCCTCTATCCACACATAATTTTTGTGTTTAAAATATATGGACTATATGTAAGACTATGATTGATGCCTTTAAGGAACAGAGTAGCTACCCAAACTTCACAGGTAGCTAGGGAAGTGGTAGCACGAGAGATCCTGTTAAAATAGGGGAAGAAAGCATCACTGGAGCACTTATCGGTACTGGGGTGGATTGTGTATTTCACCTCAGTCAGCTCTGGTTCATTCTCTCTACAGATTTTTCCTGGATTTTTAAAAAATAGAAACTTACAAATGCAGGCTATTCAATTATATATTTAGATTTGTGATTGTTATACATTTGAAAACCATATTACAAAATGTTTTCTTATATAAGTAAAAAATATGAGTGGAATTTAATCTTAAAATGTAATTTTCTATTTCCAGCTAAACTATAATTATGGTGTTTAGGATACATAATTCTAAGTGATCCTTTTATGGATTATTACTATAGCTCACTTTTAACGCAAGGTTAAAGAATAGACTAAATAGGATCTATTGATAAAAGTATCATCAACTCTGAAACCAACAGGATCTCAAGGGTATTTGGTACTATTTAAATTTCAAATGCGTTAACATGGCCTAATGGCGCTTCTAGATGGCCCCTTGGCTACTTCTTTGACTTAATCTTCTGTAACTATCTCCCTCCTATTCTAACTCCAGCCACATTGACCTATTTTTGTTTTTGTTTCTATAATATACCAAGCTGTCTTATGCCTTGAGAACTTTGTACCACTTGCTCCCTCTGCTAGAAACACATCTCCCAATAGCATTTGCATGCTTTTATCCTTCACATCATTCAATTCTCTGCTCAAATGTTTAAAAATGGCAGCAATTATTCTCTTTTCTAAAACCACGCTACTTTGCAATGTTCTTTTGCAGCCATTTTAAGAGGGCTGGCCCAGCGATTTATTTTGACTAATAAAATGCAGCAAAGGTGACATTTATGCTCATGCCCAACCTAAGATTTCAAAGGCTTTGAGAACTTCGATTCAGTCTCTTGAAAGTGTTCTGCCTTGTAAACGAGTCTGGACTTCTCTGTTGAAGGATATGAGACCACACTGAACAGAGAAAACCCATCTCAACGGAAATCATCTTAAACCAGTCATGTTAGCAGTTGATTATAGATGCATCAGTGAGCTTGGGATCAGAAAAACTCCCTCTCAAATTGTCAGGCCACTAAATTTTGAGTCAAATAAGTGATTGTTGTTTTAAAGCCCTATGTTTTGAAATGTGCTGGGATATAACAATAGCTAAGTAATTCATTTTCTCAGAGTGGGTAAACAACACTTGTTAAGTAGCATTTATTTGTTCCTAATATCCATTTTTCTTTTTTTTCTGCATACTAACCTCTGAATATACATTTATGTATGTATGTGTGTATTTGTGCATGTATGCATGCATGTATTTATTTATAAGTGCCCCCAAAGGCAGGTCATTATCTGTGTCATTCAAGCTTCATCACCAGCATCCAAAACAGTGTCTGACACAAAATGATCATTACATAAATATTTGCCAAATGAATGAATAAATGAATATTTTTATTGTCCACCCTCATGGAGTAAAACCAAAACAAAATTGAATAAGCAAATGAAAGAGAAGATCACAGGGAAGATTAGTAATTTAATAACATAATGAAAATTGCCAAGTGGAACAGCAGAACTTTTCCTGAAGGGGAGCTACTTTCCTCCTTCCCCAGAATTCTTTATGATTTTTAGTGGCTAATAAGGGCCTATAGGAAATCAAATGGTGAGGTGAGGAACATAAATTCACAAGTCATAGACTCCTATTTGTTATAATTGGAATATAAAATTAATGAGCTTTGTAACTCTTCAACAGATTTTGAGATCTTTGGCAAACTGCTTGTTAAAGAATCTGAAGATGTGGTGATTCATTAGACTCTTGGGAATATTTTTGCACCACTGCTGGGTTATGGAAGAAAGAGAGAAAAGTTAGCTTGGAATATAAATGAAAACATTCCATTTTGGTCTTGTTAAATTTGATATACCATTGAAGCCTCTAATTTTACAGAAATAAAGAGGATTATTAAAGAGTACTATGAATTATAAATTGGATAACCAGATGAAAGGAATAAATTCTGAGAAACATACAACCTGTGATGACTGAATCATGAAGAAATAGAAATCTGAACAGGCACATAACCAATAAGAAGATTGAATCAGTAACCAAATTCTTTCCAACAGAGAAAATCCCAGGTCCAAATGGCTTCTCTGCTGAATTCTACCAAATATTTTAGAAATAACACCAATTCTTCTCAAACTTCGAAAACTGAAGAGGGAGAAACATTTCCTAACTCGTTCCATGAAGCCAACATTATCTTGATACCAAACTACAGGAAAAGAAAACTGCAAACTAATATCCGTATGAATACTGTTGCATCAACAAAATATGAGCAAATGAATTCAACAGCACATTAAAAGGATCACACACCATAACCAAGTGGGTTTTATTCCTGGAATTCAAGGATGGGTAATATACTAAAATCAATTAAAGTAATACACCACATTAACAGAATGAAGGGGAAAAAAATTCCCATAATCATTGCAATTGATGCAGAAACACCATTTGACAAAATTCATGACCCTTTCATCATAGAAACACTCAACAAACTAGTAATTGGAGGAAGCTACTTCAGCATAATAAAGGTCATATATAACAAAACCACAACAAACACCATACTTAATGATAAAGACTGAAAGCTTTTCCTCTAAGATAAGAAACAAGATAAGGATGCCTGTTTTTACCACTTCCATTTAACATAGTACTACAAGAGCAATTAAGCAAGAAAAACAAATAAAGGGCATCCAAACAGAAGGGAAGATGTAAAATAAGTTCTGTTTATAGAAGATATGATCTTATATGTAGAAAATCTTAAAAATTACACAAAAAACTATTAGAACGCATAAATGAATTATGCAGAGTTGCAGGACACAAAATCAATACACAAAAATGAGTTCTATTTCTATACACTAACAATGAACAATCTGAAAAGAAAATTAAGAAAACAATTCCATTTACAATAGCACTAGAAAGAATAAAATACTTAGGAACAAACCTAACCAAAGAGACAAAGGACTTATACATTGAAAATTACAAAATGTTGCTGAAAAAATTTAAAGATGACACACATAAACAGAAAGATACCTCATGTTCAAAGATTAAAAGACTTTTTATTGTTAAGATGTCCACACTACCAAAAGTGATCTACAGATTCAATGCATTTTCTCTCAATATCCCAATGATGTTTTTTGCAAAAATACAAAAATTTATCCTAAAATTCATATGGAATCTCAAGTGATCCCAAATAACCAAAACAATCTTCAAAAAGAACAAAGTTGGAGGTCTCACACTTCCTGATTTCAAAATGTACTACAAAGCTATAGAAATCAAAACAGTGTGGCACTGGCATAAAAACAGGCATGTAGATCAATGGAATAGAATAGAGACTCAGAGATCCCAGAAATAAACCACCACATATATGGTCAAATGATTTTCAATGGTGCCAAGACCATTTAATGGGGAATGGAAAGTATTTACAACAAATGGTGCTGGGAAAACTGGAAACTACATGCAGAAATGAACTTGGACCCTTACCTTACACCATATACAAAAATTAACTCAAATGGATCAAAAACCTAAACATAGGCATTAAAATTACAAAACTCTTACAAGAAAACATAGGGCAAAGACTCATGACATTGGATTTGGCAATGATTTATTGGAAATGACACCCAAAGCACAAGCAAAAAAAGAAAAAACTAAATAAATTGGACACCATAAAAATTAAAAATATATGCATCAAAGGATACTATCAACAGAGTGAAAAGGCAACCCACAGAATGGTCAAAAATATTTACAAAGCATATATCTGATAAAAGATTACTATGTAGAATGTATAAAGAACTCCTACAGATAAACAACAACAACAACAACAAAACAAATAATCTGACTAAGAATGGACAAAGGACTTAGATATTTCTCCAAAGAAGCTACACAAATGTCCAATAAGCACATGAAAAGATGCTCAACATTACTAAACTTTAAGGAAATCCAAGTCAAAATCCCAATGAAACACCACTTCATACCCATTAGGAAAAGTATTTAAAAAAAAAACAAACAAATAGAAATCAACAAGTTTTGGTGAGGACCTGGGGAAATTGGAATCCTTGTGCAATGTTGGTGGGAATGTAAAATGGTACAGCCACTGTGGCAAACAGTAGGGAGTTTCTTCAAAAAACTTAAACATAGAATTACCATATGATCTAGCAAGTCCACTTCTGGAAATAGACCCAATAGAGTTGAAAGCAGGCACCTTAATAGATATCTGCACACTCATGTTCATAGCAGCATTACTAATCACAGTGGACAAAAAGTAGAAGCAAACCAGGTGTCCGTCATGGATGCATGGGTAAACAATATGGAATATTAATCCACACAATGGCATATTAATCAGCTTTAAAAAGGAAGGAGATTCTGACACATGCTACAACGCAGATGAAACTTGAGTATATTATACTAAGTGAAATAAGCTTGTCACAAAATGGCAAATACTGCATGATTCTGCTTACATGAGGTGCCTAAAAATAGTCAAATTTCTAGAAACAGAATGTAGAATGGTGGCTGAGGAGAGGGGAGAATGGGAAGTTTTTTGTTTGAAGGATACAGAGAGAGGCCGGCTTGGTGGCATAGTAGCTGGCTTCATATGCTCTGCTTCAGTGGCCCAGAGTTCACGGGTTTGGATCCCAGGAGCAGACCTGTGTGCCGCTCATTGAGCCATGCTGTGGCAGGCGTCCCACATATAAAATGGAGGAAGATGAGCACGGATGTTAGCTCAGGGCCAACCTTCCTCAGCAAAAAGGAGGAAGATTGGCAACAGATGTTAGCTCAGGGCTAATATTCCTCACACATACACAAAAAGGATACAGAGATTCAGCGTGGGAAGAAGAAAAAGTTCTGGAGATGGATAGTGGTGATGGTTGCACAGCAATATGAATGTACTTAATATCACTGAACTGTACACTTAAAAATGATTAAAATGGTAAATTTTTAGAAAAGCTTTATGTATTTCTGGAGCTTTAGAGAGAAGGCCATCAATAGAAGGAAATTTACGTGTTTAAATCATGAGGAAGTCACTATTGATCAGAGTATACAGGAGTGAGAGGATTTCAAGAACCGAGCTCTGGGGAAAGATGTCTTCACCAAAACTCCCAATTCTTAACATGCCTTCTTTTTTCCCCCCTATAATTTCTTCCCAGATTTGTTGGGTTAAACATTGTTTTTTTGTATCAATCCTAAATGTTATCATAATAATCACTTTTCTAATCCCTTACTTTATCACTTTAAAAACCATTCTATGATTTTTAGACATTCTATTACACAAGCAGGGGAAAAGGACCAGGGACCTCACAGTCTGTACAAAGTTCAATATCCAAGCCCTCAGTAGTTTTTAATGTTCCAGAGTCCAGACTCCCTTTGGTCAGTATCTCCATAGATTAAATCTGGTCTTTCCCAGGGCTGTTTTCTGGCTGAGCAGTAGGAGAAAAATATTATCATTGAGATACTTCTTTCACATAATTTTTCTGTGTTTAATGTCAGTCAGCACTTCTACATTCACAATGCTTGGTATTTTTCTGGGGCTATGTGGCAAATTCAGGTTGCTGTTGCTGGCCTACCCCTGGTTCCCATGCTGGGACTTTGCTTTCAGCTTTTTCTACTCCATTGTCAGTTGAAACATTATATATTTTTCCAGTTTCCAAAAAAAGTTGATTCCTCTCCTCTTTGCAATATAGTCGACCTTATGGATTTATGCTTTTAACATCATTATTATCATTTAATATGGATACAGGAGAAAAGTAAACTGTATTCAATCCACTATGCTTTTCTTGCTAATGTCAACCTACTCTTAATCATTTACCTCTCCCATTCTATTCTGTTTCTTGTTTGTTTTAAATTGAATTAGTTTGTTTTCTGAATATGTCCTCTGTACCTTGGTTTGCACTGTTCTCTCTGTTCCTTTCATAATTTCCTTAACTTTTGTCCAAATTCCATATTATCTTACATGGTACATGCTCCTGGGATAACTTCATCTCCCAAACTGCCTAACATATTAGTATCTCCTCAACAGATGGTGTTAAATGATTCAATTCCAAAGAGAAGACCATGGAAAATGAGCATATGTTGTAGAAATAAATGCTGCAGATATTTGTGCTTGTGTATGTTTGTATTATTTTTTGTTGGCATACGAATGAGTGTCCCTATTTTGTAAATAATTAACTCAAAAGGAAAATTGAGGAAAAACTTAAATTTGGGCATGTATCTCTTTATTACCCCAGAGACAAAGCAAAAGTGGTAACTTCCTAGGGATTTTTTACACTTGAAAATTTTTGTAGAATTTATAAAGAAAACTAAACTTTAATTTCACAAAAATAAAAAAAGAAAAATGCATTAAAATTAATAGTTTTATTAGAATAAAAATTCAGGGATTATTAAGTTATTATTAATTATTAAGTGTGAGATTAGTTAATATGTCATAACCATATGTGAAAAATGAATATCATATAAGGTATGAAGAACTGTATATTTAGGAAAAGTTTGAGGGTTCTTTTGGCTGTAGAAAATACAGATTGTGTTGATTAATTTATTCACCTTGTAAATAAAAAATATTAAAAACAAGATGATAGGTATATGATTATATCTATACATGCATACATACATATGTATACATAAAAGAACAAATTATTAAACAGAATACGCTCTCTAAAGGACTTGTCTGGCACATAGATGTATTTAATCCCTCATTTTGGGGTTTTTCTAAGGATAAAAGCAATGAAATTAATTGCTTGGACAATTATAATAATTATTAGTGGGCAACAGGAAAAAATAGAAAGGCTGGAAGCAGAAGATAATGCAATGTATTTATAATGCTTGTCAGAGTTATTTCATTGAAAAGACATCACATTTAATTGTGACTAGTACATTCTATTCAGTTATGAAGTAGAGTTTTAATGTTTGATTATTCTACGATCCTTGATAATGATGCAGTTTTGGAAAAAGAATTTCATTCTATAAAAAATTACACGTTTAATTGATTTTGATGGCTTGAGAAGCTTCCTAAAATTATTAGCTGTGAAGAATTATTCGACATATAGATTGGGTCTTTGATCACATGTATAATTTGCCATCATTCTTTATTTCTCCATATCATAAATAGAAATTTTAAAATAAAAGCATTGTGATCCCATGGTAAAAGTTAAATTAGAACTGGCTCTCTGTTAGGATTAATTCTAAATTTGATTACACAATCCTTTGATTATAAACAAACAAGCTAAAACAATAACAAAAATGTATACAGAAAAAGAAGTGAGAATTGGGGAATTTAAGATTGCTTTGATTGACATGGACAATCAAAATGGGAGAGTGATTAGCCCCGTGTATAGCAAGAGAAGCAAGAAGACTGTGAACTCCTCATTTTTGCATCAACCTTACCTTCCTTTATATAGCCTTAACTTTCTTTTATTTTACTTTTCAGACAATATTTACACATAATTGTTCAAAAGCTTCTTGCCTAGGACAATCAGCTAAAGGTTAAACCTCTATGTTTAAACCTCTGTTAACAGTGGTGATTATTTCCACCTTAGGTGCTAGTATTAATATTGGGTTCAACATGCTGAATTCCATAATTACTCTTGATAATACTAAAAGACATGAAGCCAACCGGCAATAATCTTCTACTGTTGACTTTAAATGGAGAGTCCTGGCTTCATTTAAAAAGCAAAAGAACTCTCTTCTATACTGAACGGTCATAACTAAGTGAATTTATATTGATGGAAGGTGAAAAACAATGCAACACCTTTGCAAAAAATTAAATTATGTGTGTACCACATTGCACCATTGTTATTATTTACCACTAACCAGCATTTTGCAATTCTGTTCATTTTAGTATATTTCAAAACTCTTTAATTCTACAGGACTTTTTCAGTACTAGAACATTCATATTGTGCTGTTAACCCCGATAAGATATAACCATTTATTCTGACAAAAATTCTAACTAAAATTGATCCAGGTTGTAAAATGCATTTATAGAAAATATACTTCTTTGGAATTTCAATTCTTTTAGATAGAAAAAAAAGCACAGGTTTTAAATAAACAAATAAATAATAAATTCCAGATAATTTGCTAATTATGGTTAAGCGAATTTCTGAAAACTCACATTTTCTGCATTTCTTCAAAAATATTATTTAGCTTGATATGTTTTCCCCTACTTTATTTAATTACTGTTAAAGATCTAAAGCTCAAGAAAATAATAGATTTGACAACACCTATGATTAACTGTTTTTCCCCTGGGAAATTAGTAAAATTGTGGGAGGATTAACCACTTTAACACAAAATATTTTTTGGAATAAAATATTGTCTTTTTGTACACTTTTTAAAGGCAAGACACCATGCTCAGTGTAAATTCCTAATTTGATGGCACTCTTTTTTGTGAATTAAACTCCAAACTGTAGTCGGATTTCACCAGTGTTTACATTAATGTCATTTTCCTGCTCTAAAATACATTGCAGAATACCACATTGCATTTGGTTGTCATTTGTCTTTAGTCTCCTCCACGTGGATAGTTTCTCTGGCTTTCCTTGTTGTTTATGACCTTGGCAATTTTAAGGAGTAATGATCAGATATTTTATAGCACGTTCCTCAAGTTAGGTTTGTTTGATGTTTTCCTCATGATTAGAATACCGTTATGGGTTTGTGAAAAAAATTTCACAGAGGCGAAGTGAACTTCTCATCACATCATATTAGGAGTTGCAGAATATCCATATGACATCACTGGTGATATTAACCATGATATTTTGGTTCAAGTAGTGTTTTCCTGGTCCCTCCAGGTTTCTCTTTAGAGGTACTATCGTTCCTTTTCTATACTCATGATTTGGAAGTGACTCACTAAGTCTAGACCACACACTAAAGGGGGAGATATTAAGCTCCTTCTGGAGGAAGATTACCTACATGGATTATTTGGAATTCATCTGTAAGAAAGATTCGTTTTCTCCTTACTATTTATTTATTCAATTATGTATTTATATCAATGTGCATTTATTTTATATGAGGCTTATAATCTAATATTTTTTTTTTTGCACAAATTGTTCCAGATTTGGGCACTGGGACCTATTTTAGGCGGACTTCTGTGTCTCTTGACATACTCTCAACCTTCAGATCCATCTTAAATTTCCCCTGTCTCTGCTGTACCACCAGCCATTTCTCCTCGAAGCCCTGGTTCTATTGGTGTTTAGTGCCAAGATCTGGGCATGGGGGTGCCTGTTGTTATTGGCATGTCATTGATTCAAGGCTCTTTCAGCAGAGTTAGGTATATTATTTAAGTAGACTGACCCATGTCTACAGGCATGTCTATAATTGTTTCTGTGTCTATTCAAGTGTGTTTATGTTAAGCTAAACATGAATTCATACTGTCTTCAATTCTAATCTAACAGTTTATTCTAGCCTTCCCTTCTTGCTTATCTGTAACTTCTACTTCCAACAGTGAAAAGCTTGGCTCCCATCATAAACCATATATATACATATTTGTTCAATCAAGCATACATGATAATTTCAGAATGTTAAAACTGTCTGTAAGAAACCAATTTACCAACTTGAGTACAATGTTTATTATGCACAATTCATTTTGCCTATAGCGTTACAGATTCCAGTCAAAACAACTTTTTCCAACATTACTTAGGCAAACGCCTTCCCCCGGCCCCCCGCAAACCCTTTCGGTGTGGTTGTGTCATGCATTTGTAATTAGTTAATATTCGTTTGTCACAGTATACATCCCATCCTAGGATCCCCAACCCCCTAGTTGATTCTGTTGTTGTTTGTACACATTAAAGTTCACTATTTGTGATGCACAGTTCTATGAATTTTGACAAATGTATAGAGTCATGTATTTACCTCCCCAACACTATAGAGAACACACCCTTTACCTGAAAACATCCCCTTCATTGTCCATTTGTAGTCAATCACTTCCCACCCCCCAAAACCTAGCAAACACTAATCTTTTTCCAGTCCCTGATTGTTTTTCTTCATTATGATATAAATCACATAACCATACAATTCATCTTCTCAGAGTGTACAATTCAGTAGTTTTAATATACTCACAAGGTTGTGCAACCATTGCTACTAATTCCAGAACATTTTTATCATGCCTTATAGAAATCCCATATCAGCCATCATTCCACAATCTTCCTTCCACCTAGCTACTGGCAATTACTAACTTACTTTCTGCCCTGAAGGATTTGCCTATTTCAAACATCTTATATAAATGAAGTCATACAATATGTGACTTTTCCCCCCTTTGATCTAGCTTCTTTCATTTAGCATAATGTTTTCAAGGTTCATCCATTTTGTAACATGTATCAGTACTACATTCCCTTTTATGGCTGAATAATATTCCATTGTACGGATATACCACATTTTGTTTATCCATTCATCACTTGATATGCATTTGGGTTGTTTTTACTTTTTGGCTATTATGAATAATGCTGTTAAAAACATTCATGGACAATATTTTTGTGTCAATATATGTTTTCAGTTCCTTTGGGTGTTTACCTAGAAGCAGAATTGGTGGGAGGAAATGCATAATGGTTCTAATTACCTCATATTCTCATGAATATTCATGGGGTTAAGTAGCTGACTACAAAGGGCACAGAGGAATTTGTTGGGTTGATGCACTCTTCTTTATTTTGATTGTGGTGGTGGTTACACAACTATATGCGTTTATCAATACTCATAAAACTTTACATTAAAAAAAGGGTTAAATATACTGGATGTAAATTATATCTTCATAAAAGAATATCAACATTTAAAAAATATCAATTGAAAAAATAATTCCGTAACACAGAAATATCACCAGGAAGAAATTTGATATAATTAGATATCAAATGTTGAGTAGTTTATTCACTTTTTGGTGGTAGATGTAAATTTAAAACATAATTTTACTTGAAATTTATGAATAAATATCAAAAATTCCCTAAATATTTGTTTAATTGAAATTTACCCAGTGTAACATAAAAACAACTGAGCAAATATTTGTATGAGGGTAATTAATAGTGTTTGTCACGTTTCCACAGATGCAATATATAACTTTTTTATGTGTTATAAAGCTAGTTTTCTCTTTGGAATAAACATAAAGTACTTCCAGATTTGCATTTTTAGTATCCAGAAGAAAAGAAAAGCTCTTTGTAGGTTGTGACATAAATATTATTGACTTATTTGCACAACAGTGTGAAAATTTTTTCTCTGTTTTGACTATTATGTTAAGTATCAAGGATAGATATCAACAAGACTGAATGTGTACTTCCTGGTATGTGTGTGTGTGTGTGTGTGTGTGAGAGAGAGAGAGAGAGAGAGAGAGACCATATTTAAACTGCTTCTCTGAGTACAAAAGGGCAGTTATTAATATTTAATGTACAATTTAAATCTAGGCCCATCCATTCCTATGCAGAATTGCCAAATAGGCAAAAGTTTCAAGCATCTTAAATTGGTTTTTTCACTCACAGTTTATAAAATAAAGTAACTATACTGAAAGTCTTTTATAACACACTCAATACTAGTTACTGGGGGTGTTGTGATGAATAAATCAAGCCCCTGCCATGAAGGCATTTAGAGCACATTGAAAGAGAAAGGTTTGTAATCAGATAAACTCACTAAAAGTCATGAGTGCGATGAAAATGGCAAAAGTGAGACTAGAGAGGGCAGAATAATCATATTGCACCTATTATTTCATTAAATGCCCTCATCATTCTCCAAATTCAATTCATTTCAATAAACGCTACTGAGGACATTACATTCTGGTTCCAAGTCTTGAGATTATTTAACTGTAAAAACTATTCTTCAAGAAACTCATAGTCAAGTCTTTTAACGTCTATTCAAACGATGTCTGTAGTATATTTATACATAGACCAACTCTCCCCAGTACAATTTTACTCTTAAATAGAAGTCTAGCCAGATGATGATAAGCTTTTCCTTGATCTGGGACTCTTCCCTACAACTGATTGAAGAAAACTAAAGAGAAAACAGAAGAATAGAAAAAAGGCGTTAGGAATAAGAGTATAAGCTATGCATCTTGAATAAATAAATTTATACATGTGAGCCTATTTACTGATTAATTGCTATTGTAAAAAAAAGTATGGTTCATTGAGTAGACATTCAAAACTATTCAATGTCTAGAGGACACCCCTCCAGGTATTCTGGTTTAGTCTTCCATTGCCTTTGATCTATTTTATAACTCTTTGGTGGTAGGTAACTGATAACCATGCAAAACGATTCCTATGGACATTCAGAGTCCCTTGTGACTAGCAGATTTTCAACTAACAAACTACTTCCCCTGTGAAGAAAAAAATCATTTTACCTTCATTTACATGTTCATTTCTACATTCCTGATCTATATATGTGTTTCTTCTTTGAATTCCCTTTCGAATCAGTTACATCATCAGGTTGGTCCATTCATGAGTTAATAAAAATCTCTAATGCAGTTTGAACTTTATATCACTATAAAAGACATGGTTTTACTTTTTTTTGAAAAATATCTTTTAACACTATTAATAATACCATCTCTAAATGCCTCAAAGTTTTCTTTGAAAATGTAAGATAAGCTGGACACTTAGGACAGATCCATTAGAAGCAGAGCCTCAGACAGGGGTCAAGGCATTCCTGAATTTGGGGGGAAGTATTCTTTAGGAAAAGAATCAAGCAGGATAGGGAAGGCAAAAAGAAGAGTAAAGATGTTCTAGTCCACAAGGGGAGGACTCTGGAGTATGTATCACCCTGCAAGATTGCCCCTCCTTTAGTTCAGGGGATGGAGGTTTTGAATCCCCATACTGTTAATCATGGACTGAAGCCCATTCCCTGAGGCAGGGGTGGTGGTATAAGCTTCCTAGTGAGATGACTCCCATCTCATGATTCTCTGAAGATGCATGGTAGTTCTGAGCCATTACTAGTCAACTCTCATAACAGCTGGTGGGCTAGATGTAAAGGGGATCTAGGCTGCACAATTCCATACCTAACACAGCTCCTAAAGATGCCCTGTGTCTAGGCTCTTATACAACAAATGCCAAATACTTTATTTATATTTAATATTTATATTTAACAAATTATATTTATATTATTTACCAAATAAATGATAAATATTTTAGCAAAGGATTTTGCTAATCTTATACACAAAGCCCCAAACTTTGTCCACTTACACATAAGACTACTTCAAGACATACTTTTTTGAAAAACTACTACCACTATTTCTAAAAAAAACCAGAAGCAGAGCATTCAGGCTAGAAAATATATGTGGCTGACCTCAATATAGAAATGGGTTGAGGAAACTCACAAAAGAAGAAATATAAATCGTCAATTAAAGTGTAACTCACTATTTAACCTCAGCAGAAATAAAAATATTTCATTAAAAAAATAAAGTATTTTCCCAACTAACTGGCTAAAATTTTACTTTCTTGTGTTAATGAAAGTTGTAGTAAATCGTTTCATTTGTTACTGTGGAACTTTACATCAGTACCACCTTTCAGAGCAATTTGGTTAGCAGGAGAATATTTTTGAAACATCCTCCCACTGATGAAAATAATTTAAGGGAAATAAATCAGAGTTATATAAAATTGAAAGTCACATTATTAGATAGGCAAAGGTGGAAGAAAGACTCTCTGAGGCACTTACTGAAAATATACATGACAAATGTCTACAAAAGCTAAATTCTCTACTTTGCATAAGGAGTTCTATCATGGCAGGGGTGGGAGAAGTATATGACAAAATTATATATCCTAAAAAATTGTTCATGTATAAAAGTAATGCAGAAAATAAGGAAGGAAGGAGAGAAGGAGGGAAGAAGGGGAGGAGAGAAGAAAGGCGGGAAGGAAGAAAGGAAGGAAGGAAGGAAATCTTGTGCATTTGTGGATATAGGACTATAGATGTCAAGTCCTTCTTGAGAAAAGCATCAAGATAATAAAAAATCCAAACCAGGGTTTAGTCATGGTTTCATTTCCTTAATTTTTGCCCCTGCTCCTAAGGTAAAAACATGGTATCCATGATATGTTTTCAGGTCCTTTTAAGGCTGTATTAATACTTCTTAATGTTGCTCCTCAAAAAACTTTACAATTGACTATACAGGGAAAAATATTGGGAAACCCAAATTAAGTTAGTTCTTATTTCTTTTACCAACTAGAATTACGCTCAGCTCTCTTGGTGAAATAAATTGTAATACCAGGCTGTAATATGAACAGCACATGAGAATATAATTTAAACCATAAAATGTCAGCTCTAAATTTTTGCTACTTTAAACATTTAATAATAACCTTTTCATTATAATGTCAATTTCCCACAGAAAGGTGCCCAAACAAGTACAGAGGAAGGGATATTTCATCAGAGGCTGCAGTGTGGCTGGTCTTATCTCCATCAAAACATCACATTCAAATTTTAATTATTCCAAGCCTAAGGCTCGAATTTGTCGATTTTCCAAGGTTCCACAGATCCCAGGCAGAGAACAGGATTCGTTAGATTAGCAGAACAGCTAAATGTCCATAGGTTCTGTCCTGATCATTTAGGAGCCTTTAAGAGCTTGTCTTTCACTCAAGGTTGAGCTAGAACTTGCCCTCTGTCTGAAGACTGAACCCTCAGCAGCTCTGAGAAATGACTCAGACTCAAGACTCCTACCTTTCCTCGAAACTTTCTGGCTCAAGTGGTACAGCTTCTACCTTGTTACTTTGTATTCAGATAGCGCTAACTGTCCTCATTAGCAGTTGCAATTCAGATAAGTCTCACTGTCCCACTTAGGAATTATTCTCAACCCCAAATTCTCCAGTCAGTCATGCGCATCCCAAACCTCTGCTCCCCTGCCCCACAAAATGAAAGGAATTCAGAAACAATTTTGATTCTTTAAAGGACAATGTAACAATATATCTTCAAAAAATTAACTGCATTAGCATTCTGGATTTTCTTCAGTCATTAATGTACAAATTTTATTTCTCTATGTAAAATGTATTAGAAAAGAGTTACAGAATTTTAAAAAATTCTCTTTATGAGCCCCTGGTTTCTTTCCTTTTATAAAAAATAATAGCAATAGGAACAGTAATGCAAATCAGGTTCATAACCTACCACTTTTGTATCTCTCTTCCCACTGTTATATGTGACAGAAATAACTGTTTTGAAATAACTATAGTCAGACCTATTGTACACAATCATAATTTTATCTATTTTGAATATCCTTAAACCACTTCACAGTGGGGTCATGGACTGGAGCAAAGCCTATTCTCCTCTAAAGAAATACCTATGAGCATTTGAGAAAAAGTCAGGCAATTTCACTTCCTTTTAAACACAAAGAAAAACTACAGACATTTTAAAAGCCTGCTAATAATTAAATGGAGATCTAAAGGGCCAATTTGCAATAGGCTTTTTAAAGAGGCAAGTTCATTGTGCTGAATTGAACTTGTAATTGTTCATGGAATATTTGCATATGAGAATTATCTGCGTTCCTCAAAACAGTGGGATAAGATTGGAATTCTCTTCTTTTCAATGTATTTGAATGCATCTACATGTGCATAGTGAATTAGAGAAACATGGTGATTACATGGAATAACATCTATCACTTTCTGAAATATTTGAATACAGAGGCAAACGGTCTTTAAAAATGGAAGTATTCTTCTCCCTAATTCAATATTTCTACTTTAACTTTTGTTTCAAATTATAGATTATTCAGCAACTGAGTGTAGATACATCAAATATGCAGATCATTTGACTCCTTTAGTTAATATAGTGATGGGTAATTCATATTCCGGGTGTCACAAATCCTTGCCCAAATGTGTTATTTTTATAGAAAACATGAAGGTTTCGGTCCTATTGATTCCAATATAGTTTAATAAACATGGCTCTGAAAAAGCATATACATCTGTCTGCTATTTATGAACACTCCATTAAAGCATCCCATTAGATAATTCCATTAATTTTTATGAGAAATTTTATTTTTATGCATAATTTTGATTGAAAATTGAAGGTGACAACAGCATTAAAGAAAAAAATTTGAAAATAAAACATCTCATAATTTTTCTACTCTCAGCATTTACTCATTTAACATTTTTCTATCAATAAAATTCTATTATTCTTATTATAATCTTTCTTTCTTGTCCACAAGAAAGATGGTTAATTTTATCTGTGAATTTGACTGAACTAAGGGATGCCCAGATAGCTGGTAAACATTAATCTTTCTTTCTTGTCCACAAGAAAGATGGTTAATTTTATCTGTCAATTTGACTGAACTAAAGGATGCCCAGATGGCTGGTAAACACTATTTCTGGGTGTGTCTGTGAGGATGTTTTTGGAAGAGATTAGCATTTGAATCTGTAGACTGAGTAAAGAAGATGGCCCTCATCAATGCAGATGGGCATCATCCAATTGGCATCATCCCAACTGAGGGCCAGAATAGAACAAAAAGGCGAAGGAAGGGCAAATTCTCTCTTTCTGCTTGAGCTGAGACATCCATCTTCTTCTGCCCTTGGACATAGGCACTCAGATCTCAGATGCTTAGACTCAGACTGGGGCTTATACCATTATATCCCCACTCACCTCATTCTCAGACCTTTGAACTTCGACTTAATTGTACCACCAGCTTTCTCGGGTCTCCAGCTTGTAGACAGTAGACCGTGGGACTTCTCAGCCCCTATAACCACATGATCCAATTCCTATAATAAATCTCCTCTTACATATATCTATATATATATCCTATTGGTTTTGTTTCTCTGGAGAACCCTAACACAACAAGTATATAAATTTCCTAATTGCAACTTTAGTATATGTAGCTATTTTCTAGATTATTTTTAATAAGCTTTATTTTTAGAAAAATTTTAGAATTATGCAAATATGAGAAGATAGTACAGAGAATTTTCAAATACCTCCCCATCCCTTGCACAGTTTTTCCTATTGTTAACTTCTGATAATAGAATTGTACATTTGTCACACTTAGTAAACTGACATTGATAGGTTATTATTAAGTAAAGTTCTGGACTTATCAGATGTCTTTAGTTTCTACCTAACATCTTTCTGTTCCAGAATTCATCCAAGAGACCACATTACATTGGCTGTGATAGCTTCTCAGACTTGCCTTGATTTGATCACCTTTTGGAGATTCCTGTTTTGAGGAGTACTGGGCAGGTACACTCTAGGATGTCCTTCTACTGGAATTTGTCTGACATTTTTCTTGTGGCTAGGCTGGGGTTCTAGGTTTTGGACAGAAGATCATAGCTGTAAAGTGGTATTTTTAGGGTACATACTTTCAACAAGTTTTATAACTGTTGAGATAGACTTTGATTACCTAGATGAAGTAGCATTTGTCAAGTTTCTCCACTATAGAATTACTCTTTTTTCTCTCCATTCCCACACTGTACTCTTTGGAAGGAGGTTATTATCTGCCCATACTTATTTGGAGACTTATGCTCTCTCACCTTAAAGAGAGGATTATCTATGTAAATTATTTGGAATTTTGCCTGGGAGATTTGTCTCTTCTCTTCCATTTATTAAGTTATTTGAGCATCTATGTGTACCTATATGGACTCATGGATGTTTATTGTATACTTTGAGTTATAATCGAAAACTACTTTATTTTGTTTCTCAAATTGTTCCAGCTTTGACCATTGGGAGCTCTGTCAGTTGGCTCTGTTGCCTTTTGACATATCTTCATCAATATGGAAAGTTTTTTGTTTTTGAGCACTTTCTTATTTTCTGGTATTACAAGATGCTCCAGGCCCATGTTTTATATTTCTGCCCCAGTCCTAGATTCAGCCATTTCTCCAAGGAGAACTAGTTCATTTTATTGGAGAATGGTATTAAAAATCAAGATCTGGGTGCTAGGTGTCTTCTTTGCTACTGGGGTGTAATTTCTTTTAGCCCCTGTTAGCTGGTAAAGAAAAGAAATATGTGTGTGTATACTAACTTGTGGATATGCACACATATCTATACATATTTCTTTGTATAACCGTCTGTATCTATATTAAGCTAAATATGAATTCTAACTGCTATCTCCAACTCTTATGCATTATCACATAGATAGCTCTCGCTTCCTTTCCTGTACATTCCCATTCCAACGGAGAGAAACTTGCCTCTACCATCCACCATGATTTATTTAATTCTTAAATTTCAGAACACATTTATAGCAGTATCAGAAATTTCAAGCTATAAGCCTATAGAAAGCAAATTTATCAAGTAGAGCATAAGAATTATCCTTACTATTTAATTTTTTTATGGATTGATTTAGTGTTCACAAGCCTTATTCAAAACTAAGACCACTTTCAAATAAGTCCAAATTCAGTAATAATACCATGTCATGAGTAGTGCAGTTACCTTATAATACAGTATTCTCAATTCCTCCCTCTCATTGTTTATCACGTTCTAGTTATCTATTAAATCAACTAAGTTAAGAAAAAGAAACTATTTTGTTTTAACCTTCATTATTTCTTTTCCGACACTGTCTTTCCTTAGATAGATCTGTGTTTTTGACCTTTTGGATTTTTCTTCTCTCTAAAAAACTTCTAACATTTTTTACAGGATAGGTCTACCTGTGAGAAATTTCTTCAATTTCTGTTTGACTGAGAAAGCCTGTTTTCTACTTTACATTTGAAGAATAATTTTTCTGAACATAGACTTCTAGGTCTGTGGGGATTTCCTTTTTTTGAGCACTGTAAATGTTTTAATCTACTCTCCTCTTTTTTGCATGGTTTCTGACAAGAAGTCTCCCGTAATTTTATCCTTGTTACACTATAAGTAAGATGTTATTTTTCCTCTGGCTTCTTTTGAAATTTTCTCTTTGCTTTTGGCTTCGCCTAGTTTTAATATGATATGCCTAAGTGTAGTTTTTTTGTTGTTGTTTTTTTGGTTGGTCGGAACATTTTTAGCATTTATCCTCTTGTTCTCAGAGCTTCTTGGCTCTTTGATATGGTGTGTCAAAAGTTCAGAAACAACAGAAGTAAAACCAACAAATCACCAGATTAATAATTAATAAAAGTTTATTGTGCGCACGTCAAAAAGACAGTTTGCAAACCAAGAGCACTCAAACCAAAACATGGAATGAGGCTTAGAGGTGTATTGTTATAAAGGAGCTTGTATAGTGAGAAAGCAAAGACTGTTTATTCTTCACAGTGATTGGTTATAATATCAGAATTTTTTTAATAGGGAATTGGCCAGTGGTTAACTCATATCAACCTTGGGAAATAGTTCCAGTTTTATTTATGATGTCCAGGAGCATAAGTAAGAAATGACCCAGGACAAGTTGTTCTTGCAAAATAAGATAAATTAAGCTTTGTTTGTATGACTAAATGGGTTTTGTCTGCTCAGGGAATTTTCAAGGTTGGTCTTTGTTTTTGATTTTAACAATTCCCCCTTTTGGTCATTCTCCTACCAGACTCAGAGTATAACCAACCAGTATAGCATTATTCTCAGCTACCACTGTTGATGTAGTCAGACCAAAGAATCACATATTAGTTCTTTCCATTAATTGAGTCTGTGGACCAGGATCTTGTGCCTTTATGAAAAATTGGCGAAATTTTACAATTGTGGTAGCTGCTTTGGAGAAAGCTTGACTTAGACACATCCACCTTAAGGTGTACCCTTAAAAGAGGGGATTCCAAGCCTCTCAGATACAATGGAATGCATTCTTTGATTGGTATGCAGAAGTTTCTAACAGACAAAATGACTTCAAAAATAGCTCTAAAAGGATGCTTACAGCATGAAAATAAAATTATTTTTTAGTAAAAAACTTTGGCTGTCTGAGCAGGTAACATTAACCTAGTCTATCTGCCAGAAACACAATTTGAATGTAACTATTTGTACCTGAGACCTGGTTAAAATTTTTTAAACAAAAGCTATAAGATCTCTGTGTCTGTCTGTATGTTGATGTATGTCTATATATGTGTATTATGGATATGTGATATTTGTGAAGAGCGCTATTTAATTGGCTTAAAGGAAAACAAGTGCTGCTGTACATTAAATATTTCTATGTCTTAGATAAATAGAAACCAACCCAAATGTTTTTCAAGTTCACATGATCTGCAGTAACCTTTGATAATAAAAGCGAGTTTAAGTTTGTTGGCTTAATAAAAACAGGCATATCTTCAGAATTGTCAGTATGAAATGTAATACAGACCTGCAACTTTTTCTACCTTGATTTACTAATCAAATAATCTCATGCTATCTGAATGTTACAAAATCTGTCAACAAGAAAAATAACTTAAGATGATGGTTAGCTGTTAAATGTCTAGTCCAAGTATAATTGTTAAAAACAAATGTTTTAAATACATGTAAATAAAATCAAAGTTTCTAATAAATTGAACTAAATCATGGATATTCTTTGAATATCTAAACATTTCCAAATAAGATGAACATTAAATTTTATACATAAGTGTATGTTCTTTTGGCTATTTAATTTTTTACAGAGAGACAAAGAATATTTGGGTCTATTAATAACCATGTTTTGTGCCACATTGAAAAATTTACTCTAAGGAAGAATATACTACTAGAAATTATGAAATGTATTTATAAATTTGTTATTCTACTACAGGATGCTAATATACGACAGTTCATAATTGCCTGCTTCCTAGTTTTCACTGGAAAGCAAAGATTACTAAGAGTCAAAATTTATAATCACTATTTAAAAAAAATACTAGAAATAATAAGGGTGAAAGAAAACTACTGTATGTGGAAAATAGGTAAGGAAAATAGAGTGTGATTTTGGATAAGGAAAGCTATGAAGGACATGAGGGTGTTTTTGGTAAGGGAAAAAATGAAGTAATTTTGTCCTCAAGTAAAAGGATTGCTTCAGAATAAGAAAGGAAAATGATAGGACAATGCTGAGTGGATATAGAAAGTTGCAGAAATTTAGTGGAAAAGGAATATTGAGAAAGGAATTTTATGTGTGATCAAGCTGACTAAGACTGGAATGGATTTAAGTTCAGAAGAAAAAAAGTTTTAATATCAGAAGTATACTGGTGCAAAATTAAAATTTGCTTTTCTCTCTGTGAAAAATCATATTTTTTTTAGATTATTGCTCTTCTCTTAATAAGAAATTGTAACAAAGGTTTTTCTTTACCTTTAACTAACACTTCTAGAAAAAAGACTCTGTCTTATGAAAATATTTCCTGTGCTCCACATTATCTTCGTTAAGACTTTGATTATTTATTTAAAAAACCCCTGAGTCTTCTCTATTTTTTTTTTTATTGATGTCTTAGTTTATAACACTGTGGGGTTTTAGTTGTACATTTTTGTTTGTCCGTCTCTATTAACAGAGCTAAGGGTTTTACAACTATATCTGTCTGTATTTGCCTTCGAAATATTTTAATTGTCACTTTGGTTGAGTGGATAATGAAGTATTGTTTCACAGTGACTTGTGATCTTATTTGATCGAGTGTTTTAAATCTTTTGATAGTTTTAACAAACATACCAAAATCAAATTATAAATGAAGTCTTTTTGACCTCAAAGTAAGTTTGGGATTTTCCAGAGGGCCCCTGGGACATCCCAAAAGATTTATTCTTTTCCCTTATAAAAGAGAGATACTAAACTAACTAGGCTTATTTGATTTGTTCGATTACATGTGAAGCACTGTCAAATAAGAAGCGATGCTATAAACTTTCTTTCACTTATATTTGTATAAATATATGTTCTTAATATAAGCATTCTGGAAATTGCATGAAATTCCTACAAATGTAATGTGTCCTGGTATAATGTTAACAGTCATAGTTCCAGTTATTGTTTTAAAAAGTATGTCACAGAAATAACCAAATTCCCCTGTCAACTGCATTATAGTGAACTTTCATCAGATCTTTAACCATGGCAACTTTTAAGTGTTTTGTCATTTACAGACAGTTATGGCTTACTCTGAAACTTTTGCAAAAGTGTTGTTGCAAAGTGCTTCATCTTCAAAGACAATCATGGAAGAGACTCTGCCAAGTACTCTACAATGCAAGTTTCTGATAACTTTAAGATTGTAACACTCAGTTGGGTAAGAATTTCTAAAACTTTAATGGAAAACATTGCTTCATAAGGCTGCTAACCCAAGATCAAGCAAAACAAGAATTAATTACAAGAGACTGAATGAATTGATGAATATGATTATAATTTTTATGACTTCATTTAAAACACTGCTGGTTCTTTAATGTTTTGTTTTCCAGATTTAAAGAGCTCCGTTTTCTCCTCTCTTTAAAGCTCTTTATAACATATAGCAATTTGGTAAAGTATATCTTTGCAACAAAGGTTGAAACATTTACTTTTTCTCCCTACCTGATCCCTCCAGAATTTGAAACTCTTATTAAATATTTTTATTTTTTATGGCTATATATGTATTTACATAAGCTCAATAGCAATTAGTTCTCCTTGTAACAGGACACAATTGGACAAGTTCTTAGCTAGGCTTCTTAGTCTAAAGAAACTTTAAACGTCTAATCTGAGATTCCATATGAAAAGTTTCAGCAAAGCAGATTTAAAAGAGCCTATATAGTCAGACGCTACTCTTGCTGCATTTATGTAAATAATCACACCACTTTTATTGAAACTAGACTTAACTTGCAAACAAATTAGTTTTACTATAGTTATCTTTAATAGAAATATGGATGATTATAGAGAGAAAAATTATGTTCAGTAATATACCTTTGCGGATATCAGATTCCACTACTGTTAATTGTCTTTAAGGTTTTGTTTTCTACCTGTAAACTGGACTGGATCCTGAATTCTTCTAGTTTCCTCCAATATTTGGCTAGAACTCTCCAATCTAATGTCCAATTTTCTCTCACTCTTTTGACTAGAAATCACTATGAAGCTAAAACTGCCCTTTTCCTGAAGACATGCAAGCTAAAGCTGAACAACTTGATATAAACTTCAGAGAAATCACTACAACAGCTCATGTGTGGACAATCTCTGTGCCTGTTGCTATGTGGCCACTCAGAAAGATCACCAGAGACGTTCAAACTGTAAACCAAGAAAATATGTCGGATTGCCACTGCTTGCCCTCACTCCACTGAAGATGCTTAGACCCGAACATCTAAAAATCTTCTCAACTGGCTGCTCTCCAAACTCAGAAACTGAATTTATAATTTTCTCAAACTATTAACCTTTGTTTTTCTTTTATTTCCATAGAAATGCCCCTCATTAAATTACCTGATTGCTCACATTATATAGAAACCTAATTTAGGTGGAAATTCACCTGCAATACTAAAATACAATATGCTAAAATAAAACATCCTCATATTCATTCTGTCCTAAGTAATCATGAGGATGTGTGAATGCATCATATTGTGCCTATGTAAATAACTTAAACAAAATTGAAACCCATTTGATTGATTTAACTGGTTAAATCTTGACTCCTGGGAATCTCTGCTCCAGGGAATTTTTCAACCTTGGCTATTATTCTCATTACAGTCATCATGGTAACTTCTAGTGCATTGTATACCCTCAAGGGTTTTAAATGCCTGTCGGCAGCCATCACATGCCAAATGGTATCCATCAGGATCAGACAACTGGACAAAGTCAACAATAATCACATAAAAGGTGAAGATGGTGACTACATGGCCCTTCGGCTTGACTACTCAACTAATGGAAACAACCACTATGTGATTCTTCATCCTGACTACAACAGTGGTAGCCAAGAATAATGCTACACTGGTTGGTCATACTCTCAGCCTGCTAACAGAATGACCAAAAGGCGGGAATTGTTAAAATCAAAAACAAACTGAGACCGGCCTTGAAAATTCCCTGAGCAGAAAAAAACCAGTTTAGTCATCCAAACAAAGCTTAATTTAGCTTATTTTGCAAGACCAACTTGACCTGGGTCATTTCTTCCCTATGCCTCTGGAAATTATAAAAAAAACTTGAACTGTTTTCCAAGGTTAATATGAGGTAACCACTGACCAATTCCCTATCATGTAAGAAAGTTCTAATGTCATAACCAATCACTGTGAAGCATAAATACACTCTGCTTTCTCACTATATAAACTGCTTTATAAAAATACACCCCTAAGCCTTATTCCATGTTTTGGTTTGAGTGTTCCTGGTTTGCAAACTGTCTTTTTGATGTGTGCACAATAAACTTTTACTAATTACTAATTTGGTGATTCATTCACTTTGCTTTTGCTATTTCTGAACTTTTGACGTGTCTGTCATTAATTTTTGAAAATCCTCAGCCATTATCACTTCAAATATTTTTTCTGCTCTGTTCTCTCTTCTCCTTCTGGTATCTAATTATTGTTAAAAGTCTCACCATTTTTGGGTGTTCTTTCCTGGTTTTCATCATTTTTCTCTTTGCATTCCAGTTTGGGAAGATTTCTCTTGACATATCTTTTTTTTTAAATTAGTTAATTATTTTACTAGAGGTCCCATTGGTTTATAACATTATATAAATTTCAGGTGTACACCATTGTATTTCGGCTTCTATATAGACTTCATGGTGTTCACCACCAAAATTCTAGTTGTTACCCTTACACCTTGTCACCTTACACATGTGCTCTTTTGCCCTACCCCCTCCCCATTTCCCTCAGACTGGTAACCACCAATCTGTTCTCTGTATCTATGTGTTTGTTTGTTTATCTCCACAAATGTGTGAAGTCATATGGTAATTGTCTTTCTCTGTCTGACTTATTTCACCTAGTATAATATCCTCAAGGTCTATCCACATTGCAAACGGCAAGATTTCACCTTTTTATAGCTGAGTAGTATTCCATTGTTTATACATACCACATCTTCTTTATCCTTTTATCTGTTGATGGGCACTTAGGTTGTTTCCACTTCTTGACCTATCTTTAAGCACATTTTTTCTTTCTTTGGCTATATCCAATCTACCAATGAACCCATCAAAAATGTGTTCTTCATTTTAATTATAGTGTGTTTGACTTTTTAGCATTTCCTTTTGATTCTTTCTTAGAATTTCCATTGCTTTACTTATATTACATACTTGTTCTTGGATGTTGCCTATTTTTTTCATTAAATACCTTAATGTATGGTTATTTTAAATGCCCTAACTGATAATTCCAAAATCTGTGTCATATCTGAGTTTGGTTCTGATACAGGCTGTTGCTTTCCAGACTATTTGTTTGTTTGTTTGTTTTCCTATGTTCAGTGTGCCTTGTATTCTTTCATTGAAAATCAGGCAAAATATATTGAGTAATAGGAACTGAGATAAACAGGCCTTCAGTGTGAGATTTATGTTAATTTGACTAGGCTGGACCGTGTTTAATGTTTGCTCTAGCTGTAGGTGCCAAAGACTTCAATTTCTTCTAGTGTCCTTATTTTTGTTTCACCTATTTTCTTTGGATTATTCATTTATTTCTAATGTGAAATTTACAGACTCACTGAGTCAAGAGTTTACATTTGATCACAACATTTCAGTGATATAAAGATTCTGCCCCACTTCTTCTACTCTAATATGACCTATAGACTCAAGAACCCTTAGAGGATGTCCTGTATTCTCTGTGTCCTTTTCCCTGCAATTTTTCTCCCATCACTCAAACCAGAACCACCTTCCTCAAAAGAGGTTTTTATTCTTCAGACACATTCCCATCCATAAAACTGTAATATAAACAGAAAAAATATGAAATAGACAGAATCACCACGCTGATTCTCTATGTTACTAATAGTTCTTTATAGATTAAGTGTTAATGACATGAGAAAAATGAAGAAAGAAAATTTACATGTAAAAGCATAGCATTTTGGTTATTCTGGTATGACATTCAAGCTTATACTTTAACTTTACTGCCTCTGAAAAATGCCCCATTATAAACATTAACTAAATCCCAGTATCAAATGTAGTCTTTTATGCTTTGTTACATTCTGATTCCTCCCCTAAACCTCTGCCGAAACAGTGAAAAGACATGATAAAATGAGCACACTCTAGGGATATGTATTTGCATAAATCAGATTATGGAAAACAATAACCTAAAAGGAGAATATGCCTGGATAAAGTACTGAGCTGAGAGTTTCAGGGCTGAGTTGCCCATTGTCTGCTATCAGCCCACTACACAACCACCTGATGTCCATGCCCGATTTTCCATCTACAAGTGTGTAGGAGGTTCAAGGGACCTTGTGGGGGCTGATCAAGGGAAAATGTATGACCACAAGAGGCAGTAACACACAATAAGTTTTATTGGGCAGTGTTTGGACAGGATTGTATGAGAGGGGAAGTCCCTCACAAAATGAGAGCATCCAGAGGCTTAAGGTGAGGGGCTACCATCCAGAAGGGAAGAGGGTAAAGGAACTCTCAGGGGAGAGGGGATCACGGAGCACACTTACATGTCTAGGTGATGTTGCTCAGCAGCATGGCAGGGAGTCTCTGGGTCAGAGAGCTCCAAGGAGTCACAGAAGCATGGTGCCTTAGAAATACAGTGCCCTCTCTGATCAATGGACAGCTGATTCAGGGTGAAGTTTCACAGCTATGCAAAGCAGGCTCTAAATGGCTAAAAATCTGCTTTCTTGGGCTATTTCTGAAATAATTGGACATGTAAAAATTTGAGTTTTTGCACTGGTGGGCTTTCAAACTAATGAGTTTCAGCCTGAAGTGAAGAAATGAACAAACTAGGGACCAATAGAGAGGCCATCTTTGGCTCATTTATATAACTAAGTAGAATCATAATTCTTGCCACATAAATGTTGGGGGGATTAATGAAACAATATTTGCAAAGCCTTTTGGGGTTCTTCTCAAGAAAGTACTTTATTAATAGAAAACAAACTATTATTATGGCAAGAAGCCTTTTCCCAACATTGTATACATACAGTCACTGCTGGTATATTCATTGCAACTGAAATGAGCTGTTTGGGGATCATGAACATTAAAATGATTCCTTTAGACTTTATTGGGAGGGCACCAGTTTTCAAATGAAAAGTATTTCAGGAATATTAAAAAAAATTCAACTTAAGGTGTGGTTTAAATATCAATATAAAATAAACATTTGAATTTGAATAAAAATATTTGAATGATTAGTTTTCTAAGGATTATTTCTATTTAAATGTCTTGTATTAATTCCCTCTCAACACAATTACAACAGGCAACTGGACATTCTTTATTTAGGCTTGGGATTTTGATCCTGAGTCTATTTGCCTGGGATCTTGACTTTGAATCTACCTTAAATTTCTGGTGATATGGCCAGAAACAGTAATTAGTATCAAAAATGTTTTTTGCTGTAAATACACATATTACTTAGGTAATTTAAGAAAAGGAACTGAGTTAAATATTTTAAGACTCTTTTTCTGACTTCCTACTAAGCAATTAAAACATATCCTCTGATAAGTAAAATAACCAGACATTAGTAGAATACAAACATCCAAAACTATTCAATATAGTCAATTCAATGATTGATGATCATATAACGATAGATAGAGATGGAATAATTTTGCCTATTTGTGTTTTTAATCAACCCAATTGATTTGTAATGAGCAAAACTTATTCATAGTTGGTTGCCCCAATGGCATCTGGGGTGAAACAAATGACCAAGGGCCAGAAACAGATTCAAGAGGACCTGAGGTGATATCTAATAAGTATCTCATACAGTCCATATTAGTCCATTCATATCTGTTTGTTTTCTTATTATCAGGCTCCTATCCAACTCTACGGAGCCTACAAATTTTGTAAGAACAATATGCCTTCACTTCTTACCTGAGAAAGTAGACATACAAACTCAAACAATCACAGAAAGTACTTCTAATTGGTGACCAGACACAATATCTGAAAAGACAAGGAGAAAATCAGTGAAATAATCTTTAGTCCCATTGCTGCAGCTGTTCCCAAGGCTGTGATTGATATTCATGATCTCCTTCTTTTACATCCCATTCAATATATATTTCCGTCACTTTCAGCCAGAATTTTTATTGGTCTAGGTTGCTTGACTAGCGATGTGACTCAGATCTTCCTTGAGAGGTTTGTGCTCTTAGGTACTTACCTTGTTAACAGGTAGTTGCTGCAGTTTACCATTTCCCATTTGAACTGGGTATGGGCACACCAAGAAATGCCCCCGAAAATCTCCAGGGTCCCAGACATAGTTCTCTCTCTCCTCACTGTGTATAGGAAACTATAGCCCTTTCTTTTCCTTTTGATTCATTGGTATGAGGAGAAGAAGGCAAGAAGGTCAATTCTGCTTCTAGTTCACTATAACTCGTAATGTTTCTCTTGGGGGAAGTGTTCCTCTCCTAGGAACCAAGACCTTGAACCTAGTAGTATCTGAGATTCCAAAGATGTGATCACAAACTGGAAATGATGATGATGGAGGTTAACCTTCTTTCATTCCTTAGTTCTAGATCTATTGAGCTACTGAGGCACACCACCATATGTCTGTTCTTGGGTCAGTGCATCTAGCACATCCTGGAGACAACGTTTCAATCCTACAGGGTGTTTGATTCACGCCAGCTCTTTAGAAGAGCCCTTAACTCTCATTACACAAGTCTACCAGACTTGCTCATTTAAAAACACACATTATACATATATATGCATATATTATAATATATAATACATATTAATTAATATATATCATATATATTTATGTATTTATATATAAATCATCCTTGAGCTTTCAAATTAGGGGGAATGTGGAGGCACTGACTATGAGGGAGACAAACACAGTCTAGAGGAACACATAATTGATATGTAGAATAGCTATCAATAGTAAGGATGGATTGCCGCCTTCTCCAGGGTGGGAGAGAATTAGCAGTGGCTAGAATTCGCTTTGGTGTGAGGAAGCCTATGAACTTGAGCCGTTTCAGAACTGCCATCCTTACCACCATGACACTTCTATCAATGGGTTCATTGTACCAACCGTGGAGTAGCTGAGAAAATGGTCAGTATTCCTCTCTGGTGGCAATTGTAGTCAGACTCAAGTATCTGGAGATCTTGTGCTTACTTCTACAGTTCCTTCTCAGACCTCCATGATCCTCATCTTCCATCAAGTCTTATTCTTTCAAAACCTCTGGTGAAACATTCAGTCATTCATCAGGTGACTATGTATAACCATATTTTAGGTACCTCCTCCTTTCATTGAAAATCAGATGAATTGCATAGCCAAGTATAATGTTCACAACTCTGCCCATGAGGAGGCATCCCTAAGTAGAGCTATAATGTGATACTTTTTAATATCTAGCTATCAACAACCCAAATCCCTAACTCATATTTGAGCCAGGCCTACATCGATTCCATCTCTATCAGTTGGTTGTAGAGAATGGCCCATGAGACTAGGGTTGTGAGGTCGGTAACATGGTAGTTTGTACCCTGTATTTTATAATTTACCTATGTTTCTGAAATGCCCTGGTCTGATTTCAAACAAATCACTTTCAATAAACAATGGATTATTTCAATTTCTGCTTAACCTTGTCACTTGATGACTCTAACGATATCCACTTCATGAAGGTCTGACATAATTGCGTGCTCACTTAATGTCCCATGTTCAAATGATCAGTATTAAGTCCTGTAGCAAAGTGAGGAGCTATTCTAGAAATGGTGGTTAATTTTCTGATGGAGAAATCAGAGCCCTATTCCATAATCTTGAGATTCTGTACTATTACTTTTCTACTGAAACTTTCTGAGAGCAAAGCCTTCTCATCTATGACACATACTTCTAGCACCATCAGATCTGCATGGTTATATGGCCCAAGTGGCAATGCAGCTTGCAACACACTCTCAATCTGCTAAGAACCTACTTTTCCCCTGGGATCTTCTTGAAACTGTCAGCTTTCTAAGTCCACCATAATGTTCACATTATTATTCTGAAATGCATTAAATTATCTTTGCAATACAAAGAGGCTCACAAAGTGTTGTGCCTTAATGGTAGGATATGTGAGATTAAAAAAAAAATGTCCAGTACCTTAGAGGTACTGACATGCCCCACACAACTGGATTCCTAAAACCTCTACTTATGTAGTAGGTGTCTGAATCTTTATGGAATTTATCTTCTATCTCTTGGAATGTTTGTTTTATAATGAAATTTAAGGTACTCACCTCTTCCTCCTTACCAGAACCAAATAACATGATGTCATTAATATAATGTGCAAGAGTGCTATTGTTTGGAATGTTAGAGTCAAGGACTTGGGTTATATTACTACAGAGAGCAGAAGTTTTTAATTAGTCTAGGACTTTTATAGGAACCATGACTCCTTCATCCTTCAAGTCTTTGATGGTGAAACTCAAATCTGAATTCCATTTGAAATTTGATCTTGCTTTTGATTTGTTGCTTTGCTCAGAAATAAGCTATTTTTTTCTTTTTACAATAATGTCCTTTTATTCCACAGGTGAGATAATAGACATGAGAATTCTATCAGATCCTAAGTATATCCCTTCAAGTTGGACTCAATGTGACATAGGCTTGAGGCAAAACTCTGTTCATCAACAGACTAGCCAGAAAATCTGATAGTGTTTTAGGTCCTAGTGTAAGAAGTTATTTTACAGCCAGACTGGGACTGCTCTCTACTTATCTTGAAGAAGCTTGGAATCCTGATACTTATCTTTAGCCAAAATAATTTCAAATGGGCTAAATAATAATTTATGGTATGCTGTGTAAAGTTCTAAATTCCCATAGTGCCTCCCAAGGCTGACTTGTTTATTGGTGGCTATGTGACAAGCAGGACATAAACCACTGCTAGAAACTTTTAGAAAGTTCTTCTGAAACAAAATTCCTCACACAAATCTTAGTCATTCAAAATCTGAAGATAAAGAAAGAACCTTATAAAAAAGAACCCTGAGGGATATGCCTGGAAATCTTTGGGGCCTCAAAATGTGTCGACACACATTTTCTCCCCTGGTATTATATCGTTTGTCTTCAGTAAAGCCTGTGGAGATTAGTGAGTCCATTTAACTATCTAACTTGTATAATATTTGTGGTGCCTTTACAGCAGTGTCAATTAAGATCCAAAATGTAAGAGTTCATAATTGGCCATTGGTCTCTTTAGGTAGAATCTGAGGAATATTATTTACCATATACACCCACAGTGGCATTTATGTGTCTTTGTTCAAGAGGAATCAGCACTTTTTCGTTCAACAGGCTCTGTGACTAATTTACAACTGGACACTGGGAGGGAGATGGCTTTTCATGCAGTGGTAGCTCATCAGCTCTTGTTGTTTTTTTATGTATTTACTTTTATTTTTTATTGTTTGTTGTTCTTGAATTTAGACAATTCAAGAAAGACTATAGTTAGCTGTGTACCTATTATACCACTAGGAGCATCACGACGTATTAGTCTGATGTATCAGGTCTGTGATGGTCAACAACCCTGATTGTCACTAGGCCTTGCTGTCTTCTACAGCAATCATTTCCACCTTGGCTTTGACAGTTAAATGCTGCCATTCTGAAGTCTCCGATATCAGTAATACTATGGACTCAAGTCCCATGGCAGCAGTGCCACTAGGAGCCCTGCCTATAGAGGAAACCATCATGAAGTCTCTCAAAGATACCAGTAGTTCCCTCGTCAGGGCATTCCTATTTCCTCAGTAAAGGGAGTGTCCTTTGGGCTCATCCAGAAAACAGAATGCCTAGATATTATCTTCTAAATATGTTCTGAACCCCCTTACTCCCTCCTCAATACTCCAACAAAGTGGTTCTGTCATTTTCGCCTCACTTATTCTAGGCCATCATCACTTTCACCTTTCAAGGAGACATTCCAGAAGACTATCAGGACTAGGTCCAATTTTCCCTCCAGTTCATAAAATCTTCAGCAACAATATGGACGCATCGATAAAATCTCTATCATCTAAGCTTATATCCCACCTGTCTCATTCCTACACTCTTCCTGTAAACTCACAAAATGTTCCTATTGTTTCTGCAGGACCTATTTACCAGATTCTATATTCTCTTTGGCAAATAAACTATTTCTTCTTGCTGGGTGAACCAGACTGCCCTGGCTAGGCTCTTCTCAGAAGTGACATTGACTAATGGCTTGAAGGCAATGAGTGGTGGTCCAGACAGAAATTGAGGAGAGAAAGCACTGCCTTTTGTGAAACTTGCATCCTGCGAGGTCATTGCACATGTTTAGGCATGAGGACCTTCTTCACACGTAATACTGGAATGAGCCTGCTGTTTATGTTGGCCCAGAAAGTCTAGGGGAATATAGGCGTTCAACATTCTCAGGCTCAGTTTCCTCAGCCTCCTTCTCAGGTCACAAGTTCCCGTCATTTACTTATCAGAGCCTTAGTATAATATAAAAACATTGTCAAAGCTGGCCATTAATTTTAATTGTCAGCTTTGCTACCTTTACAATTAGATATGCAACTTCATTTTCAATAAAAGCTGCCCTAGGCCTGTAAGAGATGAGAGGCTACTCAAAAGCTCCCACAGAAGCTCTTTGCTTTTACAGTTTTACAGCACACCTTCCATTTACAGTTGGCTGCCCTGAGCCTATAGTTTTCTTTCTGTAGGCCTTCTGATGTCATTAACAGAAGCCAGCCCACTCTTCAGTCATTATCATTATCACTGCCCTCACACCCTTCAAGTGCTACAGCTCCCATATAGCCAATGCCTCTCCATCCACTTACACATCCTCATCCCGATTAATCGAAGGTGAAATCCTTACCACTTGTGATGTGAATACATGCCACATTTTAATCACCAGTTCATGTCTGGTATCAACTGTTTTATTGTGTGCTTTTCAGGAAGTAGACCTAAGGCAAACACTCATAGGCGACTACTTTATTAGGAAGTATAATCCAAAAGAAATCAGAGGTGGGGAAATGGCAGTGAGGCAGGGAATGTCAGAGAGAAAATAAAACCACATGTTGCCAAGGTAGCTACCAACTTTGTATCAAGTAAGATCATTTTTCTGAGAAGCAGGATGTGTTGCTTTGCCCATCAACAATCTAGTCATGGAATGGAAGGAGAAGAATTTATCTGGTGGCTCCTATCTCTCACTGGTCAAAACTATTTTTTTTTTTTTGTCTCTTCAGCGTGGAGCATGTGAGGGTGATATGCACGTCCCATGGATTTGCATGTCTCAGGGCCAACAGGGAAAAGCTGAGGGGGAGGTGAGGGACACCTGATGTGGACATGAGGTAAAGTGACATTGGGTTGTGCCTGCTGCTTGGCCTGCAGCTTGGTTGGGCCAAAACAGAGATGATTGCCGTGCTTAGTTGATATAAAAGAAGTTGGTAGGAGCTCCAGACATGTGTAAATCACAAATTTATGAAATAATGCAAATGAAGTGTCTTATACAAACTTATACCAAAAACCAAACCAAACCAAACCAAACAGCAGTTCTCCTCTCCATGCTCTACTGCCCTCTTGATCCTTAACTCCCAAAGATAAACTTTCAACTCTTTTCCACTCTTTCTTCTGGTATTTAGCAAAATATTTTTAAATAATATACTTATTGATGTTTAGGCAAACATTTTAAAATAACATGCTTCTGCTATTCTTCCTTTCTCCCCTCTTGTCCTTTTTTAAAAAAATGTAGGCATTAACTATCAACACACATCTGTTCTACTCATTTTATAAATAAGATTGTATATATAAGTGAACACACGGACAGAGAGAACTGATTGGTGGTTACCAAGGGGAAGGGGGGTGGGGGGTGGGCACAAAGGGTGAAGGGTTACATCCACAAGGTGACAGACAAACAAAAATGTACAACTAAAACCCCACAGTGTTATAAACTATTAAGACATCAATTAAAAAAATGGTAAAAAAAAAAGATTGTATGATAACTGGTTGAATTAGTATTATGGCCACCTAAATGCTGTTCACAGGTGGCCCACATTCTGATACACACTTTTGTTGCTGTTCCATTGATTTAGCTTTATAATTGACTAATTTATTTGCTTGCATAGCTTCCTCTAATGCTGCTAATTCAATATCATTAAAAAAAAATAAAACTATACAACTGCCCAAAAGTTCATTAAAAAAAATATCCCATGGTCTCTTACTCTACATTGAACTGCCTGCTCCAGCTGGTAGCTGTGCTCCACAGCTGTCCTTCTGGGATGTTCCCTCATGGTCACTTTGGTAATTGCATGTGTCTTAATCTTATATTGACTATCTCATTTACATTCCTGGACCCGGTGGTTTTCTTTTGCTTGTTTTACTTTATCATTTATGATGGATTACATCCTCGAAGAAAGGAGGATTGTAATATAACATTTTACCACCTTGCATTTCTGAAAACATATTCATGTTTTCTCATCTCTTACTATTTTGCCTGTACCTTTCCGAGAAGTCGTTTAGCATGCTTTCCATTTTCTTTCCATCTTTGCAAGTCTTTTTAAAATTTTTTTTTTGTCTCACATTCGATCAGGCCTCCTATCTGATTATTTCTGTCTTTTTGTGTATATACAATTTTTATTCTCTAATATATTTTGAGTTAGAATTTAGGAAGGAGTGGATATAAATATGTGCATCAATCCACAATCCTTAATCTCAAGTCCACATCCTCATGCCTTTTTATTTTTAGTAAATTATGAAGAAAAGCTACTCAAAGAAATACATGAATGTTGTAATATCATCACTTATGTGATATAGCATTTTTTTCCAGTGGGACATTAATTTATTCTGGACATGTGATTTCTCAAGATATCATATATAAACAAAATGCCAGAAGATAATATCCAAGTTCAGAAAAATGGAAGAATGTCCACAATTCAGTGAGTCTTTATTATCAGTTGGGTGAGCAGCTTCTGAATCACACAAATACGTAAAAACAAAATTGTTTGATAGCTTCTTCAATAAGTATGTGAGAATGAAAGTCTAAATCTTGCCATCAAACAAATCCAACATATTAATATTTTCAGAAGTTGTGAATGTAAATTGGACCCCACAGAATTTCCATTTTCTCTCAAACTCTCTTAGAAAGCTATCAGAATTGACTAGATTAGGCAAACTATGTCTGACTTTCTTGATGAAAAACAGTAACTATTTATAAGCCATTGTGTACTCAGAAAACATAAAATAATGAGACAGTGTTTACAACATATTGTTAGAAAACATTATTTATGAATACGAGGTTAAAAACTTTAGACATTTCTCTTATGAAAATAGACATAACAAAGGTTGATATCAGTTGATAGGAATTTTCTTTGAATGTCATAAGGTCAAGATCGCTACCTTTTAACTGTACAATGGCTCTCATCAAATTCAATTTAAATATAACTTGGATTCTCTGGAAGTCAGATCATTTTATAAGAATGTGTTTGCTAGGTTTTTTAAAGTTAGACTGCGATGGCATTACAGAAATATATGATCATTCATGCATATACATCAGGTTAACTCTTGTCAAATATGTTAAGCTTTTTAAACTTAAAGAATGTTATTTTCCTAAATATTTAAGCAGCTGCCAGGAGAAAAAGTAGTATTCATTCAAAATATCTTTGGGTAGAATAATATCTCAGTGGTAGCAGGGTTGGAAAAAAACAATATAATCTGGAGCAGAGCAATAGAGGATCAGATACACCTTTTTCTATGTGTACTTACTGTTAAGAAAATACAGGGATTTTAAAGGATTCACTAATTTCATTCAGCTTCATTTCATTCACAATGCTTTAGACACAATATTTTGATGTGACAGAAAGAGATTTACAAAATGTGATATTTTCCTTCTTCCTTAAAATTAGTTTTAGAAAACCAAATTTTAAAAAGTGACATTATAATAAAGTCATATTGAATTTTTGACCTGTACATATCGCAATATATTTTAAAAACGGTTTGAGTTTTCTGGCTTCAGATTATTGTGTATATGAATTATTAGAAGGGTTATATATGGAAAAGAGTTAAACGTTCCATTTCTAAGGCTATAATTATAAACGTGGGATTTTTTTACATCAAAAGCTCCTTTTAGAGAAGAAGTAAAAGCATAATAGAGAGTTTCTTGTCTAAAACAGAACAAATATGTTCAGTAAAGGAAAAATGAGAATATTCACTGTAACCTGTTTAACTGACATTAAGAAGATTAGCCATGGTGCTGTAGGAATGTGAAATAGCCAATCTACTTTTCAACATGATTGTACTAAAGGAATTTAATAAGAAATAGCTGAAACTTCTTGACATCCTTAAGAATCCAAATCTTCTGTTTTTAAGTGGGTCACCAAATAATTGGGCCCCATATATCCTTTATTAGCTGAAATCCTAACTTGATTTCCTTCACATTTCTAACTAACTTTATTGTAATCCCTAATGTTTTCCTTTGGTGATAAATGCATTCTAAGTAAAACATGTTCAAAATTGATTCAATTGTATAGACTAATTTTATTTGAGGTTTTCAATAGGTTCTCTTTATATACAAATAGTCCAATGATTTATTACATTACAATGATGCTGGGAACAATAATAATGGATCTAAAGGTCTATGGCCTTTTAAAGAATATATGAAAATCTTTTGGGTGAATGATTAATACAAAGTACGTACAAAGACAGATGGTGTAAGATCTTTGACATTAGACCATGTTAGTATTTCAGACCAGTTTGTTATAGAAAAAGGTCACTCGATATTAGAGACAGCCTGTAAGAGAAAATGTAGCTTGAAAGAATGAGGGAATAAAAGTTGAGAATTGGGTAGGATCTCTCTGGGTATTAACTGCACTACAATTACAGATACAAGCAAATGCATTAAAAAGTCCTTAAAGTATGTAAAGGAGTAAAGATGCTCTATCTTTGACAGAACTGCTAGAGTATTTTAAAGTATTTTCACTTCTAATTAGCTCAATACATAAGCTCATATGCTTTTTAAAAAATAATTGGGCCCACATCTGCCTTTGCGTCTCTAACTTTACCTTCCCTTTGATCATACTTTTTCCCATGTCTATAAATATTATACTCCTACTGGCTCCCAAATCTATGATTTTCAGTTCCATCATCTTCACAGATCTCCAGAATTACATGTACAAATTCCTTTGACATCCCCATTTAAAAATCTAAAATATCTAATGTTAACAGAGACACAAAACAGAATTATTGATTCATGCCCTCCCTTGCCACCTGTGCCTCCCCAGTTTCTCCTAATTCTGCTCTGTACTATATCTACTCAACATAAAAATCAACAACATGTATCTGCTTTTTCCCTTTCCCTAACCCCCATCTCATCCAACATCAAGTTCTCCAATCTCTACCTTTAAAATATATATGAAATTCCCCCTCATATTCCATCCCTACTACAACCATCCACATCACCATTATTTGTCCCCTAGATTACTATAATACACACTTAATGGCCTCTCTACTTCTGATCCCGGCCTTTACAATCCATTTTCCACAGAGACAGTTGTTATAAACTTTCCCAAACAAAATCATTTATGTAATTTCCCTGCTTAAATTGTTTCAATGGTTTCCCAGAACAGTAAGAATAAAACCCCAACTCTTTAAATTGGATTGCAAAACCTACAAGATAGGCCCTACCTGCATCTCCCTTAACTATCTACTCTCCCATATTGTCACTATTTTCCAAAGACACTGGATTTTTGAAATGCTCCAGATTGTTCCTGTCCCAGGACCTTTGCAATAGTTGGTTGCTCTTCTTAAGATATGCTTTCGCTTATCTTCATGTAGCTGACATCTTACCTTTTTATTTCTGAGCCTTAGTTGTTCCCATCACAGAGTAGCCTTTTCTTAACAAATGACTTACTATCATATTATCACATCATTCTATTTTACTCTGCTGCAGAACAATATTCACTTTCGGATATATATTTTCATTGATTCTGTTGATTTTTAAATTAATTCTTGGCTTCTGATCCCCCCCAAAAATGGCGTATACAGAAGTGAAACAACAAAAACTAAAAAGAAAATATGGGACCCAGAATATATGCGGTGAAAAAAGGGGGGGATCCCGGAGATACACTGAATAGAAGACCCAAAAGATTGGTACAGAAGCCTAGACTTTATACCTGTGTATTCAACTGTAAATTCACTCGAATATTTTATAGCGAATTACTGATATTCCCCCACCCCCCGCACAAATCTGTTCCACCTTCCCATATCAGCTGATGGCTAATATATCCTTTTAGTTGCTCATATAGAATTCCCTAGGATCATCTTTGGCACCTCTCTTTCTTTCCTAAGCTGTTTCTGGTCTATCTGCCATTTGTTTTTTGGTTACACTTTTATAATATATCCAAATCACTTATCACTTATCCATTACTACACCTTAGGTTAAAAATCCATTCCATATGGCTACCTGCAATAGCCTCAATGGGGATCTTAATAAAAGTAAGTTGTGCCATTTCTCTTCTGCTCAAAAACCATCCATGGACTTTCCATCTCACTCGGAGAAGAATGAATGGCTATTAAAATGGATAAGAGGAATGACAGGATATGGCTTGCCACTCAGATCTGGTATCATCTTTCACTTGTTCTCTCTGATGTTGTCACAAAGGCCTCACTGATCTTTTAAATCAAACCAAGCCTGCACAGGCCTCCAGGATCTGCCACTTCCTTGGCTCTGTGCCTTAGATGCTCTCTTCCCTGCTATTCACCTGGCTTGCTCACTCATCAACTTCAAGTCTTTCTCAAATGTTAACTTCTCAGGGGGAGATAACCTAAGCACTATGTTTAAAATTACATTCTCTCTCTTTCCTTATTCTCTCTCCCTTCCCTGCTTTATTTTTATAGCACTTTTAACCCTCTAATATACTGTAAACTTTACTTACTTTATTTACACTCTCTTCTCTCTCTTCTAAACAAATATGAATTATATAAGGGTAGGGATTTTGTATTTTGTTCAATTCTTTATCCATATGCTTAGTAGAAAGAATGGCAATACTAGATTTGAAATAACTATGTAAATACATAAAGGAACAATAAATTAATGAATCTAACATACAACATGAAAACTTTCAAAGGAGATAGAATTTAAACTTTATTTAAAGGATACATAAATCAACAATATTTAACCCATTTTCACAGATAAGAATGATCAACATCACAAACTTATCAATCTCTTTAAACAGGTTTATAGATTCAATGCAATTCAAATCAAAATGGCAATAGGAATTCTATTCTTTTGGAAACTTGGTAAGCATATTATCATTATATAGAATAATAAAGTCCCAAGGATAGTCAAGATACTCCCAAAGAAGGATTTCTTGGTGCCAGTTGCCCAATCAGATAGAAATTCTAGTTATAAACACGCTGTGGGGTAGGCAGCCTCTAAGGTGGAATTCAGTGATTTCCACTTCCTGATCTTCACACTCTGTGTAATCCTATCCTCATAAGTGTTTCCTGAATTTATTGACTTGTATGTAATAAAAGCATGGGGCATATAATATGATGCCAATTTAGATATTAGGTAGGAAAAGACTGTGGCTTTTGTGCTCTCTCACTCTTCCTCAAATTGCTCTCTCTGCGGGATGGGAATCCAGCTGCCATATGATGAGGCAGCCCTGTGGAGGGCCCCAGGTGGTGAGGAACCAAGCTGACCAAGTTTGGAGGTAGATCCTTCCACAAGTTGAGCAATCGGATGACACTGTTGCCCAGTCAATACTTGCACTACAACCTTGAGAGAGACCTTGACCCAGAGGAACGTGATGAAGTCATGTTTGGGTTGCTGACAGAAAAGAAAGTGTGAGGTAATAAATGCTTGTTGTTATTAGATTCTAAGTTTGGGTCCAATTTCTAATGCAGCAATAGATAACTAAAAATTGTGGTAATTAGGAAATGATGTATTGGAAAGGAGATACATAAGTGTTAAAAGACGAGAATAGAGAGTCCAGAAACACAACTATGCATATATAAAATCTACAACAAAACAGTTGTAGAAATTGCAGTTTTAAAAGAAAAAAGAGTACCACTTATTGATGACTTGTGTCTAATGAAATTTAAAATGTGATTTTTTTTCTTATAAAATTGCAGAAGTGAAATGGAAAACTACTAACCAGTCTAGAGTGCTGCTTGTTTCCTCGGAACCGGTGCATTGAAGGTTTATTCCTAGCTTGTGGAAGGTCAGATTATTATGGCAAAATTTTTATTGTTACTAGAATATCAAATGCTACAACAAATTGGTACTGACAGAAGGACTTGATTGAATTATCAAATGCACTCAGCCAAAATTCTAATACAACAAAATCAATTGCATTTCTGTGCCTTTTTCATTTAAGTTCATTTGTCTTAGATGGGGAAAGAAATGGAAAAAAACAGTCAGGAAATAATTTTACTCATTTACCAGAATATTCCAATTATTTTGCTGGAATAAAAACTTTATAAATTACCCAATGTTAATACTAACAGTTGTCTGAATAGCCTACTATAACAAACAGGACATGAAAAGTTTTAATTATTCCCCACTATCTTAATAGTGTATACATGTACCCATGTGGCTAATTAATTATCAAAAGTCACTGGAAGATGTGGTGGTGTCTAGTGCCAATCAACAGACATTTTACACAGAAGGTTACCTGAACACCAGAGGTTAAGTACCTTCTCAAAAGTCACATATTAATTGGTTAAAAAACAAAAACCTGTTTCATGTTTCATCAAGAAGACAAATTGCTTTGCTATCATTATAGAAATTCTTCTCAAATATTTGAAAGTTATGTATAACCAATCATTGTTTTTGGTCGCTACCCTTTTTATTAATGTCAATAAAATACGTACTTGAAATAGAATGTTTTCTTTCTACATCTGATTTAATTTTTTAGGTTCTGTGTTTTCATAAAATAGGATATAAGCATTAAGATGATCTCCAACAGTATATAGTTTCTTCATTTTCATCACTAAATTTATGGGCTATAGAAAGAAGAGATTAAAACTATAACTTTGTCAGACCATAAAGAAAAAGGCTAAAAGTGTCTGACCTCATAGACTTTGTCTGAATTAGTATCCATCAAGAATGATAAAAAGCTATTAATTGAAAAATCTGACTATATCATACAAGTTTTTATAGAAGTTTAGGATTCCCATTATCCATTGGTAATACATAATTATAGGAATTATTTTGGCAAATTGTCAGACTTTATTGTGTGATGGAGATATTGATATACATGTAATAATCTTAGCAATATATTTTGTAATGAAATATGGAGTGAATTTAATTTCTATGATTCCTTAAGGTAAACTTCTGGTAGTTTGGGATCTTATATATACTCTACCTTTAACTCTCATCTTTCATGCATGTATATATAAAATATCTGAAATGTGGTGGTGCCCCAGGTTTCTACTATTTCAATTCATCACATTATGCATAAACGCTCTTTACCCTACTCTTAAAAGATAGTTCTGTTGGCAATCATAGGAAATTACAGGAATTAATGTCTGTTATAACAGATTATTTAAAAGAAATTATTTTAATTTCTTATGTGATGCAAGCTCCAAAATATCAATAACTCATATATCAACCTGAGGGGTAATTTCACTCTGCAGGACAAGCTAAGCAGTTTCCTGAAAACCAGTTTGCGATTCTTCCAACATCACCCACATTTGGGACACGAAATGGTCAGGATTGGAGGTTAAAATAGAAATAGGTCCATGAAAGAAAAATCAATAAGTGTATGTAATCCAAATTAGAAACTTCTGCTCTGCAAAAGATCTTATTAATTAGATGAAAAGAAAGGTCACAGAATAAGAGAAAATATTTGCAAATCACACATCTGACAAAGGATTTTTATCCAGAATATATAAAGAGCTCTCTACACTCAACAGTAAGAAAACAAACAACTCAATTAGAAGATGTGCAAAGGAGTTTATCAGACACCTTCATTAGAAAGAATAGGGTTTGGAAAATAAACACATGAAAAGACATTTAACATCATTAGCCATTAGGGAAATACAAATTATATCTATGATGAGATAGTACCACACACTTATTAGAATGGCTAAAATAAAAAATACTGATTATCCAAGGGCTTGTGAGAATGTGGAGAAATTGAATCTCTCAAACATTCCTGGTGGAAAGTAAAATGATACAGTCATTCTGGAAAAGAGATTGGAAGTTTCATATAAAAACAAAACATGCATCTATCATACAACCCAGCAATCATACTATTGGATATTTATCCTAGAATAATGAACAACTACATTCACTGAAAAACCTGTACATCCATGTTCATAGCAGCTTTGGGCTCATACAAGCCAAAAACTGAAAAGAATCCAAATGTTTTTTACTAAGAGAACGTGAAAACAAATGATGGCAAGCCCATGCACTTGAATACTTCTCAACAGTAAAAAGGAATTGACTATTGACTTACACAACAAATTTGATCAATTTTAAGGTCTTTATGCTGAGTGAAAAAAGTCAGTCTCAAAGGGTTACATACTGTGTGATTCCATTTACAGAACTCTCTTCAATTTACGGAATTATCTTAATGGAGAACAGATTAGTGTTTTTCATGAATTAGGGTTTGGAGGAGGTTGTAACATAAGGGAATTTCTTTCTGGTGATGGAACAGTTCTTGTTTTCTGATTGTGATGATCTTACACAAGTCCACACGTGTGATAAAATTACTACGTAGAATTTTCACCAAAAAAAATGTGCATGTAAAAACTAGTGGATCTGAATAAGGTCTGCATCTGTGTTAGTAGTATTGTAAAAAGATAACTTCCTGGTTTTGAGTGTACCATGGTAATGTAAAGTATTATCATTGAGAGAATCTGGGGGAAGAATATACCAGATCTCTCTGCATTGCTTTTACAGACCCTTGTGAGTCATTTTCAAAATAAAAAGTTACAAAAAAAGACTCACTCTAAAATTCAGTTGAAGAGTTAAAGTAGCTATATTGGGAGTATTTATGGTGGCATTGATTCTACTGCTTATCACCTCTAATTCTCTGAAAAGTTGGTAGTAATAAAATATAAACATTTATAGTGTTTGCATCCCACTGTCATTCCCTCTCAGCTCCAACAGTAAATGTTGGGTGGCATTTGTGCCTCATCCCACTCTAGGAAACGGAGCTTCACCAGGATCACAGAGAACCCTTGCTATACTTTCTTTGTGTTCTGGAGAACTCAATAGACTTGTGTCAGACTCACCCTTAAAAATGCTTAAGGAAAGCAAAGGTAAGTGGACAGATGCCTTCTATGGGGGAAGGGAGCACTGACTGTGCGGCGACTGTCCTGTACTCCCAATATAAATCCAGAGAGCGATCTTGGACAGAGAAAGAGTAGGGCGCTGGGATGGAGTCTGCAAATAATTCATGGAACATGAAGTTCTAAAGGTTACTGAAGTTATTGCATCTTTGAAATTATATTTGGTATATAAAAATAAAAGTACCATAGCTCATTTGAGAAGTAGTGTCAATTTTTAAAAAATATGGCTACAACAGAAATTTCAGTCGTTAACACATTCTCTTTGAAATAGTTAAAGGGTTACAAGGACACTTTCTAGTGAGAGTCTTAGGGAAATTTTCTTTGCTCCTGACTTTGGTATGCTGAAACTCCTGGGAACCTTTCTCTGTCTTGCTTACTCTTCTGATTTCCCTCCCCCTAGAAATCTAGGGTTTCTTCTCTGACTGCTTGCTTTGGATTCTGTCCAACCCTAGTGGTTTTTTTTCTTTATAGTGAGAAGTGATAAAAACAGCTCAGAAGTGACGCCCAAATGCTCTGTCAAGAGTGCACGAGAAAATATGAACGCTAATACATTGATATTTTCATTCTCTATTACTTGCTAATTGGTCTAATTATAGAATTTTTTATTTAAAATAATTTTACTTGGGAATTTTGGACCTTCATGCTTTTCTCATGTCAATCCTATTCAACAGTAAGTATGAAAATATAAGAATTATTCTTTAAATTCTAAAATTAGTTTGTCAATTCTATTTCTAACGTTTGCCACTGAGTCTTTTCTTTAAGGTAATAAGGTCATAGCTTTTCTTTGACCATTGAAAAACTAATGGTTCATTTATAAGTATGGTATGGTTTGTATGAATAGCATTGTTTTCTGTCATTTCTAAATAATTTTCCCATTTCATTGTTAACAGACATTTTTAAAAAATGTGTTGCTAAACCTAGCATTTATCATTTGGGTCTTGTACATAATAAGTTTTTATTTGTATATTCTTTTAAAAAATATTTTTGAAATAAAAATGTAATTAGTTAAGGCATTAATCAGTAATATAAGGCACTAGTGTGAAAGTTAAGTGATTAAAAAATCCACTTAGAGAAGAACTAAGGGAAAATACCACAATGCATTATACAGAAGTCCTGGAAAAAAATTTCATGTATTCAAAAAAAATTATTTTTATAATTATATAAACCATTACTAAATAAATGATTAAGCTGCTAACATTTTATCTTTCTGTTTGCAACTTAACAGAACATGAATACTTTTTAATATAACCTTAAACATATTATCTTGTTTTGTTCTTAAGTCTGGAATGTGTTGTTGCTTTCCAAGATATAGTAGAAAAATAACTGTTTCCAAGTGTTATTAATTTTCAGCCATCTTACAAAATAGCAACATGCAAATAGCTTTATGTCTACAGGCCTTGGTAGGGAATATTCTGAAGCCGACATTCATTCCTAGTGTTTATTAGCACTCTGATTACTTAAGACTAAGTATTAATACAAATCAAAATCTCTGATCCTAGATATCAAGTCGTCATTATAGCATTTAGAAAAATATTTTTGACTTTATTATATCCTTTTTTCCCTTATATTCTATTTTTAAATAAGAGGTGAAACCCTAATTCTAAAAATATGTAGAAAGTATGAGTGATATTCCCGACCAAATAGCAAAGTGGGCTATCCCAAAATACATGGAGCCTACCAGTCATGTTTCAAGCCAAGCAGCCTTGTTTTGATCTCTATTATATATTGGCTATCACCCACAATTCTACTTGAAGAAAGAGATCTGCTATTGGGAAAAAAAAAAAAAAGACCACCAAACTCTCCCATTGGCTTCGGAGTTAATCCCCACTCTTTGTGTGATGAGCTCCTAGATTTCATGCAGAATCTGGAATGGCCAAATTTTGCATTACCTTGACCTAATTCTCCATGTTTTGTTTTCTTTTTTCTTTGGCCATGTTTTCTGCAGTCTTTATTTCATGCATATTGAATAAATATGTGAGTTATTTTTTCCTTCTGCTAATGCTGCATTTCTTCCTTTGAATGATTAAAAAAATATGGCACTAAAGTTATAAAACAAAAACTTTGGGGGTAATTTTGTTTCCTTTGTTGTTGTTATTCTAATTGTTGGCTATACTTACAAAGAATTGGAGAAACAGGAGTCGGAATATAAGTAATTTAGAGGAAAATATTCTTTCAGAAACACGAGTATATTTAGGCAAAAAAATCCAGGTAACGTAATCTGTTTAATCTATAATGGGGATTCTTGACATTTCTTATTGTTTTTGTTTATTTAGTTTCTTGTATTTCAGCAGATATCTTGTGAAAATGGTACTTCTGTGTTTATTTGGTATGGAAAATAGACGGATGTATTGTCTGTCTTTTGGTTCAATTGGCAATGTATCTCTGTCTTTCACAGAAGGATGGTAGCAAAATGTTCCTTAGGTTTGTGTCTAACCAATCCATCACATATATCAATGAGTTACTTTCTTTTTTTGGTACAACTTACTTCAAGCATGTTTGGGTAGAACAAAATAAAATAGAGATCTGAAACGTTTTCCCCGGGTGAGTTTGATCAATCTTCTGTGATTTTATTTTGATCATTATATTACACAAACAAGAAAATTTAGGGCTTGGATATTGTCTAGACCATCCTCATTTAGCATCAGTGATGTACCACATACAAGAGAGGGTGCATGGAAGCACAAATCATTCATCCTTGTCTTAGTGCAGCATTAGGAGATAGTGCGCCATATGCAAAGAACAAAAATATCTCAATTATCATTATTATTTAAGAAGTTTAAATTAACTGTCTTTGGGGCACATTTACAATACTAAAAAGATACAAATATTTCCACACCCAGAAGAAACAGCTGATTAAAAATGAAGAGGTACATGATTGAGAGATAAGATAGTATAGATAATATTAAAATTAAATTAGTATGAAAGCAACATGCTCAGCTCTCTACATACTTTGAGAATTTAGATGCCAGAAACTAGAACATAAAACTCCAGTTTTATGTTCATCTACTTTTATTAAAACCAGCATTTGCATTTTCCTTCAAATACATTTAAAAGTTATTTTCTATCAGAAAGCTCAATTATTCTTTGCTTGAATATTTTCAGCATACATTTCCAAAAATTATTTCATTTATAATAGCTTTCTAATGCACCTATTTATTTTGTTTCCTGTGCAATCTAGCTTCAGCAAATTCTGTATCATTTCATTTCTCCCAATGTCATCAAAAGGGTATGAAGCAATAAGATGTGACGGAAAGTACATTTCTGAGAGATGGTTTCATATCTCCTGAGTCTTATAACCGCAAGACTGAAGGCATTTTCTTCTTATTTTTAAAGCAAGACAGGTGCTTTTGGATAACTTCCATAAGGGGCGCAGACAATTAGGCATGTGGGCTTATGATCATAAGAGCAAAATTTACAGTGGATCGGTAAAAGTGAACCAAGAATACAACAAATTAAATGGAGAGAGAGAAAACAAGACAGGCCCTAAGCTGTACTAGAAAGAGCTTTAATCAACAAAAATGCAGAGGGTTATCATTTTTAAGAATTTGAATAAGATAAAATTATATTCCAATGTTATATCTTTTTGAAAATTAACATATTCTTTGTGAGATATGTGGTGAATTAAGCTTTTGAAAGTTAAATTTAAATCAAAATAGAGGTTTTAAAATGTTTTACATGTCAAAAAGATTATTTTATATATACATATTACATATGTATATACTTTAACAACATGTGTATGTATACATTACTTATGAGTAGAGACAATACTCTACTTTAAATGGATATTAAAATTATCAGGTAAATAACTTTGCATTTAAATATACAAAGCAACGGGCCGGCCTGCTGGTGGCTTTGTGCTTTGGCAGCCCAGGGTTCGCGGGTTCAGATCCTGGGAGCCTGCGGACGCACTGCTTGTCAGCCATGCCATGGCAGCGTCCCATATAAAGTAGAGGAAGATGGGCACAGATGTTAGCCCAGGGCCAGTCTTCCTCAGCAAAAAGAGGAGGATTGGCAACGGATGTTAGCTCAGGGCAGGTCTTCCTCACAAAAAAAGAAATACAAAGCAAGCATTTTAAATTTTTTCCTATAATATATAAAGCTTTTAATCCTGTTTATGCTTAACCACAGATTTTACCACAAGAGTTAGTTTAAACTTCCAAGTTTTGGCAATTGCGAATAAGGCTGCTATAAACATCCATGTGCACATTTTTGTGTGGACATAAATTTTCAACTCCTTTGGGAAATACCAAGGAGCACAACTGCTGGATCAGATGGTAAGAGTATGTTTAGTTTTGTAAGAAACCACCAAACTGTCTTCCCAAGTGGCTGTACCATTTGCATTCCCACCAGCAATGAATGAGAATTCCTGTTGCTCCACTACCCTGCCAGCATTTGTGTTGTCAGTGTTCCGAATTTGGGCTATTCTAGTAGGTGTGTCGTGGTATCTCATCATTACGTTAATTTGCATTTCCCTGATGATACATGATGTGGAGCATCTATTCACATGCTTATGTGCCATCTGTATGTATCCCCTGGTGAAATGTCTGTTAAGGTCTTTGGCCCATTTTCAATAGGGTTGTTTGTTATTTCATTGCTTAGTTGTTAAGAACTCTGCATATTTTGGATAACAGTTCTTCATTAGATGTGTCTTTTGCAAATATTTTCTACCAATCTATGCCTTGTCTTCTCATTCTCTTTACAGTATCTTTCACACAACAGGAATTTTTAATTCTAATGAAGTCCAGCTTATCGATTATTTCTGTAATGAATTGTGCCTTTGGTGTTGAACGTAAGAAATCATTGTCATATCTAAAGTCATTGAGGTTTTCTCCTATGTTGCTATATTGTCTTCTAAAAGTTTTATAGTTTTACGTTTTACATTTAAGCCTGTGATCCATTTTGAGTTAATTTTATGAAGCACGTGTGGTCTGTGTCCAGATTCAATTTTTTGCATGCGGATGTCCAGTTGTTCCAAAACACTTTAAACTTAACATCAATACAAGAATGACACTTTAGGTTGTATATAATGAGAGGACAATAATAGGATCTGTTATGTTGGAGGATGTGCACTAAAGGAAAGAATTAGAAAATCTTGGTTATATTCCTTCCTTCTGACACTTAGTAGCTTAGCTTTGTGGCTTATTGGGACAATAATTCTTTTCTGTACTATGATAATAAAAATAAATATTGCATGGTGTTTATTTGGCAATTTAATGAGATTATGAACTTGAAACTGCTTTATAAACTGTTGGGTGCTCTGCAAACTCTCCATAACATTTGAAACTATTGAGGACTATTTGAAATACTTTTATCTGGTCTCACAGACACCATGGTCCCCTGGTAATCCTCTCACTTTGATGAGTACTCCTTTTCAATCTTGTTTGCTGAGTTTCCTCCTCTTCCTGACCTCTAATTATTGGGGTGTTCTGGGACTCTGTGTTCACAATTTTATGGCTTCTCTAACAGTCTATCCACTACCTGGATGACCTCATCTAGTTATAGAGTTTTAAATACCATGCACATGCTTCCACATGTCCAAATATCGCTCTCAGTCCTGAAGTGGCCCCGAACTCCAAACTCATTATCCACCTACCTGGATCAGTAACAAGTAATTTAAAGTTAACGTGATTCCCTCGGTGTTCTCCATTGTGGTGTTTGCCCAGGATAAAAGCCATAGAAACAGACTATAGTTCTCTTTCCTATAGTTCATTCCATCAGCAAATCTTACTATATCTATCCTCCAGTTGCATTATAAACCAGATCACTTGTCACCAACTCCATCCCTAGAACCCCAGTCCCACTCTGTTATCCTCTCATACCTGGTCTGCCATGATAGCCCTCCTACTAATCTCTCAGCTTACATTTTTACTTCTTTACAGTCTATTCTCCAAGAAGACATTAGTGTAGTCTCTGTACAATGTAAAGTTGGGTCATGTCATCCCCTGCTTAAAGCCTTTCCATGACTTCATATTTAGAATAAAATCAAAATTCTTACCCTGCTCTGGTGACTCTTCAAAAAGAGTGAAAAAGAGTTTTTAATAAACATGTATTATCTTTTCAAAAAAAACCCCCTAATTCTTCAAACCAAGCTTCTATTCTTTTATTTTTAATTTATTGTTTTTTTCTTTAGTTCTTTATTGAGGTTACATTGGTTTATAACATTATATAAATTTCAGGTCTACACCATTATGTTTTAATTTCTGTGTAGACTATTGTGTTCACCACCCAAAGTCTCATTGTTATCTGTCTCCATGCATATGTGCCCTTTTACCCCTTTTGCCCTACTCCCTCCTCCCTTCCCCTCTGATAACTACCAATCTATTCTCTGTGTCTATGTATTTGTTTGTTGTTGTTGCTGTTGCTTTTATCTTCCACTTATGAGTGAAATCATACTGTATTTGGTATTCTCTGACTTATTTTGCTTAACATAATGTCTTCAAGGTCCATCCATGTTGTTGCAAATGGCAAGGTTTCATCTTTTTTTATGACTGAGTAATATTCCATTGCTTATATATACCACACTTTCTTTATCCATTCATCCATTGATGGGCATTTAGGTTGTTTCCAAGCCTTGGCGATTGTGAATAAAGCTGCAATGAAGATAGGGGTGCATATATCTTTTCAAATTAGTGTTTTCATGTTCTTTGGAGAAATACTCAGTAGCGGAATAACTAGATCATATGGTAGTTCTATTCTTAATTTTTTGAGGACTCTCCATACTGTTTTCCATAGTGGCTGCACCAGTTTACATTCCTAGCAGCACTGTATGAGTGTTCCCTTTTCTCTACATGCTCTCCAACACTTGTTATTTCTTGTCTTGTTAGTTATCGCCATTCTGATGGGCATGAGGTGATATCTCATTGTAGTTTTGACTTGCATTTCCCTAATAATTAGTGATGTTACACATCTTTTCATATGCCTGTTGACCATCTGTATATCTTCTTTGGAAAAATGTCTGTTTAGATTATCTGCCCATTTTTTGGTCCAGTTGTTTGTTTTGTTGTTGTTGAGATGTATGAGTTCTTTTTTGGCTATTAACTCTTATTGGGTATATAATTTGCAAATATCTCCTCCCAATTGTTAGGTTGTCTTTTTGATTTGCTGATGGTTTCCTTTGCCAGAAATCAAAGATGACGAAAAGAAATGGAAAGATATTCCATGCTCGTGAACTGGAAGAATTAACATAATTAAAATATCCATACTTCCTAAAGCAATCTACAGATTCAGTGCAATCCTTATCAAAGTCCCAATGACATTCTCACAGAAATAGAACAAAGAATCCTAAAATTTATACGGAACAACAAAAGGCTCTGAATAGTCAAAGCAATTCTGAGCAAAAGAAGAAAGCTGGAGTTATCACACTCTCTAATTTCAAAACATACTAAAAAGCTACAGTAATCAAAACAGCATAGTACTAGCACAAAAAAAGACACACAGATCCATGGAAGTGAATTGAGATCCCAGAAATAAACCTACACATTCATGCACAGCTTATCTTCAAGAAAGGAGCCAGGAACATACAGTGGAGAAAGGAAAGTCTCTTTGACAACTGGCGTTGGGAAAACTGGACAGCCACATGTAAAAGAATGAAAGTAGACCATTATCTTACACCATACACAAAAATTATCTCAAAATGGATTAAAGACTTGAATGTAAGACCTGAAACCATAAAACTCCGAGAAGCAAATATAGGCACTACACTCTTTGACATCAGTCTTAGCAGCATCTTTTTGAGTACCATGTCTACTCAGGCAATGGAAACAAAAGAAAAAATAAACTAAAAATCTTCTGCCAAGCTTCTGTTCTTCCTCTCATTTACTCTAACCTTCTTAGTCTTCTTGACATTCGTCTAAATCTCAAACATTTCCATTTATGGCTTTTTAATTTGGCAAATGATGCTTACTAAGGCTTTCTCTTACAAATTTACAAAACAGGTTATCTTTGCAATATTCTAAGAAGTTCCACACTAAAAATAAACTGTTAACATGTATGGGTTTCCAAAAATCTAGAGTTAACCTCTGGACTCGGATATCTTTAGAGTTCACACACCTCCTTACTAGTGAGCTTCATACCTGCCGTTGTTTGCCTTACCCTCAGCCCCTCCTCACATGAGTGGTAGTTTATGTAACTGTTGAATTGTCTGCCTCACCCACTAGAATGTAACTCCCTGAGGACAAGGCCTTTAATTAGTTATTTACTGCCTTATTCCCAATGTTTAGCATAGTGGCTCATACACAATACCATATGACTCTCTCTTCAGGTGAGTTTGTGTGTGTGAGACAGAGAGAAAACGATCTAGAGTACCATGGAATCATTTCATATCCATATTCCACAGGCAATAATTATGAAGTTGTTTCTCTTTCTAAAGCTCACATCTTATATGTTGTACCTTATAGATCAATTTAATTATATGCTTAGTGTACAAATTAGTTTTTAATAGTGTAGGATGTTCAACTTTTTTTCATTTTCTAGGTATGTTAATAGTTTAAACCATTTTCAGGATTTGGCACATGCAAATGCGTAACATGGTAACATTAAATTGGTCTAGAAAAGATGCATCCACTATTCACAAATGAAATAGAGAGGTAATCAGTTTGAAAGAATTTCATGCTGTTCACTGATTTTTTTATCCACGCAGCAAACTTCCATTGAGTGCCTATTATGTGCCAGGCATAATTCCAGGCATTGAAATAATATAGCAAACAAAACTGACAAAGTCCTTATTGACATGGTCTAGAGAAGTATACATTTCATATATTTAAATGTTTTGTTATTCCACAACTTCTTTCCATGATAGATATAATTTAGTTTCTTTACATTGTAAGAAAAATTCTTTTTGTAGTTGGAAATATATTTCAAAGCACAACAAAAGACTATAAATTGCTATAACACTACTTGAATAACTGAACATTGCAAACTAAGATCAATAATTTAGAGATTAAAAAAAAAGATGTATACCTGACATTTACACAATGTTATAAACCAACCAGACCTCAATAAATCTTTTTTAAAAGTCAGCAAAATCCAAATACAAAATTTGGTAAATATTTTATTGGTGAACCACTTGGAAGATTTATATTATTTACAAAGGAATAATTCAAATATTCTTCTGATACTGATTTTAAAAATCCTTCCAGACAGAGCAGTACTGACATTTATTTGTTGGTTCTTTCCTTAATTAAATTATACTTCCTATATTCTCTTGTTTTAACTACATAGTGTTGACCAAAAAAATTTGTGATGGTCAAATGAAATTCTCTACTCCTATTGGGCATACCACTTACCATTTTGTTTACAAGACTTAATGCAATAATATAAAGATATTGAATGTTGCCAGGCAGTTGCCTAATATCCTTGGTGCTTAATACTCTTGTCTCTATGACATACTCTTGTACTCCGTGATGCTCAAGAGAACTTGTGCTCAACACCATAAAATCTATGAAATTAATTATATTACCTGAGTAACAAAGGGTGATTTGGATCTAATGGGTTGGATTCTATCTTGGGTCTATACATTCACAGGAAAAAAAATCTCAGTATTTGTTATAAAAAATTCTATATTTCTTAACATTAGAGAACCTAAGGGCTGGCCCAGTGGCACAGTGGTTAAGTTTGCACACTCCACTTTGGCGGCCCAGGGTGCACAGGTTCGGATCCCAGGTGCAGACCTACATACTGCTGAAGCCATCCTATGGTGGCATCCCACACACAAAATAGAGGAAGATTGGCACAAATGTTCGCTCAGGACCAATCTTCCCTCACACACACACACACACACACACAAAATTAGAGAACCTAACCACTCACTAATAACTTAAGTAGAGTTGAAATAAAGTAAAACTTTATCAGAATGACAGATTTTACAAATCAATAGCCCATTTATACTAATGTGAATGGCATATTATTTCTGCCCCAAAAGTTTTCAGATATAGTTTGTAATTTCACACCAGTTTACTTTTATTCAATAAGATGTTCCCCATGTTAAAATTTCATTTTCCTAAACTTTGATGACTTAGAATTAAAATATAGAATCAACAGACTTACTCCTCAAGCATATATGTATTTATACTTGGGTAAGTCACTTAAAGTTGCAGAGGTTGGTTTACATGGTCTGCCTAAGAGGATGCATTAATAATAATACCACCAATTTTTATGTGTTTAGACTTTTCTAAATGCCATGTTATTTATACACAATGACTCTAATCTGTATTTGAATACAGATGTATCCAAATTCAAAGATTAGGTACTTTTGCTGCTACATTATTACCATACCAGAGTGCTTGCTATTAAAAAAAAATGAAAAAGGTATGATACACCGTTATGAATATTTTTGTAAAATTTATTAAGTATTTATTTTCCAAAATTGAATGGCATAAATTAAAAAATACTCACCCAGGCTATTACAAATATAAAAATGCAATTAAAAAAGGTTATAAAATGATATGAAAATAACTTGAAATTGTAACCATGTTTAAAATATTTGATGGGTTACAATCTATTTTGGGAAATGCTAAATTGGAGAATATAAAATCTGCATACTTTTTAAAAAACATTTTATTTTCAATCTTTGTAGCACTTTAAATAGAAAATTATGAATTCTAGTAAATATATTTTCCTTTTGATAGTTATTTATCACTTTTTTTAAATCAGGCTTATTAAGGTATAGTCTATATAGACATAAAAATTTACATTTTAGTACATAGTCTTATAAGTTTTGACAAACATGTATGACACAATCAAGATATAGAGTCCCCTTCACCCCAAAAAAGTTCATTGATTCTCTCTGTAATCAATCCCCTCTCTACTCCCAATCACTGATCTATTTTCTCTCATATAAATGGAATCAAATAGTGTGTAACCTTTTGAGTCTGGCTTCTTTAATTTAGCATCAAACTTTTCAAATTAATTCATACTCTTGCATGAATCAGTAGTTCATGGTATTTATATACCACATTTTGTACACCTATTCATGAGTTGAGGGACATTTGCAATATGAACAACCAAACCAAGAAATCTGACGTTTTGCAAATTGGGAAGGTATAAGCCACCTTTCCCCCACACTTTTTCTTTACATTTTACAGTAAAATAAAATATTTGCTATTCCTCTTCAGGGTAAGTTGATGGAAAGCACCAGAAATATAAGAAACCAATGAAATAAAAATATTTTTAGAAACATACCTAGGTAAAAGCTGTAGTTTTAACAAATCAGGCTTTTGACTTCTATCATATCCCCTATAGGAAGTTTTCTAGACTGAGGAATCCTTACATGATTTGTAAGGTGTTTGCTTAGAAATTTCACCAACTAAAATAATAGATACTTTCTATAAAATGTCTAGATATAGAAAGTATCTATATCTATCTATCTATATAACACTATTTAATTCCACCCCTGATATTGTGTCTTCATGAATTAGTTATTTAGTTTCAGATCCTGTCTTCCTTTCAACTGGCTTTAAAAAGCCCTTGGCATTATGCTGACTTGTGATCCATTACCACTTTAATTCCTCCAGGATCCCAGTCTGTGGTCTTGTCAGTCGAGATTCCTTTCTTGTCTCTGGTACACAGTGTCTTCTAATGATTTCTATATACAAAGACTAGCCCCTATATATAAACTAAATATTTGATTCAAAGTCTGCAACTTCATAAGATGCAGAAAGTTCCGTGCAAATGAGAATATTCCAGAGCACAGAGAAGAATGAATATTTAACAGATTATGTTATAAATCATGTTTGACTTGTATCCAAAACTATTTAAAAGCAAAAAATCCTTGGAAACCAATCACATTAATAAATATTAACACAAAAATTTCAAAGGAAACACTAGAAAACTGAAGCCAGCAGAGTACTAGAGCATTTTCTATGTCATATTAGTCATTGTGATAGGAATTAATAGGGAGAATTAATAAAACACTTAATTTTATCAGTTAATTAATTTAAGTACTTAATTATTATAAAAAGTGTTAATTTAAATGATTAATAAAATTAGTAGGTATACTAATATATTTAATCAAAATGATAAGCCATAAAAATCATACTGAAAAATCTAAAACTTATAAAATTCAATTAAGTATATGTTCATGATAAAATATTTTATATAAAATCCTAGAAATATATTCTGTAAAATGCCTATTTTATATATATAGCAAGATCATTCACAATGAAATGTTAGAATAAAAATCAATTCAAAGGCATGGATATTATCAATGAATAGTATTCTTAAAATCTGAGCCAGTGGAAAAAGACAAGCAGCATAAATACACATAATTGAAAGGAAGTTTTAGGATTCTGTTTGTATAAATGGTATGATTATCTATGTGCAAAATACAAAGAACACGACTGCAAGCAATTAGTTCTAGAAGTTAGGTTTAGTAAGGTGATCAGACAAATTTACATATATATATAATTTTTTAATTTATATTTGAAGAAAAAATTATCCTAAACATAGTTATAGTAAATGTACAGGAGTCATTTGAAGAATAATACAAAAATTCAGTGACAGGAAAAAAAAGACAGATAAGAATATATAATGTTATAAAATGTATGCTACTCCCAAACTATCTGTAAACCAGACAATTTCAACCAAAAAACCAATGTGAGTTTTTACTTGTAGTAACCTACAAAATTATCGTAATTAATAATCGTTTGAAATAGCAACAACAAGAGAACAGCCAAAAAACAGTTTTCAAAAGTAAAGACAATGAGAGGGGTCAAGCATGACCAAACATAAAATACACTAAAAATCTAGAGAACTTAAAATCACGTGGTGCAGGGGTAGAAACATCTTTATTTCTTTATCTATTTCTTACTTTTATCCTTATCTTTATCCTTTATTTGACTAATTTAATATTATTTTTAACATTTTCAAGTCTGATAATTATTGTTCTGTATCTATAAAAGGCCATAGTGTTTTGTCTCTAAATTTGTTGTAAATTCGAAGCCAATGTATTCTTATATATGGTAATTATGTAAATATGCTTTATTGTAGGATGAGATTATTGATTAAGTCCATTTTCTTTATCACTGATAAAATAGTATGAATCCTGGGACTCTGAGAGAATGTTCACAGCATAAAGGTTATCTTGATCTTTCTTCCATCTTTTTTTAACACTCTTTACTTACCAAAAAGCCTGCATATTTTTGTTTGCTTTGAATGTGGATTAACATTTTCTTTTATGCCATTTGTGTTTGTGTGTGTACGTGTGTGTGTGTCTGGCTGTATCTGATGATATTTCTAAATTAACTTTTTCTTATTTACCAAAAAAAGGTTTGCCCTATTTTCACACTTATCCAGATTGGTAACATAGCATGTTATGATCCCAATTAGGATCCCAATTTCCTCCCTGTAGACATCTCTCCAAGCGTCTTCTGTTTCCCCCTCTAATTTGACCTATTCACTCTCCAGAGCCACATCGAAGCTATTGCTCTGGAATTATTCCCTCCACTGTTTGCCCCATGGGAGGGACTATTTCCAGGTTTTTATATCATATCTCTTGATATATTTGACTTATTTATTTCATTTGTATAGCTTTCATTCTAAATCTCTACGCAGTCCATTTTCCTCTCAAAGTTGAAAGAGTTGTTCCATTGTTTTCTGGCCTCCAGACTTGCAGATACAAGACTTATGCCAAGCTGACACGTATTTCTTTGCAAGTAACGTGAATCACTTGGGTTCTCTGTATTATGTTTATAAAAACATGAGACCCCATGGAGTGTGATTAGCGTGGTCAGATTATTTGATACAGTACTCAATGACACTTGTCTCAGAACAAAATTTCTTCTTCAAACGTTCTTGCAAATTTTACTTTATTATTTGGTTGACGATCTCTGTTCTTACTTGTTCTTAGATTCTTATTTTCAGGTACTTTTTCTTTCTGAATGAGCTTCATCTCTTACCATTTCTCATATATTTTTTTCTTCATTTTTATTTTTGCTTCTAATTTTAGGAGAATTTCCTTGAATATAATTTCCTGTCCTCTTGAATCTTTTGTTTTACTGTCAATAATAATTTTTATTTACATTAACTCTACAATTGTCTCATTGTTTTTCAATAATATTGTTTTCAATCTATATTTCTGTATTTTTTGTATTATTATATCCCTGTATACTAAGGAGTATGTCATATACCCCTTATATATAGTTTAATCTCTAAGGAAGCTTTTTTCATGTATTTTCATCTATAAGTGAAATATTTTTTCTACATCTATAGCCAGTCTTTTTAGATTTGTTGTTTGCTTGGTTGTTTATCTATTTTCACCTTTTATACTAAAAGTTGTCTGCTTAGTAGTCCATTCATATTTTAGAATGGATTACCAGATCGTTTATTTTAAACTACTATGCTGTGTTTCTTCTGCTTTAGTCTATGTAAGTCGGTTTCCTTGGGAGCATCTTTAAAAAAAATACTGGGACATTTATTCAGATAAAGCTGCAGGTTAACTGAACAGCTTCATTTTAAGAGTGCTCACTAAAAAACTAGTGCCACTTCCCCCACATATGGTATTTCATAAATAAATGTTTACCCTGGATGACTCACAGACACTATAAAAACCTTTGCTTTCCCCTGAAGTTTGTATAACTTCTTTAGAGAATTGCCCTATATATTTTTAATTTCCCTGGAGTTAAATTCCTCACTCCGTGCTATTTCTTTACATTCAAATCCTGCATATCAACCCTACCAGCCAAATTCCTGTGAGATCCCAGCTAGTACTTCAACTGGGAGAGTGACATCATATTTCCTTTTAGTGTTATCTAAGCTGCAGCTGCTTCCATTTAAACGATATTTATCAATACTTCATATTCATGAATTTCTTCTTTGAAGGCTTATTCTCTCCCCAACCCTTATATCCTCTTCTTTCCATCATTTGGCATTGCTATTTCAGTAGGTGTACTGGGAAGGATAGGCATTCACGTGATCTTTTTACTCGGTGGATGTATTGTCTTAGATTTTAGTGTGTCAAATATATAATGTTAATTTCATGTGAGCTGTATATATATATTCCAAACTTATATAGCTGTGGAGTTCAATCAATTTATTAATATTCAATTCAATAATATTTTTCTAATAGCATAAATTATATTCTGTACTTTATAGGAATTTTGTGCAGATTAAATGTTAACGGCTTCTCAATAAACGTTACTTCTACACACTAGTAACCGTATTATTGCTATTCAACTGATCTGAATTCAATAATCTAATTATCTCTAATTATCTTTATAATCTGACTCTTTGGGGTTAAAAAGTATTCACTTTTCTGAAAACAATCTATAAAACTATACTCAAATCTTTGATAATACATGGTAATATATCTTAATAAGTTATTTACATAGTTGAACAGTAAAAACAACATCAGACTAAGCAATAAGAATAAAACTTGTAGATTAGTTAATAAAAAGACATGTCCTTCTAAAGGAGCAATCCATTTTAGCAAATACTTGTACAACTATTATATATTAGACACACATAGATTTTTTTTCTGCAAAGTCATTGACAGTTTACATCTAATAAATTAGACCAGTTATATCTGGTTACACCTAGCCTAAGAAACAAATGATGTGTCCATTATTCTTTGTTATTAAAGCCTATTTACTTTATATTTAAATTAAAGCATATTAAAATTTTTGTTTTCACCATTAAATATATATTTATATGTATTTTTGATCTTTTGATCCATTGTGACTTTTTGTGTGTGTGTGTGAGTAAGACTGGCCCTGGGCTAACATCCGTGCCCATCTTCCTCTACTTTATATGGGACGCCGCCACGGCATGGCTGACAAGCAGTGTGTCGGCGGGCGCCCGGGATCCGAACCTGCGAACCCTGGGCTGCTAAGTGCGACCTACACTGCTGTGCCACCAGGCCGGCCCCCATTGTGACTTCTGCTTAAGTGAATTTCTATGTTTTATTTTGTAATATGTAGCAGCATTTTTGAATGAATAAAACTAGTCAAACTTTGAACTTTTTTAATACTTTTCTTGACTTTTATTTTTTTTTCCATCCTATGACAATGCTCTCACTCAAAAAAAGAAAAGAAAACAAGCTGTTTTCCCTCTATTTGCCTTTGTAAGATAATGACTACAATTGGATTGAACCCAGAAATTCTATTATATACTAAACTCTTAGAAAGACATTTAATTTTGAGCATCTTTCCTTCAAAATAAATTTGACCTTGAGACAATGAAAAATTAATGTGAAGATGTTTTAAAATAATTGATTTCACTTCTTTGTCCTCATTCAGTGACTGATTTTTAATATACTTTTTGGAAATATATTTAGTTCTTTTAAAATATCATCACTTATAATCAACATCAAACATTGGACAAGAATGCATGTAAAATCAACACCACATTATGTAAATGTAAGCTTCAAATGAATTAAATAAACAATATTTTACATCTCAAATGTCTTTAAGCTCATTGTTATATTTAAACTCACTGTACTTTCTGAGCGGCATACAAGAAAGTGACAGAAGCGTAGTGTTTTCTGTTATGAAACACAGTACCAGGAATTTTTATTTTTCTGGGCTAGGTTACTTACACTTGGATACAACATATTGTCATCCATAAAATGAAATGCATATTTATACAGTGCAAAATTCTATTTTTAATAATCTACTTATTTGGTTGTATAACTTCCATTACAATTTATGTGTCATCACAGCAACGTAAACTTGGATATTTTCAAAACAATTCTCCCAAATACAGGTCTGAACTTTTATTTTCAGTCAGTGCAATGGTTACAGACTGGCTCTGCACAGAAAATATAAACTGAAGTTGGGGCTATTCAGATTTCCCCCTAAATTAAAGAATACAAAGATCTTTTTCTTTGTCACTCATTTTTTTCTTCAGCTTCCTTAGTTTCTTTACCATATTTCTCAAGTTGTACAATTTATGTTTGTGGTGCAAATCTAAAAAAAAATCAGCTACTGTGACTGATGTCACCACTTACACATTTTAACTGACATATGATGAAAGGATGACAAGATGAAGAATATAACCTGTGCAGCAACATGACTTTTATTGGCACATAACATCTATCATCCAACTGTAACAAACACTTTACTTACCCAACATTCCAGTTGGCACCTCTGAAAGGTCATAATGACATATTTACATAATGTTTTAAAATCACTCAACACTGCTGATAAGGTTCTGCTAGTAGAAAGACCTCGTGATTTATATTTTATATAAACTATATTTATACTTTACTTAAGGGCCTCAAGATTTTCTATAATATGGAATCTTAGAGGCATCTTAGAGGATGCCTAAGTGTTCAATATACACCCTTATTTTTATTTCATCCTTGGCATTTTAGAGTCAAAATAATTGTGTAGGAATACCTCCTTTTTTTTTCTTCTTTAAAACTTCCCTAGCCACTTGATCATTTTCAATCCAAAGATTCAGGCAATATCTCAGGTTTTATAATGTTGGTATAATATTTATACATATTTGGTTGGTATAATATTTATATTATATTTATATATATATACTTCCCTGCTCTCTAGTTTTCTTCTCTCTTTCCAGGGATTCTATTTATATATCTGCTCTTATGTATTGCTTTTATATGTTTCTTTACACTCATATTTTCTGGGTTTTTCCCCCTCTCTACATTTGGAAATGTCTCAGGATTTTTATCTACTGGTTTTTCTACAGAACTTTTATATTCACCAGTCATTATACCTAGTATTTAGGGCTCTTATTTTTCTTTAATTTTCAGCTTCTTGGAATGTGATATTTGTTATTTGAATGTAGGAACTTAATATTTTTTACTAATATTAATTAAAAGTGTGATGTTAAGGGTTTTTTTGCTTTCCTGAATTATCTCTTATGTCCTTGTGTCCTGTTTATTTTGTTTTTTCAGCAGGTGTGTAAAGGTCCCACTTTGTTCACATTTCTACTGTCTTTTCTGGTGTCCTCCCAATTCTATCTCCCTTCTCTCTTCCAGAAGTTTTAATCATCTCTTCGTTTTGTGCCTCATCTCCTCCTAAATTCTGTACTTTATTTTTTTTCAAATCTTTTACTTTTTGCACTTCTACATAGTGTTGGTTTCTCATGAAAGAGAAGGAGAATACATGTGAGCCTTGAGCGCATCTTAATCCAAGTGTTCTATGTTCAGCTTTTATATTGAAAACTTATAAGGGGCAATATAATCCTAGCATATCTATTAAATTGAAGCTAACATATTTATGAAAAATGAATATGCAGTCACCCTAATGTTAATTATATATGGTTTATATAAGTATATCTGTACTGTTATTTAGTCTGTAAAATAAAGGAATTTAAATCTTCTAGAAGACCTCAAATATGGTGGACTATAAGCTGTAAACGTGGAATGATGTTTAAAAGTATACAGTAAAAAAATATATAGATAGATATAGATTAACTAGCAAGAAGCAAATTTTTTGTTTGACACCAGTGATCAATTTTGCACCAGTAAAAATACGCCTTCTTTTATGGGTTGAATTGCATGCCCTCCTCAAATCGACGTTGAATCACTAAGCCCTAGTATCTTAAAATGTGACCTTATTTGGAAATAGGGTCCTGCAGATGTAATTAGTTAAGATGAGGCTGTTAGAGTGGGCCCTAATCCAATATGACTGATGTCCTTATAAAAGGAGGAAATTAGAACACAGGCACACAGGCAGGGAGAATGCCGTGTGAAGATTGGACTTATGCTGCCACAAGCCAAGGAACCTCAAGAAGCCAGGAGAAAGGTCTAGAACAGATCCTTCCCCAGCACTTGCAGAGGGAGCATGGCTCTGCCAACACTTTGATTTCAGCCTTCTCGCCTCCAGATGGTGAGACAATCAATTTCTGTTGTTCTAAGACAACCAGTGTGTGGTACTTGGTTAAATCAGCCCTAAGAAACTAATACATCTTCCTTGTCCTCATGAAATATTGTCCTTGTGTCTACTGACTGATGTTTGCTCACTTTTGTCTCATTGCTGTTAAGATAAAAATAAAAATATTATTGATAAATGCAAAGATGTGCATGTTCTGGCATCTGCTGTCCCCTCCAGCTTGAGCCTGTAATCTTACATGACTTAACTCCTTGCTCTCTGCTCCAACCACTCTAGTTGCTGGTACTACTACTGATCCTGCATCCTCCTCCTATCCTCCACCTCATCATCTGTTCCTTGAATAGATCATTCTTTTTCCTATTAAAGTGTCTTTTCAAATGTTTTTGTCTGCCTAGAAGAATTTCTTCTCTTCCCATTCATTTCACAAAGTTAACTACTATTTATTTGTTTATTTATTTATTGGCTTAATTCTTAGTCAACATCTATAAACTCTCTGAGAGCAGAGCTGTATTTGTTTTAACTCATCATCACATTCCCATTGTCAAATACATTCCCTGGAACATAAATAAATGAATCAAAGAGGGACATTGCTAACGTTAAAGGTTGTAGCTGAGATTGTAAGAGTAGATGCAATAAAATTACTTCATTTTGGCTACATGGGCTTTATAAGTAAAATATATGTATATTCTTTATATGTAAAAGTAAACATGCTTAGCTACAAAGAAATAATATATGGTAAACTCCTACTATACTTCTTATGCCCCTCACTATTTCCATATGTGTTGTCTTTAATGGTAAAAAGAGGCTTGTGGGATATGTATAACATCCTCTCCCACATACACTTTTTTCTGATGAAGAAACTCAACATCATTAAAGTTAATTAATTGCCATGATCTCACTGCTAGCTATCATATTACAATAACGTATCATGGGCTGCAATTTAGGTAAATATAAAAGCCATTGTAGCTGCAGTAGTCAGGGAAATTTTCAGGTAACGATGTTTGAGGAAAGACATAATTTTCCTAGAAGAGAATCAAGAGTAGGGGGAGATATTTCTGAAAGCAAGAACAGAATGGGTAGTCAAGGTTTGCTCTTAATTTGAATCATCCCCACCAGTGAGTTTCCAAGATAAATGTTTCTCATTTCAGCGATTGCCAGATAGAGGCCCATGTTTATGTCAATGAAATCAACAAATGAGAAGCACTTTAGTCAATTGCCTACATGATTGAATTAAACAGAGCATCTCTTGTGCGGATCTGCTCACCTGTTCAATTCATCCCTACCTGAAATTTTACTTACTTTGTGCTTCTAAATCAGTCACTCAGAAAATGCATGTGCACATGATCTTTCATGTTTCTTTTAGGTCTATTGATTTTTCTGGATAGTGATTTCTCTCTCCATATTTTTTTGTCACATATGCCTATTGGGGTCATCATAACACTAGCAGATATATTTCTGGGGTCACGTAAGATCAAGACAGAATGAAGATGGGATGTCTTTTTGAGGAGATGGATGGACGGTATCAGGAATGTCTAACTTGTTTGATTCCTCCAAATATTTGTATTTCAATATCCAGGCTCCTCATGTTGGTAACCAGAGAAGCCGAAGGCAGTAGAAGATTCAAGTGATGCTGCAGTTCAGCAACATTCGAGAGCACTATTTGGACCAACTTTTCAGCAGTGTCAGAGTTCTGGCTACACCAGGAAATGTTTCCTGTTGTAGTAATGACATGACCATTAACAGCAGCAACAACAGCAGCTACTAACATTTATTGTGCGCTCATTACATGTCAGGACATGTTTAAATTTTTCATATGTATAAACTGGTTTAATTCAAATCATATTTCCTTATCTACTTATAGATGGACAATATAGAACTAAACCGGTCCGATCCCTGCTGCAAACTGTTTAGTGAAATTTAAAACTCCCATTCTTAATTATTTTTTTCTTAAAATTGTTCTAAATCACCAGCAAAAAAGGGTCTCCAGGGATCCAGATCCCAAATAATAACCAGCAAAAGCTTTGTTTACATCAGCAACACTAACTGTGCACTGCTCTCCTGGCACTATACTCTGCTACTCAGGATTATGCCTCAACCAGCTTAGGAAGTTCTCTGTAGCCTTGTTCCTGGATCCCTCCTTTTTGTGTAACTTACGCTTTTCTGACTCCAAGAAACAGACACAGACATAGGTCATTGTATGGAAAGTGAAAAGCTACTGTTACCACCATAAGCTTGGATGGTAACTGGAATTAGAAAATTACCAGGGATTGGGTTATTTGGACCAGCTTTGCTATCCATGTTAACTCATTGGAAATGTACTTCATTCTGCATGTTTCCTCAGACTTTACTTGTTAGCCCCCTCCATAAATCTCAGTAAAAATCCCAGAGGTGGTAAGTGTGTAGTTCTGATCCTTGAGTAGGGTGTTATAACCTGGGCAATTTCAGGTAGAGGGGAAGTTGGGAATGGTTACATACAGTGATGTACATGTCCACAAAATAAACATATGATTTGCATGATTCAATTACTATTGTTGCTCTTCTAATAAGAAATAAAATCCAAGTTTAGATGTCATCTTTACCCTGAAATTAGCAATACTTATTATCTTTTCCCAAAGTTGCATTTTAAAGGTAGGAAAATTGTTAAAATTTAGATGAATCCTACACATATCACCAAGTATCAACTAAGCATGAATATTGTGCTAGTCATATAGGATACCAAAATGATTAAGACTTACATATTATCCATGTGAAAAATGTTTCGACTATAGACATACATAACGCTATATGAGGTTATTAATCTTGTATGTATTTATTTTCCCTCCTAATAGTGTCACTTATTGAAGAATAACGAAACAGTAATGTAGAATAAGTGATGGAAAAAGAGGTAGGGGTCATGAGTCAGCAGGTAGGAGGGGAGAGAGAGGGAGACACAGAGAGAGAGACTTTTGTTCTGGTAATGTTCACAAATGATTAGAGTTAAAAGTAAAGAAAACAAAACTAATCTTAGCGGAATATCTGGGAATTAAAAATGCAGATCCATGTGACAAAATGTCTTTGTCCATTTGGGCTGCTCTAACAAAAAAAACAGAGACTGAGTGGTTTAAACAACAAGCGTTTATTTCTCACAGTTTTGCGTCCGGGAAGTCCAAGAGCAAGGCACCATCAGACTGAGTGCCTGGTTTTAGGCTGCTGTCTTTCTGTTGTGCCTCACATCACACAAGGGGTGAGGGAGCTCTGTGGAGTTTATAAGGGTGTTAATCCCATTTGTGATGGCTCTGCCCTCATAACCTGATAACCTCCCAAACACCCCTCCTCCAAATACCATCATACTGGGGATTAACTTTCAATATATGAATTTTAGGGGGACATAAACATTCAGCCTGAAGCACAAAAGATGCAAAATAAGCAAAGACCAACATGAACACCCATGATTATTTGGGAGCTGAGGAGAACAGCAGGCTGATGAACATAGTGAGAGCTAAGGATTCTATATCCAGCCATTATTCTTCTAGTATTAAGTTTATAGAAGCATATGGAAGACTACAGAACAACACCAATAATGAAAAGTTTTCAAATGCAACACTCAGGGAATATACTAGCCCACAATTCTTTCTTGAGGAATCTACAAGGAGATGACTTTCATCCAAAGAAGAGATAATGGAGGAAACATTGGCAAAAGGAATGATAATTAGCATTTCATATAGTTAAAAGTAGTTCTAAATTTTTTTTTAAGTAGATACTTAGAAGAAAATATACAAATATTATATGTTCTGATAAAGAAGAATTAATACAATAAAAATGGAGATGATGGAAAGAAAAAATAAAGTAGATTAAGCCCATTATCTAATGTACAGGAAATAGGTATGAGTCAAAAAATATCAATAAACAGTACAGTGTTATCAACTATAGTCACTATGTTACACATTAATTCCTCAGACCTTATGCATCTTATAATTGAGAGTCTGTACCCTTTTGCCACACTCTCCCTGTTTCCTCCAGGCCCCACCTAGCACTTGCCAAGCACTTTTCTACTCTGTTTCTATGAGTTTGACTGTTTTTTTTAAATTCCACATATAATTGATAACATGCAGTATGTATATTTCTCTGTCTGGCATTAAACCTGACTAACCAGACATTCAAAGGCTAAATAAGATAACAGGAGCCTAAGGGAAATTTTAAAAGGTACAAGAACAGAGGTAACTACTAGAACAAAAAGATAAACTTTCTTGAATGTCAAAATTATTTTAAAATTATGGAAGAAAGCACATTCCATAGAGAAAGGAAAAATAAATATTGTATAATAAACATGGTAGGTATTACATAAAATAATGCAACACTGGAGACCCAATATATCAGCTTATCCATAAACGTTAATGGTCTCAACTCATCTGTTGAAAGAAAAAGAAAACTAAGTGTAAAATAAATAGATAGATGATAAATAGATATAAATTTAAAAGGAAGAAACCATTCAAATACTAGAAGAAATCATGGGTAAATTCCTCTCTAACCTGAGTTTTGGGAAAGAATCTCTAAATATGACTCAAAATCTAGATGCAATAAAAGATGAATATATCTGACAAAAAAATTTAAAATGATAAAAAAACTTGCATCTTCCAAATAACATAAATACCAAAAGAAAACAAATGACAAATAGGCAGGAGAAATTTGTAACATATGTCAGAGATAAAGGGCTAATATATCTTTTAAAAATATAAAGCGCTCTTATAATTGAAGGAATCAAGACCAAAACCATATAGGAAAATGTGCAAAACACATGAACAGGGATTTCACAAAAATGATATAATGAGCTTTAAACATATGACAAGTTCACATTCACTCACTATCAATGCATCTACGTCAAAAGTACACTAAGATACCATTTCTCCTCTATCAGATTATCAAAAATTAAAAGCTTGATAACATATTCTGTTGGTGAGATTGTGAGAAAATGAGCATTCTTACAGATTCATACAATATGAAAGAAAATTGGGCTATATTTAATAAAACTATGTGTGTGTTTACATCTTGACCCAGAACTTTCACTGAAACAGCATTGTTTGTAATTACAAAATATTGGAAACAAACTAGATGCCCATACATTGGAGACTGGTTATATAAATTGCAGTGAATCTTCAGGTCAGAATAATATGCAGCTGCAAAAAGGACTGTGGAGGATTTCTATTAACTGATATTGAGTGATTTCTAGGACATAGTCTTTCATAAGAAAAGCAAACTGCAAAAGGGTTTCTACATTTTACGTTTTTTTTTCTGTAAGTAAGAGAGAGGGAAAATTAAATATTTATGTATGTGCTTAGTTTTGCAAAAAGAAATCCAGTAAATAAGCCAGACAAAATTGTAATTGGTTATTTATAGTGAGTGGGTAAAACAGGTTGGAAGCATTGGCTCTCATGGTTTAAGACTTCTTTAAATCTACCTTTTCTACAGTCTTTACTTTTGGAATCCACACTACAAAATTCAACAAAATCAGCAAGGATGGAAAAAAGATTAAAAGAATTAGAAACAGGCGGAGCTGTTTGTACTTGAAATGACTAACATGACCACATTAAAGAGAGGAAAGAACTAACTTCAAAGAAGTGACTTGAAAAAACAGAATTTTAGTGATACATCCTCAGTCTACCAATAAAAAAGAATTGTAGACAAAACCTAAATTATAATTAGTAGGTTTAAGTTTTAGGGCAGTGATACATTAGAAATACTAATAAAGTTACTTTTTTTTTAGTTGGAGCAAATAAATAATTAAGTTGAGGATAAAGAGAGCTGGCTTTCTCATTGTTGAAGTGATGACTTACAAATATAGAAATGGGGGAAGAATAGAATAACACCTGTGGCGTTCCACTGGAATTGGAGGTAGCAGTGTGAACGCGTGATCTAAGGTGCCTTGAGTAAGCAGCTGATTTCAGCCCTGGACAAGTAAAGCATAAACAAGCCTGAAAGTAAAGTACTTTCTTTTGCCAGAAAGTAAAAACGTACTCAAAGAAAATTAGGGCATGTAAAAAAAGGACCCTGGATCCAGTTTGAAAGTATCCAGCTCCCACTGAATAAATCTGGAACACTGACTAAATAAATAATAATACCACCAAATTATATCCCACTAAATAAAATAAGAAACCACATATTCATACTTAAATAAATGAGTGAATGATTATATAAAGAGGAAAAAGAAGGAAAAATTGTTCATTTAGCGTAGAATTCCACCTAATAAATATACTGGAATGGTGGAATGATGGAGATTTTTATACAGTGTCATTTAGCAACCATCATATTAATAATTATTTCAAGTAAGATTCAGTAATGAATGCTAAGACTCATTGGTAAAAGGTTGATGAGAAACAGGGTATAAAAATTTATACACACACACACACATAGAGAAAGAGAAAGCAAATATGATAACATTTTAAAATTAGGAAATCTGGATGAAGAGTATACCGAAATTCCTTATACTATCCTTGCAACTTTACCTAAGTGTTACAGTATGTGAAAATAAAAAGTTACAAAAATGGGAAATTAACACCGTGACCCCAATTTAATTCACTACACAATGGGATATATAGTTTTGATTATAAAAATGATGTAGGTAATAACATTGTACATAACTGAACCATTATGGATTCTAAGCATATAACATTTTTCTCTTCTTCAAAAATGTCAATGTGGTTAAAATTTTATTTTATCCACTTGTGAACAACACACCATTTCATTTCGGCAGTGGATGCTGTTACAACACTAACTTCTAACATCATAAAGTTCTCTGCTTAAAACTGGGGTTATCAGAAACACTTTTCTAAAACGACCTAAAGCGTATGGCATAAAAATAAGAACCACATTCTGGAAGCAGACAGATAAGGGTTCAGATTCCAGCTCAGCCACTTCGAGCTGCTTGATATTGGAAAGTTACTTAGGCTCTCTAAGTTTTCGTTTCTTCATAAATAGCATGAAGATAATTATTAACCCTTACTTCATGAAGGTGGCATGAGGCCCAAAGGAGAAAATTCAAGAAATACTGAGCACAATGTCTGCACCATAATTAGTGTTTATACATATTAGCTATTATAATTAATAACGATTACACATAATAGACATAGTTAGGTACTGCATCGCCTCAAACCATTGCGTATGAAAAGAAACCCTTCCATAGATATGGAATCTTAACCAATTCACGATCTAAAATTAAGCTGTTGATTTATTTTACTCACACATCACAGAGAATGAACATAGATTTCTTTTTCAATGCCTTTTGTTTTGGAAGCAAAAGAAAAATAAAAGCAAAACTATATCTCAAGTAAGTTCCTCAAAGTGACACTTCAAGTGATTTCTGATGCATTCCACTTCTACTTTCATTAGATCTGAAAATATTAGGTCTGAAAATATTTCACTGCCTGAACTACTTGATAGCTTTACAAGAACTTTTTAAGTATTATTTGCAGGACAGAGATATATCGTTCAATTGAAAATTCAAAATATCCCTTACATTTCTTTTACTTGCCATTCTGTAATTTACTGAATGTCCATTTTAAAACATTTTTGGTTGCTATTTATTAATCTTTACTCAGAAAACTCAAATGACTTATTTTATTATTGTTTCACTTTGCTAAATAAAGCCAGTAATGCAAGAAGAGCAGAGAAAATCAGTTTTCTTCTCAATTTTTCATGTTTACATGATTGGGCTGCCTCTCTGCCTCCAGACACTGCACACTTTGATGAATACTGACTTCAAGAGTTTTAGAACAAAAATAAGTTTTAGTCAAAAATAAGTCTAAAATAGAAACATTATTTTAGAAGCATCAAAATTACATGAAATGAAGTGATAACAGTCATAGAGGTTTTATTATGAAGTCAGTAGTTATGAAATGAATGGATTGTTATGTGCTGGGTTAATTTTGTTGGTTTAATTTTTTAACACCTAATTATAGGAAGAGGAAAATGCTATTTCAAGTGGTTTAAAAAACTAAGGGACCGTCTAATATATTAACTTTCCTTTGAGAACAATTAATATATCTTTATTATTTTAATTCTTTCACAGTCACTGTTTATTAGTAACACATGCAATATTTGAAAGCATACAAATCGTGGTTTAAGTGAAGTTAAATGTTACACTAGATAAGCTAAGCTTTGTTAAAAAATAAAATGTATATTTCTTTGAAAGGCTACAGGAATCATCTCATAGACTTTATCTTCTGAGGATCTCTAATTTTCTAAGTACAGCTGTAACCACAGATTTATCAATATCAAAATAATTTATAATAATTTATACATATGACAAAATACTATTGGGCCATTTAAGGAAGCCTCCAATATGTGTAAGTTAACACCTATTTGTCTGTGAAGCATAGTCTGAGTTTGAACAGCTGGTGACAGTTTAAAGTCTGCAGTGTTCCACTTTGGTTTTTATGGATCTGATAGCGGTCCTTATCCTAGAAAATTAACCATTGAGTTCATTTAGGGCAGCATGTGCCCTGAGAAATGTATTTTCAGGCCTGTGAATATCAATAATTTAAAATAAAAGAGTGAAGCAGTATCAACAATTAAGTTCTTAAAACATGTCTTTTAATTAGAAACGGATGTTAAAATAGGGCAACACTTCAAAGTAGTAAAATGAAACCCATTTGTAACATATTGGCAATTACACTTATTCCTTTTTTATTATTCCTTAGATATCCTGTGCTGTACTTATGAGGCAATCCTAATGCTTTAATGTTAGTTTTGAATCACAAGTTTAAGCTGACAGCTACTAGGTTTCTTATTTTAGGTTTTTAAGTTCCTATATGTTGCTTTAACTGAAAAGCTATTTCCTTCTTTAGGTGTAATGAGTTTCTTTAAAAGTATTTTTTCTTGATTTAAAACAGTCCATCTTCTAGATCGTACCAAGTTTGTTTAAAATACAATAGAGTATTAAGTAAACTTTATATTCAGAAGTCTGATGCTCTTAATGAGGGCCCAAGAATTTTCATACATTACCTTTAATACATTTAAATGAACGAAAACTTTTTCTAGAAACAGAATGTGTAACCTAAATATTGTTGACAAAATGATGATTTTAACCATTCCCTTGAGATTCATCTTCGTATATTTAACTACAATTTAATGTAGTTTTACTATTTGGCAGCACTGAGAACTGAGGTATGGCCATAATATATTCTTCTTCTTCAATCAAAACATTCTCTACAGGAAAAAACTCTTTTGCTGACATCGAATTTTTAGAAGAAACGTCAATGCTTCCATTTCAAAAGGTAAATGGGATTTGTACTTTAAACCGCTTGTACTACTAACAAATATAGTGATCTGACCATATTTACAGTCTCAAAGCAGTGTTGGGCTTTCATCTAGAATATCTATTATACAAGAAAATACCTTCTGTGTTTAGCAGAAGAATAATTGATCTAATGAAGCACACTGCCAAGAGTGGCAGGAGTGAATATTTTATAGAAGACATGGTGGTTTTCCTCCATCACATGAGCTAATATGGGTTAGTGTTCTGCTCCTTAATAACTTGGTCATCCTCTATATCCTGATATCTTTCATAATTTATCAGAACCATTCTTAAGGTTATTCATATGGAGGGGTTGATTATTGTGGGATTAACAAATGTCAAGGATTTATAATTCTATCATTTCTTTATTTGACTTATATTTAATGGGATCAATTGTGCCTCTAGCATTTAGTTACATTTGCATGCACCTTTCTCATGTTTTAGATTTACTTTCACACCTCTCGGCCTTCCCATGTGCCATTCCTCTTGTCTGTAATGACCTTTTCCTTATTCTTTACTTGGAATATTAATTTGCCTTCAGGTTTTAGGCAAAATTTGACCTGAGAGACACCTTCTCAAACTCCCCATCCTGTACGGCAGGACTCAAAATGCTCCTCCTCTTGCTCCCAGATGATTCTTTGCTATGAGTGTACTTATTGCAATACTTTATGATTATTCTTTTACTTATGTATCCTATAGTCAGATTCTCTACAACAGTTTTATAAAACAGTTAAGATTTTCTATTTTTATTCATTTAAAAGAATTCACTCCATATTTCAGAGAGTTCTCAAAAGTACTCACAGACTTAGAATTTTGCATGGTTCTCATTTACAGTAGTTCTAAGGGGTTGCATTATTAAAGTGGTTTGTACAATGTGTCATTACACAAATATTTACTGAAGAAGTATGTGTGCCACACACTATGTTAGGTACAGAGGGGAAGTTAGGATGGCATATAAGGAGACTATGACAAACTTCTGTTTCTGGACATGACAGAGCAGCTAATATTACACTAACCCCCTCACTGAGAAAAACTCAGTGAAAAGTTACCCCCTCCCCCCAAATTATCACTCTCTTGACTGCAGACAGCAATCAAATCAACAAAGAGATTGTCTAGAGAGGAAGGATAAACAGAGAGTAGAGAGAATAGAGGCCAAGTGGGACGCAGCAGCCTAGGGTTTCCATCATTGTCACTGAAATGAAAAGACTATGATTAATGCTCAGACCCTGAAAATAGCTGTGAGTTGAGGGGGGCAAGCCTCCAGAGAGAAGAGAATTAGAAATAATTGAGTTTGAACTAAGCATGCACCTTCCCTGGAGATATTTGCCTAGCCCTAAGTGATATTTATATACATAGATACATACATCTATGTATATTATGCATGCATCTATGTACATAAATGTCTGTCCAGAAATAACTAGGGGATGGTTAAAATGTGTGAGCAGAGACATTGTCAGTCTGATGATGCCAAGGCTCCTGAAGCGGCAGTTCTGGGACTGCGGAAGTGGAGGGCTTAGTAAACATTCCACACTTTTAGTTGGGACCCCTTAGAAAAAAGGTAACCAGGAAATCTGTCCAGGCCTACCAATGAAGGAAATAAAAGAGTCAGGATAATCTATAAACATGAGGAAAAACTGGGGGCTGGTTAAAGCCAGAAGTCAATAGATGACATCGTTAAATGGCTGAAGGAAAAAAATAAAAACTGTTCAACAAGAATTCAATACCAAGAAAATATATCCTAGCACACTAAAATGAAATAAAGATATCTTCTTTAATTAAAAAAAAAAATAGAGAGAGAAATTAGTCAGAATATAAGCCCAAAGATAATGATGCATTCTTCAGGCAAAAAGGTAAAGATCCTATGAGGAACTATGGGGGAACATGATCATGGGGGAAGAAATTAACAGCTCAGAGAGTAAGTAGGTTGGTAAACAAAAATAAATATTGACTGTCAAAAATAAGAAAATTCTCTCAGCATTTAAAATATATATGAATTGAAATATTCATAAACAGTAATGGGCAGATAGAAGGGGGCAAATGGAATTTAAGCGTCATTTTCCTTAAAATTTCCTTAGGTCCTTGTTATTTTTAAACATATAAAAGTACTAATTTTGGATGTATTGTATTAATTCAAAGATATATAATGTAATCATTATAGTGAATATTTTAAATGATTAAAATTTATGATCACAATATTAATAAAGGGATAAACAGAATAATAATAAGCATTTGATTGATCTAAAAGAAGGTAAAAAGAAAGAACAAAGAACAGATGGAAAAAGAGCAAACAGAATGTATAGGGGTTGACAATCTCAAAAATATAAGTAAACCTTTAATTATAAACAAGGAAATATTCCAATTAGAAATATTAGAAAATAAACTGTCAGCCAAGAACTATATACTGTAACTACACCACATGTATACTACAACAACATATCCTGGTGACAAACTACAAATTTTAACTATAAGGATACACAGTATTCAAAGTAAGAGAAGGATGAAAAGATATACCATGTTGGCATGAACAAAAAGAATGCTAGCATAGCTGAATGAACATTGCATAAAATAAAGTGTTAGGCAAAACGTGCTATTAGAAATATTGATAAGAGCTAAATTCCAGGAGAAAAAAATCACTATACTTTTATTTACTCTATACGTAAAAAGAGAGAACTATAAGAGAAGGACAATCCTCAATGATATTACAGACTTTAAACACACTTCTGTCAGTAAATTATAAAATTATAAATTATAAAACAATCAGATGACAATATCACTAAAAAAATAGATTTGACAATATGATCGATAAGCTGAACCTTATTTTCATAATATAAAGAATTATGTGAACGACAGCAAAACATTTTATTTTCAGGTCCACGTGGAACATTCACCAAAATAGAATATATACTGCCCAAATTTAGACTGCAATAGGCCATAAATAACAAAATTTTAAATAAAATTATTTAGAATGTGCTGTCTCAGCACATTAGAGTTAAATTAAAACTTAATAATAATAATATAACTAAAATACCCACATATTTAGAAATTAAGGAATAGACTTATACACAAATCACATAAATAATATAACCTATAAGTTAAAGAGTAAATCCAAATCCAAATTTGAAACTATTGTGACTTGATATATAACAAAAATATGACATAAAATTTTTGGATGCAGCAAAAGCAATTGTTACAGGGAAATTTATAGTTAAAACACATTTATTAGAAATTTAAAAAGGCTGGAAATCAACACTTTAAGCATCCATCACAAGAAGTGGGTAAAACACCTCCCCCCAACACACGTGGGATAGCAAAAAAAGATCTAATAAAGATAAGAACATAAAACAATGATTTAGAAATCGAGCATATAAAAGAGGAACCTAACAAAACTAAAAGCTGGTTTTCTGAAAACATTAATAAAATGTCGATATCTCTAGGAAGATTGATCAAAAATTGAATCAAAGCTCAATTTACACATAATAAGAATGAAATAAAAGGAATTCTATCAGTTAGATCTTTAAAAGTTATCAGAGATAATTTATGGCAATAATTTTTTAAATTATAAGAAATAGACGAATTTCTTGAAAAACACAGATTTTCAAACTAATTCAAGAAGAATTGTAAATATAAATAGTTCCATTTTTATGAAATATTTGAATCAATAATTTACATTGCCAAAAAATTTCACTAACGAATTCTTAAAATGTAGAAGCATTAATGCCAATTTCATAGAAACTCTTTTAGAGAATAGAGAAAAGAGAATATTTCCAAGACATTCTATGAGGCTAGCATACCATTAATATTTAAACCTTACAATGACAGTACAAAAAAGAAAACTATGAGGCTAGCATGTCATTAATTCTAAAACCTTACAAAGACTGTACAAGAAAGGAAACTTGTACTAAATATCTGACATTAAATAAATCCAAATATTTTTAAACAAAAATAACAAATTGAATTCAGCAATACATAAAATCATAATACATAATCACTAAGCTTACTTTATTACAAAGTTGAATTAATGTTAAAAATAAATCAAACTCGGATGTCTATAGCAGTTTTATTCATAACTGCCAAAACTCAGAAGCAGCTAAAATGTAAGTGAATGGATAAATAAAGTGTAGTATATCCAGACAATGGAATACTATTCAGCAATGAAAAATAAATGTGCTATCAGGCCATGAAAAGTCATGGAAGAATCTTAAATGCATATTACTAGGTAAAAGAAGCCAATCTGAAAAGGCCACATACTGTATAATTCCAACTACATGACATTCTGGAAAAGGCAAAACTAGAGAGAGAGTAAAAGGTTCATTGGTAGCCAGGGGATGGAGAGAGGAACAAATGAATAGGTCGAGCACAGAGGATTTTTAAGGCAGCAAAACTATTCTGTATCATAATAGAATGGCGGATACATGCCATCATATGTTTGTCAAAACCTATAGAACGTACAACACCAAGAATGAGCCCTAATGTAAACTATGGACTTTGAGTGTTAATGATGCATCAGTGTAGGTTCATCAATTGTAATAAATGTACCACTCTGGTGTGGAATATTGATACTAGGATTGGCTGTGTATGTTTGGGGACAGTGGGTATAAGAGAATTCTCTGTACTTTCTGCTCAATTTTGTGGGAACCTAAAATTTGATGATGCCTATCATCAAATCTAACAAAACCCATGCAAGATCTCCACAAAGAGAGATATGCAACAATATTTACAGAAAAATTTAAAAATATAAGCAAATGGAGAGACAGATCATGTACATAGAATAGAGAACTCAATACTTTAAATATGTCGATTTTCCCCAAATTGATCTATAGATTCAATACAATACTGATTTAAATTAATTACAGCAGTGTGTATGTGTGTGTGTATTGACAAACTGATTGTAAATTATATATGAAAATGTAATGATCAGAAATAGAAAAGACATTCTTAAAGAGGAACAAAGCTGGGGGACTTGCATTATCAAATATGAAGACTTATTATAAAGATATATTTCTCACCATTATTTGCAAAATATTTGTTTAGAACTATGGTGATATGAATGGTTAAAGCAGCATACTTTTTTTTTTTTTTTTTGTGGGGAAGACCAGCCCTGAGCTAACATCTGTTGCCAATCCTCCCCTTTTTGCTGAGGGAGACTGGCCCTGGGCTAACCTCGTGCCCATCTTCCTCCACTTTATATGGGACGCCGCCAAGGCATGGCTGACAAGCAGTGCGTCCGCGGGCGCCCGGATCCGAACCCGCGAACCCCGGGCTGCCAAGCACGGACTAAACCGCTGCGCCACCGGGCGGCCCCAAAGCAGCATACTTTTTTATTAACAGTTTTGGAGCATCTGCATAGGTCAAAGGGATAATTAATTAAAAAGTGAAGGGAATGTTTATCATATACTTCTACAACAAAACCAAAATATATCCTTTCCTTCTTCTCTTAGAAATTCCAGAAGTTCTACTCCTAAAGTTTTTTCTTTTTTTGAGGTTTTTATTTATATTAGAAGACATTTCTAAGTGTAACACTTCCTATTCTCGGTCACCTGTCTGTCTGTCTTCCTGTCATGCACAGAGGAAGAATAAGAAGAGGCTGTTTTAAGGTTGGATGGTAAGATTCCTTTAACTTAAACTCTGATTTCATGCTATATCCTAAATTGTACATGAGGCATATTTTAATAAGGGGGGAGGGTCGCACTAGCATGATGCTGATCTTATCTGTCTTCATTTGTAGACTTCTAGGGAAATGGGGCTCCGTGTGGCAGATAGCTTTGTTTCCCTGCATCCCACCCCCAGCTCAGCCCATTTTCAGCATGCCAACTCAAGTGCGATATACACTTTTCAGCTTTCTGCCCTGGGTTCTTTACTGAAACCATAGACAAATGCAGTTGGGAAGTAAGCTGAGTTAACGCCTCTCCTCCCTACCAACAAGAACCATTGGAAGATAGGAGTTCACTGATAAATGTCCCATTCACCTTCCTTTGAACAGACAATTCTGGGAAGCAACTATGGTTCTCAGATGTCCTGGAAGAATTGAATTCTTAAAATCTGCATGAGAAAAGTCAGGTGCTGGCCTCTTTTCCTCCTCTCCTGTCTCTTTCTGATTTTCTGATTTTTCTTTCCCTCACTCCTATTCACCCCCAACATACATACTACCTGTGCCTTAGTCCTGTTTCATGCTGTGCTTTTGAGATAACATAAAATAAAAACTGTGCTTTGGAACAAAGCAAGATGTGGCCTTTGATTTAATATGTAAAAGGCAGAGGGAAGTTGAAAGTCAGAGGTTTATATTTTAGGACAGTATAGAAATAATTATGGCACTATACCCAGGAAAGGAAGCACACCCACCCTTTTTTCTTCAAAATGTTAATGAAAATATAGGTCATACCATTTGCCATTTTGCAGATAATGAAATGCAAGTTGGAGAGTAGAATTCTTTCAGACATGGATGTAGAATTCAAAAATCCTTAATCCTCATCTGGTCTGACAGAAACGCTTCTTTTCTGTGAACCACTTTGTTTAAACCTCTGATAAATGCTGCCCTTTAATTGGAAGATAAAACAATAATTTTACAACAGAACTCAACGTTTTAGTTCCATTTACAATAAATGTCACAGTCTGAAACTCACTGTGATTTGTTGGCAGTCCTCAAGTTTTAGGAACATTGAATAAGTTCCTTCCATTTATTTCTTTCTTCTATTCCACTATAACATTGCTATGCAATTTACGTGCATAGACCAATGAGTTTAAAAAGCAAATCTTCTAAGTGAACAAATAAAAATTTCCCACAAGTATTTTTCAATATGTTACTACCACAAGCACTTACTTATGTATTACTTTTGTTTTATTCCTGTTACATAAAGCAGAAATTATATAGAGATCACCGGACCTTCATTTATATTTTCCTCCAAATTACAATATTTAGAGAGTCTTAGAAACTTTTATTGTCCTGCCTACCTGATGTGCTCATAGTAATCATTTTATTATAGTGTTTCCTGAGCTACTGCTGCTTTAGGTGTTAATAGCCATATTATTTAATCAATGACATCAAACTGTGGTGTTGAGGATATAACTGTATTTCTTAATAAACTGATAGCTTATAGTGCCATGCTAAGTAAAACAAAGAGCAATTTATGCCTGTTGTTACCACATATTTTTACTGCTCATTTTCTCTTAAAGTCTTTTCTGTTAAATCAATGGCAGGAGAACATTCCATACTAATTTTTGTTTTTAGTCTTTACTTTAAATTACATTAATGATGTCTCCTGGTTGCCCTGTTGAGTCTCCTGAAATGGAAATTTGACAGCTAAGTGTAACATATAGTTCATTCAGTTTGAAAGTAGAGTGAATATCTGTATATTTATAGTAGTACAATAATGGAGTCATTCTGATAATTGCTAAGGTGTTTTGAGCCAAAAGTATTTAAAATATTCGGAAAGGTTGAAAATATACTGGCATAAATTGTTCTTTTTCTTTTAAGGATGGGGAAATTCTCCACCAAAATGAGCCTTGGATATGACTGCAAAGTAAGTCAGATGAGTAAAGGTTTCTGGAGATGAGCAATTTCCTCCTGCAAGGTAAATGTAAATGTTTCAGGGGGGCAGGGTATTATGTACAAAGGGAGAAAAGATGATTAACTAAATTACCTGCTGTCCTGGATAAATTAATTTGTTTCACCGGGAAAGCTATTTATTCTCAGAATATTTTACTGATTCAGATTCAGATTCATGATAGGGTCAAATGCATATCTTCCTGCTCATGGGTCAACCCTACATTAAAGTATTTATGAAGGATAAAAGTAAACTGGTCATTTATTTCTCAAGTTCTTTTGAAAGAAGCAAGTAGATTAAACTGAGAACATGGAAGAGTTTAGGCTTCGGATAGAAAATTTCACATACTTGTTAATAACTAAGAGTGTAATTTTAATCAAAAGCTTTATTCAATTTAATGGCATTTCCAATTTCTGGTATTTTAGTGGCTGACACTAAAAATAAACATATAATATCTGTGTCTCCATAACCACAAATAATGAGGTTTATAGTTCTATTATTGTCATTATTATTATTATATAATATATTGAGTTGTATGGTGTGATATCTATTTAAACATGGGAAATAATTAAGCATAGAGATGGGTCTAGGTGGGGCAACCTGTCCATGTGGACTGCAGTCACTATTCAGCCCAACACTTGACATCATCTAGATGGAAACAGGAATAAACTGCGGCAGCCAGTGGGCTGAACTCAGCTATTTGGCTAGTGATCACTCATGAGCCCCGGTCATTAACCCTTTGCACTGACAATTGGGCTCTTCTAAAGAGATTGACCCTATGGCTTTGACATTGGAAGCCAAGGGGTGGATGATCATGAATAAGCCCTTATGGGGTCAGGATATATGGAAAGACATTTGGGTTCACCTGCAAGAGCCTGAGGCAGTCCTCACAATTCTCTACCTGCTGGCTCATAAGGTGTTAACACCCCCTGGGAATCAAGAAGCTGATGCCCTAGCCCAGGTATGAGCCCTAGCAACTGAACCTTCAGTAGATACAGCAGATTGGGTGCATAGGAAGAGCAGTCACCACAGTCCCCAGGTGGGATGGCATATTGCTGAAAATGCTGGATTTCTCTTGAAACACAGTGACTTGGTTAATGCAGTAACAGCATGCTCTTCTTGCTCTAAACAACACCCAAAGGAATTCTAAAGGAGTCTGGGGTCATCCACTGGAGTTCCTAACTGGTGAGGGGTTGGCAAATTGATCATATTGGCTCTCTCCCTCTGAGTGATGGTTCTAAATATGCCTTGGTTTGTGTGGACACCGCTTCTGGCCTAACCCAAGTTTTCCCCTATTGATACACAAACAAGGCTGCCTCCGTTATGGGATTAGAGAAGCTGAGTGCCATGTATGGATAACCTCGTCAAATAGACAGTGATCAGAGGTGACATTTCAAAGGTCATGATGTTGAAGACTGGGCAAAAGAACATGACATTGACGGAGGTTCCATCTCCCTTATAACTCACAAGCAGCAGGAGTGGTAGAAAGGAAAATTGGAATATTAAAGAAGCAGATTAAATTACTACCCAGTAAAACCACCTTGGTCAGTTGGAGTAACATACTATCCCAGGCTTTAAAACATGTGAATGATCAACCAGTAGGGCCCATTACCCCATATGCCAGACCTGCCCATAAAGGTATGGAAGTCAAAGAAGACAGCCATTGCCCCGACTCTCACCATGGATTAATGTGTCATGCTGCTGAGAACACAAGATCCATCACACCTGGGAAAGGAGTTATCTACCGGAATTTGCAATGGAACATCCCACGGATGGGTGAGTTACTTTGCACCCCTGGGTGAGGGGTACTAAATCTCCACTGGGATCCCATTGTCCTGCTGCAAGCCAGACCAGTGTGGAAATGCACTATATCTGGAATGGAACACAAACCATTGAAAGAGGGGAGAAGTCAGGGGTCCTGGTCCAACATATCCCTCCCCCAGTCCATCTCCTCACACTTGGCAGTGCTTCCTCCCCAGTCAACATGTGTGGTATAAAAAGCAGGTCAAGTTCCTAAAGCTGCAGCCACGTTAACATCTAAGGATCAGGCCACAAGTGTAATTCTTACAGAAGAAGAAGACTTTCCCACATAAGTTCCTACTAAATATCTGTCTTTTCAAACTTAGACTTCTGCTGCTCCTGTGGTGTCCAGTCACAGACGGGCATCTGATGGAAAACACTTTCTACAGTGGGCCCACTTGTACACCTGGCAAAGGAATCAACCTGACTGTTGGGTATGTGGGCAGCTGCTGCTCTCATGGTGGGTATTACCACTCCAAGGAGGGGACTGGAAGGCACTAAAGCAGTACATTAAGGAAGAAGAAGCTATGTCTAGTATTCTTAATTTATCTGATAGTATCAATGCCGATCTAGAAACCCGGCCTGTGGCACACACTATCAAAAATATTGGGCATGGGTATTCTTTTTTTCTATCAATCAAATCACATGGGCAGCTCATCAGATAGCTGACCACATGGGTCGTAAAAACACCACCATCAGAGTCATGGGTGGCTACACTCAGATTTGGGATGGGTTCATGTGGCTCACCTCACGTTGTGGACATTTAAGCACTGAGGCACCCCTATGTTGGGAACAGAAAAATCATTCTGAACACAACCAACTCAATTGTACCTGGGCTATGGGCTAGATACTGCTGAAACCATGTAGTCTCCCACACTAAAGGACAGCAACTGGTTTGGCACTAACTGGTTGTGTGGCCCAGGTATTCATTAAGTAGCCCCTAATGGGACCCAAGAGTTGTATGGCACAAACCTTTGGCCGTAGCTTCCACCTGGATGATTGGGCCACTGTAACCTTGAGTTTCCCTGGGCACAGGGGAGAATCCACCCCACAGTAATGAAAGTTGCCAACCTCCCTTTCCTCAAGGCCAGATGGGCACATTCTGTTATCCACTGGTACAATCATTTGGCCAAAGTCTTTATTCTGTCCATTCACATGTAGAGATCAGTTGTTTTAACCTTTGTATCCCTGAACTTCACAAGGCAAATAGAAGTTACAAATTGGTACAGCCCAGGTGGCCTTATGTGGGGGCTCACACTGAAGTTTGGTTAATTACGGGCCCTTTGAAGTCTTGTTACAGGAAAACTGATATCCAGAGAATGTCAAGAAGCTGAAGCTTCCCCAACTCCTTGGATTCCTGGCACCAAGATCCACCGTTCATCACAGAGGCTGACACCTGCAGTTTTTCTGTCTCTGCCAAACACAGGCTGATGAGAGGATGCGAAACTGCAAAGCCACAGCTCCCTCTCCCCATCTAAAACCTTGTAAACTTTGTAACTGTTAATTGGTGGCAGTTTCCTTCTTTTCCCTGGGGCCTGATTTTGAGTGGCTCGGGAAGATTGATCAATGGACCCCTAAACCTCCTGCTGTACATAGGGATAACAGCTGGCCTGGTGCCAGAGTGTCTGGGACCCTCACAATAGCCCCCCACCACCAGATGGTTACAGTCACATAGAAAGCACATTCCTTCCCATAGGTTGTCCTTTAAAAACCCCAACTCCTAACACCACTGGAGGATGGCGGGTTTTGTGGGACAAGCCCACCGCAGGCTAATTTTGCTAGCAAAATTAAACTTTTTTTCTTCCTCAACCCTTTGTCATTGTGTTCATTGATTCAGGTATGGTGAAAGGTCCCAGTTTTCTGGCAACACTGTGACATCTGTCTCCGGTGCAGCCAGATAGACACCAAACGAACCACCTCCATGCTAATAAAACCACTTGCTGACCATCCAGGGCACACCGGGGAAAAGGGGCATGTAAGATTGTCAGAGCCAGTCAGGAGGAGTGGAGTGTTGGAGGATGTCATCTGGAGGATGTGACCGAAGGACGACCTGTGAGCTAAACTCAGGCAGCTGGAGCTCCTCACGCCCTCTCCTGTCCTTGGAATGTACATCCCACCCACTTTTCCCACATTAGGAGCCACTGCAAGGATCCAGCCTTAAGAGAGTAACATGTTATTGACACCATCTGGTATCATACACGTGACTGAATCCTGTTAAAGCCTCTATATAAACTCTTTAAGATTCTAGTGTTTAGTTGTGGAGACATACTCATCTTCAGGACACTGAAGACAAGACTCACATGTAAATTTCCTTGTATATTAAAGCTGCCACCTACCAAGCTGGAGTCAATTTCTCTGATCTCTCCTTGTTCTCCATGTATTGGGGCCAGTTTCTGATTTCACTTGGGGAACTCCTGAGGTTGTGAACCAAAAGGCAAGGAGAAGACAGGCTGGGATGCACTGAGCATCAGCAGAGGCTCAAAGAAGAGCAGAATCAGGCTTGAGGAGCTGCAAATGCGACCACTCTTCCCAGAGAAAGCCGGATCTCACGGGATCTCCAGGTCCTATGGTGGTGCAGAGGGGAGTCCTAGGATGAGAAACGTCTGTGTGCCCTGGGTGTGGGAAGGCCCTCATGCCAGATTTGTCAGTAAGGATTCTGGCTCCTACCACCTAACATGCAAAGCCCAATACCCGTGGACACCTTGAACCTCACTTCCTCAGAGTCATGGTGCAGTGGCACCCCCTCCAAGGCCTAGCCGGGTACAGGGAACCGGCTCTGGCAAAGGCTGTGGGGGAGAGACCACCAGAGGCCAGAACCCCAGGTCACAAATCTATAGCCTCCAGGAGCCGAAGGGGCCCCAGGCAGCAAAGCTGTCTTAAAGAGCAGAAGCCTTGGGGCACCAATCTGATGTCTTCCAGGGTCCAAGCCTGCGGCAACCCAAACATGCTGCCTTCCATTGCGTGTCCTTAGGTCAGTTGTTCCTCCTGGCTGCTTCCAAGTGTCTAAAATTCATCCCAGGAGACCACTGCTGCCTGTTCCTAAAGCCTTGCTGCTAAAGAGCAACCTTAATTCATTTCTGTCTCTTTCTGACCCATCCCATCCATCTATTTATATCTATCTATCTATATAACTCTTTCTTTGTATCTATCTGTATCTATCTATACCTATCTATAGATCTATGTTATCTGTAGATGGAAGGATAGACAGATAGAGACATACAGATATATCCATAGATGCATAGACAGGCAGATAGAGAGACAAGTATATAGATGGAGATAGAGATATAGATAGGCATAGAGGAGAGATTTATCTTAAGGAATTAGCTCACGTGATTACAGAGGATGGCAAGTCCTAAATCTGAGGGATAAACCAACATGTTGGAGATCAGGGAAAGAAGAGATGTTGCAGCTTGAGTCTGAAGACAAGTCTAAAGATAGACTTCACTTTTCTTTTGGGAACCTCAGTCTGTTTTCTCTTAAGGCCTTCAACTGATTAGATGAGGCCCATCCACATTATGGAGGTTAGTGGAGGGTTTACTCAAAGTCTATTGATTTAAATGTTAGTCTCATCTAAAAAATACCTTTATGGAAACATCCAGACTGGTGTTGAACCAAATTCTCCATACTATGGGCTAGCAATGTTGACACATAAAATTAACAATCGCAGTCACCTATAATCGGACATAGAGTGCTTGTCTATATATCTGTGTTTTCAATTTTGCTGTCCACATTGCTTCACTTTATCAATTTAATTTCCCTCCCTCCAGCTATGTCTGTTCATTTTTTCACAGATTTTAAGAGAATTCTCTCATCTAATGCAACCTTAGTATATCTGTTCTGTATCTGCCAGTTTTCATTAAAATTGGCTTTCCTTTGTGCTACTTCTCTTTGACTTTTAGAGCTTTAACCTTTTTTCCCTTCTGCATATTTTTTTACTTGCTTGTGCCATTTAGAGGCCTTGTCGTGGCTCACCTGGCTTCTGGATGAAGAAAGCCTGTCAGTTCAGTGCTACTCAATAAAAGGCTCTTTCATTTTACAGATTACAATGTTGTATTTGCAGAAGTATCAGAATTCATATATTCCCAAATCCAACATTGTCTGTATAATTTTTAATGATCACATTTCTTGTGGTTATATACTTCAATAGCACCAATTTTTTCATTGATGATGAAAAAAATATAAATAAAAAAATCTAAAATGAAATCCACTTAGCATGCATTTTTCCTCAAGCATTGGCTTCATTAGGTGTAAAACTTTTAAATATGCTCTTCCATAAGTCACCAAATTAGTAAGTTGCTACTTGCTACTAGGAGCCTGACTAGAGCTTCGTGATATTGGAGACAAATGTACCTAATACCCAATACAGTGTCTGGCACATAGTAGGTAGGCAATAAATAACAGTTAAATAAATATCAGTTAAGTGGGGTTGCTAGATTGACTTGTCAAAATGCTTAGCCTTATGGGAGGTATCACGTGGTTTAAATGAAATACAAAATCTGGGTTATGCCCACAGCAATTTTTAAATCACAGGGAAGACTTCAATCTTTAATACATAAAACACTAATAAGCATAGTGCGTCTCATTACTTAAAGATACTGTAAATCTCTATGTTATACTATTCAAAATAAGGCAATACATTATGGTGAGCTTTTGTAAAACAAAGAGCCAGTGTTTTCAAAAGATATATAGAATAGTTGATTAAAATCTTCTAAGGCTATGGGGTCCTCTAAGAATTGGTATCTGTGATGCCCTGTTTGGCAGATTGCAAAGAAAATGTGGCAGAGATAGACAGTGCAGAACTGGGTCCAAGGGTGGTCTCTAGGCGAAATAGGACAGTGGGAATTATGGAAAGGGCACTGTGATAGCTTTATAAATACTGATCAGATATCACAGAAAACCTAACAAAACGTGTGGCCACAGGAACATGTTTATAAGAAGTTCCTTTAACCTGCAAAACAAAATAAAACAAAACCAGTGTGTGAAAGAGAGAGAGCAGAAGCTTGAAAATATTTTTCAGAAATGTACAACTTCGTGTGCTTAAATTGAGGAGAGCCACCTGACACAAATTATCTTCTAAGAATAGTGCACCCAAATAATCCATGTATAAAATTAATATTAAATGCCAATTCTCAGGGTTAAAAAATTTGCTGGCTTTGCACAGTACATAATTTGAGCTAATTTGCTTCTCTGACTAACATCTATAACAAAATTTCTATGGTATAGTCATCAGTGACTTATTGGCAATATAAAATAATTGAAATTATCAACAGATAAAATTAAAGGAGAAGGTTTAAATGATAGAATTATAGTACATGCCAGCAATTTCTCAAAGTGAATTACCCAAATATAATTGCACATCTCTGCTGTGTTCTAAAGTTCAATAGCCTGAAATGTTATTGAATTATGCATGCATTAATGAGACAGTGCATACCAAAAGGGGGAAAATAACAGAAATGGTTTAAAATCTATATAAGCTAGAAATCTATTAATGGTGTCTACGAATTATATGCTCCATATTCTGTTACATTCACTTCCAGATGCATCAACCAAAAAGTCTGAGGATGACGTAGATTATCCTTTTATATATTATCATATTAATCTCATCAACAAAATCTTAAGACCTAAACCTAATGCTTTTTACATTACTTTACTTCAAAATAATTGACTTTTTATGTATCTGCCATCAATAGAGCTTTGTATTTTAATAAATAAATTTGAATTTTTTGAGACAGTCTTTCACACAGATAGATGACACCATTTGGAGAACATTTACTAACCTATTGCCTTTTTGAAGGGTTATGTTTCTATAAAGGAGATGGAGTGTAGATAGTATTAAATGATGTTTATGGTCTCTCTTTTTGCAGTTCTAATGAAACAAGTATTGCTTAGTTGTGAGTCATTTCCATTGGCAAACTTACCAATTTAATATGTTTACTGCTTAGAAAGATATAGTGACTTGTCTTAAATAATACTGATCAAGGCATTTAATGTCAGGTGTTAAAATCTAGCATATTTTAAAGAAGAAATTATCTTCAATGTGTTCATAGAATTGGGGTATAACAGAAGACATACTATAAAATGTGAAGAGACATATGAAAAAAAATAACAAATGAAATTCAAAACTAGTCCAATTCTAAGAGATTAGACATCCGTAATTTTCTCATGAGTGCAGGTTTTTCCCTCAACTCTTAGACATGAGACTGTAGTTCCAATGGCCTGAGAAGGCACGTGGGCACCTAGAACTGTCTGCAAACTGAATAAACAGCTAAGATGAATATGCATTCATACAAACATGTTTGTGTTTAAACATTCTCAATTCCTTATAAAATGTAAATCCAACCAGTATTCTTTTGGATTTATGATACTTTTAACTCGATCAGTGTATACAAAAGTACAGCTGCTAGTTAAGATCTGCAAAATAAAGGAGAAAATATTATTTTGGACTGGGATACTTGGGCAAACCCGGGGGAGGATACAGGTTACAGAATATAACTCTGATCTGGGATATAATGGTTCATGTTTGGAAATAGAGCTGATGGTTAAAGCATGTATTTTAATGCATGAGAAAATTCTCTTACCCGACAACAAATTTTAAACATTTAAAAAATTTTTGTGGATGTAATATACGCTCGTTTTTTTAAAAATATATGTCTCTAAGTCTTATAAGGAAAACTTTGACTCAAGTGAGTAAAACTGTCTCTTCTCTGTCTTCAGGCGCTTTCAAATCAGCCATCCTCAACCCGTACGGTAATTTTTCGGAGATGTTATCTCTATATTTCTAGATTACCTGTTTGAGATGCTATTTTGTGATTTATGTGTTTTATACATAATCTTATGAGAGCTGCAAGGTCGAAAAAAAATCTTCCCGCCAGCATTTTCACAATTAAATTACAATATTTGGTTAAATAGGTAATCTTTACAGTATGTCTGTGGAAACACTTATTAATACTGAGTCTAAATAACTTAAAACAATTACTCTTTTCTTTTTCATCTCTTTAGTTTTCTTTGTTTAACTATTGTCTCATTATTTTCCTGACATGATTTTCTAGGTACTTATCATTAATTTTATACAAGTACACAATTCTGCCACTTGCATTTCAACATGTATTTAAATGTTTAAACACTCAGGTCTATTAGTTTTCCCCGTAAAGACCTCTACCTGGAATCCACAGCCCTCCAACTGCTATTTGGATTGCATGCTCTTTGGCCTGTAATGTGGAAATCCAACTGTGTGTTCGTTATAGAATCATTTTAGGATTTCCAATCACATATCTCCCGCATAGATCCACTGTCATATAGATCCCTCAGTTTTACATTTTTTGATTTACATTCTACTTTGCTGGAGCACTTCTTTCATTAGCTTCATTAGCTTCTTAAAAAGGAGTAGAAATTTATAAGCTACAAATTAAAAATATAAGCATGCATATAAGAGCACATACAGACATTATCATAAAGCATCATAAGGAAGGGGGGAAGAATGTGCACAGTAAGCTAATCACTCCTTATTGTTAAATTCACCAAAAATGCTTTTCACATAGTTTTTGAACATTTTTAGAGTGTATATTAATTTCTATAGATATAATACATTTAATATTATCTAGAAATAGTATAATGATTACCACTTTAAAGATAACTTGAAATATCTTACTATCAAAACAGCCAAACATTTTGTTACGTTGTTTGTTGTGATATTATAATAGATTACATATAACTAGCTTGATCCTATTTCATATTATTAAAATTCATCTTGGCAAAATCTTTGCTTACTATTTGCTAAAAAAAATGATGTGACTTTTTAAAGGACTCTTTGAGGCTTGTTTTCTTCATCTGTAACATAATAGAGGGAATGCATAATTTCTAGGGTTGTATATATTTATTTTATTAAATAAACATATGTTGAATTATTTTACATTAGGTTGAAATTGCTGAAATCACATTAGATCATCCTCTATCCAAAATACGTAATCAATTTTTAAGTATGAAATGTAGTTTATCAGGAAGGAATTTATTGTTTTAGAAAGCAAATAATAAAACCCACATTTGAGATATGTAATGACTACATAAAATAACTACTCTCAAGAAAATTATAATTCCTAAATTTCTTCTGTTTGATTTACTTATCTGAAAATAAACTTGTTTTATTTAATAGGAAATAGTATTTCATTGAATTCACAAAACTGTAGCTAGAGAATAAATATCCTTTAGAAATTGGCTAGCATGTTGGTGGGGACAACCAGATAATCTGTTTTAATATAATTCTATTCCATATTCACTCATTGCCTTCATTTTCTCCCCTTCATAAGATGAAATTCAAAGGATATGAAATTGTTGATGTTTTAAGATGTGGTGTTTTTCCTTCCCTCAATTTGATTTATAGAATAGCTCTGTTTCAGCAAAAGTAATTCTAATAGATTTATGTGTCATTTCTACTTATCTGGCTTGATAATGTTCAACTTAGACAATTATGCCATGCATGGTAAGTGAATCAACTATATTTTTCTGAATAACAGAGCAAAATTTATTTTAAAAACCCTGTAATTCATCATAGATACATTATGGATGTGTATAAGTACAAGTTTATATGGATCCCCATCTTCATGGTCAGGAAATCATGACTCATCTTAGTTTTTGTTCAACAATCTGAAATTTTATGTGCTTTCTATATTGTTATTGTTCACCTTGATGCTCTTATAATTAATTCTAGAAACAACAAACCCAGCAAGAAAAACATGCTTTGAGAGTCTCAGGGCACTTCCATGACTGGACTGGAAATAAGATTCAAAAGAAATTTGCTTGTGAATCATAGTAAGCATTTAAACAGTTAAAAATAAATTTTAGCAAATGGCATTAAGTCTGTTGTGCTTTTACTGCTATACAAGAGAGAGATTTTAAAGCAATAGAATTCAAATGAATAGTTGTCAATTAATTTAAGTAATATGAGTACATAAAAATGGTTGGAAATGAAAACCAAGGATCTTATAACAAGAAGACCAAACTAATCCTATGGGCCTCCATAAGAGAGAATATTTTGGGGAGACAAAGCATAATTAAAGACCAAAGGTACAAAGGAGATTATAGAGTCAAGAAGCTAAGAAAATTCCATGGGTCAACAGAATGGTAAACATAGTGCACTGAGAGTTAAGAGATGTGGCTAGAGAGAAAAATAGGGACTGGATCATACTAACCTTGAGGTCTGTTTGCAGGATGACAGAGCTTGTTCTAAGAACAATAGAATATCTTTCTTTATTTTGATCATTTCTTTTGAATAGAGTAAGAGATATTTGTTAGATACACAATGTCAAGTCTTCTCTATCATATTTCTATATTGTTTCACTTATATCTTTGATTGATACTTTCTGTGTCCTTTCTTATCTTCGTTGAGGGTATATTATTTCCTGGTCTTTTTTGGATGTTTTAGCAAAAACTGAAATCTCATTAGTCAGCTGTTAGAATGAGAATTGCAGAACCAGAAATTTTCTCAGTCCGTTCATGCTATTATAGCCATGTGTTTACTCGAACACGAATTCAGCTGAAATTTAGAATAAAGGATACCAGAAGTATCTAAACATTTTTAATTAGTGATAACTACCACAAATTTTGGTATTCCAAAGTAAAATGACTTCCCATTTGGAATTTTGTAGCTAAAAAGATTAGTCAGTCATTATAGTAAATAACAACATTTTTTATATTGAAGGGCACAGCAATTTTAGTTTTCAAGAATCTTTTTCTTTCTTTCTTTCTTTATTTTTTTGTGAAGAAGATTAGCCCTGAGCTAATATCTGTTGCCAATCCTCCTTTTTTTGCTGAGGAAGACTGGCCCTGGGCTAACATCCACGTCCATCTTCCTCTACTTTATATGGGACTCCGCCACAGCGTGGCTGGACAAGTAGTGCGTTGGTCTTCACCCAGGATCCGGACCTGTGAACCCCGGGCTGCCAGAAGCAGAACGCAGGAGCTTAACCGCCACACCACTGGGCCAGCCCCTCTCAAGAATCATTTTTGAGAAAGCAATAATATTCTTCACCAAAAGAAGAAAACAAATAGTAAGAAGTGAGTAAGATCTGTGGGCATAGAATGCAACCACTCTAACATAAAGAGATACAATTTGTCACTAAGAAGAAACATAGAACTGGTGAGTTATTTACTGTGTTTTTTCTCTAGAGAGAGGTGTTCCATTTTCCAACTTAACAAAAATTTTCAGATTAATGAGTGTTATATGCAAGAAAAATAATTCTAAAAGAACAAGTAAATTGTTAATTCTGAGTAAAAAAGAACATTTTTAAGTTAGGAAATATATTCATAAATGACTTACTAACAATATTTGTATAATAATGAGAAAAATATGGAATATTGTTTCAAATAAAGTTTCTCATATTAGGATATTGGAAGGATAGAAGAGGATAGGATCTGTGGTGGTTTGGGGAGGTGATATTGTAAATCTAAATTTTGTTCTTCTATAAGGTCTAGGCACTAGATAACATTAAAAAGTGAAGAATCAAAAGACAACATAATAGTACATTAAATAGATAAGAGCAAGTAAGTATTATAAGAAAAACTTGAGTTAAAACATTTTGGATCTGATAGTTTATGGATAAATATGTATATGGACAAAACTGTTTCTGTAAAAAGCAATGTATTGTTTTTTGAGCAGTATTCACTTAAGCATTTGATATTTAAATTTCAAAGGTTTACTATACATCCGTTTTTATATGTTCAAGAAGTAAAGGAAGTTACTACCTCTACCTATTTATAAAATAATAGAGAAAACTTTCATGACTATTTTCCAGGCTATATTAATTTTTGTTACTAGAACAACCAAATGAGAGAAGAAGAAAATTTTCATGCCTTGAAGGTGTCATTTAATTGATTCTATGATTTTTTAAGGGAAAAATTGGATTAGAATGAGCCTTGCTGGGGTTTTTTATGGATTGTTAATGTAATATATTTAAGCACACTCTCATGTATACATATACGTGTGTACGTATATGTATATTCTATTTTGAATATATAGTAGTAGAAATTGGCTGCTAAAAGGGTTATTGAAAATTTGTTTTTCTATCTCTTTGCACCAATTACCTTCATACATTAGGTGGGAATTAGTTTGATTAGTTTGATGAAATGTTCTGATTGAGACACCTCAGATATAAATCAAAATTGACTTAATTTAATTTCCATTCGGGATTTGATTAGAATCGTATTGCAGCTAAACTTATGCAGATGGGCTAGAATTGACAATGTTTTTTTATTACTTGAATTTCATTTTTGGGAAGCCTAATCACTAAAAAGTATTAAGTGACGTTTAAAGACCATAATTTCCATATACCTATGATTTAACTCCTTGATTTACTAGGCGAATATTTCCTAATGCTCTCATTTTTTTAAAGTTTGATCTTTTAGCATTATAGCTGTATATCCAGTGTTCTAAGCAACTGTAATTTTTTTGTTTCATAATTCTTAAAGCCTGTAGCTTCTAACGCAAAATATTAAAATACTCCTGAGGAACTTAAAATAGAAATATGATCACTAAAGGAAATTACTCATATAAGCATCAGATTCTTGTGGGAACTCTCCCCATAAACTGTAGGGTAACATGTTGGTGGATGCTCTCATATGTTAACTAGAAGCTTCTGTCAGAAATCTACCTTTATTATTTTCCTGTGGCTGCTGTAATGATAACCTCACATCTGGTGGCTGAAAACAGTACAAATTTATTTTCTCGTGGTTCTGGAGTCCAGAGTCTGAAATCGGTATCACTGGGTGGAAATCAACATGCTAGCAGGGCCTTGCTCCCTTCAGAGGCTATACCGGAGAATTCTTCCTTGCCTCTTCCAGCTCTTGGTGTCTCCTGGAATTCCTTGGCTTGTGGCTGCATCACTCTAATTGTTAAGGCCAGTATCTTCAAACCTCTCCCTGCTCCATCTTCACATTAACTTCTCCTCTGTGTGTGTAAACTCTCCCTCAGCCTCTCTTTTATAAACCTATATTGATTGCATTTAGGGCCCACCAAGATAATCCAGGACACCTCTCCACTCAAAATCCCAACTTAATCATATTTTCAAAGACCCCCTTTTGTTCTGTATAAGTTAACAGTTACCGTTTCCAGGATTACAATGTGCATCTCTCTTACGGGGCATTTTTCAGCCCACCTTACTATCACTTAGCTTGTCAGGACTACTGAATTCTTCTGATTTCTCTAGAAAATGTGGAAAGTCACTCAAAGTTACAGCAGTTTTGACGTTGCATATTTTGTCTCCCTGTTGACCAGAGCTATTCTGCCTTGATAACATTGAATCTTGCTACTCAACATGTAGACTCTAGAATAGACCAGTAGCATCAACATCATGGGTCACATTTTTAGAAATGTGGAATTGGGTAGATCCATCCCAGACCTACCACATCAGAACCTGCATATTAACAGGATGGCTCATACGTGCAAGTTGTTCATATGCACATTGGAGTTTGAGAAATACTGTGTGTGTCTGAGTGTGTGGATCTCTCCAGATTTTGTCTAAGAAAAAAAATCACAAACTTTTTAAAGAGTTAGAGGTGATATGACTTACAGAAAGACAGATATGAATGACTCAAGATTACATTTTCCTGTCTCAATAATCTTCAGAAACATGGAGTCATTGATAATCATTGGTAATTATTTTAAATGCAAATAGTCTTAACTCCCATTTCAGAAGAAGTAACTTCCTTAGACATGTAGCTTAAATAATGAAAATGAATTTTTTTATATATTTCAGATAACTCTTTGTCCTTCATATTCTATTATGAAATTTTTATCATGAGTAGTTTTTCTTCAGGATGTGGTATATTAGTTTGTATTAGCATAACAAAATGTATTTTATGTTGGCCAAAGTAGAGGTAAGCTGCAAAATGTTTAGGACATCAAAGGTCTTTGCTCAGGGGTACTATGTATTCACACTATTCTTCTCATTTATGCAGATTATCCTTAAGACAGTTTGTGTGGCACAACAATTATCAATAAAGTATCAGTTTAAGCATTTGCCACCTACAAATCACATTACTAATTTTACTTAGATGAAAAAATTACAAAGACCTGTAAAATATAGTCTCTTCACTTAAGTGTTTAATCTATTAGGTGAAATATTAACATTTGAATTCAAGAATCATAAAGAAGTGCAAAAGTTCAGAGAAGAAGTACTATGGAAAAAATGGAAACAAAAGTGAAAGTAAGGATATTCTAGGTTCAGATACTGATTGGAGCAAAGGCAAAGAGGAAAAAGCAAGTAATATATTCAGGAGAGAATTAAGAGGATATAGAGAATACATTTTTTATGCTTTTGTTACCATGCATGAACTACGTTCCAAATTATTGAATAAATGTTTGCATATGTTTTACCTTTTATAGCGATATTAACTCTTTTTATCCAGCAAAATGCCAAGTGTATGGTTGAGTTTCACAAATTGATTAACAGATAGCTTAAAAGCAGCCTGAGAAATTTCAACAATAAAAATTTATAAAACTAATGTCAAATTAAAAGAGAAACACATTTTGAATTAGGATCTTGAGGCAACTTCTTGTGACAAAAGTACAGAATAGCAGTTGGAAATTGTCAAAAATTAGGCTGAAGGCGTAAATGGAGGCCAGACATGAAGATTTTTATGTATTAACCCAGGCTTCCTGAGTCTTGCTATGCTTGACATTCCTTATAGCACTCAACAGAAATTACTTTATTTAAAACCTCAGTGATTCTATGAGGTAGGTACAATGAGTCTCTTCTTATAGAAAGAAAGCCAAAAAACAAGCTAAGTAAATTTCTTAAAGTTTTAACTAGTTAATGACATTACTGAGATTCAATCCCAGAAATTTTAGATCCAGAACTCACACACTAAGCCATCATGTCAAACTGATGTCTATTGAAATGGAGGCCTACTAATTGGAAAAACCTAGCTAGGACTGACTGACTGTTAGTTGGTTGGGAGTCAACAAAGGCATTAGCAACTGGTGGACAAGATCTTTGGTGTATCAGCATGGACAATTATATCCCCTTGTGTATTAGAATGCACTGTTGGTGGCAATAGTGTCTCTGCGTATATATAATGCTTGAATATCATCAATTGTCCTTTTATCTAGTTATAAATCTATAATCAAAGTTGGATGAGGTTTTTGTGGGACAAAGTTTTTCAGTCAAGTAATAAAATTGTATGTGAAATTGAAATGTAATTTAAAAATATCTCTATCATTAAAAATAAAATAAAATTATTTTCAGCTGTGCAAAACCAAAATAAAAGCAAATGTGAAAGGATAGGTTCAATACGTATTTAGGAAATCACATTATGTATTCATAGATTATAGCTCATAAATTAAGAATTTTTGTAAAGGGCCTAAAAGAATTCCCAAACTTCTGAAGTAGACACCATGAAAAATCAATGTAAAATTAACTCATAAAATATCTATTGATTGCATTTGCAGAGAAAGCACAATTGGCATGTCAGCATGTTGAGCAGGAAAGGAAGACCCCTAACTTTGGAAAGCTTTCTGATTCAGGGGGAAGAAAAATGCATTAATATTTACTTTGATTTTATTGTTCTCAAAGCAACCTATCTCATGACCTCACCATGCGTTATCATTTCTCTGTTAAAAGGGAAAATATGTCACCATATTTTGGTTTTACTGGTAATGTAGAAATAAAAAATAGCTTTCAAAGCCTTAATTTAACATATTTAGTTAACTTGCTGAGGGAAAGTATGGGGAAAAAAGCTTTAAAATGTAGAAGAAGTAGTATATGGGGAAATGGTATTAAAAATTTCTATCATCACTTAAATTTTTAGCAACCAAGTTACCACAAATCTTCATGTTGACCTCAAAGAGAGAAATCATTCCTCAGCTTTAAAATTCTTAAAGATACATGTGAAAATAAACTAATTTGACTAGACGTTGAGTAAGTTTGGCATAGAAGACAGAGTAGCTTGTTAGGATACAGAAGAATTTCTACATTCCAACCCTGTTATCTGGGCCTTGCTTCATCTATAACCTGAGGATATTAATAACTTACTAGCCTAAAAATCTTGGGCTGGTCAAAATAATTTCCTGAAATTTCTATTAGATGCATTTAGAATTTTATATTTCTATTATGTTCTTCAAACAAATGTTTTCTTAAAAAGCATATCAACAATGTTGAAAATGAAAGTTTATGAAAGAGAAGTTAGGCTTTGTTGCAAAACATTTGAAATTCTTTACAGTGAAAATATAATTTAGGAATACTGAATATCCCAAATTTTGTTTGCTTGCTATTGCTGTTAATATGCTCAATAACAGAAACTGTAGATCACAGTTGTGCCTAGAATATAATATTTTATTTTCACCTTTCTCTTTAAGAGTAAATATGGAATAGGTGAACATTTTGAACATTACTATGGTCACATGATGATAATACCTGAAATCTGATCTATTTTATTTCCCTTGAAATTATTTCCATTTGGAAGTTTGTAATGTGTACCATCATGGTTCAATGAAAGTTTTGCCTTTTAAGATCAGAGTATGGTCTATTACTTAGCAATAACTTTGTATACTTAGCAATAACTGTGTATATTTAGGAACAATCCTTTACCCTAAAGTAAAACTCCTAAAACATTTCAGTTTTCAATATAGTGTAGATGATCTGGATATTTGAAGTTACCAGAAGGCAAGGACAGGTGCATTATTTTTTGAGAACTCTTACTTATCCTATTAGGTCATAGGATAGAAACTAAATATCCATAAACATAATATCACAAGAACTATCAAGGAAGTAAATAATTTATTTGATTAAGATTATGTATTCTAGACCATGAGCAAAAAGATTTTAAACAAAATTAAAAGGCTTATATTGAAATATTTTGGTGTTAAAAAATTACTATTTCTGAGGGAAGTTGTTATGCATCTGCTTAATCCTAACAGTTATTATTGGTCATTATTTTTTCCTCAAAGATGTATTTAGAAGAAAAAAGACCTAGTCTTCCTGAATGTAAATAAGGTACAAAGTTCCATTTCTATCCAGGTAGTGCTCCTACTTATATCGTTTAAGGGATTTCTATCTTCAGGATAGAATGCTGATCTATTTGTATTCTTTCTTTACAGAACAATCATATGACCCACTGCCTAAGTGTTTTAACTAGAACAAGTCAACTTTTTTTTTTCCATGGAAGAAAATTTTACAGTCAGTGGCAACATTACCAATGCTCCAACATTACCAATGCTTTTTTGTTTCTGATTTTTTCCCTCATTTTGTGGTTGTTTTTTGGTTATTTCAATGCTATTGTAATTCAGTTTCTAAGAAGATTAGCTAAGTAGTCATTCAACAACAAATCACTTTTTAAAACCAGGATGTTATAGATATGAATCTTATACAATTTTACCCAATTTAGACATCTGCCTAAAGGTAGAGTTATTTCTTTTATAATAGAAAAACCTACTCAGGAGGAACATTTCCCTAAAATATCGACAAAATATCTTAATATCAAATTTTAATTTCATAAAATAGTTTAATGTCTAATTTAAATAATTCTTCCAGCAATTAAAACCAACCTGTTCTTTAATTTAGATTGAACATATTTAATAAACAATTCTTCCATGACCTTTGAATGTTTTCCATATGTCCATATTCAGAAAAATAAAGTACATTGTTTGATTCTGCTACAAATGTTTACATATTCCCATTAATTGATTAGATACAAGAAACAAGCCAAATCATTATATTCAATGACTACTGAAAAGTTAATCCCATTCTTATGTATGAAGTCCCCATTGAAATACCTGGAAAAACGTTCCTACTAATCAGAACAATAATCCAATTTAACTCAAATATTTGTAAGCAAATTGGTCATGGTACACCAAAGGGAATGTTTTGGGTAAGATGGTCCATTTGTTCATAAACTCTCATCCTAAGTTTCTAACTAAAATACTTAAATATAGATATAATAAATATATAACTAAATATGAAAATACACATATAATAAAAATTAGTAATAGTCCCAACTGTAAAAGGTAAGAGTCTAGCATGTGCCTGATTCTGATTTCATATAGTTAGCAACAGCAGCCATGAAAACAAGGGGACCAGCAAAGAGAAGGTCTTGGACAGTCTTCATTCCCAATTTTATATATGGGCGAGTAAAATGTCACTCACTTGGGTGACAGGTGATTGGCGAGGATAACAAATTCATTAAAATGTCCTGTTTGGGTTCTCCAACCAGCAACATTCAGACTTCATTTAAATTCTGCATATCAACCACATTGAATTCTTATAATCTGGCTTTAAACAAGATAAACCACAATACTAGCTCATTAATCCATTGAACATACCGCTATTTCAATGTGTGGTACTGAGACCACAGATATAAAAAAATGGCACAGACCTTGTCCTTGAGAACCTCCGAGGCTAACGGAGGAGAGAGAGAGGTCTTCAAGAGTATTTTAGTATTATGAGATGAATAAAACCATAGGAACATGTATGACATACAGCAGAGCAGAATAAAATGATATATATTTAGACTTAGATATGTGTTTGCCTTTTACCAAGGAAATATCAGTTTGAGATATAAATACAGAAGTAATCGTACAATGTTAGATAGTTAAAATCTTCTGTTACACAGAAAAGCTGGGCTACTTAAAAATATGTTTTAATATTATGGATAGTCATGGAAAATGAATACTTACTTATTAAGCTCTTTGCTAAGGGCTTAACATTCAGTGATGAACACAAAATGATTTAAATAAAAGATAAACACTTTTCAGTTATCCAAACATTAAGTAAGACTACAAAACTAAATAAGGAATTCACGAAATATTTTAAATGGATTCTATGCATTAATAGAGTGGAAAACTTGATCTACTTAAGAATATCAATGGTACAGCAGGTAACATAGTCCTGATGTGTTAAGTGCCTGAAGACCATGGTGGTGGGTGCTTGCAGAGGGAGGTGTTACAACACAGTGGGATATGTGTTGGACCTAGGGGCAGAAGTCTTGGGTTGGATTTGCGGCTGTGTTATCTGACAGATATGTGATCTTTCCAATGCCCCTTAACCTTCTCTGAGCCTCTACATCTACATTTGAAACCATATGTATCTCTCTCCATATAACTTCAGGAATTAAAGATCAATATTTATTGAAAGCATTTAGAAAGAGCCTGGTACACAATGGGTTCTTAATAAGACTACATTGACTTGAATTATGGGTAATCTCTATTGTGTCCATATGTTCACCTCTACAGTTAAGTAGAAAGACGTATATTTTAAATTATGATACACTTTTCAAATAACATTTATTCATTACTGTGTTATGCATATACATTTGTTAAAAAGTGCAAAGTAGTTTAATTTGTCATCACATTTATTCTAGTGTGCTGAAACAAGAGTTAGTAGAATTTTACCACACAGCATCATATATTATGATTAGTGCATGTGATGTGAAGAAAAAATTATAAGCATCACACATGTTCCTTTTAAGACATGATTATTAGCTCATTGGAATTAGGTGAAAGGAAATATAGTCATTCCTCTTACTTGGGTTTTTGTTTTCTTCACAATTTCATAAGAGTTCGAGATTGTCAAGTTAGGCAAAATGAAACACGACTAATTTGCGTTTAGATGGTTTTATATTCTGCCTTCACTGCAGAAGGTGTCACAAAGTCTTGAGGGATACAGTTGCTTGCCTGTGGTTAAAGCTGTAATGGATCTCTCTGCTAAGCAAATTTCCCCATGTCAAATGTCTTATCCTGCCTAGGTCAATAGATAGAACTACCACTGTAAAAGGAATTTGTGGTATTTCAAATGAGAATTTCTGAAACTTAGATATTTGCTTGAGGTTATTTTAGCTTCTTTGTTCTACATGAAATCTCAGTATTTTTGTCTTTAACATCTTGAATTTTCATTTGAACACTTTTCTTGCTGTTTTCTTATTTTATGATAAATCAGACATAGAATTTCTTGAATCAAGATAGGTTCAAGCTGCAGCAAGAGGTGAATGTGTTTTGAATTGATTTTTGAATCAATTTTGAGATGTTGAACAACTGTTCTTTACAATATTATGGGGCTTATTCTGAATTTTTCATTTGATGTCATAGGTGAGTCCTATAATTTGCCCATTTATATTTTCCTTAAAGTGTGTATGGACTGTAGCACGGAGTTCTCTAGTATATAATCTATTTCCTTGGCATTAACTTGATTTTCCCATGAAATAAGGACTTTTGCTTTATCAAGAACATCAGTAAAGTAATAGAATAAGAGAATTAACCTGGGTTCAGTTCAAATGAAAATAATGAATTGACCCTTTGAGATCCATCTCCATATGAATCAAGAATACTCTCAGTAGGTTACCCTAATCAGTAAGAAAACTCCACATATCTTTGCCCTACTTTTTACTTTTAACTCTTTCATAACTACTGTATTACCATTCTAGATATTTTCACTGCTAACATAAATGTTCTTATGTTTTGATTCAATTTCATATAAACAATTCAATTTGTTTAATTTATACTTATTATTATAACTTTTACCTCTTGAAGTGATTTTGTGTTTAAAACATAAATCCTAGTAACAGATTTCTTTACATATGATGTCATATATAACACTATTCATGACATGGAGTAATACTTTAGTTGAATAATATATGGAGGAATAATAATCCTCCATAGGGGCTGTGGAAAAATTAGGAAAAGGTAATGATTTTTTTGGTAAGGCTGAGAAAAATAAAAGTGTTTTTTAATATAAAGATGCATCCAGGTTGGGCTAAGAGGCTATCAGTTTTCCTAGAATTTCCAGTCTACCAAAAAAGCTAGAATAGTGTTTGGTATGATAGCAATAGAGGAGTTTTGCTCTAAGAACAGTGATAATAGTTGTGGAATACACCAATAATGTGACTACCACCTCTTATGGACTGCATATTTGTGTCTCCCCAAAATTCATAAGTTGAAACCCTAATTCCCAATATGATGGTATTAGAAGGGAGGGATTTGGGGAAGTGATTAAGTCAGGAGGGTGGAGCCCTCATGATGAGATTAGTGTCGTTATAAGAAGACACAGAGAGAGCTTGTTTCTCTGTTCTCCACCATGTGGTATACAAGGGGAAGACGGTCATCTGCAAGCCAGGAAGAGGCCCCTCACCAAATACCACATCTGCCTGTACATTGAATTTGAACTTCCCAGCCTCTAGAACTGTGAGAAGTAGATGTTTGCTGTTTGTTTAAGCCACCCAGTCTGTGGTAATTTATTATAGCAGCCTGAGCAGACCAAGACACCACCAGACTCAAAACAGAGTATTTTTTAGGAGTTGCAGAGTGAGAGGCTATAAAAAAGGGTTGACATGTGGAAGAGCAATATTCTTATTATATCCCTGAGTGTTGCAGGAGAGTCACTGGCTCTCCTGTAATGTATTAAGACACCTGTATTAAACATTAGAGATGAGTAGTAGAGTTGCATTTTATATACCACAGGACTCATCAATAAGCCAGGAACATGTCACTCCTGGGAGACATAAGCATTCCTGAAGATCCTAAATTTCCCAAGGAGGAGCATGATTGACAGCTAGAAGCTATTTTCTGGGCACTTCTGCAGAAATAATGATTTATAGAATCATCTCTACCTGGGGATGAAGAGCCACTTCAGAGCTCAGAAAAATATTTGGAGTTGCAGAGATCAGTAGAGAGGAACACATGGTCCTTCTAGCGAGAGACAATGGTTTCCCCGCAGGCATGGCAGCTCTGTCCAGTTATAGAGAAGTGAGAATTCATTAATGAGGTCTTGTGCAGAGAACCACCCTGCCTTGTCATCATGCTGGGATAGCAGTTGGTTTTGCTGAGGGTGATGTGTGAAACTTGGGACTTTTGATGGAGATCCTGTAGCTACTTAGTGGACAAGTAACCTAGCACCCAAATTAGTTCACTTTTGAGAAAAAAAAAATGGGGAGTTATTACTATTAATGATTATGCTGGGATAACCAGCAGAAACCAGAAATATCTTAGGCAAATTGTAATCTATATGCATTCTAAATTTAGACCATGGTTTCTTTGCTCCAAGATAACAAATAATATTTAAGCAAAGGTAGAAAAATTACCTTAATTCAGTGAAAATAATGTTCAAACATGTCCAGGAAACTCCTAAATATAGTATACATTTATTTTTGTCTCTAGAAGCATATAGCCACAGAGCAAGTAATATAACCATGTTGATCAAATAATGTATTAGCTAGAACTATGCACATCCTGTGCAAAATCAGGAAGCTTCTTATGTGGAGTAAGTGATTTTTTTCTCCTTATGGATTGTTTTTGTATATCTATTGTGACCCAGGCACTATAGAATTCATTACAAAATAGAGTAATTCACTTGATGAGAATCCAAAAAAGTAAGAATACTTTTTTTATTTTCTTCCCCCCTCCCGCCCCAGGAACTTTATTGAGATCATAATGGTTTATAACATTGTGTAATTTGGGTGTACATTATTGTTTATCAATTTCTGGGTAGACTTCTTCGTGGTCACCCCAACTAGTCTAATTATTGTCCATCACCATAGTGTTTTTCATAGTGGCTGCACCAGTTTGCATTCCCACCAGCAGTGCATGAGGGTTCCCTTTTCTCCATATCCTCTCCAACATTTGTTGTTTTTTGTCTTGGTAATTATAGCCATTCTGACCTGTGTAAGGTGATATCTTGTTGTTGTTTTGATTTGCATTTCCCTAAAAATTAGTGATGTTGAACATGATTTCATGTGTCTGTTGGCCATCTGTATGTCTTCCTTGGAAAAATGCCTATTCATGTCCTCTGCCCATTTTTCGATTAAGTTGTTTGCTTTCTTGTGGTTGAGTTGTATGAGTTCTTTGTATATTTTGGAGATCAACCCCTTGTCAGATAAGTGACTTGAAAATATTTTCTCCCAGTTGGTAGGTTGTCTTTTCATTTTGCTCATGGTTTCCTTTGCTTTGCAGAAGCTTCTTAGTCTGATGTAGTCCCATTTGTTAACTTTTTCTTTTGTTTCCCTTGCCCAGTCAGACATAGTATTTGAAAAGATGCTGCCAAGATCAGTGTCAAATAGTGTACTGCCTATATTTTCTTCTAGGAGTTTTATAGTTTCAGGTCTTACATTCAAGTCTTTAATACATTTTGAGTTACTTTTGTGTATGGTACAAAATAATTGTCTATTTTCATTCTTTTGCATGTGGCTGTCCAGTTTTTCCAGCACCATTTATTGAAGAGACTTTCCTTTCTCCATTGTATCTTCTTGGCTCCTTTGTCAAAGATTAATTGTCCACAGATATGTGGTTTTATTTCTGGGCTTTCAATTCTGTTCCATTGATCTGTGTGTCTGTTTTTGTGCCAGTACCATGCTGTTTGATTACTATAGCTTTGTAGTATATTTTGAAGTCAGGGATTGTGATGCCTCCAGCTTTGTTCTTTTTTCTCAGGATTGCTTTGGTTATTATGGGTCTTTTGTTGTTCCATATAAATTTTAGGATTCTTTGTTCAATTTCTATGAAGAATGTCATTGGGATTCTAATTGAGATTACATTGAATCTGTAGATTGCTTTAGGTGATATGGACATTTTAACTATGTTGATTTTTATGACCCATGAGCATGGAATGTGTTTCCATTTCTTTGTGTCTTTAATTTCTTTCAATAATGTCTTATAGTTTTCAGTATAGATCTTTCACCTCTTTGGTAAGTTTATTCCTAAACACTTTATTCTTTAGTTGCAATCGTAAATGGGGACTGTATTCTTGATTTCTCTTTCTGCTAGTTCATTTTTAGTGTGTAGAAAGGCAACTGATTTTTGTAAGGTGATTTTGTACCCTGCAAATTTTCTGTAGTTGTTGATTATTTCTAATAGTTTTTTGATGGATTCTTTAGCATTTTCTACATATAGGATTATTTCATCTGCAAACAGTAAGAGTTTCACTTCTTCCTTGCCAATTTGGATTCCTTTTATTTCTTTTTCTTGCCTACTTGCTCTGACCAAAACCTTCACTACTGTGCTGAATAGTAATAGAAAGAGTGGGCACCATTGTCTTGTTCCTGTTCTCAGAGGGATGGCTTTCAGTTTTTCACCATTAAGTATGATGTTGGCTCTGGGTTTGTCATATATGGCCTTTACTATGTTGAGGTGCTTTCCTTCTATACCCATTTTATTGAGAGTTTGTAACATAAATGAATGTTGGATCTTGTCAAATGCTTTCTCTGCATCTATTGAGATGATCATGTGGTCCTTATTCCTCATTTGGTTTATGTGATGTATCACATTGATTGATTTGCAGGTGTTGAACCATTCCTGCACCACTGGAATAAATCACACTTGATCATGGTGTATGATCCTTTTAATGGATTTCTGTATTCTGTTTGCCAATATTTTGTTGAGGATTTTTGCATCTATGTTCATCAATGATATTGGCCTGTAATTTGCCTTCTTTGTGTTGTCCTTGTTGGGTTTTGGTATCAGTGTAATGTTGGCCTCAGAGAATGAGTTAGGAAGTGTTCCATCTTCTTCAATTTTTTGGCATAATTTGAGAAGGATAGTTATTAAATCTTCTTTAAGTGTTTCATAATATTCTCCAGAGAAGCCACCTGGTCCTGGACACTTTTGTTGGGTGGGGGGCGGGGGGCAGTGAGTTGACTACTGTTTCAATCTCTTTACTTGTGATTCGTCTAGTCAGATTCTCTATTTCTTCTTGACTAAGTTTTGGGAGGTTGTATGAGTCTATTTCTTCTAGGTTATCCAATATTTTGGTGTATAGTTTTTGATAGTATTCTCTTATAGTCCTTTGTATTTCTGCAGGATCTGTTGAAATATCTCCTCTTTCATTTCTAATTTTATTTATTTGAGCCTTCTCTCTTTTTTTTCTTGGTGAGTCTGGCTAAGGGATTGTCAATTTTGTTTATCTTCTCAAAGAAGCAGATCTTAGATTCATTGATCCTTTCTACTGTTTTTTTAGTCTCTGCTTCATTTATTTCTGCTCTGATTTTATTATTTCCCTCTGTCTGATGACTTTGGGCTTTGATTGTTCTTTTTCTTCTAGTTCTGTTAGGCACAATTTAAGGTTACTTATTTGAGATTTTTCTTGTTTCTTGCCTGTATTGCTTTGAATTTCCCTCTTATGACTGCTTTTGCTATATCCCATAGAAGTTGGTATGTTGTACTTTCATTCTCCTTTGTCTCCAGGTATTTTTAAATTTCTCCTTTGATTTCTTCATTGATCCAATGGTTATTCAGTAGCATGTTGTTTAGCCTCCACATGTTTCTGACTTGCCCAATTTTTTTCTTGTAGTTTATTTCTAGTTTCATAGCACTGAGGTCAGAAAAGATGCTTGGATGATTTCAATCTTCTTAAGACTTGCCTTGTTTCCTGACATATGATCTATCTTTGAGACTGATCCTTGTACACTTGAGCCGAATGTGTGTTCTGCTGTTTTTGGATGGAATGCTGTATATGTCTCTCAAGTCCATCTGATCAAGTGATTCACTTAAATTTACTATTCCTTGTTGACTTTTTGTCTGGATGATCTGTCCATTGATGTAAGTGGGGTGTTGAGGTCCCTTACTATTATTATGTTGCTGTTAATTTCTCCCTTTAGGTCTGTTAATAGTTGCTTTCTGTACTTTGGTGCCCCTGTATATTAATATAGGTGCATATATATTAATAAGTGTTAGGTCCTCTTGTTCAAATGTGCCTTTTATCATTACATACTGCCCCTCTTTGTCTCTCATTATCTTTTTTTTTACTTGAAGTCTGCTTTGTCTGATATAAGTATGGCAACACCTGCTTTCTTTTGTTTGGCATTAGCTTGGAGTATTGCTTTCCATCCCTTCACTCTGAGCCCGTGTTTGTCCTTAGAGCTGCGATGTGTTTCTTGGAGGCAGCATATTGTTGGATCTTGTTTTTCAATCTATCCAGCTACTCCATGTCTTTTGATTGGAGAATTAAATCCATTTATATTTAGAGTGATTGTTGATATATGAGGGCATAATACTGCTGTGTTGTCTCTTGTTTTCTGGTTGATCTATGTTTCCATTGTTTCTCTTCTTTTGCATTTCTGACTGCCATTTTATTCTGGTGGTTTTTCCTGGAGGTTTTCTCAGTTTTTCTCTCTTTTTGTGAATTGTAACTCTGCTCTGATATTTTTGTTTAGTGGTTACCATGAGGTTTGCATAAAAGATCTCACGGATGAAATAGTTCCCTTTCTCATAGCCTCTTATCTCCATTAATCCAAGCAAGTTCCATCCTTAACCTCTTCCCCTTCTGAGTTATCATTGTTACAAATTATTCTGTTTTTAATGCTGTGACTTTGTGACTAAGTTGAAGTGTTTATAGTTACTTTTGATGCTTTCCTTCCCTTTATCTTTAGGTTATAACTGAATATTTGTTTCCCTGTTCTGATAGAGAGATGTAGTTTTCTGATTTTGTCTGTCTAATTATCTCTTTGTTCAAATCTTTGTAGGCCTTTGCCTTTTTGTTTGTGATGTGAGCACATCTTTATTTTTTGCAGGGGAGGTCTAGTGGCAGTGAACTCCCTCAGCTTTTGTTCATCTGGGAAGCTCTTATTTTTCCATCATATCTGAAGGAAAGTTTCACTGGATAGAGTATTCTTGGCTGAAAGTTTTTGTCTTTCAGTATTTTCAATATATCATTCCATTCTCTCCTAGCCTGTAGAGTTTCTGCAAAAAAATCCATTGAAAGACTGATAGGGATTCCTTTGTATGTTATTCTCTTTTGTCTAGCTGCCCTTAGTATTTTTTCTCTGTCATTGACTTTTGCCAGTTTTACTACTATATGCCTTGGGGAAGGTCTTTTTTGATGTAATTAGGCATTCTATTAGATTCGTGTATTTGTAAATCCATTTGCTTCCCCAGGTTTGGGAAATTCTCAGCTGTTATTTCTTTGAACAAACTCTCTGCTTCTTTCTCCCTCTCTTCTCCCTCTGGAATACTTATAATCCTTATGTTACTCTTCCTAATTGAGTCAGATATTTCTTGAAGGGTTCCTTCATTTTTTTTAAGTCTTATTTCTGTCTCCTCCTCCACCTGTAGCATTTTTATATTTTTACCCTCTAAATCACTATTTCTGTCCTCCATAACATCAGCTATATTCTTTAAGGATTCTAGATTATTTTTTGTTTCATTCATTATGTTTTTCATATCCAGAATTTCTGCTTGATTTTTTTTACAGTTTCAATCTCGTGGGTGAAGATGTTCATTTTATTCCTGAGCTTACTGAACTGTTTTTCTGTTTTCTCTATGACAGCCATTTTGAATTCTCTGTCATTTAGATTGTAAATTTCTGCACCTTCAGGGTTAGTTTCTGGAGATTTGTCATTTTCCTTCTGGTCTGAACTGTTACTGCAGTTTTTCATGGTGTTTGATGAACTAATCTTTTGTCAGGGCATTTGTAGTGTTAGGTTGCAGATTCCACCTGCTACGGCTAGGGGGAGCATGGGCAGAGTTTCTGGCCCCACCCCATCTGCTGAAAGTTGTTTGGGTACTGCAGGGGCTTGCACCAGCCAGGAGAGTGTTCAGGCACTTGTTCCGACTGTGCTTGGTGGACAGGGCTTCTTGTGTGGACCCAGCCAGGGCCACTCCTTGGGGTCGCAGGGGCACAGTGGGCTCCCCCCTTCACCAGGAAAGTGATCATGAGTGAGTTAAAGGTGGCTGCCACCTCTTCCTGCAGTCGTCTGGGGGAATGTTCCCTCTTTAAGGCTCAGCTGTACTTGGGCACTCCCAGAGTGCATAGTTCTGCTGCAGATTCTGCTTGCAGTCCTGTTGGCTGCTGCGCTTGGTGGATGAGGCTTCTCGTGGGGACCCAGCCAAGGCCACTCCTTGGGGCCATGGGTCTACAATGGGCTCCACTCTTCCCCTCGCCAAGAAAGCGATCACCAGCAGGCCAAGGGCTGCCACTGCCTCTTGCTACAGTTGTCCTGGGGCATGTTCCCACTTTCAGGGCACTTATGCAGTTTGGAAAGTGATCCTGTGTTTGCACAGGTCTGTGGGGGCAGGGGTAGGGAGTGCTCACTATTTCCACCACTCCCTAGAGGTTCAGTCCATCCACCCTCAGATGTAGAGCTGCATGTGTCTCTCAGGCATCCTCTTGTGCTCTGTGGGCTTCTTCTGTTGGTCAGTGAATGTCCATTTAGTTGTAGTTCAAAAAGGGAACAGCTCACTCTGCCATGTTGCTGATGTCACTCTCGAAGAGTATTTCTTAATTTAACAAAAGTTAAGGTCATTCTTGGCCTGGTACTCAAAATGTGAGATTAAACAAAATTTTATTGAGGTGCCAGGAACTCTTTGCTTGGAAAAGAAAATATAGATTGCCTAGTCCACATTTGCAAAGCAATACATTATCTCTCTGTATCTTGATATATAGTAAAGAAACATGCCTCTCTATTGGGTTTTGGAACAGATGAGCAAATTAGAGTAGTCTTCCTAAAACTGACAGAAAATTTCCATTTGGCTTATTGGCTAGCTGCTGTTGTAGTTCACATGAGTAGGAAAATACTCTGATAGCCAGACAGTGGGTGGAAATTGAGGTTGGTGTTAAGTCTTGGTATGAAATTAGGAGCACTTATACTAGCAGACCATGGAAAAGGACCCTAACAACAGACCCTAACCATATCATCCATGATGATGGATATTAAAACAGTTTCCAGTTTAGAATCAACTTCAGGAAGTTAATGGAGCTACAAAGTAATACATTAGGCCAACATTTTAACCCACTGAAAAACTAGAGTGCAGGACAATCCCTCAAACCAGACTATCGAGTGTTACAACATGGTCAGAAGAGTGCTGTGTTTTCTTTGTCAATGGGGAGCTATCATTATTTTTATCATTATCATGCCTGTCTAAGGAAAAAATCATAGATTGATTGAATAAAATTTGATAAAGAAACAGCCAGAAATATCAATAAACCTCTTGTACTATTGGCTGGTGTGCACATGTGCTCTGTTAAATAATTCTAAGATATTTCTAGTAATGAATTCTACCTTCTCACTGTTTTACATGTTAAGGTCTTATACAGCAAAAATGTGACACACAAGCATCCAGACATAAAATTCTATTTTCAATTTATTTTTTGAACACTAATACTGGTAAAAGTAATGAACATGAAGTTTGGGGGATCACGTTACAAACATGGTTTGAGTGCTTGCCTGCTAAATACAATGGGAATGCAGGATCAGTTAAGCATTTAAAAAGATATTTAAAGTACACCATGTATTCGAATTCTAGAGTTTCACTTTTCAACCTCAGTAAATGTTTTCTGTAATGAATTTTAATACTCTTATGTTTCTCTACTCCCTTAATTCAGTTGTCTAGGGAGGTCATAATCTGTTTATAAATACGGAGCCTTTTGTGCCCGTTCAGAATCATCAGTGCATGAGGAAAAGCAAAAATGGAAACACAATTTAGTTTGTCAAGCACTTCTTTGCATGACCCATGAAATTCAATCTGATTTTTAAATTAATGAATAACTACAATTAATTTCCCACTGTTTTTGTATTCTTCTTAATTAGGCATTTAAGCATTTTCTGTGAACTTAAAATTTGACTTCAGAAAAGTATTTTCAAATATAAATTCACATATTATAATAAATCAAGAACCCATGGCATGTTGAAAAACTGTAAAACTAGTCCATATGGTGTCAACTTCCAATTTATTCTTCTATAGAAAGAACTTTCTCATATTCCATTTTGTGTCTTTTTGATATTTCAAAGTAGAATTTATTCTTTATTTTTTAACCCTATCTGGTTCCAAAAGGTTTTTATTTATGGTAACCCTAAACTTATTATTTTATTTTTAAGATATGGCTGGTTTAATATGAAAACACTTATTTTTAATGTATTCTGTTAAGAAATATGCAATGATATCCTGTGTGTTGCTGTAATGAAATAAATAAGATTTTAATTCAAAAACCTTTATCTTTGAAGCTTATATATTGTGTGTAATTTAAATTATGTGTTATTTAAATATATCTGTTAAAGACTTATCATGTACCATATTTGTATTTTTTTAAATTGGAAGTTCATTTTACATGAAGATTATGAATATTTATTTTCATATTGCACCTTGAAATCTCTGCAAGTGGGCATCATTGACACCTCTCAAGTTCCTTTAAATGTACTTGCTTGGGTCATAAACATCTCTGATTGGCTATTACATTTGATATTTGTAATATATGTGTAGAATTATTGCGAACATTTCTCAAATGAACTAACTTCTCTTTGTTGAGGTTTCCTCTTCTCTGGGCCCCTCCATCATCTCATTTCAGCTGCTTGAACTTTTTTAAATACACTCTACCCTGTTTCCTTGGATTGATATGTTAGATTGAAATTTTTCCTGTTGTCAGAACTTCTTATTTGACCCGGTAAGTAGCTTTCTATTTCTACTTAAGCACCCTCATATTTAGCTTTTAGAAACCTACTCTGGTCCCTTATTTGCCAAGTTATCTATTTATGTCACTCTCCTTTCTTCCACTCATATGATAGGAATAAGATACTTACAAGCATCTATGTGTGATGGGAAGGTAATGGAATATTTAAAAAATCCTTAAATTAGTTAGGACATATGGTTACAATCAGACCAGTCCTAGTTTATATGCTCAAAATTACATTTGAGTAGCTTGGTAAGTAAATATGGTTATTAGGAACTGGACTTGAGATCTAAATATCAAAATTGCTTGTTCTTTATTTAATCTACTTTCCATTAGAGTGGACTCTTGTTCTAAATACATGTTTTTATGTTCTTTGAAAAAAGCTGTAGTCTCAATATGTTTAAAATAGTATTAGATAAGAAATATTTAAAATGTAATCAACTAGAAAAAAGTTCTTAATTCATTTTTATTGAAATAACTGACATTTCTTTCTAACTAATTTTATCATAACAGAGCTGTGTATTATGGAATTCATTTTTCCTTCCATTCTACAATATAATGATTCTGACACAGTATTTCTAAGTTTTGGACAAATGAGTCTAAAGGGTGTTCTTTGTAAATCCATTTGACTGTATGACCCAGAAATATAATATTTCAATACACCTTTAACAAAATCAATAAATGCATGGCTACCTAGAGAATAATTTATCAAGGCTATTGAATTTTTAACTGTACATGAAAAATTTGCACAGGAGTTGGATCCATTATATTATGATAGAATACTCTATAAATGTACAATAAATTAGATCTTTCTGTTTTACTTTAGTTGTGGGATTAATGCTTAACCCTATTCCTGTAGGCAAAAGGAACATTGTTTTAAGATTCAGAAAACTACTTCTAAAATAATGTTATATATTTTATCTTATTATATAATTAGTTTCTTTATTTAGTATATATTTTAATCCAAATTATATTTCTACTTTCAACAACTATAGTTTATCATTTCAAAAGGAAATGATATTTTAACTACACTAATATTAATTTTAGCAGCTGAGATTTTAACCCAGCTCAATGCTAAAATGTAAGATTGGATTGATTTTGACAGATGGAAATATTTGGTAGATTAAAAATTATTCTCAAATATTCAACATCATATAATCCTCCCTTTAAGTGAAAGTATTAGATTTTATAGTTGTATTTATATACAAAAGTAGTTTGGCAATGGCAAATTAATTTTTTCACATAATTGGTTATGTAATAATATCCCGTTATATGTATAATCATAGATACACACACACACACACACATATATGTATATATGAAGTTTCTATTACTAGTCTAAATAATTTTATACTTATGATGATTATACATGTTAGATAAATTCCTTTGCCTATTAAATGATTTTTTCTTTTATTTTAAAAATTTCTTCTTGACAGTCACACATTGTTCTCACCTGTTGAATAAGAGAAGCTAGACAAAGAGCAGGTTAAGATCTCTTTCACAAGGACATCTATCCTAGATCCCCAACCTCAAGATCTCCAAATCCATCTTCCATTTGGTGACATGCACAGCTGGTAAATGAAGATGACCACTCACTTGTAAAACAACAGACCAACATTAAGATCTCTAGGGCCTTTGACACCCAGATTTCCACTCCAGGCATAAGATGAATGTACAACCATCGCCTAGCTGGCCATGAAACAGTGGTGAAGCCGTGAGCCTCCTAGGACTCTCCTCTGGTCATTGCTGTTACCAGAGTCATAACTATGTAGCCATCCACCTGATAATGTGTAACCTTATAGCACTCTAGCTTTTGAAGGTAAATCATTCTCAGAAGTTTTCTAACTTTGGAAAGTCTTGTGGACTCTTTATACAAGTATTGTCATGATAAGGAAACCAACAGGCCAAGGTTCTGTAACGCTCAAAAACCTATATTGACAATTCCCCTGAATATATTCCTTAAGACTATAAATTCTGACAGAGTCATCCTTGAATTTGGCCCAAGAACCAGGCAGATAAATCCTTGTTTTATTATTACCTGTTCACTTATTCAGGCAAATCTTAAATGGTTATCATAAAGTGCTATCTCCTTTCTCTCAAACTTATCGCTAAAAATATATTGGCAGTTCTTGGGGAGTCAGTAGAAAGTTGGCTTTGGTATAGCTGTGAAGTGCTGGCCTCAGATTAGAATTCACTGACCTGACATCGTCACTACATTATCTCGTTATTCTCAAATTCTCAAAACTCACTTGAGCCTGTCTGAACTAGTTTCTTGAATATTCTAATCTTTTATTTTCTTTGTGAATTAATTAGAATATTTGGAAGGTCCTTAAACTTTAAAGCAAACAAATAGCTGTATTTTTGAAGAAAGACAGAGATTAGGCAAGTCTCATTTTAATTCAAAACTGAAGTTTTTGTTGATGCAGATTTATGCTCATATAAGATGACCAAATTTTGCATCATAGAAATGAAGATTTTTCTCATATGAGAAGAAAATTGCCCAGAGACTGTCACAGAAAAAATTAAAAGGTATTTTATTCATTTATACTGCTGCATTTTAAAAACTCAAGCCCTAATTTCGATGTGAACTGATTTCCTATTAACTCCAAGCACTAATGTTTATTTGCAGCTTATTATAAACCTTTGTGTTTGATTAAAAGAAAAAGTATTATCCTTAGATTAGAGAATGACACATTTTATACTAGTGTAACTGGACTATCAATTGAGCCTCTGAACGAAGGAATCCAAAGTAATCCACTGAGATGTTCTTATGTCATATTTCAACCTCAAGTATATGGTTTCATTAAATCATTTTAAATAGTTTCAAACTTAAATACAGTTATCACACATTTTTACTTGAGACATTATAAAAATAAATGCATCAAACTTAGTATTGTATGTTTGTTTGAAGAGCAACAGTCCTTGTTTTAAAAATAATTTACATTAATGTTTCAAAAGGTGAATAAGTTAGGAATGGATTAATGCTGCTGAAAGTTTGGGATTTGTTTTCTATTGACAATCTCACCTCTGTAACTTCAATTTCAACATATTTATCATTATTGGGTGATGAAGTGCTTCTTATTTTACCTTGTGTTGATTTGAGATATCTTTTACTATTTTCATTTTATTTCAACTTAAAAATATTGAAGATGGAATTTTACATTATTTGTATCCTCAAACTAGTTGATCAGTTATAAAAAATAATAGCATTGTGTGTTGTACTAAAATAAATTAAGTTATTCATGACTCAAAAGGACCCTGTACACTAGATACAGTTTGATATAGCACACTGTTATGTAAGAGTGGACATGGCAAGAATTCAGCTCAGAAAAGCTAATTTGCTTGTCCATGATGATGCTCTTAGTAAGTAACAAAGTTGCTATTTATACTCACATCTGTTTTACTCCACATCTCTTGTGGTGTCATGTCCTTTCATAATTTCCTAGAATTATACTGACACAACTTAAATAATCTGAACTACAAATATAACATTTGTGGATTGTATTCTGTATTGTAAAGCTTTATGTCCTACTTTTTTCCACCACTGTGGCCTGTGCAAACATGAGCACCCCATTGAAACTTTCATAAAATAACTATGTTACCAAAATCGTCTCTCTCTCTCAACTTTACATCTGGGATTTCCAATCATTTTATAACTCTGAAATAATGCATTTCTTGTTATAATTCTATAATATCCTTCCTTTTATTTAAAGAATGGCATTATAAAATTTAATTTAAAATAAATAAGTGAATGATTTAATTTCTTAGTATTAGAGAAATTTTAGAATGAAACAAACACGTATGTGGCAGACTTTTACTGTTGTGAAATTTTAATATGCTCCCCCTCTCCCCATTATCCAGTCCCCTTAGATTTAGTCATGTGATCAGTTCTGGTCAATGGGCATAGAGAAAAATGTATCATTGCCAAAAAGAAGTGGTAAGATCTACTCTGTGACCCTCCAGCTTTTTTTCCCCTGCTTTGAAGAACCCTGAAACTATATGTTGAGACAATGAGACTTCTGGATAAATCCTGAAAATGAGCAAGAAATAGAATTTAATAGTGTTAAGCTCATGGAGGTTTCAGGGTTAATATTTTACTGCTGCATAACCTAGCTTGTCTACCAATACAGATTGACTCATTTTTTAAGTTTTTATTGTAACAGACTAAATTATTTTATTTGCAGGGACGAAAAATGTTTTCCCTCTACTCATGTTAGGTTCATTGACTGGGGCCCTATAAATTAAACTGACAAAAGATAGATTAACAAGAGGAAAACAGACAGAAATTTATTAACACATGCATCCTACATACACTTGAAAACACGGAGTGATGGGTAACTCAAAGGGGTGGTTAGAACTTACACTTGTGTAGCATCTCAACAAAAGAACAACAGGTTTTTTGAGATGTGACAAGGCAAAGGACTTTGAGTTTCTAGGAGAACAAGTTGTGGGAAAGCAAATTTAGAGGGAACTAATGAAAGGTAAGAGCTAGTTAGTAAATTTGTTATGTAGATTCCTCTAATGCTGTCCCTGCTGATTAAGAATCCTCCTACCCTTCCTGGTAAAGAAGAGAGGAGGGGGAGTAGAAAGTTTTTCTTCTGTCTGCTTTTTTTCAATTGAACTTCAGCTCAAAGTAATCTTTATGCCAAAGTGGCATATTTTGGGGTGACATGTCCTGCTACCTTTCATATTCCTTTTACGTATATCTTATTTTACACTGGAAATGAATTGATACTATATTACTTTCAGCCATCAGTTTCCATACTACAGTTTTGTCTTTCTCTGCCTGAATTACTTTCAGTTTTACTTATTGAGTAACCACAATTAGATATCTATAATAAGTTTGAAAGCATTATGACAAGGCATTTTGGGAACAGAAATGGTAAGCTGCTTAACTTTTCTACTAAGGTCAGTAATTGCTCCCCAGAGTGGATAACATTTGGGCCTGGTCTTAGATATGGATGGGAATTTTCCACTAATACAACATGGCTTAGTTCGTGCCATGCAAGAAATAAGAAAACCTGAGAATATAAAGAACTAAGAAAATATGAGAAGGCTCTAAATATTTTTTATTCTTGAAATTCAGGGTACAGAACAAATGATTTTTGTCAATAATGGGTGTATACCACTAATTAACTTTGTCTTGGAATTACAATGATTATCCTTTGATACCGAGGAGTCTGGCTCCTAGTTAAAAACTTACGTGTGATTTTCCAGGCCCGACACTAGGCAACTACAAAGGCTTTGCCTGGCAGGCCTCAAGGAGGAAAGCTGCTCTCCCCACACCAGTCTTGGTGCACAGCCAATGCATCGCAGTCTTTGAAGGAGCTGCAGTCATGGACTCAGGCCACGCTGACTTGCCATGCTCTTATACATAGCTACAGACCTAGCCCAGGTGCCTTCATTCCAAGGTCTCTTCATCTGAAGCCTTGGATGGAGATCTTCTTCAGGTGCCTGCCTCTGCCTCTGCCTCCTTAAAGGGGAAGGATGGGAGCCCCTTGAAAACACTTTTCCCCACTCTGACTCAATACCCAGTACTTTTCCACTCTTAGCCCTCCTTCCACCTCCATCTCCCTCTCCCCATCTCAGGGTCCACAAAACTACCAGAGCCTTTTATTCAGGGCTCCCTCAGCACAGAGAGGACCCCCACATCTGTGCTCATCCACCTGACCCTCCACCAGTGCACTGATATATGAGGGCAACTGGAAGACAGTCACTGCTTTCTTGGTTTTAGACTCTTGCTTATATTATCGAAGTAACTGGCTTAACTCTTTATTTTTAGCTTGCTGCTTTAATTGGCTACTCCAACATCTGACAGCTTACCTCTCTCTCTGCCAGCTCAGCTGAGCTCCTGACAGCCTTTATGCTAAATTATAATCCCAGGAAGTTGACAGCATGCTAGATGTGATACATTTTGCCTTCAGAAATCTACAGTATACCATTAATGTTGTACCTTTTCCTTAAAAACAACTTGCCTAAAGGGGCCTGCCCAATGGTGTAGTAGTTAAGTTCCAGTGCTCCACTTTGGTGGCTGGGGGTTCACAGGCCCAGATCCTGGGCACAGACCTATGCACTGCTTGTCAAGCCATGCTGTGACGGCATCCCTTATAAAGTAGAGGAAGATGGGCATGGATGTTAGCCCAGGGCTAATCTTCCTTGGCAAACAGAGGAGGATTGGCAATGGATGTTAGCTCGGGGCTAGTCTTCCTCACAAAAAAAACCCAACAACTTGCCTTTCAATGTAGAAGGCATACCCTGTCATTCTGCAAATAGTGAAACATCACAATGCAGTAGCACATGGACATTTTGCAAATTTATCTTTCATATTCTGGCAGGCATATATCGTTCCTGAAATCTAGGGTGTGTCTACTTTCTGCTTACCCATTTTTTATCAATATTATGTCCTCAACATAGTGGACAAGGGTGTTGTTCTTTGGGACACAGATTATCTAGGTCCCTGTCAGCAAAATTATGACAGAGAGCAGAAAGATGATATAGCCATTAGGTAAAACAGGGAAGGATTTTGTTAACCTTGCCAGTTGAAAGCATATTGTTTTTGGTGTTTTTTAACCACTGGTAGAGATCGAAGATAATATTCCAAATTGACAGTTGCACGCCAATTGACAAAGTCTACACTGATTTTCTCTAGTTGGTAGACTACACAGTAAGAGCAGCTACAATTCGATTCATCATGTGGTTAAGTTTATGATGATCCATGAGCATTCTCCAGGATCCATACATATTCTGCACAGGCTACACACACAAGCTGAATGAGGTCCTATTAGCAATCCCCCATCTTGACTCTCCCGGGAATTATTATCATTACGTTATTCCTTCCAGGGGCTTCTTCAAGGCCATTTAAGTCATTATCATTCTCATTCTAGAGGGGCATAAAGGAATTGAAAGAATATGCCAACTGGGAAAAAAAACACAGGATGTATTACTACAAAATTGTTTCAAGTACCCATCAGGAATCCTGTGAGATGGTCGTCTATTAAAACTGCCTTTTCCATCAACTTCAAGGATCTGCTCCTTGAAGGGTAGATTCAATTTGCATTCTCTGGTCAGGGATTAGCAGTAGAAAATAAGGATATCATAAATCCATTTATCTGATAAGAGACCCAAGAAGTGGTTTCAGAATCTGTGTTCTCACTTCATACTTTCTTTCAAGTTTAAAGACCTTATTCTTGAACAGGGAGAAATTACGTTGCCACAAGAGAGAACAAAGTCTCCACATTAAGCAATAATGATTTTTATTTAAAATGTATTAATCACATTCAGTTAAATTGGTCAGACGTTTTTAAGGCAAGAGATAACTGGAATGTGTCCTAAGTGTAAAGGGTTTTTTTTTTACTTGCCTACATTTTGTCCAGGTAACTGTTTCATCCGATCAGCAGATTTTTTTTTTTTTTTACCACTGATTGGAGGTGTATTTAACTGCATTATATGCTATACATCCAGGTAAATTTTAACTTATCTCTTTGGAATTAAATAGAGAGCTGCCTTTGTTTTCCTAAGAGACTTGAGGAAGTTGACAAACTATTTAGTTACTTGTAAACCACACAGATTTCTTATGAAGATTAAATAAAATATTATATGTCATCATTTAAGCAAATTCATTGTAAGGCCCATTCTCTCACGTGGTTTGAAAATAATTGGAAGCAAAAGGATATGTCTACAAAGAGAGATACTAAAGGCAAGATTAGACTAATGTTGAACTGTGCTTTCCGCTCTTCAAAAAACTAGACTTAGGCTAAAACTTTCATATAGTTCCGTTTGAAAATTATTTTACAGATTATTTTATAAAATTCATTTGTAGGATGATATGATCAAAGATAAATTTCTAATTCTTATGGCATCAAATACTCTCTTTTTCTTAGAATGAGACAGAGGAGATGTTACATTGTTTCACAGAAAAGCAGTCCTATTCCCAGGAAAATTGAAACTGTATTACTTAGAAAAAGATGTAAATTTACTTTTAGCTTACTCTATATAGTCATATTTTACCTTATTAAAGTAAACTATTAGAAATATTTATATTCAACTGTTATTCTTAAATTACTTGTTATATTTTTACAGGATATTAATAACCAGATCTAATTCTTAAATATTGTGCTTTTTGTTGCAAAGTGATTTTTGTAAGATTTGTATAGTTATCAGTTGAACTCAGTAAGAAAGCCCTTCCCTTCAATGCCATTTAGCACTGTTTTAATATTTCATTTCTTGACTTCTCAACCAGTTGCTTTTCTGTATATTGCTGCAAATAATCTTTTCTTGGATAATATTCATACTTAACACGTATTGGTATTAATATGAGCCTTTGCCCTTTCACATTAAATAGTATTTCTGGTTTTTTTTAAGTGATCAATTTCGGATTAGGCTATTCTCCCAAACCATCATGATTTGGCCCATTATTCTTTTAAGTAACCAGAGTGTTCCAGGAATGAACTCTCCAAATGAAAGTTCAATGCATCTTTGATGCCATGCACTTATTCTTTCAGAAAAGGCATTAATATTCTCAAGTCACTTGGGCACCATTTGCTCTATATAGCCACGTAGTAGTTTCACATCTTAATGCAAAGATTGTCATGTAACATTTGGGTGAAATGAGATCATAAATAAGTAAAGGGTGAGTCTTTCATAAGCTTATGAGTTCCAGACATAAATGTCTTTCTCTGTCTCTGCCATCTTGCACTCAACTTATTCCTTGAGACTAAATATTGCCCCATATTGACCTTATTCCCTGAACCTTAGTCAGGCCTTCTTACTTTCTCCAGACTAAGAGGCCAATGCTACGCACTTGAATCCTCGGTTAATTTGCCTGAGAGTAACTTTCATACCTCCAACAGTAGATACAAACTCTGCATTCTACTGCTCAGATAGGTATACTTTTAGAGCAAGTCTGCCTCCCCTATTTGCATGTTGCAAGAATCAGTGAAGTTATAAACAGGAGTAGAATCAGCTAAAACTGTGAGAAATTGAAGATTCTGTACGCAAGTATTTAATTTTTAAATATTGAGGAACACTTTCAAACTGTGTTTATTGACTCTTTTTCCATAGACCATTGAATTTTCTAAACTGAGTGAAGTGTGGAGGGGGTTCATAAGGGGCTTTTTAAACATGTGGATATTGAACCATCACAAAAAAGCTTTGAAATACAAAGAAAATATGGCCTAAACCAGTCTGGGAACATTTTCCTCAGCCCTTCTAGCCTCTGTCTAATCAAATTCCTAATGAAAGTAAATTTGGTTTAGAATGAAAATAGTGTTTTAACGATGATAATATTTTTCATGAATATCTAAACTTCAAACCAGTTTGAAAACAAATTATCGTACATCCTGCAATGAATTATAGAGTAAAGGTCTATTTTTTTCCTTATTTGTTTTACTTCGTATTACTACTAATGAAGATACTCAGAGTAAATATGTCTCCATATTTTCCAACTATAAGAGTTGCATCCAGTATTGTGCTAGTAAATGGTTCATAACCTGATTTCTAGTGTAAAATTGATTGAATTTTACCATTTTCCATTTCATGTATGTAAGTTCCCTCCACGACTAATTTCATGCTACCAACTTGACATCTCTGCAAAGTTGTGGAAAGATACCTCAAATTGGCTGTCACATGATGAGAAGCATTGACTCCAGCCCAATGCTGGATTTACTCCTGATGCAAATGCCTTAGAATGCTATTGTAGTGATGGATGAAGTGGTAATACAAAGATATGCATTTCTTTTATTTTCTAGTTGTTTACGTTTGCTAAACCCCCATGTCGACATTTATTTGGGGTCATCTCTGTACATATGTCCATTACCGCTAACATACTTTTATTGCATTTGTGTACAACAATCTGTCTTATTGGGAAATGATGCTACTATGCAACTGCCAAAAATGCATGTAATGAAAAACGGCTTTCCAGGAACATTAACATATTTAAATGAATCAGTCCACAATTTTGCACCTATTCACCCTTGTTACCAGTGCATTTATGCTTTCAAACACTGATATGCTCTTTTTATGCTCAATCAGAGCCAAGTTAAGTAGTGAAAGGATTAATCCCATTGCACCCTTCATCTCTACGAATGCTTTAGGAGCACTATTCTTTGCTGTTCCCTACTTTTCTACTCACTATTATTCTCATTTCCATGAAACTATGGAAAGGGATGCTTGGGTTATCCATCTCTGAGTTGTGGTGAGACTTAAATGTGTTAATATAGCAAATTATTTAGCAAAGTGCCTAGATGTAATTAGTACTATATATATCTTTACTATTATTAAAATATTTAGATTCTAAACTTTGTGCTTAGTAGTGCAGCTAAAAAGATAATAAAACAATAATAATACATATGTATTGAGTACTTAGTATGTGAAAATAATTGTTCTAATAACTTTGCAGGTATTTGCTTATTTTCTCCTCCCCAAACCCCTATGATCTGGGTTATATTATTTTCTCTTTTATACAGATGAGAAAACTAAGATGCACAGAGGTTACTAAATTTCCCAAGATTATGGAAGTGGTAAATGCTATAAGAATTTGAAAACAGGAAGTCTAGCTACCGAAATCTTGCCCTAACCACTCTATTGCATGTCTTTGCAGAATATTGAATAAGAGGTCAAATGATTCAGGGAGGTCGGGAATGCTGGAATGGATTCCTTATATAAACCCAACTGCTGACCAGGTTAGAGCAGAGGGACTAAGGCATATTCCCTTCATGAAATAATAAGAAATACATTAGAGAAGGATGGGCCAACATCACTGAGAATCTTTTCTGGGATAGAGTAGCTCTGAAGAGTTTATTTTTCTCCATGTTACTAATTAGCCCAGTGGAATTACGTCCCAGTTGACCATGGTTGTAACTTGCTCTTACACTCTTTTCTGTAGAGTCATTCTTTTTTCTCTTTGTATTTCTCTCTGGTTATTTTCTGCTGATGCAACTTTCAATATAATAAAATTCTCATGTCATGTGAACATTCTTCTGTTTGAGGCATGCTAATGTATTTTACTATAATTTTCAGTTCCAGAATTTCCTTTTCATTCTTTTCTACTGATTTCCAAGCTCTGGTGAAATTCTCCAGTTTTCTACAATTTTGAATAATTTAATGACTGTTGTTTTGTTTTTTTGTGTGTGTGTGTGTGAGGAAGACTAGCCCTGAGCTAACATCCGTTGCCAATCCTCCCTCTTTTTTGCTGAGGAAGACTGGCCCTGGGCTAACATCCATACCCCTATTCCTCCACTTTATATGGGACCCCGCCACAGCATGGCTTGACAAGAGGTGCATCTGTCCGCACCCAGCATCCAAACCTGCGAAACACAGGGCCAACGAAGCAGAGCACACAAACTTAACCGCTACGCCACTGGGCCGACCCCATTGTTGTTTTTAAGTGTGCTCTTTATAACTCCATTATCTTGAGCAAGTGTGGGTCTGGTTCTATTGTCTGCTTCATATCTTGGTCCTGTTTGTGGCATACCTAGTAAATCTTGAATGGATGTGAGATATTGTGCATTATATATGTATATATGTAAAATTTAGGTTGAAATGTTCTCCCAATCCTATCTTCTGTCAAGCAGCAGAAGAGCGGGTCATCTCATTCTAATCACGCCTCTAGATTGCAGTCTTTATAATGTTTGGTTCATTTGCACTTCTTAAATCTTGCCTTGTGGAGTCCCAACTCAGTTTTTTGTGTGTATTTTATTTTTCTTTTTATTTATTTGTTTGTTTGTTTATATTCAGGACCACTCTCCTTTCAGAGTTCTGAACTCCAATTTTTGTTTCCTTAGCAATATATGCCTGCTGAAACTTCTGCTTTACTTTTTTTCTTTCACTTTTTACTTGGCTTTCTACCTCATGTCCTTCAAAGCTTAAGAATCAGCAAATGTCTCCGGAAATCCAAGTACCTGGCTCACTTCTCTGCTTCTTTCTTCCATCCAAGATGTTGGATCCTTGCGTCTTAGAGCCCTAGAAAGCCTAAAGTGCCACTTTTAATTTCCATGTGACTGTGGTTACTCCTGTGGTTTACTTTGCATAGCTGTCTCCTCGGTGGCTTATAAGACAAGAACTGATGAATTCTCAGAGGAAAAGAAGCGTGCAGAATACTGGGCTGAGTTCAATGAGTTATTATTCTTTGCTGGATCTTATTTAAAAAATACTATGTGAACACATTGCTAGGCTCCATCCCAGTAACCTGAAAAGTTCCACTGCAATGAAGGAGTCATAAAATTTCAGATTTATTAACTTAACAATAAACCCAGCTGTGATTAACATAAAGATTTTAATAAATATCCCAACGCTCTCTAAATATTAATAGATTCCATAAGATGCTATAGGGAAAGGGTAGTAATCCAAATTCAGACTTTGCTAGGAAAGGTCAATTTAGATTTTCTATTAGAGGTCATATTTAATCTAGATGTTAAAAATCATTCACATATAGAGTTAAAGAGGTTAAAGGGAGGGTCAAGTGTGAGGTGGTAGCAGCCTGAGAAGGTCTGAAGCAGTACGGACCGCTCAATACAGCTGAAGAATACAGTATGACTGAGAAATGGGTGGGAATGATAACAAAGATGCAGTTAGCCAGAAGCAGATCATAAAGAGCTTTGTATATCATGGTGAAAATACAGTCTGTTAGATGTCATTCTAAATATAACAGTAACAATAGCAACAGCAATAATCACGATGGTTGTTATTTTTACAAAGATAAATTAAAAGTTTTAAGCACACGTAAAACAAGTAAATTCATTGTATTTGTTTTTCTTTTTATTAAAGTGAGATTAAACACCAGAGGATATGGATATCACTGTTGATTCTTTATTTTTTAGCCCTTTGAAATAAGCAAGGTGTTTAACATCTTTGAGATTTTATTCCTTATCTTATGATAATGTTATTTTTGGCTTCCCTCTATGTCTCATTAATATATTCAGTAATGATTTATTATGGAGTAAAATGAATTAAAATATTTCTAAATAACTACATAAGTGTAAGGCATTAGAGAAATATGTTGGACTGACACGGCATGATTTTGATTCCTTTTTATTCGGGGCTAGATTCTCACTAAAAGACAGTGAGTTTTAGGGTCAATGTTACTACATTAGATTAATTGCAGAGGAACTCAATTCAAAATCACATATACTTAAGAATAATGTGTGTCCAGCAGTCAGAAATCATAAGGTATTTACATATTTAGCAAAGACAAGGCCCAAATTCATTTAAAATGCCCTGTCAGTGCTTAGATGTAATAATTCCTCATGCTCCTTGTAGAGAAGGTCATTGAAAAGAGTGGCTCCAATTGCCTTATTAAAATGGCGGTGAAAGCAGTCAATATTGCCAGACAAAGGAGAATTTGAAGAAGTGTTTAAACTTTCACTGGAGCGTGTCCAGAATGTTATGTGACTACATCAAATAGCTTGTGTTCTGATTTCATTTCATTAACCCTAGGGGGGGATATTTTTACTTCACTACAGCTCTTACATTTCAAATGGCACAATGTTAATTTGTACTTGACTGTAGTTAATTCTGTGGTCTCTCTCAAATCTCTCTCTCTCATCTGTTTTCTCTATCTCCTTCTTATATCCTTATCATTTTGTCCTTAAATTTTTTGATTTAGTTGCTTATCTTTTGTCAAATATGTACTTTTTCAGGGAAGACACACCACCTGTGAAAATTTATGTATTTCCTTATATATATGAAAGAGGATATTTTTTCTTTGCTACTGGCTCTTTGAAAATGAAGTCCTTGTGGCTTTTTTTTTAATGAAGCTCACCTTGTTAATTTCTATATTTAAAACAGGATCATCTAGGCAAAATGATTTGTCATGAGATTTTCTCAATGGGCTAGGAATGAACAGGTTAATTGAAAATATATCTGATTTCACAATGCTAAAGGATAGACTGAGCATAAAACATACTGAAAAAAAGAGAAATATACTGATAAATGTACAATATAACTTTTTAAAAATTATTACATGTATTTTATGAAACAGTACTATAAAATATAAACATTATTCCTAAAATAAATCATTTTTGTAATTGTACCTTATTATAAAAATTATAAAAACACTTCACTAGCAATAAATATTGGCTCTATAATAAACAAGGAAAGACAATAAATTATTGGGAAATGGGAAAAGGTTATTCCAAAACAAATCACAGAAGAGGGAAAAAAATGGCTAATGATCTTTTGAGAAAATGTTTACCCTAAATAATAATCTAAAAAATCAAATTAAAACAACAATGTGCTATGACTTTTTAGTGCCAATCTCCCAAATTTAGAGCCCCTTTGAAAATGATAAGGCTTCACTCTGCTTGTTTACAGTAAAGAAGTTATTTGTATGAAGCTAGTAGAATTTTAGATTTGCATAATCTACCTGGAATGATATTTGGCAAAGTTTATTTTTCACCTCAAAGGCATGAAATAATTTATAGTATATCTATTGGCTGCAATATAATTTAGCCATAAATATTATCCTCTGAAAAATACTTGATTGACATGGAGAAATTATCACCACATGAAGTTTATTAAAAGAGTAGCTACAACATATTAAGACTAGCATAATCAAAAATATATAAGAAGCCTGTGTTCGTCTGTCTTTTCAGCCATTCATCCATTCATCTATCTATTTGTCCTCCGTCTGTCATCAAAATAGAAGAATTAACACCACCCACTCTTTCTTTCCAGCTGGTCATGTTGCATTCTTTTTGTTGCATTTGTTTTTATCTAGAAGGGCAATGCATTTTTTATAGCTATTTTAATTTTTTTTTATTTTATTGTGATAAGATCACTTAACACGGGGTCTACTCTCTTAACAAGAGAGTAGTACCATACAGTATTGGTAACTACAGTACAATGTTGTACAGCAGATCTCTAGAACTCATTCATCTTGCATGACTGAAACTTTACATCCACTGATTAGCGATTTCCCATTTCCCCCTCCTCCCAAGCCCCAAAACACCATTCTACTCTCTGATTCTGTGAGTTGACTATTTTAGACACCTCATATAAGTGGAATCATGCAGTATTTCTCCTTTCTAACTGGCTTATTTTTCCTTAGCATAATGTATTCAAGGTTCATCCATGTTGACACATATTGCAAGATTTTCTTCTCTTTTAAGACTGAATAATATTCCACTGTGTGTGCATATGCCCCCCTATATATAAATAAATACACATTATCTTTATCTATTCATTTGTTAATGGCCATTTGGGTTGTTTCCACACCTTGGCTATTATGAATAGTGCTTCAATGAACATTGGGGTACTGATATCTCTTCCAGATCCTGTTTTCAATTCTTTTGGATAAATACCCAGAAATGAGATTGCTGGATCATGTGATAGTTCTATTTTCAGTATTCTGCAAGTAGTTTTTAATTACAAAAAGAGATCCCTGTACCCTAAATATTTTTAAAGGTTAAGCCATAAAAATAAATTTAAGGATCTTCCTCCAAACCTAAAACTTCTCAAAGTGAAATTTCTGAAAAAAGAAGTATTTCAGTTTTAACTTAGAAAGATTTTGGTGATTTGCCATCCAAAGAAGCTTCACTAATTTAAACTTGCACAGAGTGTGCTTGTCTCTGCCTCTTCTCACTCATGCTAATATTATCATCAAAATTTTGAGCTTTTCTACTATGACAGGTCAAACTTTTCAAAATTAAATTCACATCTTTAATTATGTATGAGGTTAAACACTATGTGTTGTAAGCCTTTTGAACATATTTATCCTACATAATGCCTATCCCTATCTTCTACCATTTTGAGTTGGCTGCCATTCTTTTAAAAAATTGATCTGTAAAAATCGATTACTAAGGACTTGTTTCTGATATATGTCCTCTCTCTTCTCAATCACTAATTTCCCCTTCTCTGCCGAATGAATCCCCCTGGCATCAAAAATACTTTGGTATTTCCCTTAAAAACATATTATCTCAACTTCACATTCCCTCAAATTTACTTTCCCATCAGCCACCAAGTTTATGGTGACATTTACAATAATAGGCATTCCTGTCTTTGCCTTCCCATCACCTATTCTGTTCATATGTTCTGTACTGTCTTTCTTCTCTTCTAGTCAACTGAAATGTCTCTTGTCCATCAAACCAAACTCTATCATGGCTTCTCTCTATATGTCTTATTCCAATTTCAGTCAGCCTTCCTCTCATGGGACCACTCCTTCTTCCTAAACACTTTCTCCCTTTCTGCCCAATAATTTCATACTCTGTTGATTTACTTCCTACTCCCACGCCTCTCAGTCTCCCTTATTGGAGCTTACCTTTCACTTTCAGTCTAATCTCTAAATATTTATGGATTAAGACTCAATCCTTACCTCAGTTATTCTCTTTCTAGATGATCTCTTCTACTGCCATGAGTCTAGGTTCCATCAGTGTGCTGAAAATATCCAGGCTCCTATGTCCATTGCTGACTTGACCTCTCCACCAAGGTGCTAAAAGGCACCTGAAATTTACCATGTCTGAAATAAAACTGATCCTGCATCCAAAAATGCCCCAGTCTTCCCCTACTGAGTTAATAGAAGTACCACATATTAGGTTGCTCAAGCCCCAAAGACAAGAGATATTTTTGAATACTCTGTTCATCTTATAAACCAAAATTATTTCAACAGCCAAGCAGTCCTAGCAGTACTTTTCCAAAATATGATGCAACTTCAGGCCAAGCAACCACCATCTCAGACTGGCATCCCTGTGTCGTAGTCTGCTCAGGCTGCTATAAAAAAATACCATCGACTGGGTTGCTTCAACAAGATTTTTATTTCTCACAGGCCTGGAGGCCGAGAAGTCTAAGATTATAGTGTCAGCAGATTTGGTGTCCGATGAGGGCCTGTTTTCTAGCTCGCAGACAGCCACCTTTCCCCTGTAACCTCACATGGCCGAGAGAGATCATCTCTCTTATATCTTTTCTTGTAAGGGCGCTAATCCCATTTATAAGGAATCCATACTCATTATCTAATTACTTCCCAAAGGTCTCACCTCCATATACCATCACACTGAGGATTAGGACTTCAACAGATGACTTTGGTGGGAGGAGGGCACAAACAATCAGTCCACAGCACCTTGCTTCTACTTCTACATCCTTATAATAAACTCTTCTTCATAAAACCTTTAGGCGACCCTTGTACAACTTTAAAGAGGGCATCATAGCTCACTGGTTATACATGTAAGATTTGGATTCAGACTGTGAGGATTCACACCCTGGCCCTGCCATTTACTAATAGTGCAACTTTTGGAGACATTTCTTTCGAAACCTCCATTTCCTCGCCTGGAAATAATAATAGTACCTCTCAATAGGGATTTATTACTATTATTATTATTGAGATATCAATATGGCTTTTTGAGAAGTACTTTCATATGGGTCAAGTCCTTAAACAGTGTTTGGTAAATGATACAGGCTTAATTAAAGTTAACTTTTGGGGATCTTTAAAAAATTTTTCACTGTAGCTAAAATCTCTCCAAATTGCTTACCAATAATTTCCTACACTAACCACATCTTATACCAACCTCATTCACACAGATTTTCTTTTTCTTCCACAAATAGTTGGAGTCTTCCTACCTGAGTACCTTGCACTTATTGTTCCTTTTGCCTGGGACATTCTTCACTTGATCTTTGCATGGATCTCTCTTTTCATTCAGGCCCCAGTTCAAATGACGTTTCCTAAAACAGTTAAGTCTTGACCTCCACGTCTTATAGTCATATTCCATGAGATACTATTATTTTACCTAGTTTCATTTTTAAAATAAATCATATTACATCTATGATTAGTGCCTGTTAGTTTGATGATTCTTTCCTATTTGTATCCTCTAAGAGTCTAAACTCCAAAGAAAGCAGAACCTTCCCTACTTTCTTCATCATCAATTCCCTGGACCAGAGCAGTGCATGTCATATTGTAGAGCCACCACGTGTATTTGTTGAAAGAATCGATATATGAATGAATAGCCCAGTGAATAAAAGGATGAATAAATCTCATTCACTGAGACCTTGAAATCAACTAGTAAGGTCTTTGTGACCACTTTGGCCAGGACTGTAAGACTGCATTCCTCCATTCAGAGATTCTGTTATACCTTGTGGGTCCCCTTTTCAACTCTTTAGAAGTATGTCCATTTCTAAAGATGATTAACGGGGTATATGGGAGATTTTATCACTTTCAGGAAATTCCATGTTAGCAGTATACCTACAAAATTAGAATATGTGAACTTTGGAAAAGCAATATTGATAAAATAATTGATTTCCCACATCTCTTTTGATCAGAAATGTTTCAAATAATGAAAATAACTTTAGATGTATTATCTCTCCTATTGTTAATATGTTGTTTACAGAAAGAAAGCCATCTCCTCTAAGAGAATAAAATAAAAATTACAAGGCAAGTACATTAGGATGTGGTGAATTAATTTGTTCTGCTTTATTGATACAAAAATGTCAAATTTTATACTGAAGAATATGCTTTTATATAGAAAACATTCAAATTATCTACTTTCCAAAACATATAGAAATAACTTTTCATTTGACAGGAATAGAAGACTAAATATTTCTTCTGGTTATAGCTATTCAACTGATAGGCTATTAAAATATCTGTTATGTATATATAATTGTACAATAATTTTCTGTACATTTTAGCTTTAGCTTTTCTTTCTTTCTTTTTGGTCTTCTGTGCTTTGTAGAGAATATTTCTGCATACTAGGGGTTTCGAAGACTGTAAACAAAGAGAAAATGTGTTTTCTCTAAGGAAATTCAAATTCCCATAATCAAGTAGCTTTAGAAAAGACGTGAGGTTTATATTCCTTACCATGAGAGTGTTTTGCCAGGTTTTCAAAGGACATGTGTCACTTTGCATAATAAAAAATTCAGAAGAACCAGCAAAAAGGTAGCATATTAGCAAATTTCCATGTTTACCTTTATGTAACAGTTCTCCATTTCTAACAGCAACTAATTCTGGGTTCCTGTCATACATTTAAGTTTTCAGTAGAAATAATCCCCTACATCTATGTCCTTTTCTGTTGTTCTTTGCGCTGTATAATTAACTTACTTTATTAGGAAAAATAAGAGTTTAATTATGGCAAAAAAGAATAACATATTCCTTAGTATTTGAGTGTGTAAATTAGAATATGGTCAGATAATCTGGCAATATTCTTTGAATTAAATTTTATTTAATAAGTTTCCAGTATGAAAAAATTACTGGCTCACAAGACCAAGACATTTAAGGTATTTCTTAGAAATTAGAATTACTGGAATAATGGGATAAGTTAAAATGACTTACTATGCTCTCATGTTCATTAACTGTAGATAGTCCATTAAATTATTTTCTTTACTTTTTAGGAATTTAAAAATCAAGGAAATAAGTGTGTTGAGGTTCTTTGTTGGAGATAATATATTTTAAGGTTATGTATTGCTATGTAATAAAGTCAGATTATAGAAGAGAAGACTGCTTGTTTTTATATGTTTATGATTATTTTGTGTTTGACTCTCATTCGCAGTTTGAAAAATCATGAAATTTTTACAAGAAATATGATTGTCCTAAATATCCATATTTCTGCACTGTGACTATTTTTAAAATAAACTCAATAGAACCCACTGTTTCTTCTGAAGTGCTTAGTTGGAAAGGATTTTTCATCTTTTTGCTTACAAATGTCAAAATTAGTGTGGGTTATCATAGTAATTATTCCAAAATTATGTAAAATTAGCTATCATTTTCCATTAGAAAAAAACATGCAACATGGGTATCATTTTTATTTGTTTTTTACCCATTAAATAATCATGACTAATTTAAGAATGGTTTATATCTCTTCAAGACCAGAGTGAAGAATATGTTTTGTAAAGGTTATATTATAAGAAAATTAATAAATTTAATAACTTTAGATAAATGTATTACTCAAAAATATTGATTGTTGTATATTAATGGATTTAACTACCAAATATAGTAACTATAGTTATTATGACATAAAACAATGAAATTAGAGGAAAAAGGGGCTAGTTGTTCTATACAAAATTACCCATATTAAGCATTGTAATTTCACAACAACTTTGTGAGTTAGATATCATTATTATACCCATGTATAGAAGAGGAAATGGAGGTACAGGATGGTTACTTAACTTGTCCAAGATGACACAACTTGAGTTTTAATAGGACTGGGATGTGAGTGCAGTCCTCAGTGTATATCTGGTATAAGCATATGTTTATATATATAATATATTTATATCTGACATTTATATAACATAACTGACAAATATATAACATTTATATCTGATATATATTAGTAGTCATCATATGTATTTCTCTAGAATTTTATAAAGGTACATACATTTTCTGGGACATATAGATATACACACAAATAATTTGGAAATCATATGTGCATATTTAAAAATAAAGGCAAAAACAATTGTTATATTTTACAAAGTATACAAAGATTATTTAGTTATCACTCTACAAAGGAAGATAGAATACTATGGTTACAAGCTTCAAATTTAATTGCAAATAACCTACAATTTCATTCAGTTATTCAACAACCTAACAAAAGCCTGTTAAATACTTTAAACTTCTAACTGACCACGATGAGAGTTATGGCTCCCCAGATGACCATGGCAATCGGAAGCCGGCTGGCGTAATCATTTGATAGGGCATTCCAACTGCTGTTTTCATTTATCTTTCTTCCTTTTTTGTTAACTGAAAAGATTGTTCAGCAAACCTATCTATACTGAATATGCCGGATGTAAAATAAAATTTTTCCTTCAAATATGTAATATTTTTTTACATAATTCAGCATAATCATTAGTGATGGCAAGTAGAATGTAACAGCTATTTCTTATTCGTTAAATACTTCACAGCCACATATGTTCCTCTTAATTTTTGTATTTCCATGTTTGGATTTGTTAATGTTTCTCTCTCAATCTCTTCCTTCCATTTTTCTTTCTATCCTTTTTCTTTTTTGATTGTTTCTGCATACTTTGCACCTTTGGCTATAGTTGTCTGTGTTAACATTTTTTTTTTTATTAAAAAGGAAGTATTCTCTGAATAATATTTTAGATTTTGAAAGCACTGAAGCTTAGGAAGCTTACAGGAAGAGAAAATACTTGGAAATTATTTATCACATATATAGAGAATTTAAAAAAACCCTCCGGAATCTTAGACACCATTCTAAAGATGTATCATCTGTAAAGTAATTGAAACTGTGTACTGGGGACCTGGTAAAATGAAAAGGCAAGGATGAGAAGAAAATAAAATGATTGTTAAAATAAAGATTTCATGAAAGGTTAAAACAATACAACAGGCAGTAAAGAGCAAAATTCTAATGAGAAAACTGAGTGATGTATGAGACTAACCCACTTAAGGGAAAAATATCCCGTAATGCAGGACAAAGTTTGAAGATTTAAAAAATAGAGAATAAATATAACAGACATGGATGATAGAACAAAAAACCCAACCTAAAGATTATAATTTTATATAAGAAATATAATTGGTCAAATATATTAAAAACAATTTTCAAATAATCATCTGAAGATTATTTCTCAGGAAACAAGTGGAAACAAGTGTTAAAAGTTTTTCTCACTCTGTGAGAAAACACAATGTGAGAAATTTATCTAGAAAATCTGTGGTGAAGATTTTAAATGACAAGAATAAAGAGAGAAAAGAGACTTCGTGTAATAGAACAGCTTCTTAAAAAGGGAAAAAACAATTTAGGCGGGACCTCAGACTTCTGTTGAGATCTCTTAAATGATCCATTAAATGTCCATTAAGTAAATCATTTCCTAGGATGTACTTATGCTACCAAAGTTGACTCAGTATCTGAATAACTAATAGCTATGAATAAAACTGGAAAAAGTATCAAGGAATCTATATAAAGATGCAAGACCTGCATTTTCATATTTCACTCTTTCCAATTTAAAAATCTTATATAATGTAAGTTGATACAAAGCATAGGACAACAATGAAATACTCCATTTTATTTTATGAAAAGGCAAAACTTTCAGTTCAAAGATTATCAAGTTGAATGATTTGCCAGGAAATTAAATATAGACTCCTTAATAAAATATTAGAAAACAAAGAATTAAAACATTATACCCAAGTAGAGTTCATGCAAGGAGTATAAAAACAATATGGTTATTAATCAATTAATGTGTTATAATATTAATAAATTATTTAAATATATTTATTAGTAATGAAAATCTATTGCTCACATAATTCTTAGTAAATAGGACTAGAATAGATTCTTCACATGTGAAAAACAATTATATTGAACAAATAGCTTACATCACAATAATAGAATAGCTCTTCCCAGTGAGGTTCTTTGGAATGCTATTTATGTAAAAATTATTAAATTATCACAAATACAACAGCTACATACTGATTCTTGAGTATGAAATTCTGCATGGGTGAAATGAGAGAGGCACTTGGATGGGTCAAGTGAGAATGGCACTCCCGTTTATTTCTCTTAAACAGTAAATATTGCTGACCTCTCCCCAAAAGTAAGTTAGCTCTATGTACCAAGACTAAACAGACATGTCTTTTGAGTTTTCACTAATGGAAATTAATCTTAAGGAAATATTTCATCAGCTCATGTTTGAGTTCAAAAAATAATAACTTGATAATATAAACATAATGTTTTAAAAAATATATCAGTGTAAAATGTTACTTTTGAAGATTAATGATTTAGGAAATCCTTACAAATAAGGTTAGATAAACGTGGATAGAAATTTAAATGTATGGATTATTCACAGTTTTACAAAATATTTTTACTTTCTTTCATTCTTGTTCCCAAACCTGCCTCATCCCACTCTCCCACTACCAATCATCACTCATTCATTCTCTTAATCCATAGAGAAAAAATCTTGAAATAAACTAAACCCAAGATACTAACAAAGAGTGAATTGGTATAGGGATGATAAGTTGAACTTAAATTCACGTTTTTTGTTTGTGATATGCAATCACTGTTTGCCATTACAGTGTGAAAGAAATGTAATAAAAATTAAATGTCATTTAAGAAATGGGATTAGGGGTCGGGCCAGTGGCACAGCGGTTTACTTCACGCTTGGCAGCCCGGGGTTCGCGGGTTCAGATCCCGGGCGCCTGTCGACGCACTGCTTGTCAGCCACACCGTGGAGGCGTCCCATATAATGTAGAGGAAGATGGGCACGGATGTTAGCCCAGGGCCAGTCTTCCTCAGCAAAAAGAGGAGGATTAGCAACAGATGTTAGCTTAGAGCTGGTCTTCCTCACAAAAAAAAAAAAAAAAGAAATGGGATATGATTGGTTTCTTTCAAACTGTATTTTCATTCTAACAATATATTTAATGCTTCTCTTTTTTAAAGATAGTATGTATGATTTAAGCATAATCAACACTGATACATTGTTACATGGTGTAATAGCTAAGAACTCAAAATTATAAATAATCAGATTACTATTCTATGTAAATATTGCATAGATGTCAAGTTACAAACAAAATAAAAATAATTGCTGTCATTCTAAGGATTTGTACTTTGGAATATAGATAAAAAATCATGAATATATGAGAGACTTTTGAAAAATATTTGTTATACATATTCTTAAATATGTTTGTTTACAGAAATGATTCATATGTATATTTGTCTTGTTTTATTTTTTTCAAATTTGAGCTTGGTATTGTAAAGGCTACCAAAATAAATAATATATTGCTTGAATTCAAGGAAATTCTAATAAGAAATCACACAATATACCTATGTAAAAGTATGTTACATACACACACACAAACACTCACACATAACACACATGCACAAATGTATATTGTGTTAACCATGTTGATAGTTCTTCCATGTTGAAATCATGGTGTATCTCACGATTACACAATTGGAGTTTCGTCCGTTGTCACCGTCTTTCAGGGCTGCTTTGAAATTTTATGTCACCTCTGGAGTCAAAATCCCTCCGCCGGCTCCTGAGATAGCAGAGAGAGGCTTTTGGCTTGAAGCGGCAAAGTCACCTATATTTAAAGAAGAAGGCACAGCTCCACGCCAGGCCAGGGAACAGGCTGCACTGCAGGCTCCAATAGCCCACCCCACCAGGTGCAGTTGAGCAGTGCACAATCTCAGTGGCGCGTGCTTTCTACCCTGCTTCTTAACTGGACTCATGATGGGTTATAATTCAATGCTTCTAGGATCTGCTATACTCCTGATTCTAATACTTTGTGAGGTTATTAACGTAGTGTCAATGAAAATATAATTTTTATTTTGAAGTTTTGAAAAACTATTGGATATTATATAAATAAGTACAGATGCAATTACATCATTTGGATAAAATGTAATTACAGTTTTGACTTAGAAGCAATTTAAAAAGCTTCATTATTTTGTTAGTATGAATTTAAGAATGGAAGCAATGACTTAAAAAGTAAAAACAGCCCTCTGTTTCACAATTCGCTTTCCTAGATTGCTTCTAATGAGAATTTTGAAGGGCGGTGGTTACAATGAATGCTTACGTCCATTAGGATTTGCACTAGTATTTGCTCTAATTATACCTGAGGTTTCCTGTCATATTCTGAGCTTTCTCAGAGGAGAAAATTAGCAGGTTGTCTTCTGAAACTGAAATGTGCTCAGAATTATTATATTTTCCTAAACCACCATTAGGGAAAATCCTGACAATATTTGGAGAGAATGGTAAACACAACTACACAGTAGTATCGTCAGAGTCACTAATTAATTAATGAATAAGCTGGAAGTTCCACTGGTCTTCTAAAAAAATCCCTTACTAAAAATTAGAAAACCTTGGCTAAAGAAAGGAGAAGCATCATTCTTTCTTGTCAAAATATCAATTTATTTCCTCGTTTTGGATATTGTACTGTATTCTGTAAAATTTTTGTAAGCTCAATGCTATTTAGATGTAGTATATAAGTTTCACTTTAATACATTATATATTATTTAAACCGTATATGAAAGTTTAATTTAAAAATTATTCATAGATCACAAAAATTAAAGAATTCAGTCTTCAAGTTTCACATATTCAGTTGCTGATTCACCTTTGTATCATTTTTTTCAAGTAAGTAATTTTTAGAATTATCCATTATAAATTTTCCTTGAAAATCATTTGTTAATTGTCAGACTTTGATCTACTGCAAAGACGATGCCTCTAAATTAGCATTGCCTGATGAATGAGATATAGGAATGATCTTAAATGTTGCTTAAGTTAGTTGTATAATTTCCGGACTCCCTTAAGATAACCAGATGTGTTTGTGAAAAAGAATATCTCCCCACTTATATGATTGAGAAAGGGATTGCTGGAATTGGTCTAGTATATTGGCTTTTTTCAAATGTAAGTGTTGGAATAATTTCACCACTGTGTCACTTTTTCTTCCCGGAAAGAAAAATCATTGTATATTAAAGGTCACATGACACTCAGACTATAAAAAGGGTTACTTGACTTTGAAAGTAAGGGCTTAATGAAGGGGTGAATTCTGTTCTTCAGCATGGAGGCTAAATACAATATTAGGCAGCAGGCATCTGTGAAACAAAATTTACTTTTATGTAATTTTACAAATGTACTATGCAGAAAAAAAATAAAATTAGCTTACCAGAACTGTGCTTTCTACCTTCCACCACTAACTCAGCCCTGTGAAGGTATATTCAACGTTCGGCCGACAGCTGCTCTCCTGACCCTTTGTACAATTCCCCTTTTATCAAGAATCCTTCTACCACCCCCTCTGCCCCTGCTGCTCCCCCATCACTACCACCCACTCTTCAGAAGTGCATGAGTATCATGTGCCAGCCTGTCATCCAAGCAGGCAGGAAGCCCTAGTTCTCTTGACAGGAGGTAGTCAAGTGAGGAGGAGGAGGTGTGTGTGTCCTTTTCTTTGATAGATAGTTAGCTGTTGTTTGATCAAGGTTTTTGGTGGGTGTTTTTTTTATTTCAAACTAAAATCATCATTTTACAAGTATTCCCAATTTCCCCTGATATTAAAAGGTGTGAGGAAAAAATGGATCAAAACGAAATAGTAAACAGAATCAAGAATGGGAAGAAGTGGAAATGTAATCGTGAAGTATTTGTCATCTTTTAATTTCTTGGCTGTGCTGCTAACTGGACCTTTGTGGACCTGTAGTCACAAAGATTGCACAGGTCTTTGATATTATGCTGAATAAATACCCATAGATAATCAGCATATGATCTTGAAACACTATTTCTGTTACATTGTAAGTTGTTAGCACTTGGATACAAGAGGTGCTTGATATTTCAGTCAAGTTCAAAGGCTGGTTCACTGAGCACTATTCTTTTCACTCCTCATCATGTTGTAAATTGTCTTCTAGCTCAAGCAGGCAATAATGGATCTCAGTAACATGGCATTACACTTACCCATTGAGCATCAACCAGAAGTGAGGGTGTATTTCTACTAAAACCCTTGAACACAGCCCATAGGGAAGTGAGTCTATGCTTGACGTAACAAGTTCTCTTTGGTGAGCCGAACTCTTTTAATGAGATTATTTGTAAGCATCATGGAGAGTATGGAAGTGTGCCACCTGAAGAGTCAATTGGAAGGAATAATGGGGATAAGGAGTAACAGGGAGAGAGAAACAAGTAGGCCAAGGAAATGAGGCACATGGAGAACTTGGTAAAATCAAGTGAGTGAGTTATAGCTGTAACAGGATGTCTAACAGTAATTATTGAGGTATTTTCCACCCAAGAGTGTGAAAGTCACTTTATGCATTCCATTTTGGATAATTAAGAGTAATTTATAGATTTGCCACCTTTCCTCCTCCAAGTGGCAAGCTTCCAGATCCTTTCTGTACTATTCTGCTATAGAGTGAAGTGGCAACAGAACAAGATTTAATATGCATGCTAAAATTCCCAAGTTATTATTAGTTAAATATTGTGCAAAATGTCTTTGCTATATTTTCTTCTTAATTAACTTATTTCTTTTTAACAAATACTGCAATTTGTATTTGATTATGGTTTATGTTTATGTATTTTCTTTATGAAAATATATAGAGGAATCTAACTTTGAGAGAACTGGAGAATGGATATCTGAAATAATAATTTTGCATTATCTATATTTCTATTTCTATCCCCTGGGTGTTTATGCATATGGATCATTGAGGAACATTTATTGGAGCATCTCCTCAGCAATTGTATCTCTTCTAGATGATTTTTCTTTAATTGTTGTCTGTCAAACGATGATCCCTCCCCTTTCTACAACTCCAAATTATGGCATGTTTTAAACAGTTGATAATTAGTATAGTTTTAAATTTAGAATAATGGATGGAGGAGGAGATTAGGTTGACAACAAAAGTAAATCAGGAATAAAACCTGTTGGTTGACTGCTATCAAGAAAAAAATGGAAAACATGTGTAGGATAGAGAAGCAATGCCAATATGAAGGGGGGTTTTGTTGTTGTTTTTGTCAGTGTGTTTTTAAACTTCTCTGAATATTTGATAAGCTTCGATGGAGTCATGTTAAAAGTTAAAATCCTGCATCTGACATTACATTAGAGCTCTAGATGAATGGCTGAATCTTCATTAAGTTTAGTTTTCTTTTCTTTAAAATGAAGATTATAGCTGTTTCATAGATTTTTTGCTTGCACATAAAATGAGGTACTGTTTTCTTGGACTTCCATTTCTCTCCTTATACTTGCTTCTCACTTGCTCTGCCTCCTCTCTGACCCATCATGAAATGACCCTACAGGAAATTCTCCATCATACCAATTTGACAAATGTCATCATCATTAGCTGTACCTCGTGCTCTAATTGAACCTGACACTCAATTTATAACACATTACTATCAACATGTAAACAGCATTTTATAAAGGGATCAGTCAGCACACGGACACACACACTTTTCTACATGTCTTTATCAGGTAAAATGTGTTTCACTTAAGGTGAGAAACAACACGAAATATCTTATTAAGGCATGAGGGTGTAATGATAAAAGCGGGGCAATGTAGAATCTGTGGAGTGGAAATTACTCTAGGGTTCACAAGAACCATCTTGAAGTCGGGTGAGTCCCAATATATAAATGACTCTTGTATTTTACTTCCTAGGGCAGTGTAGTTTTGTTGTTGCCATTATTTAATCAAGTATGAAGGCAAAACTCCTCAATTTTAGTTACAGTTTTCATTTGAAAACCAATTACATGAAATAAGACTTTAATTTCTTAAGTTCGTATTTACAAATTGAAAGCTATAGACACCTGGGGAAACTACATTTATATTTAGGAAATTTTCAGAAATTTGTCCTTTTAAAATATCCCTGTATTATTCATGTTTGAAATATTCTTCACTAATTGGTTGCTTTTGAATAATCCAATTAAATGTATGTACAGCTTCATTGTAAGTCTTAATAATCTGTATGTATCGTGTTAGTTAAATACAGTTAGTTTGTCCTATTTATTGCTACATTGGGATCATAGTAGAACTCTGTTTTTGTTTTTGTTTTTCTCAACTCTGTCTTTCAACCTTCAACCTTTATAAAATGTGTGTATGTCTGTTTGTTTTAAAAATGCCACCTATAGATATTCATTTTCTTTCAAGATAAAGTTCAAATACCCCATCAGTGTTTCAGCACAATTTAAGAAGTTTTCTTTAATTAATAAAATTGGATAGTACACATGACATCTTTATACCTATAATATTTCCTATATTTTAAAGGTAAACATGTTTTTACCACAAATTCAACGGTTTATACCCTATAAAATGATTTATATTATAAATAAAGAGTTAAACTTTTAACTTTTAAAATAATTCATAATACTATTGAGAATGCAATGACGATATCATTTTTCTATCTATCCACACAATATTTAATCTTTAAAAGTTCTTAAAATCTGCATGTAATAGTTTTAATTCAAAGGGACATAGCATAATATTAAGTCCAACAGGCTAATTTATCATATGCAATTGTAACAAGTATATCAGATCATTTCATTCTTTCACTTGTCCAAAATCAACATTTTCCGTTTCTCCACAACCTCTCCAACATTTATTGTTTTTTGTCTTGGTGATTATAGCCATTCTAACGGGTGCTGGTGGGAGTGCAAACTGGTGCAGCCTCTATGGAAAACAGTATGGAGATTCCTCAAAAAATTAAAAATAGAAATAACTTATGCTCCAGCATCCCACTCTTGGGCAGCTACCCAACGGACATGAAATCAACCATCACAAGAGGCTTATGCACCCCTATGTTCATTGCAGCATTATTGACTATAGCCAAGAAGTGGAAGCAACACAAGTGTCCCAAAACTGATGACTGGATAAAGAATATGTGGTCTATATATACAATGGAATACTACTCAGCCATAAAAAAGACAGAATTGTCCCATTTGCAACAACATGGATGGACCTAGAGGGTATTATGGTAAATGAAATTAACCAGAGAAAGAGGGACAAACACCACATGATCTCACTCATATGTGGAATATAAACTAACACAGAGACAGAGAGAAGTGGTTGGTGGTTACCATGGGGAAGCAGGGTGGGGGTGGGCCCAAAGGGTGAAGAGATGCATCCATATGGTGACAGACAAATAATAATGTACAACAAAAACCCCACAGTGTTATAAACTATTAAGACATCAATAAAAATGAAAAAAATTCTAAAAAAAATCAACATTTTCTATAAGTTCACTATGTTTCCTTCCATGCAGTTTTCTGAACAGCCACTGTGAGCTTAAATTTAAAAAAAAAAAAAGTGGTTTCACAAAAGAAAGAGGGATATTTGAACTATATCAGCTAAAATTATAAAAACCCTTTTGACCAAATCATCTCTCAACTTTGGTAAATTTATCATGTGAGTTTAACATGAAAATTCAAGGTACTAATATTGAACATGCTTTATCATATGAAAATGCCTTTAAAACTGCTTAAAAGACATTAGAATTCTCAGATATTTTCAGAGGAATAAAAAGATCAAACCACCTGTATCTTTTCTTCCATTAGAGGCATATTGTCTCAAACTTTCCAATTAAGTGGATCATTTTTCAAAACTCCACATGAAGTGCAACTATCTGAATTGTGGAAGAAAACAAAATTTCATTAAGGAGGAAGAATTGCCACACTCGCAGTGACTGGATTTGTTAATGGACCATCAGAATCATTTGTCACGAAATGTCATCAGCCACCTTCATGTTTCTATTTATTCCCCTTTACCATTGCCTTTTGGTAAATGTGGGAGGACCGTCCCTACATATGGAAAATGCCAGTGTAGGTGGGCAACAATGGTTTTACAATTGTGCAGAATCATTTCATCAAATAAAATGATATGAAATCCATTTTTAGATATAGTTTAATGTAATATCTAAAATGCTTCTGGTTTTGTTTTCATTCATTTTTTCAGATAATTTAATTTATTCAAAAGTATTATTTTCCTGAGCACTTTGGTAGATGCTTGGCATATAATCAGAAAAACAAGGCAAAATACTCATTTACATAGAACATGTTGTTACCTACTGTCTGCATGTATGTTCACTCTATCATGTTAGAAGCAGGAAAATCAGTAAAATAAGTATGTTTCCTGACTTCTTTATAATAATAATAATAACTTTTTATGAGAATTAAATGATTTATATAGAGGAAATAGTTTAATTTTTTAATTTGGTACATGCTGTGTTAAAAACCAGTGTTTTATATCATTATGATTAGCTATTTATCAAAGATTTGTTGATGAAGATAGTGCAATAATTTGAAATTTTATTTGTGATAACCTGTACATTTAATTTATTTCTACTGTGTTTCTGCTTTTGATTTTCAAAGCAAAGCGAGTTACCTAAGAGTCTAATATACACCCTTAACATCACTCTTATTATGGGGAAATTCATAAAAAGACTCTTTTTCATCAGAAAGAAAAGAGTTACAAGTTCAGAGCCCTTTAGAGTAAACTGGATAATAAAACATTACATCTACTCCAAACTGTTTAATTTCGAAGCATTTATCCTTTGAACTGGAACCAAAACTCAGGGCAAACTGTGCCAAATGTTTATTTTCTTATACAACTTGCTAAAATGTTTTTTTTTTCAGTTGGTGTTTTCAAACTATTCAAAACTGAACAAATAAACCATGAATATTATTTAAAAAAAAATTCAGCCACCACAGCAACATCCTCACATACACACACAAATTTGATTAATAAGATATTCCATTGTGATTGAATATCTTTATAGACATGTAGTATCAACACTAAGAAATAACGCAACCTGTTCTTCATTCCTCATACAGTATGTATCTAAAAAAATGAAATGGAAAACTGAGTGTTTAGTGAAGTGATTCTATCAATAGGCTTAGCCTGCCTGGATGACTCAGGCTTCAAAGACCTGTCTTCAGGAACAGATGGCCAGTTGCAGTCTGAGCAAAACAGTTAAATTCCCAAAGCTGTGCTCTTGGCTTGCCAATGGATAAACTGCCTTAGTTTCTTTGGAATAGAAATTTACCCAATGCAATCTTACAAGTCTGTTGAGTAAGTGGATTCCCCAAGAGTACAATATTTTCATGACTGGATCCAGAGCAAGGAAGTCAGATATAGCTATAGGGATGTCACATTTATAGTCCTAGTGCTCTGTACTTCAGTTACCACCCAGCAGTTTGTGACTTTATTCATTTGGCGAGTCATTAATTTAAAAACTGGTCAAATCTACTTTGTGAGAACTTCTTTCTGGGTTTCTACATGAAAGCAGGAGAAGGAAATTATTGGAATCAATTTTATAAAGTTGTGATTTTTCTCTAAGCATTGTTATTTAGAAGTGAGTATAATTCTCCCTAGGGCCTCAAGAATCAATTATACATATGAAGGAGTTCAAATGAGAGCCAAGAATCAACATACAAACCAAGGTATTAAGGTAAAGAAGACCACCTGGGTCATATAGAAAGGCAAGAGTTAAGGTATGGGATGTTTAAAATTTAAGAACAGCTATTGAAATGCTCAGAAGCCATCTTCTGTCTTTAAATATAGCATTTAACCTAGACATAATTCTTGATAAATTTTACTACTGTCTTTAATATTGGAAGTATTTAATTTATATTTTTTCTGTTAAACAATTTTTGCAAGATTTTTATTATGAAAACTAGAAAATATGATAGTATAGCTCATTCCATTCTATATAACAGTTTCAGATAGTTAGCTAGAAAAGGTCAGGAAAGTTGATGTAAGAACTACCTGGGAGAACAGTGAAAGAATGCACAGGCATATGCCTGATATGAATTTTTGTATTTTATGATATGTTTAGCAAAACAAGCTATCAATGTTTTTTTATTTACTTTGTATTCTAATCAAATACTGTAGACAAAAATAAAGGTACCCAGACTCCACTTAAATTTTAAAGACCTGATCATTTCAGTTTTTTTTTATATTAGAAAAGGAATTAAAAGAAACTTCCAGAGAAATACTGTCCTGCTTAATTCCTCTGAGTGGCTATGTATAAGAGCACTGAATGACGTGAGTGTTTTAGAGTCACATATGACATCTCAGGTTCTCATTCTTAGATATCCTTCAGCCCCCAGCATTACTGTTGTTCTTCCTTGGGCATTCTGAGTTTATCAAACTATAAATATGGATCAAGGGGCTAAAAAGGTCCTTTGCTCAGGACAGATTTCAATTTCTTTTATTTTCTGTATATACTTTATTTTATCTCATTATACCAAAGAATGTAGTCCTTGGGGAACATGTAAAGATTTCTGATGATCTCACTACAGAATTAGTAGTGCTATAATTTTCCACAGTGTTATTTCAGTCTTTCTCATATATATTTCCTGAGAATGTAGTCACCCTCTCTTTGAATCAGTACTTCAATAATAAGCAAACGCTATGTCTCTAAATTTAGCCATGAGTCAAAGAAAATAAAAGGAATATGAGAATTATTTAGAAATTTAATAATAATTCAATAATGCATAGATGCTAAATAAATAATAATTTAATAATAAATAATGTATGTATACTTGCATATGTGTGTATATGTATATAATCAGAAAAACAAGGCAAAATACCTATTTATATGGAACTTCTAGTTGCCTACTGTTGACATGTATGCTCACTATCGTGTTAGAAGCAGGAAAATCAGTAAAATAAGTATTTTTCCTTACCTCTTTATAATAATAGTAATAATGTAATTTGAATATACAGACATTCTCCATTCCATAGCCTATGTCTAGAGTCTAGATTATGAAGAATAAAGGCCCTTTTGATATTTAGATTACTAATGATATAGTAATTATATCTGTGTTGGAACAGATATTCTTAGCTGAGAGCATGACCTTTGCAATGTTATGACCTTTCCAGTGATCTTGGTAATATCTCACAGTGTGTGTGGGAAGAGATTCAGGGAACTTGGGATCAAGGCCCAGCTCAGATATTTTCTATACAGGAATAAACAAATCACTTGCTTTGAGTATCAAGTTACTTTGAGGATCAAGCTTAATTCTCATTATCAGTCAAAGCATAAGGGAAAAAATGATGTGTGATAAAAGAGCTGGGACAAAGACGAATGGCAGAAATTGAATGGGGAGGGGGGAGACAGTGTGCCTATGTTTACACCTGATAATGTCTGAGATGGTTGTGGACAAGACAAGGTAAACTGGTGGTGGCAGAGGGCAGTCAGATCTGTTCCTAAACTGAATTAACCAATTGTGATGGTTAATTCTATGCATCCACTTGACTGCTAAGGGATACTCGGATAGCTGGTAAAACATTATTTTTGGACATGTTTGTGAGGATGTTTCTGGAAGAGATTAACATCTCTTCCAGAAATCAAGAATATCTAAGTGGTTGTGAATAGAATGTTCATAGAAATATGGATGGTAAAGGCCATTCTGATGAGATCTCAGACAGAAATGAGGAACGTGTTATTGGAAACTGGAGAAAAAGCGATCCTTTGTTATAAAATGGCAAAGAGCTTAACTGAATTGTATTCCTGACCTAGTGATTGTGGAAGGTAGAACTTGCGAGCGATGAAATTGGATATTTGGCTGAGGAAAGGAGCAGCTGGTTTCTCTTGAATACTTATAGTAAAATGGAAGATTTGAAGATGGAATTGTTAACCAAAAAGGAAGCAGAACTTAAAATTTGGGAAATACTTAGCCTATCCATATTGAAAGGAATAAATAAACTTGTTTGGGAGGGACTGTGAAGGGTGTGGCCAAATTTGATAAGGATGTGAATTGGCCATCTCAGCAGAAGCTAGGAGTTACTCATCAAGACAGCGGGGGAGATATGTCAGCCATCTAAACAGAAGCCAGTACCTATTGCCCAAGACAATGGAAGAATGACCCCAAAGGCATTTCAGAGATCACAGGGGTTGCCCCTCCTGTCACAGGCCCAGAGTGCAAGGGCTTGTGGGGCAGAATGATTTCTAAGGAGGAGCTGTCTCTGCTTGGTGCCACCTCATATCGTGAACTCCACTCCCCAAATTTCAGTGCCAAACTACTCCTTGGCCACTGAAGGTGCAGCTCCAGAAGGCCCTGGTGTGGCTTGTGCTGTATCCAGCAAAGCACGGGAGATGTGGCTACCCCAACCTGGATTTCAAAGGATGGAGCCACCGGAAGCCTCTGGAATACAAGTGAGGCAAAGAGAGCCCCCACTAGAGCAATACTAGTAGAGTTTTGGGGGCAGGGCCACCTCCTCAACCCCAGACCAATAGAGCCACTGGCTTGTGATTCCATCCAAAGAGAGCTATGAGAACCTGACTTCAACCTGTAAGAGCTGAGGCCTGGGCTGCACCCAGCAAAGCTGTGGGGGTAGGGATGCCCAACCCCTGTCCCAGTGTCCGGAAAGCCAGGCATCAAGCCAAACAGGATTGTTCTCAAGTCTCAGGGTTTAGTGTCATTTGCCCTGTTAGGTTTCAGACTTACCTTGGACCTTTTACTCCTTTTTTCTTTTCTATTTCTCTTTTAGAATGGGGATGTATATTCTATGCCTGCCCCACCACTGTATTTTGGAAGGACATAACATGTTCAATTTCACAGGTTCACAGCTAGAAAGCAATTTACCTTATGATGAATCATACCCTTAGTCTCACCTATGTGTGATCTAGATGATATTTAGATGAGACTTTAGACTTTTGAGTTGAAGCTGAAACAAATTAAGGCTTCTGGGGCTATTGGGATGGAATGAATGTATTTTACATGTGAAAAGGACATAAATTTAGGGGGACCAGTGGCGGAATATTATGGTCTGAATGCTTGTGTTTCTCCAAAATTCATATATTCTGATTCTAATGCCCAAGATGATGGTATTAAGAAATGCGGTCTTTGGGAAGTAAATAGGTCGTGAGAGGAGAGCTCTCACGACTGAGATTAGTACCCTTATAAAAAAGGCCCCACAGAGCTCCCTCACCCCTTCTGCCATGTAAGGATACAACAGGAGTCTGCAAGAGGGCTTTCTCCGACCATGCTGACGTTATTTTAGACTTCTAGCCTCCAGAACTGTGAGAAATAAATTTCTGTTGTTATGAGCCACCCAGTCTGTGGTATTTTGTTATAGCAGCCCAAATGGACAAAGAAACCAATAAATTCCATATTTTCCTTAATGTTTCCTTCAATGTTTGCCTATAATAAAGGGCCAAATACCTCCTAAAAAGAATATATGTATATTTTTATAATAAATATATATGTATACACACATATTTGAGTCACATTTAAATTATTTGGCTAAAAGAAACACGGTCAGAAACAGTTGCTAAGGAACTTGAGGTATTTGAAAGAGTTTGGGCAAGTGTATCAGACACATTTTATGCCCCTCTTAGTCCTCTCAGAGTCCCCTATCTCTGGAACTTTTGGGCACTGCTTCCAACCCCACTCAAAACGTAGCAAACAATTTTACATGGACGCTATTCAATCTCTTTCAGGCCCAGCCTGATTAAACACAGACCAAATAGGGAAATAAAATCTCTGTTTTAAAAGGAAATAGGTTACACGTTAAAGGAAGTACAGAACCTAGATAATTTTTGCTGGCAGGAACTGTCGCACAACATTTAAACATAGATCTTGAGTGTATTCATCCAAGGGTTGAAAAATATGGTTTAATAGGAGACAATTTAATTACTTTTGGTAATTTATATCCATTATAAGGACTCCTAAAATATCCTAACAACCTGTTAAGCTGCCTATTTGAATCCTGCACTCAATTACAGTAAATTATGAATAAATATTACTTCCCTGACACAGTAGTGAGGATGAAATCAGAAGACTCAGAAAATATGGGAAGGTAAGATGGATTTAATATTTAACAGCCAAGAACCAGCACAAGTCTATCATCCCCAGAGTAGCCTAGATAATATTCTCTTCAATAAAGCAATAACGAAGGAATTGAGAGGATGTGCTGTGGTCCTAGTAAGGACTGTTCGTTTCCGGGAGACATCAAGTAGCTGTATGACTGGAGCTGTCCATTTTGAGGTGTATTTTATCATATCCATTTTGGCATAATGTCAGGCAGAATAGGAAGTATCTATTGCAAAACTGGAATGTCACAGTAGAGATTTGTCCCAAGCAGAAGAAATCTATATTTAAATTACATGAAAAAGTAACCTGATGCCCATGTCACATCTTTGGACAAATGACATTCCTTCAGCTCATTTTTATGATTACATGGTGGTTCCCTATGACCAAATGTTGGAGTAGGATAGATCTCAGCCCATTCAGGGATGGATTATTGCAATGTGTTTGTGTTAAGTGAAAAGGGACTGCTGCCTCGTTATAGCTCTACATAGGGGTGGTACTAAATAAGGTACAGTAATAAGGGACATTGCTCCAGTGGGCGAAGCTGTGTGTAGTCACTTAGTTGTCACTTCCTATGAATGAGAAGTGGCCAGAAATAGGGGTATTCATCTACTCTAGGACAGAAGTAAAAAGTTTGTTAGTTGATCTGGATTTGGAAAGAAACACAAAATGAAAACTAGATGGTAAAGATTCAGAATCTGGGGAAGAGACATATGGATAGACCCATGGGAGTGGACACCATGTATGTGAATCTTTATTTTTCGTGTTAATGCATACAAGAATAACTAGTACCATGATTTTGGTAAGCTTTTCTTATCCTATCAAGTTTGGGGCAATGGCCCATGAATAACACGATTGTGTGAATCATGGAATCAGTACATGGGTACCATAATATATGTACTAGCACTTCTAGGCTGATCTAGCTAACTGCTACTGCTGCATAACTACCCTGCCATTAGAAGAGACCAATGCCAGGTTTCAGGATGACATCTTCCCTCAAAAGACTAGTTATATACTTAGTGTTATGTCACCTATTTCAAACACCTTCCCTCTCTCAGAAGGGCAGCAATATATACTCACAGGAATCTATACCTATTCTGGATATGAGTTCATCTTCCCATCTCACAGTCTCTCTGTCAGCACCACCACACAAGCTGATTATTAAAGTACCCTCTTATTGGCCTTCTTATATATCATTTATGATATATACACTAAAAATATATATATATAAATATATATATACATAAATATATATGTATATAAATCTACCCATCTATCTACCTATTGATAGATAAAGAAAGAGAGAGCATGAGAATATGGTGAGAGGTTTTGCAAAGAAGAAATTACGTAAGAAAAACATGCATTGCCTCTTCTTATGGCTAGCCCTGGGAGACCAAATAATCTCTCCATCTTCCGTCATGATTTCTTTATGTCAGGAAGCCTGAGACATTGGTTTTTTTGATGTATCTTCTGAAGCAGTCTAATAAAATCTCACAGATCATATATCCCACCTACTAGTCACTCGCAAAGAGAAGAAAGAAACAGTTAATGCACATTGCCAGGAACATTTACATTGTCGCTTATAAAACAAACAAAACAAAACCAAAGGCCAAACAAATAAATAAAACACCAAATATCTGTTTGAGCAACCTCATTCCTTCACTCAGGAAATAAAATAACAACAACAACAACAATAATAATAGTAGCAGTAGCAGTAGTCTCAGTAGTAGAACCAACAACGAGAGTAGTAATATTCATAATAAGAATGTAATAACAGCAGTAAATGACTTATAAGTGCAGAATTTTTAACAGATCTTTCTTATATTTTGAACTTTATCAGTTACCCTAATAGTGTATTATCTTAAGATATCATATTTAAAATACTACTGAAGACTGAAGGCTCAAACATGAACATAAAACTAATAATGGCCTCCTAGGGTTTATGCCAGATCACGTGAGAGAGTGGAAAGAAACTGTAGGTCTCTTATAAAATAGGAGATAATGTTGCTTTCTGACCTGCAGCAGTCACCCATTTAGTGACTGAGTGGGAGGAAAGGAATGATTATTTCTACTGGAAACATTTATTACAGAAGTTAATTGTCACAATTTATTTCACACTATATATAAATGGATAAGTCCAAGACATAAAAAGTCTCACAAATCGTTAAGTCAAAGCTTTGAGAATCTTTTATCTCCATAGAACAAGTAGTTCTATAGTTTAAAAAAAGGAGAACCATTAATCGGGTTATTAAGTGGAGAATTTGGCTCTCTCCATTTTATTCCAAACAGTCTACACCACATTAAATCCCTTAATCTTTGTCACTAGTTACCCCTCTTCCTGATTGTCCAGGAATCCTACATATCCATCAGTCTAAAAGTTATCAAGATTGAAAGTGTAATTAAACTAGCAAATGTATTCATTTGGCTAACTTTACCCTTTTTCTTATCATTTAACATGTTCTTTTTTTGTGAAAATATTAATAAAGCAATCTATCTAGACCTCATAGAACTTAACGATTGCAGGAAATAACTTCACTCTTTTTTCCAAAATTAGAGAGTATTTACAGACATTTCATTTCATGAAGGTTTGGATTTATCTTTTTAAAGATAATGAACAGTCACTAAAAATATTAGTAGCTTTAATGATTAAAATTTAGAATATTAGATGCTATTATAGAATTGAAATGGTATAACAGTAGAATTAGCAAAATATTAAGTTAGAAATAGACACAAAATAATGTAATGTTCTCAAGATGAGAACATAGACCCCTATTCAGTTAATTTCATATTCACAAATATTAGTCTTGACATAAAATAATCTTTGAGAACAGTCATTTATACATTGAACAAATAAAGATTTAGTCTTGCTAGTTTCTACATTTACTGACCTTTCAGATGTGCTTGCTATTGGTGTTATTTGTGTTTTGTATCCATATCTTTTATTAAATGGAGTCATACGATGCCTTAGATGTAATTATGTTGTCAGTAATCTGTCATTGGCAAAAATTGAATAATCATCCTTTGGAATTTCTTGTTTCAGTAAGGGGAATATGTGTGAGTGTGTGTCCATAAAATTTGTGATGGAATTTTAAAAGCTGTGGAGAGTATTCCTTCTGGGGGACGAATATTGTTTATAGTCTTAGACTTCACATCTTCACATAATTAAACAGCTTTTGGGGACGAAGTTTTATATGAGGGTTATTTTGAGTCAGGACCCAATTTTAAATGGAAAAACTTGTAAATATATTAAGAAATATATGAGGTTCTTGTTGGAGGAAAAATAATGAGAGAATATTTTGTTCCTCTGGTTAATAAACTTTTTTATAACCTCTTATTAGCATTTGGCAGTCAGTTCTTAAAACAAATCACTTATAAGAAACATAAACAATGGATTTAATGAAGATTAATTGTGAGTTTATGTTTCACACCAGAAACACTCTGATAGTTAAAACCATACTAAAGCTGTTCCTCTCTTCTCATGCCGCTAAAATATAGAAAGAGATCAATGCTTTATGTGTAACTGTGCTCACAGGTTCACTAGTTTTGGACCTGATTATCAGCTATCAATCTGATGGCAAAACTTAGGCATACATTTTCGATGTATATAATATATGTAAATTAATTAATGATGCTTAATCTAAAACAAGAAATTTGCTAATTTTGAAAGAATAGTTTCTTTACCATAAAATGAAACTGATATATGAGAACAATTAAATTATACAAGAAAACATTTTTGCTTGGGATTACAGATAATTTTGTAACTAGGTATATGATGGACATTGTCTTAACATGAAAAAGAATTGTAACAAATGTTCAAATATCTCTAAGTATCAAATTAGTTCAACTAATTTAAGATTGATGAAACTGCACATTAACTACCAGCAATAGGGCTGTGCTTGCTTGTACTGAAAAAGTTGAATAACTGTATAAATTTTATGTTGCTATATAACAAATTATCACAAACTAATGGGTTAAAACAACACCCTTTTATTACCTCACAGTTTCTGTAGGTCAGGGGTCTGGGCCTATGGTTGGGTTCTCTGTTCAGGCTCTCACAAGCCTGGAATCAAGATGTTGGTCAGGGCTGCAGTCTTATCTGAGGGTCAGAATCCTCTTCCATGCTCAGTCAGGTTGTTGATTCCTTGTGGTTGTAGGACTGAGGTCCCTATTTCCTTGCAGGCAGTCATCCTGGGGTTGGTCGCAGCTCCTAAAGTCCATACTCTGTCTCACTGCATGGCCCCTTCCATAAGCAGTTCATAACACAGTTGTTAATTGTCTTCACAGCCAGTAGAGAGCATCTGCTCCTGCTTCTTGTCTCTGTTCCGACCACACATTCTTAGGTTAAGCCCACCAGGATAACCTCCCTTTTAATTAACTCAAGTACATTGATCAGGGACCTTAATTACATCTGAAATCTCTCCTGCCATTGTATTAGTCTGCTTGGACTGCTAACATAATATTGTAGACTGAATGACTTTAATGACAGACATTTGTTTCTCACAGTTCCAGAGGCTAGGAAGTCCAAGATCAAGGTGCCAGCGGATTCGATTATCCATGAAGGTCCTCCTCCTGGCTTGTAGACAGCCGCCTTTGTGCTGCATCCTTACACCACAGAGAGTAAAAGAGCTCTGGTCTCTTCTTCTTATAAGGACACTAATCCTGTCATAGGGGCCCCACTCTCATGACCTCATTATCTCCCAAAGGCTCCACCTCCAAATACCACCACATTTGGGGGTTAGGGCTTCTACATATGAATTCTGGAGGGACAGAAACATTCAGTCCATAACAGCCATGTAGCATATCAAAACCGTGGGAGGGATATCCCTTTATACTCAAGCTTCTGCCTGCATTCAAAGGAAAGGGATTACATGAAGAGTGTACATCAGAGGGCAGGAATCTTGGAGGTCATTGTAGAATTGTGCATAACACAATGGCTTTATACTTTCTCAAGTACTGGTTAAGTCAACATCAAATGGCCGATAGTAAGCTGGGGCAAATAATATTAGTTCCAACCCCAAACTCCAAAATAAAAACAGAACACATGTAGGTGGATGGATTGATCTATGGAGGGAGAGAGAGAGAGGGAAATACAGAAATGGAAGAGAAATGATTAGGATCAAGGTAGGAATAAATAGGATAAAGGCACTGAAAGAATGCTCTAGTGTGGCCACATATTTTGTACTTTTATATTTACCAAGGTGATTCAAAATATTTAATAGTCTGAATGAAAGGCCTAAATTATTTGTTTGTTTTAATTTTTGAAACGTTTGTAATCAGATAATTTAATTATTTTGTGAAAAGAACACACTGGATCACTGTTATTAACATAGCACCACTGCCACCACAAACTTTCCTCATTCTCCTCATCTGCCTTCTTCTTTTTTGTTTTTCCATTTTCTCCTTCTTCATGATCAGAAGTACATGGTAACCAATAAGGAAACCTGAGAGTCATTTTTGACTCTTCTCACTCAATGCAATATTCATTTGGTCCATAAGCTCTGTCAATTTTAATGTCTAAATATGGTGCACATAAAATTTTTCCTGTCATATATGCCTCCACTTTCTTAACTAATGCTCAGATTGTGTATGTTATCTTTTCCCTGTCTATTCATGGACCATTCAAGTCTATTCTCTGCACTGCAATAAGCCACCATTTTATTATTTTCCCTGTTTAGATTGGTATAGTATATTCCATAGTGTGAACACCATGTAAGACTTCCCATGACAGTTTTTGCTTTCTTCCTAACTTGAATCTCGTTTTATACATTGTGCTTCACACTGAACTAATATGAATCTGGAGTGCCATACTCTTCATAACCTACTTGTGTTTGTACTTTCTACCCCTCTCTCTATGGAAGGCTTTTCATATGGTGTATTGGGTTGAATGGTGTCCTGCAAAATGATATGTTCAAGTCTTGGCCCCTGGTACCTGTGAATGTGACCTTATTTGGAAATAGGTTATTTGAAGATGAAATCAAGTTGAGATGAGATAATATTGGATTAAAGTGGGTTCTAAATGCAATGACTGGTATACTTATAAAAAGAGGAGAGGACACACATACCAGAGGAGAAGCCTATGTGAAGATAAAGGCAGAGATTGGAGTGATGCAGCTACAAGCCAAGAAACACCAAGGATTTCTGAGAGCCACTAGAAACTAGGAAGATACAAGGAAGGATTATTTTCTAGAACATTTAGAGGGACCATGACTCTGCTAACATCTTGTGAACTTTGAGAGAATAAATTTCTGTTGTTTAAGCTACCAAGTTTGTGGTGAGTTTTTCCAGCAACCCTAGGAAACCAAATATATGGATATATCCTATTTGTTTTCAAAACTTATTTCAATTGCTTCCTCTGCTGGAAAATTATCATGACTATCTCACTCTGAATTTAACCTCTTTTATTTGAATAATCTATTTATACATTATCATATTGCACTGGAAGAGTATTTATTTATTTGTTTGCTTATATATACTGCTTCATGAGCCTTTTGAACAGACTCCTACTGATAACACAGTGATTGGGATACTACAGACATGAAATAAAGTAATTATCTTATAAATGACTAAATCGATGAAATGCTACTACTATGCGCTTGGCACTATGATATGGGAACACTTAGGACAATCTCAGTGAGCATCCCCCAGCTCCTTCTGCTCACTTCTCCATAATCAGAGACCGTGTCTCATTTGCTGGAAGCTCAATTCTTCTTTCTCAGCTCAGAGTATTATTTCTACATAGTCACTTTCAGCTCTTTCAAGAACCTTTTTAATCCTGTTCATGTTGTTTTAATGAAGCAAAATTCTTAGTGTCTCTATTTTTCAACCATAAGATTTTCTTTCAAATGGCTCTATCACTTCCAATATTCAGCTTGTGAAGTGAAACTATTCTCTGAAGTGGTTGAACTATGGAGTAACATCTAAGCTGTTTGGAATTTTGACTGATTTAGGACAGCCTGATGCCAGTTCATTGACTTTAATTACATTGGGGGGGGGGGTGAAGGGGTCAAAAGACAATTCTCAGATTCTTTCAGGGGCTAAAATATAGATCCCATTCTCCCATTCTGGCAGTTGTCAAAATAAATTTCTAGAAGCAACTCTAGAAGGGAGAGGGTAATTTATCTCCTAAGCCCAAAGTACTAGAGAAATCAAGTTCTATTTGCAGTTCTTCAAAGTACTTATGAAAGGTACATTTAGGAATAGCTTTGAGTTACCCAGGTGTGTTCACATGAGGTATGATTGTGTGTGTATCTCTAAATGTGATTCACAGGTTGGGGTTAATATATGGTTAATGACTGAAAACTGTTAAACAGCCCTCAAAGTGTTTCAAGTTTTTCATCTGGAAGTGCTTAAAAGTAAGATGAAGTTTATTTGCAATTTTAGATTACAAAATAATACATAGGGCTTCTTTGGGGGATGTATCTAAGATACAGAAAGGCTAATTATTAGAAACAGAAGAAATGACAGTGGGTGGATAGAGGTGTTAGTAGGGGTAAGGCCAAGACCACCACAGTATGCATAAGGGGCCATATGGCTTTTGATGCCCTCACCCTGTTACTACTTATCTCAAAAAACTATTATAATGATAAGACTCCTAAAAATGTTTTATCCTTTATTGAAAACTGTAAGTGAACTTTATTTAACTAATGTTCATGTTCTTTCTTTTGTGATGAGTTTATTGGATAGCTGTAGCCTAATCAGTTCAGCTCAGCATTTGAACAAGTTTCTCATCCTTATTGGCACTGTGAAGGGAGCACAGGGAGGGAACCTAATGATATCCATTTGGGAAAGTGATGGGGATGCACTCATTCCCTCTCTCAGTTAAGATTCAAATTTCAAGTTTCCTCAAAGAGAGTTTAAAATAGCACTTCAAGGAAATGATTTAGCAAACATTGTTGTAATGTTTTATGGGTGACTAAAAATTTGAATTTGAAATGGAAATCAAGTTCATTCATGAAATCCTCTTACAGTAATAATATATCATTTTAATAGCAAAATGTCTAGACACCTAATATCAGACTAGATGATGATAATTTCAGTGCTTTATATCAATCTCATTCATCAATATAATTATACTTTTCTGGCTATAATTGAGTGTGTTAAACAAGAAATCTGATGACTCAAAAGGAATATTGGAAAGCATCTCAGGTGAAAAAGACATTTACAAGCTCTTTTTAAGGAAATATTTTTTAAAATCTGGAATAATACATGAAATAGTTTAACACACTGATCTACCTAATATAATCTAGTTTTAACAAATGTTAGTTCATTTGCCATACTCTCTTCAGGTTTTATTTCCTAGTAAGTAAAATAAAAGCTACACAGTTGGAATTTACATTTACATCCCATGCTGATCCTGTTCTCCTCCCCTTGGCTTTAGAGTCACCAGTATCCGGATGTTGGTATTTATCTTTCCAGAACACTGTTTAAATTTCTCTGTGTATGTACGTGCATCAGTCAGAAAAGCAGAATCGGTAACAGTGATATGAGAATGGCGTTTAATATAGGAAACAGGGCAGCTGTGGGAAGAGCTGAGCCAGTGAATCAGTGGAAAAGCCATTCTCTATATCTTCCTCTCAATTATTCTGTGAACCTAAAACTGCTCTAAAAAAAAATAACATCTTTTTATTAAAAAAAATCCTGAACTCAGTTAGCCTGAAGCACTGGAGTGAGAGTCATGGTAGAGAGGTTGCCAGCCATGGGAAAGACCTAGAAGAAGGGCAGCCTGAGATGCTGCTAGTCACTGGGAATTGAGGTCTTGACATCTGAAACTACCGGTTTTCACTCCCAGCTTCTAAATCCGTGAGCTCCTTTCATTGGTGGACTTTAACTGGATACTGTAAGGGGAAGGTTATTCTGGGAAGTGTAGCCCCCAGGTTTCAAAAAAGTGATCGTGGTGCCAAGCTGACAACAGAAAGTACAGCACAAAGTGAATTCACAAAATAAATTCAATACGGATTGTTTTAAAATTTTACAAAATTGGTCTCAGAATGTTCACATCCTACTTTAAATATTTTCAGTGGAGGCTCCAAGAGTTAACCGTGTGCATTTTAACATTTGCCAACAAGAATGATTTTCAATTATTTCAACCTCTTTCAATTATTCTGCTTTTTATTACTTTTCTTTCGCACTACCTAAGGACTATATTATACTTTTGAATAAAATACTTTATAGTAGCCATTATTTTTTCAAACCTACATATAAAAGAAATGCTTCTAACATTTTGCCACTGACTTTTTGTAGGATTTATTACTGAAGCTGCAATACTGAATAAGTTATGTAATGCATTTAAAGTGTTTAGAACAGTATACTGCTGAACAAATATCAAATTCTCAATAATCATTAGCATTATTAATCATTCTGCTACATCTCACATGGCTTCTACCTCTGGACAATTCATAATGACTCTGGGGCAGCAAATTTAGTCTGGCCTTTGTCTCATAGCTGCCTACTTAAAACAAGAAAACTTTTCCTTTTTCAACATAGAAAGTGCCTTTAAAAGGGAAGCTTCAAACCCCAAAAAAGAAAAAAAATTCTTCTAGATTCCAGTGTATCTCCAGTTTTGGACTTCCCTACTATAGTTCAAATTAATCTTGGTCTAGAAAATCATTCTCCCACCCATTTCAAATTGCAGGCAGTGGGTAGAAAGGACTTCCTACCAAATCCCTCTGCTTCTAAATAGGGTAGCTTAAGTTTGATATATCTTTCTTATATAATGTTATCAAAACTGAAAGTAAATACACCCCAAAATCCTTTTTTTGTCACAAAAACTTTAATGTTATGGATATTATTGTGCTCAGACATTCATTCCCTATACTTCCCTAGAGGGTTATACACACCATCACTGCCAAATGGCCTGCCTGTACTTTTGGTGAATAATTATACTCATCTGTCCTATTGATGATGTCTCAGTCTTGTGACTTGCTTTAGCCCATGAGATTTGAGCCATGAAACTTTATGTCATAGTTATATTATATGTCACATTAGAGCAGAAGATGTCACTGGAATCTCATGCTTCAACTCACTCTCTTTACCTCTTTCCCTTTGCCACAAAAAAGGGTGTATTCCTCATAAGGGCTGCTCCTTCAGCTTGAGTCCTGGAACAGAGACAATCTGAGACAATTAGAGCTAAACTGAACAAAGACTCATCTTTGATCATCAGTCTTTAATGTGAGCAAGAAATAATTGTCATTGTTAGCTCCTTAGATTTTGGAGTTGTTTGCTCTGAAGCCAGGGTGAATGATAACATGCTATAACTTCTAAAATGCAAGTCAGAGCAGTTGTACATCTGTTTCACTATTCCAGACCAGGATACAGGGGTCCCTACCTTTATTCACACTACTTTTACTCAATTTATTCTGAACTGTAAGGAAGGTTATTTTCATTTTGTGCCTTAGTATTGAATTTTTTGAGATGCAAGTGACAGAAAATCTAAGCCAAAAGTGCTTTGAAAAAAAGTGGGTGCAATTTGTTGGTATGCATCATGCATAATCCATGAGCTTCAAGCAGAAATGAAATCTAAGATTCAAATAATTTCCCCACGACAAATCCTTCTCCAACTCTACTCTGTTCTGGATTCACTGTCAAGATCCATGTGGTATCTGAGTGGCTGGCAACTACACTTGGCTTACATCCTCAGAGGTACAATTGCAATTATAACAGTCAATCTTTGAGTGCTTCCAATGTGCCAGGTATTCTTGTAAGGAATTTACATGAATTAATTCATTTCATCTTCACAGTTATTCCATGAAGTGGAAATTAACATTATCCTCATTTTATAGATAGAGAAATAGATGCACAGAAAATTATGTAACATGCCTCATAATAACCACTATTAATAAAGGGCTAATAGAAAAGATTATATACTTGCAAAAGTACTTGAACAAAAGTCTTAAACCTCATTTTCAATAGTTCAAATTGTGTCATAATTCTAACATTAACTGAATCTCTATCTTAAATAAAATCCAATGTTCTAAAAGTCCATAGCTGAGATGTATGTTTTCTGTTTAGCTGGGTGGAATTTTTTCCTGAGAATATATAGGTGAAGTGATAGGGAGAGTGTTCGTCAGAGAAAAATAAGGGCATTGTTATTAGATGAAATGTTGATATATGTGGTGTCAAGAACTTTTAAGCATCTGAGATTGTGTGCTATTTGCAGGTCTATGAATCAGCCTGCCAAAGATTAGCGGATACTGAGAGAAGATATAAGATTCCTGGTTCAACTACAAAGGACTCTGTTATGACATAGAAGCAGCATGAACTTTGAGTTCCTGGTAGTTCCATTTATCCCCTTCTCCCCCCAGTCCTGAGGAGGTGAGACAGGGTAGTCCTGGTGGATGGTGAGAATTTAGGCTTAAAATGAGTGGGCCATTCATTGGCTTATAAAACCCATGATGTTAATCATTCTGCACTGTTAGACTTACCAGTAAATCAAAACAGATTAAGACACAGTTAACAATCATTAAAGTTCACATTGATAAGTGACTAAGTAAGTATCTAGAAAGGTGTAATTATCATTATCATTATTATTTTCATTTATTTATTTTTATTTATTTTTTTGGTGAGGAAGATTGGCCATGAGCTAACATCTGTTGCCAATCCTCCTATTTTTGCTTGAGGAAGATTGTCCCTGAGCTAACATCTGTGCCAATCTTCCTCTATTTTGTATATGGGATGCCACCACAGCATGGCTTGATGAGAAGTGTGTAGGTCTGCACCTGGGATCCAAACCCACAAACCCTGGGCTGCCAAAGTGGAGTGCACGAATTTAACCACTATGCCACTGGGCCAGCCCCCATTATTTTTTATTTTTATTGTGAGATTTTGCAAATAGAAATTTTACAAAATCTTATAAAAATTCAGCATTTGGTTTAGGTATGATGAAGGTAATTGTTAGGTGCAGTTAAATATGAAAAAAGAGTTACTTTCTGATATTAGGACATGAGATATTCCCATTAATAATATACAAATCAAACCTAGAAAAAATTAGACAGGTTGTTGCACTTATTCACAGAAATCTTAATTTAAATTTATTTTCTTAAGTAGAGGAAAAGGAACATTGTTTTGTTGAGGTCTGAATACATAGATCTTCGCCATTATTTTTCTGCTGACTCTAGGCATTTTCTTTTAAATACTCTAGTGCCTCTTACAAAGATGCTGTTCCTGATTATTTATAAACATGTTAAACGCAATTAACTATGCCTCTATGACTGGATTAAGCTATAGCCAAAATGGTATAGTACTTAGGCTTATACAACTTAAATAAATAATTGACAAATTATTGTTGTTACTGCCGTCAAGTTGATTCTGACTCCCAGTGACCCTGTGTACAGCAGCGCAGAACCCTGCCCGGTCCTTTTGCTCCATCCTCCGTGCTATATCAGACAGTGCTCCAGTGCTATTCATAGGGATTTTATAGCCAATTTTTTCAGAAGTGAGTGGCCAGGTCCTTCTCTCTAGTCTGTTTAGTCTGGAGGCTCTGCTGAAACCTGTCCACCATGAGTGACCCCGCTGGTGTTAGAAATACCAGTGGCGTTGCTTTCAGCGTCACAGCCAAACGCAGCTGCCACAGTATGAAAACAGACAGTTGGGTGGTGTGGTTCCCTGACTGGGAAATGAACCTGGGCTGTGGCAGCAAGGCTGACTACTCTTAACCACTAGACCACCAGAGCTGGCTTAATTGACAAATAAGGTAGTAGAATTCAAGTTCACTTAGAGGAGCAGGTTAATTTATTTGCATAATAGAAAAAATCTTAGTCCAAATGCCTAGAAAATAAACATAATTTTCTTTGTCCTTACAAAAAACTGTTACTATTTCAAGTCCACATTCATTGGAGAATTGAAATGTCAATTTGCACAAAATCACTATTCCCATTTTTCTTAGGGCTCTTCTTAAGGCCAGTGCAGCCTGGTCTCCATTGCATTTCTCCTTTAATCTGGTAGCTTTTCAGTTGTCCCTGACCCTCTGGAGGACATGGGGATCATTGTGATCACTCAGGTCAGGATGAGGTTCAGGAAACTACCATCTCACCAAGGCCACATGTCCCATGTCATCTCTGTTCTTCTTCCTCTATCCACTACTTCTCCGAGTCATCCTTTCTGCCCTGGGGTGTGGAGGGGCTGGTGAGAGAGAGTGGAGTCTTTCTCTTAGTGATCATTTACCTTTCCAAATCTTTTGTAAAAAAAATTTTTTGGTGGTTGTTGATGTTCTGAAAGAATCTAGGCCTCTGAAGAGTAAACTCCAGCCTACTCCTGGTTTTCCCTCCTCTAATTTCTGTTGTTACATCATTCCTCTGAGTTAGAAAGCTCAGATGAGCCAAAGGAAGATCCAAAAAGAAAACTAAATATTGGAGAAGGATGATCATGAATGTTTCAAAATATACTTTCCCACCACACACATTTGTTATAGTTTTAAAATAAAAACAACAGATTAAAAAAGCAAACAAAACCATGCTGAGGTGACCTGCCTGGGGAAAATATTGGCATTCCATTTTAGAGCAAGGAATGTCTAGGAAAAACCCTTGGATTCACCGAATACACCTTCTTGTATGATGATATTAGATATGGAATAGGGAATAAACTGCTTGAAATGACTACAGAGTATTCCCTTAGAAGATTAGGTGTAGGGTGAAGATCACAAAACTGAAATTTTTCTATAAATTCTGTATATACCAACACGAAGAGATTTCCATAATATATTAAAGGAAAACAAAACAAATTGAAAGAAATGTTGAAAAACAACATAAATCACCTTATTTTTCATGTTAGCAAAGTGAGGATCTTTATGTATAACTTGTGAATTTTATTTTTAAAGAAAAAGCGTTGGCAATGTGAGTTTTAAAACTTTATATAAAAAACCTGCTAATGAGATAAAAAGAGTAAACATATCAAATCTAGTACATGTATCAGCCTTGATCAATAACTTTGGGGTTATTAGATTTTCTTAAATAATACATTTGTAAACATTTAATAAATGTAAGAGATTTTAGTACCTATACAACTCCCTTCATCACTCCTTGGTGGACACACAGGCACCTTGGAGAACAGAGGAGAGTAATGGTAGTGACACCCATCTTACAGTCTATTGTTTTAGGTACCTGCTGTGTCTTTAGTTTTTTATTAGCCTTTTGCAATGAATCTTTCAATGAAGCTATTTTGGAATCTTGAAGCCTTTTAGAGTCTTATGCATGCCAATTAAAATAAGTATCCCATTCTGTCTGTTGATTTGGGAGCCCTTGCTTTCAAATGCACTTCTTAAATGAACGATCTTGTCTAATTGGAACACCCTCTGTAACGGCCATTGTAATTCTAGGTTGTCTCAGTAAGATTTTGCCATTTTGTAGTTATCCACAGCTCTAGGACCACAGTTCTTAGACATAAAACAAGCAGGTGTGCCCCAGAAAGTGGCACACTCAATTCTTTGAAATTTGAGGATCCCATTTCTTCTTCTTTTTTTTTTTTGTTTTTTTCTGGTGAGGAGGATTAGCCCTAAGCTAACATTTGTGCTAGTCTTCCTCCACTTTATATGTGGGTAGCCACCACAGCATGTCAGACGAGTGGTGTAGGTCCACACCTGGGATCCAAACCTTCACACCTGGGCCACAGAAGTAGAGTGCACTGAACTTAACCACTACACCACAGGCCAGCTCCGGGATCCCATTTCTTTAGCTAAGCCATGGGTCTCTAGGAGTCAAATTAATACCTAAGAGGGAAGTGCCACTGGGTTGGGGATTTTGTGGTGTTTTACAGTGTACCTCATTGCACAGAAATTTTCTTGAGGTTGACGGGTGACCTAGTATGAAACTAACCTCTTCTGTGACCAACTTATCCTAGCACAGCACTCTTGGAGTTGTGTAGCAAGTGGTCTAACAGCTTTCACATGCTCAGCCTGTTCTCACTAACTTTTCAGCTCTGGTTTCTAGGATTCCCATTAACAATAGATCTGTTATTCTTTTCATGAAAGGATTTCTTTACAGTGGTGGGTGGCCTAATGGCATCCTCAAGTCTCCCAGCAGTTTATACTGTGGACTTACCTCAAGGCTTTGTGAGTCCTTGAGTCCCGTAATGACTGCCACCCATTGCTGACTCCCAATATAACTATCTTGAAACCATTTGGGATCCCAGAAACTTTTTGGGAACAAAAAAATATATATGTATATATATATTTTAAATAAGTTTTGTTTGGATTGGAGAGCTGCTTACAAGGAAGCAGAGCACAAATCCTCGAGTGAGTTACCCACAGCCTTGGTAACGACAAGAGGAGCAATGAATTCAAATGTTTCAGTGGTCCCCTCACCTGTGCATCTAGTTGTCCTGCAGGCTGTTGGCAGTCAGCTTTGGATCCCATCCTCATCACCAAAAACTGTTCAAAAATGATAAGAGAAGAGAATTTAGTTGATACTGCAAGCTCTATTTAATACCTCATGAAGCAGGAGAACTGCAAAACAGGGCAAAAGACAAGAAGCTTCTGTAGGATAAACAATAAAGAACAAGGAAGAGAAAATTAGAAAATGTCTGATTGACTGGGGCCACATAGTAACCTTGTCTGGAGTGAGAAGACCCAGAGTTGGCTTGGAATTTGAAGATTGGCTGACTGGATATACTGCATTTCTATCAAGAGGAGCCTTTACAAGGGCATAAAAGTTATCTTAGTTTCAGTTTGCTGACATGGAACCCTGAGGAAGAAGTGGCTCCATCTTGGACCGAGAAAGTTGTTTCAACATGTATTATATGATATTGTTTTAATTATATCAGGGCATGCTTCTTAAACTTTTGTGAGTATGTGGCTTTTTGTTAGGGGGATGATGCATAAATTTTACTTTAACTTTTGGGAGATCATTTAGGCAAATTAAGTGCTGATTACTTTAATATATGTAATATTGAAATAATCATGTTTATAATAAGTGTACCGTAATTTCATAATAATTCACTGATTTAATGAATCTTTAACATGACTAGCTAAATTTACTAAGTGATACATGCATGCTTACATTTTTTCATTTACATTTTACAATTCTATGAGTTTAATAACATTATTATTCCCATTTTTACCCTTTGAAAAACTTTGGCACAGAGAAGGTTTCCAGATGCCCAAGACACGAGAGCACACATTTGAACTTTGAAGATGGAATCCTTCAACTTTAACAAGCATATCACAGCTTTAAATAAGCCATTATACTTCAAGTAGTGTTTTCTTTATTGAAAAGTCAGTTTAGAATATATTCTCAGATTCTCCAGGTATATATTCTCTTCTTAATTGTGCTATAATGTGAATTCAAGCACAATTTCCCTTTTGATGTAAATTTTTATTTTCCCAGTTAAGAAAGCAACCACAGTGATATATTGAGATTATGAGAAGCATCAAGTTGTTGGAAGTGGATAAATTAGTGTATCCCAGTGGGTAAAAACTTATTTAAGTGAAATTAAAAGAAAATTAAGCAGTGAAGTTGAGTACTTCAATTTCAAATGTGTATACTCTCCTATTAAATTATATTGAATCAAGGTATTGTAAGCTTTGGGGATTTTTTGTTTGTTTGTCTCCAGAGCATAACTTAACTACTATAACAGCAGAACCATAGTGGACTCTTGAGAAGTAAAAGTCTAATTAGTTATATAAAAGGTTAGAATGATACTTTCTAAAGTTCTTTAAGCATTTTATGATCATTAGCATTTTCATAGTACTCATATGAGCATAGCGAATATAGCATATGATTAACAGGACCTCATTTCAAAGTGGTCAATTTAAAAGAATTAGAAAAAAGACTAACCCTGGGTTCCATTTTAATAATGGAAACGAGGGGCCGCCTGGTGGCGCAGCAGTTTAGTCCGCGCTTGGCAGCCCGGGGTTCTCAGGTTCGGATCCCGGGCGCCCGCCGATGCACTGCTCGTCAGCCATGCTGTGGCAATGTCCCACATAAAGTAGAGGAAGATGGGCACGGATGTTAGCCCAGGGCCAGTCTTCCTCAGCAAGAAGAGGAAGATTAGCAACGGATGTTAGCTCAGGGCTGGTCTTCCTCACAAAATAAATAAATAAATAAATAAAAATAATGGAACTGAGAATAGATATGAGGGTATGTGGGAAGGTTATTTGTTATTATCATTGGTAGGTGGGCTTCAGAGGTTTCTTGAAATTGGAATTTCAAGACAAATTATCCATAAATATAGGAAAGCATATTTTTTAATAAGAAGTGTGTAGTTTCATCAGTCTGACATGAAAATATATGCCACAAAAGGCATTAAGAATCATTGCCTCATGGCTTAAAATTGGTTATATTTCCCATTACTTATATGGCAGTCAGCATTACAAACTATTAGTAGTTTAGTTGTTTCATCTTTTGCATATAGACCTGTCAAGGTGCTACTATCATCTGGTGAATTTCACTAAAACTACAGATGGCAGTGAATCAGCATCTCTGTTAGGCTAATGATGGAGCTTCCAGACTGAGAAAATCATTTCCAAGAGAGACTTGCAAAGTCCATTCAGGCATAAAGAAATAATGGCTATATGTTTAGAATTTAGTCTATGAAAAATACATATATTTGCACATTTGTATCTAATACTCCTCTGAAAAAAAGTAATTTATCTATATCGTGCTTATGAGTATCTGAATCGAACAAAAGTAAAGCAGTTTTCCAAAGTCTGATAGCTTAGTGATATCAGAGAGTCAATATAATTTATCCTATACTCCATTGATAGACTGGGGATTCAAGTATACTAGCTAGAGTGTAAATCTGATAAGTTAAGAGAATACTAATTTTCTTCCTCTATGTGGTAACTCTTATTACCAGTAAAAGTTAAGTTTGAAACTGAATGTGAGTGTTTAAAATTTTTCCAATACTACTCTCTTCCGTATGTTTCTTCCTAGGATAATTTATAGTCTCTGGAGAAGCATCTGTCCAGTTACCCAGGTCATTTTCTTAGAAACATTCTAGGAAGAAAAGGATAGATGTCTCAGGTGGGAAACAAATCCCTTTCCCATCAAAATGCTCAGGTCTTTTTATCATATTGATAAGGAATAGTTCCTTGCCATTTTGTAAAGACTGCCTGGTGTTTTCCATTAAGACCTGTACTTATGCAGGATTTGAATCTCAGACAGCTTTCTTTAGACCCTCATATTCTTCCCTTACGATCTAGCTAGCACTATACACCTCTGCCACAAGCAAGGATTTCAACACTCCTGCTCTGCCCCAATCAGCCTTCTGAGCAATTGATGACCATAGAAAGTGGTTAGCAAGAGATATAGACAACCTTAAATTCTGAAACTTCCAGAGATGTTATACTGCTGTGTGGGCCCACACTGGGCTGATTAGAATCCATTAAAGGAAATATAGAACTACACAGAATTTTCACAATTTAACACAAAGCCATGTGTTGATTTTAAACTCATAGACTAGAATTGTGATTTGCCTTAAATGATTAAGCCTTCCTATATTACTTCACAGTGTCCGTGGTGCAAGCTTGTTACTCTTTCTGTGAAAATATATTTGATCATACCTTCCAAGGCAAAACATGACTTTGAAATTTATAAGGCTCTAAGTAATGAAACATGAGTTAACAGTTTTGTAGATAATGGAAAGTTTGTTTTATGTATTACTGTTCATATGGTATTGTTAGTGGATTCTGTTTTCTGAAGCAAACTTTATAAATTCTGTGAGTTTTATCTCAAGGAAAATAATTTATTATATTTTGTCAATGTTTAAAGAGATATTATTAAAGTTGCTCTTTTCTCTTCATTTCCTTGTGTAAATAGGTGAAAGGTGAGCCACAAAACTATTGTATTATAAAACAGTCACCTTTATTATCTTATTAAATGCAAAACTCTCTCCAATATTTCCATTGACATATCTCTAAATGCTTAGTATTATCCATTCCAAATGTTGCTAATCAATTTTGGGATGTATAAAAAAATTAGTCCAAATATCAGGTATTGGTAGATTTCTGTAATGCTGTTAATATCAGCTTGCAGAGGCAAAAGTGTCATCTCAATTACTGCAGAGTTGTGTCTGAATGTGGATAGTAAAGTATAGCATAGTGTAAATAGGTCGCTATTCTGCAATGTGTTTAAAACCTTAGTTAATAAACACAAAACTTTAAATGCAATTCAGTTCCCTTGCATGAGGAGTCCCCCAAAGTAAACAGTAACAAGAAGTTACATGGATAACAAAATGACGACAGTAATTTTTATAGTCATGCATCACAACGACGGAGACACGGTCTGAGAACCATGTCCTTAGGCGATTTTGTTGTTATGTGAACATCACAGAGTATATTTATACAAACCTAGGTGGCATAGCCTACTACACACCTAGGCTCTATGGTACTCATCTTATGGGACCACTGTTGCAGATGTGGTCCATCGCTGACCAAAATGTAGTTATGTGGTGCATGATTGTAATATTATTAATGTTTAACTCATTATAGTTCAAAAATCCTACCACATTCATGATTTCAAATTTAATACATTTTGGATAATAATTTCAGTTGACTGAGAGTTATAATACACAAGTAAATGGTGCTAGTTTTATCCATAATTGGAATTAAGGTTGTCTTGATATCTTCTTGAAAATATTAGACTAGAAATTAAAATCAGTGTATGCAAGAAAGAGCAGGATAAAAATTAGGAGACCAACTGCCTCTACCTTTACCATGTTGGTTTTAAACAGTCATATTGTGTTGGTCCCTCACTGTCTTTGCTTCACCTGTTCTATGGTGACTGATTTGCTCTTTATTGGTGGACTATTATGGCAACTTAGACTTTGTCTCCCTAGCAGAGAAAACTCTGGGAGCATTATTAGTGGAAGAGCTTGACATTGTTCATAGTTGAGTGTTCTTCAAAATGTGTCCAAAATACTTGATGAGGATTCCTGGGCCCCACACCATACTTTCTGAATAAGTGTTTCTGGTGATGCATTTATAACAAGAAACGAGAAACTTCTTATGGAAATATATGTCTAATACTGGACCGCCTGGGAAACTAACCCTACTGTACAGAGAACTGAGAGCAAGCTGTGTAGGATCAGGATGATAACTAGATGTGACTAAGCTAACAAGGGATATGTGAATGTGATTTGATTTCTTTGAGGACAAGAGAGCACCTGTTAATTGTGTACTTAGAGTTGTAAGAGTAACTCTAAATAGAAAATTTGAGATCACTCAGGGGGGCATTGAAATTCCAAAAAAACAACATCAGCCCCTCTTAGTTTAGAGAGTTACATAGAACAAGATCCTATCAAATGGCTAAATTCTTCATTTAATTACCATTTGCAAATAAATAGAGCTTGTTTTTGAAGAAACATTACAATGTGACATATAGAAAACTACACAGTAATCATCCCTTAAAACTACTAGAGGAAAAAACAAATCACAAAGTAGGTATATGGCTAGAGAATATGGTAACAGTTTAAAAAAATTGAAAACATAAATTATCTACAGACTGTAACAGAGATTTCTTTTGGATGTAGCACTTGGACCTGGTTAAAGAGATGAGAACTTAGAGAAGTGATTGGGTCATTTGATATTTTCTGCAATTTATTTTGAACAAATATTTTAAGGAGAATCATTATTTTTCTTTATGATCATAATACAGTAGCAGCATAATATGGGGGGAAGTAAATACAATAAGACAGATGGAAATATTACAAAATGACTCATTTTATAACAAGATAAATTCTTTAGAAAAACATTTAAAGGGAAAACTTTTTGAGAGAAAGTACTGATAAGAGTTGATACAGCAGGAGGGAATGACACAAAAAGTTAAATTAATAAATTCAAAAGAAATTTGATAGGACATCCAGATTTTGAAGAGAGAGAATTAAACCTTAAAGGGGTAAGATGATAGAGGAAAAAAAGAGAGAGAGAGAGAGAGAGAGACAGAGAAAATGGGGATACTTTTAGACTGGTTTTCATGTTTTAAATATCCCAAGAGTAAATAAAGCCATCATCACACGATGAATCTGACCAAGTGACCAAGTGGGGTTAAGTTCTGTAAGAGAATGACACCATGATCACCACACCCTGTGATGGTGACATTTTATTTTTTTTTTTTTGGGGGGGGGGGTTGTGAGGAAGACCAGCCCTGAGTTAACATCCATTGCCAATCTTCCTCTTTTTGCTGAGGAAGACTGGCCCTGGGCTAACATCCGTGCCCATCCTCCTCTACTTTATATGGGACGCCACCATGGCGTGGCTGACATGCAGTGCGTCCGCGGGCGCCCGGGACCCGAACTCGCGAACCTCGGGTTGCCAAGCGCGAACTAAACCGCTGCGCCACCGGGCCGGCCCCTGATGATGACGTTTTAATCTGAGAAACTAGAGGCAACTGGTGTGACCTCTATCACAGGTGGACTCACATGTGGTCTATTTGGTTCCACCTTTGAGGAAAATCTGAGGAAATGGGGGAGTAGAGGCATGAGTCAGAATAAGAGATGAGAAAATAAGAAAAAAATAATTTGAGCTATATGTAAAGTAGTAACCTTGCCCAGCCTACTCCAAGGCTTTGCATCCCTGAAGATACGGTATTTCTTGTGATACCTTCATATTAAACTTTCTTGATTCAGAGCACCCTCAGCGTTTCAATAGTTTTTTCACAGTTCTTCTAGGCAAAAAGAAATTCGTTAACTGAAATACATTAGGTCCAACCAACCTAATAATAGTAAAATGCATAGCTTCTGACAAATGTTGCTGTGATTCTCTCAAAAATTCAAAATATCCCCTGACATTCTGTGATGCCCCACGATACCTTGGCACAAGATTTGAAACCATGTGCGCAGTTACTTGATCTGGTAGTCACACACACATGTTGGCTTACCTAGTTTACTCATCGGTATTGATGGCTCAAACAAACCATTGATTGTAGCCTTCTGTAATTAGACCAGGGTTTGGAGCAATCTTGTAGATTGCCTTTATCGAACTCTCCCACTTCCATCTCTCTAGAGTTTTGACCTTACACAGGATTAGGTCTGCGATGATGGCCAAGTCAACTAAGACATCTGGTGTTGATAATGTAACTTACAAGGAAATAAAATGTTATGGAAAATGTTCATGCCACTCATATAATTCTTTCTTTTCATAAGATATACATGTTTGGGTTCATGGCATAACATGAAAATAACACCCTGAACCACCATGGTGATTCACTTTGTGTGCATTTTCTCACTTAATTCTTCAGTTATACTAAGTAGGTGATATCATTATTCCAATTTTTCAGATAAGGAAGCTGTGTCTTAGGGAGGTCCTGCAAACTTTCCAAAGTAGGATAGATAATATGAGATTCATACTAAAGTTTTCTGATTCCAAATTTCATAAGTTTTCTTTCTAAGTTTATATATGTAAATATATAGTATGTGTGTTAGTGTTATAAACAATAATAAGGTTTAGGAATTTAATAACAAATTCTTTACTGAAATTTATAAATTTCAGAAAGTACAATTTATAAGTACAAATTTATAAGTTTATAAATTAAAGGAAAATAATTATATAATTATATACGTATATGTGGATGCATATAGATAGATAGAGGTACATAGATGATAGATAGATAGAGATAGATGAGGAAGGATAATGCCTTTTCTCGTAGTATTATGAAATTAATATTTTTTGAATTTGTATTTCCATAGCTTGACAGTATGGCTCTAGATTTATTATAGAAAGAACAATTAGAAAGTTTTTAATAATTTCGTGAGTCCTGAGGCAAGAGGCAGGAAAATAGGGAGAACATAAGTAACTCTGAAAGAGTTAAGCTTTTAATCCCCTACTGAGATGGTAAAAAAAAAACAGAGAAAGCACGAACACCCCTTGTTCCATTTTCCCCAAGGAGGAGTGCTTGGCTGGAGAGTCAGGAAAATCAGTACAGACATGGGAGTCCTCTCACTGTTGAGTAAGCCCCAAACAAAGGCTCTGGCACTGGCAGTTTTATGCACCCCGTGGTGGGGGAAGCTGAGGGAGCAGGGCTAGGTACTGAGTCAGTGTGAAGAAAATTGTCTTCAAGGGTTTCCTTCATTCCCTTCCACTCCCCCCCAACCCTGGGAGGCCTTGGCAGAGGCAACTGAAGAGGGCCTGTGCCCAAGACCTCAGGTAAAGAGATCTAGGAATGAAGGTGATTGGGCGGGAATGCAAATGTGGGAAGAGCATGACCATGGCTGACCAGGTGGGTCTGAGTCCTAGCCTGCAACTTCCTTCAGAAACTGCGAGGCATTGGTTGTGCACCAAGTCACTGTGGGGAGGGCAGCTTTCCCTCACTGAAGCCTGTTGGGGAAAGACTTTGTGTAATTATCTATGGTCAGGCGTGGAAAATTACCCATTGATTTTAAACTAGGAGCCCATACTCCCCAAGAGTAGACACAAGCCTAAAGGAACAGCAAATATGTATTGATAGTTCAAGAAGCTTTTAGTGATAGAAGTTACACCTCTTAACAGCACTTTGCACCCATGTGGATGAGAGAAAACTAAGCTTTATCAACCACCATGCACGTGTTATCTCATTTAATCCTCATGAGAATTGGTGAGACTGTTAGTAGACTCACTTTGTTAATGAGGAAGCTAGATCTGAGAGATTAAGAAATTTCACCAATTCCACAGTGTTTTCTAGTACATACTGAAAAAGGAGAAGCTTTATTCTATGTAAAGATGTTATTAAATATTCAAAGGATATGGTGTTACTTGACTCCCTCCGCATCATTTCCTTTTAGTATATGTAAAATATTTTTATAAAACTGATGTTGAAAACTGTATTGAGTTTTAAATTTTCGTGTGATCTCGTTTATCAATATTTGTGTTGAGTTTTTCATTCCATGAAATGTCTAAAAGATTCTTTCGAACTACACACGCAGAAATAAGTTACATTGTTTAATTGCTTTACTTCTATTTTTTTATTCTGAGTTTTAAGGTTTTGTTTTTAAATATGTGATTATAATGCAGTTTGAATTAATGACTCATAGACAGTAGTGATCTACTATCCCAGCAGTAGGATCACGTCGCAACATGATTTAATGTAGAGTCCATTTTTCTACCTCTAATTTGTAAGACCTACTATATCATATACCAAATTTCCATTTGTGCCTAAGTATTTCTAGACATTTTAAAATTAAATATAAAAATAAGGACTGAATAGCTATACACAGAATTATTGATAGAAATTGTCTCTGGTAGGAAAAGGATGTAGTAGTTTGGGAGATTCAGGTAAAAAGGTCATACATTTTGACTGTAAAGACTGTTCTGGTCATATTTGAAGGAAAATATCGAAACATCATGAGTTAATACTGGATGGTAGTTTCCCAATTGTTTGTAACATTATACTCTAGACATTTTTTTTTAAATAAAAGATTTTGTACTAAAAGCTTGCTATTCATCATTCCTTAGTGTCATCACAGGAAAGTTATTTGGCTATTTACTAATAAGGAGGTTTTGTAAAATAATAATCTCATTACTAGATTGAACTGAAGAATGATTTGTATTAAATGCATCCCTGAAAATGACTTCCAACTGCCAGCAACTGCTTTTGTTAACTTATGATCCGTGCTTCCTCTTATTATTAAGAATGACCTTTATAAGTAGGCTGGACCCAGAAACCATCTATATGGTGCTATTTTATGGGCATCAGGAAGGCCAACTACCCAAAATTTATACCCTGCAACCTGTTATGGTTTCTGAACTCAATTATTAGAGATTTATTCCTTTGTTTCTCAAACCCTTTTCAGTCTTCTGAAACACTGTCAGAATGCAAGTAGCCCTCAGATTGTAAATTCGGAAACCATAGCATTTACTTACAAAAAAACTGATTTAACGCAGACTTCTTACTTTTATCATAATTATGAGAACTGAGTGCAAGTGACAGAACTAATTAGTACTTAAATCCGGATTCAAACTCAGGATTCCTGACTCTTGTCTGGAAACCTTGTTTTACAGTAAATCCATTTCTACCACATAGCTAAAGGTTTTATACATTTTTCTGCAAGAAAATCTCATTTACATGATTCTTTACCTAAAGTGCACAAATCAACTCTCCTTGAATAGAAATAAAAGACAAATGTATTTTGCATTTTTCCCCATGCTTTTGTAATAGTAAGGAAAGGCTCACACAAACATCACTGTGACTTCTTCTCTGTCTTCTATTTACTTCCAAAAGATCCTACGAAACAAAACAGCAATGAGGAAATAATCCTTCATTTATTAAAAAAGTTTAGAATAACCAGACTCCTGATGAAGCAATTATTCTCTATTTGTCTTTCATTTGCTAAGTAACAGCAAATACATTCGTCCTTAAAATTTGGTACATGTTTCAGCTTCTCTTCACTCCAAATTTTCTATTTATTTAGTAATCTTATGTAATAAAAATAAAATATAGATTATGTAACAAAAATCCTTATATATGTTTAGCAGCCTCTAGAAACTTCAGAATAAAATAAAACTACTTACTATTTTAAGAAGCCATTTTTCCTTTCCTACTTTATGCTGGCCTTAAGGTGAGCCTCTGAGTACGGTTGTCACCTTGCTTCCCAATTACACACCTCACCCCACTGCGTCATTCAAAGGAGTCGGTCCTATGTCTTAACTGCTCACAAGGCATTAACCACAGATACATATTCTCTCTTTTATATTAGTTGTCCCATAATAATACATTTTACAATCTGGTTTCCAAGCAATTTTCACAGCTTCTCCCCTATCACTAACTTAAATATCTTGTGTAATGGCTGGCACAGTCAGCCTTCATCTATCATGGTATCTAGGTACTTTCAGTCCACATTCTTCATGCTTCTCACTCTACAGGTGACAAAATGGTTGTATCTCGCATGGCACATTCATTTGAGTGGAGCATGTGTTGGGACCTGGTCTGAGACTGCATGTCTGAGGCAGCAGGGTAGATACTGGAGAGAAAAGGAACGACACGAAGGTTGTGTTATTGCCGTCTAGATTGAATCTGACTTCAGGCCCTCCTTATTTCACCTTCTACAGACAGACTCAATTCTTTCCTCCTCTATGTATTCATTGCACTTTGTGTTTATCTCTGATTTAAAATTTGTGATATTGTATCATGGTTTATGGTTTGCATATTTATTCTATTAAGAATTTAGCCCATTAAGTAAAGAGTTTTATTTGTTTGTATATTTTCAGTGTCCAGGAGGGTGTTTAGCATAAAGCATAGGCCCAATAAATATGTTAAAAGAAAGGATAAAAAATATGGAATTAAGCTAATTTTTGTGAGAAATCCTTGATTTGATTGATAGAGCTAAAATGGGACACACATCTAAGGATTAACAAATAGTTGTGTGTTCAATTTCAGAATTCCTAGAGAATGTAGGTATATGTGGAAATTAAAAATATGAGTCAAACAAACCCTAAAAAATTTCTCTGTGTGTATATACATATATTTTTTAAGTAGAAATGTCGTTCACATGACACTTTCTGTGCCAAGAATCAATTATACTAAAAATGAATGGCTGAATTAATATGTGAGTCTTTGAGATTATATATATCAGGTATAGAAAGGAAAATAAGCTTTAGCAAATTACCCCACTTTGCAGTTTTTAGTGAATTCTTCATGCTAAGTGAATTTAACAATACAATCAGATATGTTGTATTAGTAATGATCCTAGAAAATAACATTTTGGCTTTAAAAAGTTAACAGTGTGGAAAGAGTAGTACCAATTACAGACTTAATATATAGGAAGAATCTGTTTTTCAAAAGTCAGTTTTTTGCATTTAAACCAAGAATATGAATTACAAAATACAAGTGAATCCAAAATGCATTAAATATGATTTCTTGTTGAAGGCATAATTCTATACATTTAAACATTAAATACTCTTTTGATTTTTATCCATCTGCTGTTGCTTCATTTTTTCCCTCACTCAACTTTCTGGTTAGATTGTTGTTAATATTTTGATAAGAAACAGTGAACTGAGTACAATCTTTCTTAAAGTAAATATGATTCTACTTCTGCTCCAATAAGAATACTCAAAACTGAATAGACATATCTAAATCCTTTAGGGGAACTCATTCAATGTGAAATTGAATAGATATCCTGATAACCAACAAAACATATCCTCTCAGAAACTAAATTCAATATATCCAACCTTGAACCTCTTCTCCAAATCTTCATCCCTGTCAATGGCAACAGCATTTATCTGATACCACACAGACACTGTTCTAGAAAAATTTTTTATTCCTTCTTTTCTTCTTCTTTATACTCTTGCATATCTGACTGACCCTCAGTTTCCTTACCTGAAGAAATAAGATATTGGAAATAAACCACCATATAAACCAGTTAACATCACTGGCATGTGGTAGATATTGATAAATGTTAGTCCTCAGTATCAAAATCACTTTCACCATCACCAGCACCAAGTGTGCCCAAACCTTCATATTCAACACATGTCCATTAGCACAGACGAAATTTTGTCCAGGTTATTTTAATTTCCTGCCTTGATTTTTGTTACTATGTATTTGTTAATAAACTCTTGGTTCTTTTTCATTTTCATTGTACATTGACTTTACAAAACAATGTCTCTCATATAGTTTATATCATATAGATCAGAAACCAACATGAAATCTAAACTTATAATCCTGACGTTAAAAACCTTGCAGCCATTCACTCCACCGTATCTATATTACTTCATCTTTTTTTATTTACAAAATTATTTCTGCCTGATTTTAACTGGAATTTACTGAGAAACTACTCCGAGATTATTAAAACCTGACATAATTCATATTAAAGATGGGAATAAAAATGTTACCACTACTCTAGAAAGCAATTTGCCAATACTTAGTAAAATTTAAATTTTGAATATCTAAGTTTCACTTAAACCACTCCTAGGAATACACTCAGTGGAAATTTTGGCTACTTTATGCAATGAGATGTGAACTCGGCTATTCGTTGGAGAGTTGTTTATATTAGGGAAAAAGATAAAATGGGTACATTCAAATAATTACAGGTAGGAGTAGTTATCACTGTGTAATAACTAGGATGCAGCATTGTTTTGAGACGTGCTTTGGGGTTGCAATGAACTGAATGGTTGTGTCTCCCTCAAATTCATATGTTGAAACCCTAATCCTAATCCCTGTGTGGTATTTGGAGGTGGGACCTTTGGGAAGTAATTAAATCATGTAAGTGGAGCCTTTAGGAATGGGATTAATGTCCTTATAAGAAGAGACCAGATAACTAGTTGTTTCCACCATATCAGAATACAGTGAGAAGTGACAGACAGCGAAAAGTTGGCCACCTGCAACACAAAAGAGGTCACCCCTCATGAGAACCTGACCATGCGGCCCCTCTAATCTTGGACTTCCAGCCTCCAGAGCTGTGAGAAATACATTTCTGTATATAGACCACCCAGTCTATGCTTATTTTATTTTATCAGTCTGAAAAGAGGAGTAGAGGCAAATGTGGTGTAGAGTCATCTACTCTGTGACTCTGACATTTGCATTTATTGAAATGGACAGGAAGAATTCCCACAATCGACTAAAGTAGAGGAGACAGAATTTGGATGATCTCAATGGCAGCATGAAGGTTGAAGAGTCCATGACAGTTCATGAGAAAATTTTCCAGGCACTAGGGAAAGCATCAGGCATGCAGACAGAAGAGTAGTCAGGACGCTTTGTATCAAATTAAAAAGTAAGATAAATTGCCAGTTTTTAGACACCCAAGAATTTATTCTCCAACCCTACAACCTGCCATGACAATAGTACCACTTCTTCTTCCGGTCCTACTGTACATCATGATATTATCGTGGAAAATTCTTGTTATATATTGATATATCATATGTAGTTGATATCATATCATAATGAATAGAAACAGAATATATTAATAATAAAAAGTAATGACCAAATTTGCAGATATTAGTAATATCACAGATTGTTAACATATATTGAGAGTTATTGCAAACTGAATATTTATGTTCCCCCAAAATTTGTATGTTGAATCTTAAAGACCAATTTGATGGTGTTAGGAGATGGGGGCTTTGGGAGCTGATTAGTTCATGAGAACAGAGCCCTCATGAATGGGATCAGTGCCATTATAAAAGAGACCCCACAGAGAGATCCCTTGCCCCTTCCACCATGTGAGGTTTCAGTGAAAAGATGGATGTCTAGGAAGCAGACCCTCAGCAGACACCAAATCTGCCCACACATTGATCTTGGACTTCCCAACCTCCAGAACCATGAGAAATAAACTTGTGCTATTTATGTTACCCAGTTTATGGTATTTTTCTTATGGCAGCCTGAACAGACTAAGACAAGGGTTTACACTGTTCTGGTTTCATTTATTGGAATCAATACATTCAATCCTCAAAACAATCATAGAAGAAATGTATTCTGAAAATTAATATTTTACAGATGAGATAATGGAGGTTTAGAGAATTTGAACAATATCATACAACTAGTTGGTGATAGAATTAACCTGTAATATCAAATCTGTCTCCCTTGAGACCACAGATTTTAAATATAATTCAACCTGAGTTTCTACATAATTCTACTCTCAGAGGTTATATATATTTACATTCATATACTTATATAAACATATATATATATATATTATGTGTGTGTGTGTTTTGTGTCACTTAAATTCAAAATAATGACAACAATGATATTGGATTGAGTTTCACTAACAGTAAGTGGCAAAGATCAAGGAACAGCAAATTAGACAAGATGGGAGGGGATATCATCAAAAGAGTTTAATCCTATCAAGATGTCTAAAGAAAAACTGAGTGCCAGTACTCTCTTCGTTTCTAACTTTTTACTCACATCAAGTTTTTCTGTAAGTTACTGAGATGTACATTAATTTTACAGATGGATATTTGAAACAGAAGAGAATAGCAGTGTTTGATATAGTTCTTGCATCTGAGATATCTGATTTTACTGTATCTTATGTATAATTTAACTTAAAATGTTTAAAACTTTATGAGGTTGGCTATTTAGGGTTTTTGTTCTCTTGCTAAATTAAATGTGAATGAATTTTCTACCTACCTGAAATACATCTTCTTGTTCTTTTTATTTCAGAGAAAGAGTCCCTCTGAGTTCACATCTGTTGCCAATCTTCCTCTTTTTTTTCCCCCACAAAGACCCCAGTACATGGTTGTATATCCTAGTTGTAAGTTGTTCTAGTTCTTCTATGTGAGCTGCCATGGCATGGCAACTGACAGACGGGTGGTGTGGTTCCATGACTGGGAAGCAAACTGGGGCCGCCAAAGTGGTGAGCACTGAACCTTAACCACTAGGCCATCATGGCTGGCTCTAAAATACACCTTCTCATGTGTTTAGGTCTCCTCTATGGTTCCATGTTTGAAACAGTTTATTTGTTTCTACGGCAATGAGCATCTTTTATCTCATGTCAAAGCCTACCCATATATTGTCCCCGGGTGGTTCAGACTTACCTAAAAGTCTCAGCTAGTCTTCATCCCTAGTTCTAAGTGTTTTCTTTGTTTTGTTCTTGTTTATTTACTTCTTATTCTAGGCATATGAACCTAGAAATATAAACTATTTGCCTGTGTTTTTTCATCCCATTAAACTGCCTTTTAAGGACAGGAGCAAATAAAAACTGTAAATCTCAAACCACTTATTGCAATGTCAGATAGCTGCGAATGCACAATGAATATGAGTGGATGACCAATAGTGGAATGCCGAGAGGCATAAATAAAGACAAGGAGAGTGGAAATCTAGCACCACACAAGTCTTAAGCAACTTGTCTTGCCCTGAACAACCTTTAGAGTTAATGTCAAAACATCCCCAAGTTTCGTGTTGATTAGCTCTATACCACTCTCTCTTTAACACCACTGGGATCATGATGCTTGGTATTGATTTTACTCTGATGATTGCTTAACAAGCACAGTTATGCCTAAGTGACTGATGAGACAAGTGACCTGCCAAAGTGGCAATGGGAGAAAGAAATATATCTAGTGTAAAGGTAAAACAATTAGAATGAAATATACTCAACAGGCTTTGCCAGTGTTGACTTGCTGAGTCAAACTTTAAGTATGTCTTTTCTTAATAGGAGGAGGAAAATGAATTGCATAGGTTATATTAGCATATTTTTGCAGAGTGTTTGATTTCTGAATTTGGTTCCAAAATAATTGTGCTGATTATTCTTGTATAGTGAGACTGAGATTATTTACCTTATATGGCATAGTCATCATTGTGTTACTAAAAGTTCTGGCTTGCTGATGAATGAAAGATTAAGAAAAAGTAGTCTGTACCTTAGACAACAGAATAGTTATGCTTTTGCCCCAAAGTGATATTTGAGCCTTTAAGTCTTTTTTTTCGTAAGAAATATGACACAAGAGTGCCACTGACTCTGGTGACATAGCAAAAGTATTTGAGACAGTTTCCAATCCCCATAAGGAATAATCTTCAGTTATCTATGGGTTTACTTATCAACCTGCCCTTCATTACGTCTCATTATAAACTGGAAACATGTGAAAAGTTACTGAAATGCCATATTCTTTTGCCTGGGATTTTTAAACCATTTTAATTTGATCTTGTGCCATCATTAAACACTCTTTCCTATGAGAGCTCAAGCTAAAATTGACAAAGAATTAAAGCCCCAATTCAACTTAACTGAGTGATTAAATAAATTAAATGGATAGAAAAAAGGACTGTAGTAAAGCATGCCCTGAGATATAGGTGAACTGAAAGATTTAGCCCAAAATGAAAGTTTTCTATTAGCAGTGGTTGCCACATTTTCTGAATTCCAATTTTCAAACTTACTCAAGGTTCAAGTTGATGTTATTCATTATTTTATCTATTATGACTCTAGATATTTATTAATTTTAACCTACAGCCATTTAACTCATGACCTGCAACTACTGAAATGACTTCTAGAGAAGTTTAATATTTATTTTGGAAAGGGCATAAGAGCAGGTTCAAATAAGCATAGGGTTGAAATATTTCATACATTTTCATTGCTTGGTATTATCAAAATTAATTGGGTTCAACCAAAGGACCTTGATGATCGAGAAGAGCTAAAGCAAGGAGCTACCAATGTTTGTCAAAAGTAGTTTCCATTACTTACAGAAAATTCTACAGTGTGCCCTACTATAAAGAGCAACCTGGCTACCCAGAAAACAGAATGTGAGTCAGGAGTTATAATTTTTTATAATGATAATAATTGGATTTCCATTCCAGAGGCTGGGAATAGGAAATTGACAAATTTGTATTTTTAGTTATTGTAAACCCAACAATGGGCAGAAGAGAGGAAGAGAGAACCATGATTAGAAGAAGATTAGTAAAATGAGGTCCATAAAGAATGAGAAAAACTAAATTTTACATCATTGAGTTCATGAATGCTGGGATTTCTTTTAGGGTGAGTATTATTGTGTGCTATTCTTTTTTTCAAGGGTGGAGTAATGCTAAAAGAATGGAAACTGGTCGAGAGTCAGTCATGCTGATAACTCTTTTTTCCCAGTTTAGTAACTCATCTTCATTTTTTTCTCTCTTTCTTTTTTGGGAGTGATCCAAGGCCATTTCATTTGCAGAATAAGACATGATAAACATTAGCATAAATCAAAACGAGGTAATTATCATGTGAGTCAGGTAATCGAATATTCCCGAGATACATCCAAACTGAGAGGGCAGTGGGGAAATGTAATAGCAGGGAGAGTAAGTCAAGAATGTTCTCTTCTCATCTCTCTTTACTGACAGCTAACTGATTTCCTATATTTTTTTTCATGAAACCAGCTGGAAATATTAGTAAAATCTATGGAAAAGTACAAATTTTCCACTTCTTTTCAAACAAAAATAATGACATATTTCAGTTTTATCTCATCATATGTATCGAGCACAGGTTCTAACCAGCATATCACATAACAGGAGTCAACTGTGAGTCAGTGGTCCGGAGAGGAGTGGAGCTATGGCTACTCTATTGGAAATGCTGGCAGCCCTGGCAGCCCATGTCTTCTATGCAACAGCCACTAAAATGGTGGAAAACAAATATAATAATGTGTCTCGTATGAGAATGTCATCTATTGTTTATGTTAAAACACATTTGAGAGCATTTATATACATAAAAAACGAATATGCATAGCAGCAGCCTGCAGACACACGTAACCACACACACACCACAACTCTATACAAATTCATGTAAATTGCACCGCAAAATATTTTAAGTAAGATGAATTTTTGTTTTGCATTTTTGCCCTTATAAAACAAACTGCATTTCTAGTCGCTTTCTACTTCCCCATTTCTTGGCGGTTTCGAATCAGGACACTTAGGCATGTTTGGGATATTGAAAAAATATCATATATGTTCACAAATGGGAAAGCATAGCAAACAAATCCTATAGGATAACACATGTAGTGAGCTGAGGCAGCTGGTAGATGTTTGAGTTTTGTGCATTTTAATTTTCCTAGACAATTTGGTTCAGCTGGGGGCAGTTTTCTGTGTTCACCTAATATTTCTCACAAATCAAATCATGCATAATCAAACACAGAATTCCCATTACATCCAGAGTTTTCACTCATATATCAATCCGGTGGGAACAAATTTGTGGATTCCAAAAAGCCTTTTTGTAGAACTGACTGCATTTGTATATCTTGATTTCTTCCATGTGGCCTCAAGGTTGTGCAATTCTAACATAGTGCATTTCTTATTTGCTGTTGAAATTCTCTTACTCATAACTCTTCTATGAGAGACAGAAATTAGTGGTGATGGAGACAGAATGAGAGAGAGATGGTTCTGGAATAATTACTACAAACATTTCATTGTTTGTTCAGGGAGCATCTATGCATACAGTCATAAATCATCCCTCCCTCTTGAATACAATTTAGAACATTAAATTATTATAATAAACAGTATGGGCATTTGCCACTTGGCCATATACAGTTATTTAGAATACAGGCAACACACACACAGACACACACACACACAATAGAGGTCAGTGTCTGTCCTAAAAATGTTCTCCATAAGGCAAGTTCCTGGGAGATCCAAAAAATCTCCTTGGGCTTGAGAGCCACAGATGATGAATCCTCGCTTTCAAGTCAGTTCTAGAAAGGTCCATGGAAGGTTTAGAGTGTTGACTCAAAGGCAGTTGGACCACTTCAAGCATTTGTGAGACCTGAAAGCTGAAATAAGTTTCAAAAAAGTAGAAGTGAGGAAAGAAAAATGGATAAAGTAGGACAAAAATAGCAAAAAGAGAATGATGCATTATTATAAATCAGAAAGAGGTCTCAAAAAAGTAGTCTAGGGACTTATGGGGTTTTCCAAGTTCGAAACTATTTGCATAATGATACTGAGACGTTATTCACTCTCATTCTCTCAAAAGAAAAATGTCAGGCTTTCTGGAGGTTCTATATAACTTGTGACATCGCAACAGATTAAACTAGAGTCGATTTGATAATCCCGTTGTTTTCTATTAAGCCAGAAAATGTAAAATGATGCCACTCTTCTCACTAATATTTATATTGGAAAATAAAGTAATTTTCATATATATGTTATTTATATTAACATGTAATTGTGGTATTACTATTGTTATATAAATATTTTGTAAAATCTGCATCATTTTAGTATGGTACATATTGATAAATATAACCCATATAAAAAAACGTATTCTAGGTTTTCACTAATTTTTAATAATTTAGAAATTGTCTTGATCAAAAAGTTTGAGAAACAATACTATTAATTTAAAAATTTTATTGTAAAAAATGAATAGTTAGGCAAATAATTTTGAAATAAAATTTCTAATGATGATTTGATTAATGCCTGTATCATCAAGTGTATAAACGCATGAAGTGATCTGTTTAGTAATAATTTGGAACCATATTTTCTGATTTTTTTTATTTTAAAAATTTTCCCATTAGTTTTGAGTAAGACTTAAAAAAAATTCTCTAAAAATAAATGATAAAACCAGGCAGAAATAGTTATCTACTGCTGTTGTTAAAATGTCAAGTAAAATGTCTGGGTTCATAAACAGTTTTGACTTTGTTAAATCAGGAAACACTGTGAATTTAAATGAAACTTCCAAGAAAGCAAAACACTTAAAAACCTAGAGTGATAATATGGAAGGGTCACATTCTGAAAAATAAAATATGTCCGTTAAAGAACCACTAGTTGTTTAACAAAAATGGCCTCTCCCCCGAATTTCAGGCTCGTATATCCAACTGTCCACTTGACTTCCAACGCTGATGTTTACTAGGCATCCTTAACTTGACATGGACAAAAGAACTCTGCTTTTCCACAAACCTGTATGCCCTCCAGTTATAACAATCTAAATTTTACTACCATGAACTGAGTAGCTCAGGGTGGAAAAATATTAGATGGCAAGCTAGATTTAGCCCACAAGCTCTAGTGTGCCAACATTTTTATTTCCTAATATTATATGATCTCAAAAAGAATAATCAAGAATCTAAATTACTAATTTATTGTCACTGAGTACATTCCACAGTGGCAGTAACAAGTGTTTTGGAAGTGGTGTTGGTTCTGGGGTCTTTATTTTGAATCATCTTTTGTTTGTACAGATACTGTAATGAATTGGTGCTTTTTGCTACTTGGTTTGTTTGAGTTGTTATGTACGGGTTTGTTTTCTCAGAGGCATTCATGGAAGCAATATTGCCTGAGTTCTTTAATTCTTGAGCACGTTTTTTCATTTGATTAATATATGAACTAGAGCGAAAATTATTGAGAAAAAAATCATCTGGCATTTTAAAGCCTTCAGAACTGAGCCTAAATCAGAGATGTTTTACTGCATCAATTCTGTCAGTCTTGCTAGGCACTTGGATCAGACTTTTACTAAGTGAACTTGATTTGGTCCATTGACCTTCCAAACCAAAAACTTTGGTTTAGTTTATTTATTTCCTCCAGGATTTTGTTTGGAACAGTGCTCTCCAATATAGGATTAAATTCCCCTATTGTAACTTCGGTGATCTGCCACCCCCTTCCACACCTCCAAAATTGAGCCAGTTAATCCATCAGTGTTGGCTCTTGCTTTATAGTAGGTGAGCACAATTTGTCTAATTGTCTCTACTCCCTTTAGAAGTCCTGGGTTTGGTCCATTGGTAAAATGTCATAAAATAAATAAAATTATAATCTACAGAACTGAGTTTATTCTGACAGTGACTGGTATTTTGGATAAATCTGAAGCTAGCATTTTACTTCATGGATAATCCACCTGTGAAGGTGATTTATTTTCTTCCCCTATATGGATGAGCAATAATACTTCTTTAGAATTAAGTTAATTAATATATGTATCTTTTTAAAAAATAGAATTGTGTTCCCTATCAGTCTTTAATTAGGTCTTTCTTTCAGGAATGTTTTCTTTTAATATTTCTTTCACTGTAAATTTTCTTATATTTGTAATAATTTCTTCAGGTACACCAGTCATTTCTCTTATTTCTTTTTCATATATTTCACCTTTTTTCAAATCAGTTCTGTTTACGTATTTCTATATTTGGATTTATACAATTTTTTTGAGGCTGACTGATTTTGTTACCAGTTTTCATGTTTCTGTCGCTTCTAATTAAATTTTGATTTCTGTAAAGAACTTTGTCCTCTTATATATTATCTTCATTTCCTTCTATAGTTCGATCATTTATTCTGCACTGTCTATAATACTTTTTATGGAGTCTTCTTTATTTTTAATATCACTGGACCACATAAATTTCTTTGAGAGCATATTTGAAATAGGAACGATAGCTAACATTTATAAACGCATGCACTTTTTCTTCAAACAGAAATGAAACCATTTCACTATTCTTAGATAATTTCTGATTCATAAATATTAAAAATATATCTTGGAGGGGCCGGCCCGGTGGTGTAGTGGTTCAATCTGTGAGACTGCCCTGAAATATTCATCTCAGATATGTAGATAAGGAAACTGGGAATTATATAAGTAAAGAGAAATAGTAAGAATTACAGTAAAGGAATGGAAAATGGGATGCTGGATGCCAAAGCAGATGATGGCTATTCTTCTTAGGTGGAAGAGAAAGTAACTCTCCCTCTCTGGCCTGTGCAGAAGCTGGTATAATCATGTGCTAAAGGAAGTCAAGTCTAGCTTTATGTCTATTGGATACCTATCTCTGCTTAGCAAAACCAATCGCAAGGTCAAAAAAATGTTGAAGAATATTACAGATATTTTCGTACCTCAAAAGTGCTAACGACCTAGGTGTATGACTCCCATGTGCCTCTCTGCAAGGAACTGTGAAGACCAAAACCAATTCTGAAAAGCTATTTTAGATCTAATGCCAGTTCAGAAGAAAATACTTTTCTGGATAATTGACAACCCTTGAGACTCCGAGAGAGAGAAGCTGACAGACATGTACGAAAAATGAAAACTGAATTAAGGAGATTTTTAGCTACATAGCAGTCCTAGCATTAATTAGAAATTAGTTTTCTGTAAATGAGGTGATTGTCAGTGATGTAAAGTGATTCTGAATTCTTCAGAGAGTGAATGTAAAGTTTTAAACCCACTTTTAGATTAAGATATTACCACCAGAAAAGAGGGCTTTTACAGCTTTACTTCCTGTTATTAATGCAAACTAGATATGATGAATGCACTATGTCAAACTACATATTTTTGATACAATATAATGCCTTCTTGTCCTTCTCCCTGTATCAGGGCTGGATATCTCGTTATGATTTGATTACCACAAAAATGTTATTTTCTTTACTTAATTACTTTATGCTCAATTTGGAGTTTTAGTAAATTTGTTTTAGTTAAAATGATACTGTTTTATGTGTCATTAAGGCTACTGAATTCATTGATCTTTCAACAGGTGCTGTATAATTGTTAACATGAGAAAGAAAAGGTCAGTTTGGCAAAAAAAAAAAATAATTGAAGCAAAAACGTGGAATTGTTGAATTTATGAATCAGACAGAAGCAATTCTCACTGTTCTTTGAAGAGCTCAAAATGGTAGCAACGTGGACTGAAATCATGACCTTTGCTCTTATTTGGCCATTCAAAGTCTTGGGGAATTACGGGGAGGCCGTTTAGCAGAGCATAGCAAAGGATGGGCTTTGAGAGCAGGTGGGACGAGTATGGACATTACAATTCACATCTGGGAGTGCCTTCGATAAACAAATTGACTTTTATAATCTTCAATTTAATTTATTTAGCCTCTAAAACAAAGGCAGTAATATTATACATCATTTAAATATTTTGTGAAAATTAAATGAGACAACAAATGCGAAATATTTAGGCTGTCACCTAGTTTCCGTATACATTAGCTTTGTTTGATTATTTGCATAATTTTCTATTATTTGCATACTAATTTTTTATGGCTGGTCATAGTGGCAAACATCAAAAATCAAAAGTTAAGCCTTTCCTTTTACTTTCAGTCAAGGGCAAGCTCTGTGATACAAAAGAGAACAGCTATAGCATCATTTTTTTAAAAGTTGATTCCTTGAGTATTTAATGTCAATGTGTGGGGACATAACTTCATTGCAATAGACTCATTCAGTTTTTGGTTGCTAGAAAATATATGACAATTTTCTATGCAAATTACCTCCACATTTATTATCTAATGCGGAGATCTGAGAGTGCAACTTCATTACTTAAAAAACTTACCCTAGTTTCTTGGAGCATATAACTTGAAGTGTAAACCTTTTAAAATAGAATTTAATCATCTCCCCAACTTGACTCCAATCTAGCTTGCCTTGGATTCTACTACAGCACTCCTGCCCCTATTGCCTTCATGATATAAAATATATTTGTTCTTCTCTTAACATATGGATAGTCAAATTTTAATGAATGGTTTTGGGAGATTTCACTGGTTCCTTATAAAAATTCCAGCCAAAATGTTCAAAATTAGAGCCTATGAATAAATATCTCTGATATTTTAGAAAATGTAATGTGTGTATATTTTTGTAAGCTGTACAATTATCAATTAAATGTTACAAAAGGCATTTTTATCATTTTACTTCATAGATATCATCCTTGAAATTATAATGAAAATCAATGCACTCAGACATTAAATAGTTCTTAATGCAACTCAGAATCCTTCTACATTTATAATTTAAGGCTGAATTATAACTAAAAAGAACGGATTTAATGCGTGAATTCCTTCAAAAATGTTAATATTTAAACCTAAATAATAATTGCCAACTTTGTTCTCTAAAATAGGGTCAATTTTACTACTCTTTAAGGCCTTTAGTTGGTTAATTTTGTTAACAAAGAAAAAGAAATTCATGGAGTCTTCTAGTTTAAAATGAAAATCTGAGCTTTAAAAACCTCTCACTACCACATCTCCTATGAATTATTGAAATGCCTAAAGATCTCTACACTTTATGCTTTCTGGAAATTCTGGAAATTTTTGATATGTGTCCTAAAATTCTATTTATTCATGTAAAAGATCCTGTTATTAGGACAGGATTTTGAAAACAAATATCCAATTTTTTATTCAATTAATGTTAAAACAAACATGAACAATAAAACAAAACTTGCTTGGAGAAAAAGAAGGAATTAATCAGCAGAATTTAAATAAAACTCCCTCCTACTGTGCAGAAATGGACTGAAGACGACAATGGGATAGAGAGCAAGTGATGGCAGCAAATATCCATTAGGTGATAACCCCTGGGATTTGCACACACAGATAGATTTCATTCTATGGGGATATATTGTGGAATCAGCGGGGTGCCCCTAGAGTAGACTATGTGCTGAAAAGAATGCAAGTATCCTAGGCGGGGCTCCCAGGGATGACAATTATGCAGAGACAGGAGCCTCTATTTTCAAATAACTCTCCCTATCACAATAAGTCTAGAAAATACACTTATGAGTGTATAAGTGAAATATATCACAGCTATGCCTTATAAGTACATAAATATTAATTATATGTGTATACACACCTCCTAAACATCCATGGCAAGTAATTTTAGCTTAAATATATTTCCTTTATAATAACTGTGCATAGTTTGCATCAAAGATCTCTAACTCACTTGTACCAAATATACTAAAAATTCTAATATTTAACTTACACCTTTTTCTATAAGCTGACAATTCATACTCATATGTATACATACAAGTATATAAATAAGTGCACATTCAATATCTAATATTGCAAACAGCTTTTCCTTCTTGCAGAATCAAAACGTATAAATGGGCTTGTTATGTAAAAGAAAATACCCAGAAATGTATTGTATTGTAAAATTCAGTGGAAAAATATCTAGAGCTAAACTTTATAGAAGTTATTTCTTCCAGAAGTAAAGCATTTTTATCACAGAAAAGCTCTGAGTCGAGTGTGTAAGCATAGCTAGAGAACATTATGAATAAATAAAGCAGCACTATCTACAAACATGTATTTCATTCTTTAAGGAGGAAATTCCTGAAATCTTACCTCATTGTTAGGTATCCTTTTAAAAAAGTGTTAGAAATAAAAGACAGCCTAACAACAATTTTTACTTTATTGTTTTTAAAAGTATGAATATATTTTTCCTTAAATGATATTTTCACAGTTCAATATATGCTGAAAATAGTTCAACAAAGATTAGGATTGTCAGGATAAGGAAAAAGAGTGCCCTCTCCATAACATTCCATCAAAGATAGAAGAAAGAGAGTGTAGTTTAGTTTAAAAAAAAATCTTTCACGGTAGGATCCAACACAAACATCCTTCTATTATTAGGTGTTGAATTGATGACTGTTTTCAAGTGTCAGTAAACAGGGACACAAAGTCATCTATAGCCCTCTCAGGTGTTTACAGGTACTATACCGTCTCTAGGGATTCCGTAACTGTGCCTAAAGCTATTTCTTCTTCCATTATGATTTTCCTTTTTTATTATGTTTGGGCTTTGACTGAGCTTTCATCAAAGGTCAAATAGTATTAGTTGATTGCCTGAAGGCCTGCTTTTTGAGTCCAAAGAAAGTGTCAGCTAAAATAAAGGATCTTCCACTAACATATCCATGTGTACCCTCAAGTTCACCAATACTTTTACAATGAAATTAAAGATAAATAAATTCCCTAGATGGTAAGAGGCAAGTTCAGGGCTGAATTAGCTATTTCTGTATTTACAAAATATGACAATAATTGGTTAAAATGCTTTTAAACACACTACATGTGTTCAAATCATAATGTGAAGCATTGTTTTCCTCTGTTTCCATAAGAATTTTTGCTATTTCCCTCTTAAAGAGTAAATTTTATTGTAATGTACTGCCTATTATCCAGTCGGGATCAAACAGGGTGATTTTCAATGCAAGGCTGGTGCAGTTTGGTCAAGGTAGCAAGGATGCCATCTTTTCTCTCCAAATGGCAGAAACAATACTAAACTAAGTGCATGAGAAACAAAGGAGTGAAAGGAGCTAAAATTAGAAAGAATATACTTGTCAATTTCCATACACACTCTCCTTTTCTTTTCTGTTGTAGTCAGAACAGTTAAGATGAGATTCACTCTCTTAACAATTTTTAAGGGCACAATACAATACTAACAATAGGCTCAGTGTTGTACACCAGACTTCTAGAACTTATTCATCTTGTGTAACTGAAACTTTAATACCCTTGAACAGCAACTCCCCCTTTTTATCCCTCCAACCTTTGGCAACCACTGTTCTACTCTCTGATTCTGTGAGTTTAACTATTATAGATACTTTGTGTAAGTGTAATCATGAAGTATTTGTCCTTCTGTGACTGGCTTATTTTGCCTAGCATAGTGTCTTCAAGGTTCAACCATGTTGTTGCATATGACGGGATTTCTTTTTTATCAAAGCTTTATAATATTCCATTGTAGGCATCAACCACATTTACTTTATCCATTCGTGCTTTGATGGACATTTAGGTTGTTTCCACATCTTCGCTATTATGAATAATAGTTCAATGAACATGGGAGTGCAGGCACCTCTTTGAGATTCTGATTTCAGTTCTTTTGGATAAACACCCAGAACTGGGTTTGCTGGATCATATGATAGTTCTAGTGTTAGTTTTTTGAGGAACCTCTATGCTGTCTTCCAAAGCAGCTGTACCATTTTACATTCCCACCAGCAGTGTACCCCCTCTCCTTTTAAACTCCCAACAACCCTGACAGGCAGCTGGTTTACTCTACTCTTTGTCTTGCATATTATTCTGCCTCCAAACTTGAATACACTTTCAACTAGGCCCAATATCGAGGGCCTCAACATATGGAATGGAGAAAGCCCAGTGTCCATACTTCTAAGTGTATTCTGGCCCAGTTTCAGATGGGGCTGGTCATTAATTACAGTTGTTTGTAAATGAGAAAATGTGGACGAGGATTTTGAAACAGAGTCCAGCTCCAGGAAATGGGACTAGAAACACTTGTGGATTGAGTAAGATCACCCAAGTTCATCAGCTGAGGTTCTGGAATAAGGCACTATCTTCAAGGAAAACTATGGTGAGAAATAAATACAAGAGACTAGAGCTGAGAAGCCAGTGAGACGACTTGCACAGCATCAGTTTGGGTCACATAGAGACATTGCACCCTGATGATTATGGAAGCCTCCTAGGGAGTTAAATGTATTCCAAAGACTTATGGGCACTAGTATTTGGGAAAGCAAGAACAACAAAAATAATAACAAAAGCAGTAACAACCATAAGCAATCCACACCACCCAAATTCCTAGAGGTTTAGAGAAAACCCAAGACTGAAATGAAAAGACCTAAGCTCAACTCTTGCTCCATCTCTTAGTAGTCATGTCATATGGAACATAATTTTATAAGTTATAATCAGTACATGCCAGTATGGCTAGTCATCTGTAGTTTGCTAAGCCATGTACTAGAGATTAGTAAACAAGAGGAAACTGTTAGGAGGTGGAGTTGGAAAGAGGTGGTGTTAGGATGTTTCTCAAATACTTCAAGCTCACATACATCCTACTGCCTCCTCTGCACTTCTATTTGAATATATGATAGGTATATCAACTATAACATCTCCAAATTGGAGTTCTAGAACTCCTCCCAAAAACCTGCGTCTCTGACGGTCTTTCTCAACTCGGTTAACTGGGAACTCCACATTTCCAGCTGCTCAAGCCAAAATCCTGAAATCTACCTTGACTTCAAAATGTATTTCCTTAAAAAAAGATTTAGGCTGACGTTGCCGTGAAAGTGAAAAATTGCCAGGTCTCTTAAGAACTAGGCTGACAACACCACAGTGTCAGACCTGTCTCATTGTAATGGCCCAGGCAAGTCACAAGCTGCATACCAAGTAATGAGGTGGAGAAATATACCCTGCCCTTTTTATAGGAGGGTCTACACAGTCTTATGACAAAAGGAGTGGAGACAGAAAGGTGAATAAGTGAAGACAATAGTGCAATCCACTAAAAGAATAAATTATCCCCTCCCCTTGTGTACTTGTATTTACTTATGGAACAAAATACACCAAGTGTCCACTCTGAGCCACATTCATGTATATGGAGTGGCAAGATATTTTTCATCCCTTCTTTTATAAAGACATGTTCAAGTGGAAGAGTTAAAGAATTAAACAAAAAATAAGGATAATGTAAGAAATGTGCAGCTTATGACGACTATCATAAGAGAGAAGTAGGATGTTATGATTTGGGAGAAAATTTTATTTTATTTAGCCAGGTAGGTGATATTTAAGTTGAGATATATAGAGAAGCATATTTGTAGGCCTTTATTTTTTTCTGATTCCATTTCCTCCACAGATGGCACCCTCACCACAGATGTGATCATTTTATTTCTATGTTTAATGATTTTTAATGATATCCACTTTTAAATGCTTACTGGTCCACAAACAAACAAACAAGCAAACAAAACACTTTAGCATATGACTCTCTATATTTTGCTCCTAAACTTCCTTTCCTGAAACACTACACCATCTATTTTCAAGTTTCTTAGCACTAAAACCATTTGCTATTAATTATCCTAGTAAATTCCCTTACACAAATCAAATTCCTTTATTCTTCTAAACATTTACACATTTTGTTAGAAATTAACCTTTCAAAAACTTTGGTTTTATTTACTAGATGTCACAATTCTTCCATAGATGACATATCTTTTAAAAAATATATTTAATTGGGCTTCTTCTTAATAATCTTATTTAACATCTTCAATAGAGTCTTCAAAATATCTACTCACATTTCAAGTTAAGTTTTGTTTAGATATTTTTCATTTCTATGACTATTTTCTCAATTTTACTGTGTTTTGCATTCTATTATTCAATAGAAAATGTAGCTATCTAAAGGAGACGATTAGCAAAATTTATTTAAGAGTTAATGTCATAGCATTAATTTTCTAGAGACTCTTTTTGAATGGCTGTGTTAATTTTTGCATGTTTATATTAATAAATTATAGTTATCTCCATGAATCCATAAATAGTGTGTGTGTGTATGATAGTTGATTATTATGTTTTATGTATGAGACACCAGTCTAATGGTAAATGTTTGTTCTGATACAAGTTCTTTGCTGGCCAGTTTTACTTTAACTTTAATGTATCAGTATGAATATTTATAATATGTAGCCATTTTACAAATGTACTTGAGTAGGCAGCACTAATTGCTACAATATGTTGAGAGTTAAATTAACTGAAGAAAAAAAAGTAGCAGGAACTAATTAAAAAATTGGAACAAGAATGAATGGGGATTTTTTTAAATGCCTTGTAAAATGTTTAGTAGCCAATTCATTTGTGAGAGAAAAAAATATTATGATTAAAGGATTATTTTTGTTCAGGATGCATTGAATATTTGTTGCCTTTTTACTAATTATTTTGGCATTAACAAACACATAAAAATAATTAGTTAGGGGCCAGCCTGGTGGCGTAGTGGTTCAGTCCACGTGCTCTGCTTCTGCAGTCTGGAGTTCTCAGGTTTGGATTCCAGGCAAGGACCTACACACCGCTTATCAAACCATGCTGTGGCAGGCATCCCACATACAAAGTAGAGGAAGATGGGCAAGGATGTTAGCTAAGGAACAATTTTCCTCATCAAAAATAGGAGGATTGGCAACAGATTTTAGCTCAGGGCTAAACTTCCTCACCAAGAAGAAAAAAAAAATTGTTGGAACAAATATCTCTTTGATCTGCCTGGAAGAATTCTGGTTTTAGAAAGGAATAATTAATCATTAATTAATCAATGCAATAAGCATTTTTATTATATATGTGGTATGTATAAATAAATTTATTAAATGATTTGAGACATTAAATACTTACTAAAATACATTACTTAAGAATAATATAATTTATTAGAAAAAATAAGATGCATATAAAGATCTAAATTAATAAATTAATCTGGTAGAAGTATCAAGTAAGTAGATGAAAGTGATGAAGTTGGATGTTCAATGATAGTAAGAGACTATCAAGGAAAGATTTAGGAAGAAGAGTGTTTTGTGGAGAAAAAAATAAGAACACGGCATTGTGGTAAAAATGCAGAGTGTTCACAGAAATCACATTCTTATTCTTCCTTGGTACCCAGCCAGAATAAACAATATTCCAGCATCCTTAGCAGTTGAATGTGTCTCTATTACTGAGTTTTAGCCTGGGGAACATTTCCAGGCCCTTTCATACAACTACTCTCCTACTGTCCCTCATGTTCTTGCTGGGAACAAAAGAATCCAAAGCCATAGAGAATATAAAGCCCCATAACGGACAGATCCTGATTGCATGATGCTTCTGTTTAGTGAACATCATTTAGTGAATTCCCATAACAGACAGTTCCATGAGTGGGAAATAATGTGTGTGTATTAAACCACTGATATTTGAACATTAAACTGTCATAGAATCAGATGTTGTCCAACTAGTAAAGAGAGCATATTCAATTTTATTCCAATTTGCCCAAATCGTAGGTAAGATGAAGGAATACATCGAGAAGTAAAAACGGAAAAATAGGAGAGCAGATTGGAAGCTGATTATGAAGAGAACTGTATTCAGGAAAAGAGGACTTTTGAATTTATTTTGCAGACAACAAGATAAGCTGAAATAAGATAGGAAGAGAGGCTGGTCCGGTGGTGTAGCAGTTAAGTTTGTGCATTCCGCTTTGGCCGCCTGGGGTTCGCCAGTTCAGATCCTGGGCGCGGACCTATTCACTGCTCATCAAGCCATGCTGAGGTGGCGTCCCACATAGAGCAATTAGAAGGATGTACAACTATGGCATATGACTATCTACTAGGGTTTTGGGAAGAAAAAAGGAGGAACATTGGCAACAGATGTTAGGTCAGGGCCAATCTCCCTCAATAAAAAAATAATTAAATGAGATGAGAAAAACAGAACTGGTATAAGCAAGATTATCTGGCAGCAAAATAAATGGCAGAGGATTGAGGAAAGATTCCAGGAAGAGGAGATCAGCAAGTAGGCCAAGTTTAGAACTAAACTACTTTAATTCCACAAAATGGAAGTGTAGGTGTAAAATAGTTTTAAGGAAAAAACTAAGACTTTTTAAAAAGGAACTTCATAAGGCAGACAAAGAGGGAATCAGAGTCTGTCAATGATTCAAGACAGAAGCTGAGAAAAAAGTGGTGAATCTTGGTGGAGTAAACCACGCACAGTTGAAATCTGGTTTTGCTCACAGATCGCCTGATGAAGACATTGACCTTTGATTCTCCCAGACTTGTAGGACATTCTCAGGAATGTGTTGGGGTCATTTTAGGCCAGTTACCTGTGTGTAATGAGTAGGTGACATGTGGTCCGAATCTCAAGTGTCGGGTGACTGGGAGAATGGCCCCGGCATGGTGCAATCTTTATTTTCACAATTGGCTTTCCTGATGGGAGACTGATGAATCTGGACACCATCAAGCAATTGAATTCTGATTATCTGGAGTCTGCTTTGAGTCACAATGTTTGAATATCCATATCATTTGGCCTTAAAAATATGTCATGTAACTGTGTCTTGTTACAATTTCCTATCAATCTCATCATCATGTGGTGGGGAATGTCCATGAGAAAAGAGTAAATAGGAAATTAGGAGAAAGATGATGTTTGTAAAGAACAATGAAAAGTGTATATTAGGTTGATTTTCTGGTTTAATTAGGGATACAAGTGGGACAGACGAGTTTTGTCTTTTAATTGGACTATTTAATTCATTGCCATACATTGTTATCTTCCTTTATTTGGATTTATGTCCACTTGTCTTACTTTTTGTTTTCTGTTTGACTCAACTCTTTCATATTCTTTTCTTCCTATTTAGCTCTTTTGGGATTGAGCAAGAATTTTTTATTCCATTTCCTCCTCTATCGGTACTAATGTACACTCTTTAACTACATTTTGAGTGTTACTGTAGCAACATGAATCCTTGACGTATTAGATCCTCATTTAAATGAGAAATTTTACCACTTCTCAGATAATATTAGACCTTAAATCACTTTATCCCTCTCAAAATTATGTGATTATTTCAATTAATTCAATTACTCTATATATTTACCCTATGAGATTAGTTTTTAATCATAAATAAATAGTAATTTATATTTAATTGTATAGTTACAATGCCTATTGCTTTTCATTTCTTTCTGCATTTCTACTTATCCCTTTGGGAGCATAGTCCTTCTGCCTGAAACACTACTTTATTATTTTTTTATAACAGGTCTGCTAGAGCATTGCTCAACATTGTACTTTTCTATGCTACAAGTTTTATGAAGGGACAGTGCCTTTTCCTCTTTAGAGGAGATGCTAACATTTAACACATTGCAGGGGAATATTAAAAATTAAACAGGAAATGTAATTGCTGATAGCTTACTTTTAATTTTTTTCTCAATATTCTTTGCTCTCATTAAACAACCAAGAACTCCTCTCTCATCCCACTCTTGGCTGATAAAACTTCTCTTTTAATATACTAATGAAAACATAAGTAGCAAGAGGAGAAATTGCACAGAAATCACTTAATCATAACTGTATATTAGTATCTGCCCAAAGAGATCAAAATTTAACATATAGACATTGCATTTTGACCTTTGTTGTTCTTAGAGAATTCTTTGGCTTTCTTTGGATTACTCTCATAGGGAGAGGTGACTTTAATTTAGCACACAATGAATCTTGACCTTGCTCTGGTGTGGAGGGAGGACCTGCTTCCCAGGTCATGTAGGCCTTAGCAGTGACTAGAAGGCCAGATGAATGACTACAGTAGACAATGGCTGTGTGGAGTATAGGAAGCTAATGTTCTTGGCATTCTTTTATTTTGGGGAGCTAACTACTGAAAGGAAAATACATTTTGCTGATCCTTTCAGGAAAATTCTACCTCTGAGGTGTGGGGAGTTGGACAGTGGAGAGGCTGAAGTCTGCTCAGGTCCACTGTTGTCTTTCCTGGGGAAAAAAGTCTTTCTCTTATAGTAAACTACATACACAAATTAGATAACATCTATCAATAAAAAGGGTAATACCTTAGACTATTTTTGCAGTTTAGGCTGCAAAGGATTAGAGAGACAACCAAGTTTTATTTCTCAATTTGTTCAAAACCTGGACAATTAAAAATACCAAAATATATGCATACGTTAGTAGATATATATAACAGAATGAAAATGAGAACAAATAAAGGGTGAGATTCATTTTATGTAAGTGTTAACAATATAGAGGTAAAAAAGATTTTCAGGGGAAATGATGTCTTATTCCTATTTATGAAATAAATAGGAGTATTCAGGAGGAAAAGCTAGAAAAGGGTAAATACAGAGGAATTACGTCCAAAGAAATAAAAATATGAAACAGATGTAGATGAAATTTGTTCTGTTGTGAATATCTCCAGGCAGGCATGCCTTTCTCTCTGGAAAAAATATCCATTTTCTACCCTCAGTCTCAACTCTGGAAGTATATACCTTTTCAAAAAGCTATATTTAATAGGGGCCAGCCCAGTGCTGTCGCGGTTAAGTTCACGTGCTCGACCTCAGCAGCCTGGGGGGCGCAGACCTACACACCGCTTGTCAAGCCACGCTGTGGCAGGTGTCCTACATATAAAGTAGAGGAAGATGGGCACAGATGTTAGCTCCGGACTAGTCTTCCTCAGCAAAAAGAGGAGGACTGGGAACAGATGTTTGCTCAGGACTAATCTTTCTCACCAAAAAAAAAAAAAAAATTAATAAATGAGAAGAAATTTCTTGTCCCTTTTTTATATCTACCTGAAGCACTTTCTCTTCTCATTTCTAACAAGAATTTCTCCAAATGTTAGTCCACATTTGTCTTGTGCCTTTAATTTCACTCTCTGTATGGGCACTTTAGTCTAGACATACAAATTATGCAGGAGTATCACTTTCAAAACTACATACATACAAACAAACAAACAGATACCCTACCCTCTCCTTAGTCTGGCAACTTTTCTACCTCCCTGCTTACCCTCCCATGCACGCTTCTGGAAGGACTAGCTTATATTTGCCCCCTCTACTTTCCTCCTTTGCAGGGTATTTGGTCCTGTCCAAAATGTTCATATGATATTTGGTCCATGTCAAAAACTCTTTGCTATTTGTTCCTGTCCAAAACATCCATAAGATATTTAGTCCGTAAGACATGTGGTCCATCAGACATTTGGTCCATGTCAAAGGGTCCTTGACATTTCGTCCGGTCCAAAATGTCCATGAGCAAGTTTGGTCCATGACAAATGGTTTTGGACAGGAACAAATATCAAGGCCCTTATGGTGTGGACCTAGTGTTTCCATGGATGTTTTGGACAGGATCAAAGATGACCAAATATCAAGGATCTTTTGGCATGGACCAAACATCTATGGAAGTTTTGGATAGGAGGAAATTCTGCTAATCACTTCCTCAGGTAGGGTAACTGTTCAGTGCATTGGTTTTCCCTTTGGTTCTACTAAACTGCTCTTGTAAATATATCCTATCTCATACAACTGACAAAATAAAAATGGAGAGTCTCCTGTCCTTATATAATTGTAGTCTTCAGAGAATTTTTAATACTATTAGCCTTCTATTTTTTTTTTTTTTTTTTTTACTTTCTTGAAAGTCTCTGTTTTCTTTCCAGGTCTCCTCCCTCTCCCTTCACTCACCATGTTTAATATATATATATATATATATATATAATATATAAATATATATATTATATATATATATATTTAGTACATCATTCTCTTTTGCAGATTTTCAAATGTTGCAGTTTTCAAGGTTCTATCCTTGGTCAATTCATATCCACAATACCCATTCTACTTCACTCTCAAAATTGTAACTACAGTGTGATCCTCACGAACCAATGCCTTTTGACTAGCAAGCCCACACTTATGAGTTTGTATTATAGACAGACTTGTTCATTAGGAACAAACGGGAATAACTTTTACTTTGTATTCAGCAGAATTATGAAAACATCAAAAGTTTTTGATCAGTTGGTAACTATGTGTATTCAAAATACAGAATACTATTATATTGTTTAAAAGAATGAGATAGACCTATATGTGGATATGGAAAGATTATTTTACTGTATATTTCGGACACTTTAGCTAGTGAACCAGCTTGGGGTTTGGAACCTATACAGCAAAGATTATTGAAAAATATAAAATAAAATAAATTTCTTTATAATCTATTTTTTAATAACTGCTTTAATTATAAAAGCTAGAAACCAAAATAATCATTAGCTATACAACCACATATGAGAAAAATAACTGTCATAGCGATTCCTACAAATTTCAAAAATTTTATCTTATTTTGAATATACCTTAATATGTATCTGTGCACACACACACACGTATGTGTGTATTTTTTTCCTCTTAAATAGACTCTATTTTTTAGAGAAGTTTTAGGTTCACAGAAAATTTGAGTAGAAAGTACAGAGAATTTCCATATACTCCCTGCTCCACTCCTCACATACACAGCCTTCCCCACTATCAGCATCCTACAGCAGAGCGGTACATTTGTTACAATCCGTGAACCTACATTAATACATCATTATCACCTAGAGTTGATAGTTTACATTAGGATCCACTCTTGGTGTGTACATTCTGTGTGTTTTGACAAATGGATAATGATATATATCCATCATTATAGTATCATACAGAGTAGTTTCACTTGCTCTAAATTCTCTGTCCTTCCTGTATTCATCTCTCCCTCCCCCCAACCCCTGATCTTTTTATTGTCACCAGAGTTTTGTGTTTTCCAGAATGCCATAGATTTGGAGTTGCACAATATGTAGCCTTTTCAGATTTGCTTCTTTCACTTAGTAACATGGTTTTAAGTTCCCACCATGTCTTTTCATTGCTTGATAATTCATTTCTTTTTAGCACTGAATAATATTCTAATGTCTGTATGTATCACACTTTATTTATCCATTCACTTGCTGAAGGACATCTTGGTTGCTTCCAAGTTTGGCAATGATGAATAAAGCTGCTACACGCATCCATGTGTAGATTTTTGTGTGGACATAAGTTTCAACTCCTTGGTGTAAATATCAAGGAGTGGAATCACTGGATCATATGGTAAGAGTATGTTTAGTTTTGTAAGACTGGCTTCCAAAGTGGCTGTACTGTTTTACCTCCCACCCGCAATGAATGAGAGTTCTTGTTGCTCTACATCTTCACCAACGTTATGCACTGCTACACATTAAATGTTGCACTAAGAGTATGACATTTCTATCTAAAAATTCTATCTAATCTAATGATGGCTAATCATTTGCTTACTGTATGCCAAGACTGTTCTTAAAAACTGATATTTATTAACTCATCCAATCTTGTGTTATTATAATTTCCCATTGCCAGATAAGAAACCTGCAGCAGGGAGAGGTTTAATAAGTTGCTGAAGGTTACATAGCCACCATATTATAGAGCCAGGTTGCAAAGCCTTGAAGTCTAGAAACAGTCTTTGTGCTTGACTATAAAGCTATACAATATCTCATAAAAATCTTTGACTTCCAATGTTTTATACTCTACTTGTAAAGTTAAGAAACATATTTTAAAAGTTAAATGGTCTTAATATGATTTTGTCATCATTGAATAACATTAACTTAAATGCTACCCACATTTCAGAAAGTGGATGATCAACTTGGATAAGATAGACTTTAGATAAGTCAATAGAAAAATACATGTTGCTCACAAAATTTAAGAGAAAGGGGAGAGATTGCTGAGTAGGGTCTATATTATGAGCTCAGTATACTTAGATGGAAGATGAGGTAAACCACTGGAAAACGGATGGATTGTTCAAAAATGGTATAAGAGGCAATGTTAAATGTATCATTGTTATTGAGATAAAGATTAATATATATATAATTTTGGATGTGAGTGGTATTTTTAAAACATAGTCACAAGCCAAAGAAATTATAAAGTTTAATCTCTCTGATGTTATAGTCAAATTTAAAAATTTATGTATATTAAAATAAACTATGACTATAATAGAGAACAGAATGATAAACTGAGAAACATATTGGCAGCATGTCTGAAAAGGGGATAATATAACTTATTTATACATAATTAAAAATAGTAAATCAATAAGAATCAAGATCAACATAGCAATGAAAAAATAGTCAAAACCTCCCAAGAGAAAATTTGCAGAAGAAACATAAGTGGTTATTATACAAGAAATTGTTCATAATAAATATTAAACAACTAAATTCAAAATGTTAGTTATTTTGTCTAACAAATTGTCAAATATTATTTTAAATGATAATACAGGTATTGCAGAAACATTACAAAAGTAGCATTTTCCTCTGGAGGAAGAGGAAATTGTCAAATGCATCCTGGAAATAAATACGATATGTATTGGATGTGTGAAAATTTGACAATTTATTCAAATAATTCCATTTGAAAAATTCGAACTAAAATAAATTACACTGAATATGTGCAGTTTTGCTTATCTGATTAATCAACATTATTAACTTAGAAATACTATGCCCAAATAATAGATCTAAATTGACAAGTTCTATTACATCAAGTAAGACAGTACTGTGCATTCATTGTACAAAAATGTAGACATAGATAATTTTCTATGTGAGAAACTATCAGTGAATTAGATAGAATTAAAAAGTGGAAAAAATTTAGTTTTCAGTTAAATCTAAACTTCTTTCTTAGAATATGATAGAAGTGTGCATCATAATTAAAATATAAATATAAATATAAAACTTTCCATGAAAGTTTCATCTAGTTACCTGTTCAAGGAAATGTCTGGTATTTACCCTCATGGATCCTTAATCTTAAAGTTTTTCAGAATTTTTGTTGAATACAGATGTTTGAAAACATATTTTCCGGGTGTAAGATTTCCAGAGAGGTTGTATCCTTAGGTAAACATTATGTAAACATCTGAAATACTTAAATAATTCATGTTCTTATCAGTGAAACGCTAAACTAGCTATTTAAACTCTGTGCCTCAATTTTCTCAACTGCAAAATGGGTGTAATTGCAATTCCCACTTCACAGTTTTCCTGTGAGGAGTGTGCATTAACACAAGTAAAGCTGTTAGGACAATGCTTAGTAGTAGTTTGGTATTCAAGAATTATGTTATTCTGTGGCATTTTTGTTACATTGTAAAGTGATTGATACTGTTAGGAACTGTTTCAGGAAGTCAAAGAGGCAATATAGAATGGGATAAAGAGGAATAAGTCTTTGTTTCAGTCTGTCCATGTAAGCAACAGAGTTATTTTCCTGTAAATAAAATGTTTTTGGCCTTTTCCAATTAAACTTCCATTGACTGTCTAAGCTGCAGTCCAAACCCCTTCCGTTGGGACGCAATACAGTATCCTCCAAATGGCCTCAATATTCCAGTATCACTTCGTCTCCAGTCACTTACTCCCCTTTCCCTTGGCAAAATCCAGAAGAAATTTCTCACTATTCCCCAGATTTAACATATTCTTTAAAACTCCATCCTTTTGTACATGCCATTCCTTTTATTTTGAATACTTGAAAAAATCATATTCTCCACCTAAAAATCTTTACTCATCCATAAAGGTACAGATTTCATGTCATCTCTTCTGAGAAGCCACATCCTGCTTCCATTTAATTCCACATCCTTTTGTTAATATTACAGGTTGGATTGTATTTTGTCTTCATGCAACTCTGTTCTCCAAAAGATTGTGAACTCCGTAAGCACATGTGATGGACATATTTACATTTTTATTTTGTATCTGCATATTGTTTTGTACATAAGGAAAATAAGTATTTGTTACAGGAATCATTAAGTCACAGAGCTTCGTTGAAGAGCGTTTCCAAACTAAACGATCCTTATGTGCTCAACAAGTGCGAGAGGACATTTATTGACAATTTATTCAAATAATTCCATTTGAAAAAAATCGAACTAAAATAAATTACACTGAATATATGCAGTTTTGCCGATCTGATTAATCAACATTATCAAAGTAGAAATACTATGCCCAAATAATAGATCTAAATTGAAAACTGTAACTCTACACTTGCTATGTGTCTTACATGTACTGATTCATTTAACCTTCACAAAATTCCAATTAAGTGCACAGTAGCCCCATTTATACATGAAGAAGCTGAATTATGTGCCTTACCCAAAACAGAGAATTCTCCAATTTTGATATGTTTCCAAAACAGTTGATTTTTAATTTTTTAATACTATTTTTAATTGTAATTTTTACTTAATGATTAAACTAATGAAATAAATCATTATTATTGTTAATGTTATTTATAAGTGAATAATATTGAAATTAAAACTGATTCATTTTTAACATGGCAAGTAATTTAATCAAAAAGTTTAACATTTCAAACAAACCATTTTTGTAATATGACATTTTGAAATAGCTTTTGAATATATTTATCACACAAATGATGCGATCACAAAATTTTCAGTTAGTTTAATATTCTTCCATATGATTTAGTTGTTGGGAGACTTTATTAGAATACTACAGCTACCTATGTGACAGTGATAAGAGGAAAGTGGAGAGAGATTCAGTTTTATGCCAAGCTCACTGCTATGGTGATTTAATATTTGGATCTGCAGAGGGTATATAATTCTTGTAAAATAGAACATTTGAAGTTGCAACTGAAGTAATAAATGTGTGATAACATATTTTCCTTCCCTGTATCCCTCAGAATAACAATAATAAGAAGAATAAAAGTTATCTTATCTTATTAGATACCACCACCAAGGGAATGCATTTCATGACACTGTTTTTAAAAGAACAAAGAAAGATGATACAATGTCGCATAACCAAAAGGAAGGTCAAAATCTTCAAGCATTCTGTTGATATAATTTGGTTAGGTGTGAAGGGATTAAATGATAGCAGAAGAAGAAACGATTAGGTAGCAAACATAGTAACCTGGAGTTGTACTCCTTAGTGAAATGAAAATATCCTTGTAAAATATTAAGATCACAATGCAATAAAGCAAAATCATGACCTTCTCATAGTAGGTTTTGAGTAATTGCTAATCTCCAGAATGTAGACTCTTGGGGAATATGTTTCACAGAGTATGTGGAAGTTTATTTTCATTAAACTGCAATACTCAGATAAGTTTACAGGATATATACACAATAAATAATATTTAGAATAAGAAAATATGTGTGTGTGAGTGTGTGTGTGTATGTGTGTGAAATTTTAAGTATATGAGAAAGGCAATCCTTAAGATTTGGATTAGGAATTATACTGAAGTTGTTAAATAATTATTAGCATAATCATGTACAAAATTGCAAACATGATAATATAAAGTGGAAATCATAAGTATTAGTTTTCAGATTCTATTATAAATGATTCTTATATTTTTATTTGTGTAATGATAAATCTCAAGACTGAAAAGCTTTTAGAATTATAAAAGAAATCTATGATATAGAGCCCAGCATGAAGCCAAAAGCATCTGAAATGGACCTTTTTAACTATATAAAATATAGGTTACTTTTCTTCTAACAAGAGTATATTGGTATCATAATAAACAAGACCAAGGTTAGAAACCAGTATGGGCTCCCAGCTGAAGGACTTTCACTGTTAATATATTAGAATGAGAACAGTTGGTGTCTGAGCTTAAATAGTGTGTTTCTTCCTTGCCATTTTTGAAGTGTCATAAATAGCTCTAGTGGCAAACAGCGTAAAAGAAACTGAAAGGAAATTGTTAAAGCTCCATTATTGGATTGGGTGGTAAGAAAAGGGGTGTCGTGGTGGCAGTCTATGTGTGAGCCTAACCAAATGAATTCAACAGATTTTCAACAAAATTAAATGCATTCTAATATTAAAAAAGAAAGTGTTTTTATAAAATAACAAAACTTTACTGCATCGTTGATGGGAAAAGTCAATCCTAACCATTAAAAAATAGTAAGGCATGTGGCCAGCCCAGTGGTGCAGCGGTTTAGTTCACGCTTGGCAGCCCGGGGTTCGTGGGTTCGGATCCTGGGCGCCCGCCGATGCACTGCTTGTCAGCCATGCTGTGGCAGCGTCCCATATAAAGTAGAGGAAGATGGGCACAGATGTTAGCCCAGGGCCAGTCTTCCTTAGCAAAAAGAGGAGGATTGGCAATGGATTTTAGCTCAGGGCTGGTTTTCCTCGCACAAAAAAAATAAATAAAAATAAATTTTGGAAAATAAAATAAAAAATAGCAAGGCATTCTGCACATTCTTCCCTACCTGTAGAAAAACTTGGCAAAATGGTGCATAAGGTTGTTTAATGAGGAGATAGTGACAAAGTCATAAGGATGAAAGTTGCATTTTGACTCCCTTTCAAAGAACTCAGAATTTCAGTCTGTGATAAAATATAATCTTTCTGGCATAAAATATAATGAGCACTAAGAGAAAGTCATATTCAGACTTCTCAAAGAACTGGTCCTTAATATATAGAATGCATTAGGATTTCAAAATCTTTATTCTTTTTATCTATGATAAATGGTTTAAGGCTCCATTTTCTTTCCAGATTTCTAGAAAGCTTTAATTGGATAGAAAGAAACAATGAAACCTGAGGAAATGTTCAACTTCCCAGGGATAGCTATTTATGCCATTAAAACCTTGGGGTTCACGGGCCTTCAAGAAAGCAAAAAGCCTCTTCATGTGCTATAAAGCCATCCTTTGGTCTGTCATTTTTTTGGTTCCTCAGTTATTCTTAAAATATTATGTAAATCCAGTGTTTACCTATAGAAAATTTGATCATCTATAAAGATAAAATTATAACTTAAACACACATTAAAATGTTACACAGAGTTTTGCTGATGTTAGTGCCTTGGAGTTGATTCCGACTGCCAGTGACCCTGTGCACAGCAGAGCACAGCCCTGCCTGGTCTTTTTGCGCCACCTCCCACTTCCAGGGCGGTATCAGACAATACTCTGCTGCTATCCATAGGGTTTTCAGGGCCAATTTTTTCAGGAGTGGGTGGCCAGGTCCTTCTTCCTAGTCTGTCTTAGTCTGGAAGCTTTGCTGAAAATTTTCCACCCTGGGTGACCCTGCTGGTATTTGAAATACTCGTGGCAAAGCTTTCAGCATACAGCACATGCAGCCACCACAGTATGACAAACGACAGATGGGTGGTGTGGTTCCCTGATCAGGATACAAACCAGGGCAGAGGCGGTGAGAGCCTCGAATCTTAGCCATTAGACCATCAATACAGAGTTTACTTAAATTGTATTTCTGCCACAGGTCCTTATAGAGCAAATTTCCAGTAATTTAATAAGGTCTTGGAACAGTTCTATTAGTGGATCTGATCTTCTCTTGGTGTTATATACCAATACAACATAATATAAAATACACAACACACATTTCAGTGTGCAGATGTGAAAGCACACTAACAGCCAAGTCACCAAAACTTAAATGCTTTGTTTAAATTATATGATGCGATAAATGAAAGCAACAACAGTATTTATGTGGGTCAGATTTCTTAAAAGTAAATTTGCTGGAACAAAGGAAATACATATTTTAAATGTGGAAGCTGCCAAATTAATGTCCAAAAGTTTCTACTACTTTAAAACCCAAACAACAGTAGATGAAAGTATCCATTCTTTTTGGCCAACTTGGAATTTTATTGGTTTTTTTCTGACATCATAATGCTTACTTTTTGCCAAATGCATTAAAAAGTATATCTCAATATTGTTCTAATTCACATTAATTTTAGAAAACCATCACATCCTTGCAGTTTTAGCCAACTGTATTTTTTTTTCATTTGTGAAGTGTATTTATGTATTTTGCCAATTTTTCCCTTGGGTTATCTGTTGTTTTAATTAATAGAAGAGAGACTTCGTATTTTAATGATATTACACATTTGTTGTATATATCACAAGAGGACTCTGTTAGTGGTTTGTTTGGTTTTTAACTTTTTTAAGCTGAATAGCTTAATCATTTTGTAGTCTAATGTAATGTTCACTCTGTCTTCAAAAATTAAAATTTAACAAACCATTTTATTTTAAAATTAGGCCTGGCTGTATTCCAACTAATTTTTATTTTATACCATTTTATTCACTTTCTACAAGAAATTTATGGCAAAATATCGACCTAGCAAAGACCAAGTTTTGAAGAAAAATTACAATAAACGGTGGTGTAGCTTTGATAAAAGAAAAGCCAATACTTTCCATCTAAACTAAATTTTGTGGTAGTTTCAAAATAATCTTCACTATTTTACTTAGTAAGTTAGAAAACTACATAGATTGTTAACATATTTCACTGGCATATAAGAAAAACTCATTTTATTGAAGTGACACAATTTGTCATCCCATGTTGCTTCTCCTAATAACTTTTTAAGAGAATATTGTAGGGTTTTTTCCCCATCGTGGAGACCAAGGATTATTTTGCATAAAAAATATTCAGTTCTGTCCTGTTTACTCTTTGTGTAGGCAGTTTTTGGCATTTGCAGTCTGATATTAAGGAAGAGTTGAATATTAAAAGTACACAGCAAGGCTTGAAATATTAAAAACATATTTCTGTGAATTCTAAATTCTGAAATAGTAATTAATTCAAAGTCACAAAATGCTGTACATTGAAATATTTGGTAAATACTTTAGTATGAAACACAATCACAAACAAGTAAAATGATCTAATATTTGGCGTTCAAGCATCTCATACATTTAATAGCACTACATGGGGAGTATAACAATACTTATATTTTAAAGATATCCCAAAGTACCTAACCTTACACTGGTGACTTAGCATTTCTGTCTCACCATGATATTGTGGATGTTGCAAATTCAGTCACTAGATCAGAGCTGGCGCTCTTGAGCCTTTGCCAGCTGGCTGTTTAGGGCCCCTCAGCTGTCGCTAAATCTGAAGCTTCATATAAGATGAAGTGCGAGGCAGTGGTCTTCAGAAGGACTTTTTCAGTGTCTTTTTATTGACTGAGGATTTCCATCCCAACACTTGGTTTCATGCAATGAACCTGGCTCTGCTTCCCACGAATATAGGGGATTTGATTCTCCCATTACCCCACAGGACCCAAATTCTGGGCCACCTCTGCCTGCTCCTGGACTCAGAGGAGGTCTGAGGCTTCAGCCCACCTCACCTGTTTGCATTTCTGCCCCATAGTTAGACTACAAAGATATATACCTTTTTGTGTGTTTAGTTGGTTGAAATGTGGATTTTTCTGATTTCTAAAAAGTCTGCGTGTAGGAAGAAAAGATGGAAGCAATGACTGGCCAGAACCCAGCAACAAGCAAACTTCAATTCTTAGCACATCTATTTTGTCAGTTCTGTTTGTACATGTGTACAATTCAAGATATCCTACGCATCCAGGAGTTGTTCTTACATGAAAACAAACTTGAAAAAAGTAACAACGAGCACAGAAATCAAATCCACTACATATTTTAAAACCAGAAGAGTTAGTAACAAGGGAAGACGTACATTTGAAAGGAGATTCAGGAAACAAGTGAAAAGAAAAGGAGTCACAGTGTTCATTTAGAAGAACAAATTGGACTACGACATTGAGAGAGTAAATAATTAAGGATTTTTTTTTACTAGTTAAATTTTCAAATTTTGGAGTGCATTATGTAAAGTTCATTGGCTTACAGAGGGCCAATTTTATCATAGTCCTCTTGTTGTAGATGTATAGATATACACTTTTGTACTTATGTGTTCATGAGGCTAAATTTTTACCTTTCCAAATATTGCATTTTTTTTTTTTTTTTTACCATCACTATTAGAGACACTGAGGGAGTGGAAATGATGAGACGCTGCTTAGCAGCAATCAACCACAAATGTAAGCAAGGTAAAGCCCTGTGAATCCTACAGTCAGTGTTAGGCTAGAAGTTTCCAATTCATGCCAGATGACCTTCAGCCATGTGTCTTGTGTGTCCTCACAGTTTTTCATGACTTCATCATGGTGTTCACTTAGCTGAGAATATATATTACAAGCTAAACCATTTTGAAATTTCTAGTCCATCTCTGCCACAGACTGATGAAAATGTAGAGGTTCTTCTCTAGACTTTTGATCATAAATCTAATCTGTGATTTGTAGAAAATTCAGATTCACCTCATTTTGATGTGGTTATGGTTTATCTACGGACCTCTGCTGGTTTGTAGAACAATTTGCAGTTCTCATTGGATGTATCTGCATGAGGATGGTCCAGAAATTTCCACAAGGCACTGGGTGATTAGCAGTGTTTCTCCATAATTCTTTTCCATAGACCCAATCTTCCAGCTGAAATGGGCTTATTGATATCAAATGCAGTGTGGACATGGCAGCCACTCCTAAGCTGAAAGGGAAATTTAGAATAGAAGTATTTGACAGTGACAGCAAGGTATTTTCCAGGTCTTCGAATTTTCTTGAGCCTTCTCATAATTTCCTGTAGGTTGTACACCATAGTCCTGTGAACTACAGTCCATGAGATTATTATAACAATTGTAGGGGTCTTGGACCACTTATTTTGTGGCAGTTTTAATGTCAAAATTTTTATTACCTCAAGAAAGGGATAATAATTTAGCCAAATTTCCCAAATTCAAGTTATTCACTTTACCTGGAAGTGGAGTGGAATTGACTCTTTGGTGGAGGACTAGAAGTCCAAAGTTACTATTCAAGCTGATAAAGCTCTAAAAGAAGTAACGTATTTATCTTTCTAACTCTACGTCTTTGTATTTAAGGGAATCCTAAGAAATGCAATTTTCAAAACATTGCAACACTTGAATAGTGCATTTATTGCTGCTTGAAGATATGTAAAATTATATCTAGTTGAATTTGGGTATTTTATATGACTATGTCAGCAGAAAATTCCTTTACTAAATGGTATATTTAATTTACTAATTTCCAGGTTGATAAAATAAATGAGTAAATGATGCCAAGGAGATAGAATAGCAAGACTCAACAGGAACGTTCTATTCTAGTCACCATTACTATATGTTAACTTCTTCTTTTGTCATTATGGACTCATGACTTTCTAGACTTACTGTATATCAGTTGATCTCAGCCAATATTCCCCCTTTGATCTCAAATTTCTCAGCTTGGCCAGTGGGAGCCTGTTTTAGATTGGCTTCTGTGTCCTTTCAACATGATTCCATCAGTCTTTGAAAGCTGCTTTGCTTTTCAACACAAGATGTTTCAGAATCAAGTCTTCTCAGGCACAGACATGAAATCAGCCATTTTTCCAAGGAGAACTGATTCCTTTCAATAGAAACTAATTTTAAAGATATGAATCTGAGCTTAAAGTATTTCATGGTGCAGATGTATTTCAGTGGCAGAGATACAAAAATATCTTTATACTTTTATTTATTATTTTATTCAAATATGAATTTACAGATATTCACTGTCACTTTTTGTGGCTTGCATTAAGTGATTGTAACAGGATAGCCATTCTACTCTATTAATTTTTTTCTTATAAAGAAATTCTTGATTCCTAACAAAATAAACATGAGTACTCATTTGTACAATCAGATTTTAAAAGTAAAAAGTTGCAAAATAACAATATATTATTAATAAAACAATATAATTAATGAATTTCAAAATATTCTAGTGATTCTTCTGGGTTTTACAATTTATGTCTTTAAATATCTCCAGTAAAATTTCTTTCTTCTAGAATCACTCACATTTTCTCAGTGTGTGGCCATGCAAATAATGATTGATGGATGCTTTGGGTTCAACTGTTACAGATTAGTTCAATTGTTTCAGTTTATTTTCCAGATGACAGTCTTAACATTCTACCCTGTATATATCTAAATTCTTAGGAGTTTGAAGCTTTTCTTGGTGGTAATTTTCATTTATTAGAAGATGGAGGGTTTTTTTCTAACCTGAGGTTATAGGAAAGAAAAACTTGATAGGCTATTCTCCAAAATCTTTGCCATGATTCCATTTGATCCATCTTAACATGGTACCGTGACTTAATACTGCTATAAGTACACATTCATAATCATGCTTTCTGCATTAATAAACAAATTTCTGCTTCTTATTATTCAATTTTATGTAATATAAGAAACCATACATTTAATTATTGTCAATTAATTATTTAACTCTGATGAGTCTTCTTCTTATCTTCTGACTTTTAAATTTGTCTTCATCTTTTTTTGAGCTATAAATGTTCATGTTATAATATTAATGTTTCCCTAATCAACTAAGTATGCCATGTTATATATTATATCAAGTGTTTGCTGTATATAAAAGCAAGTCCCCAGTATCTCATTCTGTGTAATTACACTTATCACTACAGAGTAAACACAGATTACATTCTTCGTTGTTGTTGTTGATGGAGATTGGCCATGAGCTAACATCTGTTGCCAATCTTCCCCTTTTTGTTGAGAAAGGTTGGCCCTGAGCTAACATTCGTGCCCATCTTCCTCTATTTTGTATATGGGAAGCTGCCACAGCATGGCTTGATGAGCAGGGCATACTTCCATGCCCGGGATCCGAACCTGCGAACCCCAGGCTCCCAAAGCGAGTGCGCGAACTTAACCACTATGCGACCGGGCCAGCCCCACATTTTTTTAAAATAAGGTACAGTGATCATTTTTTCAATTCTCTTACTTAATATTTTAAAATACATTTTTTAATTTAAAAAACACCCAAATTTAGAATGAATCATTTTTCCAGAATGAGAGAAACAATAGGATTCCAAATTTAGTCTTTACCAAAAAAATACAGGTTTATCCTACTTTCCACCCTCTTCTCACTTCCTTCTACCAATTCTCTAGAAGCTGGGCTTTTACCCTTAGGATAAATTCAAATATTCCAGATTCGTCATCAAGCTTCATATCAATTCATTTTTCTAAATGATGTTCCTGTCATTTGAAGAATCTTTTCAGCTTAAAACTCCAAAAACAATTTTTTTTAGTTTAGAAAGAGTTTATTTCATTTATCTTATATTTTAATACCCAGATATTCACACTCACTCTTTCTGATTAAAAAGTTAGTGCTTGTTCAATCAAAATATATTAATATAAATTCATCACATTTTATACTTTTGTCATGTTTATTGTAAGGTTTGGGGGGCATAGGCAAGTGCCCTTTTCTCAGTAGACATTTTTCAAGGCCTTAAGATCTTTAAACAATATTTAATTTTTTTTTAAAAGGAAGAAAGAAAAGATAGAAAAAAATTACAATGATAATGCTCCAGGCCTTTTGTTTTGCTTTTAATAATAAAGTCAAATTCTTTCATATTTAAATTTTAGAATCTACTTCATTCTTCTACCCCATCACTCTTCTGTTAACTGGTGTTGAATCTGAGGAGAATTACTCTATCATAACCTATTTTGAATGACCGTACTAAGAGATCAATGTTTATATGGTACAGAAGTTATTTTCAGTAAAACCAAGTTTTTTGGTGAGAGTCTTCACTCCCTTTAATGTATGTAGGCAGACACTGCTGGCCATGGTTTCCAAGTGGAGTCCTCTTGAGGTTAAGAGACTTGAGCAATGATGGTTCTACAGTTTAACCTATTTTGAAGCAATTTGATAAAAGATCCCTGGAAACCCCATGGAAATCTGGATACTTATGGTTTTAGCAGCAAATACGTAGATTACTGATATTTATTTAGGTTCTTGATTTTCCTGGGAAAGAAGATAGTGTAAAATTTATAAAGCTAAAACCAAAAATGAGCTGTTTGCCAAACTCTACCTGGAACGTTGATTGAGCTCCATTGTTTTGTCTTTGCAAATGATGCTGGAATAATTGTTCATAGCATTCCTTTATTATCCTTTTAATGTCCGTGGAATATGTAATTTCCCTTCTTTCATATCTGGTATTAGTAATTTATGTCCTCTTTTCTTTTTTCTCAGTTACCTTGGCGAGAGGCTTATCCATGTTATCCATGTTTTCAAAGAACCAGCTTTTGGTTTCATTGATTTTCTCTATTAATTTTCTGTTTTCAATTTCATTGATTTCTGCTCTAATTCTTAGCATTTCTTTTCTTCTGCTTGCCTTGAATTTAATTTGCTCTTTTTTTTCTAGCTTCCTAAGGTGAAACTTAGATGATAGATTTTAGATCTCTCTTCTTTTCTAATTTATGTTTCCAATGCTATGCATTTCCCTCTAAGCACTGTTTTCACTACATCACACAGATTTTAAGTTATATTTTCATTTAGTTCAAAATATTTTAAAGTTTTTTCTTTTGAGAATTTTTCTTTGACCTATGTGTTATTTAGAAGTGTACTGTTTAATCTGAATGTACTTTGGAATTTTTCAGTTATTTTTCTGTTATTGATTTCTAGTTTAATTTCATTGTGGTCTAGAACAGACACTGTATGATTTGTATTCTTTTAAATTTATTAAGGTTTGCTTTATCACCCAGAATGTGGCCTCTTTTGGAGAATGTTCCATGTGAGCTTTAGAAGCATGCATATTCTGCTGTTGTTGGATGCAGTAGTCTACAGATATCAATTATATCCTGTTGATTTATGGTGGTGTTAAGCTCAACTATGTCCTCTCTGATTTTCCGTCTGCTGGATCTGTCCATTTCTCAGAGACAGGTATTGAAGTCTCCAGCCATGTTGGTGGATCCATCTATTTCTCCTTGTAGTTCTATCTGTTTTAGCCTCACATAGCTTTATTCTGTGTTGTTAGCTACATTCATGTTAAGGATTGTTATATCTTCTTCAATAATTAATCCCTTTATGTAATGCTGTTCTTTATTCATGATAACTCTCCTTGTTTGAAGTCTACTCTGTCTGAGATTTATATAGCTACTCCTGTTTTCTTTTGATTAGTATTAGCATGGTATCTTTTCCTCAATCCATTTACTTTTAATCTATATGTGGATTCATATTTAAAGTGAGTTTCTTGTAGACAACATATAATTAGGTCTCATTTTTTGATCCATTCTGACAATATCTGTCTTATAATTAGTGCACTTAGACCATTGTTATTCAAAGTAATTACTAATATACTTGATTTAATATCCAACATATTCATTACTGTTTTCTATTTGTTGCTCGGGTTCTGTATTTCTGATTTTGTCTTCCACTCTTTATTTGCCTTTTGTGGTTTTCATTTAGCACTTTATATAATTCCATTTTTTTGTTCATTCTTAGATTATCACTTATACTTCTTTCTTTACTTTTTTTAGTGTTTGCCCTAGAGTTTGCAATATATATTTACAACTAACAAGTCCACTTTGAAACAATACTATACCATTTCACAGGTAGTGTGAGTACCTTGTGATAAGAAACTAATCCTAATCTCTCTCTTATCCCTTGTACCATTGCTGTATTTTATTTCATTTATATATAATCACAAAAATGATATATATGTATATTATGTATGCTTACATACACATCTTGTGTGTATGTGTATATATATGTATATGCATATACATACACACAACACATAAAACATATACATAAGCATACATAATCAAACACATCGTTTCTATTATCATTTTGAGCAAAGTGTTATCTTTTAGTTCAATTAAGAATAAGAAAAAGAAAAGATTTTATTTTACGTTCACTTATTCCTTCTTCAATGCTCTTCCTTTCCTTATGTAGATTGAGTTTCTGGTCTGCATTTCCTTCTCTTTAAAGATGTTCTTTAAGCATTTTTCCTCCAAAAGTCTCTACTGTTAACAAATTCCCTCAAGTTTTGTTTGTTTGGGAAAGTCTTTATTTCTTCTACATTTTTGAAGGATAATTTTGCAGGGTACAAAATTCTACGTTGGCGGGTTTTTTTCTCTCAACTTTTTATTTATTTATTTATTTTTATTTTTTTGTGAGGAAGATTAGCCCTGAGCTGACATCTGTTGCCAATCCTCTTTTTGCTGAGGAAGATTGGCCCTGGGCTAACATTTGTGCCCGTCTTCCTCTACTTTATATGGGATGCCACCAGAGCATGGCTTGACAAGCAGTGCATTGGTCTGCACCTGGGATCTGAACCTGCAAACTGCAGGCTGCCAGAAGCAGAGCACATGAACTTAACCAGTGTGCCATTGGGCTGGCCACTCTCTCAACCTTTTAGATATTTATCTACACTCTCTTCTTGTTTACATTGTTACTGAGAAGTCAGATATAAGTCACATCTTTGTTTCTCTATAGTTAAGGGTCCTCCCCACCTGCTTCTTTCAGGATTTTTTCTTTATTTTTGATTTTCTAAGGTTTAAAACTGCTCTACCTGGGTGTAATTTTCTTGGCATAAATCTTGCTTTGTATTCCCTGAGCTTGCTAGATCTGTGGCTTGGTGTCTGACATTAATTTCTGGAAATTCTCTGAGATTATTATTTCAAATATTATGTCTGCTCCTTTCTCTCTTTCTTCTTCTGATATTCCCATTGTGCATATGTTATGCCTTTTGTCATTGCCCTACAGTCCTTGAATATTCTGTTCTGTGTTTTTCAGTCTTTATTCTTTGTTATTCAGTTTTCAAGGATTCCACTGAAATATCTTCAAGTTCAGATATTCTTTCCCTATCCATGTCCAGTCTACTAATAAGCCCATCAAAAGCATTCTTCATTTCTGTTACATTCTTTGGTCTCTAGCATTTCTACTTCATTCTTTCTCAAGATTTCCATCTCTCTGGTTACATTGCCCATTTTTTTTGCATGATATCTACTTATCCATAAGAGCTCTTAGCTTATTAATTATTGTTGTTTTTAGTTCTCAGTCTGATAATTCCAACATACCTGCCATATCTGATTCTCATGCTTACTCTATTTTAAATTATGTTTATTACCTTTTCATATACCTTGTAATATTTTCTTGATAACTGGGCATGATGTACTGAGTAAAAGGAAGTGCTGTAAATAAGCCATTAGTAATATGGGGTTAAAGTGTGAGGGGTGCGGTAATATTTTATAGTTTTCTGACTAGGTCTCAGTCTTCTTGTGAGCCTATGCCTCTGGACTGTGAACTTGAGAAGTTGTCCTCTGTACCTTCTCCCCCACTTATGTGGGATAGGATGGCTAGAGTGAGTTGGAGTGGGCTATTTCCATTCTCACTGTTGAAAGCTAGTTTGGGTTGAAGTATGGTATTCCCTTACCCTACATGAAAGACTAGAGTTGGCTAGAGTAAAATGTTTTTGTTCCCCCACCTGGAAGGCTGGCGCTGGCTGGATTTGGGTATTTTCCTTCCCTCAGGTAAGTTCAACTCTGATAAAACCCCAGCTTTGGTAAAATAGTTTCTTCTGAGGACATGCCTTGTTAGGAAGAACAGAGTGCTCCATCCTAATTAAAACTGGTTCCTTTTCCCTCCCTTTGCCTGAAGCAAGAGGGAATTTTTCTCCAGTATTTCCCATGAAAACCTAGTTGAGCTCCTAGAGGCAAAATTCACAAAAGTGTGAGAGCCCATCTATGACTGGGTCCCTCTGGAGTGTGTAAATCTTAGACCTTCCACACTGAGCCTGCAGCAATTCATCAATTACAGTTACTGTTTCCTATCCTGGCACTGATTCCAAAGGTGATTTCTCCTCATGAGTCTCCCCACCAGTAAGCTGTGCTTCCCTGTATTTACCTGTCATCTTGTCCAACCTTTGGCACAGCAGTTTTCTCTCTGTCGTCACCTCTGTTATGAATCAATAAGAGTTGTTGATTGTTCTTGGTAGTATGGAATGGTGACTTCCACGCTCCTTATATGCAGAATTGGAAATGCTTGATTTTTTTTTTTTTAACCTGCATACAGGAGAAAATAAAGAAAGTAACTATCAGACACATGTCAAGGAAATATTCCACCACAATTCTTTTTTATCTTATTGCTTAGAATTTTAGATCCTTTAAAATTTTTTCTTTTATGTTGTATCATTGTTATAGTTTTCAAACTTGTAGGACATAAATGCATAAAATCTTAATGTGCTTTTGAATGTAATTTCTGCCTTATTTGCTGAAAAATGTAATAGGAAAGTAATACAAACTGAAGGAGAGATATTATTCTATGTAAAAAGTGAGAGTAGCTGATAGACCTATGATGAGATCCAGAAGCCAATCCAGAAAGCTCAATTGTTATGAGAGGGACAGGGCAGGACAAATATAGACAATATCTGCCACTTCTCCCTCCACCCCTCCAATTAACATGTGGTTGGAAAGAAACTAGAGAAAACAATTACAATAGAGTGGATTTATGCTATATGTTCTATGAAGAATACAATTTAACCCCCTCTCTCTGTACTATATAAATTCTACAACACTTACCAAAACTGTCTGAAGCCTGATGGTTTAGTTTATTAAAATGTTTTTTAAATTTTTGCTGAGGAAGATTTGCCCTGAGCTAACATCTATGCCAGTCCTCCTTTATTTTGTGTGTGGGTTGCCGCCAAAACATGGCTACCCACATGTGGTGTAGGTCTGCACCCGGGAGCCAAACCTGGGCTGCCAAAGTGGAGTGCACTGAACTTAACTGCTACATCATCAGGCTGGTCCCTAAAATGGATTTTTTTAATGCTTAGTCCTGCTTCAAGATTGGATAAAACTGAAAAAGAATGCAGCCATGAAGAAGAATAGACTGCCAGGATTTATGAGAACTTTCTGGAGAAATCCATCTGCATTACTTCTGTAATAACAGAAATTTGATGGTTCTAAATATGATGATCAAGGTCACACTGCCAATAATATTAATGGTTTGGTAGAGGAAGTTTTTCCGTGTTTTGTGAATGTACATAAAGGACTGTATGACAGTGAGCTAAAAATGCTAAGTCCTCATGCTTTTCATGACCATAATAATGAAAATGTATGAAGAAATACAACTGTATATAACTCACTGCAAACCTTGTTGAGTGCTTAGTGTCCATGCCTAGAGTTCACTTGAATGATGACTGAATGTGATATGCCAAATCCCAGAAAAGATACTTTACAATCTTCCTTTTAACTAATCAAGAAGGCTGTTTTAGACTCCTTAACTTTACCCTTCTATGTAACTGTCTTAGTCTTCTCTTGGAGAGATTCGTGAAACTTATTCTTGAGTAAGTTGTCTTTCTCTTGTATTAGGCTAATAAATAAATATAGCCTTGACATGGATGGCTTTGGTTGTTCTAGATTATTCTTTACCAGCACTAATCCAAACCACTAACATATCCCAACCAAAACAGGAGGATAAAATGGGATGTGATGCATTCTTGATGAAATCAAATAAAAATTAACACACAATATTATTAAGAAATTGAATGAGAAGAGAAATAGCAATAGGCCATAGCCAAGTAAAAACAGGCACCTGGAAGATTCATTGCTGACATTAAACATTGAATTTAGCTACTATTGTGGTAAAATTAATTAAGATAAACATAAGTTTTCAGAAGCAAAGGCACCTTTTTTTAGGTAACACATTTGAGAAAGAATATATCACAGAGGTTTTTTTAAAATAATCAGTACAATGCAAATGATCTTCAACAAGTTACTTGCAGAAATAAATACTAGATACGAATACAGTATGGATGTGGTGAACATAATTTCTTCACACTTTACATTGCCAAGAATCAGATTCATGATGTTGCCTAAAATGAAGGGTGTTCAGTAATACAATCTTCTATATCCATAAAGAAAGTAAAATGACTTGATAATTAAAAGTAATGTCTCTGCCTCAGTCTACCGTTCTACTTACCAGATATGCAACTCAATTATTTTCTCTCACTTCGAGCACAGTCGTTTCCTTCTCAAGGGAATCAAACCAAAGTCCCATCCAATCAATGAATTCAGCTTAAAATTCAAGATGTCTATTTATATGTAATCTTTTTATTTTGCCTGGATATAGCCACTTTTAGACCGGCAGAGAGAGATGAGAGAGAAAGAGAGATTTTGTTAGCTCCCAACACACAATGATGGAGCTCAAATAAAATAGCATCAGTCAGATTTTTTAAATACTCAATAAAATGTGAAGATGTAATACACACAACTGTCAGCAATTTTGGGCCATACAATGTTTAAATCTTACGCAGCAGGCATTGCAAAGGCCTTCTTTAAGAGAGGTGGAATGTTCCTTTTTGAATTTATACATCTGCTGTGGCAGTGGGGGGATCCTTTGTCCAAGGATCTTGACTACACTATGGGAGCTTCTTCATTTACTTCTCATGGGCATGTCTAAAATAGGTGTCGTGGAATGTGCACTTGTTGGAGTTGGGAAACATTACAGCTCCCTTCCTGAATATGTAAGGCAGAAACAGAAGTTTGTTTTCTGTCTCATTCAGTCAATGTTTTTTTGAATGCAAGCTGCTAATGTCTTGGCCATGGAATTCTCTCAATATTTCAGTAGGGTTCTTTATTCTTTCAAACAATTTCATGTGCCAAGATATCCAAAATTCTTTCCAAGACATTTCTCTCAATCCTGGCTTAACAGGCTTTCTCCACCCAATCCTTCTCTCAATTCACTGGTAACTGTTTTGAAGCTATACAGAAAAAAAGGAAAAGCCACTCTCTTAATTTCATGTTCCCTTGAGCCACTTTATTTAGCTGCGAAGTTTCACTTTCATTTGTCACTATAAATATTATTCAATCCTATTTCTTCCTCTTTGGGTCCTAAAAGAAGGCAGTGGTATCAACCATGAAAGAATGAAGAAATAAATATCCCATCCTCGCTCTCTCCAAACTTCTGATCTCCTGCTTCTCCTTCTCATTGGCCAAACACACCTCAGTGCTGGGGAGCATAGCAGTCCTTCGGTGCTGGAGCCTGCCAGGGTGGGTAAGAATGGAGAGTGGATTTGGAGAGACAAATGACAAAAAATGAGCACTATACTGATTTCTGATGTTTTCATACATATGGATATGGAAAACTATGTTTCTGTAATTCGAATTTGTATCCTTCTTAAACTTTGTATCATTAAGGGAACAAAATCATTTAGTAACATAATCCTCGTTGAAATTAATACAAATTTATAACCTTTGAAATATGCAATTAAATTTTCCTTGAATCCTTCTTAAATTCGCTATCAACTTCACAGTAATTCATGAGTTTTGTAGTTCTGAAATCACAACACACATCTACTTGAAATTCTCAAGGTGATACCAGAAGATATGTCTAACTAAAAATGATGTGATCAGGATTTTTTTAAAAGAGAAAAAAATGGAGTTTTCTAGTATTTCTGCCAAAAAATGTTGCTAATCAATGGATATAATTTTTAAAATATTAGTTATTCAACTTGTCATATAATATAGAAAGTTTTTATTAATGTTAAACTAAACCTTAAATATATAAGAAGGACTTAAACTTTTGCCTTTCATGATTTTAACTTTGATAATGGCTTCTTGGCATTTCAAGGTTATCAAAAAAACACCTAGGATAAACATCATCCATTCTAGTAATTTTTGTGTATTTCATATAATATATTGCCAACCTGAAAAAGATAGTTTGAATTTACTATTATGGCTTTTATGGAGGATGAACTTATTTAGAGATTATAATAAGAGACCAATAAATTATTTTCATTAATTTTAAGTATGACAAATTGTTAAAGTACTTGATTCTGTTGACCCAGGAAACTCAAATAAAAGCGCTTTGTGGGTAGAGAAAAATGAAAAGATAAGATCATGATGTAGGATATATCAAAACAAATGTGTATACAGGGTTTTTCTGGATTATAGAATTGTTTTATAAAATGTATAGATAAAAGTATTACTTTAAATACTATCATACAGAGCCAACATAACTTTTTTTCCCAATGAAAAAATAGGTATATTTTTAATGCTTTCCTGCTATACATCTCTGCTTTGTTTCAAATGCCATCAAACTCTATTAATAACACCAAATAACTGGATACAAAAAGACTGACTCAGAATGCTTAATGCAAGAGCTGTAATAATCTTGAAAAATGTTTAACTTTCTGTCAACACTGGCTTGCTGGTATTATTTTAGCCACTTCTTGTATCTTGTTAAGGATTGCTAAAAAATGTGAGCAATTTGGAAAAATGCCATCATGTCAATGCATACAGCTTTCTTACTGTTCACATTTTGTAAAATAGCATACTTTATTTTGCTTTTGTAGATTGCCAAAATAAAATACATCTGAGAGTTTTCCTAAGTAAAAGCTTGGGATTATCGCTTTTTCCCTTGAAATTTTGTTGGTAATTCATTTTTAAAAGGCAATAATGATAAAGTTTACTAAAGTTTAAACTTAAACACAGAAAAGGTTTGAACAGAAGTTTTGATGTCCACTTGAATGAGCAGTTGCAATTTCCTCCCTATTCGTACTTTAAAATTTGCCAAGATATTTTTGCTTCAGGAAAAACTTTTGTTTTATAATATTCTTTTATTCTCCCTCATGACAGCCTTGTCAAAATGATTAGATGTTATTCTTGAAGAATATTCATTCAAAAATGAATATTAGCAAAAGCTTTGGAAAGTCATTGCTTCGCATTTTCTTTCCAGGGCTGTAGTTTAATAGATAACTTGTAACCAGAACTTAATTAGAATCCTTACTCTACACATAATATTCTATTTCTGCCTTTCAATAATTTACTATAATAAGAAAGACAAAAATAAGAAGAAAACAAGTTGACATCATGGATTTTATTGAGGAAAGAAGAAATAAAGTAATGCTTTCAGAGTATGCCTGAAACAACTATAAATTTGGCCAAAAATACTCTCCTTTCATCTTGCAGATGTGTACACTAAAACACAATGTTCATAATGAGTACCCTGAAAAATAAAGTTAAACACACATGTGCGCGAGCACACACACACACACACACAAGGTCCTGAGTTATCAAAAAGAATCTATTAAGATCACCATATTCTAGTTATAAAGTCCAGAAATTCAACTGAAACTGGTAGAAATAAAAGAGATATTGTCAACCAGTGAAAGAACAATTGGCAGATTTGTCTGGTCTTTGGGCATATCTCTTGGTTGTAAATATATATATATATGTCTATAACTGAATATGACTATGTGAATAATGCATATGTGTCTATAACTAAATGTGTTTATGACTGAATAAGACTGAATGTACACAGATTATATACATATATATGTGAATAGGCATATTATATATATATATATATGAATAGACACATTAAGACATAATAGTTTTACATCTATAACTAAAGATAAAATAGTGCCATTTTTAACTGTGGTTGTGTCCAATGATTCTATTTCAGGCTATGTAAAATTCATGAAAGGTTAGGTTTTTTTGGAAACAACTTGAAGGGTCTAAGAAGGTTAAAATTTTCACTAATTCTATTATTCAAATATTCACAAATTTTGTAATTTTGAGATTTACTAAAAACTGCAAGGCACTGAATCTCTCTTAGTACCTCCATATCTCATGTAGCAAAATAAATGATGCAGAGTGTGCTTCATGAAATTTTTTTCAGGCAAAATGTGGGAGAGAAAAAGAAATAGTTGAATCTTTTGAAAGTGAAGATTAATGAATAAAATATAAATCAAGAATAAGAGGGGAATCAGTAATGTGCTGCAGACTATTTATGAAAGTTTCTCATTTTTATCAGTGGTAACAGTGACTTTTCAATGGATGCTAAATGGCCCTT